>OX155892.1:87365293-88729789 GCA_944588485.1 Phosphuga atrata | reverse complement strand
GCAAATGCAAGTCTTGTCTGTCTAGTCTTGTCTGTCTAGTCTTGTCTGTCTAGTCTTGTCTGTCTATTGTCTGTCTAGTCTTGCCTGTCTAGTCTTGTCTGTCTAGTCTTGTCTGTCTAGTCTTGTCTGTCTAGTCTTGTCTGTCTAGTCTTGTCTGTCTAGTCTTGTCTGTCTAGTCTTGTCTGTCTAGTCTTGTCTGTCTAGTCTTGTCTGTCTAGTCTTGTCTGTCTAGTCTTGTCTGTCTAGTCTTGTCTGTCTAGTCTTGTCTGTCTAGTCTTGTCTGTCTAGTCTTGTCTGTCTAGTCTTGTCTGTCTAGTCTTGTCTGTCTAGTCTTGTCTGTCTAGTCTTGTCTGTCTAGTCTTGTCTGTCTAGTCTTGTCTGTCTAGTCTTGTCTGTCTAGTCTTGTCTGTCTAGTCTTGTCTGTCTAGTCTTGTCTGTCTAGTCTTGTCTGTCTAGTCTTGTCTGTCTAGTCTTGTCTGTCTAGTCTTGTCTGTCTAGTCTTGTCTGTCTAGTCTTGTCTGTCTAGTCTTGTCTGTCTAGTCTTGTCTGTCTAGTCTTGTCTGTCTAGTCTTGTCTGTCTAGTCTTGTCTGTCTAGTCTTGTCTGTCTAGTCTTGTCTGTCTAGTCTTGTCTGTCTAGTCTTGTCTGTCTAGTCTTGTCTGTCTAGTCTTGTCTGTCTAGTCTTGTCTGTCTAGTCTTGTCTGTCTAGTCTTGTCTGTCTAGTCTTGTCTGTCTAGTCTTGTCTGTCTAGTCTTGTCTGTCTAGTCTTGTCTGTCTAGTCTTGTCTGTCTAGTCTTGTCTGTCTAGTCTTGTCTGTCTAGTCTTGTCTGTCTAGTCTTGTCTGTCTAGTCTTGTCTGTCTAGTCTTGTCTGTCTAGTCTTGTCTGTCTAGTCTTGTCTGTCTAGTCTTGTCTGTCTAGTCTTGTCTGTCTAGTCTTGTCTGTCTAGTCTTGTCTGTCTAGTCTT
This sequence comes from Phosphuga atrata, assembly GCA_944588485.1. NCBI lineage: Eukaryota > Metazoa > Arthropoda > Insecta > Coleoptera > Silphidae > Phosphuga > Phosphuga atrata. Next base: position 88,728,825 of record OX155892.1, on the reverse strand, counting down.
GTCTGTCTAGTCTTGTCTGTCTAGTCTTGTCTGTCTAGTCTTGTCTGTCTAGTCTTGTCTGTCTAGTCTTGTCTGTCTAGTCTTGTCTGTCTAGTCTTGTCTGTCTAGTCTTGTCTGTCTAGTCTTGTCTGTCTAGTCTTGTCTGTCTAGTCTTGTCTGTCTAGTCTTGTCTGTCTAGTCTTGTCTGTCTAGTCTTGTCTGTCTAGTCTTGTCTGTCTAGTCTTGTCTGTCTAGTCTTGTCTGTCTAGTCTTGTCTGTCTAGTCTTGTCTGTCTAGTCTTGTCTGTCTAGTCTTGTCTGTCTAGTCTTGTCTGTCTAGTCTTGTCTGTCTAGTCTTGTCTGTCTAGTCTTGTCTGTCTAGTCTTGTCTGTCTAGTCTTGTCTGTCTAGTCTTGTCTGTCTAGTCTTGTCTGTCTAGTCTTGTCTGTCTAGTCTTGTCTGTCTAGTCTTGTCTGTCTAGTCTTGTCTGTCTAGTCTTGTCTGTCTAGTCTTGTCTGTCTAGTCTTGTCTGTCTAGTCTTGTCTGTCTAGTCTTGTCTGTCTAGTCTTGTCTGTCTAGTCTTGTCTGTCTAGTCTTGTCTGTCTAGTCTTGTCTGTCTAGTCTTGTCTGTCTAGTCTTGTCTGTCTAGTCTTGTCTGTCTAGTCTTGTCTGTCTAGTCTTGTCTGTCTAGTCTTGTCTGTCTAGTCTTGTCTGTCTAGTCTTGTCTGTCTAGTCTTGTCTGTCTAGTCTTGTCTGTCTAGTCTTGTCTGTCTAGTCTTGTCTGTCTAGTCTTGTCTGTCTAGTCTTGTCTGTCTAGTCTTGTCTGTCTAGTCTTGTCTGTCTAGTCTTGTCTGTCTAGTCTTGTCTGTCTAGTCTTGTCTGTCTAGTCTTGTCTGTCTAGTCTTGTCTGTCTAGTCTTGTCTGTCTAGTCTTGTCTGTCTAGTCTTGTCTGTCTAGTCTTGTCTGTCTAGTCTTGTCTGTCTAGTCTTGTCTGTCTAGTCTTGTCTGTCTAGTCTTGTCTGTCTAGTCTTGTCTGTCTAGTCTTGTCTGTCTAGTCTTGTCTGTCTAGTCTTGTCTGTCTAGTCTTGTCTGTCTAGTCTTGTCTGTCTAGTCTTGTCTGTCTAGTCTTGTCTGTCTAGTCTTGTCTGTCTAGTCTTGTCTGTCTAGTCTTGTCTGTCTAGTCTTGTCTGTCTAGTCTTGTCTGTCTAGTCTTGTCTGTCTAGTCTTGTCTGTCTAGTCTTGTCTGTCTAGTCTTGTCTGTCTAGTCTTGTCTGTCTAGTCTTGTCTGTCTAGTCTTGTCTGTCTAGTCTTGTCTGTCTAGTCTTGTCTGTCTAGTCTTGTCTGTCTAGTCTTGTCTGTCTAGTCTTGTCTGTCTAGTCTTGTCTGTCTAGTCTTGTCTGTCTAGTCTTGTCTGTCTAGTCTTGTCTGTCTAGTCTTGTCTGTCTAGTCTTGTCTGTCTAGTCTTGTCTGTCTAGTCTTGTCTGTCTAGTCTTGTCTGTCTAGTCTTGTCTGTCTAGTCTTGTCTGTCTAGTCTTGTCTGTCTAGTCTTGTCTGTCTAGTCTTGTCTGTCTAGTCTTGTCTGTCTAGTCTTGTCTGTCTAGTCTTGTCTGTCTAGTCTTGTCTGTCTAGTCTTGTCTGTCTAGTCTTGTCTGTCTAGTCTTGTCTGTCTAGTCTTGTCTGTCTAGTCTTGTCTGTCTAGTCTTGTCTGTCTAGTCTTGTCTGTCTAGTCTTGTCTGTCTAGTCTTGTCTGTCTAGTCTTGTCTGTCTAGTCTTGTCTGTCTAGTCTTGTCTGTCTAGTCTTGTCTGTCTAGTCTTGTCTGTCTAGTCTTGTCTGTCTAGTCTTGTCTGTCTAGTCTTGTCTGTCTAGTCTTGTCTGTCTAGTCTTGTCTGTCTAGTCTTGTCTGTCTAGTCTTGTCTGTCTAGTCTTGTCTGTCTAGTCTTGTCTGTCTAGTCTTGTCTGTCTAGTCTTGTCTGTCTAGTCTTGTCTGTCTAGTCTTGTCTGTCTAGTCTTGTCTGTCTAGTCTTGTCTGTCTAGTCTTGTCTGTCTAGTCTTGTCTGTCTAGTCTTGTCTGTCTAGTCTTGTCTGTCTAGTCTTGTCTGTCTAGTCTTGTCTGTCTAGTCTTGTCTGTCTAGTCTTGTCTGTCTAGTCTTGTCTGTCTAGTCTTGTCTGTCTAGTCTTGTCTGTCTAGTCTTGTCTGTCTAGTCTTGTCTGTCTAGTCTTGTCTGTCTAGTCTTGTCTGTCTAGTCTTGTCTGTCTAGTCTTGTCTGTCTAGTCTTGTCTGTCTAGTCTTGTCTGTCTAGTCTTGTCTGTCTAGTCTTGTCTGTCTAGTCTTGTCTGTCTAGTCTTGTCTGTCTAGTCTTGTCTGTCTAGTCTTGTCTGTCTAGTCTTGTCTGTCTAGTCTTGTCTGTCTAGTCTTGTCTGTCTAGTCTTGTCTGTCTAGTCTTGTCTGTCTAGTCTTGTCTGTCTAGTCTTGTCTGTCTAGTCTTGTCTGTCTAGTCTTGTCTGTCTAGTCTTGTCTGTCTAGTCTTGTCTGTCTAGTCTTGTCTGTCTAGTCTTGTCTGTCTAGTCTTGTCTGTCTAGTCTTGTCTGTCTAGTCTTGTCTGTCTAGTCTTGTCTGTCTAGTCTTGTCTGTCTAGTCTTGTCTGTCTAGTCTTGTCTGTCTAGTCTTGTCTGTCTAGTCTTGTCTGTCTAGTCTTGTCTGTCTAGTCTTGTCTGTCTAGTCTTGTCTGTCTAGTCTTGTCTGTCTAGTCTTGTCTGTCTAGTCTTGTCTGTCTAGTCTTGTCTGTCTAGTCTTGTCTGTCTAGTCTTGTCTGTCTAGTCTTGTCTGTCTAGTCTTGTCTGTCTAGTCTTGTCTGTCTAGTCTTGTCTGTCTAGTCTTGTCTGTCTAGTCTTGTCTGTCTAGTCTTGTCTGTCTAGTCTTGTCTGTCTAGTCTTGTCTGTCTAGTCTTGTCTGTCTAGTCTTGTCTGTCTAGTCTTGTCTGTCTAGTCTTGTCTGTCTAGTCTTGTCTGTCTAGTCTTGTCTGTCTAGTCTTGTCTGTCTAGTCTTGTCTGTCTAGTCTTGTCTGTCTAGTCTTGTCTGTCTAGTCTTGTCTGTCTAGTCTTGTCTGTCTAGTCTTGTCTGTCTAGTCTTGTCTGTCTAGTCTTGTCTGTCTAGTCTTGTCTGTCTAGTCTTGTCTGTCTAGTCTTGTCTGTCTAGTCTTGTCTGTCTAGTCTTGTCTGTCTAGTCTTGTCTGTCTAGTCTTGTCTGTCTAGTCTTGTCTGTCTAGTCTTGTCTGTCTAGTCTTGTCTGTCTAGTCTTGTCTGTCTAGTCTTGTCTGTCTAGTCTTGTCTGTCTAGTCTTGTCTGTCTAGTCTTGTCTGTCTAGTCTTGTCTGTCTAGTCTTGTCTGTCTAGTCTTGTCTGTCTAGTCTTGTCTGTCTAGTCTTGTCTGTCTAGTCTTGTCTGTCTAGTCTTGTCTGTCTAGTCTTGTCTGTCTAGTCTTGTCTGTCTAGTCTTGTCTGTCTAGTCTTGTCTGTCTAGTCTTGTCTGTCTAGTCTTGTCTGTCTAGTCTTGTCTGTCTAGTCTTGTCTGTCTAGTCTTGTCTGTCTAGTCTTGTCTGTCTAGTCTTGTCTGTCTAGTCTTGTCTGTCTAGTCTTGTCTGTCTAGTCTTGTCTGTCTAGTCTTGTCTGTCTAGTCTTGTCTGTCTAGTCTTGTCTGTCTAGTCTTGTCTGTCTAGTCTTGTCTGTCTAGTCTTGTCTGTCTAGTCTTGTCTGTCTAGTCTTGTCTGTCTAGTCTTGTCTGTCTAGTCTTGTCTGTCTAGTCTTGTCTGTCTAGTCTTGTCTGTCTAGTCTTGTCTGTCTAGTCTTGTCTGTCTAGTCTTGTCTGTCTAGTCTTGTCTGTCTAGTCTTGTCTGTCTAGTCTTGTCTGTCTAGTCTTGTCTGTCTAGTCTTGTCTGTCTAGTCTTGTCTGTCTAGTCTTGTCTGTCTAGTCTTGTCTGTCTAGTCTTGTCTGTCTAGTCTTGTCTGTCTAGTCTTGTCTGTCTAGTCTTGTCTGTCTAGTCTTGTCTGTCTAGTCTTGTCTGTCTAGTCTTGTCTGTCTAGTCTTGTCTGTCTAGTCTTGTCTGTCTAGTCTTGTCTGTCTAGTCTTGTCTGTCTAGTCTTGTCTGTCTAGTCTTGTCTGTCTAGTCTTGTCTGTCTAGTCTTGTCTGTCTAGTCTTGTCTGTCTAGTCTTGTCTGTCTAGTCTTGTCTGTCTAGTCTTGTCTGTCTAGTCTTGTCTGTCTAGTCTTGTCTGTCTAGTCTTGTCTGTCTAGTCTTGTCTGTCTAGTCTTGTCTGTCTAGTCTTGTCTGTCTAGTCTTGTCTGTCTAGTCTTGTCTGTCTAGTCTTGTCTGTCTAGTCTTGTCTGTCTAGTCTTGTCTGTCTAGTCTTGTCTGTCTAGTCTTGTCTGTCTAGTCTTGTCTGTCTAGTCTTGTCTGTCTAGTCTTGTCTGTCTAGTCTTGTCTGTCTAGTCTTGTCTGTCTAGTCTTGTCTGTCTAGTCTTGTCTGTCTAGTCTTGTCTGTCTAGTCTTGTCTGTCTAGTCTTGTCTGTCTAGTCTTGTCTGTCTAGTCTTGTCTGTCTAGTCTTGTCTGTCTAGTCTTGTCTGTCTAGTCTTGTCTGTCTAGTCTTGTCTGTCTAGTCTTGTCTGTCTAGTCTTGTCTGTCTAGTCTTGTCTGTCTAGTCTTGTCTGTCTAGTCTTGTCTGTCTAGTCTTGTCTGTCTAGTCTTGTCTGTCTAGTCTTGTCTGTCTAGTCTTGTCTGTCTAGTCTTGTCTGTCTAGTCTTGTCTGTCTAGTCTTGTCTGTCTAGTCTTGTCTGTCTAGTCTTGTCTGTCTAGTCTTGTCTGTCTAGTCTTGTCTGTCTAGTCTTGTCTGTCTAGTCTTGTCTGTCTAGTCTTGTCTGTCTAGTCTTGTCTGTCTAGTCTTGTCTGTCTAGTCTTGTCTGTCTAGTCTTGTCTGTCTAGTCTTGTCTGTCTAGTCTTGTCTGTCTAGTCTTGTCTGTCTAGTCTTGTCTGTCTAGTCTTGTCTGTCTAGTCTTGTCTGTCTAGTCTTGTCTGTCTAGTCTTGTCTGTCTAGTCTTGTCTGTCTAGTCTTGTCTGTCTAGTCTTGTCTGTCTAGTCTTGTCTGTCTAGTCTTGTCTGTCTAGTCTTGTCTGTCTAGTCTTGTCTGTCTAGTCTTGTCTGTCTAGTCTTGTCTGTCTAGTCTTGTCTGTCTAGTCTTGTCTGTCTAGTCTTGTCTGTCTAGTCTTGTCTGTCTAGTCTTGTCTGTCTAGTCTTGTCTGTCTAGTCTTGTCTGTCTAGTCTTGTCTGTCTAGTCTTGTCTGTCTAGTCTTGTCTGTCTAGTCTTGTCTGTCTAGTCTTGTCTGTCTAGTCTTGTCTGTCTAGTCTTGTCTGTCTAGTCTTGTCTGTCTAGTCTTGTCTGTCTAGTCTTGTCTGTCTAGTCTTGTCTGTCTAGTCTTGTCTGTCTAGTCTTGTCTGTCTAGTCTTGTCTGTCTAGTCTTGTCTGTCTAGTCTTGTCTGTCTAGTCTTGTCTGTCTAGTCTTGTCTGTCTAGTCTTGTCTGTCTAGTCTTGTCTGTCTAGTCTTGTCTGTCTAGTCTTGTCTGTCTAGTCTTGTCTGTCTAGTCTTGTCTGTCTAGTCTTGTCTGTCTAGTCTTGTCTGTCTAGTCTTGTCTGTCTAGTCTTGTCTGTCTAGTCTTGTCTGTCTAGTCTTGTCTGTCTAGTCTTGTCTGTCTAGTCTTGTCTGTCTAGTCTTGTCTGTCTAGTCTTGTCTGTCTAGTCTTGTCTGTCTAGTCTTGTCTGTCTAGTCTTGTCTGTCTAGTCTTGTCTGTCTAGTCTTGTCTGTCTAGTCTTGTCTGTCTAGTCTTGTCTGTCTAGTCTTGTCTGTCTAGTCTTGTCTGTCTAGTCTTGTCTGTCTAGTCTTGTCTGTCTAGTCTTGTCTGTCTAGTCTTGTCTGTCTAGTCTTGTCTGTCTAGTCTTGTCTGTCTAGTCTTGTCTGTCTAGTCTTGTCTGTCTAGTCTTGTCTGTCTAGTCTTGTCTGTCTAGTCTTGTCTGTCTAGTCTTGTCTGTCTAGTCTTGTCTGTCTAGTCTTGTCTGTCTAGTCTTGTCTGTCTAGTCTTGTCTGTCTAGTCTTGTCTGTCTAGTCTTGTCTATCTAGTCTTGTCTGTCTAGTCTTGTCTGTCTAGTCTTGTCTGTCTAGTCTTGTCTGTCTAGTCTTGTCTGTCTAGTCTTGTCTGTCTAGTCTTGTCTGTCTAGTCTTGTCTGTCTAGTCTTGTCTGTCTAGTCTTGTCTGTCTAGTCTTGTCTGTCTAGTCTTGTCTATATTATATTTCGAATAACATCAATAACACATTTTATATTTTATATATTACAAAAATTGAGGAGTTGAAGTGAAAACCAAGTTATGTGCCAAATTTAATATTTTTAGGAAACCAATTTCTGTGTTTTTAATTAGCTTAAGGCTTAACAAATTACGTCTTTTTTCAATTACTATGCAGTATATTTGAACATAGCTCAGTTTTCAAGTTACTGGGCTTTTGCGGAGTAATGCTCCGCAGTCTTTGAGCAGATGTATGGGGGTTTCCTCACATTTTCCTCACATTTCGTAAAAACACCAAATGTATTTTTGGCACTTCAACTCAATTCTATTTGATATTTATTTTTACAGATGATAGCTTGTTTAAGTTTACATGAAATAAATAGGAATATATTAATATAAAAATGTTTTGTTGATATAGTTTTGAAAATCTGATTATAATTTGAAATAATCTTATTTGATTTTTTTTAAGAAATCACATCTTGCCTTTTTTATTAGTATTTTTTGTTGTTACGGTTTTATAATTTTGGTACTTCAAAACTCAAAACAGTAATATTAAAGAGGTACATACTTACTATTTATCACTATTTAGCACAATTAAAATCGAAAAAAAAGTTCAAAGTATCAAATGAAATACACTAATAGTAACGATAAGCACACTGAATAAGTCAATATAAAATCCTTCATACCTTCGCCACTAAAACTCAAAAACTGTTTCGCTTTTAATTCACTGCGGCCATATTTTCGCAGAAACCGTTTAGCGCGTGCTTTATGTTATTATTATTTTTTGACCGTTGAAATTGTCGGTAGGAAATTTCGCGTGCAAGTGCGAGTTGTATAGTAAAGCTCTAAGAGTGTCCGCTGACCATGGACTCACTCTCTACTCCAGTGACCGAGTCCGCAAACTAAACGCGGATAAAAAGGATATTCAGAATTCATAACACGCCGCGGCCCTGTCTGCATTATTCAAAATATGGGACGGACCGTATTGCGTTTAGGATAGGCGTACGTGTCGATGGAAAAGCAATTGTTTGTTATCGTTTCGATTATTTTGCATTGCTTATAAGGAAAGTTAGAAATTTTCGTTTCCGCTTTATTTTCTCTCTTTCAATTTTTAATGACTTTAACAGTCAAAACAATTATTTTAATTTAACAGTCAAAAACAATTATTTTAATACGTGTCCAAAATAGTACATACAATTATTTTACTTAACGTTGTACGCGTATTAATGCAAATATCATGGGTTGATTTTTAATATGCTAAATCTATATTAAATACATTTCATTTAATTTTCTAAAGTTCTAACTTGTAGTTTCTGAAATAGTTTTAATTGAAATAATTTTTAAAAACTAAATATTTAACATGAAGACTATAGGCAATCTTATTTAAAACATTCATTTTTCGTATAATTCAACCATAACTATTGAAGGTGAAATTCCAGAAACTGTCGTTTATATTATTCAATTCTCGTATATTAAGTAAGAATTATGAGAAAATATTCTTGACATGTCAGTTTGGAAATATTTTTATCGAAATAGTATATTTTACAGCAAGAGATGAAAGTGGTGTTTTTTTGGTGAGGTGGGAGTTTGCTCACGAACGCCAGCCAGTTAGCAATCACCCCGAACCAAAAACAAAAACACTTTCATCTCTAGTAGTAAATGCATTTTTTTTTCTACTGATTTCGGTTGTAGAATCCATAATTCGACTAATAAATCCAATTCTGACAGTTCGCTTCGAAACTGTCAGAACTGTCAATACAAATTTAATTGTTGGTTTGGTCGTTTCCATGGTAACATATTGCATTCTCATAGAAGGTGATACTTTTCAAGTCAAATGTCCCAATTTTATTTCGGTTTTTTAAATAGTTTCAGGCTCGTTTTACGTTTGTACAGAAAATATTTCATTCAAATTGATGTAATTAATAAGAAAGTCCATGCAAATTTGGTAAGTTTAGTGTTTTAATCGAGAAAATCATAAATTCAAAATGCTCATTTTCGTCTCTAGATGTGAAAATTTTGAAAATTGCCGTGGAAAAAATTCCATTTTCACGGATATCAGTAGAAAAATTAATTTAATTGTCTAACAGCCATTTAAAAAATAAATGACATTGATGGGTTATAAAGGTTTGGCAACATTGAACGAAAAGTGTAATAATTTTTGAATATAGGGTGAAACTAAACTAATTTTAGATATAATCACACCAACTTATTACAGCGGAACACAGCTTGATATTCAACCTTTCCGTAGCTCTATAATATTAATATATAAATAATATTTTTTTTTTTTTTTAAGACTATAAAACAAATCTCATGTTGAAAGACAACATATATTTGTGTTATTTACAAGGACACTTCCGTGACACTAAAACAAGACACTAGATAAATAACATTGTTTTTTGAGATCAGATCTTTCTATTGTAAACAAAGTGAATAGGCCATCTGCAGTTTCGAGATCGATCTCTCATCAGTGCAGCTTTGCTTATTAATTATTAATATTATAGAGCTTCGGAGAGGTTGAAAATATTTATATATTCAATCTGTGCTCCGTTGTAATAAGTTGGTAATAGTTATTGCCTGCAGTAATATATTCTAATTTTTTTTTTATCATACTATCACCCATTTACATATGTACAAAGTTTTACTTTGAGAAAAAAAGGCTCGCTGTGTCTGAATTGTTGTTGTTAATAACTAATTTTAAAAAATCTATTTCTTAGGGTTGTAGCCATAAACTGCATCACTACAACACACAGTCAGCTGTTAGATGCGGTGTTGTCACTTATATTTCTTACAAATAAAAACGCAAGTCAAATAAAATTTGATTTTTTTTAATTATTATATAATTAACTTCAATAGTCTTAAATAACGTATAGATTCAGTATATTAATTTATACAATTATATTTTTCATATCAAAAATAAAAAAAAAATAGATTTTATTTTGTCTCACTACGTTGTGCGCGATAACCTTAACACGCTTTACAAAATAACGATCTGCTTAAATTAATAAAAATTTATAAAAAGAGAATCCGTAATGTTATACCGTTTAATTGTTGTTCATCTACTCATCCTCAAAAATTGCTTCCGCCCAAACGTTTCTAAAGGTAAGTTTACACTGGCACATTTATATAATAACTTGTGTGAGAAACAAGTACGAGGTTGTACAAGTTGTTGCACACCAAAGGAAACGTATTGATAAAGGAGCTCTTTAATCCTGGTAATTGAAGGAAAACAAATAGTGCGTTCCAAAATAATAATAGACAACACCACATTAGAACAGGTCTCTCACTTCAATTATTTAGGCTGTGATACCACATAAAGATGTAGAGAATAAAGTTCACAAATTTCAGGCAATTAGCGGAACAATCAACAGAACTTTAAGACATAAAATGAGACATGAGACAAGACATGTAAAATTTTACAAGACCATGGCCGTCCCTGTACTTAAGCTGCGGTCACATGAGGCTGGTTTACCAGCCGCTGGTCGCTGCTAGCCATCAGCGGCTGGTTAGCAGCGACAGGAACCAGCATACGGAAAGGTTCACACGGTGTTGTGCAAACAGCAGCGGCTGGTCTGGCAGCTGCGATGTTTTGAATCAATTTTAAATATTTTGGCCACTGTTTCCTACAAAATGTCTTTACATAGGAAAGAAGTGTTAAGGAAAATGTTAAGAAGGCAATTGGCTGCTGTAGGTGAGGATGTAATATTGAATTTAAATGTTAAAAGAAAAACGCAGATGGGCTCGAGATTAGATCTAAAGAAGAAACATAATTGGAGTTTCATCGAGGCTAACGAATGAGTCAAGGACCTTTGAAGAGCCAAGGACCTTTGCTCTTTCTTCGACATATTAAGAATGTCCGTAAAAAGTTTTGAGGAGCTCCTACAATTAGTTTCACCTTTAATAAGCAAACAGGATACCAACATGAGGCAAGCTATTACAAGCAGTTTGTTCTGCAATAACCAAGTTAGTTTTGGTTTATAGACACCGCTTGATCCTGCACCACTCGCTTGATTTTTTAATTTTGTTCACTTCGTTCCTGTATGTGTCTCTTAGACTTTTGATTTTACTTTTTAATTATGGTAAAATTACTTTAATAAGGGATTAAAGTAATTTTACCATTTTACCTGCTAGTAACTCATTAACAATATTTTCAAGTGTTGAATTTTTTATATCCCTTTTGTAAATAAGACGGTGTAATTGCATCCCACAAACAATCATTTGTGATATATTTCAAAGAAAATTATAATTTGATTTGAATTCCACTTCACATCAATATCTTTCCTTTTTGGTTCCATTTTATTTTAATTACACTACTATTAGTAAAATAAGATTTAAAAATTCAAATTAATAAAATTAAATGTAAACAACTGAAACAAGATAATCAACAACTCAAGTGATCAAGTGAAGTTATCTTTTATCAGAGGCTGCAGCGCTGTTCAGTGGGGTTCACACAAGGCTAGTGACAGCTGGAACGTCACGTGACATGGGCCAGCAGCGCTGGTAAAGTTGAACCGTCTCAACTTCACCAGCCGCTACTGAAATCGCTCCGCTGCTGCTGGTACCAGCGGCCATAACCGTTCACACGGTGCTGCTTAACTGGCTGTTAGCAGCAAGCAGCGACCAGCGGCTGGTAAACCAGCCTCATGTGACCGCAGCTTAACTTACGGAAGTGAATCGTGGATAATAATTGCAACGGACAGATCCAAAATACAGGTGAGATTCCTAGAGGCGTTAAGGGATGCACTAGAACCGATAGAATAAGAAACGAGGAAATAAGAGAGAAATTAGAAATTTTCAGCGTAAACGACAAGATAGAAGAATATACAGATAAATAGAGACAACCCATTAATCGAATCCTAAAATACGATCCAAGCGGACGCAGAGACGTAGGTCGACCGAAGAAAAGATGGTCATAATCAAGATAACGTGAAGTTCGGAACAGGCAGTAATGCCTAACCCTTGAAGGCAGAAGAAGAAGAAGACTTATTGAAGATGATGGTTGCGATCGTTACTGCGTTGGTAACCTATACTTAGGCTGAATTGAAAAAGTTTCACTATGTTTTTTACATTAACACTGTACAGACCACATATTACAAAGAAGAACAAAGCCGGCCTTAATTTTTGAAGTACTAAGAAAAGAGTGTTTATAACAATTATTATAAGAATGAAACACTTGGGTCTTTTTTTCAAAAAAAAAATTTTTAATAAAAGACCCAAGTGTTTCATTCTTAGTATAAAATCTTCAAACTCAACAAATGCAAAACAATAATTCTTATAGTGAAAAATACAAAATAAGAAAAATATAAAAGAATTTTAAATGGAAATGTTGCAAAATTCTGCTAACAACTACATTTTTGGAACGCTAAGAACATACATGCAAATTTTTCGAGGGTCATTTCGAATAAATCTGTGTTCCTCTGGTCAGGATCTAAATGTAAAATCCTAACATCAAGAGTTCCCAAACACTAATTTCTTTCCTAGTTTTGATCTCCGTTCGATTCGCCGTCCAAAACGCCTGCGAAACATTTTTTTTCAGAAAATTCTTTAGTTTAAAAAAAAGCTTTAGTTTTACAAAAAAGGAATTAAGAACTTTCCGAAATTTCTTTAGTTTCCCATGGTCCATCAATTCTTCCGAAAATCGAGAAAAAACTGTTCTAACAACTTCGTCAGTTTCCCTAGGTTAAGTTCTCTACGGTCCATAATCCATATAACGATATTTCTGAAAATCTAGTAATAACTTTGATTTCCTTAGTTTGGTCCAAAATCAAGGCAAAACTTCCAATTTTCCAATTCGCTCAGAGCGCAACAGCACTAGCGCCAAAGGAGATACTTTTAACAACTTCATGACCGAAATACCATCAAATATATTTCCTTAAAATCATTATTTATCAAGTGAATGGAAAATTTGAAAGTGTGTCTGAACGTGTTTTTTCCTGCTGGTGTAATAGTATATTAAAGAACGAGTTCAGTAAGCGCGATTTTACAGCACGCATCCAAGTTTGGAAAACGACGAGCGTAGCCAGGAGTTTTCTAATGGACAAGTGCTGAAAAACGTTCGCCCTTGTATGCCATTTCTAAACAAAAAAAAATCAACGATACATATTGAGAAAATTGTATCGCACTCGACGAGCCATAACCGCACTCATATGAGTGCTGTTATGAGTCCATTACAGACGCGAAATAGAAAAATATATAAATTGCATTTTGCTAACAGCTTCCGGTCGCGATACATGACTTGACAAAATTGCAAAATCGGGTGAATTTTTACGAAATTTGGTCACCCGAGGAGACTAATTAATTCATAACTAACTAATTCATATTTTTAAGGAAATTTACGTGCAGTCGTAGAAATGACCTGAAAACGATATCTATCTGCAACCGTTCTCGAGATACGGACTTGTGAAGTCGAAATTCTGAAAAATTTGAACTCTGAATTTCGCAGTAAAAAATTAAAACTTTTCAAACAATTTACATATCGATTTTCTATTCTTGTCGTCTAGTTTGAGTGTGCCGAAAATTCGCCGTGATTAATTGTTTCCGAGAGGATCGTAGGGAACCGCAAAAGCAAATATATTTTGGGTCATTTCACACTTTGCAAGCGATCAATTTATTGTTTTTTCTCTAGTAGCATCGGACCTAGCGATATGGAATAAAGAGGCGGTACAAAGATTTAAGAGCAACCTGGAAAACTGTCAGCTAGAATCAATAAATAGCCTAGAACAACTGGTATCTAAAGTCCATGAGGCGATAGTATGGAAAAATGTCAGGAGTGAGCATTATAACAGCGCATGGATTGATAAAGAATATATCTCCAAGAAAAAACAGTTGAGAGAGGATGTCAAGAGATGGAGACAGAGCGGAGGAACTCCAGGTAAATTAAAAAATATGAAGGACCAAATGAAAGAACTTGTGAAGAACAAAAAAGGAACGTGGCAAAGAAAACAAATGGAGGAGGCTAGGAAGCTCAATAGTGAAAGAGAAATATGGAAGTTTATTGCCAAAAATGTGGAAAAAGCAACCCGGAAAGTTAATGAAATTAAGATGGAAAGATGGAGAGCACATTTTATGCAGTTGCTGGACGGAAAAGAAGATAAGGGAGCAGAGGAGACAGTGGAAGAGGACGGAAAAGAAGAAGAAGGCCATCGACCAGAAATTATGTGGGAGGAAATGGAGCAAGTGCTGGGTGGGCTGAAAAGAAGAAAAGCGACAGGTCCGGATGGAATCCCAAATGAAGCATGGAAACTAGCGCCGGTGTCAATACAAAAAAAACTCCACGAATTATACAACAAGATTTTCAAAGGACAGCAAGCAATTCCAGAAAGCTGGAGGGAAGGGGACATCGTACCAATTTTCAAAGCAGGAAATAAGGGAGAAGCAGAAAATTACAGAGGCATCACACTGATGGATACATCATATAAGATATATGCAAAAGTAGTGGAGATGAAAATACAGGAAGAAATTGAGGAAAAGGAAGTGATTCCGGAAGTACAAGGGGGATTCAGAAAAGGGAGGGGAACAACGGACCAGCTGGTTACCTTAAAATACGTAATAGAGCAAGAGCTGGCACAGAAAGGTGGAAAGGTGTATGCTGTATTCATAGATCTTAAAGCGGCATATGACACAGTAAACCGAAACATGCTATGGGAAATGATGAGAGCAAAAGGAATTAGTGGGTGGCTAGTGAAGGCAGTTACAGATCTATATGGCAAGACAAGCTGCAGAGTTAGAATAAGTGAAAAAAAATCCGAAAGATTCTGGGTTAGGAAAGGGTTAAAGCAAGGGTGTCCACTTAGCCCTGTCCTATTTAATGTTTTTATAAATGACTTAGAAAAGGTTTTAAAAAATGGGCAGGCAGGAGGAGTGGTAATAGGTAGGATGAAAGTGTGGTCTCTAGCTTACGCGGATGACATAGTTGCTTTAGCAAGAACAAAAGGGGAAATGAAAGAGATGATTGGAAGGATTAAAAGATATTTTGAGAAAAGAATGTTAAGTGTGAATGTAGAGAAGACTAAGTGGATGGTGTTTAGAAAGAAAGTTGGTAAGAAAGAGGAAAGCTTGATGTGGGGGGAAGAAGTTATAGAGCAGGTTAGCAGGTTCAAATACTTGGGATTTATGTTTGGTAGTAATGGGTCCAATAATGAGCACATTAAGTTCGTATGTAAGAAAGCATGGGTGGCTGCTAATAGGTTTTGGAATGCTTGGAAAGATAAATTTGAAGATAGTTTTGTGGCAAAAATGACAGTGTGGAAAGCGTGTGTTCGGAGTATTTTGTTGTATGGAGCGGAAATATGGGGTATGAACGAAATGGAACAAGTAGAAAAGGTACAACTTCAGTTTATAAAAAGGGCGTTGAAATTAGACAGGAGTACGCCAGGGTACCTGGTGCTACAAGAAGCGAATGTATATAAAGTTGCAATAGAAGCATCAGTGAGAGTGGCAAGATACGAAAGGAAAGTGTATAGGTTATGGAATGAAAGGATAGTGAAAGAGGTGTTCAATAGTTTAAGGAAGGAAGGTGTCGGAGGGATTAGACTAACAAAATGGGGAAATGAATGGAAAAAAATGTATGAACGAGTAGGGTTGTCGAAAGAGGAGGTAGAAAGGATGAAAAGGGAAGGCGTAAAGTGTGAAAAATTGTTGGGTGAAAGGAGTAGGGAGATAGAGCTGCAGATACGACAAAGCCGTATAGACGAAAGCAGGTACAATCGGGAGTACAACAAGGTACAAGTGTACGGCAGACTCCCTTTGTACCTAAGCAGAGGGTCCAGCGGTAGCCAAAATAGGATAGCCAGGTTTCGGTGCGGCAACGAAGAAAAGGGAAGAAGGTACTGGTTGAATGAAAGGGAGAATTTGTGTACCATATGCGGAGAGGGTACTGACAGGTGGGCACATTGGATGGAAGAGTGCAAAGGGCTAACATGGGAAGAAGGAAAGAAAAATAAATGTAAAGACTGGGAAGCGTGCATGGACGAGTCAGGTAGCGGGTGGCCCATAATGCGGGAAATTTTAGAGCGGAAGGGAGTGATTGTGGAAAGAGTTTAGGGAGGGAGATAAGTTAGTGCGGGCGAAGAATTATTGTTTTTTTTTTTGTTTCTTTAAAGTGTAGTATTTTTTTTTAAGTTTGAGTATTTGGGATATTTTTGGGTCGGGTTATTAGTTATGTTCTGTTTTTTTGTTCTTTTTTTTATTGTTTCCATGTGTTTTTTTGTTTTGTTTTGATATGTTGTATTGTTAGTCTTATAGTAATTGTTGTAAATATGCCAATAAAGGTAATAATAATAAAAAAAGCAAATTTTTTCCTGATCAAAACGATGGTTTTTTTTTTGGCGATTTTTCCAGAATTTTTTTTTCAAATTTAGTTTTTTCAAAAAGATGAATTTTTTTGGCGATTTTTTCAGAAAATTTTAGGGCTTTCAGAATTTTTTTGCTGAACACGATTTTCCAGTTTATTCGGTTTAAATGCTCAAAATACCCAAGATATAGGATATATCTGGCTTATTTATAACTTTAGAGCGATGTAAACTTGAAAATCGTTTTCAGCGCTTCGATTTCCTTCGTGTAACAAAAAAAAAATCCCGAGAAAATTTTCCAAAAAAATCGTCATTTTTTTGTCATCATTTTGGTCCAAAAAATGTGCCTTATCGTTTTAGTTTAATTTTTTTCGAAAAACGGCAAACAGCAACGAAATCATTTTCGGCACACATAAACTACTCGACAAGACGAGCAAATCGATGTGTAAATTGTTGAAAGAGAAAGATTGAGTTTTTCATTGAGAAATTTCAAACTGAAATTTTACGATTGTCGATTTGATAAGTCGATGTCTCAGAAACTGTGATAGATAATTAAAAACGGATTGCGGCATCGTTTTCAGAACCTCATTTTATATATATTTACGCACTTTTATTATTAATTAAATTATTATCCGCGGGAAATTCATTATTTTCCAAGATCTTTCTCTACTCGAATGCCGAAATGTCATCAAATTTTATTCAATTTTAGCAGGCCATCGTGAACGGAGAGAGCTCGCGAAATATAATTTGAAAATTTGTAACCTGCAGCAAAAATGCTTTCGGAAATGTTTTTACATGTTGCTATAACTCAAAAATAACGATTTTAGCAAAATCGATTTTCTTGCATTTTATCGTTTCCACAATCTTCACCTTCCCTGTTAGATGGTATTGTTGGATTAGAAGCCTTCTATGAATATGGTATATGTTTTCAGACTAATTTTGAGATGCTGAATCAACTGGTGCTAGAATTTTAATTAAATTCTATCAACTAGAAGTCTCTGTCATCAGCCGTTCAAAAGTTATGACATGAGACATGAGAAAATGTATTTCCTGAAAATCATTATTTATCAAGTGAATGGAAAATTTCAAGGTGTGTCTGAAATTGTTTTCTGTGCTGGTTGTGAATATACAAATAGCATCTTGTTAGCCGCTTTAGGATTCCGAATAAGCGGAGTAGAATTTGTGCTTTTCATTTTCCGGGCAATAAAAAGTCTAAAAATCCAGGCCCATGTTATAATCCGATTTTATTTGACAATTGCAGAGATCAAAATCTTTCGGTAAATTTATTGAATGGGAGACGAAGTTGCCTGTTTGGCCAATGTGGCGCTAAACGCGGTTATGCACGGAGCGAATAACCTGTTCCAATATTCCTCATGTCTGATTCAAACTGTAAGCATAGATTTTTCCGGAAATCTCCAAACATCTTCAGTTCCTCATTGTCTGAATCAAAGCCCTAATAACAGTTTTTCCGAAAATCGAGAAGCTCAAAATTTTTGACCAAACTAAAGCTGTTTTTCCTGGGAAAAATAACAAACTTTTTCTAGACAAAAATTTCTCAAAATCCCATGAAACCAAACCCATTTTCCATATCCTTTTCTTCTAACGATTCTAGGAGAGAACTGAAAACTGCCAAAGTCCTTCCCAACCTTGAAAGTCAGCTTTCTTCCGGGAAAGGTTTTATATAAAAAAAAAACGTACTAGGACGTCAACGGCTCCTATACTTTGATTATAATTTGACGTATCACTACGTCGTTGGCTTCAAGATTTTAAATTAAAAAAACGTATTAATACGTCAACGGGCTGCAATGTGTTAATTTTGTAAAAATATTATATAACTTCTAAAGTTATAACACGACTCGAGTTTAGGCTGGTGAAGATCATTGAGAAATGACACTTGAAAAAATCGATTCGTCGAAGTGAATTTACATTTGACCATTGGCTATGAGTTTTTATATTTTTCGTCTGTAATGGACCGACAACAGCACTCATATGCGTGCGGTTATGGCTCGCCGAGTGCGATACAATTTTCTCAATGTATATCGGCGATTTTTTTATTTAGAAAAGATACTATAAATAACTCGCATCCACGTTTGGAAAACAACGAACGTAGCGAGGAGTTTTCTAATGGACAAGTAAAACACGAAAACACAAGTAAAATCGCGCTTACTGAAATCGTCCTTTAATATACTATTAATATGTAATATTTGTTGTAAAAAAGTGAAACCTGAATGAATTTATGTATAAAAGTAAAATTATAAAAATCGATTTTGTCGTCGAAATAAATTGGGTTTTGACAATGGGCTGTGAGTTTTATATTTGAAAGTAAATTAATTTAAAATTTAAACCTGTATTAACATTCAAACGGCAGAGTCTCAAAAAGCAATCGAACGAACAATGGTAATTTTAGAAAATCAAATGCTTTTAATCCAGATTAAGAGAAAATTGGGTTACATTTTTTAATCAATAATAATTTACACAACAAATCTACTACTAAGTATATACCTACATTTATATATCTGTAGCTTGTTAGAAAAAGTGACACGTCACGTTTTCAAGATACTTAAATCGAATACTAATTTTTTGGCATAATTTTGTATATAGCTCGAAAAGTATTTGGATATGGAAATGTAGACTACACGAGACTTTAAAATGTGTTAACTAAAAAAATTGCAGCTAAATATCTTTATCTTGACAGAAAAAATGGAAAAAAAAATCCATTTTTTAGGATTTCGAGGTAAGTCTACCATTGAACTCAATCAATTGTGTAAGTAGAAAAAGTACCAATGCCATGCAATAGCAGAGAAAATCCCAATGTCCTACGATAGCTTTGGCCATTAGTCCTTTTCTACTTACACAATTGAACTCCGAATTCAATCGTAGACTTAACTCGAAATCTTAAAAAATGGACTTTTTTCTGCCATAAAGATATTTAGCTGCAATTTTTTTAGATAACACATTTTAAACTCTCGTGCAGACTACATCCATAACAAGTGTAATTTTCCATATGCAAATACTTTTCGAGCGAAATACAAAATTATGCTAAAAATAAAATTGGTATTCGATTTAAGAATCTTGAAAACGTGACGTTTACAATACGTTGTTTCACTTTTTTATTCGAACATTAATGAAAGACGCTGGTGAACTAGACTTGTGCACTCATACATATCTGTTAATTAGTATGTAATTGGATATAGAAAAATACCGTATTCTATTCTTCATAATTGCAAATTCGTATTTGCAACACAAAGTTATGTAAATCTGCTGACCACTATATGCAGAGTCTTGTGTGTCTAATCTGGCTCGTCTTTATTCTATCTCGTCCAGTCTACTTCGTGTCTATTCTATCTCGCCTACTCCGTCTTTATGTCATGATATTAGTCTAGTCTTAGATTTATTTTCATAATTCAAAAGTCTAATTAGTCTAAGTCTAAGTCTGAAAGTCAGAATGTTTGTAATTTTGAAAATTAGTTTTTATTACTCATGCGTTAAAAATACTATCTTGGCGCACGCTTTTTAGCGCGAGAAATGCCATTTTTGGTTGTATTACCAATTTGGGTAACGCACGCAAATAGTGAAAGTGACAGAAATTGTTTTTCATTACAAAATAAAAATTAAAGAAAACATTTTAAAATGAGTGTTAATTCATTCTATGGTAATACCGGAGACTGATGAGAGTTCTTATGACGAATCCACACCACCGGAGACAATTGAAAAAGCTAATTCTTCAACTTTTTATTCTATTTTTTTTATGGCCCCTGGATCTCAAACTTGTAAGATACGCCCCTCGCATGAGTAATAAAAAATATTACGTGCAACACGGGCGGTATTATCAATTGCCCTCACTTCGTTCGTGGGCCCAACTTCGCTCTCGTGAGCAATTGACAACTTACCACCCTAGTTTCAAAATATACTATTATATCATTCTTCTTCTTCTTAATGGTACTATAGTCCTAGTAGGACCTGGACCTGATTATGATTCATATATTTGTAAAAATTGTAACTTACCAAACAAGGTAGGAATTTTTGGACCAAACTTGGCAGAAATCTTTTGCTAGTCAAAGATAGAAATTGATTCAAATTTCAAAGAAATTGAACTAAAGATAAAGGCATTTTTTACTAATAATGTGTTGGACCACCCACTATTTGTTTACACTCCCGCACTCTTCTGGGCATGGATTCCAACAGGTTGTCGATTTCTGCCTGAGGCATTGTATCCCAGGCAATCTGTAGTTCATGCCGGAGAGCCTCTAGTGTCTGTGAAGGATGGGTTAATTGTTTGAGTCTTATACCTATCATGTCCCGCGCATGTTCGATGGGCGAAAGGTCGGGAGATCTGGGTGGCCACGGCAAGATATTGACGTTAGCCTCTTCGAAGTGCCCCATAGAATACCTTGCAATGAGGGGACGGGCATTGTCCTGTTGGAAAATCGGGTCTTCCAGCTCCTGGAGGAATGCAAGGATATTTGGTTCTACCAGTTCACCAACATATCGTTGGGTATTCATATTGCCTCGGATGAACTGATAACCAACTGAGACCTGCTTCCATAAACTATAACACCCCATATGGCGACGTTCTCCACGCCTATGTCTGAGCCCTCATGCGACCATCCTGCATTCCCAAGCAGAATCGGAATTCATCACTGAAGACCACTCTATGCCATTCCACGTCTAAATCCAGTCGCAAGGTACACCACTCCAAATGTTGCTGTCGATGACGAACCGTTAGCGGAAGCACAAGATATAGTCGATAGGACTGCAAGCCAAAGGCTCTAATTCAACGGTAAACTGAACGAAGGGTTACAGGACGTCCTTCGTTTCCAAACCATTGATGGGCTATTGATCTTGTACTCGAGAATCGGTCTCTTAATGCCATTATTCGAAGATGGCGGTCCTGGACCACATTTGTCGATCTTGGGCGTCCACTTCCTCTTTTACGACGTTCTTGGCCTTGTAGTCCATGCTTGATAACACCGTACTACAGAGGATTGGTTATTTTGTTAATTCCTCTGAATGAAAAACCACCTTCACGTAAACCAATTGAAGCCGCATTGCTTCTTTCAAATTCACTCAGTTGTCAATAAATTTCACATTAGCGTACTCTAGGCACAATCGCAAAGAAGATCTCAAAAAGAAGAGAATTGCAACCAAAAACAAAATCGACGAAAATCTCGCAAGAAATACACCCTAAAATTAGGATTGTAACGTCAAAGTTAAACGTCAAAATTTTTTTTTGTTCGTTTTTTTATCTGTCAATTTCCGCCATGTTATACGTCAAAAAGTGTCCGAACTTTTAGACGTATAACTAAAGATGTGCCCGAAACTTTCATATTCCGACTTTTTAAACTTGGCGGATGCGCATGCGCTTAACTAACCGTACAAAGGTATATTACTACCTTTGATTAGTTAAATATTTCTGCCAAGTTTGGTCCAAAAATTCCTACCCCATCTTAGTGTTGCATATTTTATGTCAAAGAGTATATTACATATATGTCAAATTTTGAATAAATCGATCTTTAACTGTGGCAATTATTGGCCTAGAACATTCAAATTTTGCGTTTATAATTGATTATTTAATTAAATTAAACATTGAGTTTATAATTAAATCAATAATCGTTGTAAATCTTATAACACTATCTTCAATTTTAGTGATTTTTTGGGAAACTGTAAATTTGTATATTTGACTGCTGTCAATCTATATTGTACTCTATTTACGCACTAAAAACAACATTCAGATTTTCCAGCTTAAATTAATTTAATAAAATTGTTTAGTTTTATTAAGTTTATCAAAGTCACGAATTTGCAAATTTTCAAACCTCTAATTCTAAGCAAAACTTGAAAAATGGAAATTTAAAAAAATAAACTTCGGGAATTCAATTTCATCTTTTATTAAATTATTCAATGATGATGTTTTTGCAAATTTACTATAAACTATAAAACACCATAAAAAATCCAAATACTCCAAAATTATTTGTTTCACTTTTTCAAACTCTTCTGCGACTCTGAATTTGTAACTCACACAGCAAATAACATTTCAATTAATAGTTTAATAATTCATAAAGAATAGATAAATAATTAAATTTATAAAAACGCTCATTTACTAGTTTACTAGTAGACACGTAGATACTGAAAGCTTTCGAATGTTGTTTCAAATAAATCAAGCAAAATGTTATTTTATAAGAGTACGAGAGTATTCTAATAGATTTTTCATAAATTGATTTTTTTAAGTGCCCCAAATTTTTTGACGTATAACAAGTGAAAATGTGCCCGAAATTTTCATATTCCCGCGTTTTAAACATTGCGGACGCACACGCGCTTAACTAACCCTGAAAAGGTCTATTCTGGCTAAACAAATTTCTAATTTTTATTCTAATAATCTCTAATTCATATTTTAATTCGTGGACCTCGAGGTCCACGTAGCCCTTTGTTACATTTTTATTTTAAAATAAATTTATTTATTTAGGCGGTAAAACTCCCATGAAGGAGGACGCTAAGCAATGTTGACACATTTTTTCTTTCTTGCCAGCGTTGTTTCATTATCTGGCTGAACTCTTATTTTCTTTGATCTGACCATTTGGGTCTGTATTGTTTCGGTTTGTCAGGCCCTGCTTCAACTGTCCATTCGTATATCTTGTTCCTGAATGTGTATCTGTCTAAGATGTCTTCTTGTTTTATGATCGCTTTTTGGAGGTCTTTTTATGTTTATATTACCCAGTTAGTTGTGCTACTTAGGGTTGTTGTTGTATCATATATCTGTTTCTTCTGTCTTGTTGGTAGTCTTTGTATGTGTCCATAGAATTTTTCCCTTCTTTTCTTTATATCTATTTCAATGGATAGTGTTTTCAAGTTGTTCTTCTCGTCTGTAATCTTTATCTTTCTTCTGTTTTTCTCGGGCCTAATATCTTTCAAACGATTTTCCTTTCCTCTTTCTCCAGTTCTTCTAATTGTTCTTTCAGGTTGAGTGCTAGTGTTTCACTTGCGTATAGTGCCATTGGTTCGATTACGAATATTATTGGTTATGCGTATAGTGCCATTGGTACTGTCGCATATTTGTGTTGATTGATATTGATTTCTTGTTGTAGATACTTTATGTTAAAGCTAATGTTCTTTTAACTTTTTGTATTCTCGCGTTCTGTGCATGCTTTTCCAATCCCGTTGGTTCGATTATTTCTCCTAAGTATTTAAAATGATTGACTCTATGTATTTTCCCGTACTTTGTTTTCAGTTGTTTGTTTTTGTTGCGAAAAATTCTATTTTTTCAAAAGAAATTTGTAGTCCTACTTTTTCCGCGCATTCTTTTAATGTTTCTATCCATTCAATCGCTCCCTTTGGGCTCATCGTTATTATTGCTTGGTCGTCAGCAAAGGCCAGGTACGGTAGGTCGACTGCTTTATTTCCTCTTCCCAAGTGTATAGGAGTCCACTTCGATTTATTCTTTAGTTCTTTCTCCCATTCTCTCATCGCTTTGTCCAGAATTATCTTAAACAGTAGCGGTGATAGTCTGTCACTGAATGGACTGTATTTAACGATAAATATTAGCGATTGTATATCAAATCGGGATGGCCCCGTCAATTACCTTCAGGCTGCAACCGTCTCTGACCCGCTCAGTGGATCGTCCTTCCGTCGCCTATTTAAGGGAAGGAAATAGGAAGAAATAATATGAGCAGGGAAATACAAGGAAAAAAACCCTTAAATTAAATTGTTTTTTTCCCGGACGGGAGAAAAACCGATGCTGCCTTTGCATGCGGTGATCGAACCACCCGATAAGGATTGACATCAAATTAACTAACAAACGCGATCGTGGCCAACATGGCTGGGGTCATACGCACGAAATATGTCGCAGACTCGCCGAACGCTCAACACACTCTGGCTTATTTTAACTAACTCTAAGTTTTTTACCCTTATTCTATTCTAAAACGCGAATCGAATTCTAATTCGCGATTTTCATCGGCTGGAATTAGTTTATCGCGCGATTGACAATCGAACGTCCTCCTTTGATAGGCTGTAATACCATCAAAAAGGGCCCGACAGTCCTTTTGTCTTACCCCGGTTTTTATTTCAAATTCACTTGATATTTCGCCTAAAAAAATCTTTTCTTTGATCTGACCATTTGGGTCTGTATTGTTTCGGTTTGTCAGGCTCTGGTTCAACTGTCAATTCGTATATCTTGTTCCTGAATGTGTCTCTGTCTAAGATGTCTTCTTGTTTTATGTTCGCTTTTTGGAGATCTTTTCGTGTTTGTATGACCCAGTTGGTTGAGCTATTTAGGGTTGTTGTTATATCATATATCTGTTTCTTCAGTCTTGTTGGTAGTTTGTATTTGTCCATATAATTTTGCCCTTCATTTCTTTATGTCTATTTCAATGTTTGAGTGTTTTTCTGTTGTTCTTCTCCTTTGTAATCTATATCCTTCTTCTGTTTTTCTCGGGCCTAATATCTTTCAAATGATTTTCCTTTCTTCTTTCTCCAGTTCTTCTAATTGTCCTTTCAGGTTGAGTGCTAGTGTTTCACTTGCGTATAGTGCCATTGGTTCGATTACTGTTTTGTAGTGTCGGATTTTGGTGTTGATTTTGGTGACTTTGTGTTAAAGCTAATGTTCTTTTAACTTTTTGTATTCTCGCATTATGGAGCTTGCTTTTCCAATCCTGTTAGTTCGATTATTCCTCCTAAGTATTTAAAATTATTGACTTATAATATATGACTATGTATTTTCCCGTACTTTGTTTTCAGTTCTTTTGTGTTTGTTTTTGTTGCGAAAAAATCTGTTTTTTCAAAGTAAATTTGTTTTCCTACTTTTTCCGCGCATTCTTTTAATGTTTCTATCCGTTCAATCGCTTCCTTTGGGCTGGTCGTTATTATTGCTCGGTCGTCAGAAAAGGCCAGGTAGAGTATATCGACTGCTTTATTTCCTCTTCCCAGGTGTATCGGAGTCCACTTCAATTTTTTCTTTAGTTCTTTCTCCCATTCTCTCATCGCTTTGTCCAGTATTATGTTAAACAGTAGCGGTGATAGCCCGTCCATAGACTGTATTCAACGATAAAAAAAAATATTTAACGATAAATTTAGCGATTGTATATCAAATCGGGATGGTCCCGTCATTTACCTTCAGACTGCAACCGTCTCTGACCCGCTCAGTGGAACGTCGTTCCGTCGCCTATTTAGAGAGGAAATTGGAAGAAATAATATCGGAGATAGGCAGATATCCGATAGGCATTTTCTGCGACCTATCGAAGGCGTTCGACTGTGTGTCTCACAGCCTTCTTCTGGACAAGGTCTTCAATTGTGGGATAAGGGGAAAAGCTGCCAGATGGCTCAAATCTTTCCTTGAAAATCGGCAACAGTTTGTTCAAGTCAAATGTGGAACTGTAACCGGCCAATCCAGTATAAAGTTCACAAACATGGAAGTTCCTCAGGGTAGTGTCCTCGCTCCAACACTGTTCCTTCTATATCAGATCTGGTTCTTAAATAAAGCTTCTTAAATAATCAACACTGTACATTATATGCAGACGATGCCAGCTCCATCATCTCGGAACATAATAGGACTAATAATCCACTATGCGCCAATATGCTTCTGGATAAAATTAACAAATGTTTCTCGGCAAACAGTCTTTATCTTAACAGAGAGAAACCTGAATACATAATATCTCAGACTGCACGCAGTTCCCGCGTGATTGACCTTCCACTGAAAATTCATAACAACTCCATCAAGAGAATCAACGTAGCCAAATTTCTTGGAATTCATCTTGAAGAAAATTTGCAGTGGAATGTCACCATTCAACTAATCTGCAACAAACTGTACAGGAAAATATTTCAAATAAGATACCTTCGACAATTTCTACGGAAGAAAACTTATTATTTTGCAGAAGTCCAACCATTGCTGACATATGGTATTGTTCTATGGGGATGCGCTTCGCTGGTAGATACAATTTTATTGGCCCAAAAAAGAATTGTCAGGTCCTTAAAAGGACTCAGTATAACTACCTCCTGTAGACCACACTTCAGGGAACAGTTAGGAGCCTCTATACTGGAAATCACATGCTAAATCCATAAGCACAAATACAATTTCCAAAAAAACTTATAAACGTACACAATCATAACACAAGAGGAAAACATCTCTTATACAGGCCCAAAACAAATCTAACGTTTTGTTCTAAAGGTCCTATCAATCATGGGGTTACTATTTATAATCGACTACCAGCCAGCTTATTAGAAGAACGATCCTATAAGGAATTTAGATATAGAATGAAGAAAGTGCTCCTCACAAAAACAATCTTCAACATCAAGGAATTTACTTTTGTATAATTATTTTTGTTTATTACCTTGTTAAATTTTTTGTATTTATTTATTTCTTCCTTTGACATACCTTATAGATCTTTTTATCTCATTGGGAATAAACATTATAATTTGATTTGAATATGAGCAGGGAAATACAAGGAAAGAAAACCCTTAAATCAAATTGTTCCGGATGGGAGAAAAGCCGATGCTGTCTCCCATGCGGTGATCGAACCACCCGATAAGGATTGACATCAAATTAACTAACAAACGCGAGCGTGGCCAACATGGCTGAGGTCAAACGCACAAAAAATTTCGCGGACTCGCCGAACGCTCAAAACACACTGACTTATCTTAACTAAGTCTTAAGTTTTTTACCCTTATTCTAATGTAAAACGCGACGCGAATTCTAATTCGATGCGCGCGATTAACATCGGCTGGAATTATTTTATCGCGCGATTGACAATCGTACGCCCTCCTTTGATAGGCTGTAATACCATCAAAAAAGGGCCCGAACAGTCCCCTTGTCTTACCCCGGTTTTTATTTCAAATCCACTTGAGATTTCGAATAAAAATTTCACTTTGGATTGTGTGTCCGTCAGTGTTTCTTCGATCAATCTTCTTGTTTTCTCGTCTAGTCCATGCTTCTTTAGCGTGTTGAAGTGTGATCGTCTGTCGATGGAGACGTATGTTTTCTTAAAGCCTACAAATGGGCATGTGATTGGTTGTGTTCTTATGACCTTGATTTTGAGTTTTCTTTTAAGATTGTGAGTTTGTTCTGGACACGATCTGTTGATTGTCCCTTGTCCCTGCTTGAAATTCTGCTATTTTTGGTTCCAATTGTTCTTGTGTTCTCTTTAGGGGGCATGCTGATAGGATCTTGTATGTTACCGGAAGTAGTGTTATCCCTCTGTAATTGTTTATGTCTGTTTTGTTGCCTTTGTGTTGCGTAATGTGTGGATGAGTGCTGTTTTCCAGTCCGTTGGTATGTTTTCTGTTGTCCAAATGTTTTGTATAATTTGTGTAATTTCTTGTAATTACCTAAATTCTTCAATAATTCTGCTACAATTCCATCTTCTCCTGATGTTTTGATGTTCTTTAGCTTTGGATCTGTTTTTGGATTTCTTCCTTAGTTGGTGGTGGTGATTCTGGGTGTTCTTCGACACAGGTTATCTTCGAGAATCTTTCTGTCGGTTGACAGAATAGTTCGTTGATTTATTTTGTTTTCTTCTTCGTCTTCTTCTTCCTTTTTGTAAGCCATCTGCCTTATTCTCTAATTTCTTAGAGTTGTAGCTGTGATGATGAATTCCAGACCACCTTTCCTGGTGGTCTCCTGGATCTTGGGAGACCATCCCTTGCAATTTTCGGCAATCTGTTGTCGTCCATCCGTTCAACATGATCTCTCCATTCGCGACGTCTGTTTCGGGGCCATCTCACTATGTCTTGGATATCGCAAAGTTCTCGAATGTCTTCGTTTCTTTTGTGGTCGCTTATTGTGTAGCCTGCTATAGATCTTAGAGATCTCATCTCTGCTATACGGATAATCCTTTTAGTTGTAGAGTTTTCGGCTCTTGTTTCTACAGCGTAGGTCATAACGGGTCTCACACAGGTCTTATATATGCGGACTTTGCTTTCAATGGACATGTGCTTGTTTCGCCATATTATATCTCTAATGAATCCTGATATTGTTTGAGCCTTTACTTCTTCTTGGAAGTCTCTGCTGCTTGTGATGTTGATATAAACTCATAACCTGTTCTACTGGTTTATTGTATATAGCCAATTTACATCTTCTGGGCTCTTTTGAGATGGTCAACGCTTTTGATTTTGCTACCCATATCTCCATGTTGTATTTGGCAGCTGTCTTTTCGAACTGATAGAGCATTCTCTGTAGGTTGTCTTCATCTTCTGAGACCAGCATGGCATCGTCTGCGTAGCAAATTAATTTTAGTTCTTTGTCCCCTAGTGAGTATCCCTTTCCAACCTTTTTTGCTTCCGTTATAAGTTCGTCCATAATCAAGTTGAATAGGATGAAGCTTAGGCTATCGCCTTGTCTAATTCCAGTTTGTATGAGTAGTCTGCGTGGCTTTCTGCCTTCTACTTGTATTTGAGTCCAGTTGTTAGTATTTAACTCCGTAACAATGCTTGAAATATACGGGTGCACGTTTTACTTTTTGAGAAGTTTCGTAACGTCAATGAGTCTTACGCGGTCAAATGCTTTCGTAAGATCTATAAAACACATATATGCTGTTTTGTTGTATTCTATAGCCTTTTCAGGAATTTTCCTGATAGCAAAGATGGCCTCTACGGTTGACCGGTTTTTCTCTGAAGCCTTGTTGCTCTTCGCATATGCCATGAGAGGATATATCTTCTGCCAGTATTTTAGTGAATAGTTTTAGTACTGAATGTATTTAGTACGGTATTAAGCGTAATTCCTCGATAGTTTGCTGCGTCTTTTTTGCTTCCCTCCTTAAAGATTGGGATGGTTATACTTTCTTTCCATTCGTTTGGTATTTTTTTGGATAGCTCTTTGGATAGTGTGTTCCCTCCGTGCTTCAATAATTCGTTGGATATTTCGTCTATTACCGCGGACTTGCGGTTTTTCAATTTGGTGATCGATTGTTGGTGATTGATTGTGTGACATGGTCCACGGTTCTTGAGTGTTGTTAGTATGCTGTTCTGCGTTAGGATTTACTGCGTCTATGTCATCGCTGCAGAGTTGACAGAAGTGTTTTTCCCAATCGTTAAGTGCAATTTTCGTTATGTTTATGTGTTCGTTGATTGTTTTTTTCCTATTCCTTAAAATGTTCCAGATCTTCCTCTGGCCTCCGTAAAGGTCGTGTTCCATGTTTGCCGAGAAACTTTCCCAATATGCTCTTTTAATGTATTGGATTTTGTTGTTGGTTGTATTTCTTACGGCTTTGTCCATCCAGTGTTAGGGTTTGTGATCTGTATGCTTTGCGCTTTTCGTTTGCTAGTTCTTTGACTTCCATAGTAAACCATAGTTTTGTGTTTGGTTTTGTAGATTTATTTGAGGTTCTTCTTCCGACAGCTTCTTCGGCAGCTTTGAGTATGTTTGATTTACTTTTTTTTGCCAGGCATCTTCAGCGTTATCTGTTTCTACAATGTGGTTACTTTCTCTTTTCTTAAGTCTTTGCTGGTATAGGAGTTTTGTTGATAGGACCGTGAGTGATTCAATATTTATTTTTGTTTGTTTTTTAGTGTATTGAACGTTGGCAGTTATTTTGGCGAGTACTAAGTTATGATTGGTTCCCGCGTTTGCATATGTTAAGACTGACGTTTTAGATTCTATTTGGGTGAATGTTTTTATTGGTAAATATGTAATCAATCACTGATTTCTGGCCTCGAGTATTTTCGAATGTAAATTTGTGCTGTGGTTTGTGAGGGAAGTATGTGTTATTAGTTCTTAGTTCGTTAATAGCGCATATCTGAGTTAACAATTCTCCGCTTTCGTTGTTACTTTCTTCGTTGAATCGGTTTTTAACACCGGGTACTACGTTGTTTCCAAGTCGAGCGTTAAGGTCTCCCAGTATGATCATCTCGTCTTGTCTTGGGATGTTATCTAATACTGCCTGGAGGTTCTGATAGAATTGATCTATTTCGTTCTTCGGTTTGCCAGTATCTGGGACATAGACGCTCACTAGGTGTGTGTGTTTGGGGTTTTGTGGGCTGATGGTCACCTGCAGTATTCTATCGGAAATATATTTTGTGTCGTGGATGTTGTTTTGGAGCCTCTCATGTATGAGTAGTCCGACATCGGAGGTTGCTCTTTCGTTCTTGTCTTTGCCGTTATAGATTAAGATGTACTCGCCATATTTTGTGTTGCCTTTGCCTTACTGTTTGATTTCCGAAAGTGCACATATATCAATCTTATGTCGTTTTACTTCTAGGAGTACTTCTTGATCTTTGTTGTTCAGCGATGTTACATTCCAGCATTCAAGTCTGTGTGGTTTTTCTTTCCATAATCGTTTCCTTTTTCGTGCCTGGTCGTCATCGTTTTTTCCTGTCCTGTCCGAGGCTATGTTATTGTTTCTTTGAGCACCGTAATACCTTCTGGCAGATCGCTAGCCTTACCTGAGGTCCCTCCTCTTTTATCCGGGCTTGGGACCGGCTGCGGTTCGAATGGGCTACTCGGTTCACCCATTCTCTCCGCAGGCAGAGTTTATTTTCTTTAATTAATAATTCATATTTTCTTTTGTTTTGTCAAATGATTTTGTTTGTCAGGCGTCTTGTTTTTAGTAGTTTTTCATGTGCTTTTTCAGTTTTGTGGGAGTTATATGTTTTTGTATGCTTTTCTTTTGATTTCCAGTGCGTGTTCATAGTCTTCGTTCCGCCATGGGTGTTTCAGTGTTTTTGCCAGTTAGTATCATTTCCTTGGCTGTGCTGATAATTTTTTCTTTGAATTCTTGCCAATTTTCCGTATCGTTTCTCTCCCATTGTTCTGCGAGTTTTGCGTCCTTGATTTTCTTCAGGTCGAATTTTGGTATCGGTTTGTGATTCCGTGTGTTGTGTCCTCTTGGTGTGTTTCATTTTGATGCGTGTGAGGTAATGGTCTGAGTCTATATTGGCACCTCTTCGTACTTGTATGTCGTGAATCGCTAATTTTTTAAAATAAATACGATTATTATTATTATTATTTTATTAATTAATTTTATGAAATATGTGAAGACGATTAGCAATTTCAATGAAAAACCACCTTCCCGTAAGCCAATAATGCGTAAGCCAATAATTCTTTCAAATTCACTCAGTTGTAAATAATTTACTCAATTTACTAACTTTTGCAATTATTTTAAAGATTTGTTTCATTTTCATTCAATTTTTGATTTGACATTCATATTTGTAAACATTCTACTTTAAACGTTGTTTTGTGAAAATCTTGTTTATTTAAAGAGAAACAAATTTACTAGAAACTTTATTCTTGGAAACTACAATTGAAGATAAATTATAGATAAATGTTCTTGGAAATTAGTTTGATATAAACTATATTTAAAATTAGAACGTATAATTTATATACGCACCGAATGAATAATTAAAATGGCTTCAAGCAAAGGCATCAAATCATAGGTCAGGGCTAAAACCCAATTTGACGTTCTATGAATACAAAAAGAATGTAGGTACATTCATACCGGAAATAACGGCTTATTTAATTCTGCGGCAGTCAAACTAGCGAAAAATAAAGTAATTAAGAGGCTAGCAAATTGCAAATAGGTTATTTTTTTCGTACTATTATTAATACTAATGAATCGTTTTCATTGTAAAAGAAATACATAATTGCTATAAATAGCCCCTCTTTATGAAATAAAAACAAAATGTTATCAATTAATTGAGAGCACGCATCAATAACAAAATCTCCATATTTATCAGCAACCACTTCACGTTGGCTCATTCGTTTTTATTATTACATAGCAGGAATCTGTTACAATTTACTGTTTAGTTATAAGAAACTGGTTGATCTTTGGTTGAATTTAACAAAGTCACCTAATTGACTAGTTGAATTCAACTAAGTAAGTCGCCTAATTTTTAACGCGAATAATCTATCTATACATGGCAAAAATACCAGTTTTTTCTGTTCTGTGAATAGAGTAACCGTTGACACGCATGTGTAAAACATTTAGCCAGAGGATTATAAAAAAAATGATTAACATTCCAAATTACCATTTTTAAAAACACATTCATTTCCATAATTAAAAATAACTTATTATATAATAATTATATAATCTTGTTAAGCGTGGTCCAAAGTTTCTAAATATAAAAAAAAGATATATCTATAAAGGATATTGATAGTTAAAATCAATAGAAGAAAAAATATATTTTAATAATAGAAGAAAAAATATATTGTATACATGATATACAAAGGGCTACCGACCACGAAGTCCTTCAGTCCAAAAATACAATTTATCAGGGAAAAACACGAAAAATCAATTGGAATCAGATGTGATAGCGATGAATTTAGTCGTTGTACATTGTTTCGTAAAGCGTCTTAATTGGGTGTCTGCGTGTAGAAGTTTTTATGCCGCGTACTTATACCAAATAAAATGATGAAATTATTATTATTTGAAAAAGACGCTGCTTCATTTGAACTTTATTTCGAATGTTTTTCTAATTGATAAAACTCTTTTGAATTTTCTTGAAAAAAAAATCACAATATATTTTCACTAAATGTTATTTTTATATGAAAATTAATATTTTTAAAATAATATTCCGTGATGTTTTATAGATTTTTTGCAATGTTTTTTTTTTTCAGAAATACAAGGCCTCGAGGAGCAATAACTTAACAAAGAACCTGTTGTGAAGTAGCAACCGGTTGTCACTTGGTCACTGGAGTAACTCGCTCTGGCCCGCCACAGAACCCTATATAAGGATTCCACCTCAAACGCAGCGACATAGTTTATAATCCGAGGCAATTACATATGTAATTGTTTCTCATCCTTCCCGGATTCCTAGGATTAACAGTAAATTAATGCGATCTTTCTTTGCAGCTTTATTTCAACGCACAGATGAAATGTCTGAAATGACAATTTATACTATTTTTAGATATTATATTCGAAAAATACAATTTTAGAAATAATCTATTATTTGTATACGATTTATATACCTTTTGTATATCGTTTGTCAACATTTATGATTTTAATTATTTACTAATAAAATATCTATTTTATAACTACAACAATTCCTAAAAAAAAAGCTTATATATTAACGCTCTAAATGTTTAATATTTATTAACTGTTAACAATTTTTTTTTTATTGACTATTAACAATATAATTGTTATTAACTGTTAACAATTGATAAGTGGAAAAATGTTTGTTCATTTGGTAGAAAATTTAAGACAATTAAATAAGTTTTAAATTGAATTTTCAAAAAAGAACTTGACTAATTATATATTTATTTAAACAATTTTGTATTTAAAGAATTAAATTCTGAACATTTTCTCAAAAACTTTCTAGAATTGATAAAACCATGCAACATTATAGATAATCATATAAACTTAATATAGTCGGAACACAGCCTGAATATATAAATATATTAAACCTTTCCGGAGCTTCTATAACACTAATGAGTCTTTTTAGGACTACCAAAAACCAATCTCATGTGAAATTTGTCAGTCATTTTATAGCTTTCAGTTCACCTTCGTGGCACTCCACAAGCGTTGGTTTCAAGTAAGTGGTTTACAAATTGTTATTCATAAAAGCAAAGCTGCACTAATACAGCTTTTATGCATAGGCGCACTGGGCGCGCGCCTAGGGCCTCCTATTTTAGGGGGCCACAAATTTCCAACTATTGTTGGTTGACGACGATAAGCGGCAAAATTTGACAAAGTGTGGTGAATAAATTGGCACTTTGCGGTGGTTAATAGTGAAAAAAATATTCCGAAAAAAAACTAAAGAAGTATCATTGCATTGTTGTTATTTTTTGTGTTGTTATTGAAAATTGATCGCATGACTGTTTTTACTAAAGGACACCACAGAATCTTACAGAGGATTCAAACCCAAAGAATGTAGTTCATGTCCCTTCTACCACGTCGTCCAAGTTTAGAAAACGACAAGCGTAGCAAAGAGTTTTCTAATGGAAGAAACATCCAATGTCACTATAAACGTTTTTTATGATAGTGCCATTGATGGACAGAATTTAAATTAAATATGTGTTATATCGTTTCATCATCATCAGTAGCGCTACAGCCCTACAGGGCCTCGACTTTCTCCAGTCTCGTCCGCCATCCTTTCCGGTCTCTGGCAAAGACCTTCTTATATCATTTATTACCATTAATTAATTCAATTTGTGTATTCGCGATTTCCACACATCACATAACCTCAAAACTATCTCGTCGAAAATTTGACACTGACAGCTCTGAATTTCAGTGCCAACCTTGAAAAAATTAACTCATAACAGCACTCGGCGAGCAATAACCGCACGCATATGAGTGCTGTTATGAGTCCATTAAAGCCTGAAAATAGAAAAAATGTCATAACAATTCGCGATTGAAATGTTTACGTTTCAGTGATTAATTTATTAAAAGTCATGCCTGACATTTATCAAATTATTTTTATTTTTTAGAAATCAATACAATATAAATTATTAATTTATATTGTAGGTAAAACTTTGTACGATACACGTATCCTAAAATACTCTTACGTACCTAATTGTTATTTATTTTAATGTGGTTTTACTATAATCTCGCATATTGAGAATTGGCACTCCCTAGACTAAGGCCACATAGTCACCTTGCGCCTAGGGCCACAAGTAATGTAAACGCGCCCCTGCACTAATGAGAGATAAATCTCAAGAGTGCCACAAAAGTGGACTGAAAGCTATAAAATAACTGACAAATTTCACATGAGATTTGTTTTTGGTTATCCATGTTTTTGGTAAAAGACTTATTAGTGTTATAAAGTTCCGGAAAGGTTTAATTATATTTATATATTCCGGCTGTGTTCCGACTTTATTAAGTTTACAAAATTTTCGGAATTTGAAAATTTAATCAATTTTTGAATTAATAATAATTTTGCACTACAAAAAATAGTATCAACATTCTACCTGAATTAACTTCTACGCCCAAATAATATGATTAATTTGTTTGTTTGCCGAAGGAAGAGATTGACTATTTGTTAATAACATAGCAATACTAAACGCTGGTCTTTATTAAAAATTTCCTGCAACATTGACAAATATCTATATTATTGGTAAAAAATAAGTAATTAGTAAAAGTTGCATAATCTACTAAGCTTGTTTATAATTAACGGATTAATCAGATTTAGCGTAACATACTGTCAACTCCTTGAATTCTGGTCAAAATGTAGCTGGGATATTCTTGAACCTTTCCAAAGCATTCGATAGGATAGACCAGGGGTCGGCAACCCGCGGCTCGCGAGCCGCATGCAACTCTTTTATTTTAGTTGCGTGGTTCTTCAATCTGTCCAAAATCTATGTTTTAAGTTTATTGAAACAAATTAACATTATACAACGGTATAATGATTCTGCAAATTTGATAATCTTCAAAAACAATTCAGGATTCATTCAAAATGACAAAGAATGTGACATCGCAGCAGTTTTCTGATTTAAAATCCTCGCCTGTATTTTCCTTACCGTGTGATGAGTTGTGTGATGTACCCAGTAAGGGTACCAATGAAGGATTCCTAACTGTGTGAAGGAATTCCTAACATTTTCCTCAAAATCAGAATCTTTGACAAAAAAATAACTAAGCTCAACGACGATAGCCTTGAAAGTTGTTTAAAAGTAAACACCTTAAATTACGAATCTTGCCAAAATATATAGGTATGTGCATCAATTCACTCACTAAAAGCTAGCTAATGTTTGTATTCATTTTTGCTTGCCTTGCTTATTTTTTTAAATGTATTGAATATCATAAATATATAGAATTTGCTAATTGAGATGATCTGCAATACTTTTTCTACTCTCCTCCCTGCGGCTCTTCTGTAAGATTTGTAATTTTTTTTTTAAAGAAAATGGTTCTTTACTTAAAACAGTTGCCGACCCCTGGTATAGACCAAATAAAAATGCTTCTAAGATTAGATTAATATGGTTTCAGAGGGTCCAGTTACAGGCTTTTAAAATCATACCTTGCAGATCGAAGACAATGTATTCGACCACAGGATGAGTGCAATGGAGGGTTCAAGATGTCCCATTACCAGGATATAAAAAGAGAAGTCCCACAGGGACCACATTAGGTTCCTTACTTTTTTTATTATACATAAACGACCTTCCAGATAATATTACATATAAAGTAATGTTTGCTGACGATAACACACTGTCCATTAAAGGTAAAAATCTGGTGGAGTTGCAGCAAGAAATAATGAATGGTATGTCTGTCATGAAGTCATATTATTCACAGAATAATCTTAAATTAAACATTAAGAAACCTAAAATTATTAAATTCTCCGCAAGTAGAGAGGAAAATATTGAATTCATCTTCAATCACGAAACGCTTATGTCGTCTTCGGATACAAAATTTTAGGGTGTTATAATTGATAATGGACTTAACTAGAAGGCGCGTGTTAGCTACATATCTCCATAAATTAGTATCTTCTATTACGCATTGAGAATGCTGTCTCATTGTCACTAGTACTAGTTTAACTGCATATTGATGTACTAGTTTAACTGCATATTGACTCGGTTATTCGGTATGGAATATTTTTCGGACATTTGATCGCTGCTCATCGAATATTTTTATTAAAAAAAAAATTAGAAGTATGTCCAACATGAAAATGTGTTTACTCATGTAAACCAATGTTCATTGAGAAGAGAATACTTACGTTACCCTGCTACATTTTAAAAAGTGTCAGTTATGTAAGGACCATTATAAGATGTTTGAAAAACATGAATATACGCACGAATATAATACGTGAAAAAAATGTACTTTACGTCCTATAAAGACAAATTCTACTTTGGTGCCAAAAAGTGCTGTCGGTGAACTAATAAAAATTTACAATAAACTTCACAGTTACATTAAAGACCTGTGTGTTAATTATGTCCAGTATTATATGTTCAGTAAGCGCGATTACAGTACGCGTCTATGTTGGGAGAGCTGCTGAAAAACGCCTTTGAACCGAACGAGATTTTTATATATATATATATATATATATATATATATATATATATATATATATATATATATATATATATATATATTTCTATATTGCGTCCTTTTATGCCATTTCTAAAAAATCGCCGATACATATTGAGAAAATTGTATCGCATTCGGTGAGCCATAACCGCACGCATATGAGTGCTTATATGAGTCCATTACAGACGCAAAATAGAAAAAAAATATTTAAACACACTTTAAAAACGTTTTAAAATAAGCATAATATTCATTGAATGGATACTATTTTGCAAATTTCAATTAAGTGTAATATTGTGACAGTTAGGTTGTCAATTTATATGCCTATTGGTTTATTACTTTTATATACACATTTTATTTATTTTTTTTGCTTAAAATTTATTCTTCCAATATTCGATTACAAGTAAACAAAACTCAAAATAGAATAAATGGATTGGGGTTCTACAAAAAATGGCTGGATAAATACAAAATAAATTAATCGATCCAAAATTCGGTTACTTCGTACAAAATAAATTACTTCATCCAAAAAAGGTTGATTCATCCAAAATAAAATGTAATCATCCAATAATTGTTTTTTTCGTACAAACTATGATTTTTCCTTACAATAATCGTACAACATAAAATCAATTCACCCAAAAAAGGTTTACGTGTACATAAAAAGGTTGTTTCGTTCATCCATTTGATTGCTCTTTACACAAAAACAAATTGCTTAATATAAAATTTGAACTATAATCAAATAACTATTACCTATAATCTATTGTATGTAATATATTATGTTTTATTTTATATTATATGCTATATAATCTGTAATAAGAGTAGCACATGACCGGCCAGATATTGTAGTGATTTTTAAGAAACGAAATGAAGCTATTATCATTGAAATTGGAATAACAAGCCAGGATCAGCTGCAAGTGGTTGAGACAACGAAACTGCATAAGTACGACATGGTAGCGAGTGAAATATTACAAATATAAGTGTAAAACCAAGATTATCCCGTATGTGATGACTTAGGACGAGGTGGTTACAAAAAGTCACAGCAGATATAACCAGCAAATTGGAATAACACCAAACATCGAAGCTTACATCCAAATTAGAGTGCTGAAGAGGACACTTGAGACTGTGTCGTTTGAGATACGCAGGGACATACTTGATGGACCTGGCGAGGGCGAAACACCCGAAGCAGCAGTTGAGAGGTTTATGAGAAGAAGCGATACGGTGGCCAATGCGAGTATATAACAATATTAATTTCTAAAAACTACTTCTTAAATAAATTTATTAAATATATATTATGTGTAATTTATTATGTGTTGGTTAATTTTTTTATATATTTTAACTTCATTGACGAACTAATGCTGGCTTAGATTTTGAAGGTCGTCCACGTTTTCGCTACTGTCCCAATGAAATTTATTTAAGTGTCAATGGAACTTTTTACAGTTTCAAGAGAATTCCGATTCCAATAATGTACTTACATATGTAATTCTTCATAAACCACATTTATGAACAGGAAGATTCTTCCCATTTATTAATGTTCAGAGTCACTTTCCACATTGAAATTTGATGATTGATTTATACTCTTCAAAACCATTCCAATTTTTCAGGTTTTCTTTGTTTTGTACTCTGAAATATTGATTTCTGATATCTTTTGACTGTTTGGACCGATGTAAGAAATTGATTCACCATTCAATTCTTCTTTCACAACGGTTGATGATGATTTAACCCAATGATAGACTTTTTTGGAAATTTTATTCGTTTATTGGAAGAAATAATTGTATTTTGGATAAAAGAAATTGTTTGTAAAGTGCAAACAAATTTTGGATGGATCAACCTTTTTTGTACAGTTAAACCTTTTATGGGTGAATTTATTTTGTACAATTTCATCAATTATTGTACTAAACCATTATTATTTGTAAGAATAAATCGATTATTGGGCGTTTATATTTTATTTTGGACGAAGCAACCTTTTTTGGAAGAAGTAATCGCTTTTTGTATGAATAAACCGAATTTTGTATTTTTCCAGCTATTTTTTGTAAAAAACATCTATTTTTTGTACGCAAAAAAAGCCAAGACTTTTATTTTGGACGAAGTAACCTTTTTTTGGATGATGTAATCGATTTTTGTATGAATAATCCGAATTTTGTATTTTCCAGCTATTATTTGTAAAAAAAACATCTATTTATTGTACGCAAAAAATCCAAGCCTTTTTTTCTATTAAAACATATTCTATTTAATAACTACCTCTATATATTTTTCTGTTGACACATTCTACATCGCTATGTATTATTAAATAAAGATAAATAAATAAATAAAATAGTATATTTTGCATTTTCGGAAAGTTGTCAATTTTTTCGCGATAGCGAAATTGGGCGCACATTGTGCGCACATTCGCTCGAGAGGGAAATTGACAATTCCGCCCTTGTTATAAACAATATTTTTTATTACTCATGCGAGGGGATGTATCTTACAAGTTTGGGATCCAAGTGCCATAAAAAAATGGAAGAAAAAATGAAGAATTTGCTTTTTTAATTGTCTCCGGTGGTGTGTGTATTCGTCATAAGAATCACTCATTTTAAAAAAGTTTTCTTTAATTTTTATTTTTATTTTGTTATGAAAAAATTTCTGACACTTCACGTCACTTTTTTAATATCGAGGTCTTGAAAGTGTTCATTAAAAAAAAAAAAATTTAATGTAACCTTTCGATATTGAATATTTGCGTGCGTTACCAAAGTTACGTGTAAATACAACTAAAAGTGGCATTTCTCGTAATAAAAAAACGTGCACCAGATAATACTTTTAACGCATGAGTAATAAAAAAATAAATATATTTAGTTATATCTTGAATATTGATATAATATGACTTTAATATAAAGAGTGTTGAACAATATGACAATATGAACGTATAAAACAATGCAAATATAGCAACATTTTGGATATATGACTTTTCCAAATTGTACATACCGTACTTTCTTCGACTTCACATCTTCATTTGACACATAAATTTTCGAAATTTCTAAAGGGACCCTCACACTTTAACCCTCACAATATAATTGCTTCAATATCGTTTTCCGTCAATTTACTGAACGTCTGAGGGGCATATTGTGTGAATATTGACGTCTATTAAATTGATAGAAATAAAATTGATTTTTATTGAAGCTCCTCAAATGTATTGAAGCAGTCTAAATAAGTATTATCAGTGAGAGGGGTATATTAACAATATCTCCATCATTTTGCCTAATAGCGTTAGTGGTGGCAACTTGTAGAAACAATTTTTTGAAAAAAACAATAAACAGGTAAGGTACTCCTTTCTTTGGTGACTGCAAGATCGTAACTGACCAAATATTGAAGCAATTATATTGACCGTGTGAGAAGCATCTTCAATATCTTCCTATCATAATATTTTGTCAATAATATTGAAGCGGTTAAATTGACCGTGTGTGGGCCCCTCAATTTTATTATAAATATACTTTCCTTTAAACCAGGGCTTCTTAAACTGTGAGTCGCGACCCTAAACGGGGTCGCTTAGCGAAATCTTGGGGTCGCGAGATTGTAATGTAAAATATTTAAATACATACATATTTTTAAAGTTGACGAATTTGTAAAAACTCAATTGTTAGAATGTAAAAAGTGCTGTGGATTATGCACGGATGTTGCAACATCGATACAGTTCAAAATATTGGTTTTAAATCATTTTTTCAAGCTGCTCAACAAGGATAAGGATTCCCACTATACAAATTTATTATTACATGCATAAGTAAGATGGATATCAAGATGTCTTAGAAAAAATATCATGAAGTTTAAGAAAATTATTCTTAATAAAGAACGAAATCGAAATATTATTAATCGAACAAAAATGATCTTGCTACTACTTTTCAAAATGACTGTAGAAAATAATTCATCCGAATTGTGTAGTGTGTGTGTTTAGCTTTCCAGTCTCGACAATTTTATATCCGGGAAAAATCGAAAATATTTCTCAAATATATCTGATAGATAACACAGCTTGGATAGCCAGGCCATTTTGAAAAAAAGTAGCAAGATCACTTTTTGTTCGATTAATAATAATTCGATATCGCCCTTTGATAAAAATAAACTTCTTCTTAAACTTTGACCTCTTGATATCCATCTTACTTTTTCATATATTTATCTGGGGAGTACGGAAGGAGCCTCCACGAGTGCATTTTCTCCTGTATATGCAGAACATACCGGCGCTCGGTGGTAACCCTGTCCCATCAGACAGTGGCAAATCCTTCCAAAACCGGAAATCACCAGACACGAAAAAAATTTTTTTTTCGTGTCCAGTGATTTCCGGATTTCTTTTATATATATATTTTGTGGGTTGCGGAAAAATCACAATCATAAATGGGGTCGTGAATGAAAAAAGTTTAAGAAGCCCTACTTTAAACCAATAGATATTTATTATTTTAATTTTGTGGAATGAATTAATGTTATGTGACAGTATTCAGAAAAAAAAAAAACATAATTATACGACAATATACATTTGGGGTCGTC
Source organism: Phosphuga atrata (assembly GCA_944588485.1). NCBI lineage: Eukaryota > Metazoa > Arthropoda > Insecta > Coleoptera > Silphidae > Phosphuga > Phosphuga atrata. Next base: position 88,687,868 of record OX155892.1, on the reverse strand, counting down.
CATTAATCATGTTAATGTGATGTTTTTTAGCAACTTTTTATCTTAATCGCGCGTTCAACGAAAAAATAAATACACGTGATATCTCACCATTTTTGTCATTTTTATATTTTGTCATATTAATCACAAAAGTATATTAAATGTTCAACACTTACTGTTTTGGGGAGTTCTGCACCAACCTTCAATTTTCTGGTCTGAGACTCTGATGGCTGGTCTTGACCATCCTGACTCAACATGACCCATCTAACACAGTCTGACCAACGTAACTTTACCATTACGTCAATTTCGACATTAGCTGGTGATTGTCAATGACGGTGTTCTCGTAACCAATACGTTGCTGTTGGTGCCGATGGATTTTTCCCTTCATTTACGATTTGCTTCCACACTTTCTGATCAATGATCCCTCGGTTCTTGGGGTCGCCTTCTACATGTTTTGTCCATATATTCTTCGGTGCGGATGGTTGAATTCTCCAGTCAGGCGGCCTCTTCCGCCAGAGGAGTTTGCGTGGAAGCCGATTTTCCTTGATTCGGCAAATGTGACCAAACCATCGTAGATTGTGTATTAGTATTTGTTCCACAATCGGTGGTTGCTGATCGTATCTGGCTCGAATTTCCTCATTTCGCAGGCCATCGCGAATCGAAACAACAATAATCTGTCTTTGGCAACGCATTTGGAACACATCTAGTTTGTTGAGGTCCGATTAAAGTAGCGTCCAAGTAGCTGCCCCATACAAAATAATTGGTAGAATGAGCGTCCGAAATAGATGAATTTTGATATTAGTGGACAGTTTGTCTTCTTCCATATGCACCATTTGAGTGACGCAAGTGCTGCTGATGCCTGACCAATCCGGCTGTGAATGTCAGCAGCTTTTTTCACTTGCACCAGTGAGCCCAAGTATTTGAATTCTTTCACGTGCTCGATTAGAGTGCCATTAAGATGAACATTGTCTTGTGATCCATCGGTCGGCAAGACTTTTGTCTTGTCCACGTTTATTTTTAGTCCATAGGATTCGGCGGTGTGGGAAATGTCATAGAGAATATATGTTGCATCGGCATCTATATAATATAGCACTATCGCAAATAACAACGGATCGGAAATGAAGTTTTTGTCATCTTGGATGTTGTCATGTTGGACGCCTGGTCGACGACTGAATGCTTTCCTCATAATAGCGTCTATAACGACCTTGTAGAACCGTGGAGAAACAACGTCTCCCTGTTGGACTCCCGTTTGGAACAGAAAACCGTCTGATAATTCGTTCCGCATCCGTACGTAGCTGGTTGGACCGTTGCACGCCGCTCGTAGAATATGTATGACTTTTAAAGGCACATGCTCCGTTTTCAATACCGACCATTAAGAAGGATGCAGTCTAAGGCCGATACTTGGCCATTTTCAACATCGAAAATATTTTATCAATACAGCCATGATTTGGCCTAAATCCTGTTTGCTCCTCTCGATTTGTTTCCTCTCGATGTTTTTGTAGTCGTGATTGAATGATCTTCATAAACACCTTCCCAAAAATCGAAAGGAGGCTGATGCCACAGTAGTTATTACATTCCCGGCTATATCTCTATTCATTTGTTCACATTAATCACAAAAGTGTATTAAATCTTCAAAACCTTCACAGTTTTGGGGGTTAAAATTTAAAGAGCCATAAATATGCTGTGATGGAAACGATGGTGCTACAGTGGACATCTGGTCTGACACTCTTTGGTCATGTAACCAACGATGAAGTTGGCGAACAAAATGAGGGGACCCCAATAGGACAGACGATGAGGAAAAGCTGTAAATGAAAAATAGATAACAGTTCTTTTCAGAACCACAAATAACATTTAGGACATAATAATATAATTATAAACATAACATAATGTATTTTCCGGTGGGTTTACGGGTTTCCATTATTCACCAATCGATTCAGCATCCCAAAATTAGTCGGTATTGTGTATAATATAATAAGAATTATGCATGTAAAGTTTTGTTAAAAAGTTTAAAACTTGGAAAATCACTGGAAAATATTTTAGATTCCGCGATGTAATTTTGACGATTAATTATGAAGACGTTAATGAGATAAGAGTTCTTCAAGATCTTGTCTGTCTAGTCTTGTCTGTCTAGTCTTGTCTGTCCAGTCTTGTCTGTCTAGTCTTGTCTGTCTAGTCTTGTCTGTCCAGTCTTGTCTGTCTAGTCTTGTCTGTCTAGTCTTGATTCCGCGATGTAATTTTCCTACTCCTTAATACTCTCCTAGATTTTATATATTGGTACCGCTCATATGGCTCAACTAAATTAACGTATGGCGCAGTATAAAGAAGTTTGGTGTACTTGATTCATATTTTTTACTCGTCAAACTATAACGGGAGATCTGTTACATAATTTTGTTATTGATAATCTTCTCTAGCGTGTAATATTTTGTTATAACAATAAAACTCAATACGTGCTAACATCTTTTTGGGCAACCCTGCTAGTTAAATTATGTGTTGATATAAAATCTAATCCGCCCATGTGTATTCATATAATATTTTAGTTTGACGTAGATAACGGGTATAACGAAAATGTTTCTAGTAGTTGTTTAATAAATTGGGTTTTACCTTGATACTACTAACACTTTAGCCTAGTTTATTTTTAATTCGCATAGTCATTTTTACTGAATGAACGGGACATTTGCAAGAATTTTTGATATAAATTTACCTCGTCGAGAATATTGTCGATTAAAATGGGCGCAGGATTTAATCAAGATATCTGAAATTGATACAATATATAAGTTTAGTTCCTGTTGTTAAAAAAACAGTTCCTGCTATACATGCCCATGATAAAACTGACTAAACAATTTGCAATGTGATACAGAATTTCTCTCGATATCAATGTGCTTAATCCAATTTATATCTTATTCCATCCCATACAGAACACTATTTTACATAATAAGTCTTATTTTATATATTAATTCTTGTCTGCAGGCCACTTTTTCCCACTGGGCACTCGGGGCACGTGCCCAGTGTCCCGCGAACTATAAGGCCACTCGAGTTCCTACCAGATTACCAAACAATAACCGATAATTATTACTGAAAAACATATTTAGTTCGAAGCAATAAAACGATAATTAATCTGACTGCAAGGACTTATCTCAAAGAACAAGACGAAGAAGCTCAAGCCAGAGTTTTTTTGATGGCTTTGTGCCGTCAGCCCTACTGAATGGAAAAGAGAAATTCAATGTCTAAACCTTTCCTCCCACATTTGATAACATGAGTGTTCATCTGAAACAGCGTTTAAGTTCGCGAAACTTTGATTTCCCAAGAGTTGAGACGAAGTTGCAAAGCATTTACTGAAATCTATTATGAAGACGTTAATGAGATAAGAGTTCTTCAAGATCTTGTCTGTCTAGTCTTGTCTGTCTAGTCTTGTCTGTCTAGTCTTGTCTGTCTAGTCTTGTCTGTCTAGTCTTGTCTGTCTAGTCTTGTCTGTCTAGTCTTGTCTGTCTAGTCTTGTCTGTCTAGTCTTGTCTGTCTAGTCTTGTCTGTCTAGTCTTGTCTGTCTAGTCTTGTCTGTCTAGTCTTGTCTGTCTAGTCTTGTCTGTCTAGTCTTGTCTGTCTAGTCTTGTCTGTCTAGTCTTGTCTGTCTAGTCTTGTCTGTCTAGTCTTGTCTGTCTAGTCTTGTCTGTCTAGTCTTGTCTGTCTAGTCTTGTCTGTCTAGTCTTGTCTGTCTAGTCTTGTCTGTCTAGTCTTGTCTGTCTAGTCTTGTCTGTCTAGTCTTGTCTGTCTAGTCTTGTCTGTCTAGTCTTGTCTGTCTAGTCTTGTCTGTCTAGTCTTGTCTGTCTAGTCTTGTCTGTCTAGTCTTGTCTGTCTAGTCTTGTCTGTCTAGTCTTGTCTGTCTAGTCTTGTCTGTCTAGTCTTGTCTGTCTAGTCTTGTCTGTCTAGTCTTGTCTGTCTAGTCTTGTCTGTCTAGTCTTGTCTGTCTAGTCTTGTCTGTCTAGTCTTGTCTGTCTAGTCTTGTCTGTCTAGTCTTGTCTGTCTAGTCTTGTCTGTCTAGTCTTGTCTGTCTAGTCTTGTCTGTCTAGTCTTGTCTGTCTAGTCTTGTCTGTCTAGTCTTGTCTGTCTAGTCTTGTCTGTCTAGTCTTGTCTGTCTAGTCTTGTCTGTCTAGTCTTGTCTGTCTAGTCTTGTCTGTCTAGTCTTGTCTGTCTAGTCTTGTCTGTCTAGTCTTGTCTGTCTAGTCTTGTCTGTCTAGTCTTGTCTGTCTAGTCTTGTCTGTCTAGTCTTGTCTGTCTAGTCTTGTCTGTCTAGTCTTGTCTGTCTAGTCTTGTCTGTCTAGTCTTGTCTGTCTAGTCTTGTCTGTCTAGTCTTGTCTGTCTAGTCTTGTCTGTCTAGTCTTGTCTGTCTAGTCTTGTCTGTCTAGTCTTGTCTGTCTAGTCTTGTCTGTCTAGTCTTGTCTGTCTAGTCTTGTCTGTCTAGTCTTGTCTGTCTAGTCTTGTCTGTCTAGTCTTGTCTGTCTAGTCTTGTCTGTCTAGTCTTGTCTGTCTAGTCTTGTCTGTCTAGTCTTGTCTGTCTAGTCTTGTCTGTCTAGTCTTGTCTGTCTAGTCTTGTCTGTCTAGTCTTGTCTGTCTAGTCTTGTCTGTCTAGTCTTGTCTGTCTAGTCTTGTCTGTCTAGTCTTGTCTGTCTAGTCTTGTCTGTCTAGTCTTGTCTGTCTAGTCTTGTCTGTCTAGTCTTGTCTGTCTAGTCTTGTCTGTCTAGTCTTGTCTGTCTAGTCTTGTCTGTCTAGTCTTGTCTGTCTAGTCTTGTCTGTCTAGTCTTGTCTGTCTAGTCTTGTCTGTCTAGTCTTGTCTGTCTAGTCTTGTCTGTCTAGTCTTGTCTGTCTAGTCTTGTCTGTCTAGTCTTGTCTGTCTAGTCTTGTCTGTCTAGTCTTGTCTGTCTAGTCTTGTCTGTCTAGTCTTGTCTGTCTAGTCTTGTCTGTCTAGTCTTGTCTGTCTAGTCTTGTCTGTCTAGTCTTGTCTGTCTAGTCTTGTCTGTCTAGTCTTGTCTGTCTAGTCTTGTCTGTCTAGTCTTGTCTGTCTAGTCTTGTCTGTCTAGTCTTGTCTGTCTAGTCTTGTCTGTCTAGTCTTGTCTGTCTAGTCTTGTCTGTCTAGTCTTGTCTGTCTAGTCTTGTCTGTCTAGTCTTGTCTGTCTAGTCTTGTCTGTCTAGTCTTGTCTGTCTAGTCTTGTCTGTCTAGTCTTGTCTGTCTAGTCTTGTCTGTCTAGTCTTGTCTGTCTAGTCTTGTCTGTCTAGTCTTGTCTGTCTAGTCTTGTCTGTCTAGTCTTGTCTGTCTAGTCTTGTCTGTCTAGTCTTGTCTGTCTAGTCTTGTCTGTCTAGTCTTGTCTGTCTAGTCTTGTCTGTCTAGTCTTGTCTGTCTAGTCTTGTCTGTCTAGTCTTGTCTGTCTAGTCTTGTCTGTCTAGTCTTGTCTGTCTAGTCTTGTCTGTCTAGTCTTGTCTGTCTAGTCTTGTCTGTCTAGTCTTGTCTGTCTAGTCTTGTCTGTCTAGTCTTGTCTGTCTAGTCTTGTCTGTCTAGTCTTGTCTGTCTAGTCTTGTCTGTCTAGTCTTGTCTGTCTAGTCTTGTCTGTCTAGTCTTGTCTGTCTAGTCTTGTCTGTCTAGTCTTGTCTGTCTAGTCTTGTCTGTCTAGTCTTGTCTGTCTAGTCTTGTCTGTCTAGTCTTGTCTGTCTAGTCTTGTCTGTCTAGTCTTGTCTGTCTAGTCTTGTCTGTCTAGTCTTGTCTGTCTAGTCTTGTCTGTCTAGTCTTGTCTGTCTAGTCTTGTCTGTCTAGTCTTGTCTGTCTAGTCTTGTCTGTCTAGTCTTGTCTGTCTAGTCTTGTCTGTCTAGTCTTGTCTGTCTAGTCTTGTCTGTCTAGTCTTGTCTGTCTAGTCTTGTCTGTCTAGTCTTGTCTGTCTAGTCTTGTCTGTCTAGTCTTGTCTGTCTAGTCTTGTCTGTCTAGTCTTGTCTGTCTAGTCTTGTCTGTCTAGTCTTGTCTGTCTAGTCTTGTCTGTCTAGTCTTGTCTGTCTAGTCTTGTCTGTCTAGTCTTGTCTGTCTAGTCTTGTCTGTCTAGTCTTGTCTGTCTAGTCTTGTCTGTCTAGTCTTGTCTGTCTAGTCTTGTCTGTCTAGTCTTGTCTGTCTAGTCTTGTCTGTCTAGTCTTGTCTGTCTAGTCTTGTCTGTCTAGTCTTGTCTGTCTAGTCTTGTCTGTCTAGTCTTGTCTGTCTAGTCTTGTCTGTCTAGTCTTGTCTGTCTAGTCTTGTCTGTCTAGTCTTGTCTGTCTAGTCTTGTCTGTCTAGTCTTGTCTGTCTAGTCTTGTCTGTCTAGTCTTGTCTGTCTAGTCTTGTCTGTCTAGTCTTGTCTGTCTAGTCTTGTCTGTCTAGTCTTGTCTGTCTAGTCTTGTCTGTCTAGTCTTGTCTGTCTAGTCTTGTCTGTCTAGTCTTGTCTGTCTAGTCTTGTCTGTCTAGTCTTGTCTGTCTAGTCTTGTCTGTCTAGTCTTGTCTGTCTAGTCTTGTCTGTCTAGTCTTGTCTGTCTAGTCTTGTCTGTCTAGTCTTGTCTGTCTAGTCTTGTCTGTCTAGTCTTGTCTGTCTAGTCTTGTCTGTCTAGTCTTGTCTGTCTAGTCTTGTCTGTCTAGTCTTGTCTGTCTAGTCTTGTCTGTCTAGTCTTGTCTGTCTAGTCTTGTCTGTCTAGTCTTGTCTGTCTAGTCTTGTCTGTCTAGTCTTGTCTGTCTAGTCTTGTCTGTCTAGTCTTGTCTGTCTAGTCTTGTCTGTCTAGTCTTGTCTGTCTAGTCTTGTCTGTCTAGTCTTGTCTGTCTAGTCTTGTCTGTCTAGTCTTGTCTGTCTAGTCTTGTCTGTCTAGTCTTGTCTGTCTAGTCTTGTCTGTCTAGTCTTGTCTGTCTAGTCTTGTCTGTCTAGTCTTGTCTGTCTAGTCTTGTCTGTCTAGTCTTGTCTGTCTAGTCTTGTCTGTCTAGTCTTGTCTGTCTAGTCTTGTCTGTCTAGTCTTGTCTGTCTAGTCTTGTCTGTCTAGTCTTGTCTGTCTAGTCTTGTCTGTCTAGTCTTGTCTGTCTAGTCTTGTCTGTCTAGTCTTGTCTGTCTAGTCTTGTCTGTCTAGTCTTGTCTGTCTAGTCTTGTCTGTCTAGTCTTGTCTGTCTAGTCTTGTCTGTCTAGTCTTGTCTGTCTAGTCTTGTCTGTCTAGTCTTGTCTGTCTAGTCTTGTCTGTCTAGTCTTGTCTGTCTAGTCTTGTCTGTCTAGTCTTGTCTGTCTAGTCTTGTCTGTCTAGTCTTGTCTGTCTAGTCTTGTCTGTCTAGTCTTGTCTGTCTAGTCTTGTCTGTCTAGTCTTGTCTGTCTAGTCTTGTCTGTCTAGTCTTGTCTGTCTAGTCTTGTCTGTCTAGTCTTGTCTGTCTAGTCTTGTCTGTCTAGTCTTGTCTGTCTAGTCTTGTCTGTCTAGTCTTGTCTGTCTAGTCTTGTCTGTCTAGTCTTGTCTGTCTAGTCTTGTCTGTCTAGTCTTGTCTGTCTAGTCTTGTCTGTCTAGTCTTGTCTGTCTAGTCTTGTCTGTCTAGTCTTGTCTGTCTAGTCTTGTCTGTCTAGTCTTGTCTGTCTAGTCTTGTCTGTCTAGTCTTGTCTGTCTAGTCTTGTCTGTCTAGTCTTGTCTGTCTAGTCTTGTCTGTCTAGTCTTGTCTGTCTAGTCTTGTCTGTCTAGTCTTGTCTGTCTAGTCTTGTCTGTCTAGTCTTGTCTGTCTAGTCTTGTCTGTCTAGTCTTGTCTGTCTAGTCTTGTCTGTCTAGTCTTGTCTGTCTAGTCTTGTCTGTCTAGTCTTGTCTGTCTAGTCTTGTCTGTCTAGTCTTGTCTGTCTAGTCTTGTCTGTCTAGTCTAGTCTGTCTAGTCTTGTTTGTCTAGTCTTGTCTGTCTAGTTTTGACTGTTTTTTTTTTTGTATGGGGACGTAGCAAGCACTAGAGTTAACTTGTCAACTTCCCGGTAGCGCTTTTCGCATATCGTCAGGATGCCGTTGTCTTTATTCTATCACGCATTTGTTGCGCCTTACATCCGCCATTTCACAACATGTGCTTAGGGGTTCAGGCATTTTATCAGATTAGTTTGCCCCTGGCTATCTGTCCGGCACGGTCGTCTGTCTCTTTCATGCTGATAATGCTCCCTATCGTATCATCCGTTGGTGTACAGTTGTCTTCGGACGTGACCTTCAACGGTGTTTTTACTCCTAGTTTCGCTGTCCAGTCGTCCCTCTCCAGAATCCACCTTTCACATTCGAAGACAGTACACACAGACTGTGAGAGGCTCTGCCGATAGTGTGCAGATATTCTTTGAAGGATCCATGTCCGCTGAACGCTTGGGTGAGGTAGTCATTCATTTCCTCATAATTTCGTACTACCAATAAGTTTTCCACTTGCACAGTATGTGCAGTGCTTTTGCCATTCCTGGAAAAGGTCTTGTTTGGCTGTTTTCCTCAGTTCTGTCTTCTGCCCGCTGTTCCGGTTTTTTTACACTTCTGTCCTTCCGCTTACCAAGAGTTCAATGGGTTCTATGCCTGCCATCACGAGCACTGCATCCGTTGCGACTGTATTGTATGCACTGCATACACATAATGCCAGTTTCCACTGCACTGTGACCAGCTTATTTTTAATGGTCGCTTTCTCGACTGCGTGTGCCTACACCGGTACACCTTATAGCAGCGTTTCCCAAACTTTTTTGACAGCGGCCCGGTACGAAGTTTTAACATTTTTCGCGACCCTTATAACAAAAACCCCATTTATCTACAGTATAAATTTATTTTTTTAATAAAAATCAAGTTTTATATTGTTAAGTATATAAAAATATACGTAAGTAATTAAAAATTTAACAAATATATTTATTTAAAACTTTAGTAAACGAAGTATACTTGGTTTTATTAAATTTTATTTTCAAATTATGTTCAACATCCAATCTGTTTCAATAGTTATTTTCTGAGTACACCAAGGTTGAGAACGCAGCTTCCTTCACGCGTATTCGATCCTAGTGCGACAGCACTTGCGCCAAAGGTGATAATTTTAAGAACTTCATGACCGAAATACGAGAAAATATATTTCCTTAAAAAGTGAATGGAAAATTTCAAAGTTTGTCTTAAAATGTTTTCCCTGCTGGTTGTAAATATATAAATTGCATTTATACATGACTTGACAAAATTGCAAAATCGACAGAATTTTCGCGAAATTTGGTCGCCAGAGGAGAGAACTGCGAAACTAATTAATATTTTTAAGGAAATCTAAGGGCGTACGTAGGAAAATGACCTCCTGAAAAAGGTGCCGCAATCCGTTTTTAATTATCTGCAATCGTTCTCGAGATACAGACTTATGAAGTCAAAATTCTGGAAAATTTATATTCAGAATTTCGCAGTAAAAAAATGAATCTTTCTAAACAATTTATACATGGATTTTCTATTCTTGTCGTCTAGTTTCAGTGTGGCGAAAATGATTTCGCTGGGATTTCTTGTTTCCGAGAGGATCGTAGAGAACCGAAAATTCCTGATCAAAACGATGGATTTTCATTGCAACTTTTTCGGAAAATTTTTGTTGAACACGATTTTCCAGTTTATTCGGTTCAAATGCTCAAACTACCCAAGATATAGGCTATATCTTGTTTATTTGTAAATTCAGAGCGAAATAAAATCGTTTTCAGCACTTCGATTTCCTTCGGGTAGCAAAAAAAAATCGTGACAAAATTTTCCAAGAAATTCGTCAAAAATTTCTTTTCATCACTATCGAAAAAAAATGTGCTTTTTCGTTTGTTTTTCAATTGTAGTGGGAAATTCATTAGTTTCCAACATCTCTACTCTAATGCCGAACTGTCTTAAAATTTTACTCAATTTTAGCAGGCCATCGTGCGCGGAGTGAGCTAGAGAGAAATATAATTTGCATATTTGTAATCTGCAGCAAAAAGCTTTCAGAAACGTTTTTACATTTTGCTTTAACTCAAAAATAACGATTTTAGCCAAATTGATTTTCTTGCATTTTATCGTTTCCGCAATCATGACTTCCTGGTTCGATGCTATTTTCTAATTAAACGCCTCCTATGAATATATGATATAACATATAACATGTTATATCATTACGAATATATGATATAACATATTCCGACTAATTTTGAGATGCTGAATCGATTGGTTCTAACTAAAAGTCTCTGTGACAAGCCATTCAAAAGTCATGACATTGTGAAATCAGTATTTATATCAGTATTTATATCAGTATTTTCTAGAAAATATTATTTAGTGTTATTTATTTAGTTTTATTTTAAGTGTTTTCCCTGCTGGTTGTAAATATATAAATATCATTTTGCTAGCCGCTTTTGGATTCCGAATAAGCGGAATAGAATTTGGTGGTTTTCAATTTGCTGGCAATAAAAAGTCCGAAAAACCTTAAAGCCCAAGTTACAATACGACATTGCAGAGATCAGAATATTCAGTTAATCGCTAAAAGAAATTATTGAATAGTAGCGCTAAGCGCGGTTATGCACGGAGCGAATAAGTTGTGAGAAAAGGCGTTAAAAATTTTATCGCTTGGTGTCACATGGATTTTCAATTCAATTATCAAATTCTTGTTCACTAAGATTAAACATTTCAAAAAAGGATCTTTAATCCACAAATAATTAAAAGAATATCCGGAAAGTAGTCTTTAAAACTTGTTATTAGCTCCGAAAGATGTTCTTTAATTGAAACTGATAGTGTTTCTAGATGTAAATCTTCTTAATCACAATTTGCATGGGTTTCAATAAATGTATGTAATGTTTAAAAATATTTAAAATTTGCTTTTGAAAGTCGTTGTTTCTACAGGGTCATTTTTAGGGTTCCGTACCGAAAACGGAACCTCTATAGGATCACTTTGTTGTCCGTCTGTCTGTCTGTCCGTCTGTCCGTCCGTCTGTCTGTCTATCAAGACCATTTTTCTCAGGAACGCGTAGAGGTAACAAGTTGAAATTTGTATCAAATACTCGGGTCTGCGGTCTCTTTCAGCTGTGAAAAAATCAAACTTGTAAGTCAACGCGCTCAAAAGATATGACCGTTTATGTCGCATATTTTGCGATTTCACAAGGGAATCAAAACCTATAGGGTACATTATTGTATTAACCCATTATCAAGAAATCTGCCATATATCCAGTGTATTAGTGTATTTTCATAAGTTTCTAATAGTAAATTCGAATTTTTCTTGAAATTAAACTACATATTTACGGATTTCAGATATTTCCCTTATGTAGTTTAATTACAAGAAAAATGCGAATTTACTATTAGAAACTTATGAAAATACACTAAAGTGTTGCGAGGTATTGTCAGGCACCAGAAGCATATGGGTTGCATACAATTAGGTCCTCCTAAAGATACCTTACTTACAAGTTTGTACGGAACCCTCGGTGCGCGAGTCACAACTCGCACTTGGCCGGTTTTTTTTCAAGTGTTTTCAAATTTCAATTGTTTTTAAATCACAGTCTATCGCAAATATCACAAGCATGACCGAAATCATTTTAAAAAAATCTTAATCAATTTGTCGATGTGCACTGTAATTTTGTTGAATAGAAGAATATATTTGTAAAGGAATTTTATGTTTGTTTATGTATGAGAATGTATGTTTTGAGTATTATTTTGAAGATCACGTGGAAGAATATTTTGAGTATTTGGTAAATAGTTTGTTATTATTGGTTAATGTAATTGTGGAACATAATTAACTTGTGAAGAAGTATGATTGTGAATGCCATCATCATAATCTGATTGTTAATCTGGATCGTATGATTCATTTCATGTTGATAGGTCAGCAGTAAAAATTGATGGGATATATGGCACATTTCTTGTTAATGGGCCTGCAATTTTGGAGTTATGGAAATTTAGATATTTAGAAACATGCCTTACAACTGGTTTTGAGGATTTATCCGTATGTTAATTAATCAAATTTGGTACATAGTTTGTTAGTATTGATTAGTTTATGTAATTCAGGAACAATATTTACTTGTGAAGGAGTATGACTGTTAATGTTATCATCACAATATGAATTTGAATCTGGAATTTTGGTTGATTCTGTGTTGATAAGTCAGCAGAATGAATTGGTGGATATATGGCACATTTCTTAATAATGGGTTAATGCAATAATGGGAAAATTTATGAGTCATGACATTTTTGACATTTAGAAACATGCTGTATAACTAACGTGACCATACGTCCCGATTTGGGCGGGACAGCACCGCTTTCAGGCTGTCTGTCCCGCTGTCCCCAGCGGGGGCAAAAACGTCCCGCTTTCGCGGGTAGGTAGGTATCTACTTACTAAAGTGTAAACGTGTGACCGAAGTGAATGACGCGCGAAAGCGTGAGAGATGCTGCACTTAGGGCTTCCAATACCGGAGCAAAAAATTAAAACCGGTATTTTGGAATTATTTGTTTTCAAAACCGGAATACCGGTATTGATACCGGTCTAATTTTAAAGCAATTTCTCTACCAAAATCTTCTTTTACATATTTCTGTAGAAAGTTATCATTTTTAGTAGGTGAATTTCTAAATATTTTGACTACCTTTCTTATTTTTGTTACAAGAGTGCCGTAGTATCTACTAAATTAGATTCTATAACGACGCCGTTAACATATTCACCATTTTCTTCTTCAACATTCATGTCGTTATCAACAATTTCATCGTTTGGTTCTGACCTTGACTTCGGAAGTTCGGTTCTAGCTAAATTGATGCCATGCACCAAGCAGATCTGTTGCTCCGCATCAATAAGTTTGCTCTAATTTAACGATAACCGATGCCCCATCAGTGGTTATGCAGACAATATCTTTAGAAATACACAAACCAAATTCTTCTAACTTTTATGTAACCACCATTAAACACCTTTCTGCTGGCAGACTTCCAAAGCCTCGTACTAGTGAAATATTCAAAAAAATCATCCAGCGGTATATATATATATTTATATTTAGATATCGTTTGCAGATATAGATTGCAAATCGATGTCCATTCATCAAATGTTACACTGAATCGTTTGCCTTTGGCTTTAAGCTGAGCTATTTCATCTTTTATGTTATTTAGTGATTTAGTTTTATTATATTCGAGTATAATATTTCTTATTGTACTTGCTGATTTTGGAACATCTATAAAACCACGAGAAATTAATCTTTCTCTAATATCAATAGATGTTTTCAAAATATTAAATGATAAGCCGCCTCGAGCTGCAATTAGAGCTAGTACTTTAGCTAGGCTTTCGTTTTTATTGCTTTTTAAATAACTTTTTATTAAATTAGGTTTTTTAGACTGACTTGGTTGATCTTGATCATTGTTTGCATTCAAAATTACCTTCTTCTTTTTCTTAGATTCTTTACCACTTCTTTTTCGTAGATTTATTCCATGCATTGTCTTTAAATGATTAAATTCCTTTGAACACTCTTTACACCTGGCTAGATGACCATTTGTTTCATATAAAAATTAGTGCCAAACCGAAGATGCATCGTTGTCCTGTTTGTGTTTGAAGAACTCCTTTTGTGCGGACGTAGACATGGCGTACGATACGCCACGTATCGTATATTTCTACCCAAAACTTAATAGAATTATTATAAGTAGTTGCGTCGGCAAATCCGATCGCTGCCGATACTGTGGATGCGCTGTAGAAATAATCCGTTTGATGCGATGGGTCCGATACGTACGATGCTCAACTGTGGACGCCTATCTTATATGTGTTGTTAATCGTGTGTGTGTGAGATGAGAGATGGCGCGTAAACAGCAAAGCAATTTTTTTATAACGAAATTCATTGACTAACTTTGAAGAGGTATAAATACGAATTTATTATTCTTGTTCTTATTCTGTTGTGCTAATTGAAATAACTAATATAAATAAAAAGTAAGATATTTTCTACAAATACCGAAATACCGGTATTTTTTTGTAATACCGATTTTCTAATACCGGAAAAATAGACTAATATCCCGGTTTTCGGAATCCCGGGATTCCGATATTGGAAGCCCTAGCTGCACTCACTCAATGAACAACCAAACGCGGAGCTTTAAGTCCTAAGTTGCCATTGTACCATAACAAAAATGCCTAAACGCCAGTGTACAGTGTACCTTCCATATTATTTTGCAAAACAGGCATACATATCGTTACATGCGAAAAGTGTTTACTAGTACTGATATATTTACTAGTACTGATTATATTAGCCATTAGACAGTATTAGCCAACGATATTGAGAAACATTTGTAATCGAAAAAAAAACGGGCTTTCCGATCAAGCTACGGCGTCAAGCTCGTCAATGTTAGCGTTTTTTTTAAGAACCGATTTGCCCACTTCTAAAGATTCGCATATAGCTGCAGCGGAGGATGCGTGGGCGTTTCATAAAGTGCTAGAAAATCACAGCTTTCGCTCAAATGACTGTGCTTCTTATTTAATTCAAATATGTTTTGAGCAAAAATTTAGATGTGCACGTAAAAACTCTCAGGCCATTGTTTTAAATGAGTTGGCCTCTATGGCAAACGATGAATTGAAAGAGAACCTTCGCGAAGCACATTGCATTAGTTCTACTATTAAAAGATGCTTCAAACTTTGGCACGATAAAATTATTCCCAGTTTTAATCCGCTATTTTTACCATCAGAAGGCCTCAAAGTGAAGGTTTTAGAGTTTCATTACAACATTATTTAAAGGAAGTATTGTCTTGGAGATAATACAAACTGCAATTTTGGAGGAAAGAATAGAAATAGGATTAATAATGTTTACGCATAATTGAACAAATCACTCGGAAGACAGCTCATTGGGATTGGACGTGGAGCCCACATAGTTCACAACAAGATCAAAACAGCCGCAGTTTGTCTCCCTGTTGACTTCGAATGCATCACGAAAATGTATTCTTTTTTCTACATCTACAGCGTAAGAGTAGAAGATTTGAAAGAGTTCTGTGATTCAACTGACACAGAGTATCACAAACTGCAGGGCTACAATATAACACGGGGGCTTGCGTTGATGCCCGGGATTTGGAGAGTTCTAAAAATATTCCAGTCTTTCCCAAATTTCCCAAACAAATCCCCAAATATTTTGAAAATGTATTTCGAAAATCCCAGCTCTGAATTGTGGTTACATTTTTTGCATGCACAGGCAGCGACTTTCCACTAAGCCATGTTGAAAATCGAGGGACAATACGTGTCTGAAATTGATTCTGCGAAAGAAATGAATTGTCTCCGAGATAACCTGGCACCTGGAAAATTCGCTTTTTTTTCCTCGCACTGTCCAAAATGTTTTAGTAAACTTTCTGGAAACCGACACTGCTGTTGATCAGCAGAATGTAAAAACTGAGGCGTCTGAGTTTTATAAAACGAGTAAAGAATACTTAGAGGAAATACGGAGCAGTGATGTAAATTAAACGCAGAACTGTTGTACAGAAGTGTTAGAATGGGTAAATTTGTCAAAAATACCCACGTGGGAAGAAGTACAGAATTTGATGGATTTGCTGATCACACAGGGATTTATTAGCAGCAGCTAAGATACGGAAGTGTTCGACGAGTTTACGCTAATTTCAAACTACGTTACAGATGAAAAGATCATTAGCTGGAATGCTAAGAATGTTCCTGCTGAAAACCAGTGGGTGGAATTATTAATACAGTATTTCCTTGCAAGCAACCTTAACTGTACGAACTTTTGCATAATTATTGAGTATGCTATGTGTCTGCCGGAAAGTAACGCACCAGTCGAAAGAGTTTTTTCTCTAATAAATAAAATATGGACAAGTGACAAAACGCAATAAGTATCGCAGTATTGAAAGCTATTTCGATTACCAAGGCTAACATCAACAAATCATCTAATGAGCTCCATTGATACTTGAAAACTAGACCCGATATTTTGAAACTGATTTGTTCCTCAAAAAAATACAAAACAACTGCTTAGACATTAGAACTCATGTGACTAAGGTTTAGTAACTCAACTTAGTGTTACAAAAAACTTAGTGTTATTCATTCTTTTTTTTTTCTAATAAACCCTAGTAAAATGCCAAAAAGGTTTATTTTACATAGTTCTGCGGATGTCCCGCTCTGATGGTCACGTTATATAACAGCAGTTATACATATGTATAACTGCTTTTGAAGATTTATCTATATGTAAATTAATCAATTTTGTAGTAGCTCTTTTCCTTGCTCTGTACCGCTGACTATTTTGTTTGCAATATTCTTTAAGAGGTTTAATTTTTTCCTCCTCCTGAGATGTGATTGTTCGATGTTTAGGAATTTCTGAACTAACTATTGCAACAGTTTTTTGCTTATTCTTATCTCTATATCGCCGACTATTAATTTTATTTTGGAGTTTCTTCTTTCATTATATGCATAAATTTCATTTTGACTCGTGACATCATCACTGAAATCCGCTCCTTCATCATCTTTCTTGTCTTTTTCTTGTACCACCGTTCGAAGAAATGTTGGATGAAGGATCTAACCAATATAGAAAAAATGTTGTGTGTTGTAATGGTGAAATTGGTTATGAATTCTTCGATACAATGCACTAATCTGAACATTCCAATAATCCGGCACTACTACATCTACTAGTACATTCGGCAAAAGTACTTACTCTTGTAGTGCATACAGATTCTACGGGTTGATATTTCCTTAGAAGCGCTGCGTTCTGTCAACAAACCACAAACTTTGACTATTAAGTTTGACGTTCAGAGCCAACTTTAAATATATGCGCATAGAAGAGTTCTTTTGAACACATCTATACGCGTATACATTTTTGAGTAATAGAAATTTTCTATAGAACGCAGGTAGTGATGACGATGATGGAAATCTATGAGTTTACCCTCTATCAAAAACTCGTTGAGCGCGGCTAAAGAAGTTTTCACTTCAAAAATATGTACAAACCCAGAAAAGATAGTAAGAAAATTAGTAAGAATGGAGTCAGCTTGGTCAGAATGGTCAATCAAGTTAAAAGTTAAAAGGATGGTGTGTTGGCCAGACCTTTTTCCAAAAACAATGGATGGTGTTGTTTTTGACTTAATTTCTTCTGTGCGCGAGGTTTATATCCGGCGCGGGGCAGCCTAAAGTATAGACACGTGTTTCCCCAGAGCGCCGGATTACTGAACATGTCGAATTAACCAACCGCCAAATTATCAAGATTATACTGTCCTTACTGTAAAAACAGCTTGAAAATTTAAATTGAATTCATTGAAAGTAACAAGTATTTTGCAACAACCACTCGAAATCGTGAAATCTATCTTAACACATTGTAATTTTCGAGGCCTTTTTTTTATCAAAAGTTGGGTATTTGAACGATTGCACCCTGAGAAAGGACTTCTGCTTGCACCCTGAGATACTTTTTTCTAAAAAAAAAACTGAAAGGGATGAAATAGGGGATGTATAAGGAACCGATCATTTTTCAAGTTAGGGAGATGAAAATTAATATTTAGGCTTTTGGTAAGAAATTAAAAAAAAAATACGTATTTCATCGTTTTTTTGCAATATCATCCCTGAAGGGGGTAAAATAGGGGATGATTTAGGTTCTTTGTAAGCTACAATACAAATTTTTGAAAACCAAAGTTTGTGAAGGTAAAACTGGCTATATTTTCAAAATTTTGAAGACAAATTTTAGGAGGTTGAGTCAGGATCGCTGATCCTGATGGTGGATGCTCCGGATGGATTCGTAATGGTGGATGCGCAGGTGTACGTAAAGTTGTTGACTGTTGACGGAAGAGGAAAAAATTTATAAACAAATAAAATGTTTTGTCGTTTTTAAACTTATGTAATAAAACCAGTCACTAATATTTTTCTAAAGTGTGGAATTTAAAAAAACAATCTCCCTTGTGAAGAGGCACTTCGCAAAATTGGCACATAGGACATACGCGGCACAAACGCGGCACTGTCTCTGGTGTTTACGTTTTATGCCGTCTGTAATTAGTTTAACTAATTTATGCTTCCTGGTATCCTTTGGCAACCTTCCTGGAGGGTCATCCCTTCTGGGTGTAGCTGATGTACCAGGAACAGGATGCTCTTCATTCACATTTTCCGTAGTCGGTTCGCTTATACACTCTTTTGCCACATTATGTAAAAATATTTTGTATTTTTTATTAGAATGAGGATTTAATGTTGTATACACTCTAAAAGCAGTAAATAGTGCACAGTTGACAATAAACATCACAGCTCTCTTTCTTCGTACGGCGTAACTATCGAATAATATGATAAATATTGATCGGCGAGATCTACACCTTTCATAAATTTATTGTAATCCACTACGCATATTGGTTTCCAGATTTTTTCTTTTGTCGCCCAATCAATATTATGGCTTTCTACAATATCAGCTGAATGTATAGTCGAAATCATACGCACAGGCCTTTTTGATTGCCAACATTGTAACAAAATGTTTTTTCGCCAACGAAACATAGATTCCCCCCTATTCAATTTCGCGTTTTTTAAACAGAGAGGAAGGAAGGCCTCTGTTTATGCGAATATTGCCACAACTCCGAAATCTATATTATAGAAGTATTTCACAAGTGTCCACACTATTGTAATAATTGCCCATATATATGTGATGCCATAAGTTTACATATGGCTGAAGAAGATTCAAAATTGTGTGTTGCAGTCGATTTCCTTCACCACAGTGTATTCGGAAATTACATATGTAGCCGGTTTTCGCTTCATAAACCATTCTTATGAGAATACCATATTTCGTTATTTTTTTACTTGAATGCTAGACGATATCTCCATGGCATGATGCTTTCATCTAAGGACAATTCTCTCCGTGGTTTATAAACTTCTTGAAATTTGGGTAAATGTATAAAATAATGGGGCGGATTTTTTTAAGGCGATCTCTATCATCTTTGTCGTCGTTATTGTAAAAATGCCATGAATACCATATTTGCCTAAATCGATCCCTGCTCATTATTTGAGGAAAAATTGGAGTTTCAATTGTTTCATCTGTCGACCAGTATTCATCCCTCGTATCCTTACGAACTCTTCCCATTAGTAGAAGCAATCCGAGCATTTTTTTAGTTCTATCACAGATACATCTTTCCACTTTACGGACTTCCAATCTTCTTCTTTTGAATCTTTCATCACGAAAACCCCACTTTGTCCTAAGAAATCTTCGATAATTGGCACATTATCACTTTCCGACCAGTCCAATACTTCACCATCACTTTCTTCGTCGCTAGAAGGTATTGGCAAGGCTTTGTTTCTTCTTGCTCGAATCAATTCTTCGTCGTCACTTTCCCTATCAAATTCGGGAATCTCTGCATCGCTTGAAATTTGCGACAAATCATCTGCATAGACATCACTATCGTAATCCATTGCAAATAAAATTATTCAATTTGTATATATATATATATATATATATATATATATATATATATATATATATATATATATATATATATATATAGATATATATATATGTGCTTTTTTAAAACTTTTAATGAAATATTGTTGCATTGAAATAGTGGTACTACAAACTGATTTATTTTGACGAGATAGGCCGTTTATATAATACAGATAAATGTAGGGGAGGGTGAGAATAACAAATTGGTTTAAGACCCAAAATATGACAAACAATAAACCTTAAATACTGTGTAAGTTGTAAAATGAAATAATTTAACAAATGTTTATGGAACACAAAGAATGAGTGGTAATATTTTATTGCAGGGCGATATCCGGATTAAATATGCTAAATAATCAATAATCTCGAAAATAAATACTAAATTCATTACTCCTTTATGGCCTATGCCCTTTTTAAGCAGGTAATAATATCTTGTCCCGCTTTTAACGCACGTACTTTTAAACGGGTACTAATACCCGGCCCGCTGATAGACAGTAGTCGGCGAAACGGGTACTAATACCCGCACCCGCCTTCAATGTGTTAAATGGAAAAATAGCATATTTATTCCTTTAGCTCAAACAAACGTTTAAAAGCGTTTCCTTTTGAAAGTCATCGTGAATTACAATAAGGTGATGAAGAAATCTCATCTGTGGCCGTTCTTGTTCGTAACATTTTCCAATACAAAACAAAATTCTTGTATGGTGTCTTCGTCAATATATCTGATAAAACACATTAAATTTGCATTATCCTCGACATATGTGCTTTCTTCTACTTGCAAAGGACTTGCTTTTTTTACTTTAGCAATTAATTCTTCAAAAAAAATCGCGCAATCGTCAATTCTCCGCTTAACTGTACTATTTGATAATAGTATCGTCGAAAATAAACTTTTTCCGTTATACCTCATAATATATTATTTGCGACAATTTTGAAAGTATTAATTTATCTACAGCACTATAAGGATACTCAGTCTCACCTATTGATTTAGAAATTTCAAAAGCTGTCAAAGTGATGTTTTTATTTGACTGCTGAGGAAAGAGTGCATTTTTAATTTTTTCTTGTTGAGCGGGAATCAATTCCTTTTTCTTATTAGCAAAAAGTAAAAATTTTTTGTTGTCATTTTACAATTTTTTTTCGCGACCCGGCAAAATATTTCTACGACCCGGTGCCGGGACGCGACCCACACTTTGGGAAACGCTGCCTTACAGCATTGCCGAGTGAGCGAGTTTTGTCTGTCTATTCATGAATGTCTGAGAATGTCAAGACGTACATGAATTTTCGAATTTATTTTCTTGTTAATAATCACAGAAAAATATTATATTGCATAGATACAATAATCTATAATTTACTAAATATAATTGGGATAATAAACAATCTATAATTTACTAATTGTAAATATAATAGGAATAATAAACATTTCCTGCAATTTGATAAGAAAATTATTTTTATAAAATAAACCGATCAAAATGTTTTTAAAGATAATGCAAGTGATAATAATTGAAAAACTGTAAGTAATACACCTTAAAAACAAAACTTAAAACATAATTACACACTTATTCTTTGAATCGGTAGCAATAATGTCGAGTGATGGCGTCACGCAAATTCCAGAAATCCACTTGAATTTTCCTGTTTTTAAATTGACGCCGGTGAAGGATCTCACAAAATTGCCGTTGATATCGAATATTTGTATTCTTCCATTTCCAGCATCTCCCACGAAAATAAATCCTAATGGGTCGACAGCAATAACTTCAGCAAATCTCAATTGTCCTTTTTCACGACCCATGCATCCTATCTGTTTCAACTTTTCTCCTTTGCTGTTATAAATTTTTACTCTGTGATTACCTGTATCGGCGATTATAATTTTATCTTCAAACGTAACAACATCCGTCGGCATATTTAATGCAGTAAGTTTCCCCGATGTTCCAACAGGACCTATCATAGATAAAACATTCCCATCCACTGGATCCAATATTAAAACCCTATCGTTTCCACTATCGCACAAAATAAGTTGACCTTTATTAGAAATAGTCAATCCTTGAGGACTTATAACTTGTCCTACTTCTTTTCCTCTAGATAACAAGCATCTTAAATATTCCCCATCGCTTGAAAACACATGTACACAGTGCTTCCACTTATCTGATATAAATATTTCTTTACGTTCATCAGAAAAGCATACGCTGTGTGGGCAAAGCATTTCTTCATGGACCAACCTAGATACTATTTTTATTTTTATTTTGTTTAAAATATAAACTTCTTTTGAGTCTGTAGCTGCAATGTATAATAATTCTGGAGCCCAGGGTGGAACTCCCACGCCTGCAGGTTTCGGACATTTAGTCCAAATGAACTTTGGATTGAATATTCTTGATCTGTAATGCTGCAACATGTTGGTATCAGATTCCAAAGCGTCACGAAGATCATTGGTTTGGATGCTCATATCATCAACGTCCTCACCAAATTTCAAATCACATCTAAAATCACCAAAGCGAGAAATATCTTCTAACAATTGTGATACTTCCTTGTGGTATTCCATGTATGATTTAATCTACAAAACCAAAGTATTATTTTTTATTTATTAGGTTCGATTGCTAAAATATTTGATATTATTTACCTTTTCTGAATGGTCGGCTTTTCCTTTAAAATCTTGTATTTCATTGCATAACATTGCGATTTTCTCTTTGATTTTTTCGGAAGAATCATGGGCGCTGGACTCACATTTTTCAATTTCGTCTAATAGGGATTTCTCATTTTCGCGAAGTTCTTCAATTTTAGCGTCTGTGCTAAGTTTTACAGATTCTTTTAGTCGCTGCGAATTCCTCACCGAATCCTCTTTTTTGTATTTCAAACGTTTCTCGCACTCTTTTAACTGTTTGGTAAGTTCCGGCAGTTTATCTTGTAGTTCATCTGCATGTTCAGACCAGCAAACCATGCAGAAAACCTATATTATTGCTACATTAAAAAAAAACTTGTTTCAAATAAAAATAGCTCAGACAAACCAGATTGCAATGTTGACATGTTTGCAAGTGGAAAATATCGACGGTATTGCATTTTACGCAACTGCTCTGTTTAAAATTTGATTTCGTTGGGCTCCTCATAGGTTTACTGTCCGCATTCACCATCTTTAAAATACTTTCCAAATACATATTACTGGGTAAGTTTTCTAAACCATCAAGGATTGATATTTCTATGTTGCAGGTTGGACAACTAAGTATTCCATTCTTCTTTCGTGATGCACTGGATTCCAAACACGATAGACAGAATGTATGTTGACACGGCAACATTCTTGGTTGATATAGCCGATCCAAACATATTGCACATTCTACTAATTCTTCTAGTGTCTCCGTGGGGTCCATTCTAAAAAAACAATTATGGGTATTAAAATAAGAATAATTCTTCCTGTAAAACTACCTTCTTCCAACGGTGCGTTTCTCATTTGATAGCATACTTTTCACTCTATCAACCTTGATGCCCTGAGACAGTTGTCTCATCTGGATCAAGGAATGAGGTCTATTTTTTTCCGTGTCGTCTTTGTTTCGAAGCGACATTTTCGAAGATATTAAGTAAGTATACTAATAATTATTAATCCCCGTCGTAAAGATAACGTATCGAATACTTGAGATAATCTTGATAATAAACATTTTATTTTCTATGTGATTTATTTTTAAATATTATTTTTAAGATACTTTTGTTTGAAAATTTCAAAACAATATACAGGGTGTCTCAAAAAATATACAAACAATTGGATCATACATATGTCAAACATTTTGACCGTCACTAACATGCTGCCGTTAGTGTTTTTGCAGGTTTAATTAATGTTACAGCATGGCAGAAAATCAACTTAACTTTGAAGAGAGGAAGGTGAATGTCCTGAAATGTTATAGGAAGACCAAAAAGGCCAGCGAAAGTTGAAAGACGGTTCAGAAGGGAATTCGAGAAACTGCCAAAAACGCAACGGACCATTGGCTAGCATCAGAGATAAATTTTAAGCAGATGGAACCGTTCATATCAACAAGAAATGTTCTGGATGACCACGGACATCCACGAGCCTTGGAAAAAAGAGCAGGTGCATGAAATACACCTTCAATCCCCACAGAAATCTCTTCGACAAACTGCTGAGAAGACCCTTCATCTCAAAAGATAACGTCCATCGCATCAT
Organism: Phosphuga atrata; assembly: GCA_944588485.1. NCBI lineage: Eukaryota > Metazoa > Arthropoda > Insecta > Coleoptera > Silphidae > Phosphuga > Phosphuga atrata. The sequence goes on along the minus strand of OX155892.1, from coordinate 88,664,444 downwards.
GAGGCCTCTGCGCTGAAAATGTTACATTCAAACATTAATCCATGCTCTCAACAAAGACGATCCTTACAGCAAAGTTCAATTCTGTGAATGGTACGTGACAAAATGTGCAGAATATGCAGTGTTTCCACAAAAAAAATGTGTAGAGTGATGAGGCCTCCTTTAAATTAAATGGCTGCGTGAATCGCCCTAATTGCACGTACTGGGTTCCTGTAAATCCTCTTGTAACAGTTGTACACAATTTAAACTTACCAGGAGTAACAGTGTCGTGTGGGATATGCGCATTGGGCATCATAAGACCATTTTTGTTTAATGGAACTGTAACTGGTGAGAGTTACCTCACCTTGCTGCAGGAGTTTGTCGGTCCACACATCACAGAGATGTTTGCTGATGACGACGAGATTTACTTTCAACAAGATCCTCACTACCATCGCGATGTACGAGCTCACCTCGACGCAGCTTTTCGAGACACGTGGATACAGTTTATGGCACTAAACCAAGAACAATTGATGCATTAAAATTGGAAGTTGAAAAACAATGTCCCGATATTCCAAATGACCTGTTTCGTGACGTTTCCCGTTTCCACTAACTGCGAATCCCTTGGTGTGCATTATCAGCGTTGTCTGGATAATAATGGTCATCAATTTGAACATTTGCAAACATGATTCTTCAATTACATTGTCTTCTGTACTTTAAGCCTTTCAACTTCTTAAGTTTTTCTCGTCATTGGAAGTGTTAGTACATATTTTTGAGACAGCCTGTATTATCAAACTTAATACAAAATAAAAGACAAAATTCCAAAAACTAGAGACTAGAATGATCAGGAATCTACTTTCCACTCCTCCTATTGCAGTAGGAGATGCTCTTCAGGGTCTTCTTAAGAACAACAAATTGGATGTAGGATTGGATCTTTGTTGTTAGGCCGATTTCTTTGGCGTATGATTTATGGAACTTGGTCACTTTCTCTCTCTCCGTTAGCCCGTGTTCGTCCACTCATAGTCATAGGCCTTTCCTATACTCTTCCATTTGTCTCTGTCCTGTGCTTTTTGGTACCAGTCTTTACCGGCGGTTTTCTTGATGTCATCGATGCATCGTATTTCGGGTCTACCCCTTTTTGTTTGCCTGAGTCGCCATTGTGCAATTTTAGCTGTCCAGCGTTCATCTGTTCGTCTTGCGATATGTCCAGCCCATTGCCACTTTAGTTCTGCGATTCTTTGTATTAGGTTTTTTACTCCTGTTCTTTTCCAGATTTCTTCGTTAGTGATTTTGTCTATTAGCGTTAAGACGAGCATGGTTCTTTCCATAGCCCTCTGGTTGTGGAGCCCTCCATTTCCGCGGTTGTTTTTGTTAGGGCGGTAGTCTCTAGTCCGTAGTTGGTTACAGGAAGTATACATGTACCGAAGACCTATCTCTTCAGATTTATGGGTGTGATGTTGTTTTTTAATGTTGTATCCTAGTTTCCCGAATGCTCCATGACAGTTATATTCGTCTTGATATTTCTTTTGATCGGTTCTCCTTCCCCAACACTATTATGTAGCCCAGATAGCTAGCTGTATTCGGTAACATTTTCAATCAATATATTATTTATGAGTACGAAAGGGACTCATTATTTTCGTTTTGTTGTAGTTCATCTTTAACCCTATCGTCTCCAATGCCTGGTCGAGTTCTTTAAGCATTTCATTAAGTTGGTCTAGATCTTCTGATACCAGTATGATGTTGTCTGCAAAATGTAGGTGCCTCAGGTATGCTCCATCAATTTTGATTCCTTTGTTCTCCTATGCGAGTCTTTTGAAGACATCTTCAGGGAGACTTGTGAACATTTTCGGAGATTGTGTCTCCCTGTCTTACTCCTCGTTCCACTTTGATGATGTTGGTCAAATCTCCTTCGTTCATTCTCTTCTCCTTCTTTACGTGTACTTCGGGTATATGTGCTTGTTGATTGCTATGTATCTGGAGTCAATTCGTGCATTTTCTATGGATTTTAGTGAGTTGGTCTAGGTCTTCTGATACCAGTATGCTGTCGTCTGCAAAACGTTGGTGGCTCAGGTATGCTCTGTCAATTTTGATTCCTTTGTTCTCCCATGCGACTTTATTGAAGACATCTTCCAGGGCACCTGTGAACAATTTAGGAGAGATTGTGTCTCCCTGTCTTACTCCTTGTTTCACTTTGATGGTGTTGGTCGAGTCTCATTCGTTCATTCTTACGTGTAGTTTGGAAATATATGCTCGATGATTGCTATGTATCTGGAGTCAATTCGTGAATTTTCTATGGATTTCAGTGAGTTGTTCTAGATCTTCTCATATCAGTATCATATATGATGTCGTCTGCAAAACGTTTGTGGTTCAGGTATGCTCCATCAATATTGATTCCTTTGTTCTCCCATGCGACTCTTTTGAAGACATCTTTCAGGGCACTTGTGAAGAATTTTGGAGAGATTATGTCTCCCTGTCTTACTCCTCGTTCCACTTTGATGGTGTTGGTCGAGTCTCCTTCGTTCATTCTTACGTGTAGTTTGTGTATATGTGCTCGATGATTGCTACGTCATCATCATCATCAGCCATTTCTTGTCCACTGCTGAACACAGGCCTCCTCCTAGGTGTTTCCACTGTTTTTTGTCTTGCGCATGGCTAATCCAGTTTCTCGCCACTCGTTTAACGTCTTTCTATTAATTTCTTCGTTAGGGTCAGAGTTTCCGCCCCGTATGGGGTCGTCCATTAATCACATGATGTTTTTTAGCAACTTTTCCAAAAGTTTTAAGAACTTCGTGCCAAGAAACACTCAAACTTCTAGATACATCCTCTTTAGCTGACCAACGTGTCAAATTTAATCTCTTTAGCATTTTCTCTTTCCCAATTTCAGTCAATAACTATCTTCTGCGTTGTGTCTGATTTATAAAAATTATTTTTTTTATAAAAGTCTTAGAAATTCAACATGACTCGCTAAAAAAGGATCGAATTCAGCTAATAGTTCCAAAATCATACAATAATTTCCGTTATTCGGATCACTGAACTTTTCATTTTTCCCTCTATAGCAAACAACGGGAGAAAAATTAAAACATATAAGAAATTGCAGGATTCAATCATTCAATTTCTCTATCAGGGTCTTTATTGTTTGTAGGTGGTCGTTTGTGCCACAGCCCTTTCGAAATCCAGCTTGCTAACGTGGTTGGTATGATTCAAGTTTTTTTTCTAGGCGATTTGTGATTATTTTAGTGAAGAGTTTGTAGATATGGAAGAGTAGGCTTATTAGTCTATAATTCTACAAGTTAGTTATATCGCCTATCTTGTGGAAAAGTATTGTAACCTCATTGTTCCATCTCTTAGGGACCGTGCCTTTTTCGAGACATAAGATTGCTATGTATCTGGAGTCAAATCGTGCATTTTCCAGGGATTTCAGTATGTGCCAAGTTTCGACTGTGTCAAAAGCTTTGTGGAAATCGATGAAGGCCGTATGAATGGTTACGTTGTATTCCAAGGTTTTTCAATAAGATTTCGAATCGTTTGTAGATGATCGGTTGGGCTAAAGCCCTTTCGGAATCCTGCTTGTTCTACCGGTTAATACTCGTCAAATTTAGTTGTTAGTCGGTTGGTTATTCTCTTTGTAAAGAATTTGTAGACGTGGGATAATAGACTGGTCGGTCTGCAGTTCTCTATGTTGGTAATGTCTCCTTTCTTGAATATTAGTATAACTTCTAGCCACTTTTCAGGTGTTTAGCCTTCGTGTAAGCATTTGTTGTAGAGGGCTGTAATTGACTACAGTAATGCTTGGTCTTACAGTTTGAACATCTCTGCAGTGATCTTCTCAGTCTTTGGGCACTTACTATTTTTTAGTTGTCTTAGAGCCTTCTCCAATTCTTCTGTGGTAATGCCGGGTATTTCTTCTGAACTCACGTTTGTCACATGGTACATGAGTACCATGATCTCTCTAAGTTATTGAATAGAGTTTGGTATAGAAGTTCTCCACTTTTTCAAGTATAGTTTTCTTGTTGGATAGTGTCATTTGCTGTTCGTAGCTTGAGTATGTATGATTTGCCGTTGACTTGGTCACTAGACCATCATATATTAAAACATCTTACAGTTGGTCTTACAGTTGTACAGCGAAATTACGACGTGCTAGCTAATGAGATAGGCGCACTATCTCATTAGCTAGCATGTCGTACTTTCGCTTCTTCTTATTCTCTAATAGTCAACTGGTCACAGCTAGTGATACCCACTTTTACCAATATTATCTTACTTCTGTTCTTGTCGTGGATTACTATATATGGCATGTTGGCTGATTGCTTGATGATTGTTGCTGCTATTGTATCTACGCGGATCTCGCCGAATATTTTTTTTGAACTTCCTTATAAGACTTCCTAAGTAAGACTTGTAGGTAGCATGTTATATACGTAGATTCCAGCAGCAGCGGGCGCTTTACTGCAGGTACATCCTCTTCCTCTATTATAATTATCCTTATTTTTAGGAATTCATTGCTTGTTTGCATGTATATAAAATTATTGGTTCAATAATTGGTTCAAATTCAAGAATGAAGAGACTTACATTAAAACAATATGAAGAGACATACAGTTCAATTTTTTAAGTTAGTAAAGTGAGGCCTGCACGATGTATACTCCGGGATACCAAGAAGGGCTCTAAGTATCCGTTTCTGTGCTTTCAAAACTTTCGGCCACTCTGGTGAAGCTCCCCAAGCTATTGTGCCATAGGAGAAAATTGACTGAATTTCAGCAAAGTAAAAGTGTCATAGTTCTGGTACACTCAAAAATCTCGTCAGGTGATCATAAAATCACAAAATCATAAAATTATTCCCTTCTCAACCCTACTATTTACGGGTGTAGCACAATTTTTCAAACACGTGCATGCACTAAGGAGACGATATCGCACTCTTATAACCCATAGTCTACAATTCTTACAAGTCTACAATTCTATTATATAGTCTACAATTTAGGACAAACATTTGTTCCGAAATTCTATGGACGGGTTAATAAATTAATGGTCTAATGCGCTTGTAATTTAAACCCAATATTCTTGGAAAACACTTTATATATTGTTCCCGCAATAATTAGGCGGGGTACAATTTAATAGATGTTGTTTTATATAAAGAGCAATTCTACAACCACTATCAGTTCAGTCTTCATAACTAAATCTAACAGTGATCATGGAGAAAACTCGTTGCACTCGATATTGGCCCACTGCTCTAAACGAATAAACCCGCAATCGCTGTAATAAATATGCAAAGCGAGAATGGAATCTTAAGGCGCTTGCGCAGCGAAAGGGTTAATTATCTGCAACCGTTCTAGAGATATCGACTTACGAATTTGAAGTCGCTTAATGAAAAATCAATTTTTTGTCTTAGTAGTTTCAGTCAAAAATTATTTGGCTAAAATTTATAGTTTACGAGGAATTTGGTAAAAAAACCGAAAACCCACTTTTCAATAACTTCGCTAGAGAGATAGATAGGTACAACTGTCCGTCTCGAATATATAAAATGTTTACAATCGGATCTCAATTGTCTCAAAGCATATGCAATCCCATCCAAAATTCAGCGTATTATAAAAGTTTTTCTTAATACTAACATGCAATTCACTAGATAAAATATTTTCATTATAAAATAATTAGAAAACTACCTTTTTAAATACTAACAATTAAAAATATAAATCGGATCAATGTGATAAACTGAACAAAATTGTAAATCATTTTTATTAAATATCAATTATCGCAAAAATGTAATATTTAACACAAACTTATGCAAAGAAACTTAAAATGATAGGACTGTTTAAAAAATAATTTACCACCAACATTGAAATCCAACTTCACATTTCAAAGCATTATCATATATATGCAAGTTGTAATTTTACAAAAATCTTTACATTATTTAGCAACGGTTACATAAAATTTCCAATAGATTAATACGCAAAAAACAAATTTTTAACAATTCATTTATAAATTAGAAAAATTGTAAAATAATTTAAATAAATCCTATTTTTAGCTTTTTTTTGTTGCAATATAGGTGGTGTATCTATTACTTTTATCATAAACAAATTTTAATACTCGTCTTCTTCTCCTGGAACCCCCTCAGCATCATCTGGTGGAGCAAAACCATCCTAAAATCCAATCAATTTAATATAAATAACAGTTTGTCTCTAATTTCATCCATTCACCATTACCTCTGTTGCATAAAGAACCTCAAGGATCTTTTGAATTATAGGGGTTGCATCATCGTTTTCTTGACACATTACCTCAATATCTCTTAATTTTCCAAAATAGAAATCTCTTTCCTTTTCCAGACCCTCTACGTTCATCTAAGAAAATATATTTATTTATATATTGTTGAGTTTGAAGATTTTCATATTATTAAATAGTAACATTTGTATCTTTTCTTCAAAGATGAAAGATTCAAACATGAAGCCAAAAGGCAGAAACGCGTGTATGGATGTTCATTAATTAATTAATAATTATCTTTTGTACTTGATCAGGATATGGTTTTTTGGGAAAATTACTGGGTTGTATAGAACCCAAAAACTTTGTTAATGTAATTCAGTGTCAGTCGTGGTGTTTGCCAGCGAAGTAATTGTTTTTACGAAATGTTTTTTATAGAAAGATGTTATACTAATGATGTCAACTTTGTTGAAGATATGTATACAATGATTTCCTAGAAATTTGTATCTTTGAAGAAAAGATACAAATGTTACTATTTAATAAGAAAAAATATATTTATACAAATTTCATATATTAGAATAGTTTAAATACCTTCAGCTCCATAATTTCGGTGGTTAGTGCTTCAACTTTTCCAGCATCACCTCGATTACCAACAGAATATGCGGTCTTTGCTTGTACAGCAGGCCTGCTAACAGATGTTACTTTTGTAGGCACTAGAAATAAAAAACAATGCAATTAGAATTTTGTTGATTATCAAAAATGCATTTGAATCTTAAACAAATATGTAACACTAAGTGCTAATAAATTCAAATTCAGATGCATTTAATTGTTACATGCTTGCATACAACTTTTAAGAATGTTGCAAACTAATATTTACTAAATAACTTTTATACTGATCTTAAGGATTTAATCAATAATTAATAATTGTGACCTGTTTTTTTAAATAATTTAAATAATAATATACTTACATAACATATTATGCAATAACTAACAAGAGGAGATAAGATAATTTACATAAATAAAATTATCTATTCACCATAAATTTGGTGGAGGCATAATGTGTTAGGTGTGTTAAAAAGCAAGAAAAAAGAACAATAAAATGAAAAAACTCATGAAAACATTGAAATAAAATAAGAAAACATACTAGCTTTGCTCATGCCCATTGCCTTTTTAGCAGGTGAAGTAGATGCGGCAGGTTTTCGAGTCATCATGGAAGCCCCACGAGGGGCCCCAGATCCACCACAGCCCATAGGTTCCCCACCACGCATTTCCAGAGCGTTGTAATCATTTCCGCGGTAGTTAGCATCGAAAAATTTCTTGAACCATTGCAGAAATTCAAAGTTGTCCTGGAACCTGCCCTTAACCAGCCTGTCTATTGGCACTATCTACACAGCAAGCAGACAGACAAAACACGTGCAGTAATGTCACAACAAGAACAAAGTACAAAAAACATAGGTAACTTGAAACAGAGGGGTAATTGGTCTGGGGAGGCAGTAAATCAGCAATTATTCAAACAATGCCAAGCTCATGATGGTGTGTGCCCTCAACTACAATAACGGAACGGAACGAGACAGTGCTTAGGTATAAGAACTATCATTACACTTGGTATAAGATGGTAATACAACTTTTGGTGGGCAGATGAGTGTCGATTTTTATATCAATTAGTTTTTATTTTCGTTAATAATTACAACCTTATCTCTATTATATTACTTAGAAATTTCCTAGAAATTCATAATTTTGTTAATAAATTATCGAAATACTTGCAAAAAAATCTGCATGAAATCGTTAAGGGGAGCACTTCCAAGTGCATTTACCATTGAAATTATAGTGCCTTTTTCTCCTAAACTACCAAAAGTATCAGAAGAAATATATTTTTTGTTTGTTTTCATTATTATTATGTTTGTAATACATAGATATGAGGCTTTTTATAGTATACATTTAGATAATTTTTGATAGCATTTTGGATAATAATACTTTTTACTATACATTTTTTTAACAAAATATTCATTCAATTTTTGTGCAATTTTATTTTTGTAATTTCCTCATTTCTGTGTGTTGTCAACATAAAGGTGCACTCAGACTACGCAAGTGCTTTCAGAAAGCGTTTTCATTGTGAAAGTAAATAATCTGACTGCTCATGCAAGCATTTTCTAAACACTATGTTGCTAGCAAACACTTTCTTGAAAGCATTCACTTGCATAGTTATGATTTTAAAAATCATCTCGATATCTTTTGTAGAATATTTATTTAAAAAAGGTACATTTTTATATAGGAGAGCCAAACAAAACTGAAATAAACTTTTTTATGGCATTTTATTATTTCTGTCACAATTTAACCTGCCTTAACATAAGCGTTTTTACATAGTTTTTTTATGTGTGGAGTTTACGTTAGTTTCAGTATAAACTATGTCAAAATGAAAAAAAAAACTAAAATCTAAAAGTATTTTGTATAAAAAAATCTAAAGCTATTGTCACGTGGAGCAGAGTAGAACAATATAACACAGTAGAACAGAGGTTTCTTCATATTCACGTGAAGCTTTTCAAGAGGTTCATATGTAGCGGTGTTGTCTGTACTACAAACTGATGTGAATAAACATGTTGACCTCCCCAATAGCAATAAAGATTTTAATTGCTTCTAGTTTTCACAAAAATACGCGGTTTATGGTATTTTATTCAGAATTTAGTTTAGTATAAAAATAAGCAATTAAAATAAAACCTTAAAGTAAACTAAGCTTAAAACTTTCCTTACAAGGGGAACTTCCGACGTCTGGATCACGGATATTCTTCAAACTTTGTACACTTTTACACTTTTTTTGTCCATTAGGACGACATATTGTGCAAGTAGTAAGGAGTACAATATCGGCATTTTCGAGAAAATTGCAATTTTCTCTCTTCGAAATTATGGGCGCCGAATATATACATTTCCGTTGCGTCTACGTGTATAAGATGGCGGTGGCCGAGTGGTTAGGTACAAGCTTCGTAATTGCTGGATCGGTGGATCTAATCCTACACATCATTTTTTTTCAACATTGGTCATATTTATTCTTATAAATAACAATTCAAATGTAATATAATGAATAAATACGTGTATTTGAATTCGTTTTGATTGAATTTTAAATGATATTTGGCAGTTTACTGAATGTTATCAATAAAAAAATTGGTACTTTGGGCATCAAGCTTGGAAAGCTGAAGTCAATCATCGTAAATAAAGGTTTGACAATTATAATAACTCCATTTAATAATACAAAGTAATAAAGTAAATTAATCTTTGGATGTGCTTACGACATTACAAGTTGCAGGGTGATATTCCTCATACAAACACGAAAAACATAAATTACGACATTTACTACATCGAATGAATGCATTTTTCCTGCATGCACAAGGAATTGTCACGAGTTTGTATGGAAAAACAAACCTCGTAAACTTTCTCAAAAATGTCTCTTTCTTCCGACAACTTGGATGCAAACCACGCGTAACGCAACATTCTCATAAATATCAGTGCTGATAATTGGAGATGTACTATAGAATTATTTTCATTAATTATTTTCAATTATTATTTCCATTATCATCTTCACGAGAAGCAATTTATCGCTCGTTTTCGATTAAATATGAACAATTTTGAAGGCGCTTGATGGCAATTTTGAAAGTTTTTAACTTGCCTATACAAATAAACGTCACACGGCTGGAAAATTGGAGTACATTTCGGGGATATGACTTTAACCTGTAAACAGCCATATAACATTGGAAATTCATTATTTATTTCAAGTATTTATTCATTATATTACCTTTGAATTGTTATTTATAAGAAAAAATATGACCAGTCTTGAAAAAAAGAAAACGATGTGTAGGACTAGATCCACCGATCCGATCCAGCAATTACGAAGCTTGGATTTAACCATTCGGCCAACGCCATTTTATACACGTTAACGCAACGCAAATGTATATACTCCACGGGGAAAATTTCGAAGAGAAAATTGCAATTTTCTCGAAAATGCCGAAATAGTACGCCTTACTACTTGCACATTATGTCGTCCTAATGGACTACTAAAGGTGTACAAAGTTTGTATCCAGATGTCGGAAGTTCCCCTTGTTAAACTAAACACGCAAATTACTGTTGAAATTAAAAACAGCCAATATTAATATTTTAATTTATTACGTATCTCAATTATCAAAACGAATATTTACTAATGTTACATCACTGAAAATTATTATTCATATTTAGCAATATTTTGTTATTTCATTCATACAAGCGATCGAATATCTTAAAATTAATTTCAATAAAATGGAAACAATAGATGCAGATCAATTGGAAACAAATACTTTAACACCTATTACATAACAGCACATTAAGGATGTTCTGGACGTTGATCAAAATAATGAGAATATTATTAAACTTCTACAGATAGTTGAGGATGTCCTTAGAAAATAACAGAAAATTGTACAGGTCAATTCACTAAACCGTTTAACATTTATTGCAATTAGAAGTTCAACAGTTTTTACACGGCGTGTAAAAAGGGCGTCTTATGGGCGCACTATATCCTCGCCCTAGATCCAAAATTGTGGGAATTTTCCACAAAAAAATCAGATTAGTATGAATATATAAAATAATGGCAATAGTGATTCTCTACACCGTTTATGAGATATTCATTAAAGTTCCTTGATTTTTTCCTAAACGACTAATTGGGCATTTGAATCTTTTTTTTTTTGTCATAAATGGAAAGCTCAGATATGTTTTATAACAAAACCCTTTTTTTTTTTTTTTTTTTTTTCGTTGTAATTAAAAAGTTATAACAAAATGAAAATATATTTTTTAACTCGGTACCGAAAACAGGCGTTGTAACGTAAAATGGAATGGCTAATTTCTACCCGCGCCTGATTTTGTTGATACAGTAGCTGTAGTAGACATGTCAAATATGTAGAATATTAAAAGTTATCCTGCTTGTTTCGTACCATCGTGTAGGAGTCCTACAAAAAGAACTCCTCAAAAAATGTTTTAAAATGTCACACATTGTTAAACGTCGAAACCAATGGTTTTAAACAGTGCGCCGAAAAAATACTATAACGACGATTTTATAAAGAATGTTTTTTTAATGAAGTTTCACCCTTTCGACATTACAAACAAATTATGGCGCGTTTGGAGTCCCGTGATTATTTTAAAAATTGTATCACTTTTAAATTGTTTAAAATTGTAAAATTTTTAAATTGTTATTTTAAATTGTTAAAATAATTAATTCATTTTTTTAACTTTTTCGCATCGCACATCCGAATTATTTATAATAAGGTTTTACAATACATAAAAAAATCGATAATTTTATTTTATTCCAATTCTGCCTAAACGACATGATTCCGTAGTAGTGGGGCAACTACGCTACATGGTACTCGGAGCGGAGGATTTTAATTTTGCTTCATACTTTTTTTCTTGATAAAATCAAGTAAAGGTACGTTTATACTGGCACACATGTATGAGAACTTTTGTGAGACAAGTCAATGTAATATATTATAGATTTAATCATACAATAGCTTATACATTTTCATCTTATTCTCTGGGTGCCATCACCGTTCAACAATAGTTGGCGAGCATGATAGCATCACCATGTTGTTGATGATAACTTCCTATGCAGGCGCCCGGAAAAGGTGCACTGTAATCTGTCCGCACCACTGTCTAAGATCCTTTAGGAGGTACGTCTTCTTCCTGGGCCTTTTCTGCTTTCTTCTTTCCTTGAATGATGAGGTGTAGTATTTCATATTTGTCATTGTCTCTCATAATAGCTTGTACACCCACATCTCAAATGCGTTCAGTCGTTTCAACAATGAAAATGTTTACAACATGCCTTATTAAACTTATTGAGCGATAGTGATTGCACTTTTTAAGCAGCGATATCAAAAGCAACATTCCGCTTTGATATTGCTGCAGGAGTGACCACTAGTCAATATTCCCGATAATTCTTTAATGCCAGTGTCAGGCAAATGCGAACGAACATTGGGTTTTCCTGCTTTTGAAAATATATACTACAATCAATTCTATACATAGTTCATACATAGTTTATATACTATACTATAAGTTTCTCAGTACGAAGATACTTTTTTTTTTGGACGTAGCTGGCAGCTGTGCTGACAAGTGGGCCTTAGGAACCCCACCAATCATACCGGAACCGTGTTTAGCACCGTGTCTACAGAATGGTGGTTATAAATTTAACTAGTGTTTTGGCTCATTAGCTTGGTTGCACAATCCGATTGTTTCTGTGGCGTTTCAGCCTCTCGTGATCTTTGGAGGACATAATCTTTTTGAGAAGCCTGTGGGTTCTCTCCCAAATTGTTTTTTTATCCATCATCTACCTCATTATCTTTCCTGGTTCGAATGGCATCTGCACAATACCTGTTTGTTGTTCTCTTGCAAGGTCCCATCTATAGCAGTCAAATATGGTGTGGCGTACCGAGTCTATCTCTTCACAATATTCGCAAAGGTTGTCCCAAGTACGAAGATAATAGAAATATTTCAACTCCTACTTTTCATTATGAATAAGTGGCCAGTTGCCAAAAATCTTGGGGTGATAGCCAATCTTGTAGTGATTGGTACTGCTCTCTCATAACTGTCTTTTTTTTGGCAATATTCGAGCCGATTTTGTTAATTAAATACTCAAAGTCACCCTTTGACATTGTACTAATGGGACTTGTACATGAGCAACATTGCTCAATATTTAGCAACATTTCCGGCAATACGTGCGTATGGATCGGCAATATATCCGTGTTGCCGGCAATAGGGCCCGTATTTCTACAACTGGCCGATATGTTACTTTTGATATCGCTGACGGAGCGACTACTATTGTCAACACTGCCGTTAATTTTTGCCGCACTTTTTGTTGCTAGTGTGCAAGCGCCATTAAGGATCGTGACAGTGCTAGCCAGTCTGGTGGTAGTACTCCTATATTATATATGACATTAAAAAGTTCTGTCAAGAGGTTTATGCTATTTTCTCACAAAAAATTTAGGAACCTGTGATTATACTATCAGAGTCTATCAAACCTTAGCGCTTTAGCAATTTCTTCTTTTGTAATTGGCAGACCGGTCACAATAATCAGTTCCTCATGATTTTCACTTCTGATGTCATTAAAAAGTTCCAAAATGTATTATTTCCAAGTGTCCACTTTAGCCAGTGAATCTATTATGATATGTCCGTCACTTTCTTCCAAATTTCCAGTATTGTTGCTTCGTTTAATTCCGCAAACTTCTTATAAAAAAAACGGCCGAGTTGTTTGTTAAAAAAAAGTGCGAGTTGTGACTCGCGCACCGAGGGTTTCGTACAAACTTGTAAGTAAGGTATCTTTAGGATAAGGTATCTTTAGGAGGACCTAACTGTAGGCAACCCATATGCTTCTGGTGCCTGACAATACCACGCAACACATTAGTGTATTTTCATAAGTATCTAATAGTAAATTCGCATTTTTCTTGTAATTAAACTACATATTTACGGTTTTCAGATTTTTCCCTTTACATGTGCTGTAAGACACCGCTTCTTGCCAAATTTCATGATTCTAGGTCAACGGGAAGTACCCTATAGGTTTTGATTCCCTTGTGAAATCGCAAAATATGCGACATAAACGGTCATATCTTTTGATCGCGTTGACTTTGAAAGTTCGATTTTTTCACAGCTGAAAGAGACCGCAGAACCGAGTATTTGATACAAATTTCAACTTGTTACCTCTACGCGTTCCTGAGAAAAATGGTCTTGACAGGCAGACAGACAGACGGACAACAAAGTGATCCTATAAGGGTTCCGTTTTCGGTACGGAACCCTAAAAATTGAACAAATCTCTTCTTCTCCGGCTCTCCTATCTTTCTTTCTAATCTTTCTTCTAATTTCGGCATCTTCTATACTCGCGTTCATTACGATTTTTGTATTTTCTTCTAAACCTCATCAGATCTAGGATCTTGTCAGCCATCCATTTATTTCTGTTTCTTCTCATTTGTTTGTCTTTTGATAGTTTCTTGGGTTTCTAGTAAAGCTTGTTTTTTTTGATACAATTTTTCATCGGCACTCTCAGAGCTGTTTATACCTAAATTATATATAGTTATATACCTAAACTACTATAAGTTATATACCTAAATAAATACCAGTTTTTCTTCAAGCTGTTGTGTCGCCTTTTCAGAGATTCGCATCTTTTAGCTTTTCATTTTAGTTTTATCATGTCGTGTTTTCAGCTTCTTGAATCAAACTTTAATTTCAGCCAACAGTAAGTTGTGATCTGATGGTGCAACCGGAAAAGTTTGTACAGATGTAATGGAGTTTCTGTATTTTCGATTTATGGTAATATAATCTGATTTTGTACAATTCTGTCATACATTTTGAGTAAGCAAAAAAAGCTCACACATTAGACTTGAACAGCTGACTATAGAAAGAGTGAAATTTAAAAGTTATGATTTGTTTGACGATTGAGGCGTGTTAAACTGTTTACCTATATAAAGTGTCATAATTAATGTAGTATTTATTTAATGAATAATAAAAATACAATTATTCAATATAATTAATTGTTAAAACCAGGATTGAACTGCCGCCAGATTAAACAGAATTTGCTAATTTGTTCTCCAATTTCCAAGAAAATTCCAATCAATGTATTCAATAAATTAAATACTTTAAATCAACTAAAATTGTTTGACTTGTTTATTGTTTGACGTTGAACTTGTTGAAGAAGTGTAATCGCAATCACGTTTATCAACACGTTTTTAATGACTTTTATTCGCACACCTGTTCTCATACATGTGTACTAGTGAAATGTACCCTAACAGCAATAATAATATAATAAGCATCAAGTAATATATAAATAAATAGTAATAAGTAGCAAGTAACATAAGCCTAGGCAGTATACAAGCTTGCCAACCTACGGGAAATATATTATATATAGCCAACGATACAATGTTGTTGTGTTTCAGACTATGGAAAGCGTGTTGTATTTTTTTATCATAAACCTTTCCACATCAGCTTTTTTATGATTATGACAGCCTCATATATTATATCCCTAGTTGAATGATTTTTTTTAAACGCAAAGAAAAAGCACTCATGAAATTTCGGTTTGTTAGGTAGGATTCAAGGTATATTTGATGATAAATTCGTGCTTTGAAATTGTTAAAAATGGAATATATATCTGTACTTAGTAAAAGGGCCAATGTCCATTTTATTAGGACGACGAACTAATTCTACCATTGAATCTAAGACTCCTAAGAATCCAATTGTGTGAGTACAAAATGGGTCAATAGTCAATGATATAGTAGGGTATTGGGCGTATTGGCCCTTTCTCTACTTACCCAATTGATTATACTGAGTTCAATAGTAGACTTAACTAAAAATCCTAAAAATGAACATTGGCCCTTTTTCTGCCAAGGTAGATAGATATGTAGAGATAGATATATATTATAACAGTACAGATATATAATAGAACCCATTTTAGAGGAAAAATAGATATCCAACACCAAAATAAGTTATTGGTTTATATCACTCAAATGATTTATTTGCATTTTATGCGCATAAAATGCTAATATTGGTAAATATCATATTCTCATTTCATATTTTGTCTACGATTGCACCTCCAGAACATCCTTAACTACTGTGCACATTTCAGAGCTCCTCTGAACAAACAAAAACTCCTCAAACCGCATCTCCTCGTCTGTTCCTTGTACTTGAAAACAGTTCAAGTATGGGGTTCAGAAGATTACTTCCATTAGCAAAAGATTTTGTCAAAAAATGTCCAGATTTTTTTTAAGGGGTTATGCCTAGTTAGAATTTTCAAAAATCGTTTTTTTGTGCATTTTTTGAATGTACATATAATTAAGTATATTCTCTGAAAATTTGGAGTTGATCCGGCTAATATTTTCGGAGATATAAGTGCGCATTTGTTGCCACGTCACCAAGCGCTCGAAAGTTGGGCGTACAACTGGAGTACCAAACGCTTCTCTTATCTTGTGTCTCTGCCTTTAATGGTTATGCGTATTATAAGGGCAAGATAAAAGGTCTATTTTATATCTGAGAGTGAAATTTAGAAATTTTATGTACAGTACAGGTAACTGGTCAATTAGTGTAGCCAACTGGTCAATTAACAGTTTATCTGATTTGGCTATCAAGAGACACTGAGATTCACTCGAAAACATGTCTAATGCCATATGGGCAACATATTATCATTATTGCTCAACTGATGATAATCCTCAACACGAAAAATGTCCAGTCGGAGAAGACTCGTGGTGTTCTTAGCAGAAAGCGCGAGCCTCGGACACATTATCAACTTATAAACAAGATTATCAGTCCTTGCCACCTGAAGTTGCTACAGCTGTCTTTCCAATTTATACTGATCTTAGTTATGAAAAATTCTTAGAAAGATGCTTTGGTGGTTTCACGCAAAATAATAACGAAAGTTATTATCAGTTGATATGGAAAATAGCTCCAAAAATAATCCCATGTGGCTCAAAGGTCGTTGAAATAGCTGCTTATGTGGCAGCCGGCATGTTTAATGAAGGAAAAACATCTCTCCTTTATTTTATGAGAGCACTGGGACTATCATTTGGACATAATGCCCATGCCTACGTCGGAAAAGAGGACGCAGAGCTTATGGTCCTGGAATAGATGACTCGTTATAAGTAGAAAAACATTTTTTTAACAAAGTGTAAACGTCTCTTCAAACTTTAAAGGCGTTTATCTCGAAACGATGTTTTCAGAGTCGGTGAGGAAAGTTTTGCCGAAACGGCTGGACCGATCGTTTTGAAATTTACACACAATTTTCTTAGATATATTTCTCAGGTAATGAACGAAGGAATTAAGATTTAATTAATTAAGGAAGATAGATTTTTGACAAAAATTTCCATTTTTTCAAGCCACTTTAAAGTGAGAATTTTGTCGAAAAACACGATTTTTTTTTTGAGACGGCGCAATTTTGTTAAAAATTGAAATTTTGACTATTCCCTCGTTCATTACCTGTATTTATCTATTTATTCATCTATTTATCTATATATATATCATCTATAGGAGCAAGGGAACTCAATATTTAAAAAAAACTTAGAGGGGTCTCAAAGTTCATTAAATTCTCTAAATGCACATGTATTTGATGTATTTATATAATAAAATGCCTCCTTATATAATAAAATCCGGAAAAATCACATTTTTTTAGACTTACAACTAGGCATAGCGCCTTAAATAATGTTTTTTGTTGCTAATTAATTTTTTATAAATGAAAACCTTAAAATATATTCGTGTAAATTGATTGTGAAATTATATATAAGCACACAGTATACCAAATTCCACCCAAACCTGAATCCAAACCAGTATGAAAAAATATCTAAAAAGTCTGGCTAACGGTATTGTTAATTGATTGAAGCAAAAAATCGATATTTTACAGTGTTCATATTGTTTTGTGTAAATAGAGAGCCAGCTGCATTAGTAACGAAAATGATGATTAACGAGATTTAAAAGCAGAACAAACCTCAACCGGTAAAACAGTGAAAATAAAAACCACCCCGCAGAGATAGGAGCTCGCGTTTGTACGTTGTATTACCTGGTTTTCTTACACCATGACCGTTACCCTGTCTGGTGAGGTGAGCGGGAGGCTGCTTGGCGATAAGACCGCCGTGGTCATGAGCTGCGCCAGACCCAATTGGAATGCCTCCCCGCGCCTCTAGGGCATCATACTCTCGCCCGTCGTAGTTGGCATCAAAAAACTTCTTAAACCATTGCAAGAACTCAAAGTTGTCTTGGAATCGACCTTTTATTAACTTATCTACAGGAATAACCTTTACAAAAATACCCATGTCCCAGTCAATTTAAAATAACTGATAATCATATCAATGTATGACGTAAAAAGAATACTCACCTTTTCTACACTCATTTTCTTGAAACCTGCTTGGAGAATTTTAAAGTTCTGTATGTACTCGTGTTCCAGATTGGTCTTAAATTTCACCCTTTTTAATGGGACGGAGTTGGGGAAAAGCATATCCATGAACTGGCAGTAGGCGGCCCCGGTACATAATTCTTCGATTTTGCCAAAACTGCTTGTCAAGCAGTCGTTCACCCAAGCCAACATGTCATGGCGAGAAAGGTTCTCAGTTGTAACATTTGTCGAATAAACGTTCACCGCCATTTTAGGATTTTGATTTTACTGAAAATAAAAGTCTGTTACTATAAATGTCAACGAAGGTTGTCAAGAAATACTGACAAAATTATTAGAGCACATAGAACATTTGAAACTTTTTCATAGTTCACAGTAAGTAACGCTATCTGCGTAAAACTGCATTGTTTTATTCAAGAAGAATAAATTACCATATTCACATATACATTCCTAAATTAAAGGAAATAAAAAGCCACTTTCATAAAAGGAAAGTCATTTTATACTTCATTTAATTTAGAAACGTTTACTACCCACTATTGTAAATTATTTCCTTAATATTCACATTTATCAACTATAAAGGTTAATATAAATAAGACTTTTTATCCATAAAAAAAAACAATTCTACAGGAAATGGTATTGCGATACAACTCTAAATTTTGCCTTATAATAAATATTAACTTTTATCAACTATGAAGGTTTATGTAAATATTTTCATAAAATAATCAATTCTACAGCATAATGAAAATGATGTATTGAAGAACAGTTGTACAGGAAATGGTGTTCACAAACAACTCCGTTTAAAATTTTCGTTCTGTCGATTTTCTTAATGACAACACTGAACTGTGTGCCATCTAAACCCGTATACTCTGCAAAAGAAACGTTAAAAGTTAATTGAAAAGACGTTAATTTTGTTTATTTTCGATAATTTAAAAACATTAAAAATAAATAGATAAAATAATAGATAATAGTCTCCACTAATATCACTATTATTTTATTTATTTATTTTTATTATTAGAGGAAAGAGGCAAATATTAACGGCGTCTTTTTAATTAACTTTTATCGTTTCTCTTACATAATCGGTCTCTATGTGCGAAACGAGCTGTATAAACATCCAACATGTCTCGTCTTCTTTAAATCTGTTTATTATGAGATATAAATATAAATCTTCTTTATAAGAATATCATATTTTAAGGCATTTAAAACAATAATTAATAATAATATGCAATCAAATTAGTTTCGTAAAATATTTGAATAATTAATAATAATAATTTGAAAAATTATAATTCAATTCATAATTATTAAGCAATAATTTTTAAGAATCCTTCAATAACATCTTGAATATTTAAATAAATAAGATTTATTACGAAAATAAGATTTATGATGCAGTTTTCAATCAGAATGACTATAAATACTAATCGATTAAATAAAACGAGTATGATAAATGTGATATATTAACCATTATCACTACTGCAAAAGCAGTCGTTTTTAAATATTTGTGATATATAAAAATAAATAATTCTTTTTTTGTGGTAATTGTTATTCAAGAAATGCTATGAAAGTAATGTTTATTCGAATGAATTCAATAATATATTCCATTTATTTAAACATTAACTAAAAAGGCTATCATCCGTTTCATGACGACCTTTTTATTTAAAATTAAGAATGCTTTCCTTCGTGCCTGCATTTCCTTTGTATACCAATATATTAAAAAAAAAACTTTCATCATATTCCTAAATATTTATTTAAATATATAATAATATTTAAATAAATATTTCGATTATATTTCATATAGAAGACAATCGATTATAAATTAATAATATATTTTATAATAATATTTTATTATGATAATTATATTTTATGAATAAGGCTCATTAAACCTTTTGTGAAACAGAAAAACGATTTATTGAATATTCTAGAAATGTATTTGACACGCAAAAGAACGCAACGCGCATAATTTTTCTGATAATTAAAATAATGTAAATTACTTATAAACATACATTAAATTTATAATATTTACAAAAATAGAATGAAAATTGCTTTCAATCGATTTTCGAAAGTGCATTTTGTTACCGCCTTTTACATTAAGATTCTCTGTATTTTGCAGTTTATACTAACGATATATTTAAAAGATAAATATAAAATTTAAACACAAGATGATAAGAAAACCAGATTGTGCAGTTATAAAAGATAATGTTAATCACAACATATAATAATAAAATAAACTTTGACACGCAATGAAAAACAATTTCATAGAAATTTATTAATATTATGGTTAAATTAATATTTTTTAAGTTTTTTTTTTTTCTAAAAATATATTAAATAAATAAATTGCAATTTTTGATCAAAAAATAGTAATATAGCATTTATTGTAACATAACAAAATTATACAAAGGGCTTTCGACCCGAGGTCCTTCCTTCAGTGATCCACCATTTATACAATATTGAATAAAAATTTATTTTCATATTCAATGATATTATGGAGACTATTTTGTCACCCTTTGTGCAATTTCAAGAACCAATAACTGTTTTATCAATAATAATATGTATTTTAAAATGAAATACCAGTGTGTTTCATAAACGGTTACAAGCTCATATATTATTGTATGTTTTATATAATTAAATGTATTATTGCAATAAACTAACTATGATCTTTTAGCCTTGTCTGTCTAGTCTTGTCTTTCTAGTCATGTCTGTCTAGTCATGTCTGTCTAGTCTTGTCTGCCTGGTCTTGTCTGTCCAGTCTTGTCTGTCTAGTCTTGTCTGTCTAGTCTTGTCTGTCTAGTCTTGTCTGTCTAGTCTTGTCTGTCTAGTCTTATCTGTCTAGTCTTGTCTGTCTGGTCAAAATTCAAATTCAAAATATTTTATTTCATTATTTAAGCAAGTATAGTAAGAATATTACAAATACATTCTAAATGAAATGTGTCAGTAGTGTGAATATAATATAATACTCCTTGGGTTAGACCTTCGAGAAAAACTCTTATCATATCTTAGTCATAAGGTTCAATATTATTTAGGAGTTGGAACAGCTGCTTCTTGAATCTCTTAAGGGGTAAGGCCACTGTAAATTTTTTGAAAAATCGATTTTTTTTTATTGGCTTAAAAAATAGTTTAAACCCTCTAGAATAAGAAAAAAAAGGTCCTGTGCGAAAAAAAATTTGTTGTCCTTAGGAAATGAAGGTCGCCGCCAAGCGTGTCAAAACTTGCTCCGAAACGACTACCTGCGGTAATGACGAAAAGGGACGACACAATAGGTCCCCCCCCCCATTGCTCCTAACCGCCGGTATTAATGTTCCACGTGTCCTTTCGATCCTTTTGAGCATTATCAAGAAAAATTCCGTTAGTTTAGAGACAGCAAGGAAAACTCACTGCCAAATTGATTGACGAACTAAGCATTTATTACGGCTTAGCAATCCGTCGAAATCCCTATTCCATCAAAAATATGAAAAATGAGATCTGGGCAACCCTTTTTCACAAAATGTCAACGGATGAAAAGCCTCAGCACGAAAAATGTTCGGAGAATTGGTGCAGTTGGAAGAAAGCGAATGCAGAAAATGCCTTGGATGCGTATCATCACAATCAGCCAATGAGTGAGGAGGTTTATCAAGCCATCAAACCCATCTACATGGAATTGAGCCGGGACGAGTTGCTGGAGCGTTGCTTGGGGGCCTATACTCAAAACAATAACGAAAGTTTCAACGCTACCGTTTGGAGTTTGGCCCCCAAAGCATACTCAAGCGGAAAAACTGTACTAGATATCGCGACGGATATCGCTGTTTGCATATTCAATGGCGGCCTTACCAACGTCTTGCAAATATTCAAGATGTTGGAGGTGGAAATTGGTGTACAGTTATATAATTTCTGCATCGAAAGCGACGCCAAACGCATCACGCACGCGGAGACATCTCTGAGCGACGCGGCTAAAAGTGCGCGCGCGCTCCAAAAATCAACCAGGAAAGACGAAGAAGACGAAAATTTGGCTATCGAAGGACAAATGTATGGTGCTGGGATTGCAGACTAACGGTAAAAAAAATTTTTAACTTCTTTTTTTAATTTTTTTCAATAAAAAACTATTCGCAAAACTTTAAACGCGTTTTTCTCGAAACATGGTTTTTCAAAATGGCACGCAGCATAACTCGAACAATTTTCATTTTTTTTTACTTGAAATTTTAACCAGATGTGAACATTTACATTATCTTGAAAATGTCGATCGGAATTTTTAAGAAATTTATTTATTGATTTTTTATTAACAAAAAACTTGCCGTTTTTTCGTCAAAAATCAATTTTTTTTTTCAAACGCACGCCAAATCCACAAAAATTGATACTTTTTAAAATCCGATCGACATTCTCTAGCTATAGCCCTCTAGATTAATGTTTTTTTTTTTTTTTTTTTTGTTCTAGATTCAAAAGTGCACCAGTGGTGCTGCGTGCCGCGGAGCCCTGGAAGCAAAACATGTCCCGGGAAGATAGCTGTGGAACCGCCATTTTGTTTTTTTTTTACTGTTAAAATTTTTTATAATAAAGGTAAATGTATGCCTGATAACACCATTAAAAGTTTTTTTTCAAATACCTTCAATTTCGGGAGCAAAAAATTAGTGAAAAAACCTTTTTTTTTGGGCCGTTACAGTGGCCTTACCCCTTAATGTTATCTAGTTGTTTGATTTCACTTGGAAGAACGTTGTATAGCTTCATACTGACATATGGAGGATTTTTCTCGGTCATCGAGAGGACATGTTTAGGAAACTGATAAAGTTCTTTGTTAAACCTTGTTACACGTTCCGTAGGTTTGACAAAATCCTTGAAGAGATGTTTATGTTTCTTGAGGAAAATGACGTTTTCATAAATATATGTGGCCGTAGTGGTTAAAATGTTTGCAAGTGTTTTGAAGTGTCCTCTGCAGGATTCACGGTAATTTAAACTCATAAGTATTCGCAGGGCTTGTTTCTGTATCTTGAACATAGACTTGTAGTGTACTCCATTTCCCCAGAACATAATGCCAAATCTGAGAAGGCTGTGGAAGATTGCGAAATACACCATCCTCAAGACGTCGGACTCAACATAACGTTGGAGGGATCTCATAGCAAATACTGCCTTGTTGAGTTTCGTTGTTATTTCATTTGTATGTGATTTGTATGTTCAGAGATGGGTCTATGTGAAGTCCCAGGAGCCTTACAGAATGACTTACTGCTATCTCTTCGTCAATTGCCATTTTATCAGGATATGATAATGTACTCCGCTTCGTTTTAAAGATTATTATTTGTGTTTTATCTTTGTTTAGTCTAAGTTTATTAGTACCAAACCATAACTTCATCGCATCAACAGCTCTATCTGAATTGGTGATGATATCGTTGATAGTCCTATTTAATATCAATATGGATGTGTCGTCTGCATAGTTGATCTTAATGTGCGGTGAATTGATCGGAGTAGCATGCAGGTCATTGATGAATAGGGCAAAGAGTAAGGGTCCTATTGTGCTTCCCTGGGGAATACCTATATTGATTGTACTCGGTGGAGAATGTACAAATCCATGAGGAGTGTGGAGCCTGGTAATCTGTGTCCTGTTAGAAAGGAATGATATGATCAACTCCAGCACTCCTCTAACTCCTCTTATACCATATTTGGAGATTTATTTGTAGAATATTATGGTTAACTAAGTCATATGCCTTAGATAGGTCCATGAGCATTCCAACTGGGATTTTCCCCCGTTTCAATCGATTTCCCTTTTACGAAGCCATGTTGGTGAGGGCTTATAATGTTATGCTTATCTAAAAACATTAAAATTCTGGAGCATATAATCCTCTCAACAATTTTAGAGAAGACCGGTAGAATGCTGAGAGGCCTGAAGTTTTCGATCATAGACTTGTCCCCTGCTTTATGTATATGGGTGATAATCGACGTTTTTAGATTTTCCGGGAACTTTCCCACCTCTAAAACATTATTTATAATGGATTGCAAAGAGTTTAATATAGAGGGGAGCACATTTTTTATACCTATGGAAGGGATTTCATCTATACCCGCACTTTTGGTATTTTTGAGATTAATAATATAATCAGCAAGTTCTTCCTGAGAGACCGGCATTAAGAATAACGACTTGTTGTTTACACTGATATTGTCTTTATACTGCATAAAGGGTAGTGAATCTGCCAGGAATTTAGCTTTATTTACAAAAAAGTTATTTTATTAGTCATAGGTTCTTCATTCTGATTGAAATATGTGTCCGTTTTCTTCTTAATCTCTGCTACTCGTCTAACTATATTCCAAGTCGCTTTCTGCCTGTTGGGTGCAGTTTCAACTTCCCTTCTTAAAACTCTTTTCTTGTTGTCTATTAGTAACTTCCTAAAATTTCTCCGTAGGTTATTGTACATATTCTTGAATGCCATATTATATTTTGATATTGTTTGGAACAGTTTAAGGTTTATTTCCATTTTCTTCAAGAACGGGTTGTTAAAGACGCGTTGAGACGTTTTGTTGGCGTGTACGAGAACTCTAGGAAAGGCTTCGGTGAAATTCAATAGAAAAATGTTCATAAAAACGTACCATTGTCTGTCAATATCGTTAATTTTAAATAACTCATCCCACGTGACATTTTCCATAAGCTGCTTATGGTGATCCATATTTTCTTTATATAAATAGTCTCGTCCATTTTGTATTAGAGACTGACGACCATATTTTGCACTCTAATGACAGAATTTGAGCACAGTGGTCCGATATGTGATAATCTCTGGTTATAGAACTATATTCAGTGGTAATATTGACTATTACATTATCAAAGTTCCAGACCCGGAGTGACTTACTTCTCTTGACACAAGGACTGCATTAAATGACTCCAGCAGAGACATAAACCGTCGGCTCATACTACATTCTTTCAGGATGTCTACATTAAAATCGCCAGCTATTACAAATTGTGTATTGCTATTGGATAATAAAACCAGCAGTTCATGTATTTTCTGGAGGAATAGCTTAAAACTCGTCAATGGGGCTCTATAAATTCCCATAATTATTGTATCCTTGCCGTTGATAGCCGTTTCAATTGCCGAGAGTTCAAATACTTGCTCTTCAGCTAGACGGCTGATATCGTCTAGCTTTAAACCGTATGCTGTTTTTACAATATATTGCTGATCCTTCTTGGGCTCCATCTTCTCGACAGAATTGCGATGCCAGATTGAAATTATTGATCTTATATAGCTTAAGTTGGTCAGGGTTCTTCCAGTGTTCGATGAGGATTAAGTAGCTACATTGCTTATAACTTTCTAACATATACTCAATTCTCTCGATCGAGTTCCCAATGGATTGGGTGTTTTGGTTTATCAGTATGACTGCTGTAGAGGGTATAGTTTTTTTCGGGATTATTGAGTAATGTTTCGTCTTTGCATTAGTCTCACTAAAAAACGATCAATACACGTGTTTCTGGGCCAGGTCTCAGGTTTCAATATAACGTCAGCATCTTCTATCGGTACCGAAACCTTAAACGAGGAGTACTCCTCGGGGTGTTTCGATGGGAGTTTAGAACATGTTGCAGTGCTATTTTTTTTACTAACTAGATATTGTAATAACTTATCAGTCGACAAATCCGGATCCAGACGGTATACGTGGAAATGCTGGTATCTAATAGCCGCTTTAATTTGACTTGTGTCATCGTTTGAACCCAGGACGATGTTTGATTTCCTCCATTTTCTATAGCGTTGAGTCTCCCAAATTTCAGCGCTTGTATTTATTTGATTTATTCTATCCGCTCCGTTTTCGGGTTCAAGTTGTTTGTTTTTGTTTTTTGTGCCTGGGCAAATATCATTGGCGATAATTTCTTTTTCTGTCTTATCGCGCTGCGAATGTGGTTCGTTATCAGCGATAGCTGGTACGACAGACTCTTTATTCCCAGATCTCGGAGAATTTATCGGTTTATCCTCTACACTTTTGGAGGGCTTTGACTCACATTAATTAACTTTAATTCGTTAATTTTTTTATTTTTTTTTATTTTCTATCTGATTTTTTACTTGTGCGTCAACAGACGACCCCACAGACTCGGCTAGTTTCTCGTTATTACGTTTTAGTTCTGTTAATTGTTCCGTTAATTCACAGTTTAAAACATGTATGGGCTCAGTATGTTTTTTTATTATACCCGCCAAGAAATTTTCAAACTGAGAGCTCTGCAGGAAAGTGCTCAATATGTACTGCTTTACTGAAGGGATATTGGATCTTAATTCCTTAGACATCTTAACACTGATCAGGACTTAAACACTTTAAAAAATAACTTTAAAACTCTTTGACAATAAACTTTGAAAACACTGAAAACTTTATTGACTGATTTCTCGCACATCCACTATCGCTGAACGCTGAGTCGCGAGTGTAGTCTTGTCTGTGTAGTCTTGTCTGTCTAGTCTTGTCTGTCTAGTCTTGTCTGTCTAGTCTTGTCTGTCTAGTCTTGTCTGTCTAGTCTTGTCTGTATAGTCTTGTCTGTCTAGTCTTGTCTGTCTAGTCTTGTCTGTCTAGTCTTGTCTGTCTAGTCTTGTCTGTCTAGTCTTGTCTGTCTAGTCTTGTCTGTCTAGTCTTGTCTGTCTAGTCTTGTCTGTCTAGTCTTGTCTGTCTAGTCTTGTCTGTCTAGTCTTGTCTGTCTAGTCTTGTCTGTCTAGTCTTGTCTGTCTAGTCTTGTCTGTCTAGTCTTGTCTGTCTAGTCTTGTCTGTCTAGTCTTGTCTGTCTAGTCTTGTCTGTCTAGTCTTGTCTGTCTAGTCTTGTCTGTCTAGTCTTGTCTGTCTAGTCTTGTCTGTCTAGTCTTGTCTGTCTAGTCTTGTCTGTCTAGTCTTGTCTGTCTAGTCTTGTCTGTCTAGTCTTGTCTGTCTAGTCTTGTCTGTCTAGTCTTGTCTGTCTAGTCTTGTCTGTCTAGTCTTGTCTGTCTAGTCTTGTCTGTCTAGTCTTGTCTGTCTAGTCTTGTCTGTCTAGTCTTGTCTGTCTAGTCTTGTCTGTCTAGTCTTGTCTGTCTAGTCTTGTCTGTCTAGTCTTGTCTGTCTAGTCTTGTCTGTCTAGTCTTGTCTGTCTAGTCTTGTCTGTCTAGTCTTGTCTGTCTAGTCTTGTCTGTCTAGTCTTGTCTGTCTAGTCTTGTCTGTCTAGTCTTGTCTGTCTAGTCTTGTCTGTCTAGTCTTGTCTGTCTAGTCTTGTCTGTCTAGTCTTGTCTGTCTAGTCTTGTCTGTCTAGTCTTGTCTGTCTAGTCTTGTCTGTCTAGTCTTGTCTGTCTAGTCTTGTCTGTCTAGTCTTGTCTGTCTAGTCTTGTCTGTCTAGTCTTGTCTGTCTAGTCTTGTCTGTCTAGTCTTGTCTGTCTAGTCTTGTCTGTCTAGTCTTGTCTGTCTAGTCTTGTCTGTCTAGTCTTGTCTGTCTAGTCTTGTCTGTCTAGTCTTGTCTGTCTAGTCTTGTCTGTCTAGTCTTGTCTGTCTAGTCTTGTCTGTCTAGTCTTGTCTGTCTAGTCTTGTCTGTCTAGTCTTGTCTGTCTAGTCTTGTCTGTCTAGTCTGTCTAGTCTTGTCTGTCTAGTCTGTCTAGTCTTGTCTGTCTAGTCTTGTCTGTCTAGTCTTGTCTGGTCTGTCTAGTCTTGTCTGTCTAGTCTTGTCTGTCTAGTCTTGTCTGTCTAGTCTTGTCTGTCTAGTCTTGTCTGTCTAGTCTTGTCTGTCTAGTCTTGTCTGTCTAGTCTTGTCTGTCTAGTCTTGTCTGTCTAGTCTTGTCTGTCTAGTCTTGTCTGTCTAGTCTTGTCTGTCTAGTCTTGTCTGTCTAGTCTTGTCTGTCTAGTCTTGTCTGTCTAGTCTTGTCTGTCTAGTCTTGTCTGTCTAGTCTTGTCTGTCTAGTCTTGTCTGTCTAGTCTTGTCTGTCTAGTCTTGTCTGTCTAGTCTTGTCTGTCTAGTCTTGTCTGTCTAGTCTTGTCTGTCTAGTCTTGTCTGTCTAGTCTTGTCTGTCTAGTCTTGTCTGTCTAGTCTTGTCTGTCTAGTCTTGTCTGTCTAGTCTTGTCTGTCTAGTCTTGTCTGTCTAGTCTTGTCTGTCTAGTCTTGTCTGTCTAGTCTTGTCTGTCTAGTCTTGTCTGTCTAGTCTTGTCTGTCTAGTCTTGTCTGTCTAGTCTTGTCTGTCTAGTCTTGTCTGTCTAGTCTTGTCTGTCTAGTCTTGTCTGTCTAGTCTTGTCTGTCTAGTCTTGTCTGTCTAGTCTTGTCTGTCTAGTCTTGTCTGTCTAGTCTTGTCTGTCTAGTCTTGTCTGTCTAGTCTTGTCTGTCTAGTCTTGTCTGTCTAGTCTTGTCTGTCTAGTCTTGTCTGTCTAGTCTTGTCTGTCTAGTCTTGTCTGTCTAGTCTTGTCTGTCTAGTCTTGTCTGTCTAGTCTTGTCTGTCTAGTCTTGTCTGTCTAGTCTTGTCTGTCTAGTCTTGTCTGTCTAGTCTTGTCTGTCTAGTCTTGTCTGTCTAGTCTTGTCTGTCTAGTCTTGTCTGTCTAGTCTTGTCTGTCTAGTCTTGTCTGTCTAGTCTTGTCTGTCTAGTCTTGTCTGTCTAGTCTTGTCTGTCTAGTCTTGTCTGTCTAGTCTTGTCTGTCTAGTCTTGTCTGTCTAGTCTTGTCTGTCTAGTCTTGTCTGTCTAGTCTTGTCTGTCTAGTCTTGTCTGTCTAGTCTTGTCTGTCTAGTCTTGTCTGTCTAGTCTTGTCTGTCTAGTCTTGTCTGTCTAGTCTTGTCTGTCTAGTCTTGTCTGTCTAGTCTTGTCTGTCTAGTCTTGTCTGTCTAGTCTTGTCTGTCTAGTCTTGTCTGTCTAGTCTTGTCTGTCTAGTCTTGTCTGTCTAGTCTTGTCTGTCTAGTCTTGTCTGTCTAGTCTTGTCTGTCTAGTCTTGTCTGTCTAGTCTTGTCTGTCTAGTCTTGTCTGTCTAGTCTTGTCTGTCTAGTCTTGTCTGTCTAGTCTTGTCTGTCTAGTCTTGTCTGTCTAGTCTTGTCTGTCTAGTCTTGTCTGTCTAGTCTTGTCTGTCTAGTCTTGTCTGTCTAGTCTTGTCTGTCTAGTCTTGTCTGTCTAGTCTTGTCTGTCTAGTCTTGTCTGTCTAGTCTTGTCTGTCTAGTCTTGTCTGTCTAGTCTTGTCTGTCTAGTCTTGTCTGTCTAGTCTTGTCTGTCTAGTCTTGTCTGTCTAGTCTTGTCTGTCTAGTCTTGTCTGTCTAGTCTTGTCTGTCTAGTCTTGTCTGTCTAGTCTTGTCTGTCTAGTCTTGTCTGTCTAGTCTTGTCTGTCTAGTCTTGTCTGTCTAGTCTTGTCTGTCTAGTCTTGTCTGTCTAGTCTTGTCTGTCTAGTCTTGTCTGTCTATTCTTGTCTGTCTAGTCTTGTCTGCCTAGTCTTGTCTGTCTAGCCTTGTCTGTCGTTTTGTCTGTCTAGTCTTGTCTGCCTAGTCTTCTCTCTCTTGTCTGTCTAGTCTTGTTTGGAGAGTACTGGATAAGGAAAGCTTTAGCAAGCACCGTTACATTCTCTATAAGTAAGGGACGGGATAAGTAAAGGTATCTAGGATATCTAACATAAGGGATAATGTAAGACCAAAAAACAATGACATATTCTGCAACAAGTGGCTGGACCTGAAATTCCTGCATGAAGAAAAAACTAAGGAGATAAAGCAAAGGAACTAGAAAATATCAACACAGAAAATGCCGAAACATGGTTCAAGTGATGAAAATGTGATGCTACCTTGACCAAGAAAAGTCATAAAAGTAACTAACATAAAGTCAGTATGCTGTTGGACCAACGAAATTGCTAACACAAGAGTTGCCTGCGTTGCCGCCAGAAGAAACTACCAACGCCAAAACGCAAAACAAGAATAGCAAGAAAAAGTCGGCTTCACAATATAAGCAAATAAAATCAAGAATATAAGGAGCTACGCCAACTCATAAACAAATCCAAACAAAATCACTGGAAAAAACTATGCGTGAATCTAAATAACGAGTCTCCCTAACGCGTTCCAAATTATAAGAAGGAACCTGAAATTTCAGCAGAAAAATCTCCAAATGACAATGGAAAGAGTGCGTCAGATAGCAGACGTTCTATTTTCAAAACATACCCCTTTCGACTGGGTACAACCCGAAGTCGAAACTAACGCATCCTTTTGCGGCAGAGGAACTATTGACCGTGAGTAAACGTATCAAAAATGGCAGAACACCAGGCCCCGATGGAATACCACCTGAGATCGTGAAGATAACTGCTACTCAGCAATTTAAATTCGTTCTAAATGTAATGAATAGCCTATTAACTGCCGGAACCTTCCCAGCTAGATAGAAGCAAGCGAAACTTGCACTCATTAGAAAAGGAGATAAACAATTAGGAAATCCAACATCTTATAGGCCTATCTGCCTATCGGATGTGTCCGGCATACCTTTGGAGTAACGCATGCTATCACGATTAAAAAGAGAACTCGAGTCGGGAGTTGGACTGTCGAAAACTGTCGAAAAACAATATGGGTTTAGAGAAGGTAGATCCACTATCAACGCCCTAAGCGCCGTATTGGAGATTGCAGAAAAGGCGAAACGTGGTACGCAGAGGTCTAGGCACATGTGTGCTCTCCTAACATTTGATGTTAGGAATGCCTTTAACAGTACATCCTGGAAACATATTATGGACAACTTAACAATAAGGGACATATCTCCTTATCTACTAAGAATAATAAGAAGCTACCTCAGCAGTAGAAACATACTGCTACTAGGAGAACGGAAAATAGAAGGACAAATTAGTAGCGATGTCTCTCAGGGCTTAATTATAGGACCTACCCTGTGGAGTGTGCTATTCAACGGAGTATTAACAATAAAGCTACCTTTGGGGGCTACCATAATAGGCTTCGCGGATGATATTGCACTAGTCGTAACTGCCAGAACAGAACTAGAGCTGATGTAAACAGTAAACCATGCAATAGAACAGATCAGTGCGTGGATGAAATCGAAGAGCCTGAGTTTGGCGCCTGAAAAAACTAAAGCGGTCCTTCTCAAAGACCAAAGACAACTTAGGCCCGTAAAATTTAGTGGAAGAGGTGATAATAATACCGAAGGAAACCATCAAATACCTTGGAGTAGTTATGGACAAAGGATTATCCTTTTGCGGCGCATGTAACCTAAGTGACAGGAAAAGGAATAGCATGCATACAGCAACTAATGCCAAACGTAGGGGGGGGAGCAAAGAACAGCCCACGTAGAGTACTTATCACTGTAGTTCAGCCCGTTATGTTGTATGGCGCTCCAGTGTGGGCTAAAGAACTACACGAACAATAACAAGAACACTACAAGAACAATAAGGACGAAATCTTCACAAACTCGCAGCGGTCCATAAGAAAATGGCTCTGCGTGTATTCAGCGCTTACCGTGCCGTTTCAGGAGAGGCCGCTCAAGTTATCTCGGAAATACCCCAAGAGACCTGCTCGCAAGGGAGCGAAAAAAGCAGCACGACTCTAATTATAGCAAGAAAAACTTGCCAGAGAAGAACTCAATGAGGAATGGCGAAGAAGATGGCTGCTAAGTGAAAAACGACAATCGACCCAATTGCTAATACCGGACATATTCTCCTGGATAAATAAAAAATATGGGGAGGCTAGTTACCATCTTACCCAGATACTAACCGGTTGCTTCTGGGATTACCTCCACAACATTGGCAGAGCAACGGACGATTTATGTGTATACTGTGGAGAAACAGACAGCGTGAATCACACCATCTTCCACTATTGGAGATGGCAAACGGAAAGAGAGGAAGCTGAAAGGATCATGGAAGAACCCATTGGCCCCAGAACAATAATTCCATATATGCTACAAAGAAAAGCAAACTGGAACACCATTCAGGGGCTAATTCATACAATAATGACGGAAAAGGAAAATGACGATGAAAGCCCAAAAAAAGACTTTCACAAATATGAAGTAGACTAATTCTATAAGTCGTCCGTCACTCCGAGGTTATGCGACAAGCGGGTCCAGAGTGTACGGATGCGGTCTAGGGGGGCACTTGCCTGGTCAGGTTAGGTTAGGTTAAAAACCCTTCCAAAAGTCATGTCTTGTATGTTCTATTGTGGGTCAGTCTTGTCTCAAACATCAATAAATCGTGTTTCTGAAAACTATCATTCAACAAATCACATTTATTTTATAGATAATTTTGATAATATAATATTTAAGATACACGATAGAGATATATTATCAAAATTTGCGAAATTTGAATGACTCATATGATATATATGTTCTTAAAAAATTTGTAATGTTGTCAATCCATTTCCTATGCGCAAATAAATATGTATTTTCTATAATTATTTAATATTTAATCCACAGCCAGTGACATAACTAGGAATTTTAGTCCCTTGTGTAAACTACGTCTCTGAAAAAGTAATAAAGAAAATTTGGGTTGAAATTTAGAATCGACCAAATAGCTTATAGAGCCATGAATATATGAATATTTTGTGTAGCAAATCCTAAACGCCCTATTTAATTCTACAAACTTTGAACCGACATTTGCAAAGACGAAATTGAACTTAAAAGTACGAATTTGAAATAAAAATGAATTGAAAAAATAGTAACTTATAATAACAAATGTAAAAATATTTAAAACCTTCATCGAATTGCATACTTGAATACAAATTTTACAGACTATACCGAAATATTTTTCTTAACAATGCGTATTTTTTCTTAAAAAAGTTATTAAACATCTGTACTTATAGTCTACAGATATGAAATATTGAAAATATATTAACACAAACATAATATTAGATGGAATGACTGGGGTTTATTGATTTATTGAGAATATTTATGATGCCAATATTTATGGGTATCAAACAAAAGTATTACTAATTCGACTTTTCATTATGATATTAGAAAAAATATCAGACACCAACGTCTGAATTAGCGATTTAAATTCTCACATTTTACATACACGAATAGTCATGCTGTGTTAGCGATTATAAACCAGAGTTATTATAAATTAAACCAGAGTTATAAGTAAAACCAGGTTTAGTATAATTTAGATCGGAGTTATTATAAGTTAAACCGGAGTAATTATAAGTTAAACGAGAGTTATTATAAACTTTATTTCTTATTTGTATTGGAAAGTTAATTTGTTTAGCAATAAAATAAATAGTCTTAGCAATAGAATAAATCCTTTTTATAGTATAAAGAACTTTTCCTTTTCCAATTTTGACGTTGAAGTCGTCCTTCAACGTCAAAATCGGAAAAGGAAAAGTAGAAAATATTATTGGAAATTTTGGTTTGGGCACAAGAAACGAAAGGGGGGATAGAATGACACAGTTCTGTCAAGAACAGGACAAGGTGATTACAAACACGTACTTTAAACTACCTGATAGGAGGCTGTATACTTGGAAATCACCCGCCGATAACACTAATCACATAGTTAGGAATCAAATTGATTATGTTTTAATTAATAAACGTTACCGAAAATCCTTAATATCGGCCAAAGCCTATCCTGGAGCAGATGCAGCAACAGATCATAATCCAGTCAAGCTCAAAGTTCGATTGAAAAATCCAAACAAAACAAAAAACACATGCAAACCTTAATCTTTAAAAACCAAATAATGAGAGATCAATTGATCAAGAATATTAACACCGAACTAAGTAAGATCATAGCTGAACTGAATGAAGATCCAAACATACTATGGGATACCATCAAAACCACGATAACGACTGCAGTAAAAGAGCAAATAGAGTACATTATTCACAAACAAAAACCTTGGATGACTGACGAAATTTTAAAGCTAATGGAGGAAAGACGGACGTACAAAAACATAGACAACAACGCATATAACCATACACATAAAGAAATAACAAAAAGAATACATGAAACCAAAGAAAAATGTACAGAATTAGAGGATTTACTAATAAAACACGATGATCTTAACCTTCATAACAAATTAAGGCGTTAGCTGGTATAAAAAGAGGGAACCAACGCAATATCTTGCTGGACAGAGATGGCAAAATAATCCCAGATACTGTAGATAAACTGACAAGATGGAATGAATATATCCAAGTACTATTCGATGATGACAGACAATAAGAAATAATGGAAGAGGACGCAGAAAGAGAGTTGGGCCCAATAATAACAAAAGAAGGAAAATGGCAAAATCTCCAGGACCCGACGAAATTCCAGCAGAAATAATTAAACTAATAACTAAGAAGATCAAATAGGCATACTGGTGGAACTATATAACACAATATACAACACAGGAACCATTCCCCGTGAATGGCTTACATTGACCTTCCTAACATTACCAAAAAAGGTTAACGCAAAAGAACTATCAGTCTAATGAGTCACGCTCTCAAAATATTCCTAAAGATAATACATCAAAGAATCTTCAGGAAATTATAACAAGATATTAGCGAAGCCCAATTTGGTTTTAGGAATGCAATGGGAACAAGGGAAGCCTTGTTTGCCTTTAATGTGTTGACTCAAAGATGCATGCACATCAATCAATCGATGTTTTTTCTTGACTACAACAAAGCATTTGATAAAGTTCGCCATAATCACCTTATTCAATTGCTCAAAAGAAAAGCCACAGATATGAAAGATATTAAAAGAGAATAATAAATAATCTATACTACAACCAGACGGCTAACATCAAAATGTATAATGAACTTTCAGAGGAAGTGAGAATACAACGTGGTGTAAGTCAGAGATATGTACTGTCGCCGCTATTATTTAATCTTTATTCGGAAGAAATCATTCACAGCATTAGAAGAAACAACAACGGGACTAAAGGTAAATGGAATACACAGTAACAAACAATAGAAGATTTACAGAGCTTGGTGGATCAAGTAGTAACGAGCAGGGAGGAGAGCGGACTTACCTTAAATGAGAAATGTGCTATGCAATAGAGATCTTAACTTACAACTTAAAGTCAGAATATTGAGGTGCTATGTTTTCTCGGTGTTGCTATATGGGAAGGAATCCTGGACGTTAAAGAAATATATAAGTGATCGACTGGAAGCATTTGAGATGTGGTCATATAGAAGGATCTTAAGAATAAGTTGGGTAGACATCATGGGCATAGCCAGGATTTAGTTTCAGGGGGGGGGTTTTAAGACCAGGATTTAGTTTCGGGGGGTTTTTAAGAAAATACAGTAACAGAAATGCACCAATTTACTTTCTAAACTGACACACAAGGGTTCCTAAACTTCACATCTACCATGCTCTCTTGAAGAGAGTCATCTCTACTCGTCTCTTTATTGAACTCGTTTTGAACCCCCAAAAGCCCCCGCCTGGCTACGCCCATGGTAGACATGGTAACAAATGACGAGGTACTGGGAAGAATGAGAAAGGAAAGGGAATTATTGAACACAATTAAAATAAGGAAGCTGTAGTATCTGGGTCACGTGATGAGGGGAGAGAAATATGTGTTGTTCCAGAATATTATGCAAGGAAAGATACAGGGAAAAAGAAGCAGAGGTAGAAGACGCAATTACTGTTTAAATAACCTAAGAAAATGGTTCAACTGAAATTCCGTTGAGTTGTTTAGAGCTGCAACATCAAAAGTGAGAAGAGCTATGATGATAGCCAACCTTGTAAGAGGAGATGACACTTGAAGAAGAAGAATAGAATAAATGGTGCACAAGTATGGAAATAAGCCACTGTCTCCTGTTCATGGCTCTGATAAGCCTCCTGTTCATGGCTGTGGCAAAGCCATCACAATAATCTGCTACGAAACCTCCCCAAAATAGTGACTTTAAAAATTAATTTAAAACCACCCACTTTAAAAACTATAACGGCCCCCTATACTTGTCTCTAAGATCTAAGCACAAGGTCAAGGTCCAGTAGGACTGTAGTACCACAGGAAGAATATAAATTATCTTAATTTATTACAATCATGTTTATTTGATTTTACCAGATTACTATTAGAAAATGTAATTTACATTTTTTATTTGTTTAAATTATTCTATTATCAAAAAGGGTCCTCCAGAAATTTTTGTGTAGAAGGGCATCTTATATGTCAGTGGACCAAACAAAAATTTTGTTTAATAAATTCTTGCTTTCTCATGAAAAAATTTGTTATCTTCTACTTTGCTATTAACCTTGGCCTTTTTAAGTCTTTATAAGACCAATGACATTTGCTCTATTTGCCTTATATTTAACAATGCACAAGTAGCCTTACACCTGTGGCTTTGTCTGCTATAGTAAGATCTTGAATCCAGTCCTCACAAATTTCTGGTTTTTCCATTTGTTAATTAGCTTGCTTTCAGAGTCAATATATGTATGTTAACAACATATAACTTATAATTTATAGTGAATAAATAAATTAATTCCAAATAAAATTATAAATATTATGTTTTCTATAACTGTTATTAATTAAGATTTTCTATGTTTTAGTTATCAAAACATAAACATGTTTTGAAATCGGATCCGGATCTAAAATCTGTAAGATAATAATCTAAATCCATTTTGGTGTAAATAATGATGAAATCCTTAAAACAATCGGAACACAGCCTGAATATATAAATATGTTCAACCTTTCCGGAGCTCTATAACAATTACTGAGTCTTTTTGGGACTACCAAAACAAATCTCATGTGAAATTCGTCAGTTATTTAATAGCTTTCAGTCCACCTTTGTGGCACACGACAAAAACCATAAAAATAACATTGTTTTTAACCCCTTCACAATGTACACAGGGTTACATTGTAATGTACATAACATTTATCATGCTGCATTTTATTAGGTATAGGTTTTAACTTAGTTGCGGGACCTAAAGTACATACCAATGGTCAACTAATATAAAAAAATAACGTCTGTATTGTTATCTGTCTTTTCTGTTTTGAA
This sequence comes from Phosphuga atrata, assembly GCA_944588485.1. NCBI lineage: Eukaryota > Metazoa > Arthropoda > Insecta > Coleoptera > Silphidae > Phosphuga > Phosphuga atrata. Next base: position 88,627,670 of record OX155892.1, on the reverse strand, counting down.
CTACAATGATTCTCTTGTGAGCAGTTTGACGTTTGTGTAACCTTGAAATTGGTATGTCGGATATATTATAGTTTTTTGAATTTATATCTTCAAGTTAGTTTGAAAACATGTATAAATCACTAAAGAATGTATCTAGGTAGTAATGAAGTTTTATAAACAAATTTTACATTTGGTTTTGTATTATAACCTCTATATGAAGTATGTACATCATAATGTACTTTCAGTCTGAGTCAGTAGAGAGAAATGTACCAAGTTTTGCTTTGAATTCTCTGTAATAGGGTGACAATTTTTGGAAATATTTGTTACAGAGTATTTTTATCCTTTACAATGGATAATAAAAGAGACAAATTGGATTTGGATAATGGAAAAGATGTAGACAAATTATTACAAATGTTGGAAAATGGCGAATTATCGGATCTTGATGGCATGGAAGGAAGTGAAGATCAAGTAGAAGAAGTTGAAAGACTAAGAAAAGAACGAGAAGGTGAGGACACCGAAGATAGAAGAGAAAGTGAAACTTTTGAAGAAGAAAATGATAATATAAATGCGAAAATAAGCGTACTAGATATAGGACCCACTAAAGAATTTCAAAATAAGAGAATTGTACGATGGAATGAACAAACAACTAATCCACCAAATTTTGAATGGATAGAGAATGGCAAAACGGACAATGACAAGAATTTAGTAGTACCAAATCCTATAGAATACTTTTCTAAATATATAACACCTGAAATGTTTGAACAAATGGCCAAATATACAAACATATTCGCACATCAGCAAGGAAAATCTCAATTCAAACCAACAAATACTAGTGAAATTGAGACGTTATTTGGCTTACATATTACAATTGGATGCCTAAATAAATTTCCATGTATATGAATATACTGGAGTTCTCGGTATAAATGTTTTTTTTGGAAAACATGACAAAAAATAGAATCTTCCAGCTACGAACGATGCTACATTTGGTCAATAATTTAGAAAGACCTAACTCTTCTACAGATAAAATTTACAAGGTCAGGCCTATTATGGATGCAGTACTAAGGAATTATAAATTGGACAAGATATTTCTATTGACAAACAAATGATTTTATTTACAGGAAAAATAAGTATGTTACAATATGTTCAAAATAAACCTTGTAAGTAGAGATTGAAAATTTTTGTTTTGTGTAGTTGGAATGGTCTTGCCCACAATTTTATTGCATATCAAGGTAGTACTACTGAAATACACAAAAACAATGTAAAAAAAAAAGGAAAAAGTAGCGCAATTGTTTTAGAATTAGTAGAAATTGTGAAAAAACAAGATCATAGTGTATATTTTGACAATTATTTAAATTCATATGCTCTTCTTTTGCGCTTACTAGAAGTGAAAATGTATGCTACTGGTACAGTTCTTATGAATAGGTTTTATAACCACCATTTATGTCTGATAAAGATTTAAAAAAAGGAAAAGGGGCTATTCCGAATACCTAGTTAGTCAGGATGGCATTATAATGGTAAAATGGCTAGACAATAAACTAGTCCATATGGCTTCTAACTTTCTTGGCACTGGAAGAACAGATAAAGCTTAACAGTCGGGCAAGCAACAATTAGCCTATATTGAAATTGAAAGGCCTGATGTGATCAGGGAATATAACAAAAGCATGGGAGGAGTTGATTTGCTCGATAGGTATATTAGTTGATATCACATATATATATATATATATATATATATATATATATATTAGATCACGAAAATGGACGGTCAGAGTAATTATGCATTTTGTAGATTTTGCTCTATCTAATAGTTGGGTAGAATACAAACAAGATTGCATCCAAGCCAAAATTCGTAATAAAGATATTATGGATTTATTGGAATTTCGCATGCATGTTGCCAAAAGCCTAATTTATATAACAAACCCATAAAATATAAAAAAACGTGGTCGTCCTTCGCAAAATAGTAGAGAAAATACACCCGCCAAATCAAGAAAATTTAGTTGCTGTGAGAGAAGACCAACGACAGGAATTCAGTGCGATAATGTAGATCATATGCCCCAAATTAATGACAAAAATGAAGCAATGCAATGTAAGTTGCCTTCATGCAAAGAAAGGACACATTTTTATTGTGATAAATGTCATGTCATATGCGATACATGTACACTTGTGTTTAGTGAGAGAAATTGTTTTGAAAAATTTCACAGAAAATAATAATTATTATACATACCTCTACGAAACCAAATATTTATAATATAATTTTACTAAATATTTATATTTTTTTACTAATATTTCGTAGGATTTTATGAAAGTGGCAAACTTTAATTTAGTACCAGATGTCCATTAAAATGTACATTTAAAAAGTATAAACAAATAAATAAATATTTTTATAAAAAGTATTTTGTTGTATTCTTTTACAGGATTTACTTAAATTTTAATATGAAAATATTTTTGTTTAAACGAAAAAAAAAATCGGGTCGGAAGGGGTTAAGATTGTGTCTTTCTGATAACTTAAGTAAGTAGACATGATCTTAAAAACAATGGTATTTTTATGGTTTTTGTCGTGTGCCACGAAGGTGGAATGAAAGCTATTAAATAACTGACAAATTTCACATAAGATTTGTTTTGGTAGTCCTAAAAAGACTCAGTAATTGTTATAGAGCTCCAGAAAGGTTGAATATATATTTATATTCAATGTGTTCCGATTGTTTTAAGTTTGTATGATTATCTATAACATAGGATGGATTTACCAATTCTATCTAATGATGAAATCAATTATTCAAAACAAAAGTTTGTTTAAATATTGAATAGTATTAATGTTTATGCAACTATCTAATATTATTAAACTATATACACATTTATTTAATGAAATATGCATTTAAAGTTTCTAATTAAAATAATCACTGTAAATGTTGTTATTTTAAAAAAACATAATTTTATTAAAAATGCAATTAATTGTAACTTTCTTAATAAAAAAGCAATACACAGGCACAAATGTTAAATCTAAAAATGAAATTAAACTATTCAAGTAAACTATTCAAATATAAGGTAAATTTAAATTATTCAGAAATAATGTAAATGCAAATTATTCAGAAATAATGTAAATGTAAATTATTCAGAAATAATGTTAATGTATGTAAGTTAATTAAATAAAAGTATGTCAAATATATGGGTGGTAGGACTAAATTAACAAATATAATTAACCATCTTCAACGTCTTAACAGTAATATAAAGTAATAGATTAGGTATTTCTTTTAATGGAATTGTGAAGAATGTTGTTACTTACATGAAAACAAGATTTTTCTTTTAGTCGTTATAGAAAAATTCGCGGTATATAATCTGTTTTTGGTCAACGCGGTTTCTCAAGGAGTGTTTTACCGGTTGATGGTGTCCCGTTAGATATAAGATTAAAAAAATGAAATAAAAATTGAAATACCAAGTTCTATCTATAAATAACTAAGATGCAAATGCATTCTGAACTTAGTATAATCAGTAAGTTCAAATATGCAGAAGCGTTCGATGAGTGCACGTACACAGACAAATTTATTTTTATCGAACGTCCGTTGAGTATGCCTTGCCTAGCCTACACGTTTGACAAGAAACCATTATTAACGAAATGTCAACGGAAATTATATTACGACGTCGGGAATTGTTGCAAAACCGCGTCGGTATCGAAATCTTACACAATCTCAATAAATAATTCAATATTTGTACTTACTATGCGGGGTAAAAACTATTTAACGCCAAAAGCCGGGAGGAGTTCTTATTATTTCTCGTTACTCAAGATTTTTTACCAACTAAAGAACTACCAACCTAACTGCAAGGTTATAAAGTGAAGTTGCAGTTTGTTTAATAGAGGGGGAACCGTGACCAACATAAAATGATAAATTTACTTATTTATCGATTCATTGATTCTGTGAAACTATTTTTGAAACCAAATTGACTTTGTTGACAATACAACTATAAATTATGTATGGGAAAGAGCGAGATTGATTTATTTTAATTGAAAGCAGTGGCGTGGGAGCATACGTTTTGATATTTTTTTCAATTAAAAAATTGAATTTGATTTCAAATTTGCAATTTAATAAGCTCGTATAAATATAATTTAACACTTTCACTGCCAAGTTCAACTGTGGTTTAAGTTGAATGGCTTCGTTGAGTTATAGAAATATGATTTTTGCTGGAAAATTTTGTTTTTTGTCATTTCCTGTTGATTTATATTACTTTTTGTGTGTCATACATATTATATTTATAATATACCATGTCATACACAAAGTGGAAAGGATCCTGGAACTTTGTACTCTCTGGTCTCTGTCACACTCTCTGTATCTTCTTTGGTCATAGATAAGTGAAAGCTCAAGGGACCGCAAACGCTTTTCTCTTATAGAGGTTTCTCACTAACCAGAGTTCCTAGCTTATAAAGGTACAGGAGTGGCTTATAGAGGTACAGCAGTGGCCTTTCCTAGCTTACACATTTATTCCAAAAAATCTTTAGTTTACTATTTTTTTCCGTTTTTACATTTTGTGCATGCTTTACTAATTGAACCCGTCATTTCGAAAAGGGCACGAGTCACACATTTTTGAAATATCACTTTTTTACGCCATTTTATTCATTGAAGCGTTTTACATATTCCATGCGAAAAGAGCACATATGTATACACCACAAGTCAACTTAAAAAGCAATGAAAAGGGCACGAGTCCGCATCTGTGAGATATGACATAATATCACTTTATTAGTTACGGAAATGGAGCATCGGGAGCTTGCCGAAAATGCTTTTAGACCTAGAAAAAGAGTTTCTGGGGGCAAGAATAGTGAAAACTATAAACATAATAAAATAAAAAAAGACAAAATTGCTGAAAATGATGATTAACCAACTAAAATTTTTGGACTAATGACTTTTTCGAAATGATCCCTTGATCATTTCGAAAACGGCATAAGTCCAAAAATTTTTATTCAAAATATCTTGACGAAAATTGTTTCTTTTTAATAAATAAATATTCCAAAAAGCGTGTATGTTTTTTATTTAACAACCTCTATATTCAGATTCTTATATCAGCATCAATGACTTTTTTTTGCAAAAAACATATTATTGTTGATTTTGAAAAGTTTTAATTTATTGACTCATACCCTTTTCGAAATGACGGGTTCAATTCATAAATTTTATCGAATATTTTTTATTAACAATCGCCGAGTATTCAATAAAACTTGTGTATTTTCTCCAGTGCCTTAAACATTTCATGCCTCTTTGGAATGTTCTCTACTTCTGAGTCCAAAGTTTGTGATCGGTCGGCTTCATCTCGTCATTTTCGTCAGTACACGTTCTCACATAATTCTTTACGATATCGTCATCGGTAAATGGTAATCCGATGGTAGCCAGGTCGTCGTCAATTTGTATAAAATCTTCAAAGGTTGGCGATACTACATCACCAATAAATTCTTGACCAACAAACTTGGTTCATTCCTCATTGCAAGTTTCAGCGTCAACTTCATTATCCTCTGGCAAAAATTCTTGTTTATCTGTACTGATACAAAATCTGGCTTTCTTGAAACAGTTTTTGACAGTAACATCACTTATAGTGAACCAGAGATGGGCATGGGATGCCGTTGACCCATCCCATCCCATCGTCCCATGGGATGGGATGAGTGGTATGAACGTTGCGTGAGATGGGATGCGACGACAAATTTGAATGGGACGGAGTGGGACGAGTTTTGATAATCTAGTAAATCTAGTTCGTGCATAATTAATTGCTTATCGTGCTAATACGTACATTTTCCATAAAATATCCAGCCCAGGAGATTTCTGTGATAACGACGTAGTTATCGTAAAAAGTAAAAAAAGGATTATTGTCAGATAAAGAAATAACAGAAAAATTAAATTTGAACTAATTATCGTTAAGAAAGACTAAACCGAAAGGAGAGTCTGGTCTGGGAAAAAAATGGGATGAATGGGACCGGCCACGCGGCCGGGATGGGATGGGATGAATGGTTTTAGGTTTGTGAGATAGGACAGTGGGACGATAATGTGATGGGATGGTACAGTGACAGGGATTCGTCGCACGGGATGGGATCTGAAACGAGACTCGTCTCATGCTCATCTTTACTGTGAACCATGCTTTCCTTGCAAATTTCATAGCCAGAAGTAAGTCAATATCCGGGCTGATGATTTATTTCGAGGCACGTAAGAGTATGTTGAACAACTTCTCTGCAATAAAAGCGTTTAAATGTGTGTATGATATCTTGATCTAAAGGTTGAAGATTACTGGTGGTATTTTCAGGTAAAAACACCACTTTTACGATTTCAAATGTTGGTAAGTCCGTATGGGCAGCACATCATCATCATCATCAATAATCAGCTTGTAGCGTCCACTGCTGGACATAAGTCTCCCTTAATTGCTTCCTTTTTTTCGCTGTTGCGCTGCTTGTATCAAATTAGTTGTGATAGGCTTTATATCGTTACTCGATCTCGTCGGTGGACGACCTATGCCTCGGTATGCCCCTTGTCTAGGCCTCCATTCAATGATACGTTTCGTCCATCTTCCATACGCCATTCTTGCTACGTGGCTTGCCCAATACCACTTCAGGAGGGCGTCCTCTCTACCATATCTGCAACTCCCGTTCTCTGCAATATGGTAACATTTGGGATTTTGTCACGTAGGTTTATTCCTAACATGGACCGCTCCATGCTCCGCCTTGTTACCCTGATTTTGTTTTAACTTTCTTTGTTAATGTAAGCGTTTCCGCACCAAATGTTGGGAAAGGCAGGACACATATTGGTCGTAAACCTTTTTTTCCAAGCAAATGGGTAAGTCCGCCGTAAACACGTGTTTCAGCTTACCAAAAGCGGCCCAGGCTAGTCCTACTCGTCTGTAGAATGCGTTCATTTGATTATCTCTACCAATTCAAATCTGGTGTCATAGATATTTACATGAGACAGTCTGATGTTCTATTTTGATATTATCCACTCAAATGGTTTCACACAGTACAACGTTGGTCATTATTTGCATTTTCGAGTAGTTCATCCTTAGGACCATTTGGTGTGAGGCAACTTTTAATTTTTCGAGCATCTTTCTAGCTTCATCCATACAGTCTGTTATAAACACAATATCATCGGCGAAGCGCAGGTGACTTAGTTTTCTGCCGTTTATGTTGACCCCCATAGGTTCAAAGTAGACCTTTTCAAACATTTTTTCCAGAAGTGTTGTGAATAATTTGGGCGAGATGTTATCTCCCTGCCGTACCCCTGCATCTATTCCAAATTTATCGTTGTCCGATAAATCCCCCTCAAGGATTAACACTTTGTCGTAGTGAGAAGCGCTCAGTAATCTCTTCAAGGATAGCAGTGCCAGCCTGACAGGACCACACTTGTTGGAAAGGTCAAAGATGAAAAGAGACAAAGCTAAGTTAAAACACTGCAGAATCTGTCCCCAGTATGGGCGCCTTCACACAGCATGGGATCTCTCTGTCAGGAGCGGCTGATTATACATGGCTTAACGTAACCCACCTACCAACCCGCACTTTCATCATAATTGGCTAAAATCCTCCTATGAGATGGGCAGCACATTTGTCAATAAAAAGCAGGATTTCTTAGGGATTATCTTCATTTACTTGTTAACTTTTCCAACCAATCTTGAAATAATATAAGGTGTAGTGGGGTAAATGAAATATAGTTTTTAAATAGGTGAACTTTGTAGTGTTCCAAAATTATAATCTTATTAACAAGAAATTATATATTTTTTTATAGCATTGCTACAGGGATGTGAATCGATATTGTACCGTAAAACTAATTAGCAGATTGTTTTTTTTTTCGGAGTGTAAAGTGTAAAAAAGTTACAAACTTTTTAAATTTCTGAACGCAAAAGCAAAATAAAGATCGATTCTTAAAAGGTAAATAAAGGCAACAATTCCTGAAACAACTAGAAAAATAATAATGTTGGAAAGATAAAGGGGCAAAAGTGACATAGTGTAGTGTAACAGAATTTACTGGTCATTGTATAACACATTTGCCCCATTATAATATTTTCAGGGGTAAATGTGACACAGCCCCAAAAACCCAGAAAATAACAAATAAAAATAAATAAAAATAATAAAATTTGAACTAACTTAACTTTCAAAATCGGGAATCTCGGAAAGTCGACTCCTCTTAATATTAACGTGTCCCTCAGAGCGCTGAGTCTTGATAGAATCTTTTGACTTAATAATTTTATAATAGTTGGATTCTGGTAGACCAAACTCGCACTGAATTTCACTACGAGATTTTCCACACTCAATGGCATTTACGATTTTGAGTTTATCGCTTAGAAACAACACTTTCTTTTAAACGAGTTTTCTTTTAAACATGACGAAGGTATTTAAAAAGATTACGTTTTGAAATACGCCTTCACCCTTGAGAGATTTGTTGCAGACTAACTTATTCGTTAGAAACTATTTAACAGTGAGGTCTAACAACCTCTCCTTATTTTACATAAAACACAGATGTCAAGTCATAAATAATCGACTCTCTTATAGAGGCTTCTATTTTTCACACAAAGAGGTTTTAGATCCTAAAAATGACGGGACCAAGCAATTTCTTCATTCGCATATATGTACGACACTCCATTTTCTTAATCTCCGTTATTTTTTTTTTTTTAATTTGCCAAACCATTTTCAAATCACCGATTGATTGTTATTATGTTTATTCTAATAAACGCTTCGGTGCATAGTGGGCCAGAATCCAAAAAAACCTGATCATAAATAGTTTATGTCCAATCTTCAAGAAATTTGATATATAGGGGTTTTTGATGGCACTAATGACGCTTTTGAAGACGTTTTACGGTTAGTAAAGCGCATGCGCGTCCGTCATGTCTAAAAGGCGGGAATTTGAAAGTTTCGGGCACATCGGAAAGTATTTTCGCTGGTTATATGTCAAAAAGTACGAGATAGTTATTTACATTAGAGTGCGGAAAGGTTGATTTTACAACGCGACAGCTCGTTTGGGGAGCTGGAGCGTTGTAAAATCATTTACGCCCAAAATTTGTATATTTTTTTTGGCCGATAATTATTATTTAAGAAACAAATAGATTTAGATTATTTACAATATTGGAAATTATTTAATTTTTTTTGGCACAATGTGACAAAATATGACTACAATGCGGTAAAGTGACTTTACCGCATTGTAGCCGTACTTTGCAATATTGTTTGTAAAAATCTAGTTTCGCTTGACGTATACATGATGTCAAAGCTAGCTTTATAATTCAAGAGGCCAAAAAGATCTATATTACAAATCTGACATCAAATTTTCCAAAATGGCGGACGAATTTCCCAAAAATCTGCATAAGTTTCTCCAACGTAGTATATGGGGTTTTTAGAGGTCGCTAATCTTGAATCTGATATTTAAATTTTTGAAAAACAAAATGGCTGATTCAAAATGGCGGATGACTTCCCCAAAAAATGTGATTAAGTTTCTTCAAAGTAGTATAAGAGGTTTTTCGAGATTGCCAGTCACGAATCGGAAATTAAGTTTTTTGTAAAACAAAGTTGTGAATACAAGATGGTGATTGTTTTTTGTTATACTTACTACTTCTTCCCAAAATTGGAATTTTGATTGTTTTTGAAGTCGCTGATTCTTTGGTGAACCGTCGCCGTCTTCTGAAGTTATATCAGAATCACTTAAATCAGAGGAAAGTCTAACAGAATCGTCTAGCAGTATTGCAATCGTTTGTACTGCCAAACCCAGATTTTGGGTTTTCAATATGCAAAGATAATTCCAGACCAGACGCAAACAATCCTAATAACCAAAGCGATTACAATTTATTTTATGTTTGTCAACACTTGACAACGCCCTTAAGGGGGTATGGAGGCTTGGAGGGGTATGGAAACTTATGGAATTATGTATTTTCATAGATATTCGACAGGGCACAAAAAAAAATATTTCCAAAAGTAGCAAACAATTATTGGCAATTTTTATTCATCGTTTCACTATCTTTATATTACAGTGAAAGCCAGGGCGGGCAGTAGTAGTCATTTTTTAATTTTCGTGATTTTTTAAATTTTGATGCAAGGTATTTACGTGTGATGTTTTGCAATGTTTTAAACACATGAAGATAATTTTTAAATACTCAAATTTTAACACAATCACTTAAAAAAAAGATATATGCACTTCAAGCGGAGTGAATTGTCAATGCTCTGAATTTTCAATGCTATCACGTGCTCTATATAGCGCGAGATACTCGAGAGTGGTGATTTCGTACCCATAGGGTAAAGATTAAAGCGTGTTATTCTTATTAGGATAGATGTAGAAACACTTCTAATACCAAACCCAATCATTGGAACCAACAAATTAGAACTTTTATTTTTTGATGTTTGATCAGGTTTTCAAAATCGATTCTGGCCTCTGGACTGTGCGGTGCTTGTTTTTCCGGACATTTTTTGGTTTATTAGAGGGCGACGTTTATGGTTAAGGTTCAACAAGGAAGGAATAAGCAGAGGTAAAATAATCGAGAGCAAAGACCGGAACAGCCTCGCTGCCAATCCCCCGGCTGGAAGTACCAAAAGACGAAATCGTATGCAAATATTACTTCGAGAAAAACTTACACTACACGTGTAGCAGTAAAGCCGAATGGAGCGACGAATCCTCAGCATATCACATTGAGCGAAGTGCCATTAAGTGGTATAGATACATATGTTTCGAAGATGAATGAAGGTACTGGTGCAGGAGTCAGGGTAGTAACTAGGTAGGACCAACAACTAGTAGAAACGAAAAATATCCAAAAGATTCTTTAATAAAATAGAAAAAAACATGCGCCTTGCAACTGTTTTTTAGGAACCTGTCCGAAAAAGTATATTATTTTAGGCAAATAGTTAGTCCATTGATAAGGTCTTGCCCAGGGCCCCAAGAAAGCTAGTTGCGGCCCTGGCAGGAGTATTTGGAACTGATAAAAAGTTTTTCAAATCCATCGGAATCTACATAAGTATCTTCCAAGCAGAGGTACATGCAATCGAAAGATGTGCACAATTTAACCTCGACAGTTACAATCGCAAAAAACGAAATGTGATCCAATCAGATAGTCAAGCAGCCATGAAGGTAATTAGCTCATACACCATCAGATCCAAACTGGTATTGGACTGTGTGTGAAAAGTTGAACATGCTTAGCAGAGACAATAATGTAACGCACTACTGAGTACTTTGATGCATGTAATAGTAGGGAAATGTAGAAGCCTAGAAAACAAGGGATCTAATAATTCCTTTATGGGTTTGGAAACCTTTTACGCTATGATTATGAACATCATCCACAAAAGTTTAGATAAGGAAACAACAAGAAGACATAAGGAAACAATTGATGAAAACTTGGAGAAAACAATGGAGAAAGACCAAGGCTAAGATAATCCAATGTAATGCTGGGATCTTTTAACCAGAAAAGAACTAAAGCTTAAACTCAGGGCACAGCAGACTTAGAAAATACCTCATGATCCTAAGACTAGAGGAAGATAACAATTGTTGATTCTGCAGCTCAGCTGAGGAAACCCATATACATCTGCTAAAGGTCTATTCTGTAAGAGACAGATGTACATTGCAGCCCACTGCTTGAATGAAGAGAAGTTGTAATCATTGATTCCCACCCAGATGCTGCAATTCCTAAAGGAATCAGGACTAGAGGAAGCGCTCTAAAGGGGTAAGTATACGGACGATAGTGGAAGATGATGGAGATGAAGATGAGATACAAAAGATCTATAAAGGTCGCAGTATAAGTCATCACCAAAATCTTCAATCGACATCTACATCTGGCAGTTTTGTTTGTTCAGTCAATTTTTTCTGTCTAGTCTTGTCTGTATTTTTAAGAAAATTTAAATATTTAAAACATTAGACAATAATATGTCATAAGCAAAAAAACATATTACTACGCCCATGCTTTAGTTAAAGAAATTGCTGTATATACAACCTCGCATAGTTTACAATGTTGTTGGCACTGCTATAGTAGACCATATAAAGTTTGTAATAAGTTAGCTCCATATAACCTAAAAACGCAGTTGTTCCATTGGAGTTTCTGTCAAAAAATGCAATATTTATACATTTCCAAAACATAGTTAATGATTTTATCTTTAAACAAAATTAACTTTAACAATGAGTAATGTCTACATCTTAGAACCTCCCACAACAGGCAAGGTATAATTGACAATAATTATAATTAATTATATTACAATCCCAAAAACAAATCTTATTCTTCTACATCAGATCTTTATTAGTTTTGATTTTCAGGTATTATTAAAAACCACTGTGGGAGATATTGACATAGAATTATGGGCGAAAGAAACTCCAAAAACTTGCAGAAATTTCATACAATTGTGTCTGGAAGGTTATTACAATGGTACGACATTTCATAGGATTGTTAAAGGTTTTATTGCTCAAGGAGGAGATCCAAATGGAGATGGCACAGGAGGCGAATCTATTTATGGAGAGACATTTAAAGATGAATTCCATCAGAGGCTTAGGTATATAATTAAAACATCTTCAATTATTTTAGTGATTAGTATATAACATTTTGTTTTAATGACAAATACTTTTAACATAATTTTCTTTGCAAAAGGTTATTTGCAATTTAAATTATTTACAGTTTTCAATTTGTGATTTAACTTGTATGGCATTTCATGGTGTTTTAAAATAAATACTAGTACTTGCGGATGGAATAGTTGAATAGGGTGGGAAAGTTGATGAGGGTGAAAATATTGATAGTGTAGGTGAATAGTTGTAAGGGTGGAATAGTATATAGAATCTTGAGGATTTTGTAGTATTTTCAAAATAAATATTTAAAAATTTTAAATATAAACTCCTGTAATAAAAAAAAACCTGTGTCAAGGCAACATCAACTGGGAAGATACCAAAATATTAATTTCAATATTAAAATCAATGTCCTATGCAAAACTGATAGAATTTTTAGTACCTCTTAAAATTTTCTTTGAATTTATTTCCATCAGTTCCGCTTTGACTTTCTGGGGCTGCTGCCACCAATTGTTAAAATATTTTGCAAAATTAGCACAGTAATTTCATCGTCTGATCCTTTCTCTACAAATGTGTACAATTTTATTGTTCCATCTGGAGTGGAACCTATTAAGATTTTTTCAGTGAATCAGGTATACGCACCAAAACTGAACACAAAAATTTAAAAATAATCAAAAATTGCAAAATATGGATTAATGCTTGAAAAATTTCTACGGAATGTATCCATAAGAAATAATCTGACAAAACATTTGAATGCCCCACCTTCACAGGGAATAGATTGTAGATTGTAGATATGATGGTGACGACTTGTACTGCGACCTTTATAGATCTATTGTACCCCACCCTCCTCCTCCAAGTGTTGGTGTACTTACCCATTTAGATCGCCTCCTCTAATCCTGATTCCTTTAGGAATTTCAGGATCTGGGTGGGATTCAAGGCCTGCAGCTCCTCTGTGTTCAAGCAGTGAGCCCCAAGGTACATCTGTCTCTTGCGGAGTAATGCTCCGCAGTCTTTGAACAGATGTATGGGGGTTTCCTCTGCTGAGCCACAGAATCTGCATCCATCATCCTCCTCTAGGCCTAGGGCCTTGAGATGTTTCCTAAGTCTGCAGTGTCCCGTCAGGGCTCCTGTCAGAATTCTGAGCTTGTTCCTGCTTTCAGGCAAGCTTTAGTTCTCTTCTGGTTAAAAGATCCCAGCATCACTTTGGATTGCCTTAGCCCTGGAAGTTCTTCCCAGGTTTTCATCCATTTCCCTCTTATTTCTTCATCTAAACTTTTGCGGATGGTGTTCACGCTCATACCGCAAAAGAGTTCCGGACCTATAAAGGGGCTACTGGATCCCTTGTTTGCTAGGTGATCGGCTTCTTCGTTTCCGTCTATACCAGTGTGTCCTGGTACCCAGTATAGCGTTACTTTATTATCCCTGCCAAGCTTGTTCAGCTTCCCCACACAGTCCCATACCAGTTTGGATCTGATGGTGTATGAGCTAATGGCCTTGATGGCTGCTTGGCTATCTGACAGAATTAAAATATCTGACTAATTCCTGTCGAGGTTAAACTGTGCACATCTTTCGATTGCGTGTACCTCTGCTTGGAAGATACTTGGGGATGTTCCCATGGATTCGAAGTATCTGGTACGAGGTCCAAACACTCCTGCACCAGTGCCTTCCTTTGTCTTCGAACCATCTGTATACCACTTGATGGCATTTTGCTCTATGTGGTATGCTGAGGATTCGTCGCTCCAATCGGCTTTACTACTACACATTGCTGTGTAGTTTTTCTCGAAGTGGTATTTGCATACCATTTCGTCTTTTGGTACTTCCAGCCAGGGGATCTTGGCAGCGAGGCTGTTTCGGTCTCTGCTCCCGATTATTTTACCTCTGCCCATTCCTTCCTTGCTGAATCTTACGATCGCCGATCTGGCGGCGCTCTCCACCACAAGGTGCAGCGGTGTCAGATCCAGCAGCAGCTCCAATGCTGCTGTCGGACACGACCCCATCGCCCCCGTGATGCAGACACACGCCAGTCTTTGAATCTTCTCAAGCTGTTTCCTCATAGAGGCCAGCTTGATTCTACTTCCCCACGCAACTGCCCCATAAGTGATTGCAGGTCTCACTATCATGGTGTACATCCATCGCAGGATAGTGGGGTTACATCCCCACGTTTTTCCTGCCAGATTTCTGCACACCATTAGGGCGCGTTTGGCTTTACCTACCACTGCCTCAGCGTGTCTATTCCATAGGAGTTTGCTATCTAGTGTGATACCCAGATACCTTATCTCCTGTTGGTATTCTACTGCCTTCCCATCTATGAGTATGGGATGTAGGCAGTTTAGATTTCTCCTTCTAGTAAATGGTATCACCGTGGTTTTGCTCGGGTTGAGTTTCAGTCCCACTGTTTGACACCATCTACTAGTTACATTGAGGCCTCTCTGAACAATTTCACAGAGCGTTCCCTCAAATTTCCCTCTAGCCATTATGACTATGTCATCGGCGTAACCTTGACATTTGATGTCTAGGTCGTTTAGCCTAACCAGTAGTTCATCAACTACCAGGCTCCACATTAGCGGTGATAGTACACCTCCCTGTGGGCACCCTCGAGTTGTGGAGATCTTAATGGTGTCTTTTCCCACTTGTGTCTCCGCCGTTCTAGTTCTCAGCATTTCTCCCATCCACTTTGAGATAGTGCTGTCGATACTCCTTCTTTCAAGGGCCGCCCTGACAGCCTCGTGTGAGGTGTTGTCAAAAGCTCCCTCTATATCCAAGAAGGCACATATCGCTACTTCCTTTGTCTCTAGTGCTGCTTCTATTTCGTTTGTCAGCTGATAGAGGGCGGTTTCTGTGGATTTCCCTGCTCTGTATGCATGCTGACTCCTGTGTAGTGGTGTACCTACCAGCACTATAGTCCTAAGGTAATTATCAATCACCTTCTCCATTGTCTTTAACATAAAAGATGTTAGACTAATGGGTCTAAATGACTTCGGTTGAGTGGTGTCTTTCTTCTCCACCTTCGGTATAAATACCACCTTAGCCTTTCTCCATAGCTCCGGTATATATCCGAGCACTAAGCTACTTCTAAAGATATTTAGAAGATACGGCATTAGTTCTCTCTCTCCCTTTTGTAGGAAGGCAGGAACTAGTCCGTCCACACCTGGGGCCTTAAAAGGCTGGAAAGTGCCGATAGCCCATCTGATTCGGTTTTCCGTACAGATGGACGTTGCCCTCTTCCAGTCGGCCCGACTTGGATTCCGTGGTTGCATTAAGCCCTCGGTCTCCCTGTATCCTCTACATCCCGGAAAATGGGTTTCTAGTAGGAGGAGAGCTCTTTGCTCTTCATCCTCCGTGAAGGTCCCATCCGGTTTCTTGAGAGTGGTTGTCATTTCCACTCTATCCTTCGCTAGTGCTTTGTGCAGTCTAGCTGCCACCGGCGTGGATTCTATGTTTTCACAGAAGGTCCTAAAGTTTTCCCTTTTTGCCCTTCTGATCTCTTTGTTGTAGGTGGTAAGCACCTCAGAGTATTCTAGCCAATTTCCGTATTGCTTGGCTTTGTTGAAAAGCCTACGTACTTTTGCTCTTAATGTAGACAAATTTTTGTTCCACCATTTTTCGTCCTTATGCTCCTTCACGGTTTTTACCGGGCAGCTGGATTCAAATGCCGTGGTGATTGCTACATTTATTTCTCCTACAGCCTGCTCCAGCACGGGGAATCCTGTGGGGAATAATTTTTCCTTCAAAGGTTTTCTGCAAATATCTCATCAATACTTTAGAATAGAAAATTGAGACTTGGACCCCCATATTTAGGACGTATGTACCTATAAAAAATCAATCATTTGAAATTTTGTAAAATTGTTCGGTTTAGTCACAAAAGTTAAAAATGTGAAAAGCGATTTTTCAATGGGTACTCAATGGGTACCTTATTTCAACTAGATATAGGAAAACTGAAGATCCCAGAAACTCACACAAGCTTTCAAGTTAAAGTAAACACAATATGTGAGCAGACACATGGATTAAACTCCCCAATAGAATGGGTTGTGTTCTCAGAGATGCCAAAGGGTGTCTAGGGCTCAAAATCAGAAAACACCAGCACAGGTTTGATGAAAATAATGATGAACTAATGCAAGCAGATAAAACCTATATATTAGCACTTATAAAAAGAAGCAAACACCAGCAGTGTCCAAGACCAAACAAGAAATGCAAAATGTGCACATAAACCTAAGACAAATAACCCAGGTGATCAAAGACAAATGGTGGCAAGAGTGAGCAGAGGAGCTACAATTGTTGGCAGGCACACACCAGATTGGACAATTCTCTGAAAAGCTGAACCAATATGTGGCCCCACTAGACGTAAACCTGTGCCAATAAACTCAGCAGGAGGCAGACACCTCACGGATAGTCAAGAGACACTGGAAAGGTGGATGGTATACTACAAGACTCTTTTAAATAGAAACAGCTCAGCAGACATGGAATACATAAAAAACCTACCAGTAAATAGAAAATGGGAAGAACTCAATGATCCCCCAATACTAAAAGACGTGGAAAAAGCCATTACTCAGCTTAAGAATGGGAAAGCAACTGGTGTGATGGACTACCCTTGGAAGTTTTCAAAGGAGATGGGATGTCTCTGCAAGAGAAGATAAACTTTGTGAACCAAATGTGGTCAACAGAATCAGTACCCCAACAATTCAAATTCAAGACATCCACAATATGTATACTATATAAGGGCTAAGGAAGTATGTCCGACTGTAACTCTTACAGGGGAATCTCTTTACTGAATGTCGCAGGCAAGATCCTAGTTAGAAGACTCTTGAATCGCCTGCAGCCAATGGCATAGCAGATACTTCCTCTTCCTTAGTGTGGTTTCAGGAACATGCGACGCAATTTTCACCATACGTCAACTACAAGGAAAATGCGTGGAACAATACAAAGGCATACTGGCATACCGATATACATGTATTTTGTTGACTTGGAGAAAGTATTCGTCCGAGTCCCCTGGGGAGCTCTATGGATAGTCCTAAGGAAGCTAGGGTGCTCAAGAAGGTACAAGTATGGTACAACAACTACACATAGACATGACATGCAGGGTACAACATAATGGAGCACTGTCAGTCAACACCAGAGTCAAGCAGGGATGCGTTCTATCACCAACATTGTTTCTTCAGTGTCGTCGTAAGGCATGCCAGTAAAGACATGTTTGAGACCATCCACATAAAATACTAATACGATGGGGGACTGTTTAACTTATCCAGACTAAGAGCTTCGACGAAAACACAACTTACCCGAATCACCGAAATACTCTTGCAGATGACGTCTGCCTAGTAGCCAACTCATTACCTGCCCTACAAGAAAGTATCACAAGCCCAACAGGCCCATGCACATAAAGGAAGTTAACAGCTTCAAATACCCCAGGAACGCTTTAATCACTGATAACATTATTGATCAAGAAACAGATGGGCGTATAGCGCAAGCATCAATAACCTATGGAAGACTGTGGCAAACAATATTTATGATCCATGATGTAGCCACCAGAATAAAAAATAAAAGTCTATCAGGCTGCCATAATACTGACACTATTATACGGTACAGAAACATGGTGCGTTTATAGGCGGCACATAGCTAAACTAGACAAATTCCACCTTCGTTGCCTTTTAGAGAGAGATTTTAGATTTAAGATTAATTATGAACATAAAATGGTATGAGTACATCAGAAACTCCGATGTACTTCGCATAGCCGGTATTCTTGGTTTAGTAGCCCAATTAATTAAAACGCAGATGCGATGGTGTGGACATGTCCAAAGAATGGGAAATCGCCTACCTAAAAAGACATGTTCTCGGAGCTGTTTCATGGTGAAAGAAAAGTAGGTTTTAGTAGGCAAGGTACAAGGGCTGGGGGAAAGCAAACATGCGGTAATGCAATATACCGCACAACATATGGGAAAGAAATGCAGAAGACCACACTTATTGGAGACATCAAATAAATACAAAAATAAAGGACTGAAGAAACGCGAATAGAAAACCTATATATTAAACGTGATCTATTGATACAAAAGCAGAAACGAATCCAGATATACGTATTTAATGAAAACGACGAACTGCTAACAATGCGATAGGATCTTCATCAGCAAACAGGTATACGTAAGTCACCTGAATGCACATGAGAAAAACGCAAACCATTAGACACAAATCGCTGTAGCCGCATCGGCTAGGAGATCATCATCATACCTTAAGCAAGATACCGGCCGTCATCGAACGGCGTAGAATAAAATGCAAAATTTCACCTACTTACGGTTCGGCAGCCGCAAAAGTCCGGTTTTGCAATAGTATATTAAAGGACGAGTTCAGTAAGCGCGATTTTACAGCACGCGTCCAAGTTTGGAAAACGACGAGCGTAGCGAGGATTTTCTAATGGACAAGTGCTGAAAAACACCTTACGAACGAGTTTTTTATAGTATTTTTTCTATTTTGCGCCCATTTATGCCATTTCTAAATAAAAAATCTCCGATACATATTGAGAAAATTGCAATAACCGCACGCATATGAGTGCTGTTATGAGTCCATTACAGACACAAAATAGAAAAAAACATTTACCGCACGGCCATATTTGCAAAAATTCGCACGCCCTCTTCGCAGACCCAGAGATCGGCTTGCAATAGAACTTCAACGAAGATCGTTTATTTGCTATTTTTTTTATGAAAATCTTCATGAAGTGAGACTTTCAACCATAGCAAAACAGGGTAGGTTTTGATGAACCGAAATTTTTGACATCTCTAAACTTCTTATCAGGACCAGAACTTGAGACCCCAGATAGATTGTAGATT
This sequence comes from Phosphuga atrata, assembly GCA_944588485.1. NCBI lineage: Eukaryota > Metazoa > Arthropoda > Insecta > Coleoptera > Silphidae > Phosphuga > Phosphuga atrata. The sequence continues at coordinate 88,608,415 of OX155892.1, read as the reverse complement.
TCAGCGGTGACCTCTTCCTAATTTTTGGTATATTTACCCATAAAGCGTCTCCCCTAGTCCTGATTCCTTTAGGAATTTCAAGATCTGGGTAGGATTCAAGAATTGCAACTCCTCTTTGTTCAAGCAGTGAGTAAGATACATCGGTCTCATATGGACCGATGATCCACAGTCCTTGATGTATAGGGGTTTTCGCTGCTGAACTGCAGAATCTGCATTTGCTATCTTTCTATAGGTTTAGGGCAAGGGTCGGCAACCTTTTCAAACGGAAGAGCCAAAAGTTACAATTTACAAAATTTCCCAATTTTTAAAGAGTTACTAAAAGTTTCTGCTGTAACCTCACTGTAGCATTCTGGATGGATATTCCATGTGCCGAATATAAGTTCCTCGACTCGCGGCATTTCTTTTAGGGCTGACCACTTGTACTGCGCGACGTGCATGCATTTCTGGACCTCCAACTTGCTCTTGCGTACTGTGAACTTGCCGCTCCACAAGTCTTTGCTTTTCAGATCCATAAATTGCATTTCATCATCATCAATTCCAAATAGTTAAATGTGGATCTCATTTGTATTTGTGTTGAGAGGATTTACTATGAACGCGAGAGAAGTTTTGTTTGTTACGAATTGCTCGAATCTATTAACAACTCCATCCTTAATTTTTTTTATAGCAGCTCTGAAGTAACTCGTGTAAATAGTTGCATTGGTTTTATAGCGATATTGCTTCATTTAGATTTTTAAAATGAAGTAATTTACCGCTCTCTATATCTTCATCAAGAGAAGTAATTTTTTTCCGAACAAACTACTTCCTGCAGAAAAGCATAAGCAGGGTTTCCTTTTCCTTGCAGTTTTAGACTTTTTCCATTTTAGTTTCATTGTGATATCTACAAGTTGAATTTTTGCAGCCATTTGTCTTCTTCCAATTAATGATGGTACCTTTTTCATTGAAGAATGTTTTTATTTTACTCAAGCACAAAGCAAAACGTTTCAATACGTTACCTCTCGAAAGCCATCGCACTTTATTGTGCAGAAGTAGTACAGAATTCTGGCTATTTCTTCAAGGAATTTTTTAAATTGGCGATGGTATAGTGCTTTTACCTATTTTTTATTACCTATTTCGTGAGTTACCGGCTGAATATTTACCAGCGAACTGGGTATGTTCTGTGGGTAAGTTTCTCTCCAAATTTGAATTCTTATTGTGTGCAAGTTTTTCGTCGCAAATGAGACAAGTCGGAATCCTATCTGTGTTGCATATGAACGGAAACGACTCCCTCCAATCCCGATTAAATTTTCGATTTTCTTCTTCGATGCACGATAAGCAATGAAATGAAATCCGAATCTGATAATAAAATTATATTAAAATAATTAATTTTTGCTTGTGGAACTGGAGAGGCGCAATTTTACAACGAAAGAGCCGCATGCGGCTCGCGAGCCCCAGGTTGCCGACCCCTGGTTTAGGGTCTTGATGTGTTTTCTAAGTCTACAGTGAGCAGTCAGAACCCCGTGTCAGAATTCTAAGCTTGCTCCCGTTTAGTTTCAGGCAAGGTTTGTTTCATTTCTGATTAAAAGATCCCAGCATTACCACGACATTGTCTTAGCCCTGCACGTTCTTTCCAGGTTTTCATCCATTTTTTTCTTATTTCTGTATCTAAACTTTTATGGATGGTGGGTGCTCATAATCATATATCAGTACTCATACGGATACCGCAAAAGAGTTCCAGGCTTAAAAAGGGATTACTAGATCCCTTGTTTGCTGATTGACCTGTTCATTTCCTTCTGTACTACCGTACTTGGTATTCAGTACACCATTTCTTTGATACCCCAAATTAGGTTATGTTAGATTAGTTAATATCATAAAACTAAGACGTCACAACCCACATGGTAAACCTAGATCAGTATCTTGAACCATCAAGTCTTCTGAAGATTCTTATGTTAATTTTAAAAATTGTCTAAGACATTCTATAAGAAATCTAGATATCTTTTCAACAAGATATAAGATATCTTTTCGAAATCTTGATATCAAATCTATAAGTTATAAGAAGTTATAAGAAGCATATTACTCACACACACTACTCGCGGAATTGCGCACTCCACGCTACGCGGATCGTGTGTAACTGTTCCGCTTGTACGTAATTGCCTTACAACTCGAGTTATGTACTACACTTTATCTATGACCACACTAATTTGTTTCTGTTTAATAAGAAAAATATGTTTGATGTAACAAATTTATTTCTTGTTAGGTACATTATTTAACATTATAATAGACAAACAGTTGTATTTTCATATATAACTGTTACTCGACATTATTTAACTTGATAGATATGAAAAACATTCTTAATGGTTACATACCTTAATATTTAGTTCTCATTTGGATTAAACTGGAATAAGAGTGCTCAAAAAATCGGCAACCCAATATACGCAATGTCAATTTCCGTTAGTTGTGGCACGGGGGGCGCTGAACGTATGAGCACGTAGTAGCAGGTCTCAACCAATCAACGAACCGTAAACCAAACGCACGTGTGTGTTATCAATCATAACTTATCATTAATCGCGGACTGATACATGTGATACACATGTGTGTTATGATGTATTTACATAGTCCAGGAGCTGTACAATAATGGGCATTTACAATAGTGGATAAGTCTTCGTAGATAAAGTTTTAAAACACCTTGTTTCCATTTCTAATTATCTAGTATATAATTTGAGATATCTATTTCAAACTGGATATATTAAGTGTCATCTTAAACAATCTAAAAGCTATTTTGAAATTTTCGTTTAAATTTTATCCTGAAGTATGAAATACCTAGATTGAATCTTGAGATAGCATATCTTAATTACTTAGACAAGTTCAAATTTTATATTTCAATCTACAATCTACTTACTTCATCTAGTGAAGGCATTTGAAATATCAAAATTGTAAAATCTAAGCTCAAATTTAAATATTTTTTTATCTTAATTTAAAATTTTCTGAAATCAAATGTGGAATCAGTCAAAATTTAAATTTGAAATTAATACAGTGAGGAGTCGTCTACATGATATAGTTTAAGGAATTCAGCAATATAACAATATGAAATGTAAACATGTATTATGCAATAGATAATTAAATTGCGCTGTTTTATCAACATCTATAATTCTATTAATTTTAACAGATTTGCTCGTCGAGGTCTCGTTGCAATGGCAAATGCAGGGAAAGATGACAACGCTTCTCAATTTTTCTTCACACTGGCTGCAACGCCAGAACTGCAAAACAAACATACCATATTTGGAAAAGTCACTGGAGAAACCGTATTCAATATGCTAAAGCTTGAAGAAGGCTTATTAGAAGGAGAAACTCCAGTATATCCACATAAAATTATCAAAACTGATGTTTTAAATAATCCTTTTCCTGATATTGAACCGAGAGTCATAGAAGCTCCCAATAAAGAAAAAAAGAAAAAGAAGGATAAAACACCAGGTGTGAAGAATTTCAAATTATTATCATTTGGGGAAGAAGCTGAAGAAGATGAGGAAGAGACATGTAGAGTTAATGAAAAATATGCTGGAAAAGGAAAATCTACACATGATGTTTTAGGTTACATATTTTCTTTTCTAAATTGATCACAAAAAAGTTAGTGTAACAAGTTATTCTATGCTACTAAATCTGTTGAAACACATATTACTACTTGAGTATATTTGTTTATTTCAATAATATAAGGAATCATTTCAGATGATCCAAAGCTTAGTTCAGCCACAATAGATACACCTTCTACAGTAAACGAATCTAGAACTGAAAAAGAAGATGATGAAGATGACGATGAAGAAGATGATGAAGCTGCAGCTGCAGCAAGAGCACAACGTTTAGAAAATATAAAAAATAAGCTGAAAGGTGTAAAAAATCTAAAACCTGTTAAAAAAGTACCCATAGTTAATACAAATGATGAGTGGGATGAAGAAAAAGTGGATGAAAAGAAAAGAAAATAGTCAGTTAAAATAATTTATTAAACCTAGATATTTATTTTAAAATTGTTTTTTTTTTAGTGATGAAATTCAGAAAGAAATTGAAACTGTGAAAAGAGACTATCATAAGAATAAGTTGAAAAGAGTCGAAGAAAAAGTCGAGGAGGAGAAACAAGAGGAGTTGAGGAAAGGAGATAATTTTAAGGAGTACAAAGATACTTATCTGAAGTACAAAAATAAGAAAAAAGAGCTTCCTAAGAAGGGAGCAGGAAGAGAACAATTTACTCTTAGTTTATTGTCCAAGTTCAAAGAAAAACTTAACTCTGCTAAAGAAAACAAGGAGGAAGCATCTGAAAATGCCAGTGAAGATAAAGATGATATCGATAAAGATGAAAATTGGTGAGAAACTACATTTGACTCGTTTTAAAATCTTTTTTAATATACTTGTTGTTTCAGGTTATCTCACGAGTTACATTTTGTTGACGAGAATCCAGTATTAGCTAAAGATGCCAATACAAAAGACGATGACTGGTTTGAAATATATGATCCAAGGAACCCGTTAAATAAGAGAAGAAGAGGAGAAGCTACCAAAAGTAAAACTAAGAAATAAGATGATTTTTTTGTTGTAGAGTTTTTATAAAAAAGATTTTTTATTAAGTAGCTGCATATGTGCAGGCTTATAAAATGGGCTTTGAAGTTCATTTTATAAACTAGTGGTTTGTAAATTTGAGAAATATAATGTTTTTTGATTACAATAAGTCCAAAAAGTACCTAGTCCAAGTATTTACTGCAGTACTCCAATAAATACCTACTCCAATTATCCGAACTCCGACTATCCGAATTGCTGATTATCCGAATCGCATTCAAAATTTCAGAATTTTTTTTTTAATTAAGAAATTTTTCCAAAAGTCTAGCCATCGTGGCTAGACAATTCACGGACACCGTGGCAAAGAATTAGATTTAAGTAGCGAGAAGTAACTTCTCACCACTTAAATCTGCTGATAATCAGCAGATTCCAAAGCTGCAGAAGATTTTGTTGAAAAATTTAAAGTTGTAGCAGACTTCTACGATCCGAGTATTTGTACAACGAATTTTTGTACAACGCCGATGAAATCGGTCTTGTTTGGAAAGCTTTGCCTAAACTCACTTTAGCATTTAAAATGGAGTTTAGTGCTCCAGGATATAGATCGTGTTACGGTGCTTAACTGTGCGAACTCTACAGGAAGCCATAATGTACCCCTTCTGTTGATAGGGAAGTCAAATAGACCAAGAGCATTTAAAAATGTGCAAAAGCTCCTCCTCTTTTATAAAAACCAACTGGATGACTGGGGGGCACGGAAGGAGCCTCCACGCCTGGATTTTCTCCTGTATATGCAGAACATGCCGGCGGCCCCTGGTAACACTGTCCCACCAGGCAGTGGCTAATCCTTCCACCACTGGAAACCACCGGACACGGAAAAATAAAGAAAAAGTAAGGAAGACAACTTTTAAAGAAACCCTTGGTAGAGGGCAGAGACGAAGAAGGTGTGTTGTCTAACTAAATTAATTTGAAAGATTCCGCTTACATGGTGGCGGAAGCTTGCTTAAGGCGTGGAACAAGTTGAAAGGCATATCAACTGAAGAAGAGAAGCAAATGGAGAAAAAGGAAGAAGCTCAAGAAAAGGAAAGGGAAGAAACAAGAGAAGATTTGGATGACGTGTTACTTGAGGAAATTATAAATATTCTTTTGAAAATTCTTGGATGTTCAGAAGTTAGTGCTGAAGATATAGGAGAGTGGGTGGTGTGTGATTCGTCAACCCCTGGGATTCAAGAATTCAATTCTAAATGATGATGAACTGTTAGAAAGTGTGAGAGAAGAACCCTAATATCGACCTTAATGTCGATGTTGAAGCAAACACGGGACTATCAGCTAGTGAAGCATTTGCCGGCCTTGAAACTGCGTTGAAGTGGATGGAGTGTCAGGCTGAATGTAACCAAATGCAACTTCTTACTGTCCAGCGGATGCGCGACTTGGCCGTCCGAAAACGGTTGAATACAGTCAAACAGCTTACTTTGACTGAGATGTTCTGCAAGCAATGACTTTCATTTACAGTACGGTACGTACATACAGTAATAATGTGCAGCATTTGTATATTGTAGATATGGTGGTGACGACTTGTACTGCGACCTTCATAGATCTATTGTACCCCACCCTCCTCCTCTAAGCGTTGGTGTACTTACCCATTTTTAATTTAGTTAGAGCGCCTCCTCTAGTCCTGATTCCTTTAGGAATTTCAGCATTTGGGAAGGACTGCAACTCCTCTGTGCACAAGCAGTCAGCCCTGAGCTACATCTGTCTGCTCTTGCGGAGCAGTGCTCCGCAGTCTTTGAGCAGATGTATGGGTTTTCCTCTACTGAACCTCAACATCCTCCTCTAGGCCTAGGCCCTTGAGGTGTTTTCTAAGTCTGCAGTGTCCCGTCAGGACTCCTGTTAGAATTCTAAGCCTGTTCCTGTTTAGCTTCAGGCAAGCTCTTGTTCTTCTCTGGTTAAAAGATCCCAGCATCACTTTGGATTTTCTCAACCCTGGAAGTTCTTTCCAGGTTTTCATCCATTGTTCTCTTATTTCTTCATCTAAACTTTTGTGGATGGTGTTCACACTCATGCCGCAAAACGGTGCCGGACCTATAAAACGATTACTGGATCCCTTGTTTGCTAGGTGATCGGCTTCTTCGTTTCCGTCTATACCAGTATGTCCTGGTACCCAGTATAGTGTTACTTATTTGTGCCAAGCTTGTTTAGCTTTTCCACATAGTCCCATTCCAGTTTGGATCTGATGGTGTAAGAGCTAATGGCCTTGATGATTGCTTGGATGTCTGTCTGACAGAATAGCAATTCGTTGCTTGCGATAATTCCTGTCGAGGTTAAACTGTGCACATCTTTCGATTGTCTGTACCTCTGCTTGGAAGATACTTGGGAATGTTCCCATGGATTCGAAGTATTTGGTACGTGGTCCAAACACTCCTGCACCAGTACCTCCCTTTGTGTTCGAACCATCTGTATACCACTTGATAGCATCTTGCTCTATGTGGTATGCTGAGGATTCGTCGCTCCAATCGGCTTTACTACTACACATTGCTGTGTAGTTTTTCTCGAAATAGTATTTGCATACCATTTCGTCCATTGGTGCTTCCACCCAAGGGAACTTGGCAGCGAGGTACTGTATTGATAACTTGTACAGCGAGGCAGCATTTGTAAGTACGCTTAACATTAAAAAGTGTTGCCTTTTCATTTATTTAAATAAAAGCTCTTTTTCTTTAAAACTATTTTTTCTCCAATTTTCAACATAAATATAGTAATTAATTAAAATAGAACCTTTTGAATTATAAATATAAAGAACTTTATTAAATATTTCCACAGTTCAGCAAACAATAATTATGTCATCACATTCGTCGACTTTAAGAAAGCATACGATAGTATAGACAGAGAATCACTTTTTATAGTATTGGCAGAATTTGAACTTGATCAGAAGACAACAAACATTATCTAGGAAACATTCACGGAGACTAAATCCAAGGTGAAATTTATGGGAGAACTGAGCACAGAATTTCAAATAGTCACAGGAGTACGACAAGGCGATGGACTATCCCCGTTGCTCTTCAATTGTGCGCTTAAGAAAGTTGTATGGGAATGGAGAAAAGCTGGTGACCAACACACCGACTAGGGCTAAAACTGAAAGGGGTAAAATTAGACTGCTTAGCTTTTGCTGATGACATGGCACTAATTGCCCAAAATATCTCTGACGCGCAAAACAAATTAGAACTATTACAAGAACAAGCAGCGAAAATTGTATTACAAATCTCGTTTGAAAAAACAAAATTTATGACTGACATCAGAACCGCATCAAATAAACTTCAAATTGGCAACAAGGTCTTTCTAGTAGAAGAAGTTAAATATTTAGGTGAATGGATTGTAGCCAACTGTAACGAAGAAAGAGAAATCAATTGAATCATGACTTCAGAAAATGGGAACTGCTTTTCAGTCTACAAAATATATATACAACAAAAAGAGTCTCTCCTGGAACTGCAAAATCCAACACTACACAACTGTAATCAAACCTGAAGCTCTCTATGCTTCAGAGACACTCAATCTCCAACATAAAACACTAAAACACCAAAAAGAAGTGAAAGAACGTAAAATAATGAGGAAAATCCTTGGGCCAAGAACAAAAGGTGGTGTACATTATCTAAAGCCTAACTCAGAAATATATGGACCGTTTATTTTGAAAGTGGTGTAAGTTCATTTTTTATTGTTTCGAGAAAATTGAAGTTAAACATATTAGTTGCTATGCAATTTCCTATATTGGACAATTTTAAATTGAACAAAACATTGGCATTTTTTAAGATATTAAATACTTATTAGTAATAAATAAAAAGTTTACACTGAATTAAGCATAAATTGCGTAATATATCTTTTTTTTTAATGACTTACTGGACTTTAGGACTTACACGGTCCATATAATAATGTTCCCAAAATCACAGACTCAATGCGAAATCGATCAATCCAATTCATGGGACACATATAAAGAATGAACCCGAACAGACTGACACATAAAATACATAGTTTCTTAAAATGCAAGGCTACTAGACCGAATTGGTACAAAATCACAGAAAAAGACTTGAAGGAATTAGTATCACCAAACTTACATGACCGGAATGAAATCAGGAAAATCACTCACATACGGGGTCAGAGCAACGAAAACAGACCCAATTGTTGAGCATGAAGGAATACACTGCCAACAGGGCCAACAAGAAGGCTAGAAACTGTTGATTTCGCATGGTCCTAAGCAACCCATTCGCGAAGAAGAAGAAGTACCTTTTTCAGAAAAAATTAAATTACCCGTAGTTTTGATTATCCGAAAGGGGTCCGGTCCCAATTGATTCGGATAATTGAAGTTCTACTGGGGGACTACAGTAGAACTTCAATTATAGTAGCATTTTTGTGTGTGTTTTGTCTATCAAATCCAGAGGTAGTTAAACTTTGCTAAACTTTCATTGCCAAACAACTCCTTGAATGATGCCTACTAAGTTTGCTCAATTTCGACTAATTGGTAAATGAGGGGATTCATTTAATATTTTCGCTAATTGAGTAGTGATTTAGTAATATTCAGCTATATATAGCCAACAGTTAATCTAAATCATTGGAAGGTGACAATGCACTCGTACTGAATGGTGATAAAGATCTCTTCTTTAATTTACAAATTGACTAATAATAACATATATAAAATATAATTAGGTTAGGTTAGGTTAGGTGTTTCTGCATTTTACTGCTAAGGGAAACCACGAGGTCAACCAAATAAAAGCCATAACTTGATAAATGAAAATAATTATGAACATTCATAGACGCGTTTCTGCCTTTTGTCTTCATCAGTATGGACTTATCATATAATCTCGAATTGAATCAATTTTTACATTTAATTTTGATTCAATTCAAGATTATATGATAAGTCCATACTGATGAAGTCAAAAGACAGAAACGCGTCTATGGATGTTCATAATTATTTTAATTTATCAAGTTATGGCTTTTCTTTGGTTGACCTCGAGATTTCCCTTATCAGTAACATGCAGAAACACCTAACCTAACCTAACTATATTTTATATATGTTATTATTAGTCAATTTGTGAATTAAAGAACATAGTTTCCTTAATTCTTTTCTTAGAATCATATTTGTTTAACATTATTATCAATGCACCAATTTTACTACAAGAGGTAGTGCTACAAGCCTAGGGCGTTTTCAAAGGGTGGCGGAGCACTATGATTGGGCAATATTCGAAGATTTTGATTTTTTTTTTATATCTCCTAATCGATATCTCTTCGCAATAAATGAATTGCTCTAATTTCTACTCACAAGACTTCTCACTTAACTGACTTTTGTTTCTTTAACTATGTCGTTAAGCGAATTGGTCTTGAGGATCCTTAATTTATATTTATTTTGAATTGGAATGTATAAAACGAATAACATAATACAATCTAATCACAAGCTGATTACTGAAACAATCAGAGTTTATTTAGGATTTATCTTATTCTTAAACGTGATCTGTTTACGAAGAGATTGCTATAGAAAATTTGACCAGAGAGCTGGTCGTAAGTCAGAGCAGTCGAAGTAATACTTGTACAATTTTCTTGACAAATGCATGTTTTTTCAAGTAATGATGACCTCTACTACGACCCTTTTGTTGATAAGAATGCCGGACGCATCACTCGTTAAGTGTGTAGTACCTGTACAATTTTCTTGAGAACTGCATTTTTTTCTATTAATGAAGACCTCTACTACCCTTTACGGCCCTTTTGCTGATAAAAATGACGGAGCAGTCCTTAAGTGAGTAGTAACCAGTGGCGTAACTATAGGGTGACAGGGCTGGAAAAATGCCACGGCCCCCGGCCCCGTCGGGATAATAAAGACAATATACAAATTAAAATAAATTATTAAGATATAAACTCATTCATAAGAAAAGGATCAATTTTAAAACCCATCCATTAGTTGCTTCATTTTTTGTCGCGGTACCTACTTTTTGGCGCGGGCGAGCTAGTGACGCTCAGGGAATTCACGAATTTTGTTAACCGAGAAAGTACTTTGTTCGTGGCGCTGGCGGTCTAGGGACGCATGGTATTAGGGGAATCCCAAATTTGTATTTTAAACAAGTACGGAGGGCGAAGTACTACGCATTCTTCCTTTGATTGTTGTGACAATTTGACAATCGTTTATTTGTGTCTTTGATTTTTCTTAGTTTTTGCTTTATTAAACCTGCAAATTGAGGCAAAAGTAAAGTTAATTGTAAAAGTTAGATGTCTAGTTCTAAGAAATATCTGAGTGGGAGCGAAAGAGAAAGAGGGAGTGTGAAGAAAAAAAAGTTACCTAAAATTAGTCAGTACTTCAAAAACGATGACTTTATTGATGAAAACCAAATGAACAGTACAACCACAACAAGGTACTAGCAGAAATCAAAGCGTATCATATTTTAGTGTGAACAATATTGCATCCTAGAAAAACAATACTATATTGTTTCCAAGTCTAGTGTGAAACTTAAATGTACAATGGCTATCTCATTCCTTAATACATCAGAAGGTGAACCATGTTGGTTATTCGCAAATCGGGCATCTAAAAAACTATTTGGATGGAAGGCTATGATGACTGGAAACATATTGTAGATGTGATAGAAAAACAAGAGACATCAAAAATTCACCTGGATTCTTGTCTTACGTATTAACAATGGCAGCTACATGGAACACTAGATGGAGAGCCAGTGTACATGATCAAGAAAAATCTTTTCGGCGCCAAGTACTCTATCATGTTACACTAATATTTTCAACGTGTAAGTTAGCCTTTCGTGGAGTATAACTCATTGTTCAGCTAATAGCAAAATACGATCCGATTTTGTAAAAATTGTTAAGTAAACTAAAGGGCCAGATAAAATACCCCATAAGTCCAAAAATGAGCTCATTTCTGCTCTGGTTCTAAAAGTAGAAAAAGCACTCATAAATGAAAAACGGCGCCCTATTTTACTCTATCATATTCGATATTACTCAACATATTTCAAAAGCAGATGTGTGAACTTTACCATTCTGTGGTCGGCGCTTAAAAGGTCATAAGTCTTATTTTTTTTTTAAATAGGGTTTTTGGAGAGATATATTTAAAAAATAGCCCTCTTTCGATTCTTCTGTTAACGGTATAATTCTATTTATGCTGAAAAATGTTACAATTAGAGTTGCCGAAAAAGATATACCAAATACAAGGAAATACATACGATGGTTTAAAAGATAAAAAGAACATAACCCGTTAACTTTTTATTAATAAAAACTATTAAAACATTGTATCTATGGCCACTATTGTAAATTCCCATTATCGTACAGTTCTTGGACTATGTAAATACATCATAACACACACGCATGTAACAGTCCGCGATTAATGATAAGTTATGATTGATTGATTGGTTTACGATTCGTAGAGAGCTGCTACTATGTGCTCATACGTTCAGCGCCCCCCCCCCCCCCCCCCCTGCCACAATTCAAACTAACGGAAATTGACATTGTGTACATTGGGTTGCCAATATCTATGAGCACTCTTATTCCAGTTTAACCCAAATAAGTACTAAATAATAAGGTATTTAACCATTAAGAATGTATTTCTTTTCATTTCTATCAAGTTAAATAATGTCGAGTAACAGTTATATATGAAAATACAACTGTTTGTTTATTATAATTTTAAATAATGTACCTAATAAGAAAGAAATTTGATACATAATACATATTTTTCTTAACATTAAACAGAAACAAATTAGTGTGGTCGTAGATAAAGTATAGTACATAACTCGAGTTGTAAGGCAATTACGTTCCGCTGTTCCGCTCGTACGTAATATGCTTCTTACAACTCTCGTTACGTAATATACTATAACAATTTACAATTCATAAATTTGGATCCTCTGGGCAGACAAAAAATTATATTTCAAAATGCGCCAAAATCTTTCATACGCCTTTAAAAAAAAAGTCCTTTTAAGCGCCGACCACAGCATTATTGTATGATGGAGAAAGACGAAAATGGAATCTCAAAGGCGCTCATCATTAAACTGCCTTAGCAATGTCTAACTAAATGATAAAATCCATAAATGACAAAAATATACCTGAATATAGTGTCAAGGACAAGGACATGATGGTGCTAACACAATGAAAGGCACATATGGTGGAGTTCAAAAACTCATAAAAAATATCGAGCCTATTGTGGTATGTGTTCACTGTGCTCATAACTTACATCCACTACTTAATGATACAAACAGAGTAGTTATTGATATGCAACATTTTTTTAAACAGTTCAACAAATTTATACTACTATTTTTTTTTGGGCATAGTATAAAAAGATGGAATATCTTATCAAGTTTTATATCTGATAAGTAATATCTGATAAGCATAAAGGAGTCTTCAACTTTGATAACATTAAAAACATTGAACCCTACTAGATGGGCAGGACTTTATGATGTTATTTTGCTAAAAAGTTTGCATTGTTGAAGCCCAAAAAGCGCCAACGAAAACAATTCTGTTAAATTGAAAATCAGGTGGAGAAATGAAGCTACTTTAGTTAAGAAGAAGACAATTTCATTATATTATTGGTTTTCCATTGCAAAATTCTACAAACCATCGACGCAGCTTCGAAGCACTTCAGTCTAAATCCACCAATCTTTCAAATGCCTTCAAATGTTTGAAAATTTGTCTGGAAGAATTGGTAAGGTATGGACATGCATTTGAAAATTTAAAAAGGAAGCAAATAGTGTAGCAAAAAAAAGTGGTCCATCAACCCTGAATTTTCTAGAACCCGTCATAGGAAGGTGAAACGCCATTTTAACGAACTTTGCGGAGATGAGCGTCTCCAACATCTGGAAAGTTTAACTTATTGTCAGTGAACATATGTTATCGTGATTACAACGTGACGACTATTACTGGGGCCCCATTCAATGAATTATCCACGGGCCTCAGATGGTATAGTTACGCCACCTCAGTCGAGGTTGATATTAGAAAAAAATATGTTAAAAAAAATGTGAAAAAAAGTCTGTTTTTTCTGCACTTTTTTCTAGATGTCGTCCAAAAAGTTTACTACTATGTATATTAGTATGTATGACTAATCAACATATTAGTTCCTTGTACTGATTGTGAGTTCATACATTGAAAAGGATAATTTTGTGTTGATATGCAGAATGTTATTAAAATATTATACAAGAAACGTTTAAAATATTATAAACGCAAAGTCATTTTTATCAACAAAGGGGACGTAGTAGATGTCTTCATTAATTGAACAAAAAATGCATTTGTCAAGCAAATTGTAGAGTATTATAATATATATTCACCTGAGGTTCATATGGTAGTAACTCTACAATTTGCTTGACAAATGCATTTTTTTGTTCAATTAATGAAGACATCTACTACGTCCCCTTTGTTGATAAAAATGACTTTGCGTTTATAATATTTTAAACGTTTCTTGTATAATATTTTAATAACATTCTGCATATCAACACAAAATTATCCTTTTCAATGTATGAACTCACAATCAGTACAAGGAAAGAATATGTTGATTAGTCATACATACTAATATACATAGTAGTAAACTTTTTGGACGACATCTAGAAAAAAGTGCAGAAAAAACAGACTTTTTTTTCACATTTTTTTTTAACATATTTTTTTCTAATAACAACCTCGACTGAAAAGATCAATTTTAAACATTAGGCTCAATTTGTTTGCATCCGAATCATTTTCTTCATTGAAATGTTTGCAATCATGATTTTAGTATATAACAAATACGTTTATCATTGTTATTTGTTATATGTTTATTGCACTGCACTATTATTAACATCAATGTAACATTCAATCCTGATTATACAAATAAATTTATTTTTATCCGCATAACAAACCAGTTACAAGAAGACAAACAACATCGGTAAATAGTCTTAATTATTGAATATTCCCATAACAATTACGATAATAGCTTTACTTTATTCGATAACAAATAGATAAGGAATCGGAGGCAAATAGTAACTGTAGACTTTATGTTTTATTTATTTTTTAAATGCGACCTCTGTAAATTATTTTGATTTATGATTTCGGTGACTCGGCCAAAACTGTTATTTATTACTGGAATTACTTTAAATATGTTTATGCAATCAAAGTCAATTACATAAATTGTTTTCGTGGAAAATATTTATTATTCAGACTTTTTCATATGAAATTATTAATAATATTTAAAATATAACAATTTTATAGTACAAGTAGTATTTGCCTATACAATCTACTTGATTAATCAAAGATTAATCAAGTAAAATTAAGATTAAGACTAGATTGGTGGAAATAAAGTTTGTATATCCGTGAACTGACTAAAGAGATAAAATTATGTTCTTAATAATAAAATGAGTTATAAGGAAATCATTGGGAAGATATAAATAGGTAGAGAAACAGTGAGGACTAACGGTGGAGTTAATACATTTTGAGCGGGTATCCAAAGATATGCAATTATGTTGCGTAGCGGGTGTAATTTGCATTTGAATTTAATTCAAAAGTTGGGTATTTGAACGATTGCATCCTGAGAAAGGAAATACCAAAAAAACCTTAAATCATCCCTTTAAGGTTAAGATTAAGGTAATAGGGGATGAAAATTTGTATGGGGAACCCATCATTTCTCAAGTTAGCAATATGAAAATTTATTTTTATGCTTGTGGTAAGAAATAAAAAAAAATGTTTCAGCGTTTTTTGCAATACCAACCCTCAAGGGAGTAAAATAGGGGATGATTTAGATCCTTAAGTTACAATACAAATTTAGAAAGTAAAAAATTCCTGGAGGATCATTTCTTCTGAATATAGCTTATCTACTTGGTACAGGATCTTTCTGAATTTTACGGAGTGCGTTCGCTTATCCATTCTTCAGCTATATCATGTAAAATGATCCCTTAGATGGGATCAATTAGTTTTCACTTTCAACTTCGGTGAAGTCATAATCTATGAAATAGACCATATTCTCTATTTACTATTATCATTTATCTATAATTCATTTATAATCCTTATGTAATCTGCCTTATAACAGTAGACTATAAGTCGTAGTTATAAAGTGAAATCAGTTAGATTGTGTAAAACTGAAACATTGCATGATCTGTCGTCCGTTGTTGTAGTTTGTACGAACTAGACAAACTACAAGCTCATGAAATGGTTGATTTTATGAGGCACTTATTTAACTGCGATTTATACATCTTATTTACTTACTGATTCGATGTTTCAAGAAATATCTAAGTTCAGTCATCTGATAGTATTAAGCTACTTGTCATAGTATTGTGGCGGCAATGGGGCGTTCAAACCTATTTTAGTGTTACGAGGGCATTACATTAATTACCCAAATACTTGGGACAAATTTCCAAAAATGTTTTGTGATGGTCCATAGTGTAATCCTCGAGCAGATCAAGAAACATGTTTATTTTTTGTTTTACGAGGGCATTACAATAATTACCCGAATACTTGCGGACAAATCTCCGAAAATATTTTATGAGGGTCGATAGTGTAATCCTCGGGAAGATTACGACAGGAAGACAGTAAGAGTACGAACGCCTCCGAGACATCAGATCCACCCAAGTTAATAGTACCTACAGGTTTCTTCAAGTTATATTCAAGATCTCCGAATACGTTGCAGCACCGCCATTCCCTCAATACAGGCGTCTCACGGTACAAATTGGTGACCCCGACGTGATCGACAAGAGGAATCCGGTCAACCACAAATTGGTGAACCCGACGCAAAGGAGGAATCTACACACTCAAATATGCAACCAAATGCACCTGAAATCTGCCATATCATTGAACCATACCCTGCTTCTGTGTCAAGGAAATTTTACACGCGAAACTGAACACCGCAAAAAGGTCCGAGCACCACCTCTCATACACCTCACGATGCTGCTTCCGCCCTGCAACAAAAAAACGACGTCTACGATGACGCCTTCAACCGTCTACGAGGACGCCGGGAACAACAACGTCTACGATGACGCCATCAAACATCTACGAGGACGCCGGTAACAACAACGTCTGCGATGACGCCTTCAACCATCTACGACGACGCAGGCAACAACAACGTCTACGACGACGCCTTCTACCGTCTACGAGGCGGCTATCGACTTGTTAATCTTCCAGATCGACTCTAACTACTGATAGGTGCTAGCTGGTTTTGCATAGGAAACCGCCTATCAACAAACAACGTCTACGAAGACGCCTTGCAACAAACTTGCAACAACAACATCTACGATGACGTCTTCAACCGTCTACGGGACGCCGGTAATAACAACGTCTGCGATGGCAGCTTCTACCGTCTACGGGACCTCTATCAACTTGTTAATCTTCCGGATCGACTCATACTGATAGGTACAAGCTGGTTTTGCATAGGAAACCGCCTATCAGCAAACGACGTTCACGAAGACGCCTTGCAACACACTTGCAACAACAAGGTCTACGATGACGTCTTTAACCGGCTACCAAGACGCCTGCAACAACAAACAACGTCTACGGTAACGACTTCAACCGTCTACCAGACGCCTACGAACAAACACCGCAACAGCGACTACGATGACGAATTCAACCATCAACTAGGACGCCTGCAACAACAAACAACGTCTACGATGACGTCTTCAACCGTCTACCAGGACGTCTGCAACAACAAGCAACGCATACGGTAACAACTTTAACCGTCCACCAGACGCAAACGATCAAACAACAACAGACGGAACAAACTCTAGGTAGCGTTATCACTGACAAGGGGGTAATGTAGCGGCAACGGGCCGTTCGAACCTATTTTAGTTTTACGAGGGCATTACAATAATTACCCAAATACTTTCGGACAAATTTCCGAAAATATTTTATGAGGGTCCCGAGAATCAGAAATCTACTACTTTCATCCAGTTTCCTTCCGCATGGCGTCGGATGTGATCCCGACATCTTGCCTGAGGCCTGCCAACACTTCTCTTAAATATTCGTGGCCTCCATTGTAATAGGATTTTAGTTTACTTGATGTTGTCTTTAGATATGTGACCCGCCCATTGCCACTTACAACGCACCACTCGATCCACCTCTTCCTGTTCTCCTCCTGATTTCTTCATTTTTAATTTTGTCCCTGAGGCTGATACCCAGCATCGCTCGCTCCATCGCTTGCTGGCAGACTCGAGCCTACTACCGGTGTCAGTTTCATTCCGGCCGGATCGATTATTTTACCAAAAATTAGCGTCATCGGATGCGGTGACCGGATCTGGTATATTGGTACCGGATCCGGTAAACGTTTAGTGATGCCGGATCCGCCGGATTACCGAATCCGGTTTTCCGGATTGCAATCCCAAGATGCGTGGTTCCACGAAAATGTAGCTGAGATTACTAAACGCCGCCCGCGTCAAGCCGATACGTCTGGTGATCTCGGCTGTCTGATTGCCCTTTTCTAACTTGATGTTGTGTTCCAGATATACATACTTATCGACTTTCTCACTAGTATGATTACCGATGGTGACAATTATATTGCTCGGACTCATGATTTTATTTTTCTGAAGATTCATTTTCAGCCCCATCGCTTGGGAGACTTCGAGTTCTAGTGGCATTAGTTCATCTGGGTCGCTGCTGGTAAATAAAATATCCTCGGTAAAGTGTAGGTGATTAAGGCAGCTTCCGTCGATGACGACTCCCTTTCGCTCATAATAAAGATTTTTAAATACGTTCTCCAACGCTAGGGTAAAACGTTTGGGTAAGATGGTATCGCCTTATCAGACGCCCCACCTGACCGGTATTTCTCTTGTAACCCAATCCTCTTCCAGATTGACATGCAAGGTAGCATGTTTGTCTGTATCTAGATATATTGTCTGTATCTAGAGCAGGGGTTCCCAAAGTTTTTCTTAGGTGGGCCAATTTAATATTACCGAATTTGTTGGCGGGCCAAATAATGAAAACATTTGTTGGGCATGTTTTCGTATTATCGGATAATTCACGCATGATAATCCTTTATAAAATTCAATTAAAGAACTGTTCCGATAACAATTCTTAGCATCGATTTTTTTCTGTAATTCTATCAATTCAAATTTCATATCTTCATAAACCTCACGCGGATTGCAAGAAAATGGATGTGACAATAAAATGTAGTTTCTGTAGTTCTTAAAATCATCGAAACGTTTGGAAAAATCTTCTAAAAAACTGTATGATTTTGTAGTACTTTTCCGATTGACTTTATTTTCCTTGTATAGAATGTATTTTCCTTTACTAATATTCCACATCTTCCAAAGCTGTTCTTGTAATAAATGAAATTTTCTTTCCGTGGAATTTATATATCTAAGAAGATCATAAATAAGCTTACCATTCATTACCTTGCAGTTTTAAATTTAATTCGTTCATAACACCAATTACGTTTACTAGAAATGTCAAGTCGCATAACCAGTTAATATCTTGTAATGAAGCAACATCACGATTTTTTTCAGTTAAAAACTCTAATTTCTTTTGTTAAACTGAAAAACCTTTTTTAATGTTCCTCCTCTCGAAGGCCATCTGATGGAGGATCATTAAAAAGGTTTTTCAAATTAACAAAAGAAATTAGAGAGTTTTTAACTGAAAAAAATCGTGATGTTGCATCATTACAAGATATTAACTGGTTATGCGACTTGACATTTCTAGTTCTAGGCCATCTGACCTCTGAAAAATATATAACGTCTACAAATGGAGATTTATGTTAGACTCTTCTAAAAGAGTTTTAAATTGACGGCGATTAATGCTTTTTGATAAAATTAACTGTCTTAATAACATCATTAATGACATTATTCATTTTCAATACCTGAGCTATAATATTTTGCCTGATGAATAATACAGCGATAGTGATGCAATTTATTGGAATTGTTAGAGTCCTTTAACTTAAGTCCTTAAACCTTAATAGATGGATCACCGTCTGTAGTTACTCCTACCAAATTGTCCCAATTAATATTGTTCGAATCAAAAGTATGTTCTAGCGCGGAAAATATATCACACCCCCTTGAAGAGTTTTCTTCTAAACTTTCCATTGACAATAACTTCATAATAATCTTAAAAAATCATAAAATTTACAAACTACAATAATAAATATTAACAGTTGTGCCGAATCGCAGATGGTACTTTCGTCCAAAGCAATGGAAAAAGAAGTAAACGATTTTGAAATTTCTTGCAACTGATGTAAAATATTGTCATCAATATCTTCAATTCTACGAGTAATGGTCATCATCGAGCAACTACATAAATACATGAAAATAAATTGTTGTCGATATGTCTGAACGAAGTGTCGACGAAGTGTCGGGATACGCCATCAAAGTGTCAGAGAAGTGTGGTTTGGAAGACGGAAATTTGAACAGTGAAGTTTCGCTGAACTGATTTTCTGTCGAGGAAGTGTTGACATTCGCATAATCGTAGTGACGGTGAAGTGTTTTACTGTGAGGTGTCGGGGAAGTATTGACAATTGTGCCCCGAGATCCAGTATAATCTTGATAATGCGACACATATGGGACCAGACAAACACCGGATTATCAAAAAATTCCGGATTATCACGATTCATGGAAAACAATATCAATGTTACATATTTTATGTACAACTATATTTCAGAAAGAATAAAATATGTATCTATATAGAGGTAAACGTGTACATACTAAACTTAGAATGTACAAACTTAGAGCAGTTAGTAAGACAATTCTAGAGTGGAGTTAGCTTGGTCAGAATGGTCTATCAAGTTTTCAGAGTTAAAAGCAGGGTGTGTTGGCCAGCTCTTTTTCCAAGAACACTGGATGGTGTTGTTTTTGACTTTATTTCTTCTGTGCGCGAGGTTTCTATCCGGCGCGGGACAGCGTAAAGACACGTGTTTCCCCGGAGCGCCGGATTACGGAACGTGGCGAATTAAACAGCCACCGGATTATCAAGATTATACTGTACTTCGTTTTTCTCGGACACACTTCGTTGCACTTCGACGAAAATTCGTATGTGTCGGCAACAATTAGTTGAACTTCGAAGACACTTCGACGACACTTCATACGACATTTCGTTATCACTAGAGTTCTCAACTATACCTCTATTGGTATTAATCAAAATAAATTATTTAGACCACTCAAAGTCTATATGTCTGGTCTAGTAATAGCATTAATATGAGTAGTTATTAAATGCTTGTTGATAAATAAGATAGTTTTGTATATATTTTATATATTGAGTTGTTGTTACATTGATAAATTAAGTCCTTAGGTTTGGTAGTACCTACTGATGATAATAATTTATTTTAATATCAATCGCTAACTTATAAATTGGAACCATATCTACTCAAGGATTAGCATTTAGCCTATATAAAAACAAAGATATGTTGGCAGTGGTCTAAAATAAACTTTACCTTGAAAAAAAAAGTAAATAAAAACAAATAAATCGATATTTTTTTTGTGCAATTTATAAAAAAAATAGTACGCGCTCGGAAATATTCCTTAACGTCAGGAATATTCCTTATAAGTGTGTGAAGTTTTCCACATTGTTTATGTATCTTCACGCGCAAATAAAAAATGTTTAAATGTGGAAGCGTGGATTCTATTTACATATTTTATATGGTAAGCGAGTCGTTTACATCATGTTTGCTATTAAAATTGTTTAAGGAAGTATAAAACATATAAATGATATAAAAGTGAAGTGCTTAAATGTCACGTGTTGAATAAGGATGGAGACACGAGCATCAGTATTAGATAAAAGTAGATAACGCGCTGAGTAGTTTATATAAATCTATATATAATTTAGAATCTTCAGTTTTGTCTGTGTGGTGGTACAAACACGTTGTGTTTAAACTTTGAACTTATCGCCGTCTTTGTTGAGGAATTCGGGATCAGTTTAAAAATGAATAAATGAATAAAAGTAAAAATTGTGCGCCTGAAATGACTGACCGAAATATTGAAGGTAATTGCACCACTAAAATAACAAAAAGTCAAAGCGGTTGTTATTTAGTAAACAAAGCGTTTACACAAGCGTTGTTTAAAATATTTTTTGCAAAATGACAAAACAATATTTATAAACGTACGATTTTTGTGTTGCGTTCAACAACCATGCTATTTAAATCGATATGCGTGCCTGTTTATATAATTTGTTGAATTCATTTGCATTCGTAATTAGTGATGTGTTTAATGCTGAAAGAATAGCAAACATTTTTTTGTGTTCGGTTGTGTGGAACTATGCTGTGGTCCTCTAAAAATGTTTGCAGAATAATGCAAATTTTTACGTTCACTTTTATACGAAAAGGTTTAGTACAATACATTACATGTAAACTCTTTTTATTATCATTACATGTAAAATTAGAGAAGTGCTGTTTGAATTTATTTTGGAGTCATAATTACAATAATAAGCAATTAAAATAAGTGCGTATTAATTTAATGGATAACTGATAAAATGTATCTATAAATGTATTATATTTCAAATTATATTTAAAAATGTACTTCAAATACGTTTTCGATTATAAATATATTTATATGAAATTAAAAAAAGCAAGAAATGAAAAGTGTAGTTGTGACCATTTACTACTTATATTCAATTACATACTCTGAATTGAAAAAACTCACTATGTTTCTAGCACTAATACACTGCTCAAAAGAATTAGCCGGTTACTAATTTATGCCACCATATAATTCAAACGGGAAATTACGTGGAAATAAAATTAAGAACATCTGAAAGACGCTCTATTTAATTGATTTTTTAATTGACACATTAATTATTATTGACACATGAATTATTAGCATCACATACTTCCGGAGTAAGCGCAATAATTAACAAGAATTACCAAAACTAAAATTATATAATGTATCCCAAATTTGATTCAAAGAGCTAGGAGCAACTTGTTCAGATCAATATACCTACAGACGAAAATGTTTGCAACTGAGAGTTTGACTTAATTTAAGTGAAAATAAGGCATCTCAACGATGTGGATACCAGGAGGGGTGGCGGGCAAGGTCGCAAAAGAAGACAAATTCAATATCAACACCGATTTTTACTGAGTCTTCACCGATCGAGTGATCACCGATTTTTACTGAGCAATAGAGTTTCTACGGCGAAAGCCCTCTTAATTTCCCTCAGGACGACGCATGGAGTAACTATATTAGACCAGACAATTGGGAATAGGTTGACGGAATCAAATTTGAGGGCAAGACGACCCGTCCGAAAACCCTCTTTGGCCCGACCCCACAGAATAGCAAGATAATTTTTCGTAAACATGTCACATGGCAACTTCGACAATGGAAGTCTGTGCTCTTCACGGATGAATCAAGGTTCCGTAATAATCAGTGCGATGGCCGAGTACGGCCCAGGATTACGCCGGTGCTACTGTCCAGGAAGTCGAAAGATTTGGAGGTGGTTGAGTTATAATTTGGGGTGGGATTGGTATCGACAGTAAAACCGACTTTGTTGTAATTCCAGGAAATCTTAACGCTAATCTCTATGTTGACATTGTGGTAGGAGAACATGTTGTGACATATGGAATATGTCCAGATTTTTTGTTAATGCAGGATAACGCAAGACCACATACTGCGCGAATCACTTCCTACAAGAACTGGACATTCAAACAATGGTGTGGCATGCTTTAAGACTTAATTGATTTACATCCCATAGAGCATGTTTGGGATATATTCGACAAACGTGTTCGTTGTCGCCCTCATCCTCCTCAGACCATCCAGCAGCTAACGGCGGCTCTTATTGAAGGATGAGACGCTATACCAAAAGAAGACCTGCCAAGACTTTTGCGAAGCATGCCAAGATGGTGTAATGCCATTATTCGTGCTATGTGAGCACATACTCATTATTGAGTTATCATTTTGTGTACAAAAGTTTACTTTAACAATAAATTTAAATTCGTTTTGCACTTTGGATTTGGTAGTTGTTGTTAGTTATTACGGGTACTTTAAAAGTACGTGATGCTGACCCTTTCATATGTGCCAATTAAAACAATTAAATAGAGCGCCTTTCAGATGTTCTTAATTTTATTTGCATGTAATTTCCCGTTTGAATTTTATGGAGTTACAAATTAGTGACCTAATTGCTAATTTTGAATTGGTAAAACCATACAACATTATAGATAATCAGATAAACTTAATAAAG
Organism: Phosphuga atrata; assembly: GCA_944588485.1. NCBI lineage: Eukaryota > Metazoa > Arthropoda > Insecta > Coleoptera > Silphidae > Phosphuga > Phosphuga atrata. The sequence goes on along the minus strand of OX155892.1, from coordinate 88,584,847 downwards.
ACGGAACAAAGCTTGAATATATAAATATACTCAACCTTTCCGGAACTCTATAATACTAATGAGTCTTTTTAGGACTACCAAAAACAAATCTCGTATGAAATTTGTCAGTTATTCTATAGCTTTCAGTCCACCTTCGTGGCACTCAACAAAAACCATAAAAATAACATTGATTTTTAAGATCATGTCTTTCCGATACCTTGAGTGGATAGCCATCTGTGGACGCGTTTCGAGATTTATCTCTCATCAGCACAGCTTTGCTTCCATGAACAATATTTTGTAAATCACTCACTTAAAATCCCATGTGTTGATTAGGGTTAGATGTTTTTAATTTTGACATTTTGTGAGAGAGACATGAACTTAGCAGGTTATTGATATAAATGATAAATTTTGAATTGGTAAAACCATACAACATTATAGATAATCAGATAAACTTAATAAAGACGGAACAAAGTCTAAAAAGACTCATTAGTATTATAGAGTTCCGGAAAGGTTGAGTATATTTATATATTCAAGCTTTGTTCCGTCTTTATTAAGTTTAATTGCTAATTGTTTTGAGCAGTGTATTTGTGAAAAGTATTACTTAACTACATAACTTGTAAACTTGTGTAAGTAAGTTATATAAATCTACACACTTAACACGACTCGAGTTTCGACTTTTGAAGGTCGTTTTCTAGTGAAAATTTTAAATATCAAAGAAAGTTGATATTGAGTTACTGAGTTTTTACAGTTAACAGTCAAAAGGCCGGTCCAGACGCTCCGTTTTGCACAACCTTTTGTTTGCGCAGTTGAACACGTTGCAGATAAAACGTTACGTGTAGATAGGAAAACTGCGCAGTTTTGAAAACTGCGCGGAGACGGTACAGTTGCAGCGATAACTGAGCTAAAGAGCATAGATATCCATGAACTGTGCAGACAAGTCGGTGCATGTAGACGGTAGCTCCGTTTTCCGATTCATTTTATTCAAAAATGACCAGACTAGTACCTCCTCCATGATGATTTCACTAAAACTGTGCGAAATATACAGATATATCTGCACCGTGTAGACGCTCTACAAATTGCAAGGTTTTCATTCTGTCTTAAGACTGCGCAGACAAAAGGTTGTGCAAAACGGAGCGTCTGGACCGGCCTTTCAGAACAGATTTTCACAATTTTAAACATTTACTTTATAAGTATACACTTTCAAATACAATATTGTCTTTGTTTAATAAACTGCTAATTATTTAGTAGACTGCTTGCTATTAATGTTTATTATTAAGAACTTTATTTTCAAAGTTAACTTCTTATGAGAATATCGTTGGATTCTGAAAATTATTCTTTTGGAAATAGAAGATGTTAGGGAAAAAGGAAATGAGAGTGAAAATCATCTAAATTTAATTGCAACAAGTGGGTTCAATAAAAAAAATTCTTTTTTTGTACAATTTGGTGCGATTTCTATGTTATTTAAATCCAATATTCGATTCTAATACGAGTTCATTCGTTATATGGAACTAGCTATAGCCCGCGGCTATAGCTAGCGTTGATTTTATATCGGCCAAATTAATTCAGATCAGCTAGGTTTACCAAATATTAATTATCTTGTGAATAATATGAAGATTAATATTAAGATAGACGTAAGTAAGATTTGAAAATTGTTACGAGGGCCGTATAAAATGAAGATGAAATAACATGAACATCTGCATAATATATTTTCTCATGGATTTTATTCAAACTTGAAAATTATGTGCAAAATTACTACTCATGAGTAAAGTTAAAAAAAAAAACGGCCAAGTGCGAGTTGTGACTCGCGCACCGAGGGTTCCGTACAAACTTGTAAGTAAGGTATCTTTTTTTGTGCAGGACGTAGCAAGCACATTCAGTTAACTTGACAAGTGGCCCTCATGAAATCACGACCATCTTAGTACCGCTGCAAGCATAACCTCAAGATGTCGCTGTGGTACGATGGAATTCTACCCTATATTTTATTACCAAACATCCCCCATTCACTATGAGTGTTTAGGGGTTCTGGAACTTCACTATTTGTTTTTACTGCTCAATTTTGCCTGTATACCTATATACCCTGTTTAAAGGTATACAGGGTATTTTTTTTTAAATAATGCGAATATTTTTAAACTTATAAAAAGAAAACTTATTTTAGTATTAAACTTATTCACTAACTAATATTAAGATCTAACTATTTCTAGATCCAATATAAACTAATTTATTAACTATTTCTAGATCTTTTTCGATACTCTTAACATTCAGTTGTTCAATTGACTGCTTTTTGGGCGATTGACTACCAAAAAATATAGGGCGAACGTGATTTAAGTATAATATACTTAAATCATATTATCTACAACATATTATGTAGATTATGTAGATTATAGTATAGTATTATTATGTAGATTATCAACATATTATGTAGATTATAAAGAAAAATTAGACGAAATAAAATATATACAGGATGTTACGGGACTTGAGTATGTCGCATGTCGGTTATAAACAAGCAAAATTTAGACATAATATATACCCTGTATATATTATGTATATAGAGCGTACGTGATGAAATGCATAACGAATATAAACAATGAAAATTCAGAATAAACAGCTTGGTGCCAACACATACTTTTTAACCTTAGGACCTAACTGTATGCAACCCATATGCTTCTGAAGCCTGACAATACCACTACGACAACATTAGTGTATACGACAACATTAGTGTAGTTTCTAATAGTAAATTCGCATTTTTCTTGTAATTAAACTACATATTTACGGTTTCCAGATTTTTCCCTTTACATGTGCTGTAAGACACCGCTTCTTGCCAAATTTCATGATTCTAGGTCAACGGGAAGTACCCTATAGGTTTTGATTCCCTTGTGAAATCGCAAAATATGCGACATAAACGGTCATATCTTTTGATCGCGTTGACTTACAAGTTTGATTTTTTCACAGCTGAAAGACCCCGCAGACCCGAGTATTTGATACAAATTTCAACTTGTTACCTCTACGCGTTCCTGAGAAAAATGGTCTTGACAGACAGACATACGGACAGACAGACAGACAGACAGACAGATAAACAGACAGACAGGCGGACAACAAAGTGATCCTATAAGGGTTCCGTTTTCGGTATGGAAACCTAAAAATTACTTTCAATTCAATCGAGTGATTGGTTTCAAAGTTATTACCTGTTGCAGATAAATTTTCAAAATTTTGACGTCGTTTTTAAACAGTCTACCTAGTCTTCTTGTTTGAAACAATATTAACAAGTTATACTTTAAACGTTTAAGGTTTTTTTAAGCTTTCAGAAAATCTAAAACTAATTCGGCTATTTTTATTCCTTTTTAAGATATCGCTGTAAATATAACAAGCTGTTTTTAGGTAGTTGAAAATTGTTTAGTTTTTTAAAATTGCTTGACTTATTGCAAACTAAATTGCATAATATTGGCGTAATAATATTTATATTGGCGTAATCTGTGTGAAATTCTGCGTGTTTTGATATGCAATATGAAATAATCGGAGATGTAGCGAAAATCGCGATTGTTTTAATAACCCCTTCTGCGAAATTGCGAATTTTGACATGTCTTGGATATTGACATTTAATACATCAAAAAACGATAAATTTTGTGTAGAACAAAGAACTAATAGTCTTTTTCTGTTTTGATGAAACATAAGCGAGACAATAGCGATTATAAAAATGCGCAAAATACCGTAATTTCGGATCTAAATTGACTGAATCTTTTTCAAAATTATTCTAAATTAAATGCAGATTAAGACTATGTATGAAACTTGCAGTTGCAAGGAGAATATAAACTTCTCAAATTTTCTATAAAATGATTCGATCAATTTTTGAGAGACTCGAAAATTTTATCTCAATTTTCTCAGGCCGCTGGCCGGTTCGGCAAAACCGGATTTCAACTTGATTTTATCTGTTCCTCATAACACCTTTCAAATCTTATTAAACCAGGCAGAGTGTGTACACTTCGTTTTTAATGTTTCGTAGGTTAAGCAGTTTGAGCTTTGATATACGCTAGGACACTCGCTTATAGTTACTATCACAATCACGGGACATCGTACACGGAAAAAAGTACACTTTGAAAATTACAGTTCAAATAGTAGCAGCGGCCTTACGAATACAAATTTGTAAAGATTGCACTCGCACACTGGAATTTTTAAAACTTATTTACTAATAATACCGGAAACTGTTAAAAAAAAAACAATTTATAGTTTTTACAGTTTCAAATTTGTAAGGCCGCTGCTACGATTTAAAACTGTAATTTTTAAAGTCTACTTTTTTTTCGTGTAATAATGAGCTCGTAATATTTCAATAATAACTGCAATTTAATGTTAGTCACAATTAAATATTATTAATTCAATGTTAATTAAAAATGTTTATTCGTTTATTTTTCTAATTTGATAATACATTTATATAAACAAATTAGAAAATGAAATAGCACGATTTGATACAAATTTCTTACAATCACACAAAAAATAGATTATTTTTCCGAGATAAATCTTAAATATTAATTACAAATATTGTTGAAGAGTTGCGATAAAATTACAAAAACAGATATAGTTTAAAAGAGTTCCATATGGTAACATATATTTTATACAAATAGCAAGTGTTTTGGCTAAATAACATGTCAATAAAACAACACATCGTTTTAACATTTGATAAGATTTTCTTAATTGCTTCTAATTTATTTATAAATTCAAATATTTGAACTTTCTATATTTTCAATTTAGCATTTTGTTTAATATTTGATAAGTTTGAAAAATATGAAAGAGATAACCTTGGAATAATTTGAGAGGATGTGTTGATGAGCTGAAGAGCTCTTGATGTAGCCTGCTCTACTTGTATGCGCGTTGATGCAAATAATAAATAAACAATTTTAAATTTTTCAATTGTAATATTTTGATTGATCTAGATTCCAGAATATTTACAATTGTTATAGGAACTCAATTATTGAAACAAAAAATGATATGATAATTATTTTTCTCTATATTATTACAAATTCCCCCCTCCAAAAAAATGAAAACAATATATTGAGTATAAGGATTATCTCTCAATACTCAGCTTATAACTTGATTTTACAAACCACAAACTTGTTTCTGAATTTGATTTATTTTATAAATTAATATCAATCATGATTATGACATATTTTATATATTTATATACACCTTTCGTTTAATTTTTATACCATTGGAAAATTTAGTTAACATAATTATCGTATTAAACTTAATATCAACATTTAAATTACTTTATTATTATAATTTACGAGATTATATTTAATCTTCATTTTCTTCTTCTTTGTCAGCAGTTGTTTATCCATCCAGCAGAGGATTAGATAAGCCTCTTTCAAATTTTTCCATATGTCTCTATCCAAAACAACTCGGGTCAGAGACTGCTCGACGTCGTCTTTTGGGGTCTTCCGATATTCCTCTTTAACCCAAGGACAATAAAATTCAGCTACACGATCAATAATGTATTTTACCATCGATCTCCTCCTAATTTCTGTATTGCGTATTTTGTCTCGTAGGCTAATTCCAAGCATTGACATTTCCGCTGCTATTTGTGTTCTCTAAAGTTATAGCCACAATTATGCGCTTTCCTCTTCCTTTTAACTTGCGCTTCATCTTCCATTTCAACTTGCGCTAGCGCAACCTCTGTTAAGTTGGCAGAACCAACTCGGAAGAAAAAAATCGCGACGGCACATAATAATCAGCTTTTTATCCGCTAACGATTGTAAAAAGAAAAAAATCTCCCGCCCTTCCCATTTCCCGGGAAAATAGGATCCCGCTAACTTAACAGAAAGTTAGATGGACCCATCGTAAAAATAATTATATTGAGAAAATAATTGCACCGGAATTATCCGCATTTTATCCGCTAACTATTGTAAAGAGAAAAAAATTTCCCGCCCTTCTCATTTCCCGGGAAAATGGGATACCGCTAACTTAACAGAAAGTTAGCGGGACCCACCCTAAAAAAAATATTTTGAGGAAATACATGCACCGGAATTATCCGCTTTTTATCCGCAAACGAATGCCGCGAGAAAAATAATTTCCAAACTTTTCATTTCCCGGAAAAATTGAGCTTTTTTTTCGTGGAATTCGTTTGTGTATGAAGCAAAAGTTATCAGGTGCTATCGCGGAGAAATAATGATATCGGGGAAAAAAATTGCTGAGAAGTAATTTTGAAGAACAAAGAAAGAGAGGGGTGGCAATAGCTCCACTAACTAAAACTGCCCTCTCACCCCACCGTAGGTGGGAGGAAGGCAACCAAAAGAACATTTCATTTTTGAAAAGACCTAACATACCGTTTACGTCTTTGAAAGGTCCTAGCATGCCGCCCGCATCTTCGAAAGGCCCCAGCATTTCCCCGCCGCGCCGATGCCTTTTTGAACGGGGCAATAGAAATAACGTGTGACGATTCGGCCGGGGAAAAACAAAAAAAAATAGACTCCACCCCTTTCCGAAATCCGCTATCTATTTCCGGGTTGGAATGAATACGATGGGTTTCATGAATCACCGATACCTATGATGGATACGAGGAATGTCATCCCGAAATTACTTATTTATTCTCGTTGCGATTAAGCTTTCACTATAGAATTGTTTTCAGAGGTTTATCAGAATTTTAACAGAACTTAATGAATCAAATTTTCCTCTAAATAATCGTAATTCTTCTCTTCTTCCTCATTATCTACCCCTTTCTTTCTTTGTTCTTTAAAATTACCTCACAGCAATTTTTCCCCGGTATCCTTATTTCGCAGCGATAGTACATGATAACCTTTGCTTCATCCACAAACGAACTCCGTGAAAAAAAAATCCCAAATTTTCCCGGGAAATGAAAGTCTCGCGGCATTCGTATGCTGATAAATAGCGGATAATTCCGGTGCAATTATTTCCTCAATATAATTATTTTTAGAATGGGTCCCGCGAACTTTTCTCACGAAAGTTAGCGGGACCCAATTTTCCCGGGAAATGGGAAGGGCGGGAATTTTGAAATTGGCGTTGCAACTGGAAACATGGTTGTAGTATGAATATAAAGTGGAAAGAATGGGAGATAAAAGGATCGCGAAGGATGAGTTTAAAGCGTTTAGAAAAGAAGGTATAGGTAATGCTAGGAAAACTGTCGGTTGTTGAATTTGAGAGAATGATTAAGAGAGGCAGCAATTTAGAAATGATAGAAATGTAGGAGAATGGTTGATAGATATAGAGATGCAGGAAAAGTTAAAGGTATAGAAGAGGGGACTTACAACCTCGAGTATCAAAAAATACATGTATTTGGAAAGATACCTCCGACGTTCCCGATATAGTGATCGTTAGATTCAGGTGCGGTATTGAAGAAATGGGCAGGAGGTACTGGATGACTCCAAAGGAGAGAACCTTCCGTATATGTGGGATTTGGAATGAGGCATGGGATCACTGAGATATGAAGAATGAGCTGTAAAAGGGGTGGGAGGCTATAATGAACAAAAATGGCCAGGGTCTGTCGCTCATGAGCAACATTGTTCAGTGGAAAGATAACAAAGGTGTACAACTGTATAATAGTGTAACCAATGTAATGTTCTAATGTTCGTATGTATGTATTGTGTTTGAAAATTAAAGATTCTTAAATTCTTTTAAACCTATTTTATTGTTGGTGTGCCGCCAAATTTTGAAATTGGTAAAAGTTTAGAGCAACAAAAAAAAGGTTGAGAATCACTGGGTTAGACGATAAATCCAGAAACTTTTATTTCATTTTTAACCTCGGACTGTGTCATGTTTAATATTCTATAAATTGTATTGTAATTTTTGTAGACATAAACAAAATAAAATTATTGTATATTATAATAAAATATATACACACAAAATAAATTTATTCTTGAAAATTGAAAACGAAGAGGCAAGGAACCCAAGGATGGTGGGAGTCAGCGCGCTACGAGTTCCTTTTAACTAGGGTTTCTGAATATCCGCACTTTTTAAAAACCGCGGTTTTCGGTTTTTGAAAATTAAAAACCGTGGTTTCGGGTTCGGTTTTTAAGATCTTTTGGTAGTAGTGCCTGATATTTAAACGAGATCTTAGTTTGTACAAAAGTAGCCGCTAAGGGAAAATGATCTTTCGGAGTAGGTGGATGTAGCTTTAATTGTAGAGAGTACTTGAAAGAAATAACTAATCTTTTTGTTCTCTCAGAAGTACTTTTATATTTAGCAAACTTCTTTTTCATAGAATTAGGATAGCGATTTGTTTGCATTGTATTTTGATAGTATTATTATTTAATTTTTCTTGAATAGCTTTTTGTACTTCGTCTTGCAAGGAATAATTTGGATTGGTCACTTCTTCTAATTCTTCTGAATTTGCCGAACATTCATCCTCGACTTCAACCTTATTGCTGTCTGGATAAAGTTGTTCAAAAAGATTTTCCGTCAATATTAAAACAGACTTTGTTGGAACTTTCGAAGGATCTAGAAAACATCTAGCCAGTTCTGATAATTCCAAATTTTCACGAGTCTTCAAACGTTCCATGATATTTTTCATTGAAGCTTTGTTTATATCAAAACCAATTAATTTTATTTTATTTAATCATCACTGCTGCAAATGTTTTCTACTTTAGATGATTTCTTGTAAAAAGTGTCATACACAGCGAAATGAATTGTATGCTTAATGCAATTTTTGCAACTGAACAAATTTTTGCTTCATCAGGACAATCGGTACCACTTTTTTAATTACCCGGGCATCGTCATGTGTAGTATCTTAATCGATAATAATCCCACGGCAAAAAATCCCAGACTCAATCAAACTTTGAGGTTTTTGCGACCCTAAATTGAAAACCGCGTTGAAATCGCTTGATAACTCACGCCGCGATGGCCCGTCAAAGTTAGATATACCGAGGATTAGTTGCATTTGTTTTTTCGAAATTTCGCAGCTGCCGCAACAAATTCGATGTTTTGTTAGAGCAAAACGGGGTCGGAAAGCGAGACTGAAAACCGCGTTGCGAAATTTTTGACAGCGGCGTCGCGACACCACCTCAAAGTTCAATTTCCTAATGCGGCTGCTGGTTTTTCCGCCGTAGTTTTCTTAATTTTTAAGCTAGCAAAACAAGTATGATGTTTTGCTGAAGGGAAAGCTTATCAGGAAGCGGTAATGAAAACTTTCTTTCTTTCTTCGTATTCCATTTGAATTAAGGTCATAACACCTGAAACATCGGACCAGAAACATTTTGGAAAGATTTGGTTGGGAAACCGGCCAGCTATTGCTTTTCGAATAAATTCAGATTTTGAAATTGCTCGAATACATATACCATCGATGGTTGCCATTTTTGCAACAACAGTTTGCAATGTTTGAAATAGCATTAAATAAAATGTACTTCATTTATATTTATCTTTCCATAAAACCGAAAACCGCGGTTTTTTATGACGGTTATGCGGTTTCGGATTTTGCACAGAAAACCGCGGTTTTGCGGTTCGGATATATCCGAACCAGAAACCCTAGTTAAGCAGTTTGAGCTTTGATATAAGCTAGGACACTTGCTTATAGTTACCATCACAATCACGGGACATCGTACACGGAAAAAAGTACACTTTAAAAATTACAGTTCAAATAGTAGCAGCGACCTTACGAATACAAATTTGTAAAGATTGCAGTCGCACAGTGGAAGAAAAGAGGAAGAAATAGAGAGTACAAATGTTAAAATGGGCGTTGCAACTGGAAACATGGACACCGTGGTACATTGTGCCACGTTTGCGTTGTAGTATGAATGTAAAGTGGAAAGAATGGGAGATGAAAGGATCGCGAAGGAAGAGTTTAAAGCGTTTAGAAAAGAAGGTATAGGTAATGCTAGGAAAACTAAATGTGGAGTGAGAAGGAAATGTATAAAAGGGGTGGCTGGTCGGTTGTTGAATTTCAGAAAATGATTAGGAGAGGCAGCAATTTAGAAATGATTGTAGGAGAATGGTTGATAGAGATAGAGATGCAGGAAAAGTTAAAGGTATAGGAGGGGACGTACAACCTCGAGTATCAAAAAATACATGTATTTGGAAAGATACCTTCGACGTTCCCGATATAGTGATCGTTAGATTCAGGTACGGTAGTGAAGAAAGGGGCAGGAGGTACTGGATGACTCCAAAAGAGAGAACCTGCCGTATATGTGGGATTCGGAATGAGGCATGGGATCACTGAGATAAGAAGATCGAAAATGGCCAGGGTTTGTCGCTCATGAGCAACATTGTTCAGGGGAAAGAAAACAAAGTTGTATAACTGTAGAATAGTGTGACCTATGTGATGTACTAATGTCCGTATGTATGGCCTTCTAAAAAATTCGATTGCCAAGATCGTAGAATATAAGTGTTATATAAATAAGTGTTAATAATAATAAATGCCAAAATAAGTTTTATATATAACTAACAAAAATTGCAGACAACAGACCGATCACTCGTAATGTGTTTGAAAATTAAAGATAAGTGAAATTCTTTTAAACCTATTTTATTGTTGGTGTGCCGTCAAATTTTGAAATTGATAAAAGTTTACCGCAACAAAAAAAAAAGGTTGAGAATCACTGGGTCTGGGTCTGAGACCACTGGTCTATGGTGCGCAAACCGTGGGTCGCGACCCCTCGGGTCGCGAGGGATATGTTGGGGGTCGCCTAATTCAAAGAAATTTATTTAAATTTTTTTTTAAAACGACCACATACAATTGTAGAATCCATCATTCTTGCTTCAGGAATTAATGTTGTGGAATTATGTTGTAAAAAGTTAGAAGGAATAAAAGGAGTACAAGTTATTTGAATTTATTATTAGGTATTTTGAGGAAAATGAGCTTAATAACCACTGATGGTGCTGCAGCATTAACAGGTAGTAATAAATAACTAAGAGGGTTAATAAAGAATATTGCTCCCCATATAGTATTCAACCATTGAATGACACATAGGCAAGCTCTGGTTGCAAAAGAAATTGATGAAGAATTGTACAAGATATTACAGGATGCCATTGCTGCAATTAATTACATTAAAAGCAACAGTCTAAACAGCCGTCTCTTTGCAATACTATGTAAGGAGATGGGTTCTGTTTATGAGACATTATTACTAGATATATAAGTCAGATGACTCTCAGGCGGCAAACTATTGCGACGTATTTTCGATTCGAAAAACGATAATTCTACATTTCTTTGATAGAAAAGAAACATATATTGGTACGCTCATTCACTAATGAAGATTGGCTCGGAAAACTCAGTGACATGGTTGAAAAACATTTCAAACAGTAAAATTTTCGAAAAACTTAACGATTTGAATTTGAGTTTACAGGGAGAGAGCATAAACATTTTAATATTGAGCAGTAAAATTGAAGCTTGAAAAATTAAAATTAAAATTGAAGAATTAAAAAAACCAATACAAACATGTTCCCGTGCTTTTCATAATTTACTAAAGAACATAATAGCTATAGATTTCTGGATATTTCAAACCACCATTTCCCATCATTTGATAAAATTGGGAGAAAACTTAACAAAAAGGTTCGAAAAAATTCCAGATAATGAATTAGGTTGGATCCGTGATCCATTTTCGTTTGATATTATTAATTCCAATATCTCTGTAGTTGAAAAAGAACAGTTAATTGATATTTCAAGCGACGAAACACTGCGCATTCAATTTAAGTCTCAGATTTGTCAAAAATTTTGGTTATCGATTGGAAACAAATATGCCGATTTGAAAAGAAAGGCTATCGATATTTTAATTCAGTTTAATTCTACCTACTTATTTGAATCCGGCTTGTCAAAATTTGTTGTCATTAAAACAAATTATTGAACTCGATTGGATCCTGAGGATGAAAGCAATGAACATGGAAGCAATCATGAGCTCTTTGCAACCGCATACTTTGCATTAAATTCTTATGATGTAAGGTTTTTTAAAAGTATTTTCCATTAAAAACATGTTTATACTCATATTTGCATAAATAATTCCACTGTTTCGTCAAATTATGTGTTGTACTCAAACCTCTTATAAGGCAGAAACATATATGGTGTTTTTAAAAGAGTGTTAAGCGGCCCATACACTATACAACTTGTTGTACAACCAAGTCTTCCAACGTGTTGTAACTGTAGGTCCTACACTGTCATACAAAGTCTTCCAACATTAGTTTTGAGGTGAAATTTGATCTGCTCGGATCTTGTGCTAGTTTTGCTACATTGCTATATAATATTTCTTGGTCACTTAAAGAAATCATTTAATTCATCTAAATACCATAATGTTGGCTTGTATACATCATCAATTTATGAACTAGATTTTTAATTTTTTTCCATCTTCTTCAGTTCTCTTCCATAACAAGTCTTCATATTGTTTATTCTTTTTTTATATCATCTAAAGATGCATTTTCATCAATTTCTTTTAAATCAGTTAAAAGCGTTCGCCATGCCTTATAACATTTGTTTTTATCTTTATACACTGCACATTTTACTTGGTTAATCCGGCACATTCAGTAATCCGGCGCTCTGGGGAAACACGTTTCGTTTCTTTACGCTGCCCCGAGCCAGACATAGCAGAGAGCACCTTGCGCACAGAAGAAATCAAGTCAAAAACAACACCAGCCAGTGTTCTTGGGAAAAGGTCTGGCCAACATACCCTGCTTTTTACTCTGAAAACTTGATTGACGATTCAGATCAAGCTAACTCCACTCTACAATTGTCTTACTATCTGTTCTAAGTTTTTACAGATTTTTTTGTATTTACTCGTTTACCTATATAAATACATATTTTATTCTTTCTGAAATGCAATTGTACATAAAATATGTAAAATTGTTATTGTTTTCTTTTAATCCTGATAATCCAGAATTGTTAGATAATCCGGCGGTTGTCTGGTCCCATATGTGTCGGATTATCAAGATTATACTGTACACGTATAAAAGTTTTCCACTTTTCATTCTTTGTTATATTTGCCATTATTTTAATCACTTATGGTAAGAAATAGTTTATAAAACCTCAAAGAATATGCGTCAAAAAACTAGAAACACAATTTAAGTACAACGATGTAAACAAGACAAGATCAAATGTAAACTGATGTCGGTGGTGAAGTTGTACAACTGTCCAATACACTGTCAGACAGGTTGTCCAACATTACGCCACGCCCACAGAAAATCAAAAGTAGTTTGATTTTGTCCAACCAAACCTTCAAACCAAAATCTGGTTGTACAACCTACACATACACTGTCCAACTTTTCGTACAACCAAACCAAGTTGTACAACAAGTTGTATAGTGTATGGGCCGCTTTAATTTTACAAATTTTCAACTAATACTAGACTTTTATAGGAGTACCATTTTTATGATGGAATGCATAAGTTTGCTGCGCTGTTTTAAAAAGGCTGTATTTTATTCCATGACGTCAACAAAACTCCTTTAAAAACACCCTGTAAACGCAAATTCCAGAAAGAATTTCACTTTACCTACGTTACGGTCGCGACAACATTTTACTCAAAATGGGGGGTCGCTAATGAAAAAAGTTTGCGCACCACTGGGTTAGACGATAAATCCAGAAACTTTTATTTTATTTTTAACCTCGGACCGTGTCATGTTTAATATTCTATAAATTGTATTGTAATAGATTTTTGGAGACATAAACAAAATAAAATTATTGTATATTATAATAAAATAAATACACACAAAATAAATTTATTCTTGAAAATTGAAAACGGAGAGGCAAGCAACCCAAGGATGGTGGGAGTCAGTGCGCTACGAGTTCCTTTCAACTTTTGATGCATGCGTCACGTGCGTCGTTGCATGTTTCTTGTTCAATAGCGTATGCATCTAACCTTTCAACAGACGCATACCTCTTGACGACCAAAAGTTGAACAAGTGTGGACATACCATAAAGCGTTCTATATATTTCGCTGTTGATGTTTTAGTTTTTAGTCCATATGTGGATACGGCCAAGATGTAGGCACCATAGACTTTTCTTTTGAGACTTATAGGGATGTTCCGATATTTAAGAATATGTCCTAAGTTCCCATACGCTGTCCAGCTCAGTCGTACTCTTCTGGTTATCTCAGACGTTTGATTTTCCTTGCCCGATTTAATTAAGTGACCTATAGTCCATTTTTTTTAAATGCGGTACAGGGAAAATAGGGCTTATTTGACCTTGTTGTAGGTAAATGTACTCTTCTACCATGTCAAACACCAGGCTGTCTATTGTAATATGTAAGTCGTCCCTGCTCATAATCTTGCTCTTGTTCAGATTCAGTTTTAGTCCTACCAGCAGGGACGCTTCATGGAGTTCTGTCATCATACGCTCTAGTTGATTGGAATCGCTGTTTATTAACACAATATCATCAGAAAATGAGAAATAGAATAAAAATCATAAACTAGAATGTTTTTGGAATATTGCATGTTAATAATAATATAATATTTGTTAAATATTTTATTTATAATAAAATTAGCTAAATTATACATATTTATCGTTATTTTCAATTGCCGTTTCTAAAATTCGCAAAAGTGGTTAGAACGAAAATAACTCGCATACAAATTTTAGTAAACATAATAATCTTATTAAACTTAATATCTACATTTAAATTACTTTAATGCTACAATTTATGAGATTATATTTAATATCTGGCAAAAAAAATCTGAGAGAAAATATTCCGCAAACAAAAAATGACAAATATAATAAAAATCATAAACTGAAATGTTTGTGGAATATTGCTTGTTAATAATAAAATAATTTTTGTTAAATATTTTACTTGTATTAAAATTAGCTAAATTATACATATTTATCGTTCTTTTCAATTTCCGTTTCTAAAGTTTGCAAAAGTGGTTAGAACGCCAACAACTCGCATAAAACATGATGTTGTACGTTATGTTGCGCGATTCCATTAGAAAAGCACTGCGTTATGTTCACAGTAAGTTACATATTATAAAATACTTATTTGAATTGTAAATATTTTTTTATTACATTGTATTAATAATTACATTGTAAATCTAGTGTATAAAAATTAAGGAACACAACTCAAATACACGTGCGAATTTTTAGGTGGAAATGTACTGCTTGTTATAAAAATTCTATGATCAATTTAGACAGTATGGACGTCATAACAATTTAAATTTATATAGGGAGTAATTTTTACTGATAAGATATGACTTTTGCCAAAAAAATGCGATTTATAAATAACAATAAAGGTACTTGATTTATGTAGCAAATGAACGTACTGATTTGTAGTAATTTAGCAAACTGGATTTGTTTATTGGATTACTATTTTCTTTATCATTACGGATAATCGAGAGTATACAGTGTTTCCTTATAACAGGGGTACCCAACCTTCGACCTGTTATAAGAAAAAAATAATGTCTATCGACTACCTGAAAGAAAATTAAAAGTACATAATAGTTATTTATCAGACAAGCGGCTAAAATTAAGGTTTAACGAGTAGAATTAAATTCGCGAGTTAAACCTGAATTTTATCCGCGAGTGTAATATAAACTTTTATTCAATTTTACTTTTGCTCTAACAAGTGAAATTCAAAGAAACGTTCCATTTCCGTGTTTTTGTTTTTTAAGAGAAGCATCTCTTACGTCCGGCCATGATTGTGTTGTTGTCAAAATAATCAAAATTTTGAGTATTGTGTTTAATTAATTTGTGTTTTATTAATCATAAATGAATACATCCGAAGAATTATTGTTAGATGGTGACGCAATTGCGGAAAGATTACTCTCGCAGAAATCAAGAGATTTGCACAAAAAAATGTACCCTATAATAAGTTTAGTGATTGGCGATCAAAAAAGAACATCAGTGAAGTCAATAATTAGGGTTTTGTTTACGCAGGCCGTAAGTGAGTTATTATGATGCATTGCCATGGATACTTTTATTTCTACTTTTTTAGTGAGTAAACCACCGTTAATACATATAATAGGGAAAATTCATGGTTTTTTTATATTTTTAATTCACTGTTTACACTTTTATAACATAGTAAAAAATATAAATACTGCTTAAAAATGCTGTAATTAAGTTTAAAAAAATATTTAAAATTGAGAAAAATGTTGAGCTGTTTAAACGCCGCCATTTTCGCGCGGCCTGTTGATGACGTCAAAGATCACTGTCCATTGTTTACTACAGCTGTTTTCATTTTTAACTTGACGTTTTTGACGTTTATTTTCTAACCAAAAGACAGCAATTACATACAAATGTAAGAAATACGGACTTGATTATATGGAATATTACGTCACTTTCGTTTTAACCCATGGTGTTGCGTTTTACACATTTAAATTTCCCTCGCTTAATTTGCTTTTATTTATTAATTTTAAGTATTTAAAAAGATATGAATTACAAAAATAATGGTTTAGTTCAAATGTCCGCTGAATAAAGATTCGGAAAAAAAAATTTAAACCAAATTTAAATTTCATGCATATTCCCTATTATTACTGTAATTTAAACGATTTGTGTATACAAATCAAATGTTTGCAAACATTGGCAAATTTAAATTTTCTTCCGATCGAAGGGCGACTAAAATTAGCTTTTAGCTTTCTTCTTCTTCTTCTGCCTAATTGTCTTCAACAGTGGGATTAATTAATTAATTAAAGCTTTCTAAAAATCTTTTTTGAATAATTTGAAACTTATAAATAGGATGGTTGCGACTGTTACTACATGGTAATTCATACTTTCATTGATTGAAAAAATCACTATGTTTTTACCACACTTATGTTATATTATAAGTGTGGTAAGAACTTAGTGAATTTTTCAATTCAATGAAACTTATAAATTAAACGATTGGCATAATACATGTTATTTAATGCACTCCACCCATTCGATCACTATCAGTTCATTCATCCACACAGCATCCTTCATATTCATTATAATTTTTGAAAACAAAAAATGGATTAAATGAGGATGATATTGGATACAGTACTTCTTATAATTCTGTTGAACATATTCATTGCCCGTACAAGTTTAGTTCCCATTTGTTTAATCTTGTATATTTTAAAAATAATTCTTAAAATACTCATTAGTACTGCACGACTATTTTGGAGAATTATCGGAATTTAAAAGGGGCGAATTATTGAATTGAAAGAAGCAAGGAAATAGCCAAAAGATTAAACATTAACGCTTCCACAATTTTAAGAACATGGAGAAGATGATCTGAAGAATATAGTTTATACATGTACGCTAGGCAGATCTTTAGGTTGATCTAGAACTAGGTTGATCTAGAACTGGAGTGGCGAATCTTTATGTATCAAAGTGCCATTTTTCCTAAAGAAATATTTAATGAGGCCATAGACGTGCCGTCAAATAATTTTGACTTAGTGATTATTGAGAAAATAATAATACTAAATACCATCAATTCAAAACTCTTTATTTGGTATCAAAAATAGTATATTTTGCAACCAGGGCGGTAAGTTGTCAACTGATCACGTGAGCGAAATTGGGTGCACGAACGAAGTGAGTGGCAGTGCGCACATTCGCTCGAGATAATACCGGTCGTGTTGCAGATAATATTTTTTATTACTCATGCGGGGACAGAAGGGGACGTATTTTACAAGTTTGGGATCCAGAGACCATAAAAAAATAGAATAAAAAATGAAGAATTTGCTTTTTCAATTGTCTCCGGTGGTCTGGATTCGTCATAAGAACTCTTATCAGTCTCCGGTATCACCATAGAATTTACACTCATTTTAAAACGATTTCTTTAATTTTTAATTTTATTTTGTAATGAAAAAAAAAATCTGTCTCTTTCACGTCACTTTTTTATACTGAGGACTTGATTGTGTTTATTTTATTTATTTAATTGTTTTTTATTAATGTAACTTAGCAATATTGAATATTTGTTTGCGTTACCCGAGTTATGTGGTAATACAGCCAAAAATGGTATTTGTCGCACTAAAAAACGTGCGCCAAGATACTACTTTTAAAGAATGAGTAATAAAAAATACATTTTGCAATGTATAATAATAAATGTTTCAGTTATACGCATAATTGAAATTAAAGTACATTAGTGTAACTTCTATTCTTGCAGATTAGATGACAAATTACTTTTATTAGGGTTGGAAGATGTTACTTTTAGCAGAATGCCTGCTGAACTAGAGTCATCTGTCAAACAGTTTCTAAGCTAAGTTTTCTACGGGTTTCTAATGACCCGTAGGCATAGGTAGATGAAAATATGGTTAAAATAGCACGATAGCTTCTTCAAACGGTTAAATGTGCCTAGAAACGAATTCTATGTGTCCAAAATTTTGTTACTGGCATTTGTACTAATATTGCTTGTTAATATTTCTGTTTCAATTAATTTCGACTCTTTCATTGTTTCAACAAATTTTTGAATCCATATTGAACTAGACTGGAAATCAATCAGCTGCATTTCAAATTCTTCAATTTCCAACCAATCGAATTGTGACAATTTCAGCTTATCAAATGAAGTTACATCAGGGTACATAATAAGCTTGAGTATTTTCGATAATTGTTTTAACTGGGAAAATCTCCCTGAAAATTCCTGGATTGAAGATTCAATTGCAGAAATAAATTCTTCAGTAGCTTTTTCTTCGCCTGGTTTCTCATGTACATCTAAATCGTTGATATTTGTTTTCAGGTTTGGGAAATACTAGTAGTTTTTTGTTATAATATCGATTCTGAAAACATGGACTTTAGCGTGAAATGCGCCACTGAGATCTGTCATGACGATAATTGTTTTATTTTTGCCTTGAAGCTCTGCTATTTTGAATTAAAATGCAAACCGTTTTGATCGGTAGCGTGCTCAAAATATTCTGTCGCGTGCCATTGGCCCTCCATTCCTGATGTAGAAGATCGACCTGTGCTAGACAAAGTAGTACATACTATGTAAACTAGACAGAATCTGAACTAAATCAGGCGAACCTTTCTATTCTTGTGCCAAAAAATGTGATTTAAAAAATATTTCTATTTCAAATTCTAATGAGTCAAAGAGTTTTTACGAGTCGATTTCAGAGGAGCAATTGCGCATTTTCAAAGTACCACGTGTGACACGTATGGCATAGCTTCACCACGCCTAGACTAGACGAACTACATTTCTATACTCGTGCCAAAAATGTGATTTAAAAAATATTTCTATTTCAAATTCTAATGAGTCATAGAGTTTTTACGAGTCGATTTCAGAGGAGCAATTGCGCATTTTCAAAGTACCACGTGTGACACGCATGGCATAGATTCACCACGCCTGGACTAGACGAACTATACAAAGGTACTAGCCTAGAGAGATTAACCTTGTACGTCTTGTTTATTCGTATTCTTATTAGTTTATTCTTGTTTGTCCGTTTAGTTTTGTAAGTCTTGACAAAATTGTATGGTTTCTTTTGTTTCTTTTGTGTCTTCTGTTTAGTATTGTATGCCTAGAAAGTCTTGTCTGCTTAATCTTGTTTGTCTATCCTTGACTGTCTAGTCAAATCATGTCTTGTCCATTCTAATTTACATATATATATATATATATATATATATATATATATATATATATATATATATATATATATATGTTGTATTTGAGGTTTTCGCGGATAGATACCTGTGTTGTATTGTTTTCTCGGGGATTCCGCGTTGATGCTGAGGGTTGGCTCTGAAAAGAACCGGATTCTCGACGTTTCGGCGAACTAACATTCGCCATTCTCAAGAGATATATGACCGTGTCAAGAGAAAACAATGCAACACATATATATATATATATATATATATATATATATATATATATATATATATATATATATATATATATATATATATATATGTATGTACTATTTACATAGTAAATATCGGGGTCGTTTGACTGCAAAGCCTTTCTGCACCGCGACCAACTTGATCTATTGTGCTTGACCCTACTACTATTACTCTTCTAGGATTTCAACTTCGTGAACGGAGTATAACATATTTCTGAGAGGCTTGCTACTCAGCTCCAAGGTGGTCATTCTTGCGACCCCGAAGTGGGCAAGCCTTACGTGTGCTAGCGCTACACAAGTGCACATTATGTGTTCAGCGGTTTCTTCGTCTGATTCACATAATCTACAGGCAACTTCCTCTACCTTTCCCATTTTATGTAAGTGATATGTCACCGGACAATGTCCTGTGAGTATGCCTAGCAAAGTTCTGATTTCACTTCTAGAGAAGCTTAGCATCTGCTGCGTTTTTGCGGCTGAACAGTTTATGAGCATTTTAGTTTGCCTCTGTCCTGATGTGTTCTTCCGGTAGGTTTGTTTTTGCTCTTCTTTCCATTTCTTAGTCCCATGCCTTACGTGGGCCTTTGCAATGGGTCAAATGCCGTGGACTCCCTGTGACTCCGGCTGTATATGCCAATTCCTGTACCCTTAGCAGTTTTTGATGCGTCGGTGTACCACATGGACGCTTTGTCTTTCAGATGTTCGATTCTTTGAACACTGCTTTGGCGGTCATTAATGACCACTTCAACGGCTGTGTCAAAGTCGTATTCTGTCCACTCATTTCCCAGTCATTTTCCCATCGTCATTTCCCAGGGATGCTTCAGAAATTCCTTTCCGATTTGTTCCCTTATGTCCATGTGTCTCTGAATAGGCGATGTACACCTTAGTCTCAGAGCACTGAGAAGACCTTCTTTTTCTACCTGTTTGTGCAGTGGGAGTAGGTCCAACAAAACTTCCATTGCTGTGGTTGGAGTAGATTGTATCGCTCCTTTTATACCCAAGCACGCGAGCCGTTGTAGCATGCTTTGGGTCTTTTTTTCCTTTGTTTTGTACCACCGAGTACCATACGAGTGAACCGTAGGTGATAATCGGTCTTACCACTGCTGTGTAAAACCATAGGATAAAGTGACCACACGTCCCGATTTTGGCGGGACAGTCCCGCTTTTTTCAGGACAGTCGCGCGTCCCGCCGATTTTTTAAAATGATCCGCGTTTTAGAAGATATCTCCATTTCTAATTTTAAATACTGTAGTATTTATATATAGTACTATTAGTACTGTAATATATAAAATAAGATTTTTCCACATATTCCCATAAAATCTCCTTTTTTAATGTCACCCAATGAAATTTTTTAATATCCTCGAATTGAACTGTCCATTCTTTAAGATATTCCAAGCAGTTATTATAAAAAATTCTGACTTCTTTCAGTAAATCCGGTCGTTTAATGGCACCTTCTTTGTAGTTACCAATAATTAATAATAAATACATTTTTGTGTATTTATAGAGAAGTATATGAATGCATACAATAATAGTAGTTTATGATACAAGTGTGAGAAGAAGGGTTTTTGTGCACGAGTCACGAAGTTTAAAGCACGAGCCGAAGGCGAGTGGTTTAATAGCAATCAGTAGATTTAATCTAGATTAGGTTATGGTTAGGTTAAATTATATTAGAGTCAGATATATCCAGATTGAGAGGCCGAGATTTCCTGATTAGTCATATGTCAGAAAATTGATTGTCACTACGTCGATGTTTTTTGTTTAGTGACGCAAGTTGTTGCCATAATAACAACAAACAGAAATCGTTTAAGAATAAAACTCCATTTGATTTACATTGGACTTTTACGCACGATTTCGATAGTATTACACACGATTATAATAATGGCTTCCTACACATGCAATAATGTATGAATGTGTTCATTTTGGTGTGTGAGCAGATAAAATACATTTTTTTTTAAATATTGGTCTGCTTTCATAACTAAATTATAATTATCATTTCATCCCATTTGTCCCGCTTTGTCTCAATCAAAACTTTACCATTTTGGGTTTCCCATGTTTTCCCAAAAAGCTTACGGCAGATCCAAAAGGCCGCTGTGGCTTTTGAGAGCGTTTTGTTTAGATGCGAATTCCAAGTGAGTTTCTTATGCAAGGTTATCCCTAGATATTTCACCTCTTCGGAAAACTCTAACGTCTGACCGTCAATGCTCGGAGCTTTCAAATTCAGCTTCCTCTTTCTGGTAAAGGAGACCATTACTGCTTTGCTAGGATTGACAAATAATGGTTGACTAATTCACAAATAGGCAAACTTATAAATATAATAATAAATTATTTAAACGTTGTCCAATTTCTAATTAATTATAAAGTCATGGATGCTAATTCTATGATGAATTAAAATATAAATATTTGTTGAATTTAGTCTGCTCCAGTGTTTCCCAAAGTGTGGTACGTGTACCCCAAGGGGTACGAGAAGCGTTAGAAAGGGGTACGAAAAGTTTATCAACAAATTTGATTTTGTGTGTGTGTGTGTGTGCGCCAAAGCGAGAATAGAAAGAAAACAACATTTTTAAATAACACAAAAGATGATGTTGCAAATATTACTTTTTATAAAATGTTGAATCAATAAACGTTTATGCTAAAAATTATCTGTAAAATTCCTGCGAATTAGCTGTGAATTTGCGACAGTTCAATCAGCTATGACGGTTAATTATTATAATACAAATCAAAACTTGTTATACATCTGTTTTTAGTATTTTGTTATTATTTCCTTTATAATTTTTAAATAACCAATTATTGATTTTAATCTGCTTTTTACGTTTTGCCGAGCAGAAACTCTTTTCAAGAGAACAAATTTCTTTTTCAAATTTATAATAAAAAATGTTATTATACCTTTAAAAACTTAAAAAATCTTTAAAAACCAAACCGAGGACTGTATATTAATTATAAAATATGAGTACAGTTGTTGTCTCTGGAATCGTATATTCCACAAAATTTTAATTGCGGCATACGATGTGTTAAAAAATATTTGGAAGGGGTACATTTGAATCGAAGGTTTGGGAAACATTGGTCTAGTCTAATCTTGGATGTCTAGCCTATCAATCTTTGTCTGCTTAATCTTGTTTATCGACAATTCGACATATATCTGGTTAGCATCGTCTGTGCAATCTTATCTGTCTTTTCTTATCTGCTATTCTTGTCTGTGTAACCTTATCTGTTTAATGTTGTTTGTCTAGTTTTGTTTATCTGTTCAAATTTTTGTCTTGTTTTCTTCATTCATTCTTCATCTTTTTGTTTATCTAGTCAAATATACACTTAGGTAAATTTTAAATGTTATGGAAAATTTGTTGAAATAACATAAAAGATAAGAAGTCTAAAGATTGACCCCGTCAACCCTGAGATATATCTATATAGAAGGAAAATTTGTCCGACAAGCTTAGATTTATTATATTGCAATTTTTTATCTTTAATGTTATTTAATTGGGTCATAGTATTTTATATCTTTCAAATATAAAATACTTTCAATGCAAGTTTTCTTTCTCTTTAATACATATTACTAATACTTGCAGGCAACCTAATATATACATTTATTAATATAGAAAGCGTGCTGTAAATAAATCAGTAAATTTTAAGTGTTTGAAATAAATAAAAATGTGTTAATTTTTTGCAAAAGGAATTATATATTGGTAATAAATCGAGTTCATTAAATAAACGGATTTTGAATTAAAATAACGTTAATGTTATTCCACGTGGAAGGAAATCAAAGCCTTGCGTTGCTTTTCAATTTTATATATTCAATTGCGAACACGAACAGGCGAACTATAAAAATAAAATATTTTTAGCACGAAACTGAAACTTTTTTTAATAATAGAGACCGACTAAATTTAAAACCACTCCGAAATTTCTTTTATACACAATATAATTTCAAAATAGTTCAAACTTTTTTATTCTAATAAAAGTGTGTATTAACATTTATATGTTATTCTGTAAAAATTAAAAGTTCTTTGATTAAGACGGTTCGTAGGTATTTAATTTATTGAAATATATTTGTAAACGCCAATTTAAACATATCGTGGGTAAACATGCTAGAAGTGACCAAGTCAAAAATTGGCAAAAAGTACTAACAAGACGACACTTTTAACTGAGTGAATGTTGTAATGAGTGATTTTGATTTAAAAGATCTGGACATTTTTGGCTCATGTTAGAAGTTTATGATTATCTACGTATATGGGCTTGGACTAGAAGAAGAAGAAATATTTATTGAAAACAAAAAGTCAACAAAAGGCCATCTACGACTAGATCTTTCCGCCCAGGAGTTATACAGAGATAGATTGGGCTTGGACTATTTTTTCCATAAAGGTAGCAGGCGTTAAAACGACTTGGACACATTATCTCATTCTTGACTTGGTCACTTTTGGTAGTACACCCGCGATATATTGTTATTAAAGAATGTCATATTTATAACTAATGCATTTCTTATAAATATACAGTTTTAAAATAGAATAGTCCCCAAGAAACAAAGCGAGTGTCTCTCATTAATTGAAATAATTAATTGAAAAGTATTAATTCTTCTGTTGTAAATAAAAGGTTTTAAAATAGAATGGTCTCCAAGAAACAAAGCGAATTAATCATAAATATATATAATTGAAATGTGCCTTAAAATGTTAATTTATACATACATTGTTATTAAGAAATGTCATATTTATTACTAATTCATCTGTTGCAAATACAGAGTTTTAAAATAGAATAGTCTCCAATAAACAAAGCGAGTTAATTGTAAATAATTCGTGGAAAACATTGGCCAACTCGTTTTAAAAATGATATAAAACAAAGTATGTATTCATAGATTAAATTGGATTTCATATATTATACATGAAATATATAACAACGACATGAAATATATAATATTCTATATACCATGTGAGCCATTGAAAACGAAACAGAGGGATTTTCGGAAAGTTAAAGATGAATTCTCAAAAAACGCTCGGACACTTCAACTTTGTTTGTGAGGGGGACACCTTTTTCAAGAAAATTTGTAGCAAAATCACTTAACCCCTTCGCGCTGGGGCCTCCACCCTTGAAATTTTAAATGGCACTAACCCACCGTGATAATGATTCAAGTGATTCTTCATTTGAAAGCCCTTTTTGCCCTGAATACTAAAGAGTTAACATTTTCCAAATTTATAGATTAGTTGTTGAGATTATTTAATTTTAAGTTATGAACGCGTTCTTCGTTTATGTCGTTGAAAGGAAGTCCAATTGTTCAATCTATCCTTACAAGAACGGCAAAAGTAAAGGAAAAAACAAATTCAACGCCAGAAAAGATTTTGATTAGTTTATCAAATGCTCAAATTGTGCACCACCAACTTTCATACAAAACTAGAAATTCCGCTCGAAACGTTCTCTTACATTTTGGAGGATCTGTGGCGTAATTTGACGGCATTCTTCTATAATGCGTCGACGTAACTCTTCCAGAGACTCTGATTCTTTTGCATAAATTCTACTCTTTAGATGACCCCCACAAGAGCACAATCCATTGTCTATTCCAGAGCACAATCCATTGTCTCGGGAAAACTCTGTCCAGAAACTCCCGAACAGCCTGCGTATAATGGGGTCATCTTATTGAAGAGTCAAATGGTGTTCTAAGTAACGATCATCATTTTTAACGATATCAATAAACAATAGTGAACAACATCCTCCAACACTTCCAGGTATCGTTCACCCGTCAAATTACCGTCAAGCAAAATGGGACCAATAATGCGGTCTCCAATATTACCGGCCTAGACATTTAGTTTTAGTGAATTTTGAGTATGGACTTTGTGGAAAATTCTTGGATTCACATCCGACAAAATCGACAGTTATGGCGATTTACAGTAGAGTTTAGGAAAAATGTACACTCGTCAGAAAAACAAATGTTAAAAAGAAAATTCGCATCAGCACTTATTCATTCAGTCATCACATCGCAAAACTTTTGTCGCCTATCGCAAAAATCATCATTCAGTTCATGTACTAAATGAATTTTATATGGATGAAATTTATCTTGTTTTAGAATTCGACGAATAATTGTTCTAGGGATGTTGGTTACAGTGGCCAATTTCCTCGTACTCAGAGTTGGGTCTGCAGCAACTTGTCCCAAAACTGCAAACACAGTAGCTTCGTTTCTCACCGGAAGTTCACGTTGAGGGTCCTGTTTTTTATTCGCTACTGAACCTGCTTCTTGAAATTTCGTGACCAACTCCGACACGTATTTTCTGCTTACGTGTTTATCGGGATGCTCTTGATTAAATAAGTCTCCCGTACGATTGCCGTTCTTTCCATTTTTGAAAAAGAACGCGATCATTTAGACCAGGGGTCGGCAAACCGCGGCGAGCCACATGTGGTTCTATTAGTGCAAACTTATGGCTCTTCTAAAATAAAGTAGAATTAAAAAAAATCACAAAAAAAATAAAATGAAAAAAATAAGAAAGTCTGAAGACAGATTTACTTTCTTTGAGTTTATTCGTAAAATGGCTGGCAAATGTGTATAAGTCACGGTGCTACTATTGTGTGGTGGGGAATTTTCGTAAGGCAGAGACCGCCGCCGCCGTGTCACGCCGTCAAGTTCATAATTCACAGCACAGCGCGACTCGCACGTTTCTTTCAGTTATTGTGTGTCGCATTCAAGTCAGTGTAGTTCAAATTTTACTTTTTTTGGATTATTCAGAAATTCTAAATTCCTCTTATGGCTTTGAAAAAAAAAAAAAGTTGCCGATAAACATCGTGAATTCCAAACTGAATGGACGGAATCGTTTACGTTTGTAGCTAATGCAAATAGTCTTCCAACTTGTTTCATCTGGCTGACACACTTTTTCATAATTTTAACAATAAAGCAGAGATTATGAATAAAATCAAAAGCTTACCATTGTCTGCCAAAACTGTAACAGACAGGGCAAACAAATGTCACTAAATGTATACCAACATCAAATTGAGGGCGTTAAATCAACATCAGCCATATCAATAGCGGTCGATGAGTCTTGAGTCTCTTTGCTCGCTATATTTCAACAGATGGTTCCAAGGAAAAACTCCTGGGATTATTGCCACTCAAGGGTCAAACTCGAGGAGAAGATGTTGCAAATGCAGTTACCGAATGTCTGGAGAAAAATCACATCCCACTTACTAAAATTGTTTCAATTGCAACAGATGGAGCTAAAAGTATGTTGGGCAATTAAAAAGGATTTGTAACAATTTTAAAAGAAAACATTGATCATGACGTGTTATCTTTCCATTGCTTAATTCACCAGGAAGCACTTTGTGCACAAACATTCCCAAAATATATTGGTGAAGTTATGGATTTGATAGTCAAGGTCACCAATAATATTATCACAAAGGCGTTTAATCATGGCCAATTTAAAGAGTTTTTGAGTGAAATGGAGAGTGAATATTCAGACCTTCTCCTGTTCAACAGGGTCCGATGGCTTTCGAGAGGAAATATGTTTTCACTTTTTGCATCTTGATTTAAAGAAATTAAAGCATTCTTCGAGTACAAGGGAATTAATTATCCAGAATTAGAAGACGATCAATGGTTGCAAAAATTTTACTTCATGGTGGACGTTACATCTAAATCAGCTCAATCGCAAATTATAGGGTAAAGGAAATATTGCTTTTTATGTGTTTCAAGAAAAAATTTCATTTGAAAACAAACTAAGTTTTAGCTAATGATTTACAAAGAGGAATGTTACCTCACTTTCAAAACTTATGAGAGTACCGCCAAGAAAATGATGTTGTGATTGACACCGATTATTTCAGGACAGTCATTATTAATATGCAAAAATCTTTTCAAAGCAGATTCGACGAATTTAGAAACCTAACCTAACCAAATATTTAACTAAAAAAATACTAAAGAAAATAAAAAAGTATGATTTATTTAAAAAAAAAATCATCTGTGGCTCTTGATCAAGCTTACAATTATTTAAAACAAAAATTGGCTCTTACGTTTATAGAGTTTATAGACTGCCAACCCCTGATTTAGACCCTGTCCGCAATAGAGTTAACCATTTTTGTAGACAAACAATGTTTATTTTGAAACACGACATTCAAAAAGCAGCTTAAATGAAGATCGAATGGGATCTGTTAGGTGGCAAGAGACTAATAAAAAGTAGAATCAAAAATTAACTGTAATATTCCAACAAATCCCCTATTACACCTTGGCTTTTTAATATGCGCCAGCCCGGTATCGCATATATTGCATTCATTCAGGGTGGGCAGCCCGGACGGTTAATGAAAACCGCCCTAGTTGTCGCCTCCCCGACCAGGATTCGAACCCGGGAACTGTAATATTCCGATAACAGAACAAAACCCATTGCTTAATAGAAAAACATGTGCACTTGTCTTAAAAAGAAACAATTTGAGTATTTGTTGGACTAATAAAAATCTCTTCTGGCGTTGAATGGTGATGTTCTTTTTCTAAACATTTCCCAGTAAGAACAGATTGAACAATTGAACTTCCTTTCAACGACATAAACGAAAAACGCGTTCATAACTTGAAATTAAATTATCTAGAATACAAAATGATAGATTTAGAAAATGTTAGCCGTTTAGTATTAAGGGCTAAACGGCCTTTCAAATTAGGTGTAACTTGGTAACCCCACCGTGGCATTTTAGGGGTTCGGTCCCAGCGCGAAGGGGTTAAGTGATTTGTCTACAAATTTACTTGTAAAAGGTGTCCCCCTCACAAACAAAGTTGACGTGTCCGAGCGTTTTTTGAGAAACCATCTTTAATTATCCGAAAATCCCTCTGTTTTGTTTTCAATGGCCCACCTGGTATAATAATTTTCAGATTTCACAAATGAAACGTAAATAGTGCAAATACTTTTGCAAACAAAATTAATTAGACAAAACAAATAGAAATACACTAATAAGAATAAAGATATGACTTGACATACATGTTTTATAAGACTAAAGTAATCAAGTAAAACATTAAAAAAAAACAGACAGATAAGAATAAAGTCATGATGGGACTTGGCATAAATGTTTTGACTAGATATGTAATAAAATCACCTATTATTTAGTCTATAGTTATTTAATATATAAAGCTACGTACACACGGTATAGAAAACTAGCGTATAGTCCTAATATAGTTTGACTATAGCCGCTAGTGTGACCGCTTCTAATAGTCCAAAACTATAAGTATAGTTGAACTGTACGTTATTTTTTTAGCTATGCGAGTGTAGAAAACTATATCCGTGTGAACACCGTCATTATAGACTATCCGAACACTTGCAGCTATATCAACAAGAATGAATAGGTGTATAGATTATAGCTCGATTAAATTATAGGTTAAAATAAACAAAACTAAGGGTTTAGAAATATTTTTTTTTTTTAAATAAATAATCAGTCATCAGCAGACATACGAACAAAATTGCGGTAACAACAACTTCTGTACAAAGTTCGTATAACAAATTTTGCGTTGTTTCTTTGCGACACATTATCCATTGTTTTTCCACACATATCTTTTCTTTCTTCTTTTCTCCCTTTGTTTACGACCATTAATAATTACTATGGCAGCGGCAACCTTTATTTTCATTTTATTATTCATTTCAGATTTTTTTTTCAATTTTAATCATTCAACAAACAGTTCACAAAAAGAAAACCACAAAACTGAATTCCGCTTGTATACACACACCATTCAACTATAGGAGCGCTATCGTATAACAAAATCTACGTGTAGTTTTGCTCTCTATGTGACCACCTCTATAGTAATATTTCTGTGTAACATATAGTTCAACTATAAGACAGTAAAATATATCGTATAGTTGACTAAAAATAGAGCTCATGTGAAAAGACATGTTAGTTTACTACACCTATAGTAAAAAGTATAGGCTAATTTTCTATACCGTGTGTACGTAGCTTACAGTCTACATATTATATAACATACCTTGTAAAGTAATATATACCTTGCATAGATGAAACGGATAATTAAAAATGTAATTGCCAAAATTATTTTTAAAAGAATAATATTCGATTACATAATGTATCGTAAATTTATTGATAATTAATAATTGCTATTACAAGTAATATCCATATAACTAGATTAGATTTATAATCATTAAGTACATTAAATACCGCACACAAGAATTACATACTATAAACTAATTGTTGTAATTACGCACGTTCTAATAATTAAAATATATAAAAATTTATTTGTTATAATCGATTGTATATCTAATGGAATAATAATAATAAAGATTACGTTTTATTAACAAAAGTTACTAGAGAAGATTAATATATATTAATAAAATATATTATGGTACAATAGGAGTTCAAATAACGAGATATTCTTGCAGCGCGAACAAGATAAATGTGAACAAAAATTAAATCTTATTTTCTATTAGAAAAAAAACTTCAGTTGAATTTTTGCTGAAATTGCTGTAGTTTTTGTATAATTCGTTAAATGTGGATGAGCGTAGAAATTACAATCCGGAAAATCGGATCCGGTAATCCGGCGGTTCCGGCATCAATAAACGTTTACCGGATCCGGTACCAATTTACCGGATGCGGCCACCGGATCCGGTGATGCTAATTTTTGGTAAAATAAACGCGCTGATGCATGAGTAGGTACTTTAAATACGTGGTGGGCATGGCGTCAAATGGTTTCTTGAAAACCAAAATTGATTTTGTGATAAATAGTGTATACTTTTTTGTAAAAAAAGTCCCTGTAAAACATAGGTCCGCGTTATAGGCGCACAAAAAGTAGGTTAAATTTTAGGATGCGCCTTATACAGCGGAAATTACGGTACTTATTGTAAGTTGATTAAACTAAATAGTTATAAACTCATCGTTGTCTGTCATAAATATAGCATACATTGATTTCAACACCATACTTAGAGCCGACCATAGAGACTCATGTAAATAGACCACAATATATATATATATATATATATATATATATATATATATATATAAATACATATATATATATATATATATATATATATATATATATATATACTTATATACCATATACAAATTGAAAAAAAAATGCATTTCATATTTTTTGCTTTTGTGGCTAAACCTAATGATTTATTTAAATTTGCAAAGAATACTTTTATGTAGACACCGACGTCTTACATAAGAAGATCCGGGTTAAAATTTTGTTTTTTAAGCGTTAAAGAGATATTTGCAAAAAACCTTTGAAGCAAAAGTAATTCCCCACGCCGCACACTGGGACGGATTACGAATTTACGGCGACAAAAATAAAATCCAGTCCATTTAAATTTTTTGTCTCACATATTACCTTATGATGACATTCTGATGATTCTGATATGAAATTGGTCTATATTAGATGTACACGATTAATTAAAAATGAAAATTTAAGTGGAAATAGTATATTTTACAACGAGAGATGGAGTTTTTTTGGTGAGGTGAGAGTTTGCTCACGAGCGCCAGCGAGTTAGCAATCACACCGAACAAAAAAAAACGCTTTCATCTCGAGTAGTAAATGCATTTTTTTCTTTCAATACAAATTTAATCGTCGGTTTGTTCGTTTCCATGGTAATATTGTTGCATTATCATAGAAAGTGATACTTTTCAAGTCAAATTTCCTAATTTTATTTCGGTTATTTAAATAGTTTCAGGCTCGTTTTACGTTTGTAGGGGAGAGTGGTACAAAATGATCCCTTGGGGTAAAACGATTATCAACTATTTTACCGAATTTTGTAGCACTATTTAGTTTAGAGTTTAGGAAATAGTCTTCGTCACAACGGTTTTAGCATTCTGTCAAAGCGTCAAGGTTGTGTGAGCATTACGGAAGATATTGTTAAAATAAAATGAAAATTGTGTTGTTTGATGTAAGCTAAGCATTAATTCAATATGATGTTGTTTAAGTTTAAGTAATTATAATGTAATATTAGTCCTTGCGTTAGTTTCCAATGTTATTTAACAATATAATCAGCAATGGTTGATTGTTGTAAATGAATACCATAAGGTTATGATTTGATGTTTTTTAGAGTTATAAATTTTGGGGTAAAACGATCCTGTTTATGTTTATTGGTCCTTCTTCCATAATTATCTACTTTGGATCTATGCACAGTCCCTAATTGTCGCAGCATTCATACTCATTATTTATATTCCAATTATCTTCCAAACAACGCACCAAAAT
Organism: Phosphuga atrata; assembly: GCA_944588485.1. NCBI lineage: Eukaryota > Metazoa > Arthropoda > Insecta > Coleoptera > Silphidae > Phosphuga > Phosphuga atrata. Next base: position 88,553,126 of record OX155892.1, on the reverse strand, counting down.
TGGAGCGAAATCTCCCTTGTCAATGTTGTGAAACGTGGCATGCCGTATAAAACTATTTTTTTATTGTGGTTTGTGGGAATGCCTCACTAAACCCTCTTTTCCACTTGACTTTTAGCATGCGCCACCCCGATGTAGCATATTTTGCATTCCTCCAGGGTAGGTAGCCTGGACGATTAGTGCCGCCCTGGTTGAAAATGCCTCTGCCTCGGCGGCTAATCAAACCCCGGTCTCCCGCTGGTCAGGCGGGTATGTTGTTTACTACACTACTACATTTACTTGGAATTATATATTTAATTTTACATACCTTTAACCGAGAGGTTCTAGGATGCCAGGGATCATATTACCCCAACCCCAGGGATCATTTTAGACATCCGGGTGTACAAAATGATCATTTAATATACTTTGACAAAAATGTATATGTATATAGATCGTGTTAATTAAATTACATTCTACTCTTACTAAATTATAGGCAAATATATATACCAACCTTACAGAAAACTTATAAATTTCATAAAATTCACTGTATAGGTACTTTTTATATTTGTTTTCCCTTAGAGGGATCATTTTGTACTACTTTCACCTACATAAAATATTTCATTGAAACTGATGTAATTAATTAAGTTCAATTAAGAAAGTCCATGCATATTTGGTTAGTTTAGTGTTTTAATTGAGAAAATCATATGCTCATTTTCATGTCTAGATGTGAAAATATTTTCATCTCTAGAATGAAAACCTGTAACTTTCATGTAGGGCAGGGATGCCCAAAGTTTTACCTGGGCGGGCCAATATGGTATTTCTCAAATTTCTGGCGGGACAAAAACTTATTACCTTGTAATTTCAAATTTAAGTCATTCATAACACCAATTACGTCTACTAGAAATGTCAAGTCGCATAACCAGTTAATATTATGCAATGAGATAACGATTTTTTCCAGTTAAAAATTTTGTAATTTCTTTTCTTAAACAAAAAAACACTTTTTATATTTAATAAACTTAATAAAGACGGAACAACGCTTGAATATATAAATATACTCAACCTTTCCGGAGCTCTATAATACTAATGTTTTTTTAGACTACAAAAAACAAATCTCGTTTGAAATTTTTCAGTTATTCTATAGCTTTCAGTCCACCTTCGTGGCACTCAACAAAAACCATAAAAATAACATTGTTTTTAAGATCATGTCTTTTAGATACCTTGAGTGGATAGCCATCTGTGGACGCGTTTCGAGATTTATCTCTCATTAGCACAGCTTTACTGCCATGAACAATAAATTGTAAACTACTCACTTTGGTAGTCATTAAAAGACTCATTAGTATTATAGAGCTCCGGAAAGGTTGAGTATATTAATATGTTCAAGCGTTGTTCCGTCTTTATTAACTTTATCTGATTATCTATAATGTTGTATGGTTTTACCAATTCAAAACTTTTTATGTTTGTCCTTTTGAAAGCCATTGAACTTTTGAAAAATATATAACGTCTCCAAATGGAGATTCCTCTAAGATAGTTTTAAATTGGCGGTGATTGACAGCATGTTTTTTGATAAAAATTTCTGTATTATCATTCATAACAATATTCATTTTTGTTTTTCACAAACACTTGAGCTATAAGATTTTCCTGGTGAATATACAATGATAATGATGTAATTTATCTGTGGTATACTCTGACAATACAGATAAATTACATCATCATTACATCAACTTTCAACTTTTTTTTTAATGTATTAGTCCTTATTTGTGGTTCATCTTAGATGGTGCATCGTCTCTAGTTACTCCTATCAGATTGTTCCAATTAATATTTTGCGAATCATAAGCATGCCCCACCGCAAAAATATATATCACATCCACTTGTACGGAGGTTTTAAGCTTCCCATTGATAATAACTCTTCAAAAATCATAAAATTTCAGTAACTCCATTAATAAATATTAAGAGTTGTGCCGAATCGCATATATCGATACTTTCGTCCAAAGCAATGGAAAAAGCAGTAAACGATTTTCAAATTTCTTGTAACTGTTGTAAAACATCCTCATCAATATCTATATTTACGGGAAGTGGTCATTTTCGAGCAACAAATATCTTTGAAAAAAAACTTTTTATCTGGGCACACTATGTCGACAACTTTTAACATACAATTTAAATCCTCCTAAAAATGGTTTACTCTGTTTGGCAATTTCTTGCGTAATAACATAGCAATAACATACCAAAACGGAGGATTTAGTTTGTTCAATCAGATTATTCAACATCAGTTTCTGACCACTGAAGGAATTTCTTAGGCCGTAGTGTCGTTCTGTACCTGCATCTGTGGGAAACACTTTTTTACCGTTATGAAAAGTTTATTTAAAGGGCTGAAAAATTGCACCCACATTTTAATGTATTTTATTCGTAATATTTTATTATCTATTTTACTGTTTATTATTTTAATAAAAATATAAATAATGGCATCGACATCGCGGGCCACATTCACAAGGTTCGCGGGCCGCATTTTGCCCGCGGGCCGCACTTTGGGAATCCCTGATGTAGGGTAAGCCGCGGAAAATTGCATATTTTCACATATATCAGTAGAAAAAAATATATTTTTTTATACGACAAAAGTGCAACATTTTTTTACAAATCCACATTCGTCGTTAACACAAAACTTATCCAACACGTATTGTACTAATCGTTCATTACACTTTAACGAAGAAAACTTTAATCTCTTAATACAATAAATAGTTCATTTCTCTTCAACGTTCTCTCTTGCAAATGGTGGTCATCATGACTACCTGGAAAAAAGGTGTAATTCTCAGTAAGGTGGAACGATGTGGACGGGATTTTTGTTTTTCTAGAATTGTCAATGTTTTTTTACAAAATATTTAATTTAACGGAACTATGCGGAACTAAAAATCAATTTATTGCAGTTTATTACAAAAAAAATTAATTTACGATAGTCGTTAACAATACTTTTTTTTAACCGTATTGATTAAAACTTTCTACAAATTTGATATTATTATATGAAAATACATAATTGAAGCTATATTCTCCATATTTAAAAAGTTCACAATTTTTTAACACAAACACAAAACAGACTTAATTACTTTGCTAAAAATCCAGCGCTACTAATTCCTTTTTGGTACCTAAGGGACAAGAGCAATGTTTAACACGTTCCCACAACCAATGGAATTGGGTTTTGGCATTTTGTTTATAGTATTATGAATGGGTTATCTAACGATACATTTTAAGTGGTTTTGCTTAATTGTGAGACATTGTAAAATTCTATTTTTCTCACCGTAAATTCGTAATCCGTCACAGTGTGCGCCGTCCCCATTGGAGGTGGAGCGTTCAAATGTGGTCAAAGGGTAGTTCTTGTGGACACCCACATTCAGAAAAAGTTTTTTTTTAATATTTTGAAATTTTCCGGTCGGTTTTCGTCGAGAATTCGAGATGTTGGTAACTGATCGGGTTTAGGTGTTGAAGTAATGTATGCTCATAAATATTAGAATAAGACTTGTTAGCATTCTCAAATACCTCGGGTTTAGGTGTTGAAGTAATGTATGCTCATAAATATTAGAATAAGACTTGTTAGCATTCTCAAATACCTAATAGTGATCTCAGTAAGTTAGTAAAGTTTATGGTTAGATTTAATAAAGTTAAATACTAAAATTCTATCTGTAAAATTTAACTAGCTACCTACACAGTACTAGATTTTTAATTGTTTGTTTAATTATAAATGTGTGTGTCTGTGTGTGTGTGTGTTTGTGTAGACTACCCATATAATACACTCGATTATCCTGGAAACAGTCCATTTTGGAACAAAAAATGGAAAATTAGCCTTTGGGACCAACCGAAATTCGGCCGGATCCGGCCGGATTGAAAATGACACCGGATTGCAATCCCTAGATGAGCGTAACTTTATTTCGCGTTATTCAATTCGAGCGCAACAGCACTAGCGCCAAAGCTGACACTTTTAAGAACTTCAAGTGTAGTTTATTGACATGTATTTTGTAATATATTGACATTTTGCTCATCAGAAGTCTTCGATTCACTAGTGTCCTTGTTAATAAAATCAATCAGTGCATAAATATGTATACATTTTCCGTATCATTCAATTGCCAAAATAGTAGAAATTAAATTAAAGTTTCATAATATATTATGACATTAGTTAATTAATAAATAATTTAAACTTACTTGCAACTGTACTTTATATGGAGCTTCAGTAACATTAGTTGCCGAAAAACCTTACATTTAATTGTAAGTAGTTCCCTGATTTATTATTCTAAAATCTTCAACATCAACTACGTTAATCTCACTTAGTTTTACACCATTCACAATTTTTTGTTTATTATAATCAATAGAGTGGAAAAAAATCCATTATGAAATTATGAATTTAATTTATAATATTATTATCTCGGTAGTATCTTATTACAGAATTGACGTATTACAAAACTTATGAGTCTAGTTAGGACCCCTATTCGCATTACATAACCTATAATTTTTTTGCTGTTAAATATCATATATTTTATTATTTTTTGTTTGTTTTTGCCTGCTGTTTTTATACACTATTATTCCACACGAAGTTGTCTTTTTGGCCACGGGTGGCGCTAAGCGCGGTTGTGCACGGAGCGAATAGGGGGTCCTAAGTAGTTATAAAATATTACAAAAATGATTCAGATAAAATTTCCATTTGTACATATGTAACATTATACTTCTATAATACGCTATTTTACTTTTTATTATTACTTGTTTTAATACTTACTTATTCTACTTTTATAGTGCGCTAATGGCTAATTCAGATTAAGAAATTCTTTTTATAACCCTTTAATAAATAATTCTTTCGAAATTCTTGATAATTTTTAATTTGTATTTATCTAGCATTGTTACTAAAAATAAATGGTTTTATCAAGTTCAACAATCGTAAGCATTTTTGGCAACCGTTTGATTGTCAAGATTATGATCATTTTTAATTGAAATTGAACATCCACGTTCTCACATCTAGCGTATTTCTTTCACAGCTTTTTCCGCGAAACTTTTACAATTACTCATAAGATATAAATAAGAATTTTTATTTAAAACAGCTGAGACCAGACAATGGAAAGCTACTAGAAGGAACGGACGGCTTACTGCATAATCCAGACTATTTTTAAATTTTTGTCATCATTTTTTCAGAATGTCCCTTGACCCGTCAAACGTCTCAAAACTACCACAGAAGAAAACAAGAAAATTACAAAGGACCCATAAGAGTGATCCGGCTATGCATCCTCGGCATCTTGTTACCATGTTTTCTAGTCTCTCTCACCCTTTACATGAGATACAGGGTCTATGTAGAACAACTGTATCCACTTGCTGTATCAGATATGAGAATGTTAGATAACAGAATATCAACTACTTGGTGTCAGGTAAAAAAAAATTTGTACTATGACCAATTTATTTTTTTATGAGAAATTGTAATTTTCGTAGTGTATTGATTCTAATAATTTTTTTTGTAGAGACAGTTAGTAAGGACTAATGCTACTTTCAATGCATTTTTATTGCCTGAATCCCCTACAATTGCAGTGAATAACAAACCGATGTCCATGGTCCGTCACTTGGATCTTGAAGATGATACCAAAGAATATTGGGGATTTTATCTTTTACGCGGCTCAACAGTCACGATTTCAACGTGTGTCAGGTAATTATATGTGTTGAGATAAGTAATTATTTGCAGAGAATATAGCAAATTATAATCATGTAAAATGCATACACAATATGCTGCCGCGTTAGTTGTTATCGTCTAGTACTGATTAATTAGCTACATATAATGGTTGATATGCAAATGGATCTATTTTAGATAACAAATGTTTACTCAAATTATTTAGAAGTGCTTGTAATTCAAACAATTACAGTTCATAGACTTGCTTAAATCCTTTTCGAACAAAGAATTTTATTATATATTAGCTCTCATTAACAAATATAAATTATCTAGATTGTATTTACAATTTTAAATATTCTGATAGTGTTAGAAAACAAATAATGACTCTTGACTAATTTGTTTAATGGGAATTGTGCTTTACGAATTCGAATTTAGTTTTAGGTCTCACCGGTGACGCAAACTGAAATGTTCAAACTGTTTACACAACATTGATTTCCTTATTAGTTATTACTGTTATTAGCTCAGAAATTAATTTTTAAATTAAATACAAAATAATATTATATAAGATTAATATTATCAACATTTTTATTATATAATAATCAACTAAATATTGTTTGAATTAAAGAATATTTTCATTACTTAATCTATTCTTTTATTGAATCTATTTTAAAATGTTTAATTTAAGTTTTAATTAAATCATTTAAATCGAGTTTCCCAAATGCCCGCCCTTCTACCAGTTTGTGTCCACGACAAAATACTATCGAACCGCAGCTGCGTTGTACTATTCGGCTGGATCGGACACCAGACATCAGGATGGCGGGGCAATAATTGTTAAGGCGGGCGTTGCTCGGTCGGTTGTAGATTTCATACCGGTAACTGAAAAGGTCATGATGCTTAAACTGTAAACCTCTCATCGAATAATGAATATAATACAAGCATACGCTCCAACAAGTGACAAAACTGAAGAAGAAGGTGAAGATTTCCACAACATTAATAATGGGTGATTTCAACGCCAAGGTAGAGGTCGGTTTCGAAAATGATTCGGTAGGAGCGTATGGCTTGGGAGAACGAAACAGTAGGTGCGACCGGTTGGTACAATTTTGCACTGAATAGAATATGGCTATTTTTTTTTTCCTTCCCCAAATGTAGACCATTCAACTCTACAAACACTGCGCCCAGTGGCCTATTGTATTTCTCCACATCTTCTATGGTACATCCATTGGATGTTTGTTCTTATACAGAGAGATTCTATGAGAAGTACGACACAGTTTCTTTTCTCTCCTTGCAATGATGATTCAAAGTAATCTTTGCCCCATTAATCATTTCAAAATAAAGGTTTTTTTGGAAGATTACTTCCCCCCTTCCCTAGTCCCGCCCCTCATCTTTAAATTGTATCATTACTGTCCCTTGTGATAGATATGGTACCAATACAAGGTTGTTCTGAAAGTATTCTACACCTCAATTTTACATTGTCTATGAAATGGTCCCAAAGATTACATAATCCCAATCTTTGGGACCATTTCATAGACAATGTAAAATTGAGGTGTAGAACACCTGGTGATAGGGGATATCATTATTAGTTCTGAAAATGCTTTTCTGTCTGTCATGTTTGTCTCTCTGTAAAGTTGGTGCGTTGGTAGTCACATTTACTTTATTAGAATAAATGCGGTAGGAGACATCGCTCGGATTGATCCCGGTACCTCAGAAAATAGCTATTACACTTTCTTTAAACAACATTCAAGAAGACTGTACACGTGGGTATCCCAAGCAGACACAAAGGAGAGGATTGTGAGAAACCAGATTGACCTCGTAGTGGCAGGCCACAACTTCAAGAAATACCTTAGATATGTGTTAAATCGTACCCGGGCGCAGATGTAAATTCCGATAACAACCCAGTCGTTGCCGATTTTAAAATATCTCATTTCAAAACAGTAGGAAAAAACAAAACGGAAAACAGTAGACGTACAAAACCTACATGACACTGATCTTAAAAACCTTGTAATTGAGGCTATATAAGAGGGACTAAGAAATGTAGAATGCCCACAACCAAAGGAGATATGGAAAGACCTAACCTAACCTAGCAAACAAGGGATCTAGTAATCCCTTTATAGGTCGGGAACCCTTTTGCGGCATGAGTATGAACACCATCCACAAAAGCTTAGATGAAAAAATAAGGGAACAATGGATGGAAACCTGGAAAGAACTTCCAGGGCTAAGACAGCTCCAAGTAATGCTGGGATTCTTTAACCAGAAAAAACAAAAGCTTGCCTGAAGCTAAACAGGAACAACAGGAACTGGAGACTTAGAAAACACTGCAGACTTCCTCAGAGGAAGATGACATATGCAGTTTCTGCTGCTCAGCTGAGGAATCCTCCGTACATCTGCTCAAAGACTGCGGAGCACTGGTCCACAAGAGACATATGTATCTTGGGGCCCACTGCTTGAACGCAGAGGAGTTTCAGTCCTTGAAATCCACCCTTAGTAGGAGGCGCTCTAAATGGGTTAGTACACGAACAATTAGAGGATGAGGGTGGGGTACAATAGATCTATGAAGGTCGCAGTACAAGTCACCACCGAAATCTCCAATATACAACCAACGGAGATAGAAACAGCATGGAGTACAGTTGAGTCAACACTATATGTCATGCAAGTAAACCAGATAGACCTCACTGAAAATAACAAGAAGATTATCTCCATAGGATGACTATGGAGATTCTGGAATTAATAAGGGAAAGAAGAAAGGATAAGGAAAAAGACCTAGTATAATAGAAAGAAATAAACAGATTAGTACGGAGACAAATAAGGAAGGCTAAGGAGCAGTGATTGCGTAAGAAATGAGCAGAAATAGAAAATCTGCAGTCGAAGTATGATGATTTTAACTTGCACAAAAAGATTAAACAACTAGGAGGTAGAAGTAGAAGGCATCAGGCAGCAGTGTTAAGAAACGCGGACAATAAAATACTACTGGGAATAGAAGACAAATTTGAGAGGTAGACTCAATATGTTGAGAAACTATTCCATAGTGATAGACCGCTACCGCCGCTGCTGACAGATGTAAGCGAAGTGGGACCCTAAATAACCAGAGAAGAGGTCACGCATGCAATAAAGGTGCAGAAAAACAGAAAAGCCACCGACCCTGATATAATCTTAGCAGAGGTCCTCAATATATTGGCAGAACGGGAGGGCTACGGGCTAAAACTATTGACATTACTATTTAACGCAATATACACCTCTGGAAAAATCCACTCAAGCTGGCTAAAATCCATCTTTATCATCCATCCAAAGAAAAACAACTCATCCCAATGCGATGATAACAGAATGATAAGTTTAATGTTACACGCACTGAGAGTGCTTCTAAGTATAATCCACACAAGAATCTACCAGAAGTGTGAGAATCAGTATTTTTTCTTATTTTGAATCAAGTAGTTTTGCGTCAAGAAGAAGCGTAGTTCAATATTCAGATTCTTTTAAATTGATGGGGATTTGATAGGACCGATATTTTTGATTGGACATAATATCCGAAACGTATACGCTTTTTAGATTTCTCAATTATTTTGCAAGTGACATATTGTACGCTTTTTCATTGCCGGGAGCATATAATCAATCAATCAATAAATTTATTTCATTAAATATAAGCACATGTAAGAAATACAGAAACTAAATGAAATATGTCTATAAAATAAAGGTGGCTGTGGAAGTACGAAAACTAGAGGAGTCTTAACGTCCCAAAATCTGTATAGGGTTTTAGTATCCTCATCGCATATACTGCTTTGTTCAGCTTAGTTCTTAGTTGCACTATATGTGCCGACCATTCCAATGTTTCGTCAATGAAGATACCCAAAAATCTTACAGCTTTTTTATTTTCCAAAAAATCTTCTCCTATTTTGAATTCTTTTGGATAGTTTATTGTACTTCGATTTGTCTTAAATGTTATTATGTTAGTCTTTGTTTTATTCACAATTAGTTTATTTGTCCCAAACCATTGCTCCAGGGCCTCCATCCAATTTGCATTATGGCAGATCTTTTCGAAATCATTACTTATTAACAACCTTATAGCAACTTAACAATAGGTCGTTTATGTATAACGTAAACAGTAGCGGTCCTATTACGCTTCCCTGTGGTATCCCGCTAATAATTGTTCTTGTCTTTGATTTTGCATACCCGTGCATGGATTCGACTTCTTAAATATGTGTTCTAACGGATGTGATATATGTTGGATGACTTTCTTTAAAATTGTAATTGGCACTTCGTCATACCCGGAACTTTTTTTATATTTAAAAGTTTTAATTGTAGCACTCATTTCGTCTATGGAAATTGGGTAAAAGAAAATTGCATTTGCGTTTACATATATGTTATCGGCGATTATAACATAGTTGCGATAGTTATACTAGATGCGATAGTTATAGCGATATATATTTTTTTTATTTCTTCTTGTAACATACACGCTCTGTCAGCGTAATGGTTATTTATCCATGTTGAGGTATAATAACACCCTCCCACTTACTCACTAAAAATTACTAATCACTAGAGACCGGATTTTTTGCAACATAAAAAGCTTGAAATATGCATGAAAATATTCATAAAAAATGCCTAAAATATGCATGAAAATTCTGATTAAAACGATGGATTTTTTTGACGATTTTTTCCGAAAATTTCATGTCATTTTTTTTCAGTTGATCCGTAGGAAATGAAAGTGCTGAATACGATTTTCCAGTTTATTTCGTTGAAATGGTCATTATGCGCAAGATTTAGGTTATTCTCCAATCTTTAACCATTTATTCTTAATCATTGTAAACTTTTCCTACAAAATAATTTAGCCGAATTCCTTACGCATCTTTCGAAACTAAATTTGTGGAAATCAGTTGACAATTACCCGAGAAGTGAACTAAAATGTAACAGACCTCCGGCGGATCGATGGTTGGTTCGATGGCATTTTTTAACAAAAAGCCTCCTAGGAATATCATACATGTTTTCAGATTAATTTTGGGATGCTGAATCAATTGGCAACAACTATAAGTCTCTTTGATAAGCAGTTCAAAAGTTATAATTTCGTGAACTCTGCGAAAAATGCGAGATAATGTATTTCCTTAAAATCATTATTTATTAAGTGAATAGAAATTTTCAAAGTGCCTGAAAGTGTTTTGACTCCTGGTTGTACATATACAAATTGCATTTTCCTAGCCGTTCCCGTTTCCCGTAGCGAAATTTCGCAAAATTTGTTTCGAAATATTTTTAGGGAATTCTAAGTGCATCCGTAGGGAAATGACCTCCTGGAAAGGATTCCGCAATCTATTTTTAATTATCTGCAACCGTTCTCAAGATATAGACTTATGAAATCCAAATTCTGGTATATTTGAATTCAGAATTTCGCAACAAAAAATGAATATAAAAAAATTAAATATAGCGAAAATATCTTTCTACACAACATTGTTAGATAAAATATGCAATGGCCGCTGAAAATGGATTAAATATTCAAATGCATATGCAAATATGCAAATGTATATAATCTGGTCTCTACTAATCACAAAACACTTAATAATACCTAAAATTAATAGTATAATAAATTACCAGCGGGGATAAGATAAAGATTGATTTAAATCAATAAAAAATGAGTGTAAGCAGAATATAGACTTTACTTAACGTTATTTCCGTCAGAAAAAAAACTTAGATAAAAAAAAAACGTATGCGGTCAGGGGACCCCCGTCAGGAACTAAGTTCCTCGCGCATTTAACAGAATCGAACAACATCTCTTTCAATATTTGAAGATGTAAAATTCTTATAAGAGAAGAAAATAGGCAATTACCGTCGCCACCAATGTTTCTGTCATGATGCAACAAGACATTTGGCGTTGAACATTCATCATGTTCCTCGCATGGGGCTTGGAATGATTGAGAACTTGGATTAATTATTTGATGAGCTTCATCATTAACGGATGATTGAATTTGATTATTCAGAAAGGGACCAAATATTATTTATTTTCAGTTTCTTCATTACTTTCGATTAATATGGTTGGTAATGAATCTCCTTTCGATGATTGTAAAGATTCAGCTTCAACACGTTTCTTCTTTGATTGAAAATTATCTCTGTATATTTTAACGCAATTAACGCCAGAATGTTCTAAACCTGTATTTTGTAAAATTTCCTGTTTTTTCTTCTTTGTCTGTCGATACTCTTTTTGATACTAAGCTTGTGATTTCACTATTGTCTCTCTAGAATGTTTATAAATATAATAAGGAAAAGCATACACTTGAATAAACCCATGTAAACAGTAAGCAATTGCTTCAAATTATAAAGTTGTAACCTACTTTTCTAAATCTGTATTTTGTATAATTCCTTTATTTTCTTTTTCTCTTTCGATACTCTTTTTGAAGCTGAGCTTGTGATTTTACTATTGCCTCTCCATAATATACATAAATATAGTTAAAAAAATATCTAACGCTCTAATCACATGTTGGAAAAATCTATGTAAACAGTAAGCAATTGCTTCAAATTATAAAATTTTAAGAACATATTTCTCCAAATCTGTATTTTGTAAAATTTCTTTTTTCCTTTTTCTCTGTCGATATTCTTTTTGACACTGAGCCGTGATTTCACTATTGTCTCTCTATAATGTATATGTCGTAGTCATATAGTGAAACCCATTAGATTGTGTTCATGTCATTCATGACAGTTCATGTACCTATTCTATTTGAAATACTCGATATGACTAGCTAGTTCGTAAAACCATCTCAAATATGTTTCTTTATTTATCTCTTTATTAATAGGTCTGTTAATTAAGACAAGATGTTTTATACTATCAAATGACAGCACTCTAAGTAGTAAGTAGGTAAGATAGTGAGTGCAAATCCTAGTTAAACAATTGCCTCATAAAATTGGCGATTTCATGAGCTACATGAATTAGATGAACTACTCGAACTGTCGACAGATCATGCAATGGCTCAGTTTTACACAATCTGACTTATTTTTCACTATATGACTACGACATACATATATAAATATAGTAAATATCAATCACTCGAAGAACATGTACTATAAACATATGTAAACAGTTGCTAACTATGTTAATAATATGTTATAAATGTTGCTAAATATGTTATGAATGTTCAAAGTATACAGCATTTTTTATTAACTTACTTTTTTTCAGAATTTTGTATATTTTCTTGGGTTTCCATTTCTCGAAACCTAATTCAAATAATGAGCATAATATTTATAAACAATATAACTCTCGTATGATTTAAAACAACAAAAAACAAATACGTTTAAACAAATTTTGTTTTTTGTGTATTTTCTTGTTTAGTTTTAAGGTAACAAACCACGCTCGTCTGTCATTCTGCGAAAGAAAGAGAGAGCACGCATTATAGTAATATACACTGAGAGAAAGAGAAAGAAGAGAGCGCGCGCGGTATAGAAATATACAGTGAGAGAAAGAGAAAGAGACTAACGCGGCATATAACGAAAGAGAGAGCGCGCGGTATAGAGATATATGTGTCGTTCATTGTAAAAGTGGTGTAACTCTATGTTTTTATTTTTAAGCCTAATGGTATTTTAAGCCTAATGGTATTACATTTAGTCATATCTTTCATAATAAAAATTGAAGCATCTTCAATTGTTGCATTAAAATCCCATAAAAGGCGTTAATTGTTTTTACAGGGAACTAAAACTCTAAATATTCATTATAAAAGTGAAGTAAGTCAAGAGTCACTTTAATAGTGAAGAAAGTCCGGAGTTGATTCATTTTTATTGTGACCAATGTTTGAAATATGGTGATACGTTGTGTGATATAATTGCTAAAATTGTGACGTGTCACAATTAGTTCCAGAAAACTTGATGATTCTGATACTGTTGCCCACATTAAAACTTTCCCTGTATATCAAAGCCATTATACCTGAAAGAGTAATCCTAGCAGAAAATATTTAAATTCCGGGCTAACTATCACATTGGTCGTCGTCATTGGGCGCAGATGTACGACCTTTTTGAAGAAAAATGTGAGATTGAAATGACTGAACCTAATAAATTAAAATATTACATTAAAATTTTCAACACAAAGTTTAATATCCATTTTAAGACACCTCGGCAACACACATGCAAGACTTGTGATGACTTAAATTTAAAAATACAAGGAGCGAATGATGAAGCCAAGATGGAGTTTGAGAACCAAAGGGAACTTCATCAACGAATACCATATTCTGCAAGAGAAATCCTTCAGAATGATTCGAAAAAGGTTGATGAAGCATACATACTAACTTTTGATCTGAAGAAAGCTTTAGCCTACCCAAAATTAACTAACTACCTCAGTAGCATACTATAGAAAAAATCTGTATTTATATAATCTGGGAATACGTTGCTTTAATAATAACACAGGATAAATGTATGTCTGGGACGAAGTTGATGGTGGAAGAGGTTCTTAAGACATAGAAGCATGTCTTGTTAAGCACTTAAAAAGTCATGCGGCTTTAGAAAAGCATATCACCGGAATATCAAGACATCATATCCCTCTTGAAGGTTGTACAAGACTCTGATACTAGTATTGACCCAAATACTATTATTGACCCGGATACTAGTATTGACCCTGATACTAGTATTGATACTGTATAGACCACAAGTTGTTGGTATCAGGACATTCTGATCTTCCAAATGATGGGGAATTTGGAATAATAGAGAGCGCTAGTCGCGGCTATGGACAAATTTATTGCCCAGACCAATGGGTCGCTATTATAAAAACAGCTAAAACCCTTAATTTGATGTTATGGAAATGAAAAATGTCGATTTTTTAAGTACCACTGTCTTAGAAAATTTACAACTTGTGGGTATGACTTTAATTGACTAAATATTATATGGCTGAGGTTTGAGAGAAATTATTCTTTACAATTTCAATTTAAAGAAACACTTAATCCCGACACACCCTTTTATAAAGTACATTTATACAAAAAAAAGCTAGGACCACCGGCCCACTTGTACAATATTCGACAAGACCCACTCTATCCATCAAGAAGATTAGTTACTAAATACAAAAATATTCCAACTCGTTGAATTCCCATAGATATTCCAACTCGTTGGAATCACACTTAATGCTGATGAGCGTTCATCTGATGACATGTCACTTTATCAGTGATGTAACTCCAGAAAAAAAAGTTCAATTATTAAATTAGTTTTATTTTGATTTTCTAAGTTACTTCAAATTATTATATCTTTGATTTGTATTAAACAATAAAAATTATAAAACATTGAATGCCTATATTTTTTTTACACTTTAATTCGCAAAAAGCTCAGTTACAATGAGATAATTCACTTTTACAATGAGCGACACATATACTGAGAGAAAGAAAAAGAAAGGAACGCGGTGAATAATAAAAGAGAGAGCGCGCGGTATAGAAATATACACTGAAAGAGAAAGAAACTAACGTGGCGTATATTTTTTCTGTCGAATCGCTCATACCGAGATCTCCCTAAAAGAACCTCGTTCCAAAAACTGAAAAAACTAAGTAAGTTTAAAAAGACTAAAGCGAGTAAAGAAGCTTTGCTAATAAAAAAAAACTGTATCTAATGGATATAATTATACTATATTAACACTACTAAAGGTATAAAAAAAACTTTTTGTCTAAAAGAAGAAGAGAAATATTGATAAAGTATACATTTGCCCCAATTAGATAATATTTGTATTTAGTTTTATAGAGATAAAACTGAAATCAAATACTCTTTATTAGTTTATATGTTTAGATAAGTAAAAATTCTTGTGGCGTTTTCTCATCTTTGTACAACTGTGCTTCCTGCATTAGACGTAAGGGTTCGTTAAAAGAAAGGATTTCATGTGTTTTTGTATACACCAAGCGCTTGTTTCACACAAAACCTGCAGAAATTGTAATCTTGTTCAGGAAACAATGTTTATTTTGACGCAGCAACTTTGCTCATCCCTAACTGCAAAGACAAGATGCGGTTTTTAGCTTGACAATTTCGGTGTCGTAATAGTCATAAAGCATTTTGGAAAGACTTAAATAGGACGTTCAGACCAACTACCCTGTAAATAATAATCAATTTTTTTTTCTTGTAGGTGGCCAGGAGCATCTCTGATTGTTATAAGGGGACATAAGCATCTTCATGAATGCGCTTACATAGGCGATAATTCCTCTGAAGAATTAGACGAGTTAATAGAAGCGATACGTGAAGGAAAATACATAACTCCGAACGACACAAAAATACCAGATGGTAACGATGCTCCATCAAACACTCCAGATATGATGAAACGTCACCGCGGAGACGTCCAATTTCATCATCCTGTGCATTTAGGAAATACCACCAACATGAACCATACGTTAGAAGGTGTAGAACTAGACACAACAGATATTACCGACCCTAAATTACTAAAGAAAATTTTGGAAATTTTGAATAGTAAAGGAACGAAGAAAGTGTCTACTACCAAGAAACCTCACGCACATGTTCATAGGAATTCCACCATAGGAAAAGGAGAAAAAGACAATTTTCAGTTTGAATCAAATAATAAAACTGAAGGAAAACACAAAACAGATTCTCAAGAATTTCTGAGTAATGTGTTGCAACGATTACAAGGAATGGGAAACAAGGGCGCCGAGATTTTAGAGAAGATCAACGATCAATTTAAAGACAACATACAAGACGTTAACGATAACAACTTGCAAAATGAAAACGTCCTGAGTATAAGAGGCAGACATTATAAGAAACCGGTCGTCAAGTTTGACGACAATATTGATAAAGCCAAACGAAGGAAAAGAGAATTAATCTTGGAAACCGCCCGCACATTGAATAATAACGATGAAGAAAATGATCTGGCAGTAGAAGAAGTAAGTGCAAGAAAATGATTTAGTTATTAAATTTAGAAATATTCATATTTTTAGGGTTTTGTTCCGGATGGAATAGCAGATCATCACGCAATTGTTAACGAAACTACATTAAACGATATGAGTAACAGTGAATTTTGGTCGTCCTTTAGTTCTTCAGAAGAAGCTTTATTAAATTGTGCTGGTCTTATTTTAAATCTTCCATTAACGCCTCACACGAAATGCAAGAAGGAACTGTCAGATCAAGAAATAGAATCTGCATATTTAGCGAACAAAGTCACGTACAAGTATGTTTATTTATAACACAATTATATTTATATTCGCACTAAAATAAGTTTATTTTAGGGTTCCCTCAAATGGATACTATTTCTTTGTGTTCAACAGTGAGAACGAGGTTCAAACAAATTACATTCGGGTTAATTTCCACATAGAAAAAACGGTTTATAATGTTACAAATCCAGTGGCTGAATGTGCAAATAGTACAGAGCAGTGTGCTTTAGATTTGAAGTTCTTTTCGAACGAGAAGCTTGTTATGGAGCTACCAATAAAAGAGGATGAGGATTTATGGAATCAGGAATATGTGGTGGTGTCTGTGTGTGAGCCAAGAACTACTGTATATGCAATTTGCGTGCTGGCAGTGCCAGTCCTCGTGATGCTGTTCGCTTTTCAGTGAGATTGTTTATTGAGTGATCGTAAATGATGGTTGTGATTTTTAAGTAAATGTTTTATATTTACAATAAATTAGATACTGATGATTTTCATTATTATATTAATAATTCCTATTACGTGTACGTTAATAAAAAGTATATTAATTTTTACTAAATGCGAAATCTGAAGGATTTAAAATTTGTGTGTATGAAAACTACATTTTTTTCACTTTATCGACTATGTAGGGTGCAACAAGGGGTTCACTCATGTGTGTAAGAGAGAAAGGCTCAACGTTGGGGGCGTTTACATCCCTTATCGTACACTTGCAGGTATATTTGCAGGACGGAGAACAGTTTTGATATATTTCGGAATGTTCTAATCAATATCATCCGCTTGCAAAATCACGTGCATTATTGTTTCATACCATAATACCAGAAATTATAATTAAAATAAAAAGAAAAAAGAAAATAATAAACATGTATTATTAACTATATTTTTGTTCTAAATAACAAATCAACATCAACTTTAGTAAATATGTGACAATAGTACATTTGCACACAAGATGATGCATTTGTATGATTTGATTGATTTCTTATTTATATTAATGTACCATGTATCTTAATTTATTATATTCGAAAGATATGCAAATAGCGTTACAATGATTAATTTCATGTATTCCATTTCCTATTTATTCTAGTCTATATCCTATTAGATTTAGAAAATATATTTCTTGCTTATTAGTCATGTGTGTGAAATTTTGTAATCGATTTTAAAGATTGCTTGATCAGTTAGCATTGATTCTGCTTAGACGCATTCTTCTCGGAATGTGTAAATGTTTCGTAGTCCCGATGTTTATAAATAATTCTCAGGTTCAAATAACGTGCAGTTCCCGAAAGGGGTTCTCAAAAGTCCCGGGACGGAGCGAAGTTTTGAACGAGTAAAGAAAAAGCAATGAAAATTTGGGGATCACTAAAGAATCATGGAAATAAAATTCGTAGCACCTTTAAATTCTTAGCACGTTGCACTTTGTCGTGGAGGGTACCGCCAGTTCGGGGATTGTAAGAGACCGGAAAAGCTAAGCTGCCAAGATTACTGGCTGGAAGTACCGAAAGACACGGAAATAGTATGTAAATACCATTTCGAGAAATACTACATAGCAATTCCTATTTCCAAACTAGTAAAGCCGATTGGAGCGACGAATCCTCCGCATACCACATAGATCAAAGTGATATCAAGTGGTATAAGGATGGTTTGCAGACAAAGGAAGGTACCGGTGCAAGAGTGTTTGGACCTCGTACCAAATACTTTAAATCCATGGGAATATACTCAAGAATCTTCCAAGCAGAGGTATATGCAATCGCGAAATGTGCACAACTTAACCTCGACAGGAACTATCGCAAACAATGAATTGCTATCCTGTCAGAAAGCCAATCAGCCATCAAGGCCGTTAGATGGCCTACATTATCAGATCCAAACTGGAATAGGACAGTGTGGGAAAGCTAAAGATGCTCGGCAGAGAAAAAAGAGTGAACTCTATATTGGGTACCAGGACACACTGGTATAGATGGAAACGAAGAAACCGATCAGCTAGCAAACAAAGGATCCAGTAATCCTTTTATAGGTCCGGAACCCTTTTGCGGTATAAACAAAGTATGAACACCATCCACAAAAGTTTAGATGAAGAAATTAGAAAACAATGGATGAAAACCTGGAGAACTTCCAGGGCTAAGACAAGCCACAAAAGAACAAAATCTTGCCTGAAAGTAAATAGGAACAAGCTTAGAATTCTGACAGGAGTTCTGACGGGACACTGCGAATTTAGAAAACACCTCAAGGCCCTAGGCTCAACCTCAAACCTAGAGGAGGATGACATTCCTCAAAAGAGGAAACCCCCACACATCTGCTCAAATACTGCGGATCACTGCTTCACAAGAGGCAAATAAATATACCTATCCCACTGCTTGAAAGCGGAGGAGTTGCTCTCAGATCTTGAAATTACTAAAGCAATCAGGACTAGAAGAGGCGCCTTAAATGGGTAAGTATACCAACGATTAGAGGAAGAGGCTAAGGTACAATAGATCTATGAAAGTTGCAGTACAACCGAAACCATTTCAGTCACCACCGAAATCCCAACATATGCAAATAGCAACCCCTATCTAGTATTACCTTATTTTAAAGTCAATGAAAAAAGAACACATCCCTACAAAGAAAAACCCGATATCTTTATTATTTTAAGAAATATGAGGGGTTGACTACCAAAAGGGAAAATTAAATATTTTACTGTTTCCATGTTTATTACAAATTTTAAAATAAATGTTCAAATTCTCAGTCAACCTTCTTCAGCCTCGCGATAACCCAAACGCTCGTAAATGGAATTTTGAACCATCAGGAGCATATCGTCGGCGACACAAGAAAACCTCGTAATTCCTAAAAAATGAGATCCTTATACCATCTACTGCCCAGAGTCTGATCTGTGCAATGCTAAATCCTCGAAACTCCATAAAAACTCTGCAATAGGTTGGGAAATAATAAGAAAATATCGTAATAACTCCAACATGAAAAATGTTGACAACGATAACCTCTTAACTCCACCAGTCTCTGCACTGTGACAGTGTGCATTACGTGATTGTTCCGTATCTGGTAATGGAACCCTTGTCCCCCTTGAAAGAAGCCCATGAAGCCCTTGAATCAGTCAAACAGTTATTCTGCAGCACAGAATGTTTCGACGTTGGAAGATATTTTAGAGCCTATAGACCCAGATAAGTTGCAAGAGCAAGGAAATCAATCAGATTTGCCGAACCTCGCCGAAGAAAATGGTTTAATACTTTTAGTAGACAATGGCCCCACCCCAGAAAAAAAAATGAAAATAATCCTCAATTAGATCAACAATCTTCAGCAGTAACAGATACAGATGATATCGTTATATTTCAACAAGTGGAGGATGAACCAGTAGTGAAAACTGATAAGATAAGAAGAAAAACTTGCAAAAGATATACAGATTCATGGACCGCCGTAGAAGAACAAAGGAAATGAGAAAAGGGCAAAGCATACCTTGGAAGGGAGAAAAATGCTGAAGGTAATTGGATGTACGACGTTAAACGCAACGACTGGAAAATAAAAGTAAGATGTGGCTGGAAGCTGTCCATATATAGTAAGAGTCTAATGTGCAGTTCAATCAATGAGGAACAAAGAAAGCTATTTAAAGAAAAATATTTACTGATTTTTGGACATTATCGTGGAATATTCAAATGTGGAATTAACAGGTAACATATGTTTGTCCTATAGTCACCAGTTAATTCCACATTTGAATATAGCCCTTTATTGGACATTAATCACACAATATTATCGTGGAAGGAAAACCGTGTTTATACACAAATGTTGTGTGATTTCAAGCAGTCACAGAAAGCAAGAGATAAGGAAAGAGGCCCAAAAATCAAGGCGTTTGGTTTCCCTGAAATATAATTTAAAAGTTGACCGAGACCGCGTAAGGGTCTGCAAGACAATCTTTTTACATTACGCATGGGTGAGTGGAGTGTAAAGAATTGACTAAAGAGTAATAGAACTTGCTGAGTACGTGTTCTTGAAAATATCGGTAAGGATGAAAAAGACGCGGTACCTATTATATCTAGAAGAAAATGTGAAAAATAAATGAGGAGTTTTAAAGATTTTGAACAGATTCCAAAAATGGAGTCTGCTCCAAAAATTGAGCACTATTGCCGAGTTTCGACAAAGGAACTGTACTTAGAACCTTTGTGGATATCAAAATTCCACAAAGAACCGATTTGTATGAATTTTACAAAAGTGACGACAGAAGCGTGTAATGTACGCAAAACGGCATTCAAACAATTATTCAAGAAAAACAATTTTAGTACGTATTAACGCCACCGCACCTAGGGTTAGATTAGGTTATATTAGAGCAGATAAATACAGACCGCGTATCGCGCGACTTCTCGATCCGAAATAAGAAAAAAATTTACACTTTCTAGTTATATAACAGACCCTTCACAAAATACACTATGTCTTTCCACTACAAAGCGCATACAACTTCTGCTGCGGTGGCGTTAATACGTAAGTAACAAAATTTTTGTTTATTTGCACCTAAAAAGGATGCTCGCGATATTTGTGCAGAATTTAAAACAAACAGTATTGACAAACTCACTTACAATTCACACATTGAGAGGCAGGATGATGCTAGGAATGAAAAAACAGGAGTGAAAAAAAGTCGGAATGCTGGTCTAGCAATGTCATTGATGACAACATAGTTTACTAATAATAAATTAGTATTAAACAAGAATAAAACGAAGTCCATCATCTTCCAAGCTAATAGAAGCACCAGGAGTTACCCTCAAGAAATCGGAATAGGGCAGTTTTTGCATTGCGAGTCCTACTTCTAGTAGGGGGGGCTAGTGTACTTCTCTCTTCTTCAAATCTTTCAACTTCAAATCACATATAAAATTGGAATCATCTTCTGGGGTTTTTAGCATTTACATTAGGAACGTGTTCAGGATACAGAAGCAAGCCCTTCGTATTCTAGAGAACCTAAAATACCGCGAATCATGCAGGGGTGTTTTTAAAAGGGCGAATATACTAACTACTACGGGCATCTACATATATGAAAGTATCCTGTTCATAGTCAAACACAGGCACTTATTTACAAGTTTTCATAAACCGAGTGAACGTCATGCAAGGTACAACAAAGAACATACCCAAACATACTCTGGTGATGAATGAAAGGTGCCCACCATGCAGCAATATTAAACTTTATAACAAATTGCCAGCATATATTAAGCATATAACAAACTTTATAAAGTTTAAAAAGCAACTGTACGGCTTTTTTGTTGAGATAGAACCATATAATGTGGACGAATATTATTTGAAAATTAACAACCCCATAAACTGACTTTATTTCAATTTCTAAAATATTCCAGCATTATTTGTGTAGATTTTATTTATTATTTTCTCATATTAATTCTCAGGCTATCACTTTGATTAGTCTTCTAGAATAATCTATTGGACATATTTCATTTAGCATATTGTACTTGTAACATATTCTTAAATAATGAAATAAAAGTATTTGATTTGATTGATTTGAAAAGCAACAAGATAAGCATTGTCTATCAAAACTTTTACGATGGACGTTACGACGGACCTTTACGACGGACGTATTCAAGCGGTACTTTTAGCTCCTAAGACAAAAATGTCCGCAATGTATTATAAAACTGAATTGGCACTACATAACATGAAATTATTCGATCTCCAAAACAAGGATGGTACCTACTTGTTTTATCTAGAGTGAAACAGAAGGAAAGTTTCCCGCTAGGCCTTCACACGAGACGAGATAGGGCGAGAGTTTCAAAAATCTCGTCTCGCTCTCGTTAGTTGTGAGAAAAATTACTCTCGTCTCCGTCTCGTTCTCGCTCTAGGAACCGTTAGTCTCGTCTCGCTCTCGCTCTCGTAACCGTTTGTCTCGCCTCGTATCGTCTCGTCTCGTCTAATCTCGTCAAATATCGTTCTTGCTAGAACTTATTGTTTCAGATTGTCCAAAACGAGGTAATAAATAATTTTATTGTAACTAATATGCGTTATCAGTTGTTATATAGGTAATTGTAATATAATAAAATACAATTTTAAGTACTTTCGTACTAACGCCACCGCAGCTACAGATTTGAACAAAATGGATCGTTAGATTAGGTTATAACGGAGCAGATAAATCTATATCACATATCGCGCGACCTCTCGATCCGAAATAAAAAAAACTATTGGATATGGGTTAGATTAGGTTATATCAGGGCAGATAAATCCAGACCACATATCGCGCGGTAGCGCGACCTCTTGCTGCGGTGGTGTAAATACGTAAGTACTCAATTTTACAATACTTTATTCATTCATACAGGTTACAATATTAGTTCAAAAGTTACGAAACAATGAACTTTGATAATTTAGCTATCTGAAATTTGACAATTTAAGTCACAAGATGACGTCCTTTAATGATGTGCGCGTTTTGATCATTATCTTTCAACAGGTACAGGTACAATGTTGGCATTATGGCCAATATATCTTGGCACTTTTGGAAAGAGTAGGGAAAATCGTTTCAAGAGACCACTCTAAAATATTACTTAAATCTTTTAAATACTCATCAAAATCAACTTTCCAAAGTTTTGAAGATTTTGATGAATTGTTGAATAGATTAACAATATCAATTCATTTTTTGAATGATTTACTTCCGTTCGGACGACTAACTTTTAGGATTCTCTCCCAAAATTGATATTACTTACATACTGTTTATAAACTTTATCGAAATATTGGACAGCCTCATTTTTTTCATTTCCTTGCCCCATTCCAATTTTCGATTATGTTTTAACATTTTATCTCTTGATGTTTGAAAAGCAATAAAAAGATTTTCATCCCCCACAGGACGGTTTGGCTTATTATCAAATTCATAAACTGTCGATTCAATTTCGGATATAAGTAAATTAAAGGCTTTAAAATATATTTGTAAAAATTCGTATATCAAAGTATGTATATAATTATAAAATATCTCACATAAAATTTTGCATTTTAGTGCTTGAAAATATATCTAGCGATAAGAATCCGTAAATGTCTGTTTACATACATTTTTTATTTGGTTACTATTTCTATCTTCGAATTTCACTTTTTTCCATCCTTTTTTCCAAGTCATAATACAATGTCTGTATATTATCATTGTCCGGCCGTTTGCGTCCACAGCAGGACATAAGCCTCTTCTAACTCTTTCCAGGCATCACGATGTTGTGCTTTGTTCATCCAGTTTTGTGACAGCCTCTTGATGTCATCGGCCCATCGAGTTGGTGGTCTACCTCTACTTCGTTTATCGGTACGGGGTCTCCATTCCAAAAGCCGTTTAGTCCATCGGCCATCCCTAAGTCTGGCAACGTGGCCTGCCCATCTCCATTTCATGTTGGAGATGCGTGTTATAATGTCGCAGACACCCGTCCTTTCCCTGATGACCTCGTTTCATACCCTGTCTCGTAAGAAAATGCCTAGCATGGCCCGTTCCATTGACCTCTGTGTTACCTGCAGTTTTGCTGCGGAACGCTTTGTTAGTGTTAAAGTCTCTGACCCATACGTCATTACCGGCATCACTCATTGCTCGAACACTTTCCGTTTGAGACACATTGGTAGTTCGCTCTTCAAGATGTTAGTTAGTTTTCCAAACGCTGTCCATCCTAAGCCTATGCGGCGCTGTATTTCGCATGTTTGGTTTTCGCGGCCTATGCGTATCTGATGCCCCAGGTATATATAGGAAGTTGTTACTTCTTCTATATTAGCATCATCTATTTTGATTTGATCACTTAGCACTAGGTTGGTCATAACTTTTGTTTTTCCCATATTCATTCTAAGGCCCACTTTTTCCGTTGACTGTTTTAGGTCGTTGAGCATAGTTTTTCCATCTTTGATATTGTCGGCTATTAGGACGATGTCGTCTGCGAATCTCAGGTGGTTAAATTTTTCTCCATCCACTGTAATTCCTAGGTGTTCCCAAGATACCATTTTAAAAGCATATTCGAGAACCGTGGTAAATAGTTTTGGGGAGATAGTGTCCCCTTGGCGAATTCCCCTAACAATTTTAAATTTGTTGGTATTGTCGTGTAGCCTTATACTTGCTGTAGCGTTTCGGTAAATATGTTCAATTAGCTTTGTATATCGATAGTCTATTCGTGCTTGGTCTAGAGCAGCTTTTATGGCGGGTAATTCAACTGTATCGAACGCCTTTTCGAAATCTATGAAAATCAGGACAAGGGGCTTATTATATTCATATAATAAGCCCCTTGTCCTGATTTTCATAGATTTCGAAAAGGCGTTCGATACAGTTGAATTACGATACGATATATATATATATACGACAATACCAACAAATTTAAAATTGGCAGGGGAATTCGCCAAGGGGACACTATCTTCCCAAAACTATTTACCACGGTTCTCGAATATGCTTTTAAAATGGTATCTTGGGAACACCTAGGAATTACAGTGGATGGAGAAAAATTTAACCACCTGAGATTCGCAGACGACATCGTCCTAATAGCCGACAATATCAAAGATGCAAAAACTATGCTCAACGACCTAAAACAGTCAACGGAAAAAGTGGGCCTTAGGATGAATATGGGAAAAACAAAAGTTATGACCAACCTAGTGCTAAGCGATCAAATCAAAATAGATGATGCTAATATAGAAGAAGTAACTTCCTATATATACCTGGGGCATCAGATACGCATAGGCCGCGAAAACCAAACATGCGAAATACAGCGCCGCATAGGCTTAGGATGGGCAGCGTTTGGAAAACTAACTAACATCTTGAAGAGCGAACTACCAATGTGTCTCAAACGGAAAGTGTTCGAGCAATGTGTGATGCCGGTAATGACGTATGGGTCAGAGACTTACGTCTGTATATATAAACCTTTTATTTTGTTGACTATATAAAATTCATAATAAAAACGAACATAATTTGAAATTGTCTACGACATCTATTTCATATTATGAAATCTTCTCTTTGAATTGTTATATAAGGAAATATAACTTGCCCGAGCCCGCAGATCAAATTTATGCAGAACATAATAATACGGCTGCCCGTATTAGAGTAAAAGATTGAAGAAGAAATATGACCGAGATCATAGAAACAAGACTCTCGTGCCTCGCGAGAGCGAGACCACATATGCTCTCGCTCTCGCGAGATCGAGACCACATACCATCTCGCTCTCGCGAGATGAGATTCCACATGCAGTCTCGTCTCGGTCTCGTCTCCCTTTTACGAGACGAGACGAGACGAGAAAATTATCGTTCTCGTGTGAAGCCCTATTAACCGCAGACGAATTTTCAATTTGAATTGGAAGCTGTTAAGCATTCACTTGAAAAGAAGCTAATTATTTTGTATAATGATGGATATAATTACCAGAACAGAAATTAAACCCTATCAAATGGGTCTATATTCTATATCTATAGATATAGGGTCTATATCTTTTCTAAATTTTTCTGTGGTAAATGATGCCCTATATTGAAAGGCATCCCATAAAGAAGGAAAAATATAATCACTTGCAGATTTAAAACAAAAAATCATTAGAAAAAGACTATCATCACACATTCTATGACAATTCTTGCCTTTTTTAATTAGTTTCTGGTTTTAATACAATCGTAAAAAACATTTTCTTTTTTACGTTAATAAAACAGAAATTTATATTTTGATTCTTTAAGTTATATTATAGTAATTGTCCATTATTCTAAAAATAATATTATTAAAAATAAAATTTATTTCTAAAATTTTTGTGATTTTCCTGAAAATCTCGTGTCTCCACTAATAAATATCGCTGTAAAAGTACGTAAATCTCGTAACTCCAATTTTTTCTACTTGATCTGCACTTGATCAGCAGTAAGCAAAACCTAAAAATCCGGGTATTATCAATTCCTTACATCATCTCTTTCACAAGAAACACATGTTTCACAAGAAACACGTTGTTATTTTCATTCGACAATTAATTATAAACATATGAAAGACAAAAAGTTGTATCCTATAAAAGTTAACCTACTGGAGTTACAAGGTTTTCTTGTGTCGCCGACGATATGCCTAGTGATATTGGTAGTTTCTTCAAGCGATCTTTCTTTCAAATCATTTATTGATTCAGGTTTTGTTACATACACTATACTTTTCAGAGACAAATTCAGAGAGAAATATTATAAATTGATATTTTTTTGTAGATGAAAAGTCAATATAACAAAGTCAAGTTAGATTCTATTATGCTGAGATTTAATATGATTTTTATGAGTACATATTAAGAATGGAGTGTGCTTAAATGTGATAGTGGTGGCACACGTCCGGTCCGTGCTGGGAACACATTGGGGTGGCTTTTTATTCATTAGCTTATAACGGGTGCCGAACAAATCAGTAAGCGGGCTGTTAGCCGTCCACAAGTTTCAACCAAAAATTGTTTTTTAATGGGAGTTATAAAAATTTGCCGAATTGGTTTACAGAGACGTGGGAATAGTAAATTGAAATAGGGCACGTAAATATGAGATTTAGGGACGAAAAAAATATGTAAATATAAATAGAAACGATTTTTGCTAAGAGTTATATTCGTTTAGTGGTTTATAACATATTGTTGTTGTTTATAACGTTTGTAACATATTTTTATCGATTCATTAATATCTTAGGTTTTACCTAATTGTATAGTTGTTTCATTTAATTGCATAGTAAGATTAATCGTATCACCTAATTATATAGCATCCACTTAATAAGTAAGAAAACTATTTAAAAACAATGATTTGTCAGAATAGAAAGAATATTTAAAAATAAAACACATTTAAACTAATTTATTTCACAAAGCTAATTTATTTTACGCAGAAATTAATTTTGTGGGAACGGAAAAAAGCTAATCCCGAAAGATAATTTACAGGACACGCGTTTTTAAGACCAGATCGAAATTAATTAAGGGTGGAAGCGCTGTTGGAGATCAGATAATTTTTTCAATTTAAGCTTAATCCGGAATTAGCAAGAAATATCCCTACAAATTTATCTCATCTTCCTGTGAAACCCTTCAACTTGTTGTTGTTTATACAGTTAAATATTTTACGAGCTTGCAATTACAACCCCCTTGTCAATGAATAGAATAACTGACGCGCAAGGGGAAGTCACTTATTCTAATCTGTATTATTTTAAATATTAGCATGATAAGGATTTTCGAATATATATTTTTAACTTGAAAATATGTTAATGAATATTATTTTTGGAAAAAAAATCTGGCTGCTAATGCAGATAAGATAAGGAATAAGGAATCTAAAAATATTATATTACAAGTATTTGTTTATAAACTTTCAAAATTATTAGTAGCAGATAAAACTAGATCAAGAGTAGACAGTTAGGACAATTGAGACAAGATAGATAAAATTAGACTGGCAGCATTAGACTGGTAAGGCTGTACTTTCAAAAGTAGAGTGACAATAGAGTAATAATATTCTATTGAATGGCAAGACTTGACTATCAAGACTGACAACAACAGTAAACTCACAATTAGATTACGACTAGACTGACAAGAATAGCCTGACAAGACTCGACTGACCAGACTAGACTAACAAAAGTAGACCGACAAGACTATACTATAAGTCTAGAATGACAAGGCTCAACAGACAAGACTTACTTGTAAGACTTGACCGACAAGACTAGACTGAAAATTATTCATAGCTTCCTCAATGTTTGTATTCAATTAAATAGGTTCTTGATCTAATGTGCCAACAAAAGGATATTGTGACGGGTCCATATGTTAATCTGATTTTAGGGTTGTTTGAATGAGGGGTGAGTGCTGGGATGACACGTAGGTATTATATGAAATATTTCTTTCCCATATCTCCATTGATCCGTGTGATTTGATTAATATTTGTAACAAAAATGTATCCGATTGCGTTTGGAGCGATCGGAAATAGGATGTTCAGTCGTTTTGTCGCGTATATTTTTACTTATTTAGGTTTTCCCTAAACATATGTCTTTGTTAAGCTCCCATATATTTACAAATAGTTTACTAATAATTGATTAAATCAGATATTGTGGCTAAACTATTCGGATTAAACCAATTAAAGATTTAAACTAGACAATGAGATTTATTAGTCTAAACAAGACTAGCAAGGTGTCTGCAAACTGCGGCTCGCATGTCGCACCCGGCTCTTTTATCTAATTGTAAGTTGTGTGGCTCTTCAGCCCATCCAAAATATATATTTTAAATTTATTGGAACAAATTAAAATACCATTTATTAAATTGAAGAACATTCACGATAGAACACTCAAAATGATAGAGAGTGTGACATCAAAACAATTTTCTGATTCAAATCATCGCTTGTATTTTCTTCGAGTTATTAAAAAATAAACAAACTAGTCGTAAACAATAAGGACTTTATTAAATATCATAACGTCATTAAATATATAACATTTGTGAATATAAATGATCTACAGTGCTTTTCAATTCTATCATCTACGCGTCTCTTCTGTAAGATTTGTTAAATTTGTCTAAAGAAAGTTCCTCTTTACTTATAACCAGTTGCCCACCCCTGATCTAAACTGTAGGTAATATGTCTATATCAGTGTCTGCCAGATATTATTACCTCACGTCACAAGAGCAAGAAACTAAACAAAAATGCAAACAAAATTAAATATACTAGTATAAATGAAAATAAATAATTAATGAATAAAAATAATTAATTGGGAAAGATTTATGTCAAATCGCTGCTCTAAATTAGAAAAACACAATCGAAGCTCCTCATCTACTATCTGTAATCGTTTTTAATTTCATTTCTATAAGCGTTCAGCTACACTTAAGCTACACATAAATAGTCTTTAAAGTGGGGTCTTCGAAGTGATGGTAGAAGCAGGTAAAATTTCTAGATATATACCTAGAAGAAAATGGAATTCCACCATCGAAGCAAAGATAAAGATATTACACTCCAAAGCATACCTCTTAAGAATTATTAGAAATATGTTTACAAGAACAATCCTTTTAAATATATATAATAGTGAGGTGCAAGCCACACTCACATATGGACTAACGGTATGGGGTTTAGCGCCTCAAGTCGAGATGCTATATAAAGCTCAAAAACAAGTAATAAGAGCCATAGCTGGGATCTCTTTCACTACCTTCTGCAAAGCCTATTTTCAGGTATTGGGGATACTTACTCTACCATGTTTATACATACTTGAGATTGCGTGTCTCATATTTAAAGAAAGGCACAAACTTATACAACACAAATCGCTGCATGACTATGCCACAAGAAGAAACCACCTAATCTATCTGCCAAGGAAGAAGCTCGTGCTGTGTGAAGGGCCATACACTAGTAAAAAGAAAAAAATCTGAAAACTTTTAGAAAGGCATTAAGAACATATTTGATCGGGAATTTTTTTTACAATATAAATGAGATACCAAACCATATGTGACGTAACCCGAACAATTGTAACTTGTTTTTGTTTTGTTTTTAAGGGGAATAAATTATTTTTGATTTGATTTGATTTGATTGATCAGCTCCTTGAAAATTTGATAAGCAAGAGATGAAAATTAGATGGAAATGATACAGAGAGGTTTTCAAGTGTCTTCCACATTTCTGACTAGTATTAAAATTTGTTTGGAAAAGCCCAAAGCTTGTTTTTTAAATGATCTACAGTTCTAGCTTGTTGAAATTTTTTAAAGGTTGGAAGTTTTTAGTAACAGCAACCAGATATCTTAGTTAAGAAATTCGAATCCAGAATTTGCAGCATCGAATAAATAAAGATGCAGGACGCCATTAACGACATTTCCTTTCGAGAGAAATCGCGCGACTATATAAAGCAGTAAAATCAAAATCCATACATTGGTTGCATGTTATATCCAATATTGTCTTCAGAAACCCATCAGGTAGAGCTTGAACAAATGATGGAATGTACAATTTTCGCTTACGATAGTTTTTATAATACATGAGCCAGGGAGCTTCGCAGTGATGTAGTACAATCAGTTCAAACGCTATTACAAGTTTGCCACTACACCCCTCTTCTTAAAACTTTTTGGGTTGCTCAGCGAAACAAAACTGACATGAATAATAATAATAATAAACATAATAAAGAAGCCACGAAAGTGGACGAAGATTAGTAAGTAATTTTCACATGAGATTTGTTTTGGCAGTCCTTAAAAAACTCCATAACATTATAGAGCTACAGAAAGGTTCAATATATTTATATATTAGGATGTTTTCTGACTCTATTAAGGTTATATATTTATCTATATTGCAGTTTGGTTTAAGCAATAGTAAATTATCATTTAAATCAATAACCTGCTAAGTTCATGTCTCTCACACGAAATGTCAAATTCAAAATATCTAACCTCTAGTTACCCACGAGGGATTCTAGTAAGTGTTTTACAAGTAATAATTCATAACAGCAAAGCTGCACTGATGATAGATAAATCTAGAAACGCGTCTACAATTGGATATTCTCTTAAGTTAATGGAAAGACATGATCTCGAAAACAATGTAATTTTTCTGGTTCTTGTTTAGTAACACGAAAGTGGACTGAGGCTAGTAAATAACTTACAAATTCCAGATGAGATTTGCTTTGGTAGTCCTAAAAAGTATAAATAATATTATAGAGCCACGGAAAGGTTGAATATATTTATATATTCAGGCTGTGTTCCGACTTTCTTAAGTTTTTATATGATTATCTATAAAGTAGTATGGTTTTATAAATAGAAATAATATTAATAATAATCCTTAATCTTAATAAACGTCACCAACAGTAACAAATGGCTATCGACCACAAGGTCTTTCTTCCAGAGAGTACAATTCGTTTGTTATAGATAAAATTGAAAAAAAAATATGGGGTGAAATGGGATGATTAGTCGTCATATAGTGTTTCGGACACAGTCTTTGAGGGATGTCTGCAAATGTGGTCCTGACAAGATTTTATTACCTTTTCGAAAATGATTTAACTGAACTTTGTTGCGGATTATTTTCAACGATTCGTAAGGCCTGCAATTTGTATTCGAGTTCACCTTTTGCTTCAATAAAATGTTCGCTAAGCTGATCATTATTGTCTGGTGAAATATCTTGATTTTACGAAAACATGGAATGACAAAAGAATATACATTATATAATAGAAGTTAATGAATGGACCGAATTTGATACTCAAGCAAAGTTATATGCTCAAGCATAGTTATATGCTATAGAAAATATTTTTTGATTATTAATGTATCCGTCGAGTTGAAAACGTGTCTCATCTGAAAAAATGATTTTCTTCGAAAAATCCGCATTTGATGATGTTCCAACACTCAATCTGCAAATCCACGGCGCTGCGCATGGTCCCTTGGCTTGATTTCTTGCACCAATTGAACCTTATACGCGTGCAAATGCAGATCTTTTACCAAAAGTCGTTGCATATTGTTTTTGGAAACGTTTAATTCTTGACCACGATGCCGAATGGAAGGTTCTGGATTCTCGGCCACAGATTTCCTTACTGTGGCTATATTTTCGAGTGGCCGACAAGGACGACGACGAACAATGATCTTCTGATTCATTAGCGGTAACTTGGTCTCAAATTTTGTAATTAAACGCAATTAAACAAATGTAATTAAACAATTTTTTTATAATATCACTGTCGATTCATTTGGCGCATTATTGCGGCCGAAAACGTAATTGACGAACTGTTTTCGCAATACTTTAACCATTCTTGTAATGTGTTTTTACAATAATTAATCTATTAAATAATTTAACAAAACAATTAAATAATTGTTCGTTTCAATATTTCTTAAATCGCGTGGTCTGTACGTGGCAACTGTCAAAAAAATACCGTACAACTCGTATTAACAAAATGGCAGCAAATTTAAATCCGGCGCTCTTGTTGGGACACACTATATTATGAAATATTACGCGGCACACCTGCAACCTCTCACGGCATATTACTTGTACTGCTATAGATCTTTTATTATACAATATAAGGCCTAAACTGTTTAAGTCGAAATTTGTTTGTTTTCTCATAACATCCGAGGTGAAAATGAAAATGGGTAAAATATGAAAATGGAAAAAGTGTCGCATGAAGTGTTGTCGAAGTGGAACGAAGTATTGTCGAAGTGTTTCCGAGACAAATGTTAACACCTCCCGTGACTTGACGCATTACAGACACTTCGTCGATACTTCGTTCAGATGTCATTTCATTTTCACCAGGGTCAACAATTTTTTCCTCCCCCTAATTTGAGATTTGGCAACCCAAAAGTTATTCAAATACATATATTTGCAAATGTGTAAAAAATACAATTGCACGTTGCAGTTCATATTTTAATAGTTTTCGCTCTAAATAATTCTGGATTTGAACTAAATAAGTTATGTCAATAATTAAGTAATATATTGTCATGTCCAAAATAGTAAAACGTTGTATACAAAGCTGCCTAATTCATTCCATAACAATATTATTTATGTATTATTAATGTTTTCCTAATGTTTAGAAGAAATTGTAAAAAAAAACTTGGAGAAAAGTAAGTGTTATAAAAGTAATATAACACATGTACCTACCTAAGAAGTTTGTCGAGTTGTTTATTTTTTTAGTTTGTTTAGTTATATTATGGTCTAATATTAGATTTCTCTAATATTAAATACAATAAAGAAATAAAATGAAATACAATAAATACAATATTTACTTAATTCGGAACAACCTGAATATATAAATATATTCAACCTTTCCGGAGCTCTATAATATTACTGAATCTTTTTTGGACTACCAAAACAAATCTCATGTGAAATTTGTAAGTTAATTAGTAGCTCTCAGTCCACTTTCCTGGCATTAAACAAGAACCAGAAAAATAACATTGTTTTTAATACCATGTCGTTCTATTAACCTAAGTGAATAGCCATCTGCAGACCCGTTTCGAGATTTATCTCTCATCAGTGCAGCTTTGCTGTTATGAATTATAACTTGTAAAACACTTACTTGAAACACTCCTGGTTGACTAGAGGTTAGATACGACAGTTTGATACGTGAGATAGAACTTATTCACATAACTATAAAATAATAATAAAATTATAATAATAAAATAGAATTATTGATATAACTTATTTAGTTCAAATCCAGAATTATTTAGACAGAAAACTACTAAAATATGAACTGCAACGTGCAATTGTATTTTTTACACATTTGCAAATTGTAAAATAACTTTTGGGTTGCCAAATCTTAAATTAGGGGGAGAAAAAAATTGTTGACCCTTATGAATATGAAATGACGTCTGAACGAAGTATCGACGAAGTGTCTGTAATGCGTCAAGTCACGGGAGGTATTGACATTTGTCTCGGAAACACTTCGTTGCACTTCGACAATACTTCGTTTCACTTCGACGACACTTCATACGACACTGTTTCCATTTTCATATTTTACCCATTTTCATCTGGGAAGTTAAGTTATGAGAAAAACAAACAAATTTCGACTTAAATAGTTTAGGCCTTATATTGTATAACAAAAGATCTATAGCAGTACTATTAAATAATCTAAACCAGTGTCTGCCAAACTGAGTGTCGCGGCATAAGTAATATGCCGTGAGAGGTAGCAGGTTATTGATTTAATTGATAATTTACTATTGGTAAAACCATACTACATACTATATAGATATATAGATAATCATATAAACTTAATAAAGTCGGAACACAGTCTGAATATATTAATATATTCAACCTTTCTGGAGCTCTATAATATTATTTAGTCTTTTTCGGACTACCAAAACAAAGGAAGTCTGTGTAGTTTTGGTAGTCCTAAAAAGTCTACTTTTAACTAAATTAAGTTAAAAGTATTAAGTTTATATGATTATCTATAATTTAGTATGGTTTTACCAATAGTAAATTATCTAATATTTAAATGATAAAATAGAATTGGTGAAACCATCCTACGTTATTGATAATCATAGAAACAATCGCAACACAGCCTGAATATATAAATATATTCAAACTTTCCGGCGTTATCCAATTGTTTTTCCAATTTTTATAGAGCTCCGGAAAGGTTGAATATATTTACATGTTCAACCAATATAGTTTATCCAATATTTGTCTTGTTTACGTTTGATCTATTTACAAAATTGTCTAATTTACCCAGCTAGTAAGCGATTTAGATTTACTCTGAATTAAAATATGATCTCTGAATTTGAATACTCACTATTTTCTAAATTCACTATGTTTCTCGCACCGTAATTGTTGTGAAAATATTTTATAAATTGTGAAGTTATATAACTCTACATACTTTATACGACCCGAGTTTCGACAGTTGAAGGTCACTTTCGAGTGATTTAGTTTACTTTTTTCTTAGTCCACCAGGTTTTCATAGTAGAGGGTGGAAAGATAATTTATATCACTCATTGAAATCGCAAGTCATTGAAATCGCCGAATTTGATTTTTGCAAATTTTTATAGAAATGTTTCGTTTCACATTTTTCTATAATTCTACAGCCAAAAATCATTCTAATATGAAGAAATTAAAACCAAATATTTAGATAAATAAGATAATAGATTTTACGTTTATTTTCTTGTACGCTAAACACTATTATTTAATACATTTTTTATTAGAAATACTAGTAATAAAATTAATAATATTACTATTTATTAATAATTTCTTAATTATAAATAATTGCTGAATTTGTAAAATCGTAAACTCGTAACTCGTATAAACTCGTAATGGTTATACAATAATTGAATAATAAGTAGATAAGACCGAAGGCTAAAATTACAAAAGAATACTGTCATTTTATTACTTACAAGGATATATTGAATTTACCTTCTGTGACAATTAAACATAATTTAAAAAAGTGTAAAAAGCTTTTATAATTTTATGAATTGTTCAAAGAATTTTAAAATTCTTGTCTTATATAGAAGTAAGGCTATGCAAATTGCTAAATATTTAAAATATTAATATTAAAATATTTTATTGCTTCTTATAATAAATGTTTTTCAAGTTTCAATTGTCAAGTATATCAAATTTGCTTATTAAACATTTTCTTTAATATTAATAATAATTCTATCGACTATCGGCTAACGACCATAGGGTCTTTCTGCCAGTTTTCTTTATTATATTATTACTTTATTATATTCTCTTTATTATATTATTATTATAACTTTGCTTTCTTTTAAAAGTCACTGTTTTTATTTCGTCATATATTTGATTTAAAAGCTAAATGTAATCTGCAGGGATGATAAACATTCGGGGCGTTGACTAAGCGCTCCCCGCCTTCGTATACAGCAGCAATTGGCCATTGCGGGGGTGTCTGGCGCTGATGATAAGGGACGCATTCTGTGATACAGCATCCCTCACTTCCTCTCACACGCTCAATCCGTGATTGTATATCGTCTAACAAGTTATCGGCCCAAAATAAGTGCAAACTTTTAACTAAACTAAATTAAAAATACAACATAGATATTGTATTATCACATATTTAAATGGTACGATAATTTTTTTAAATTTGGTGTTTTTAAAGCAGTGCAAGTTAACTGTTTTTACAATTTTTTCTAAATAAGTTTTTTTTTTGTTAGCCAATAACGTTTAATTCGGTTAATCTGGACATGGAATGGTCATGTGATGGTGAGAATACAGATTACAGCACAACGTCGTCGCCGCCGAACAACTGCAGGAAAAAAGATATTGCCATGCAAGATCAAGATTCAATGTCCGATGAGGATGATTACTCCGATGAATTTTCGTTGCTAGATAGTGACGATGAAAAGAAAGGACTTTCACACCAACTCGCACAAGTAAATAAAGACATTTTAATAATAAAACGCAGTATATGAATTCTTAATTTGCTTTCGATGACAAATCGTAGAATCTTATATGTATACACATAACGTGTTGTAAATTGGGAAAAATGTCGCGGGCTCGAATAAATCGAGATTAAAGTTCCCAGCCTTTCAAAAATTGATCATTTCATATAATCAATTTATATAAAATTTGAGAGGGTTATTCTTCCAGCAACTGCATAGTTGTAATCTGTATTTTATTTAGAATAGTTTAGAAAAAGATGCACTCAATTTAGATTACTCTGGAATATGTTACGGGCAAAAATCCGAAAGTAGGC
This sequence comes from Phosphuga atrata, assembly GCA_944588485.1. Classification (NCBI taxonomy): domain Eukaryota; kingdom Metazoa; phylum Arthropoda; class Insecta; order Coleoptera; family Silphidae; genus Phosphuga; species Phosphuga atrata. The sequence goes on along the minus strand of OX155892.1, from coordinate 88,516,495 downwards.
AATATTTGCGATTAATTATAATTATAATTTCAGGCTTATGTTCCACCAAAACAGAAAAAGATTATTAATTTTTTGTTCTATACAAAATTTTGCGTCTTTTGATGTATTATATGCCAATATCCGTGACATGTCAAAATTCGCGATTTCGAAGAATGCTTTAAAATATTCCCGATTTTCGATACCTCTCCGATTTTTACATATTGTATATCAAAACACGCAGAATTTTACACAGATTGTGCTAATCATTATGCAATTGAAATTACAATAAGTCGGGAAATCTGAAAAAAAAACAAACAATTAAACAAAAACATCTAAAACACTGTTATATAGACATGTTATATAGACAGAGATATCTTAAAAAGGAATAAATGTAGCGGATGTAGTTTTAGATTTTCTGGAAGCTTAAAAAACCTTAAAATTTTGAAGTATAATTTATTAATTTTGTTTCAAACAAAGAGACTATGTAGACTGTTTACAAACGACGTCGAAATTTAGAAAATTTGTCTGGAACAAATTTTCAAAAACAAAAACGAAGTACTGGATTGCATTCAAAGTTATTAATATTTTTACCTTGATTCATAAGTAATAAGTAAAGGTCGGAACTTTAGGCATTACAAATTGTTAGAATAGGTAGGTTATTAGGTTGTCAAAAAACACAAAATAGGTTTATAATAGGTTCTATAAAAATAAGAAATATATTGCAGGTTTTCAAAAATGTTCGCTTAAAATAGGTTATATTTTTTATTAAAATTTATAAAAAGATCCAAACGTATTTTATTAAAACCTTTATGTGCTTTGCCCATTTATATATTGCACAAAATTAATTACTTAAATTCTATAAAGAATTAAAAAAACAATACTTCTATTATAAAATGTAAACGAAAGTAAAAATAATTTATATATATAATACTTTATTTTATTTATATATATAATAATTTATATATATATATAACAATGTTATATAGACAGAGATATCTTAAAAAGGAATAAATGTAGCGGATGTAGTTTTAGATTTTCTGGAAGCTTAAAAAACCTTAAAATTTTGAAGTATAATTTATTAATTTTGTTTCAAACAAAGAGACTATGTAGACTGTTTACAAACGACGTCGAAATTTAGAAAATTTGTCTGGAACAAATTTTCAAAAACAAAAACGAAGTACTGGATTGCATTCAAAGTTATTAATATTTTTACCTTGATTCATAAGTAATAAGTAAAGGTCGGAACTTTAGGCATTACAAATTGTTAGAATAGGTAGGTTATTAGGTTGTCAAAAAACACAAAATAGGTTTATAATAGGTTCTATAAAAATAAGAAATATATTGCAGGTTTTCAAAAATGTTCGCTTAAAATAGGTTATATTTTTTATTAAAATTTATAAAAAGATCCAAACGTATTTTATTAAAACCTTTATGTGCTTTGCCCATTTATATATTGCACAAAATTAATTACTTAAATTCTATAAAGAATTAAAAAAACAATACTTCTATTATAAAATGTAAACGAAAGTAAAAATAATTTCTTAATTATCATTGTTTGTTTCGGTGTCATATTTGCTGTTGCAATAAACTACCATTAATCTTTTTAAATCTGGTATAAGGCTGTGCCTTCTGTCAAATAAAATCATTTTATATGCGGAAAAAGAACGTTCGCATGACGTTATCGGTGCATACTTCAACATTACCGCTGTTTCTGGCGTTATGTTTTGAGGATGCTTGTACAAAAAATGTACAGCTAACAAATATGGAATCGTAGGTTTACAATAACGTTAGCCACATAGCGGCCTTTAGCGTCAGTCGTTTCATGAACTGCAATCCATACACAACATTCGCCAATGTCAGAGCGAGTTTGTGTCAGCAGCTTGTTGTAACATATCGGCAGATATTGTTTTCTGATGGTGGATTCGTTTGGTACGGAACGATTGCAGTATTTTTCTAAAATTCTTTAAATTTTGGGCACTGTAATTTAAATTACGGTAAATTCGCTGCCAGCATTGCTTCACATAGGCCTAAATAAAACACATCATGCCTACTCTCAGCTATGTTTTCAGTTAACAAAATCGGTTTTCCACGTTTGTTTGGTTTCGTTAAATTTGATGCAAAGTTGTTTTTTCATGTTGATTTATGTGTGATTTCTTAGAGCAAGGCATCTATAATTAATCAAAGAGATGGATATATTAATTCAGAATTATGTACTTTTAGTAAGTACTTACATGTTTTTGACAGCATTGACAAAACACTATTTTACCATCTGTTGCAAACGCTTCTTTGTTTTTAACCCAAGACCTTAGTAAAGCGTTTTGACTGTTTATATCTTTCGGCATTTTCACAAACAACGGTCTCCGCGGAAGTATTGTAACTTAGTAAACAAAAGTGTAATTTTGAGTTTAAGATTCACAAATACGTAAAGAAGACGATGAGAACACGTTTGCTGGTGACAAGTGGTACCAGCTGCTAATGCGTAGATAAAAGAATTCGTCCCGTAATTTCATACAGACTAAGAATTTATGAACAACAATTTTTTGCTATATTAGGTCACAAATAGACGCTATAAGAGCTCATTCGGTATCTTTTAGGCTGTAGAAATTTAAAACAGCAAAATAGGTTTTTTAAAAATAGTGTAAAACGATAGAGAATCAAGTAAAACGGATTTATTTGTATCTTTTTCATCTGCCTATAAAGAAAAAAATAGGCAATTACCTAAAGTACAGACCTTTAGTAATAAGTGTACAAAGTTTGAATAAAATCTATACGAAAATATTGGAGAAAATAAGTTATGCAAATGTTTATTATTTCAACTTGATTTTATCCGGCCCTCGTAACAATTTTTAGATCTTACTTACGGTCTATCTCAATATTAGTCTTCAAATTACTCGAAAGATAATCCATATTTGGTAAACATAGCTGACCTGAATTAATTTGACTGATATAAGAATGTACGCGGGCAAAGCTGCGGACTATAGCTAGTATTATAAAGGGTCTTCCAGTAAGAGGTTTCATTTTCAATAGCCCGCCATTTTAATAGTTGTCATGAGTCAACCTGTAACTACTTCACCGATGACAAGTAAAAACTACGCCATTAATAAAAATGGAACGATATACGCTTCAACAACGCATTGAAGCACTTTCTCGGCCAGCAACTATGAAACTGGGGGAAAAGTTTGAGCTATTGGGACAAGTAAAGAACCGAACTTGTCGCTCAAGATCTATTGAGATTATTGATGTTATAGTCCATAGCGTTGAAGAAAACCCAGGTTTGTCCATTTCTTGTCGAACTTGGGAATTGGACATTCCACACACGACATTACACCATATTTTGCATAAAGATTTAGGTCTAAAGGCTTTTTAAGTTCAGTTAACACAAGAACTTACGCCTAGCGACCATCAACAACGTCGTGTCTTTCCAGAATTTCATCGAGAAATAATCTTGAGTGATAAGGTCTATTTTCACATCGGAGGCTACGTAAACAAGTAGAATTGTCGCATTTGGGACTCGGAGAACCCAAAAATTATTTTTGAAAAGCCTCTCCATCCTCAACATGTGATTGTTTGGTGCGATTTTTGGTATGGCAGGGTCATTGGACCTTACTTTTGGAGTTGGAAGATATTGATGTGGATTGATGTTTATTTTCAACAAGACGGCGCTACATGCCACACAAGTAACGATACCATCGCTCTTTTGCGTGAAAATTTTCCTTACTGTGATTTCTCGATTAATCGATCACAATTGGTCACCGAGATGTTGTGATTTAACACTTCTAGACTTTTTTCTTTGGGGCTACGTGAAAGAAAAGGTCTATGCCAATGGCCCACAATCCATTCAAGACCTCAAAAATGAAATGTTATCGAGGACATACTGCCGAAAATGTGCGAGTTGGTGAAATTTTGCAGGAAAGTCCTGCAAGCGTAGCCACCGAGGCGGCCATTCGGCTAATATTGTTTTCCATTATTAATGCCATACCCTCCTCTTTACAAGTAAATAAACATGCGATGATTTCGCTTTAAAATACTCGTTTTTACTTACATATACACAAAATTATCTTTTTTTACACATACATTCGTAAGGGAGCGTGTGTAATTACAAATCGCTTTGTTTGCTAATATTTCTATTGAAAACCATTTTTAATCTTCATTGAATTCCAGTTTTAAAAATATGTTGTTTTAGAAATATTAAATATGTTGCCTTTTGGATGCAAACAAAACTTAAGCAGATCAACAAACAATTTAAATATAAGAAGTTTTACAATTAGACTGTTTGAGCTTCAAGTGTTTTAAATAGAGACTGAGAATTATGGTTCTAAGTTACCAAGTCTTGTTGTAATAACTGGAATAATTACTTTGAAGTATTATGTTTAGAAAAGAAAAAAACTTAACTTTTTCAACATCAAATTGGGAACAAACAATTTCAAATTGGGATTTTCAATTCATGTTTCTTGTGATATATTTTTTCATATGAATATATGAAACGTATCTGGCGCTTTTAGCCACAGTCAGGTTCTGTAAATTATCAATTAAAATAGCATCTAGCCACTCTAGGCGATACTTGGCTTGAGTAATATTTGCTCTGTCCTCTTCAGTCAGAATATTTGCATTTGATTTTCGATAGCATTATACATTGGACTGTATCGCCTCAGTATTTGTCGGGGATTAAATTCATCTTCTTAAAAAATTTCTTCGATTGAATTATGGCAAGAGGCATTATCAATTATCAATATAACTTTATATTGATAAATTGTTTCAGCATTACGGAGGCAATGTTGCACAAATTCGTTTGCTTCTGGTCTCTTGCATGCTCCCCTTCTAATTTCATGATGAACCTCATGATAAATCCACACATGATAAATCAGTCCCCATACATCCGATGACATATATGTTTCTCTCTACAGTTAGCAGAAATATATGAGCAACGTGTTCCTTTCTTTGATCGCCCCTTTCTTCTTGCAATAAATAAACAAAAATTGGTTTCATCCATATAAATTATAGGAATATTTTCGGCTTGATATTTTAAAAGTTTCTGAGCATATTCACGTCTTTTTACTTATTAGTTTTTTCTATATTTGCTCTTTCCGGCTCATTCCGGCATCAATGTGAGTGTATTTTAATGTAAACATCATTCCATCACACCAAACATTCCTTAGAAACAACAATTTGATGATTTTCTTGAAATTTAAGTTTTAATTCTGTCAAAGTAATTTTCGGATTTTCTTCCACATAACGTTCCATAAATATATGATGTTCAGCTGTAATTTTGGTCCGTCTTTTTCTAACACGCTGTTTTTTACTTTCTTGTTGACTTATCCAACGATAAGCAGTGGAACTTTTTAACTTCTAAAGCTGGCCATACACTATCGCGCCATTTGGATGCCATACATTTCAATGACATCCAAAATCCTGGCACATACACCATCACTCCAATCATACAGTCATCCACGTACATAAAAATCATTATTACTTTATTATGTCCCTTTTTAAAACAGGACCGCAAAGAATTAATTTTTTTCAGAACTGTTTTTCCGTTTGCATTAATGTTTTTAGTCCTAAATAGCACTTATATTTGGTCAAAGGTCCAATTTTCCATTATTTTGTTATGGTAGTCTGTGTGATTAACTTGCTATAAACTTGGAAAATCTCGATATTTTTTAATCACTTGTACCACAAAATCAAAGTGCACTCGTCATTATGTTTTATTAACATTAATTACATGAAATAAAAATTAATTTTAATAATGTAAGTATTAAAATAAAACAAAGTAAATAGTTTGCAAATAAAAAAAAACAATGTTGTGCACATACCATCAGTTGAATGAAGTAGATGACGGTCCAAACTGATGGATTTAAACTGACCGAATATCCAACTTATCCTGTCACTCCACATCCACCTGTTTTTCACCACACACTGTCAGTTTTTGGAGCGACGTCGCTCCATTTGGACTGATGGAGCGATAGTGTATGGCCAGCTTTATGTACATATTTGTTAGTGTTCTCCAATTTTGGATTGCTATTGTACATTCCAAAAATTTGCATTTCAATATTGTCCACTTGAGCTTTTTTATGTATGGCATGTTTTAATAGGATGGAACAGGGCAAGTAAAAACTTACTATGAAATTACTTGCGTTTTTATTTTTTTATTATTTCACAGCCAACTCAATTTGAAATTGTTTATTCCCATTATAAAATTGTGTATTCTCATTTCGAAATTGTTTGTTCTCAATTTGAAATTGTTTTTTTCCTAATTTGAAAAAAATGAAAAGTCATAGACTTTAATTTGATTTTTTTCTCTGCATTTTCAGCCGAACGTCTCCAAATCTCTAATTAGACCACATATTGCATATATTGTGTTGCACAATTGAAAATGGAGCGAAGAGATTTCAAATTCTTTTAATTTTTTGGTATAGATAAAAAATTTTATATCTTTAATACAGATAAGTCTGTAATATAAAAATATAATTGATATGTCTCAATTCTAAATTGCTCTACACCTTTACAGAATTGTTCTACAGAATAAACAAGTTTAAAAAAAATTTAATAACATTTCAAACTTGCTCAAACAAACCACTTGTTCAGATATATTATATTTTAAGGTTTAAAAGGCCTGCTAACTTAGTTCTGGTCTAGTTTTAGCTTAGTAGTTTATCTTTTGCCTCAATCTTGTTTATTATTGCTGTACTATCTGTATTCCTTCCTGTACGCTCCCTACTATCTACCTTTCTCCATGCGCAAAATAACTTTCTAGATAATTTATAATGTATAAGACATTTCCTTTATTTTAAATTTTATACATTTTAGAGTCAAAGTGTGGAAATTGCTCCCAGGGGAGTCGTGAAGAAGATTTTTACAAATAGTCGGGAACGTTGGAGGCAGCAAAATGTTAGTGGGGCGTTCGCCGAATTGAGGAAACTGGTGCCGACGCATCCCCCCGATAAGAAATTATCTAAAAATGAAATACTTCGAATGGCAATAAGGTAAATATTTTGGTTCAGATATTAATTAAATGCCAAGTTTACTAAATTTAGTAGTTTAGTAGTTTATTAAATGCTAAGTAATATGGATTTGGCGTAACGATGAACCTGCATATTGGTCAGGGAGATAATACCAATACATTTAATATACTATATACATACATAACATATCATAACAAAACATTTTTTATTACTCATGCGGGACAAGTACTATTTTGGCGCCCGTTTTTTAGTGCGACAAATGGCTGTTTGTCAATTCAATTATTTGCGTTCGACGTATACTTTTCGCACGCAAATTATGCTTAGCGTACGAAAATTTAAAAAAAAAATCGAATAGGTATCTAAAAAATAATCAAAGCCAAAATCAAAATTAAAAAAGTGACGTGAAAGTGATAGAACTTTGTTTTCATTAAGAAATTGAAATTAAATAAAAAGTTTTAAAATGATTGTAAATTCTATGGTGATACCGGAGACTGATTAAGAGTTCTTATGACGAATCCACGCTGCCGGAGATATAATTGAAAAAGAAAATTCTTCATTTTTTTTTTTTTTTGATGGCCCTTGGAAAGAAGGGGCAGTGGGGGGGGGGGGGTTCAGAAGGGGCTGTTGCCATGGGCCTCATAATTTAGGGGCCTCACTTTCCAAGATTCCAAGATAGCAAAATCAAATAGAGCGCGCTCCCGCGCTCGTATTTTTAGCGCAACAATACAGAACATAAGTTGTAAATTCTTCTTTTGTCCTGCATGTGTCAGTTGGATGTGAATGTTTTGTAAAGAAGCAATCACTTTCTTTGGTACTATCCAGCAAAATTATAATTTCTTCAGCGGAAGTCCAAAAAGATGGGAGGTTTAAAAAAATATTTTGGCAGCATTTCCTTATATATCTTTTCTAAAACTAGATGGTCTGCAAGAATTGACGCTGTTATACCAGTGGCTCTACATTTAAAATCTTTACGATCGGCTTTAAATGAATTCGATTTAGGAAGTCAGCCAGTCGTAGCACAAATTCCTTCCCAAGAGTAATACAAAATATCTGAAACTCCGGCGGTATTGTCAATTGACCTCTCGAGCGAATGAGCGCACTCACTTCATTCGTCGCTCTCGTGGGCAATTGACAACTTGCCGCACTAGTTGTACAATATACTATTATATAAGAACATTTTTGTTTTCTATTGAGGATATGTAAAGAAAGACTGTCCAGAAAGAAAAGACCAAACAAATATACTAATGTAACATGAAATGAGACATGCATATTTGTCAGCGCGTGTACTATTATACAAGACATGAACATAAATTAATTAAGGTTAAAAGAGGTTATTAAAATTAAATTAAAAAATGTTACCAAAAAACGGTATAACATTAACGGAACATTTTAATATTTATATTAGTATAGTGTTCCAATGTTTCATGTGTTTTATGGAACACGGCCCCACATGCTAGAGGGCCCCAGGGCTAAGGGTTGAAAAAAAAAGTTAACAGAGAGGAATGATCCATAAATTATTTTTTATTGAATGACCATGGCCATCTCAAATTTTGTATTTTTTTTGGGCCCCCTTTTCCCTCCGAACACAAATTTTTTGAACGTAGTTACGCCACTGATGATGATTTTGAGCAGCTATTTTAGTGATCAATAATTCATCACACCGTAAATAAGATTTGAAAATTGTGACAAGGGCCAGATAAAATCAAGTTGAAATAAAATAAACATTTGCATAACTTACTTTCTCCAATATTTTCGGATGGATTTTTTTCAAACTTTGCACACTTATTACTAATGAATCAAGTTAAAAATATGATTAAGTTTGAATCCAATCCAGTAGTTGGTTAAAGAGTTATTGCAGACAAATTTACTAAATTTCGATGTCATTTTTAAATAGTCTGCCTATAAATATAATAATATTAATAAATTATACTGCAAAATGTTAAGGTTTTTTTAAGTCTACTTCAGTCTACTACTTTTTTAAGATATCGCTGTAAATATAACATGGTTGAAAATAGTGGTTGAAAATGGTGGTTGAAAATTGTTTAGATTTTTCAGATTTCTTGATTTACTGTAAACTGAATTGCATAATGATTTATATTAGCGCAATCTGTTTAAAATTTTGTTTAATGTTTTGATATAAAATATATCAAAATCGAAGAGTCCAAAATCGCGATTTCTTTGAAGCATCTTCGAAATCGCGAATTTTGACATGTCAAGGATATCAGTATTTGATACATCAAAAGACGCGAAATCTTGTATAGAAAAAGCAACTAATAATATTTTTCTGTTTTGGTGAAACGTAAGCTTGAAATTAGCTATTATAAATATTCGCAAAATAGCGTAAATTCGGATTTTTGCTTGTAACTTATTACAAAATAATCTAAATTGACTGAATCTTTTTCGATATTATTCTAATTGAAATGCAGATTAAAGTTATGTATGATATTTGTAGTTGCAAGAAGAATAACCCACTCAAATTTAATATAAAGCGATTCGATCAATTTTTGAGAGACTCGAAACTGCACTTACGTAATAACGCCACCGCCGAGCTCGCGCTACCGCGAGATATGTGGTTTGGATATCTGCTCTAATATAACCTAATCTAACCCTTATCCAATATTTTTCCTTATTTCGGATCGAGAGGTCCGAAATGTGGGTTCGAATATGTGGTCTGGATTTATCTGCTCCGCTATAACCTAATCTAACTATACATTTTGTTAAAATCTATAGCTGCGGCGGCGTTTGTACGTAAGTACCCTCGCAACTTTGATCTTGATTTTCTCGGGCTTTTTCCCTGCCCATGAATAAACGAACCATTATTATGACATTACATATTGCATTACATACACATTGCCTGCAAGTTTTCTACCAAAGCAAAGGACCATACCAAAGCAAAACTATTTAAATCTGCCCAAAATTCCCAATTTAGCAGTAAATTTCATTTAATAACACAAAAAGCAAGTGTTTTAAAGTTTAATTAGACCATTAGAACTAATTTATTTAATGAAATAGTTCCATTTCGTTCAATTATACTTTGTCGTCCATAATGATCATTATATTACATTTCATATATACAGTGGTGTAACTAAGTATTTCTATCCCTTAACAAGTCAACCGACAAGCCAGACAATGCATCTAGAATAAAATTGGTATAACAGTTAATACAACTGATATTTGGTTCGGATCTATTTTTTTTCTCTACGCCACTTAGAACCATTGGAGACACTGAATCACTTATACATATAAGCCTTGCTTAATTGTGTAAAATATTAGCTAAGTCAATGCATAGATATGAAAACACTTGAAACGAAAACACTTAAAACACTTGAACACATCCCATTGTGTTTAAAACAGTTAAATTAGACTATTATTCTAAATTAAAAAAATTATTTGCTAGTTAATCAAATACTATTTTAATACATCGCGACTAAGAATGCAGTGAGGCATGCCGAAAGATCACTTCGGGCATAATGAGGCCTTCCAAATTGTAGCCGAATTGTGGCAAGCCCAATTTTAACCTTGTCGCGTTCCAAAACGAATGAATGGCAAGGGACGCGGCGAGGTACGCGCAGATTAGTTTGAGTTAAGAAATATGCGTCAGTTTTTCAAATACGGACAACTAAACACCGCGCACTCTAAATAAAGTGGGGGTATGCGCAGAACAATGCTAAACTCGTCGAAAGAATGCATCCCTTCTCTCGCCGGAAAGAGTATAGATTGTTATCACGAAACTCAAGTAAATGGGGTCTTTGGAACTCCTGACTTCAACCTTATATGGATAAACAAAGACTGATCTTAGTTAGGCATGTAATTCGGTTGCTACTCGTAAAGTCCGTGGCATGGCCTAACTTAGACCTACTTATGGCATTCTTGACTTTAACCTTAATTGAACAACCAAAGGTTAACCAAAATGAGGTATTCCAAAGTCAGTTGCAATTAGGAAAGTCTGGGGCAAGGCCTAACTTAAATATATCCTCGGAATTCCAGCACCATAACACATTGAGTCTCATTTTGTGCATGCGTCCTCAAACTTTACCATTTCCATACTTGACCAAGGTACAAGGCCAGTTCCTCATTGTGATTTCAATAACTTTTTCTATTTTGCGTCTGTAATGAACTCATAACAGCACTCATATGCGTGCGGTTATGGCTCGCCGAGTGCGATACAAATTTTACAGAAATTATAAAAAAAAAACATTACAACCAACGTAAAGTACACAACGGACATTTGCATGTTATTACTAGTTCCAGGTCATTTTCCTGTCACTAACAGTACTGGGTAAATAACATTGATTTAAGATCATTTCTTTATATTTATTTAATTATATAGATAATTGAATAGAAAGAAATGATCTAAAAAAATCAACAAAAACTACACTGGACTATTCCTCCGTTTCCTCTGTTTACGTCCCCTGTTCCTTCCATCCTTTTATGCTTTCCATCATTACCAAACCACTACCATCCTCATTCATGAATTGTTCCCATTTCTTCCCTAACTCTCTCTTTCGGTCCACTTTCCTTTTTTGCACTCTGCTAACTAATGCACCCACACGTCCGTCCCTACCCCACATACACCACAAATCTTATATTTGTCATCCATCCAATATTTTCGCCCTCTTTCTTCACAGCCGCATCTAAACCTGGCAATTAATGACTGGACATACAGGCCCGTTGTTGAATTTAAGTATTTAGGCAGTTCTTCGAATGTTTGTATTTCCATATAGTCCTTACTATATCTACTCTCCATTATTTTCCTTTGACGATCTTGCAGTTCAACTTCCTTCAATATTACCACAAGTCATTCGTCAACCCGCACGCCATTCCTCCTAAGCCTCTCCATTTCCATGATAGACATACACCTCCTTCATACAGCTTCCTTCTATTCTTTTCCCAATATGTCTCTCTCCTACCATTCATTTCAACCAAACTTGCTACCCTGAACACTTCTTTTACAATTCTATACTCTGTCATTCCATTCACCTTACATTCATACCTTGCTACTCGTCGGCTTGCTTTAGTTCTTAGTTTAAATGCATTTAACTCCTGCAGTACTATGCAGGAAGGAGTTGGTCTCTCTAATTTCAAGCCCTTTTTAAGGAATTGTACATGCACTTTTTACACGCCTTCTTCTTCCTCCACTTTCCATACTTCTGCTCCATACATCAATATACTCCTCTAACAAGCCTTCCATATCATCACTTCGCCCAGTAATTTGTGCTAATCTCTTTTCCCCATACTTGCCAGAACCTTTCTCCCAACACTAACGATTTTAGCCACGTATTATATATGCTCTTTATTACCACACCCACTCAAAATACAAACCCTAAATACTTAAAATGTCCAACCTGTTCTATCTCCATTCCCTGCCAATCGAACCTCTCCTTATTACACACCCCACCTTTCTTAAACCTCATTCACTTTGTTTTATCTACATTTACAATCAGTTTCCTTTTATCAAAAAATCTCTCCAATCTCTCAATCATTTATTTATTACCATCATCTGCGTACGCCAGACTCCACACTTTTTCCTCCCAGCCACCACTGCCCCTGCTGGTCCAGCAGTCAGGACCAGATCCAAATCTGTGATATATGTATATTGAAGAGTGCCGGGCTAAGTGGGCAGCCTTGCTTCAGACCCATATCTAATTTGAAAGCGCTCGACTTACTCTCTCTCACTTGACCCTACACCACGTTTCTTTATACAGCCGCTCGATACAATCTTTCAATTTTCCAGATATCCCCTTTTTTCCAAATATTTCCACAACATTTTCTTATTTACAGTGTCATATGCAGCCTTTAAGTCCAGGAGTAGAGCAAAGAGCTTACCCTTGGGACTTGCTAATTCCTGGACGATTATATGCCTCAGGATTATTAAATGCTCGATAGTTTCCCTTCCTTCTCTAAAACCTGCTTGCGTTTCTGGTAGCAATTTTTTTCCCTCCACTTCCTCCCCCAAACGTCTTTCTAATAATTTCGTAAACATTTTATAGGATGAATCCATGAGCGTTATGCCCCTGTAGTTTCTTGTTTCGTACCTCTCACCACTTTTGCAGACAGGTATCACTTTCCCCACCGTCCAGCTTCTTGGCACAAGTTCTTTCAGCCATATTCTATTGAATTCGTCTGTCACTCTCAGCAAACAATGCTCATTTGTCCTCATCCATGCCTCATTCGGTACCCTGTCTTGACCTGCCGCCTTTCTTTTCTTTGAGGATTTTGCCAGATATACCACCGCTTCCACTGAAAATTCCTCTTCTTCCACTATCCTATTATCGAGTTATTGCACCCTGTCACCACTTTTGCAGACAGGTATCACTTTCCCCACCGTCCAGTTTCTTGGCACTCCAACTTCTTTCCGCCGTATTCTATTGAATTTGTCTGTCACTCTCACCAAACATTGCTCATTTGCCATCATCCACGCCTCATTCAGTACCCCATCTTGACCTGCCGGCATTCTTTTCTTTGAGGATTTTGCCAGATATACCACCTCTTCCACTGAAAATTTCTCTACTTCCACTATCATATTATCGAGTTATTGCCAGATTTTTCCAGATATACCAACTCTCCACTTATTGCCATCGGTTCTTCTTGCTCTACCTCCCCTGCTACTAACTCTTGAAGTACTGTTTCCAATGCTCTATCTCAAATTTGTCGATCACTCTATGCCTTCTACCTCCGGTTTTCCATAGGAACTGCCACAACTCCGCTTCAGAATTAATGTTTGATAATTCTTCCACCCTTCTTCTCCCCATCTTCCTTTTCTGTCTTCCAAACTCTCTCAAGCTGCTGTTTATTATTTCTTCTTTGACTCCCTTTCCTTCTCTCCATCTGTTTATCACCTCTCTCAGCGTTTTCTTTTCTTTCCTGCATTCTTCATAAAACCATGTAGTTTTGTTTCCAGTTATCTTGATAATTTTAGCCACAATTGAGGCTTTTTTGAGACCTAATTTGAGGTTTTTCCAATCTACTTTTGCTAGCCTCATGGAATATATTTCTTGTGAGGGCCGATACCATTTAAATATCCCCAAAGGGTAGTAGAAAATAGTATATTTTTTTGAGATATGCTATTAAAAACAGAAACTGTACCTCGGATATTGTTCAAGTAATATAGTAAGTAATATAGTAATCGTAAGTAAAGTAACAGTAATATAATATATAGTAAATCCCCAGAATTATTGGGGAACGATAAATAGGAATTTTTTGGTGAAAATGCCGTTAAGTACGTAAAAACAATCTTCAAACTTTGTCAGCAGTTGGTAAAATAAACTCTTGGTTATATAAAAATTATAACAGAAAAACAGTAATTTCTGAACAGAAGAAACTGAAGTTAGTTTTGATTTGAAAGAAACAAATATAAAATTCTTCTCGTACCCCTTTCAAACCTTTTGCGTACCCCTTGGGGTACGCGTAGCACACTTTGGGAAACACTGAACTAATGCGTTTAATTAGCGTTTAAGTTACTAATCTGTTTTAATGATTTCTTTATAATATTTGCATTAATTTAATGTCTTGTAGTTTTGTCAAAAATTAGAAAAACAAACTGTCAGCTAAAAGAGTAAGAATACTGCATTCTGTTAATACACATTACGTTACAAAACATATTAAGTTACAGTTACGTTGTAGTTTAAGAACTGCTGTCTTAAAAGGAAGTCAAATCCGAAAAATTAGATCGGGATCATATGCGACTGTGGTTTCCAAACTGTCACCTATAGAGGAAACCGAATTTGGGTCAGATTAGGTTTGGGAGCGTCACATCACATGCTGCCTAAAGAGGAAGAACTCGGACTAGACTGGGTTGGGGTGATAACATGCAAGTGTGGCTTACTAATGTGTACCAAATAAGGCTTTCCTAATTATGCAGGGAGACTTGCATGACAAATATGATGACAAATATTGCCTCATTTGGTCGAAACACGGAATTCCTAATTCGATCTTAATAAAAACCGAACTAAAATTCCTAGTCGGGAAACGATTTAAGAAACCATTTAATGAACATTATTATTATTTTTAGATACATTCGTCTGTTGACGAACGTTTTAGAATGGCAACACCGTCACGATTCCA
Organism: Phosphuga atrata; assembly: GCA_944588485.1. Taxonomy (NCBI): domain Eukaryota; kingdom Metazoa; phylum Arthropoda; class Insecta; order Coleoptera; family Silphidae; genus Phosphuga; species Phosphuga atrata. Next base: position 88,501,493 of record OX155892.1, on the reverse strand, counting down.
ACGTCCAAGTAAAATGCGAAGAATTGTCGTTGCGGCAACACAACCACCAGCACCAAGCATTACGAATGCGTGCTCGCCTTCGCCGAAACTTCCTTACACATCCGTTGTGTGACAGGAATGGAAATAACTTGTTAATGATAGCGCCTAATAACCATTTGGCGTTCAAACGACAAATCATGTTCCTTGACGGTCATAATCACCGCGCGAGGGTTAAAGTTGAACAGAAGGACGAAGAGAAGGACGAAGAGAAAGACAAGGCGAAAGATTGTAAATGACGAAGTATGAAGAAGTAGATATTTTGTATGATTATACCAAAGATAATTTTAATATAAGGAAGTGAAGATTTAAAATTGTGGGAATATTTAGATTCTGATGTATAATTGAGAGGTATTAAAAAAAATATTTTAACAGAAATTTCAAAATAATGTAAATTGGGTAATTATTACGCTGTAAAAGTTCATGTTTGCTCTTGAATATAACAATATGTACTGTTAAATTTTAATACAGCATCTAAAATAGTTTGTTTAACACCACAAAATGGAGGTTTTTAAATGTTGTGCAAGGCAATTATGTATCTCATTGTTAGTTACTAAGTGCTAATTTATGTAACTTTAGCTGCAATTACAAATAAATACGATAAAAAATGTTATCTTGATTTTTTTAATTTTATATGTACCTATAAAATACTTCAATTAAATAAATTGAATGTAGATTAGATATAGATTTAGATAATTTAATCTAGATTAGATTTATATAACTACACAATGTATTCACATTATATAATAATATTTTTTAAAACTTAATGACATAAACTTATTTTTAAAACTTAGTGATTAGGGTTTCTGAATATCCGTACTTTTTCAAAACCGCGGTTTTCGGATTTTGAAAATTAAAAACCGTGGTTTCGGTTTCAGGTTTGGTTTTTAAGAACTTTTGGTAGTAGTGCCTAAAATTTAAAGGGTGATAGAACTATATATTTGGAATATATTTTTTAATATAATTGGAACAGATTGGTTTCATTTCAAAATTTCTGAAAATTTGAAATTATTTACTTCCTCTATAAAAATCTAGCCTAGTTTATATAACTCTCTTAGAGAACGCTGTAAACGTAATTCAATTGTATAACTATATGGCAAATAATGAAAAATATAGAATACATATTGAAACTAAAATAGATTAGTGTTTAAATACAGGTGCAAGTAATTGTAAGTAAAAAAAGCTGAAATATATCGATGGATATGAAATTGTTTATACATTAATGTTTGTTTAATTAGAAAATTGAAAAAAAACTAAACAAAATTTGAAATAAAACTTAAACTTAAAGTTTATTTCAAATTTATATTATAATATTTTAAAAACACTAAGCTTTTTAAATGTTTGTCAATATTATATATTGACAATATAATATTTGTCAACAGATTATGTTTGAACTTTCGAAGGATCTCATAAGAATTAGCCTCTTTCAGATTTTCACAGGTTTTCAAACCTTCCTTGATATCTTTCATTAAAACTTTGCTTATATCAGAAACAAATAATATCTTTTAGAAGAATCCTATTACACCTTGTGCCGTAAATGTGTTAGAATCATCGCGGCTTAATATTGTTACTGCTACGCCTACTGGAGTTAAAGTTTCTTTTAGTTACATAACAAATTGAAAATTAACATTCACAAAGTTTCTTTTGAGTTACATAACAAATTGAAAATTAACATTTTCAATTAACTGCTATATTTCAAAGATTCAATGATACAAACTAAACTAAATAACAATAAATTGTCATAAAAGTCTCTATACCACAACGTGAGCAATGTATAAAACCTAACCTAGCAAATACATATGTTTACACTTTTAGAGCTTGCAAAAATTGTAGTTCGAAAGAGCACTAATTCACTGTATTTTATTTTTAGATAAAACCGAAAACCGCGGTTCTTTATGCCGCTTACGCGGTTTTTGCACAGAAAACCGCGGTTTTGCGGTTCGGATATATCCGAACCAGAAACCCTATTAGTGATATAAACTTAGCGAATTTTTTAATTCAGAATAAATTTAATTTATTTAATTCTTACCTAATTATGGTGTTTCAAGTTTTCTATATTATATTAAAATAATGATAAATTTTATATACAAAATGAATTTAATACATTTGATTCATGATTATTCTATTACAGGAATCCAGCAATAATTCACGACTAAATTAACCGTCTTGACGACAGCAATATAAATCCAACTAAAAATATAAATGAGCGATAAAATAAAGATTCAGTCTCATATGGAGTTCTGTTTTTCATTCTTGATTTTATCGGGTTTAGCTGGAACTTGCTTAACCCCGACTATTTTTTTTTGCAACCAATGTGGATCAAGAGTTGTAAGCCCTATAAACGCTGCGGTCTTGCGACCTATTGTATTTCCCCACAATGTTCTGTTCATGCGAATAGATCCAGCCCCTGTTTTAGTTGTAGGAGTCTATGCGCCATGTTTTTCACGAGGATCTCATTTGCTGTAATGCTAAGCTCGTGTCTCCTACCTGCAATTGCTTCACAATGGAAGATTATATGAGAGAGGCAGTTTCCTCCTCTTCATAGCATAGTCTGCACAGTGGTTCATCTCTCCAGATCACCAGATGTGCAGATGTTCTCGTAGAGGGCAGTGGCCTGTAAGTAGACCGGCTAAAATTGTGATCTGCTTCCTTTTCAGTTGCAGGAGTTCAGCAGTTAAAGCGATAAAGCAGTTAAGGCGAGACCTATGGATTCTTTAGCATTCGTTTGCTGTGTTTCTGCCAATTTGTTTTATCCCACTGTAGCCGGTGCTTCGTGGCTACCCATTTACGGATTATATTACGAGCTATGGTTTTGGTAATGTTGAAATCTTCATTGCTAACTCCATTGCGTTTCCTACCAGTCCCCTGTGGCTCGGTACTCAAGTAAGTATGACCTTGTTGTGTCTTTCCAGAGCCTTGAGATTCTGGAGGCACTTCCAAGTTGTTTTAGATTTGATCTCAAGGCAGGTTAAGACATTTATAGCAGCCTGACTCTCCATGAAATTGCGGTTGTTTCTACTGCTTTCCAATGTGTGTTCTATTTTTAATACTTATTGGTGAAGAGCAGATTCGCACGACTTTCCTGGTTGATAGGCATGCGTGTAGGGGCCTGTCCAAAAGACAGGTCACCCTTAGGTGCTTTTCAGCCAGTTTCTCTAACGTTTTCAGTATGAAAGAGGTTAGGCTTATTGGTCTATACGATTTGGCCTGGATGTAGTCTACTTTTAGTACCACTTTTACTTTCCTCCAGGGAGTCGGAACATATCCTGTTGCCAGGCTTGCCCTGTACAGCTTTCTCAGTATTGGCATCAACGTTTCTTTTCGCTGCCACAACAGAGCTGGAAAGGCACCATCGGGGCCAGCTGCTTTGTATGGACCAAAAGTACTTAGGACCAATTCAATTTTTTCATATGTGACTACTTCTTTGGACACCTGCCAGTCACACCTCGTCCCTCTTTTAGGACGGCGTACAGTGTGACATTCAGGATTTTCCATTGTAGGTTCAAACACATGAGAGTCTGGGAAGTGCGCTTGGAATAGAATTTCCATAGTCTCTTTCCCATTGGCTGTGTGTTTACCGTTGGGTTTTTTGATAGTACCAACCGGACTGGTCGGATTCTTTACCAGGAGTCTTTAGTCTGGCTGTTTCAGATGTGCTTGCGAAATCTTCACATAGCCTCCTCCACGACTCCCTTTTAGCTTTCCGTATTGATTTGTTGTAGTTAGTAAGTGTTGCGCATAGTCGACCCCTACTTGCTTTTTCTTTTTTGCCCTATTATAGAGTTTTCTGCTTCTGTTCTTTTTCTGCTCAAGTTCTTCGCTCCACCAGGTTACTTCTCGTTTCTTGGTTCGATTCACTTGTGGGCAGCTGTCATGATACGAGCTTATAATAGCCTCCTGGAGTATACTGAAGACAATTTATGTGCTATATAGTTATTGTGTTATATTTTGTCGTGTTTAATAAATAACACAGATTGGATCAGATTAGGCAGACTGAAAAAGATTAGACAAACTGGAGTGGATTGGAAAGTCGTAGATTAGACTAATTGGAGTATATTAGTTAGACTGGACTAGATTATACAGGCTGGAGTACCTTAGACAGACTGGAGCAGATGAGGCAAACAGCAGTAGATTAGATAGACTGGAGTCAATTGTGTATTCCACACTACTATACGGAGCACCGATCTGGCAAAAGGCGATGAAATTTAAAAAATATAAAAACATAATAACAAGAGTCCAACTCAAAGTATTAATCAAAATGGCACAGGCATATAGGACAGCTTCTACCGAAGCACTACAAGTGATATCAGGAACACCACCTATAGACCTCCTAATTGAAGAAAGGACCAACACATACGACGCAGGACCTGAAAACAGAGGACAAGAAAGAGAGAAAATAATAAATAAATGGCAGGAAAGATGGGATAGCCAGCCGCAAACAGCCAGATGGACAAAGCGACTCATACCGGTGATAAAAACATGGACGGAGCGAAAGCACGGAGAAATCACACACTATACAACACAAGCCATATCAGGAAACGGGGACTTCCAAAAGTATTTACACAGGTTTAAAATAATCGATTCGCCGAACTGCCGCTTCTGCGACGAGGAGGATGATGTGGAGCACACGATTTTCATGTGCCACAAATGGGAAAAAAAGAGAAGGTACCTTACGTCCAAAATCGGAAGAACACTAACGCCGGAAAATATCATCAACCTAATGCTGGAAACACCTGACAATTGGAAGGATATCGAGGATACCATAAGAGAGATTATGGAAAGCCCAAGATGAAAGAAAAAAAAGATAGACTGGAGTAGATTAGACAAACTGGAGTAGATTAGAATGACTGGAGTAGATTAGACACATTGAAGTAGATTAGTTAGGCTGGACTAGATTAGACACACTGCAGTAGATTAGACAGACTGGAGAAGATTAAACAGTTTGGAGTAGAATAGACAAACTCGAGTAGATTAGACAATCTGGAGTAGATTAGACAGACTGGTAGGTTAGCGAGATTGGAGTAGTTTATGCAGAGTGCAGTAAATTTGTCATGAAATTTATGGTACCCGACTAGGAATTTTAGTTTGATTTTTATTAGAATCGAATTAGGGATGCCAAGTTCAGTGCTTGGTCAAAATGAGTTAACCGCAGAAGGCCCTCATCACATTTCCTACGCACGTCCGTCTCCCTGCCTAATTAGAAAAGCCTGATGTGGTACAAATTAAGAAGCCATATTAGCATATTATCTCCCCAGCCTAATCTGGTCCGATTTTGGATTGCTCTTTAGGGAAACAGTCTAGAAACCTGACTCGGAGGTGAGGATCCCAAGCTAGTCTGGCCAAAATTCGACTTACACTTTAGGCGACAGTTTAGAAACTACACTCGGATGTAATGATCCCGTCCTATTTTGTCCGAATTTGACTTGCTATTGAGGCAGCAGTTCGGAGACTACACCCACACATACGTGAACTGTAATTTAATGTGGTCCCAATTTGGATTTTGTCTTTCTTGCTAACGTGAATATGTTTAATTCCAATTGTACGAGCAGAATGCAGTATTCTTACTCTTTTATTTGACAGTTTGTTTTCTAAATGTTCACAAAACTACAAGACATTCATTTAATGCAAACATAATAAAGAAATCGTGAAAAAATATTATTGTTAGTACAACTTCAAGGCTCACTAAATACGTTATACGTAAAATGAATTAGGATAAAGTAAGTGAACGATTTTAAAAGATTTCGATAAAACCTTAAAGACATTAACTTAAAGCAAAAATGAGGATTTATTACACCATGCCTAATCGAATGGCGGTAGTCGGGTGGCGATCCGACTGGTGGCTTCGGAGGAGTTTCGAAAAAAAACGCGTTTTCCAGATTTCACGCGATAAAATGAACATGATGCGGGAACAGGACGTCACAGATGCCGGATTCTTTCACCTTTGTTGACCGCAATCCTCTCGCGAACGAACCGATTTTGAGACCTGGACCTATTCAAAAAAGAGAACAAAGAGTCCACAAATGTAAACGAAGAAACGAAGTTTTCTTTCCAAACCGGTGGTCGCATCCTTGCCCGCCTAACGTCAAAAGACGTATCAAGGACGTAAAAAAATTGAACCACGGCCCAAAGTTGCTCCTCAAATCGCCCAAAAAGCAGATTTTAATTTATTGATTTTAGTTAGCGGATTTATTTTTAGTTAGGCCTGGAGACTTATACGAGACTTGTGCACCCGTGTGAGACTTGTGCGCGGCAGAGTGACACGGTCCGAAGACCAGTTCAGTCCTACAACAGAAAATGATATTTTCCCGTTTCGCCGTGCAAGAGGAAAGAAGTTTTTGCGGAAAAAAGTGCAGAAATGTTAAAGCGCACCTTGCCTAATTGAATTGAATTGAAAAGCTTGTAATGAAAAACCTAATTTTTTGCTCAATCTGTTGGAAAGAAATCTTGAGAAAAACTGCATTTTTAACCATTTTTTTTTTAATACAATCTCAATTTTCGTGTACCTTTTTTAATACAATGACGGCTCGTAACTAATTTAGTACAACGTAACAAAACAAAAACATTAATAGTAGCGAAATTTTCTTTAAATGGGGCAGTAGAATATAGGCATATACGAAGGCATATACATCTTTGCTGCACTATAGACTGATTGAAAGAATAACGAGGAACTGGAGCTATATCTTGGTCATGCATGGAAATAGTCTTTTGGGAGTCGTAAGTTTGTGAACGCATGCATATAATGAAACTCAATGTACCATATCACATTGCTGAAATTCCAAAGATATATTTAAGTTAGGTCAAGCCATAGACTTTCTTAACAGCAACCGACTTTGACATGCCTGACTTTAGTAAACCTTTGGTTGTCCATATAAGGTTAAAGTCAGGAATGCCAAAGTCAGGCCACGCTACAGACTTTCCCAATAGGCACCGAATTTTGCATATCAAACTTTGGTTATTCATATAAAGTTGAAGTCAAGAGTTCCAAAGATATGCCTAAGTTAAGCCATTCGCTTGAGTTTTTTCATAACAATCTAGTTTGAACTTTTTCAGCCTGCTTAGTTTTGGCTCTCCTAATTAGGGCGGAACAAGTTTGGAATTAGTCTTGCCTCAATTCGGAATATCTCATTTGGCCCGAATTGAGCTTTCGGCATGTCCCATTGTATTCCTAGTCGGGTATATCATTTTACCGTGCTATATATCTATATGGACTATTCTATCATTTGCAATAATAATTCATAATTTTTTTGATTCAACCAAATAAAAGCTAACATAATAACACATATTTTCATCAAACGTAAAAAAACTTAACATTGTAGATACAATTAAACTTGCATCTCGTTTCTACGAATCTGCAGTCTTCGAAATATCCTCTGTATATAGGGCTTCACACGAGACGAGATAGGGCAAGTTACAAAAATCTCGTCTCGCTTTTAGGAGAAGAGACGAGACGAGACGAAAAAAATATCGTTCTCGTGTGAAGTCCTATCTCTATTATAATGGAGTACGAACAGACTCCATTATGGCATACTACTATAATTATACTATAATTATGGCAACTACTTCCAAGAATAAAAGTGACATGGATTTATAGTTTGTATTTTACTGTGAACAAATAGTATTATAAAGTTTGTACTTGAGTTTGTAAATAGATAGTATTTATTTAAAATAAGTAAGTGAAGTCATGGAACTTTGTCAAAATTTGTGTAAATGTAAATTCGTGGAAGTATTCGGTAATATTGTAATTTGTACGAACAAGTATAATTTTCAACCACTTACATTCAAGGCTTACAAATAAGATTGCTTTTATTTCAGGTAACTCTTTAGAGGAAATGTGTAATTTACAAATTTATTTCCAAATAGCTGGCCTAATTTATTTCCAATAATTGGTCAACTTGGACTACATATTCCACTAAATTATACACGTATAATACCTGTGTATTTTAATTTACACAAATCGAATTCTTAGTTTAATTACATTAAATACATTATTCAGTAAATAAAGAAAGGTTTCATATACTTAATCAATCTTGGCATTAAAAAACCTAATCATGCAATCTAAAAAGGAAATATTTCTATGATAAGTTGTTTTCTCCATTATATTAAATTCCAAGGAAAAAATTCAAGTTAAAAGTAGATATTATTACTATAGTGTAATCTGTAGTGTGATGATGTAAATGACAGTGTAATGTTGTAATGTAGTAAATGATGTAAAAGAACATTTAAAATATTATTCTATTTTAAATATTAGTTAATATGAATAACTTTCACCATACGACCATAGAAACTGTTGACCAATAGATATACTTAGGCCATCAAAACCATTCAACTAGGTAAAGAAAATCAAACCACCGAGATTTTCAGGCGAGTAACTTTAAATTGGGTTGCCTTCGAAAATCTAGGACACATTTTGAAGAATAGGAATGTCCCAATATGTTTAAAAACCAAGGTGTTCATTGCATATATACTACCTGTAATGACCTACGAGCTAGAAACTACCACGAGCGCCGACAAATTTAGAACAACCCAACGAGCCAAACGTGCATTGTTTGGAATATGGTGGAATAAGTGGTACACAAGTGGTACGCGAACAGACTTAACAGATATAATGCACCGAGTGACACACCTCATGTGGAGCTGGACTCAGACAGTTGCACAAATAGAGTTACACAGTGGAGACCACACAGAACAAGGAAAAGCGCAGAGGGAAAGATGACTGGATGATGTAAAAAGACTAGTCGGCAAAATATGGTACTAAAAATCCCAAGACAGAACAAATTGGAATAAATTAGGTTACGTTACGCCTATGTCCAGCAGTGGACTTTGAAAGGCCAAAGAAGAAGATGAATAACTTTCATAGAATTGTTTATGAAAAAGCATATGAAGAAATATAGTCTAGAAATGATAATGATAATGAAGAAAAATATATGTCTGTTCAGTCTTATCTGTCTAGTATTGTATGTCTGGAACGTCATACATGAAGGTATCCTAAGACTCAGACTTCCAGATGGTGCCACACTTATTGACATCGCGGACCTGGCGCTTACAGTCTCAACTAGAATGGAAATTATTATAATGCAAAGGGCAAACCGCGCAATACAACTTGTAACATAGTGGATGACAACCAATAACCTGAAACTAACGCTTGCAGCGGAAAAGAAGCTCTGTTACTTACTGGGTTTAGGAGATTAAAGCCAATAAAATTCCAAATACCAGAGAACCACATAGTCCCGAATGATGAAATCATATACCTTAGAGTAGTAGTAGATAAAAGATTTTCCTCCGTCCCACGCTTCACGAATGCAGCAGCCAAGGGTATGGAGGTAGAGAAGCTTCCAACCTCAAAGAAAAAATAAAATTTTTAGCTGACAACATGATAGTACTAAACCAAATATATATGACTGCAAGAAAGGATCTTCGTCGTCTAATAAATAGTACTAAAGAACAACATTGGAGGAAATAGAGAAATCTAAATATCAAGCCGTAAAACCTACTAATGACAATGGAGGAAGTGCGCCGAGTGGCTGAGGAACTGTTTCCACGGCATACCCTTATTGACTGGAAACAGCCCGAAGTGAGCAATACACCACCATTCACCGCGGAAGAACTAAAGGCAGCAGGCATGAAAATAAGGAACGGTAGAGCTCCAGGTCCAAATGGAGTACCACCTGAGATTATGAAGATAACCGTGCCAAATCAATCTAAATTTGTACTAGACACCATGATGTCACTGTTAGTTGTCGAAAATTTTCCAGACAAATGGAATAGAGCAAAGTTAGTCCTTGTCAGAAAAGGTGATTGAAAAAGTGGCAGAAAAGGTGAAAAGGTTAGTCCTTGTCAGAAAACCGATTGGTGACCCTATTGGACAAATTAATTTGTCTATAGGACGTCTCTGGAAAATTAATTATTATATGTGGAAGACATAATGATTATACCAAAACATGAAATAAAATACCTTGGTGTCCCGATTAACAAAAGGATATCGTTTACTGCATACTTAACAGAAGCGGCGGCTAAATGAATGAGGATTATGGCAGGCTTAGAACAACTAATGTCAAGCGTAGGGGACCCCAAAAGTAGCACACGCAGAATTCTGAGCCCTGTACTTCAGGCTACAATATTGTACGGTGCGCCAATAAGAGCCAAAGAACTGCAATCAAATGGAAATCTACAAGAATTAGCAGCTATTCAACTGAAAATGGCTATACGCGTGGGTGGCTATCAAACGGTATCGGGGGAAGCTGCCCTGGTCATTGCAGACATTCTCCCAATCGACCTACTCGTAGTAGAGTGAAAGCAGCTTCGGATATCAAAAAATAAAGCCAGAGAACTTTTCAAACAGTGGCAGAGAAGGTAGAAGCTCATGAAAACAAGACAGTGGACCAGATTACTTGATCCGAACATCTCCACCTGGATTAAAAAAAAGCACGGTGAAATAAGTTATCATCTGACCATTTTCTGGCCATGGTTGCTTTAGAGATTATCTACACAATATAGGCCGGGCTTCAGACGAATTATGTGTTAACTGCGGGGAGACAGACAGTGTGTGCCACGCCTACTTTGAATGCTGGAGATGGCAAGCCGAAAGGGAATCAGCAGCAGAAAACATGGGAGAACCTATTGCTCCTAGAACCATTATAAGTTACATGCTCGAGGAAAAAGAAAACGGGGAAACATGCAGCGGCTAATCTACACCATAATAAACAACAACGAAAATTATGAGAGGAATTCCAACAAGAGAATCAGTTGAAGCACATTTTTATAATATATCCATCCGTCACTCCGAAGTCATGCGAAAAGCAGTTACAGAGTGATTGGATGCGTTTCCTGGGGGCCACTTGTGTGGTAAAACTGGTAAAGACTATTCCGCCAGCTACGAACCACCCACAAAAAAAAGACCTCTCAGTAAAAGAAAGAGCTGAATTGTACGTAAATTGTAGTAACAGGCAAGTAAGATGAATAGTTTAAATATATATTTAGAATAGAAAGACCTTATAGAGGAATGACAAGGAAGATGACGGGCGTCGGACAAGGGCCAATGGACACCGCTTGTCATACCAGACATCTCGAAATGGCTGAACAGGAAGCATGGTGCGACAAACTATCATCTAACCCAATTCCTCTCAGGTCACGGTTGCTTTCGTGACTACCTGCATCAAATACGAGCCGCCGCGGACAACCTTGGCGAATATTGTGGTGAGATAGACAAGATGCACCACACCATATTTGACTGCAATAGATTGGACGCTGAAAGAGAAAAACAAATAGGTAGTGTTCAGATGCCGTTCGAACCAGGAACGATAACGAGTTACATGATGGGTAACAAAACAAACTGGGAGAGGACCGACAGGCTTGTCAAGAAAAAGTCCTCCAAAGAAGATGACGAGAGGTTGAAACGCCAAAGAAACAATCAGATAGCGCAACCAAGCTAAATCACCAGCTAACGGACAAAAACACCAATTAAATCATTCTGAAGACATGCTAGACGCAGTTCCAGAATGACTGGCGGTGTTCTTAAGGGCCACTTAAGCACCAATTTAATATAGACAAAAAAATGGACTTGGGACCGTGGTTTTTTCCCTGTGACCTCCAATTGGTTTCGCCGATGATATAGAACTGATAGTTACAGCCAGAATCGAGCAAGGTCTCATGCAAACGGCAAACCATACAATTGCTCAAAACGGTGAATGGATGAAATCCAGAAAACTTAGCCTAGCAGCAGAAAAAACCGAAGCGGTTCTGCTTACAGGTATGAGAAAACATAGCCCCATAAATTTTAAAATCGAAGACATGATGATAATACCAAAACATGAAATAAAATATCTTGGGCCCGATTGACAAAAGGCTATCGTTTACTGCATACTTAACAGAAGTGGCGGCTAAAGGAATGAGGATTATGGCATGCTTAGAACAACTGATGTCAAACGTACGGGGCTCCAAGAGTATCACACGCAGAATTCTGAGCCTTGTACTTCAGACTACAATATTGTACGGTGCGCCAATATGAGCCAAAGAACTGCAATCAAATGAAAATCTACAAGAAGTAGCAGCTATTCAACGGAAAATGGCTATACGCGTGGGTGGCTATCAAACGGTATCGGGGAAGCTGCCCTGGTCATTGCAGGCATTCTCCCAATGGACCTACTCGTAGCAGAGCGAAAGCAGTTTTAAAAACCGGCTACAACAGGATGTCAAAAAATAAAGCTAGAGAACTTCTCGAACAGTGGCAGAGAAGATAGGAGCTCATGGAAACAGGACAGTGGACCAGATTATACATGTTCCGAACATTTCCACTTGGATTAAAAGAAAGATTGGTGAAATAAGTTATCATCTGTGGTTATCAACTTTTTGGCCATGGCTGCTTTATAGATTATCTACGCAACATAGGCCGGGCTTTATATGAATTATGTGTGTACTGCGGGGAGACAGATAGTGTGAGCTGCGCCATCTTCGAATGCTGGAGATAGCAAGCCGAAAGGTAATCAGCAGCAGCAAACATGGTAGAACCTATTCGTCCCAGAACCATTATAAGTTACATGCTTGAGGAAAAAGAAAACTGGGAAAACATGCAGCGGCTAATCTACACCATAATAAGCAACTAAGAAAATTTGAGAGGAATCCCAAAAAGAGATTCAGTTTTAGCACATTTTTAGAATATGTTCATCCGTCACTCCGAGGTCATGCGAAAAGCAGTTCCAGAGTGATCGGATGCGTTTACTTGTGTGGTAAGGACTATTCTGCCAGCTACGCCTCCACCACCCCCCAAAAAAAGATTTTTAGTAAAAGAGAGACCTGAATTGTACGCAAATTGTAGTAACAGGCAAGCAAGATAAATAGCTTGAAAAAACCTTATAGAGGTAACCTATAATTGGCAAACCTTATAATTGCAAAGAAGATGACAGGCGTCGGACAAGGGCCAATGGACACAGCTGGTCATACCAGACATCTCGACATGCCTGAACAGGAAGCACGGTGCGAGAAACTATCATCTAACCCAATTCCTCTCAAGTCACGGCTGCTTGAGTGACTACCTGCTCGTGACTACCTGCATCAAATACGAATCGCCGCGGAAAACCTTTGCGAATATTGTGGCGAGATAGACTCGGTATGCCACATCATATTTGACTGCTGTAGATGGGACGCTGAAAGAGAAAAACAAACAGGAAGTGTGCAGATGCCGTTCGAACCAGGAACGATAATGAGTTAGATGATGAATAACAAAACCAACTGGGAGAGGACCGACAGGCTTGTCCAAAAAAAGTCCTTTAAAGAAGATGACGAGAGGCTGAAACGCCAAAGAAACAATCTAAACAAGCTAAATAACCAGCTAACGAGCAAAAACACCAATTAAATCATTCTGAAGACATGCTAAAAGCAGTTCAGGAATAATTGGCGGAGGCCACTTGTACAGCTGCCATCTACGCCCAAAAAAGCCTTTTATGTCTAGTCTTGTCTGTCTGGTCTTGTCTGTTTGGTCTTGCCTTTCTGCTCTTGTCTATATGTCGTAGTCTTTTCGCAAAATCCGTCATTTTATGAAATACCTAGGCACTACAAGAAACGTCGACGTTTAGTGAAACATATTAAAATTGCATTTCCCACCTAGGTAATTCATGAAATTACCACTCGGCGCCAAAATCTCGAGCTTAAAGCCGAGTTTCACAATCAAACTCACAATGTAGTTTAATTCTTCGTTCTTCGTGTAATGCCTAGCGTGTTTTGAAACGTTCCGTAATATAGAGTAATTATTTAATTTACAACACAATGGAAGGGAAATCATAAATATTATGAAAAGCAGCCCAACAAACGAACTTATACTTCAGCTCAGTTAAAAGAGATAAATATGAAATAAAACATTTTAGTTTAAGACAACTTTAAATAACAATTTAGGGCTGTTTTTCATAATATTCATGATTATTTTTCAAAAAAGAAATCTTTGTTTGCAGTTATTCGTTCAATTTTGTTGTAAATTAAACAATTACTCTTTATTGCGAAACGTCCCACAACACGCTAGGCATTACAGGAAGAATCAAACTGCATTGTGCGTCCGGTTGTGAAACTCGGCTTTACGTATAAGATGCCGGCGCCGAGTGGTCATTTCATGAACTACCTAGACGGGAAATGCAATTTTAATATTTTTCACTAAACGTCGACGTTTCTAGAAGTGCCTAGGTATTTCATGAAATGAGGGATTTTGCGAAAAGACTACGTACGACATATGAATGGAAACATGGGTATTTTGTTTCTGGTAAAATAAAATGAAACATATAATAAAACAAATGAACATTAGTATCCAAAATGTATTATTAAAAGTCGTTATAGACTTTTAATAATACATTCTCTTTTAAGTTAGACTCTTAAGTCTTTTTTTGATTGTAATTTTAAAAAGCTTTATGCCAATTCTAAACTTCTTCGATGAACTATTTGAATGCGTTGAATTTCAAAGTAGTCTATATTTAGTTCGTTGCTTTAAATATTCAAATGGTCCGTTAAACATTCAAAAGCAGATTTTGCATATACTTTTAAAGTTTTAAATTATAATTATTTCAAATAATCTGAACGAATTTCTTTTGGTAAACTTGGAATGCCTTTCTAAAACTCTATGTAACATAGTAAGTCCGCGAATTACGTTTATTCGACTTATAAGAATTCATACTTATGTTGTTGAAGCTGCAAATCATTCATTGAATAAATAGATTAATAATTTTGAGCAATTCGTTATTCATTGAATACGTACAGCATTAACCGAACACAACAGGAACGAATTTGTAGAGGACTTAATATATAATTAATTACTTGTACCTTTAAGAATATAACATTTTATTTATTTGTAAATTCTAATAAATCATATTTTTTTAAATACAGGGAAAGAATTTTTTTTAGTTAGAATGCTTTTCTAAGATTTTATGTAACATAATAAGTCCTCGACTTAAATTTATTCGACTTAAACGAATTCATACGTATGTGTATGTATGATGCCGCAAATGATATTATATTCATTGAACACAGATTAATCATTTTGAGCAATTCATTTTATTATTCATTGAATACATAGATTAATCATCTACATCTACATACATTAATCATAGATTAAGCATTGATGTTCTCCTAAATGGAAACGCGAAAACGAAAAGTTTTCGAACGAATGAATATAGGACTTAATATAAAATTACTTTCCGTTTCTACAACTACAAAGTTTTATTTTCTTTGTAAATTCTAGGCCATAAGAATAATTTCCTAAACAATGAGTCATGTACTATATAAAAATTCAAATAACACAAGCATGTGATAAACAAATCCTTGTTATTCCTCCATTAAACCAATTGTAATTTTCCATAAACAAACACCATCATAACAATACCTGATCTGCCATCAATATGTACAGTTTTTAGACAATAAGAATATTTCAATTAAAAACATAATCTATGTTTTAGGTTTTATTTATATTCTCATGTATTTTATCTGCAGACACATCATTTTGGTATCAAAAGGATGTTACTAGTATATCTGCATCCTGTATTGATATATCTGTTAGGCGTCAGTTTATCTCATCATTAACAAATTTTAATTGAAATTATCGTTGTTATATACAATCATCACAAATATAAT
Source organism: Phosphuga atrata (assembly GCA_944588485.1). Taxonomy (NCBI): domain Eukaryota; kingdom Metazoa; phylum Arthropoda; class Insecta; order Coleoptera; family Silphidae; genus Phosphuga; species Phosphuga atrata. Next base: position 88,485,854 of record OX155892.1, on the reverse strand, counting down.
TAGATATTATAGTAATTTTATTAATAATTTTAAAATAGTTGTTATTGTTCTACAATTATCAACTAAATGATAAAATTGTATGGAATAAGTCTTATATGTTGAACATTTATATATGATCATTTGCTAATTTTCATTATTTAAAATAATATTGGATTTTTTAAGTTTGAATTGAATTTGTTATATTATTATATGTATGTTTTATTTGTAGATTTGACCATCTTGATGGTTAATATTTGTGTTTTGCTTTGTTAATACTTATTCCTTTTCTTGAAGTAAATTAAGTATTAACAAAGCAAAACACAAATATTTATATTTGCACGTAGAATTACAAAAAAAAAATATTTGTTAGTGCACGTTAACCTCCTCCTCCTCCTGGAGGAGGTCAGGGTGCACTAGGACTATAGTACCACTGGAAGAAAGAGAAGAATATATGGGTCATTCCAGGTCAAATCGACCAATATTTGGAATTGACCCCTTTCGAATTGGATGACTTTTGGAGGAAAGTTTTCTTTCAACATAAGGCGAAGATCTACTGAAGAAAAAAAAATTTCCTCGAAAGTTATGCAAAATTCAAAATTTCACTATTTTTCCAGTTATTCAAGTTTATTTTTTAAATATCTAGAAAACTATTTTGGTTACGAAAAAGACCTTGAGTTCGCAATAAAGAGCACACAACAACACAAAAACTTTTGGGGGTACAAAAAATATATATTTAAAAATAATTTAAATTGTTTAAGAAAAATGAAGCAGTTTGAAAATTTTGAAATTTTCAAAATTGAATAAATCAAAAACCTATATATTTTTTGGCTCAATTTCTTTTACATAATAGGTATAAAAGAGATATTTTTTGTTGGTTTTTTAGATAAATAATAATTTTTTTAGATATTTAAGATATGAATTTTCGAATTTTTTAACTTTTTTTTAAACATATACATATATCTACAAATCGGGCGTAAAAGTCCAATGTAAATCAAATGCAATTTCATTATTAAACGATTTCGGTTTGTTGTTACTATGGCAACAACTCGCGTCACTAAACAAAAAAATTCATATAAAAATAGGAAAAAAAAATACTATGTGACTTTCCATATTACAGAAAAGAATTAAGAAAAATATAGTATGTATGTTCTCTAATTCACAAATTGACTAATAATATAAATAAATATAATTATTAGTACGGTTTGGCTTCTTCATTTAACTGCTAAGAGAGACCATGTCGGTGGCTATTGATCAGGTTATGTCATTTTCTAGCGACGCACATGGTCGTCTCTCTTAGCAATTAAATGCAGGAGCCAAACCGTACTAGTAATTATATTTATTATATTTTTATGTTATTAGTGAATTTGTGAATTAGAGAACATAGCATATTTTTTAAATTCCTTTCTTGTAAAAACATACATATAAAAACATAGGCGTAGTGAAAAAAAAATCTGACTGTATGATTATTAAAATTGAATTAATTTTTCTTATTTTGAATCAAGAAGTCTCAGTCTGGATTTATCTGGCTCTAATATAACTTAATCTCACCATAACGTAATCTAGATTAAATCTAGTTTAACCTAGATTACATCGACAACGACCAAATTGTCTTACGTCACTGTGCGTTTTTTTCTAGTTAGCAATTTTTTCCATTTTGTGTATCAAAATAATTTTTTTTTCAATATTATAGGAAAGAAACAATTTATTTGTTTGTAGATTCAACAGTAATTAGTACTTAACATGCATCATATATAAAATAATGTATGACACACGTGTGTGAAAGGCTTTTGTGCACTCAATGCGATTAAACACAACTCATGCACAAAAGCCCTTTTCACACACTTGTATCATAAACTACTATCTTTTTGTTGCTCCAAGTAACCTCTTAAAAGCGAAACCAAGGTATTTTTGTAACTATGATAGTTTTCAAGATATTTAAAAAATAAACTTGAAAAACAACAGTGAAATTTTGAGTTTCGAATTACTTTGGAACAATTTATATATTTTTTTCCTTTGGTAGAACTTCGTCTTGTGATTAAATTAAACTTCCTATCAAAATTGGTCCAAATCAAAAGAAGTCGCTTCCAACTATTGGTCGATTTGACATGGAATGACTCATATATGTAATGTTATATGTATTGCATATATTTTTATTGGAAATAAATAAATTGTTAAAATTATTGTTATAAACTAATCGTTGAGACCTTCCTATTTAAATATAGAATACATTGTCTAAATGTTTCAAATGGCACAACGAATCGAAAAAAAATGTTATCAACTAAATTCAATACAATTAACATTTCAAGGCACACAACAAATAAATTTTCGTTTGCTCTTCGATATTTACATTGTAAGGACAAAACAACTCGAGAATGTCTATTGAGAACGATTTTGTAACTCTAATTTGAATGAGAAATAAATAACTGCAAACCAAAGACTGCGGAGCACTGCTCTGCAAGAGACAAATGTATCTTGGGGCCCACTGCTTGAACGCAGAAGAGTTGCAGTCTTTGAATCCCTCCCAAATCCTGGAATTGCTAAAGGAATCATGACTAGAGCAGACGCTCTAAATGGGTAAGTATATTAACGATTAGAGGAAGAGGATAGGGTACAATAGATCTATGAAGGTCGCAGTATAAGTCACCACCGAAATCTAAAATCTACATCTAACTTCAGACGAAAAAATTCACTTTAAGGAGGCTAATTTTATATAAATACGTAATCTGCATGATTTATTTTTATTATCTTGAGTGACGAGTTTTTACTGATTCCTTTTTTAATCCCTTCAATTTGGAAGATTTTTATTAACCTTAATTATTTTGTGTTAGAGTAACAGAAAGCAACAATCTAAAACTCTAGCTCGAGGTTCCTAAACTTTTTGTTCATATAGAAAACTTTCAAAAGTTTCCGTGGATCGCTTGCTTCTACATAGGGTTTCTGAATATCCGCACTTTTTCAAAACCGCGGTTTTCGGTTTTTGAAAATTAAAAACCGCGGTTTCGGTTTCGGGTTCGGTTTGTAAGAACTTTTGGTAGTGTTTAAATACAGGTGCAACTAATTGTAAGTAAAAGCTGAAAAATTGTATCTATGAATATAAAGTTGTTTATACATTAATATTTGTTTAATTATAAAAGTACCACAAAGTGAGCAAATGTATAAAACCTAGCAAATACATATGTTTAGACTTTTAGAGCTTGTAAACATTATACTTCGATAGAGCAGTAATTCAATCAGGTCACCAGCTAGGACTTTTTTGCATGTTCTGATGAGGTTTCCTATCTGGCTGAGGTAATCTATGAAGTGTTTTGTTTGTGGTCTTGTTTGGGGAAATATAGCATTCTACTATTGACATGTTTTTGAGCTCTACCCATGCGAAGCCTTTGTTATTTGCTCCTTTTTCAGGATTTCCCATTCTGCGTTGAAGGTTTTAATCGCGACGTCCTGATCTCTGTCCGCAATCTAGTCTTTTTTGTTTTGCTGATATTGCAAATTCGTTCGTTCACGTGTTTGTAGAGTAGGTCTTTTGCCTCTCTACATCGGTTCAGATTGGTTTGTAGTATTAGCATTTCCATTGCCTGTTTGGGCCTCCATCCCTTCGTTGTCTTTATTGTGTTCTTGTTTTTCATTACTTATCTTCTTTTGTTTTTTAATTTTTCTTTCTCATCCTCTGCCTTAGAACTGTTTAGCTTCTAAAAAATCCTAACATAACTTAACCTAAACCAACCTAAACAAAACCTAGGAAATACATATGTTTCAACTTTTAGAGTTTGTAAACCTTGTAGTTCGAAAGAGCACTAATTCAGTTTATTTTATTTTTAGATTTCGGTTTTTTATTCGGTTTTTGCACAGAAAACCGCGGTTTTGCGGTTCGGATATATCCGAACCAGAAACCCTACTTCTACATTTCTACCGTATTCCCAAAATGTGAAGATTAGTTCCAACGTTGGAAATTTGCGTCGCGGCTGAGTTGCAATCCAACACTTCGGAGTGGTAAAAATAAAAAGAAAAATAGTTTTGTGTTCTGTTTACCGACTTAATAGAATTAAAATTAAACATTAATGACGTACCGAAACTTCAAAACGCAAATCCAGAATTTAAAAAATGACATATGACATATTTATACAATGTTAATGGGAGGGATTTACTTGATGGATTGACAGCAAATTATCAATATTTGGCACAGTTTTGTAAGGAATAACCGCAAATCTCCCCGTTCTGTGATGTTCAATATGCTCATTTTTTGTTAGTAGGTTTGTAATGACACTAAAACTTTTTTCGAAAAGGTATGACAAGAGAAACGCCATTTAAAGTTTTGTCGAAATTTTCCACAGCCCAAGATTTTTTTCTGGTATTCATTTCTGCAGCCAAATTGTTTACTACCCTTTTTAAAATCCCACCTTCAGGTCTTCATTGGTGCTAAGCTCGAGTAACTTCTCTTGTAAGACCACATTCATCACTTCCGTTTCATCAAATGGATTTATGATCCATGGTGGTATTTCAAACGTCAGCATATCTTCAAATCTATTTTTCAAGACATCATCCAGGGCATTTAAATGTTGAACGTATGTCTTAATATCCTCGTCAAGACATTCTGCCTATCACAAGTTTGGAAACTAGTAAAATTCGCGCCGACTATTTTGCATCATAAATTTCAATTTTCCAAGAAAAGCCCAAATTACACCCATATTTGTTTTTATTGTAATTGCCCCCTTGTAATCTATCAAATACGCGATTGTCAATGCTTTCAATTTGATCAGGTTTTCTCTCAAATAGGGATCTTTACTATGCAGAAACTCTAAATCTGATTCCAAAAATGAATAAAATCTTGTTAAACAAGCACTATTCGGCAACCAGAGTATTTCAATATGTAAGAGCATTCACTGGAAGTCTTCATCATTTGCGTCGCATATGTCACAATTTTTAGTATTGAATGCATTTAATACGCATTTATTACATACAATTTAGTATTGAAGGCATTGCTTCTTATTTTGTTAACGGGTTTTATAGCAAATTGAAGCGATTGGTGCAATCTATCAAAAAAAAATTTCGCTACCAGGTGTTATCGGTGGATTATGGTATAATTTTTTAAGATGGCTTATAAACCCATGATATTTTCCGAACATGGAATCATGTAAGATAGAGCTCCTCATCTTTTTTTACACATATATAATTTATTTCCCTTACAGGGTTTCTTTATCTTTACAATTATTATATTTAAAATTCCATATCCAGTCCATCCCTCCTCTTTCATACTTCCTTCATTCACTGCATCTCTCTTCCGTCTTCATTCAGTATTTTTTCTCTTAGGCAGGAGCTCTATCTGCTGCCACAGAAATAATGTTTGTACATGGAAATGGATTTTTCCTTAAAAAATCACTCAGGACATTAAATATTGATTCGCCTTTAGTGTCCATCTCCAAATTTTTCGCGAATACCATCTCTTCATGGATTTCTTCGTCCGTAACAAATCGAACATATGCCAGTAAGAATGCTTCATTACCAGGTAAAGTTGAATACAAAATGAGTTGTTTACAGATAATTAGATTATTATAATATTAGAGATAATTAGACAAGAAGCTTTCAATATCAGAGCTCAGTTCGTCAATCCGTCTTTGTACAGTGTTGTTTCTCAAAATAATTCATTTTGAGTACGTGAAATGGAGGTTTGTGCAGAACGGTTTTTAAAACCACTTCAACAACGGGTAAAATTAACTGTTCTCCGATGGTGTGCGGTTTTCCAAATTTTACTATAAGCAATGAGATACTGTAAGATGCCCGCAAGCCATTATCGTTACTTGGAGACGTTGAAGCGAGCATACTGTGCACGGTGGGTTTCTTCATATTTTTCACCGAAATACAACCAAAATATGGAATTTCTTTTTGCTCCCTTCATTTTTCGGAGTAGTTTATTATCTGTCTACATTGATACTGCGTAAACACGCTTGGCAAACGCACAAATGCAAACGTTCGGTAAACATTTGCCTTGGTTTGCAAGCGCTTGCGACCGATTCGATCGAGTGTTGTATAATCGAGCGTTTGTTACCTTAGCTTATATTTTGGGTCATTTCACACTTTGCAAGCGATCAATTTATTGTTTTTTCTCTAGTAGCATCGGACCTCAGCGTTTGTTACCTTATCCACAAGCTTGTGTCCAGAGGCGGATCCAAGATTGTCATTTAGGGGAGGCTTGACCCCGCTGAGGGCAGGTAAAGTAAAGGCTAGTAAAGAAAACACTAAAAAACACGCATTTTATTTTGTTTAGCACATAATAAGTCTCCTCTGATACCTTTTCGCAAATTCCTCAATGACTTCGTTAGGTTGTAGATTTCTCGGTGATTATACATGAAAGCCAAACCGGGTAACTTTTTTTGGGTCATTGTCGTATGAAGGTACGATTTTATTAGTTTAAGCGATGAGAAGCTGCGCTCCACACTACAAGTGGTTACTAGTAATTTAGCGAGAATTTGTAACGAAATTTTTATATTTAGAAAAAACTCATTTGTCTCTTGATGTGCCTCAGCTGCTGTTTGTGGGAGATGTTGTCTACCACTCCATAGCTCATTCCAAAGAGATACTTTTCCCGATAACGAGAAAGGATGAGGTAAATCGCCACTGTAAACGCACGCAGCTGCTGCTATCGAGGTTAGATTCTGTGTTTACGATAGCACTTGGTAGAAGGTGGAACATATCGAGAATCGAAGAGTGATCTGCTCTCGAAAAGCGACTCGTCTCGTTTTTATTATACTTTCTACCATCTCATAACAAAGATTAAGATCTATTGCAACAGCCTGCAGTCGCTGTGAAAGCTAACCAGTGATTTCAAATTCTGTGGCGGTTACCGTTAAGATAAGACAAAGTCGAATCGTTGAATAGCAGCCACAAAAATCACGGAGAAGTTCTGTGTATTTCTTCAAGGAACTGCGATAGGGTCAAACCCTTCAAGGAACTGCGATAGGGTCAAACCCTATCGCAGTTCCTTGAAGAAATACACAGAACTTTTTTGGCTGCTATTCAACGATTCGACTTTGTCTTATCTTAACGGTAACCGCCACAGAATTTGAAATCACTGTTTAGCTTTCACAGCAACTGCAGGCTGTTGCAATAGATCTTAATCTTTGTTATGAGATGGTAGAAAGTATAGTAAAAACGAGACGAGCCGCTTTTCGAGAGCAGATCACTCTTCGATTCTCGATATGTTCCACCTTCTACCAAGTGCTATCGTAAACACAGAATCGTACACATCATCGTAATCATCGTAATCAATCGTAAACACAGAAACTCTTTGAATTGAAGGACCGCATTATGCCTTTCAACCCAGCGTGTATCACTAAGACTTTGCAACTTGATCTTTTCGTCTGTAGGTATTTTTTAACGATGGCTTGTTTGAAAAGTTCCAATCTTTTTGCTGACTCTTGTACAAAACGGGTAATATTATTTACTATTGCCATCATATTGCGAACACTAGGCAAGCTGCATGCCTTTACGACAGCTAGGTTTTGTTTATGGGCGGCACAGTGCATGTAAGGCGCTAGCGGTTGGATCCCGGGACACGTATTGTAATAAGCCACCGTCCTCTTATGCATGGCATTACTATGGCAAAGCCATCACAGCAAATTTCCGAGAATACCTCCCTCAAATGTGGCTCGCCGCACACTTTAAAAAACGTAAGGGCCACCTACGCTTATGTCTAAGACCTAGACACCAAACACAAGTATAAGTAAAGGGAGGAGATCTAGGTCCCAGTTAAGCTGTTGCGCCAAAAAAGAAAAAGAATTATGAAAATATATTTTCCGATGAGTTCACTTTGTTTTGCCACGGAATAACTCAGATGCTTTTGGGGGAGCCTGAGCCCCTTAGCCCCCCGCCACTGCTTGTGTCTATTCAAGATTTGGAGTTTGGACTTTGCGGCAAACGTTTGGCAAACGTGTGGACGCACCATGATAAGTAAAGCCAAGCCAATATTTTTGTGCTTTACTATTTTCGTGGACCCATACTTACAACTTGTGAACCCGTATTTTTTACACGCCAACGTAGACCGTCTTCAAGAATCCCGTGAACCCCTGGGGTAATACTTTGGGAATCACTGTTCTAGCTTATATTTAAAAACAAGCTTGGCGTGTACTACACGCCGATATTCTAAAGGGTTTAAAACTAATATCTTAAAAAATATTTTATTTTATAATTCCAAAATCATTAATTATTTACTTCCAAATATAAAATAATAATTAACACTATTATTAAACTTCTAAACCAATACTACTACTAAACGTAAAACTACTAATAGTAATAAGAAATACATATTTATTTCAAATAAGGTTTTACCCATATTGATACAATTATTAAATAGTTAAATTGCAATAATAATGAATCATTTAATGGTTTATTCAACCGTTTAATATGACCAAAAAGTTTTTTCCAGACACATTAATAGTGTGTTCACATAATGACACATTAATGACGCATTATATTATCTCAATTTCAAAAATTATCTTGACTTTTTGTTCAATATTTTAGGATTTAATTACAATTAGTTTATTTGAAAATTTAAGTGTAAATAAATAAAATATTTTTGTTTTGTTATTTTATACTGTTAATTATTCTTAATTTTCTTGAAGAAAATCAAGTATAAAATAACAAAACAAAAATATTAAAACTTCAAGATGGTCAAATACACAAATAATGTAAATAAATATATAAAGAAGCGAAATAAATAAAGAAGCGATTTCCTAAAATTTTAGCATTAATATGAATTTGTGTGTTGATTCGTTTCAAATTAAATATTTTAGAAATTCGCATTTATTTGGAAGAAATATTTTAAAAATAATATTCTTTGTGTTTTGCATACGGCTTAAAATTAGTCATATTTATAATCTTGGACTAATTCGATAAGAAACTGGTTTAAATATAAATTAGGCAGGAAAGAATATTTGAAGAAGATAATGAATTAAAACGTAATTTAAAACTTTAAGAAATTTAACAAATGCATTTTTTAAACGAAGTTTAAAAAATAATTTAGAAAGAAGGTGAGTTTCTCAACAAAAATTAATTAATATATGATAAATAGATAAACAAATGACACATTCTTATCAGTGTATATTATGGATAATGGGTTAAGTGGGCGAAAATATCCAACAAATTGGGTCATTCACGATTATAATCGATGAAAACAGTGCAAATTGTTTAAGTTAATATTTTTACTTCATTCAACGTCTTTTTAAAATAAAATTTATTAAAAAATAATTGTGTTACATTATGTGAATTCTGAAACATTTTGTTTGCATTAATAAAAAAAGGTTTAATTTCATATGTTAAATACTTAAGTAGTAAATACTCTAAATCCATTACATAGTTTGTATGATAAATCTGTAAATTATGTACAATAGGAAAACTTAAACTAGAAAATATTGTAAAGTAATGTAATAATTGATAGGTTGATTATGAAATAAAAGAAAAATCTGTAGGTTTCCAATATGACCTTTCAACATTATCTACGTATGCGGCATATGGCATAACATTCTGTGGTATAAAAAGCAAATTATTTTCATAAAATAATTATCTGATAAATTAACACTTATCCCAATAAAACATTAATCCAATCGTTAGAATTTTAATCTACAAATAGATTTTATGTACAAATAGTTTACTATGAAAGCAATATAATACTACTTTAATCTGAACATAATGTTGCCTGATCAAAAGGATGAATCCATACATTAGACACACACACGCACTACAACAAAAATCGAAAGTGAAACAATCTCTCTAATATTAATATTTAAAAACCGGGCCAAAAGAAACTCCCCAAAATAATCGGAAGTATCTGTTAAGAAGGTACTTCCTATGAGTACTGCGTACACGTTCACAAATGACGTCAACACCTGTCGACCTTGTCGACTAATAGGAGTGGATGTAGAGGAAACGGCGTTCACTCCATCGCGAACCTCGCGGCTTGCAACAGTTATACCTGACTCTGGCAACGCGCATAACAGACATGAAGATAAACATTTAAAGTGCCGTTGATTTTACCAAATAACTGAATTTTGTGTTTTAAAATTATTAAAACTCTAGAAAGTGTCGCTTCGAAAACTCAGCTTTGGATTACTTTTTAAAACACAGGTAAGAATATAACCTTTTTTTTATTAAGCTGAGATAAATGAAAGCATTTTTATAGTTGGAAGTTTTGGGTTGAAACATTGCGCAGTAAATATATTCTTAATGTGTATGGCGCGTATTTACTAGCTTTCTCTCAATTGTGTGTTGGTGTTATATGCAAGGAATGTACGAAGGCAGTGTTACGTATGACCCGAAGAACTATGCAATCCTCGCTATTATATTCTTCGGATTATATAAAGTACCTATTTTGTGGCAGAATAGCCGTTCAAAGAAACTTTCTTTTTTTTTGGAATGTTTGCAATAATTTCGTTTTAATTATAGCAATGGTGAAAGGAATCAAGTTTTTTAATGTGGAATTTGTTTTTGATTTTTGTTTAATTCACTTAATTTACTAAAAATACTTATAATAATTAAATTTAATTACGCGACCTTTTCTTATGCGAATTTAATAGCGCGACCCATTTGAATACTTTTTTTTTAAGTTTGGTGCAATGTGGATACCGGATTATATTAACTATCCTTCAAACACTGCGGCCAAAGGTCCTATTGTATTTAGGCCTATTTTTCATTTCATAGTTCCAGCAACCTAGGTGTTATTTAAATCGGTGTTAATTAATTACAAATTTGTCTTCTGATACAAATACAGCCGACACTCGAACTCGGGACTTCCAGATTTGTAGTTAACGTTCTAACTCTGTAGACCAGTTGTTCTTAACATATTTAAGCCGCGACCCAATATTGAGGAATTTGTTTATAGCGCGACCCCAAAAAACCAAACGAAAGATTTTTTAGACCATATTTAAAAAAAAAAATCTTCAATTTTACAATAATGATCATTTTAATACACATGTCATCCTTTTAACTCACCAAGTCGTTTTAACGTCTGCTACCTTTATGGAAAAAAATATTCCAAGTCAATATACGTCATAACTAGCGCATTCAAAACACCGATGAAATTTAAACAACCGGTTTTCGGTTTTTCGTAAAGTAAAAACCCGGTTAACCGGTTAAAAACTAATCGTACAACGAAGATGTCGGTAATGAGTATTTCGTCGAAGAAGATGCGGGTATTAAAGAACGAGTTCAGTAAGCGAGGTTTGCAGCACGCGTCCATGTTTAGAAAACGACGAGCGTAGCGAGGAGCTACATCCAACTACGCCGAAAGATCAATTTCCATTAGCGCCAACTTCTGTACATAACTAATATCTCGTTTAAATATCAGGCACTACTACCAAAAGTTCTTAAAAACTGGAGCCGAAACCAAACCGAAACCGAATAAATAATATAAATAAAAACCGACTTAAAAAATCTCTACAATTAAAAGTGTCCATGTGTAGTTACTAATTTTTGCCAATTTTTGTTTAGGTCATTGTTAAAGATAACCTGCGAAGTTATATAAATCTACACACTTTACACGACTCCAGTTTCGACTGTTGAAGGTCATTTTCAAGTGCCATACTAAAGCTATTTTTTGATCAAAGGAAAATTTAATGAATAACCTAATAAATAAAAATGGATGATTATGTTATATTATATTCAGATAGTCTACATGACATTTGGAAACTAAATCGATAGCGTTCCAAAAGACATTAATTGCCAAATAGAGGGAACAATTCTAAAAAGAGTTGAATATTACAAATATTTAGGAATAGGCTTTGACTTCAACATGAAATGGAGGCAGCACATAGTAAATTTGATAAATAAAATTAAATATTTGATTTTTGTGTTTTATAAATTTACACGGTTTATGCAAGTAGACACTCTAAAGATGATATACTATGCATTTTTTCAGTGTTATGAGTTATGGTATTATAGTGTGGGGTGGAGCATATTCGAACAGCCTAAATTTATTACAAAATTTACAAAAAGGGTACTAAAAATAATTAGTAAGAATAATCTTATAAATCGTGACAAACCTCTGAACATTAGACAACAGTTTGCATATGAGTCATATATATTTACTTCAATGACATGAAAAATAAATATCGAGCATCAGATAGTATATCAAGAAAAAAATTAATACATATTCCACTAAGAGACAAAACAGTAAGCATAAAAAATAGCTATATAAAGGCTATAAATCTATTTAATGAGCTTCCTAATGAATTAAAAACGTTGAAGAATAATATTAAAACGAAAAGTAAATTAAAGGAATGGGTCGTAATAGTGTAATAAATGGATTATAATAGTTAGTTATATTGGAGTTATATTTAGTTATATTTAGTTTGTAAGATCTACCAGTCCTGCCAACAGGTACCTGCGTGTACTCATGTAAAATTATACTGGTTAAATAAAAAAATAAAAATAAATAAAAATATTACTAGGAAAATGCAACTACCTTGACCCAAAAGGCAAAAGAGTATTAACTCATAAAATAGCATTGTAGTGGTGTACAAACATTTCAACAAGCTGCCTACTTAATGTATTTAAAGGTTTTAAAATATAGCAAATATAATATTAAACTTCAAATTATAAACTGGGTCAGGGAAAACATAGACTAGATGTTTATTTTAAGATAAATAAACCGTAAGAAAGAGTAATTGTTTAATTCACAACAAAATGGAAAGAAAGCTTTTTTGAAAAATGTCATGAATATTATGAAAAACAGTCCTTAATAGTTATTACTATATAGTTACCTCTTGTAACTGAGCTGTAATATAAGGTCGTTTGTTCAACTGCTTTTCATAATATTCATGATTTTTTCTTCCATGGCGTTGTTAATTAAATAATTACTTTATTACGGAACGTCCCAAAACACGCTAGGCATTACAGGAAGAACCAAACTATATTGTGCGTCTGATTGTGAAACTCGGCTTTTAGCTAGAGATGCCGGCACCGACTGGTCATTTCATGAACTACCTAGGCAGAAAATGCAATTTTTATATTTTTCACTAAACGTCGACGTTTCTGGAAGTGTCTAGGTATTTCGTGAAATGACGAATTTTTCGAAAAGACTACGACATATATATATATATATATATATATATATATATATATATATATATATATATATATATATATATATATATATATACCAACCCTATGTACAGGTAATTTACAATTACCTCTATAGGAGTTAATATTGTGCGTATATTTCTTATATCTACATATTTACTTAACTTCGTGAATAAATAAATAAATAAATATAATTCATACACCTATTTTTTTTTTCATAAAATTTGGGAAAAAAACTTCTTGTTCACCTCTTAGTTTGACTCAAGAAGTATGTTTCGCGACGCAATTTTGGGTCTACCCATAGGTTAAGAGAGATAGGTTAGATTACGAAGCCGACTATTTGAACAGTTATAAAAATATTAAAATAAGTAGGAACTAATTATATAAACCCTCTATCATAAATTACTGGAAATTGCAAATTTATTCGAATTAAGTATTCAGCTTTCTTAATGCATATGTTACAGTAAAAGTACGTAGTTAGTTAAATCTACACATTTACCGATATATGTATATGTTACGGTACAAGTACGTAGTTTGGAAAATGTACAAATTTACCGGCATATATATATATACATATACCTTCTTGGTTGGTAAATGTAAGTTCGACTTACATTTACCAACTTTTTCCGGCAAATATGTACATCTACCTAATGATGTTGGCAAATGTAATGTTGTTATTAAAAACAACTAATATTTACTTTTTTTGGCGTGATTAGGTCTCATAAATAATGAATTTTGAATTAATATAAAAAAATATTTATTATAAAAGCGGATGAAATTATAATGAATAGGTATAAGGAATAAGGTATAACGAACGTATTCTTATAATCTCCTTTTAAATACATTACGTTCAAAATGTTTTAATTGTTTTTATGTATAATAATATATATATATATTATTTCATAATAAAATAATATAAATTATTTCAAATACATTTAAATCCTTAATATACAAGTATATTTTATTTCTGTTTATTATTTTTAAGTTTTACCTATATATGTTGGAAATTGTGTACTTTTACCGGTAAAAGTAGATTTATGATGCTAATCTCAAATATAAACAAAGTAAATGTGAACTTACCAAATTGGTAGATGTACCTATATCTTACGGTAAAAGTACAAAATCGGCCCGGTAACAAAAATTTCCCGGTATATGTATACATCTACCAATGTGATAGGTAAATGTGAGTTTAAATCTGAGATCAGCTTTATATATCTACTTTTACCGGAAAATGTGTACTTTTTATGTGCTACAATATTACGTGTGGCTTGATGGACAGCCCATGCGTTGTCTATGATAATGTAAACCTCTAACAATTGCCAACAACATTATGCATATGTTCACATTTCCCGGAAATAATTGGTAAATGTAAGTTGAACCCCCATTTACCAACCAAGAAGGTAAATGTGTACATACACCGGTAAATGTGCACATTTACCAAACTACGTACTTTTACCGTAAAAGTGGGTTCATCTAATATTTAGTAACAATTTTCCGGGTTTAATTGATACAATCTTATTAGAAACCTATTTGATCGTATTTAGATTTTCAACAAATTTTATCTAACCATGTGAACGTTTTACTTAAATTTCCCATTAGTTTTGAAAAATTGTTTTTGATTCCTTGTATTTATAAAACAAAAAAACAGTTAATTTTATTAATTTTTTCATAAACTTTTTTAAACGAATTTTCATCGAAATTTTGTCATAATACGTTCCCACAAATTCTAACAAAGTTTCCTTAATTTTCACCAAATTTTCCAGAATTTCGAACAATTGTAACAAAATTTTGCAAATAATAAAACCTGAAATTATCTTTCAACAACTTTCTTTTTTTCTGAAATTTAATAAATTTTCCTTAAATCTACTTAAAAAATAATTGCAAAAACTCACCCACCAGAGCAGAAAAGTCAACAACAATTACAAAAACAAACTCACAAAACGTTTCACAACAATCTCACAAATTTTTAGCACAATTTTCCCTGAATTTCCGCAATTTATTGCTCTCACGATAATACATTCACACCAGATAGTCGCACACCAATAACTAAAGTCAGTTCAGCATCGAGTTCAAACACACCTGATTTGCACAGATTACGCTCGCTTCGGTCCGATTTGTTTACAGTTTTTGCACCCGCAAGGTCAAGATACCAACGAAACGCTACAAATCGCTGCCATTTACTGTTTACCAAACAGAATCGCTGCTCAAATTAGTAAAACTAGGACTTTTCCATACTGAAACTTAATCTAATCTTGTCTATCCGCCAAATTCACTTTAAATTCAACAGCTTTGATATAAAAATTTAAGCACATAGTTATGTGTGAACAATGTTATTTGTATTTTACCGAACTTATGGATGTGTATTATTATTATTCTTTTTGTGTTTATATGTTGTACACCATCATACGCTAAATAAATAAACTTTAAATTGAGAGCTTTTCAAAAGAGTTTGGTCTAGATCAGGGGTTCCCAAAGTGCGGCCCGCGGGCCTAATGCGGCCCGCAAACCCCGTGAATTCGGCCCGCGATATCGATACGATATATTATTTTTTTATTAAAAAATGAATAAGTAAATAGTAAAATAAATTATAAATATTACAAATAAGATACAATAAAATATTTTAATATTTTTAAAAAATTCTTACAGAGCTTTAACCATAAGCGTTTGTATTAATTGTTTAGTTTATATTTAAACAAATATTTTAGTATGTCTAGTCTAGTCATTACACATTTGTACAGAAATATAATATACTAGTCTCAAATAGATACAGAAGTGTTAATCATTTCAGACATGCAATTTGAATTGATAGAATTACAGGATAATATCGACGCTAAGAATTCTTATTGGAAAAAATCTTTCATTGATTTTTATAATGGATTTATGCGTGAATTATCCGAAAATACGAAAACATGCTCAACAAATGTTTTCATTATTTGGGAGCACATATATTTGCGAAAAAACTTTTTCAATTATGAGCATAAATATGTCGAAATTAAGATCAAAATTGAGTGATAATCATTTACAAACAGCAGATCCGTCCTTAGACCGGGGCGAGCGGGGCCCAGGCCCTGGGCCCCGCGCTTTAACGGCGCCGCAGCGTTATGCGAACCGGCAGGCACGTACGTGAGCGTGCGCCAAACATTTAGGCTGCGCTCCGTTTTTATGTTTTTTTTTTGCTCGAGTCAAAGTACGGCTGCTTCACACGAGACGAGATAGGGCGAGATTTAAAAAAATCGCGTCTCGCTGTCGTTAGTTGTGAAAAAAATTACGCTCTAGGAACCGATTGTCTCGTCTCGCTCTCGCTCTCGTAACCATTTGTCTCGTCCCGTCTCATCTCGTCAAATATCGTCCCTGCTAGAACTTATTGTTAAGATAGTCCAAAACGAGGTAATTGTTAATTTTATTGTAATTAATTAATGCGTGATTAATTGTTACATAGATAATTGTTATATTGAAATTTAATTTGTTCGAGCCCAGAACGAACAGTTTAAATTTATGCAAGAAAATATTACGGCTGGTCGTGTCAGAATCAAAGATTGAAGAAGAAGTTTGAACGAGATCAGAAACGAGAGTCTCGTGTCTCGCAAGAGCGAGACCACATCGCGAGAGCGAGACGACACAAGCCCTCGCTCTCGCGAGAATGAGACCACATACGGCGTCGTCTCGGTCTCTTCTAGCTTTTACGAGACGAGACGAGAAAAATATCGTTCTCGTGTGAAGCCCTAAGTCAAAGAGTTCGTGGCAAAACAAAGGTTTTACTAGAGTTGCGCAGTATTAAAAAACACTGGCTGCACACGCAAAGTTAGTGTTTTGTTGTCAGATATTTAAAAAATTTAATTTAATTTTTTATTATTTTATTGATGTTTGTTTGAATGTTTTGGATATATTTTGTTTTTGTAAATTTTTTGAATTTTGTATTTGTTTTTAACATTGTTTTTAATTATTTTTTGCTTTACAACTTAGTAAAGATAGATGTTAATTTTACTTTGTTTTATTTTTCTTGTGCAAAACAAATAAATAGTATTTATTATTCTTGTTTTGTCATTATAACTAAATTTCAAAATTCAATATTATTTTGCAGATTTTTAATTATAAAAAATTGTTTAAGGGGCCCCAAAATTATTTTTTGCCCCGGGCCCTGCACTTGCTAGGGACGGCCCTGACAAGCAGTATTAAGAATAAATTCGACGGACATACAAGGGGTCGTCCATTAATTACGTGATGATTTTTAGCAACATTTTTTGTAAGTAAATATATAATTAAAATATAATAAATTATAATTTATATTAAATTTGGTATACTAATAAAAAAAATAAGAAATAGTTAAATATATTTAAAACAAAAAATCGTGGTTATTGTTTTGATTTTATTCCGTTTTTTTGGCCCGCCAAAAAATTCTGTAATATTAAATTGGCCCGCCTAAGAAAAACTTTGGGAACCCCTGGTCTAGATGAAACCTTGAAGACCATGTCTAGTCTATATAATTAGACTAAATTATTAAAAATATAGTTTAGATTACAGAATTATATTATTAAGAGTTTATTCTAGATAAAAGCTTAAAAATCAAGTCGAGATTAAACATGCAAGGCCTAGTCTAGTTTACATAATCGCACAAGATTATTATAGATCTATTGTAAATGAAATATTGATGACAAAGTCTAGTCTATGCAATAAAACCAAATTATTAAAAATCTAGTCTAGATGAAACTTTGAAGACCAAGTCTAGTTTATATATATTAGGCTTGATTACCCTCTGAATGTTACGAATTCGCGCAAAATTACAACAAAGCAAAAATAATTAAGAAATAAAATGGACTAGCCCGTATTAGAGTAAATTGAACAATATTATAAACTAGAAGATCGTTTTAATAATCAGAAGTAGGAAATAATAGAAATGTTATCACAAGGGAATATTATAAATGTCATCGAGAAAATCCAAACATATAAACATTTGGTACAACGCAGGTCAAGCAAATACCTTGAGAATGTTGTAAAGATTAAGATTAAATGAAATTTTCTTCTTCCACAGAAAATAATTATGTAACATTTTCTAGTAAACAAACGTTAACAATGGTTATGATAATACTTTAATTGAATATTTACTATATAATAGCTTGAATAGCTTGAATATATAAATATATTGAACCTTTCCGTAGCTCTATAATATTGTTGTCTTTTTAAGACTACAAAACAAATCTAGAAACTCGTCTGCAGAGGGCTATTTTCTCGGGTTAAATAGAAAGATAGATAAAAGAATTTAAATAGAAGATTCTAAAATAATAATCTTAAAAAATAGTTAAAAAAATGTTATTTATCTAGTTCTTGTTTAGTGTCACGAAAGTGGACTGAGGGGCTAGTAAATAGCATACAAATATCTGTTGTGTTTCAACATGAGATTTGTTTTGTAGTCTAAAAAAGATTGAATAATATTATAGACCTACGGAAAGGTTGAATACATTAGTATATTCAAGCTATATTCCGCTTTAATAAGTTGGTTTCAATTGATGGTTTAATTATCTGGTAATATTTGGTCGGTTTCAAGTCATCATCGTCAGCTTTGGCTCCACAACCCATTATGGGTCTTGGCCTCCTCTACAAAGTTTTTCCATTCAAATCTATTCCGGGCCTCAGCTTTCCATTCGGTCACCTTCATTGGTATTAGATTCTCCTCCACTTGGTCCAGATATCTTGTTTTTGGCCTGCCCCGTGTCCCTTTCCCTACTGGTCTTTGTCGTGTAATAAGTTTTGCTGGCTCTGAATCCTTCATTCGCTTGATATGTCCTATCTATTTTGTCCTAGCTATTTTTATAGTACGAACTACATCCGTGTGTTCGTAAAGGTGGTACAGCTCATGGTTGTATCGCCGTCTCCATTCTCCGTTTTCCAGTACGCCATTCCAGTTTTCCATGTGTCTTATTATCTTTCTTTCGAAACATCCAAAATTCCTCCTTATATTCGTATATCAGTACAGGTCTTATTAGGCTCCTATACATTTGGCATTTGGTTCTTCTGGATATAGTCTCGGATTTTAGGTGACGCATTAGTCCATAATATGTTCTATTTGCATGGTATATTCTCCTTTGTATCTCTTTTTTGCAGCTGTTAGTGTTCGCAATTTGGGAACCCAGGTATATAATTTCCGATACGCCTTCGATGTTACGTGCCCCGATAGTTATGTTTTGTACTTGTGCATCCCGCGTTGAAACAAAAATGTATTTTGTCTAATCTGTGTTTATTACTAGACCCATTCTTCTTCCTGCTGCTTCAATGGCCGTGAATGCTTGGATCATCTAATTTTTGGAGTTATTATATCTATATCGTCCGCGTATGCTAGTAGCTGTTCTGACTTGTTGATTATCGTGACTATTTTGTTTACTAAAGATTCCCTGATTACTTTTTCAAGGGCGATGTTAAATAAGATGCACGATATGTCGTCTCCTTGCTGTAATCCGGTGTGTGTAGGAAAAGGTCTTGATATACTATTTTGGATCCTAACTCTACTTTCCACTCTTGAAGGAGTTACCTTCGTAAGAAGTACCAGATGTTGTGGTATGCCTAGTTTAATCATTGCTTCGAATAGTGCTTTTCGATTGACAGTGTCAACGTTATATTCCCGAGTCTTCTCTAGCATCTGCTGTAGTGTAAATATCTGGTCTATTGTGGACCAATTTTGACAGAAGCCGCACTGGTAGTTGCCGATCTCTTTCTCTAGATAAGGTCGTATGCGTTCGAATAAGATATCGGCTAGTACTTTGTAGGCAGTATTGAGGAGAGTTATGCCTCTGTAATTGTTGCAGACTAGTTGGTCACCTTTTTTATGTATAGGAATGATTATGCCCGTGTTCCATTCCTCTGCTATAGTTTCTTGTTGCCAAATCTCCGCTATAAGTTCTTGGACGCGTCTGGCTAGTTCTTTACCTCCTTCCTTGATCAGCTCCGCTGCTATACCAACGTTGCCTGATGCTTTGTTGTTCTTCAACTTTTGAATGGCTTTCTCTATATCTATGGTGGTTGGTATTTCGTTTCGTTCTCTGTCAACTTGATTTGGGTTCATACTGTCGTTCGGTTTTAAGTATTGATGTCAATATTATAAATAGGAACAATAGCATATATGCTTTATTAAATTCAGTGAATTTTCTATAGCTCGAAGTTCAAGCTGTTATTAGATCTATTATATATTTGCAATAATTTAATCAATAATTTAGTTTATTAATCATCATTAATAACTTTTGAGAACATTATTTTTACCTACTTTAAACAATGAAACCAAAAGCTTTAAATTTGTTACAATTATTCCCAATCGCTTATATATGCAAAATATAATGCATTGGCACAAATTTTAGTTATTTTATGACGTATTGCCCTACATTCTAAATAAGATAATTGAATAAATTTGAATTAAAACATGGTTTTAAATTCAAAAATGGCTGTATTATTCTACATATGTCATGAAACAGATTACGTAAATACATAAATGCCAGCATCTGTAAATTGCTTTAATCCGCTTCAGTATTTATATACTTAAGCACTGAAATGACTGTTTAAGACAACATAAAGGTCTTTTAAATTAATTTTGAAGTATATTAGAGCTAGACGATAAATAACGGAATACTTAAAAATACTTAAAAAATGTATTATTTGTAACTGAAGAAACGCTATACGAAATGTCCGAGGTATAAAATATTCAATATGGAAAAATAATTATTTTTTGAACTTGAATAACAGTAACTTTCTTACAGTAACTTACTAGTTTTATTACAGTAATTTATTTGAAGTTGAATTACAGTAACTTCCCATCTCAAATGCTCTAATTAATATTTGGCAATTTGTAGGTAACATTTTACCCAAGATATTATACAAATGTACTTCAAATACACTACAACAATGTTCATTTCCTAACCAATGCGATTAAAATTTTTATTTTATCACGACCACATTAACCACAAGTTATCACGTGGAATATGATCAGTGTAAAGCGTGGAGCGTTGGCCTTTGTGTAAAAAATAAGAATATAATTTAACTAAAAAGTTGTGTACTTCATTGATTGATTAATTGTGTTCTTCATTAAACTATAATATCCATGACTTAAGAAGACTAATGTCTAATCATTTCCACTTAATAAGACTCATTTCTACTTCTTCAGTGGTGCTACACTCCTAAGTGTATCGAAGAGACTAGTATAGAATCGCTTATTTCACACTAACACAAATAGCCCTCTTCGCACTGCACAGGCGGGGGATTTTTATTTCTGACCTGTTTATAATTATTTTCATGACCAGTTATGAAAATGATCCTTGGGAACCAAGTGATAAATGGCAACCAAATCATAAATGATAAATTATTTTGTAAGGAACAAATTCATTTAAGGTAAACTTTAAGGCACGGTCACACTTTAAGGCAAATTTGGAAGATCTTTTTCAAATTTTAATTTAAGCAATAACCAACAGACATATAAAAACACAAATACCAAGAAATTAAATTAAAAAATTATATGTCCACACATCAGAGAACAGCTTTTTATATTCGTGCAAGGTGGGGGTATAGTATAACGATCACAGCGCATGCCCTGGCAGAAATACGCAACAATTCGGGATAGTCAATTTGTTTATAATTGTTGTTAAAAATATTTTAATATTTAAAAAAAATTCTTACAGAACTTTAACCATAAGCGTTTGTATTAATAAAATATTGTATAGTTTATATTTAAAAAATATTGTAGTTTGTCTAGTCTAGTTATTACACATTTTCTGGCGCATCTAATGCAACACACAATTTCATGGAGTCAGTAACGAATTAATCAATTTTTTCAATGATGTGCGCTGTGCCGCACACTATAACTGTACCACCAGACCTTGTCCTGCCACCCAGTTGCCCTGAGCAATGCAGGCCTATGTCATATCTAAGACAAATAAAATATAAATCCCTACAAAAGTCCTTTAGTGGTCAGAAATTAGAGTTTAAAAATCTTTTCAAACAGATTGAATCCGTTTTGGCTAGCTATGTTATTGCGCAAGAAATTATAAAAGAAATAAAAAGACGTTATTCAATGATATTAGTTGCTCGAAAATGACCATTACTCGTAGAATTGAAGATATTGATGAGAATATTTTACATCAGTTACAAGAAATTTCAAAATCGTGTATTGCTTTTTTCATTGCTTTGGACGAAAGTACCGATATCTGCAATTCGGCACAACTGTTAATAGTTATTGCCAAAGGAAAGTTTAAAATACCGTGCAATGGGATGTGATATATTTTCCGCGGTAGAACATGCTTTTGATTCGAAAAATATTAATAGGTACAATTTGGTAGGAGTAACTACAGGTGGTGTTCCATCTATGATGGTCCACAAACAAGGCTTTATTAATTTTTTTAAAAACAAGTTAAAGGACTCTAACAATTCCAATAAACTGCATCATTATCACTGTATTATTCATAAGGAAAATCTTCAGGTATTGTAAATGAATAGTCGAAATAAAAATGAGTAAAGAGATAAAAAACATCAATCACCGTCTTCTTTTAGAAGAGTTTAAATCTCCATTTGGAGACGTTACATATTTTTCAGAGGTCAGATGGCTTTCGAGAGGTCGAACATTAAAAAGGTTTTACAGTTTAAAAAAGAAATTACAGAGTTTTTAACTGAAAAAAATCGTGATGTTGCTTCATTACAAGATAACTTAACTCGTTATGCGACTTGACATTTCTTATATCGTAATTGGTGTTATGAACGAATTAAATTTAGAACTGCGAGGTAATGGTAAGCTTATTTATGATCTTCTTAGATATGTAAATTCCACGAAAATTTCATTTATTACAAGAACAACTTCAAATTGGTAACTTTTGTCATTTTGGAAGATGTGCAATATTAATAAAGGAAAATACCGAAGCATCAGTTCTTCAATCGGAAAAGTATTACAAAATCATACAGTTTTTTTTAAAGATTTTGACAAACGTCTCGATGATTCACGAGAAGAGTCACGCGGACAACCACATTTTATTTTCAGATCCCTTTTCTTGCAATCCGCGTGAAGTTCCTGAAGACATGCAATTTGAATTGATAGAATTACAGGAAAATATCGATGCTAAGAATTCTTATCGGCACAATTCCTTAATTGATTTTATAAAGGATTATCATGCGTGAATTAGCCGAAAATACGAAAACATGCTCAACAAATGTTTTTATTATTTGGCCGGCCACAAAATTCGTTAATATTAAATTGGCCCGCCTAAGAAAAACTTCAGGGAACCCCTGATTAAAGTATACAAGGTGGGACATTGAAAACGAAACAGAGGGATTTTCGAATAGTTAAAGATGGTTTCTCAAAAAACGTTCGGACACGTCAATTTTGAATTGAATTTGCCATTGCATAAGGCGCACCCTAAATTCAACCTACTTTTTGTGCGCCTATAACGCGGACCTATATTTTACAGGCGGTTTTTTTGGAAAAAAGGTGCGCGTTATACACCATCAAATACGGTAATTAATTTAAGTATACATTATTTGGTAAAGAACAGTGCCAGAAAAGACAGGAGGGCATGGGCTCAAGGCCTTGCCGAACAAGCCCAAACAGCCAGTGAATGTCACAATATGCGTGCTCTATACCAGATCACCAGGCGCCTAGCCAATAAATCAATTTTGGGCGACACGCCCATCAAAAGCAAAAGCGGAGAATTACTAGATACGGACGAAGCACAACTAATACGGTGGAAGGAGCACTTCCAAGAAGTCCTAAATAACCCATCGCCTGACAACTCCATCACTGATGAAAACTCCGTCCCTCCCATTCTAAGAATGAATACCAATCCTCCAAACATCAAGGATATTAAAAATGCATTTTTGAAGTTAAAGGACGGAAAGGCAACGGGTTCAGATGGTCTACCCGCAGAAATATTAAAAGCCGATGCTGAAACATCAGCAAAATTATTATACCCAATTATTAAGCAAATATGGGAAACGGAATACGTTCCGAAAGAGTGGAGGGAAGGGGTAATTGTCAAACTCCATAAAAAGGGAGACAAAAAGATCTGCAACAACTATAGGGGTCTTACTCTTCTCAACACAGCCAGTAAGGTGCTCACATTAACAATCCTCCATTGACTGACAGAATCACTCGAACCTACAATTAGGAGCGAACAAGCCGGTTTTAGGACTAGAAAATCATGTATCGACCAGATCAACTCGCTCCGAATTATTATTGAGCAGTCCGTGGAATGGCGCTCTCCACTTTACATGCTTTTTGTGGATTTCGAGAAAGCTTTCGGCTCTGTTAGCCGCAACGCCATCTGGAAAGTCCTATCACAGAACGGCGTCCCTCAAAAGATTGTTAACATCATCAGGGCATTGTACGCGAACAGCTCTAGCCGTATCAAACACAAAGGAAAACTAAGTGACGAATTTGCTGTCTCCTCGGGGGTCAAACAAGGTTGTGCATTATCGCCTCTCCTATTTATAATCGTCATGGACCACATAATGACTGCAGTTAACGATCGTCTCCGCGGCATCAGATGGCGTCTGAACTCCCGGTTGGAAGACCTGGATTACGCTGATGATTTGTGTCTCCTCACGCACACCTACCAAGAAATGCAGGAAAAACTAAACCTACTGGACTATAAAGCGGCGTTCACTGGCCTCAAAATAAACATCTCTAAGACCAAGGAAATGCGTATCAATGCTCGTAATAACACCCCGCTCTCTTTAAATAACATCCCAATCGATAATACTGTCAACTTTTGCTACCTGGGCAGCCAGATTACTGCAGACATAGGAGCTTCAGAGGATGTCAAAATACGAATTCGTAAAGCAGGATACGCATTTGCTCTATTGAATAATTTCTGGAATAACCCATGCATCAAAAGAAGTACCAAAATCAAGGTCTTTAACAGCAACGTCAAATCAGTTCTTTTGTATGCCTGCGAAACCTGGAAAGACACTCTAGCGGCTACTCCCAAGATTCAGACCTTTGTCAACAAGTGCCTGCGGCGCATTCTTGGCACACGCTGGCCGGAGGTTGTCTCAAATGTAACTCTATGGAGGTTAACAGGTCAACAATCAATTGCCAAGGAGATCAAGAGGCGCAAATGGAGTTGGATAGGCCACACGCTAAGGAAACCCAGCTCAGATATCTCCAGGGAAGCATTAGAGTGGAACCCTCAAGGTCAACGCAGGGTAGGTGGACCTCGCTCTACCTGGAAACGCACAGTGGATAGCGAAGCCAGGAGAAATGGAAAGTCCTGGAATGAGGTCAAGTGCTTGGCGTCGAACAAGACAAGATGGAGATGTTTCGTGGAGGCCCTTTGCTCCTCCTTGGAGCCATAGGAATCAATATATACATTATTTATCACAAAATCAATTTTGTGGCGCTATGCGCACCACGCATATAAAGTAACTACCCATGCAACAGCGCGATTATTTTACCAAAAATTAGCATCACCGGATCCGGTATATTGGTACCGGATCCGGTTAACGTTTAGTAATGCCGGATCTACTGCATTACCGGATTGTAATCCCTAGCTTGGATACATGACTAAGATCGAAGCGACAATTAACGCATTGCAGATTTTGCACGCTGGCACATTTCTGGCGAAATCTCACCAATAGATTGTCGAATGTTTCATTTTAAGTCTTTCAGTGTTTCAGGTCGGTTCTGATAAACTTTAGATCTAACATGACCCCATAAGAAATAATCCACAGTCGACAAATCCGGAGAGCGAGGAAGCCACAGCTGATCCCCACGCTGGGTAAAAAGGAGACCAAGAAAAACTCTCGTAACGCTCCCGTAGATATGTTGGATATATGAGGCATTGTACCATTTTGTTGATACCAAATATCGTTGGTTGGTAATCGGAGTTGAGCGATGGCATCCATTAAGAACGTTTGTAGCATCTCCACTTAACATTTACTATTGCCAACTACTGCGTTTCCCATTTCATCTTCAAAAAAATACGGTCCCAATAATCTTCTTCGAATTTAATTTGAGGGTTTTCGGTAGACCATTAACGTACATTTTGTTTGTTTCTCTCCCCATACAATTGAAAATGTGCATCGTCTATCAGAATTATTATTTAGTTGACAAAATTATCACCTCTGCCCAAAATCCATCGACTGAATTCTAATCGTGAGACTCGGTCTATTGGAAGAAGTTTTTAGGCTTTTTGCCATTTGTAAGACTGAAAAAGTAAATCAAAATTTTCACATATCTCGATAAACGTTGCACGGATTGATTGGAATATTCTTCAATTCTGTTCCTAACTTGCAAAGTATTCATTTCTGCTCTAGCAGTTTATTACCTCTCTGAAAATATAGTATCCTTAAGAAAACCTGTTCGACGATATTTCTCGACCCATCTTGAAATTGTCCTGCAATTTGGCAGCGCTGGAAGCCACCTTCGAGTTTGAATAACGGAGTTCGTTCTTATAAAATGCTCTACACAAGCAATAGAAAAAATTTGAAGGTACACTGAATATTATTGTATTTATATCAAAATGGCGGCCAGTCAAAGTGGTACCTTCCCGTAGAAAACCTTTTCTACTTAAATTACTTAATAACGGGACTGGAAAAAACACTTTATGACGTACACTTCTGATAGTGTTCTTGCAATCAAGCACAATGCAATACCTACCTATAAATGGACTCAAGACAAACACTTCAAGTTGAATATAGATCAACATATGTACAATAACAAAAGCTGCCATAACTATATACACCGAAGAGTAACTCTTTGCTCTAGAACAGTTAACAGACTTGGAATTAAAATTTACCAGCTGATATAAAAAACGAATTGAATTGAAAAATTCGCTATGTTTTTACCACACTTATACTATGTAAAAATTGTATAACATTTTTATATAGTATAAGTGTGGTAAAAACATAGTGAATTTTTAAGTTCAATGTAAGTATGAATTACCACTAGGGTTTGGGAATACCCGGTCTTTTTAGACTCGGCGAGTCCGAGTCGAGTCCGATTTGTCGGGTCCGGGTCCGGGTCTGGGTCTAATCTGTCTCGCAATTTTAACAAAAATACGATACTGTACGAACTTGCGGATTAAATTTAGTAGGAGTTAGATAAACAAGGGATTTGGAGAATGTTGAGATAAATAGGTAAATAAAACGGAAGGCAAATGGATGAATTCCCTTCTAAATTGTCTAAAGTTAATTTAACTTGTCCGTATTCTTCGACATTATAGACGCTCTCGTCAGAATAATAATTTTCATCTTGATCGTTATCAATACCATCTAGACCAGGGACGGCTAACCTAACCTATCTGAAATCTAACCTAACCTGTGACCCGCGGGACACTGATCCTGAGGCTGTTTAAGTTGCCCAGGCATTGATTTTAGAACTTTTATTATTTTCTTATTAAAGTTTCTTAACCACAAAGGTATGCATAATAAATATTTCAAAAATATATTTCTGCTCCAATTATTGTATTTTAAATATGTTTATCTTATCACATTAAAATGAACACATTAATAAGTAAATTATTGTATGTGAAGGACCATTATTATAATCGAGTATAAAAGTATCCAAATCGTGTGTAAAAATCCAATGTAAATCAAATGGAGTCTCATTATAAAACGATTTCTGTCTGTTATTGCTATGGAAACAACTCGCGTCACTAAACAAAAACCTGAAAATTTTCTGACCTGTATTAAAATTGAATTAATTTCTCGGCTCCTCAGTTTGTATTAGTCTGGCTCTAACATAAATTAATCTAACAATAATATAATCTAGATTAAATCTACGTTTACCTAGATATAATAGACCAAATAGTGTTCCCGTGACTGTGCGTTTTTACTAGTTAGCAATTTTTGCCAAGGAGGCGCTGAACGTTCTAAGAAACATTAGTTTCTTTCAATATCTTAAGCAGAATATTCCACATCCTTTAATTGGATTTCAATGTATAATATATTAGGAATTTTTATGACTTGTTCATTGACATATTCATTGATATACATTTTTTGACTTCGACTCTTATTTGTTGCTCTCTACTTCCAAAGTAGAAGTTACAAAACAAGAAGGTAATTTGAATTTTGAAAAGCCTTTAAAAGTTCAACAGCAAAAATAAAGTAGTCTTTGACATCCCTCCTCTTTTCCAAGTGATGTTACTGACCTGATGACCCACGAGCTAGTACACAAAATATAATGAACAAAATTTGACCCTTTCCTCAAAAAGGTTCGCCATCCCTGATCTAAACCATGGTCATCTTCATCTTGCAAACCGGTAATATTTGTCTTTTTATATACTACATCACAAACAGATAAGTGTTTGTGATAGTGTGATGCAAACAGAAATTATAAAGACTGGAAGATTCTCGTCCAAATTCTAATCATTACACAGGCACCGTCGCCGGTTGAACCAACTATATGTTTTTTAAATTTTATATTAAATATGTTTAAGTGTTGTTCTACTTTTTCGACTAATTTTATAGCAGTACATATGTTAAAAATTCTCAATAAACCCAGATTATACACTTCAGAGTCAATTCCATGCAAATTGATATTCAGATATGTTCGAATTTTCATACTAGTCCATTCATCAAGTGTAATGCTAAATCGTCGATCTTCTTTACGACGCGGTGTACTAGACAACTCCAAACATTCAAGACCCGAGACTCGTCGAGTCTTAGATCGGGTACCGGGTATTTACCCTTGGACTCGCCGAGTCCGGGTCCGGGTACTCGGACCCGAAAAACCCTAATTACCACGTAGTAACTGTCGCAAACATCCTATTCATAAAAAAAAACAAATAATTATACAAAGTTTTCAGAAGAAAATTAAAGATATATTTAATTGAATTGTGTTACTACGACATTAATGAGTATTTAATACACTAACAAATTATAAAAATTAATACAAGTTCGAGAATTAATTAACTATATATACTTTATTTATTCTTGTGTCTATAGATATATTTTTATTGTAGATATTATTTTGTGCTGCTTTTTTTCATTGTTAGTTTTTGTGTCTTGTACAATCACACTTTTTTCTTTGAAGTATTAAATGTGCATTGTACTGTACATCCAAAACATAAATAAATATTATGATTTGATTTGAAACTGACTTTTGAACTTTTTTCATCGTGTAATATCTTAACAACGAGAACACGTGTAATAAACAATGCACTGGACTGTCACTGGATGGTGTATTTGCTTAGAGTCTTAGAGCATATATTATATATACATATACATATATATATATATATATATATATATATATATATATATATATATATATATATGCTGTAAGAGTTTTTGACGTCATCAATAAAGCGCGCGAAATTGGCGGCGTTTAAACAGCTCAAAATTATTCTCTATTTTAAATATTCTCTATTATTCTCTATACTCTCTATTATATATTATTATCTATTTTAAACTTAAATACAGAATTTTTAAACAATGTTTATATTTTTTACGATTTTATAACAATGTAAACGGTGAATTAAAAATATATAAAAAACATGCTATTCCCTATTTTCCTGCAATTTGGCAGCGCTCGAAAATGAATGAAAATGTTAGAAACCCTCTGAGTTCGAACAATGCAGTCCGTTCTAATAAAATCCTCGTGCTTGTTTCCCTTTGTTGAATCGGCCACCGCTTCAGTTTAAAGCTTTACTGAAAACTATGGCAAATAAGTCAATACTTCTTTTTGTTTTTATTAAGTAAAAACTGGACACTCTAATTTGTCCTCCTTTATTAATAGTAAGAATATAAATTTATTAAGAATATAATTTATTTATTTCATGTCAATCATAATAGTTATTTACATTAGAGTGCGGAAACATTGATTTTACAATGCAACAGCTCGTTTGGGGAACTCGCCTCTGCGGGCGAAAAAACCAAATGAGCTATTGCATTGTAAAATCATTTCCGCACGAAATTTGTATAAGATTTTTTGGCCGACAATTATTATTTAAGAAACAAATAGATTTAGATTAATTACAATATTGGAAATTATTTAATTTTTTAATGTTGGTACTCACAAACTTTGACATTTTTACAAATTCAAATTTATTACATAATATGTCATTTCTCAAAATGTCAGACGCACAGTAAAATTTAAAAAATCACTTTTATTCTCTACAGTAGCGTGACAAATATGGTGTAAAGAAGCGTTTTTTAAATTAGATTTTATTGTCTTATACTTAATTTATTTTGTAAGTGTCCCTGAAAGGTTAAAATTTACTGGTCACTTTACCGCATCGTTGCCGTACTTTGCAACATTCTATATAAAAATCTAGTTTCGCTGGACGTATGTATACACGATGTCAAAGCTAGCTTTACAATTCAGGAGGCTAAAAATTATATTCTCACTTTTCTGACGCAAGACAACACATTTAACATATTTAGTACTTTGCCTATTTAAATACAAACACCGTTTAGTGAAAATAAGATCTTTTGAAAAATCATTGTGAAAATCTGCAACAAAAATTGCAATTTATCGCAATACTAATGAATTGTGTAATGATAGAACTAATAATACGTATAAAAACTCCACCTATTTTTTTCAGTATGTAAGCAGGAAATATAGATTCAGTTAGATGCGTTATTTCAACAAATATTGACAGATTTAACTAGTTTAAGAATTTTTAAACAAAAAAATTATCGATTTTCAATATTTTTTCACGCAACAATAACATTTTTATGTTTGAAGAGAAAAATAATATTAACGGGTCACTGACATTACTAGCTACAAACATTTATTGCCCGTTAAAATATTAAATAGCTTTTTATTGAAGCAACACCAATTGAATTTATATATATATATATATATATATATATATATATATATATATATATATATATATATATATATATATATATATATATATATATATATATGTGTATATATGTATATAGATATATATATATATATATATATATATATATATATATATATATATATATATATATATATAATGTGTATGTATGTTTGAATTTGGTGATTTCTTTCGTTTGTATTTGTTGTTTCGTTCGACGTATTTCTTGCTACCTAAAAATAATTATGCTTGCTACTAATTCTAAGGAAATGTAAAATCAATAAAACAACATCAAAGAGATGTTATATTTAAATGTTATAAAAGAAAATGTTATATTTGCTCTTTACTTGGTTACAAGTGTATACAAATAATTATAACAACTTATGAGAGTTATTGAAGTTTATGAATAAAATTATTCCATAGAAAGTTTATAAAATATTTTAGTGCATAATAGTGCAAACACAATTTGTTTTCACTACTTTTTCTGCATAAAAACAATAATTAGCTGATGAATAAATTTAAATAAATGCATGTAGTTCGGTAATAAATTTTCATTGTACATTCCATTACGAAATGGAATTTTTACAATGCAAATGATTTTAATTAAAAAATAATGTAATTATGTATTATTAATTAGTGTTACAATCGAAGCTAATTTTAATTACTATTAACATGGTTTAAATGAAATTAAATGTTTGATGGTAAAATCGAAATTTGTGTCCACGGTTTAAAAATATGCAAAAATAAAATGTATATGTATGTCACAGAAGTGGCAAATATTATTTTGAAATGGAATTAAAAGGAAATTTCAAGTATCTGAGTTCGTTACCAAACTGTTATGTAATAAGGACAATCTATTTACACACGAATTTCTTCAGTTCATCGAGATTTCATCTCTTGATATTGTAGAAACGGATTCCAATGTGGATTATGAAAGTATACAAACTATTCAGGTTAAAATTCAAACAAACATTTTCTTGTAATTAATTTAAAAAATATGATAATATTTCGAAAATAATGTATTCTATTTCATTTTAAGTGATATTTAAAGGAATTTAAATATATTTACAACTATATATGTTAAAGAGCTTTAAAGAGTTTGTCAATAGGGCTTTGCAAAAATTCAAATATTTTCAATAAATATTTCTTTTTTATATAAATGTTTTGTTGTCTTTAATTGGCACTCTTCATCATACACTCATCTTCAGACTCTTCTTCAGACACTCATCTTTAATTGAGATTCTTTTGAAATGAGATTCAAGAAAATCAACACGCTTTTCTAGTATAAACTCTCGATTTAATATAAATTAAGTAAAAGGCGAAAGATTTATTCGAAAATAACCAACAGTACTCCTCTGACTCCGAAACAGCATTCCTCTTTTCCAAACACTATGTATACTACATTATTTATAAAGATTCATTTAGACCAGGGGTTCCCAAAGTTCGGCCCGCGGGCCAAATGCAGCTCGCAAAGTCCGTGAATTCGGCCCGCGATAACGATACGGTATATTATATTTTTATTAAAAAATAAATAAGTAAAGAGTGAAATAAGTAATAAATATTACAAATAAGATACAATAAAATAGTTTACTATTTAAAAAAAAAAATTTCTGAGCTTTAACCATAAGCGTTTGTATTAATAAAATATTGTTTAGTTTATAGTTAAAAAAATATTATAAAGTCAAATTATAAATAAAAATATTATTAGTCCCAAATAGATACAGAACTGTTAATCATTTAAGACATGCAATTTGAATTGATAGAATTACGGGAAAATTTCGTTTCTTAAAATTCTTATCCGATAAGGATTATCTTGCGTGAATTATCCGAAAATACGAAAAAAAAATTGCGGTTATAGTTTCTGTTTTTTTTTTGCCCGCCAAAAAATTCGGTAATTTTGAATTGGCCTTTTGAAAAGCCTAAGTAAAACTTTGGGACCCCTGATTTAGACCCTCTAAATCTCTCCCGTTCGACAAACCTTACTTCGACAGAGTAAACTCGTGGTTCAACGACTACTTTAAAAATGACAACACAGACCTGGACGAAATAACCTACGGCGAATACTGCCCTCTTCCATGCCAAAAATAGTGCAACTGGCCCCGACCTAGTTAAAAAATCCGTACTTTGAAACCTTACCGATGATATCCATCTCCTTATAATTAATTTGTCCAACGTCTGCCTCTATAAAAGATCTTTTCCCAAATGTTGGAAAAAAGGTATAATTATCACCATCCCAAAACCTCATCAAAATGATTCCTTGCAAAATAGTTACCGCCCCATTACCCTTCTTCCAGTCCTAGGCAAAATCCTAGAGCAGATCCTCAAAAATAGATTATGGAATTTGCTCAAGAACTCTATTCCATCATATCAATTTAGATTCAAGCCTTCCCACTCCACCACCCACCCCTATATATCCTCACCAATAACCTACAAACCGCACACCTCCGTAAAGATCATTCTGCTGCCCTTTTCCTAGACATAAATAAAGCATTTGACAGTGTGTGGCATGCCGATCCTGTTAAAAATATACCAACTAAATGTCGCTCCGTACCTCATTTGTGCCCATAATTATGAAAGTGGTCTAAGTCAAAATTAAAAAAAAAAATAGTTTATCTGTTATTTCACACCACATTATTAACACTAAATGAATTTCTTATATTTTCGAAATTACAGCCACTACCTAATGGTTCATTATTGACGATAACGTAAAAATTACATTGAATTTTAGTTTAAAATAATGCTGTGCGAAATAACTGATAAACTATTTTTTTTTAATTTTAACTTAGACCACTTTCATAATTATGGGCACATTTATATCCTTAAACAATTCCTCCATGACAGATCCCTCCAAATTAAAATAAATAATGCCCTCTCCTCTGAATTTTCCCCTCTCCAAGGCCTTCCCCAAGGCTGCCCTTTCTCTTTCTTACTTTATAACATTTACTGCCACGACATTTACAACCATAACCTTGCAGACAAATCCCAAATCAACCTCTCCGCCTATATCCTAGAATACGCCGACGACACCGCCCTTATATCCCACAATAAAACCCTCAAAAAACGACGCACAAACTTCAAGCCCTCACGGACAGAACCCTAATTTGGTTTAACCGATGGAGACTCGCCGCAAATCACTCCAAATGTCAACTCCTCATCTCTATTCACAGAATTTCCCCCAATTCTCCACATATCCACCTAGAATAAAGTGACCAGGCGTTCCATTTTGGCGGGACAGTCCCGTTTTTTGGAGGACAGTCCCGCGTCCTGCCGATTTTTAAAAATGTCCCGATTTTTAGAAAATATCTGCATTTCTTATTTTAAGTAGATTAACCCATAATCTACTGTAATATAAATAATAAGATTTTTTCACATATTCCCATAAAATCTCTTGTTTTTAGTGTCACCCAATGAAATTTTGTGATATCCTCAAATTGAACTGTCCATTCTTCAAGATATTCCAAGCGGTTATTATAAAAATTTCTGACTTCTTTCAGAAAATCCGGTCGTTTAATGGCACCTTGTTCTGAAATTTTTATTGGGTGACATTAAAAAAGGAGATTCTATGGGAATACGTGAAAAAATCATTTGAATATATTAGGGTAGTAACCATTTTCCGAAAAATAGTATTTGCGAAAATGATCATTTTGATGAAGCATTATTCCGCATATTATTCCGATACCTTAAGTGGATAGATAAGTGTAGACGCGTTTCGAGATTTAAATCTCATCAGTATAGCTTTGCTTTTATGAACAACAAGTGAATGGTTTACAAATTGTTGTTCATAAAAGCAAAGCTGTACTGATGAGAGATAAATCTCGAAACGCGTCTACATATGGCTATCCACTTAAGGTATCGGAAAGACATCTTAAAAAACAATCCTATTTTTCTGGTTTTTGTTGAGTGCCACGAAGGTATAAAGACTCAATACTGTTATAAAGCTGCGGAAAGGTTGAATATATTTATATATTCAGGCTGCGTTCCGACTTTATTAAGCTTATCAAAATATTTTGAAAATGGTGGAATACGCGCTCTCCCTTCCAGGAACAAATGCAGCAATAGAAAGTGTTTTTTTTAGTATCAATAACATATGGGCAACTGATAAAACCCAGTTGAACTAAAGGTTAAAATCTATATTAAGCGTAAAAAATAATTTTACCAATTCATGTAAGAAATTTCACGACATTTTAATAAATGATCCGAGTATGTTCTCGGATCAAAAAATTAACCGTATAAGAAAATCTTATATTTTTTTTAACTAAAAAAGTTAATTTAATTAAAAATCATAATTTTGCAAAAACAGTTCGCTAACGATTCTTAAAAAGTTGCTAAAAACAACACGTGATTAATGGACGACCCCAAGAGATTTTTTCAGCTCGACAGGGGCCGCGGCAAAAAAAGTTTGAGAACCACTGAACTAGATAAAACAGTGAAATAAAGTGCGGATTTAGTAAACTAAATTATTTGGTGATTGCCTTTTCACGAATGTTTGTAATGTAGGAGGGAACGTGTATTTATGAGGAAGTGGAAGTTTTTATAGAGGAAATGTCTAATATGTCAAATTGTCAAAACTTACGTTAAAATTTGACATATTGACAAATGTGTAAAATTCTATTGTACCACGTAGTGTGAAATTTTTTTTAACAAATCCAGATAAATCAATCACGAATTCCAACCAAAACCGAACTCGAAAATATTTAAATATAGCGAAAACATGTATTAACCCTTTATAGATTTCAATGAAACTTTTACTGAATATGGGTATCTACCAGAAGTACCCGCTGACCAAATTTGAAAGCTCTGCCCCCCAATGGGGGCAGCGTGGCGAATTATTTTTGCTTTAAAGGTTTTTTGCAAATATCTCGCCAAAGCCTCAAAATACAAAATTACAACCGGGACCTCCGTATGGAGTTTGTCCGTGTCTACAAATAAGTATTCTTTGCAAATTTTGCAAAATCGTTCGATTTAGTCACAAAAGTAAAAAATATAAAATTTTCCCTTCTCTGCATTTCAATTTTCAATTTACATGGGTTTAAATGGAGAACTCCGTAAGAAGTTTGCAAATAAATTTATTCTGCAAAAACAATCCTTAAAAAGTTGCTAAAAACATCACGTGATTAATGGACGACCCCAAGAGATTTTTTCAGCTCGACAAGGGTGCCGCGGCAAAGAAAGTTTGAGAACCACTGAACTAGAGAGAACAATAAAATATGATGCGGATATAGTAAACTAAAAAATTTAAATATTTTTTACAAATATAGTTACCAATAATTAATAATAAATACATTTTTGTATATTTATAGACAAGTATATAAATGTATACAATAATTGTAATATATGATACAAGTGTGTGAAGAAGGGCTTTTATGCATGAGGTGCACGTCAGAAAATTTATTTTCACAAGTCTAGGTTTTTTGTTTTGTGACGCAAGTTGTTGCCATAGTAACAACAAACAGAAATCATTTAATAATGAAACTCAATTTGGTTTACACTGGATTTTTACGCACGATTTAGTTACTTTCACACAGTTATAATAGTCGCATCCATCACATACAATAATATATTAAAGTGTTCATTTTGGTGGGGAAGTAGATGAAATATATTGTTTTAAATTATTGGTCTGCTTTCTTAACTAATTTATAATTCGCATTTCATCCCATTTGTCCCGCTTTGTCTTTCTCAGTGAAAATGTGGTCACATTAAACTAGACACCATTAACGTAACACCGACTCCACAAACGAAATACCTAGGCATGACATATTGCAATAAACTGAAATTCAACATCGACGCAAAATTACGTAAGACCAAAACTATCCAACGAAGTAAACAATTACCGCTCCTTGACCCAAGGAAACCAAGGAATCTCCATCACAACAGCCATGATTTACAAATCTATATGCCGACCTATCTTGGGATGGACACATAATAATAACTATTACCAACAAAAAAAAAATGCTGAACGAACAGCATTACGTACAATCTCAAAATTACGACATCCTAATAACATCCTCCATAACCCCTCCAATGAACTGCTTTACAGGCTCACCCAAATTCCGAGACTCTACGATAGACACAAACGACTACTGACCAAATACAAAGAGACCAACACTCACTGGACCATCACAAACTCCCTATGCTCAGACATGACCCTACCAAACCCTCCCGCTGACACCCACTCAAGACACTCCACGAATCACTATACTACTAAACCCCTCATAACCTGCTGATCCTGCATTTTTATTTAAATCTTGTTTTGTATCTTTTATAATAACTTTTCTTTTTTTTGTATACTATCTATTTTGTAACTATTTCTGTATTACTCCCGGGCGGAAAGACCTAGTGGTCGATAGCCTTTCGTTGAATTTTTGTTTTCTTTCTCTTCTATAAACTAAGTAATATTCAAATATAAACTAATTATAAAACGATTTATTTTGAATTCAGTCCGGATAATTTATAAAGGGACTATAGCTTTTATATTTCCGTCTGATAATGTTAAATTCGACAAAACATTCGAGTTAATGCACATACGATGTTTAAAAATATATAAATTAAGATAGGAATATTTGATAAAACATTTGGTAAAATATTTTATTTTGCTTACATTTTTGTTATTCTTTTGAATAAAACATCCAGTAAGAGAATATTGTAACAAAAAAATTTGATTGAAAGTCGTGTTGAACGAGTGGCAATAAACAATATATCTACAACGTTATTGCAGTCCATGGCCTGTAAAATTCAATAAAACTACAATATACTTAATAGTTTCTCACACAGGTTTAATAATAATAAAACATGTTTATCTTAAAACATTTATTATTTTTTTAACAACAAAAACTCGGTTGACTCAAGGTTGTTTCCACAATTAACTATTTGTTTGATAACAATAATGCTTAATTGTTCATTATTTTAATAAAACGAAGAAATTCTAGAAATAAATATCAAAATAATCTCTTACCAATTATTAGTTTTAATGACTAATT
This sequence comes from Phosphuga atrata, assembly GCA_944588485.1. Taxonomy (NCBI): domain Eukaryota; kingdom Metazoa; phylum Arthropoda; class Insecta; order Coleoptera; family Silphidae; genus Phosphuga; species Phosphuga atrata. Next base: position 88,448,074 of record OX155892.1, on the reverse strand, counting down.
GTTGTTGTTACGATTATAACAATGTCATTATTAAAAACGAAAATAATAATTAGAGTTTTGTTTTATTTTGTGAATTGAAAAGTTGATAAGCTTGTGAGATATTTGAAAGCATATTTATTTCAATGTTTTTGTAAAACTTTCACTATAAAAATATCACTTGCATTGTAATCACAAGCTTCATCTCATTGCCAAATATTGTATTCGGCATTCTGGAAGTGATTTTAACTCTAACTAATTTCTTTTTTAACATGTTTTCTTCCTTTATTTTTTTATATTTATGATGTAAGGTATAATTTGCTGTTTAAAACCAATTACTATAATGCTTGCAAACCAAATAAAGAAAATACATTACCACATTTATTGTGAAAGAAACTCATTGATTGCGCATTTAGACGAGGTGTAAAATTATTTAAACAATGTCGCCGATTGACCTTACCGCTTGGGTGGATAACGACAAACGTGCGCTGACTTAGGATGTAAGGCTAATTAAATTTGCTTTGTATTTTCTAATAGTCAAAACATTCTGAAAACAACTTCAGAAATATGCATCTCAAACGCTATTAATGAAGGACGAAAATATTAATCTGGGCTATAACAATACAGACAATGCTAGAATCCTGGCTAAATACTTCAATAAGCTCCTAAATTGCGAAGAACCAACAGAACTCCTTAACTTATACACCGACACTCTAATAACAACACCACCAGAAAACATCATCCCCCAACAATAAAAGAAGTCTACCAACCATTAGATGAGATGAAAAATTACAAAGCACCGAGAGAAGATCAGACCTATGCAGAGATCTGGAAATATGCAGGAAGATCAGCAAAATTTGCTCTTCATTAACAGCTGGATTCAAGAAAAGCTACCAGAACACTGGACTACAACCTTCATTCACCCAATACACAAAAAAAGCAGACAAAACAGATCCTAACAACTACAGGGGACTCTCACTCTTAGACATAACAAACAAAATCTTTTCAAGAATCATCCTTAATAGAATCAGATTACAACTTGAGAAGGAACTAGGAGAATACCAAAGAGGTTTCAGACCCTGGAGGAGCTCTCCTGACAAGATCATGAGTCTCAAGCTAATTATGGATTACAACAGAAAGAGAAATAGAGATATGGTGATCACATTTATAGACTTTCAGAAAGCACATGATTGTATCCACAGGGAATCCCTACTAAAAATTCTAAGGCACCTTGGACTACACCCCAAATTAATAAACATGATAAAACTGACCCTCACAAACACCAAGTCAAAAGTGAAGTTCAGGAGCGGATTAACGCAACCATTCGAGATAAAAACAGGATTACGCCAAGGTGATGGAGTCTCACCGCTACTAGTGTTCAACTACGCTCTAGAAATGGTAATGAGGGAATAGTTTAAACAATACTCCCCAAATATAAAAATAGGCAGAAGGATCAAAACAAACTGCCCTGGTTTTGCTGACGACTAGGCACTACTAGCAAATAACATAGATGAAGCAAAAACTCAGATATCAGAACTTCAAAATATTGCAAGTAAAATTGGCCTCAGAATATCATTTAAAAAAGCTGTAATTATGTCTCAAAAAACCAACAGCATTGAAAGAAATAAACATAAATGGCAATATAGTCAAGATTGTAGCCCAATACAAATACCGCACAATGGGATAAAATCTCAAAAAACTGGCCATAAATAGAAGGTTTCATTCTATCCACACCAAATTTCGTATGGAAGGATTTTTTTGGTTGCTGATTACGAATTTGAGTTTCATTTTTCCAAAAACAAAATGGCGGATACAATATGGCGAACATTTTTCATAGAAAATGTTTCCATATTGCAAAAATTTGACAGGAACGAGATTTTTGGGACACTGATTACTAATCTAAGTTTAATTTTTCAAAAAACAAAATGGCGAATCCAATATGGCGAACATTTTCATGAGAAAATGTTTTCCTATCTTGACAATTTGATAGTCCGCATCCAATAGTTAGCAATAATGCCTCGTCATCAGAAAGTTGTTTTTCTGGGACAAATTTTAAAGATTTTCTATATTTGGAAGGTTTTGATGGCTGCAATACGTGATGTCATGTAAAACCTGTGCCGCAGCCGATTTTCCCTCTGCTCTCAAACTAATTCGCGTTGCATATGCCAGTTTTGCGCTGCTCCTATCTTTTCGAATGTCCTCTGTCCTTCTGCGTTTTGTTCTCTCACTCGCTTCGGAGAAGGCTATGGAAGGCCGACTCCGGCTAGCCGCAGAGGTCGATTGTTGAGAAGGTTCCGATAGCGATTCGTCAGTGAAGATGAAGAAGAAACTCAACTGCTTCGTTTGGTATGAAAGTTTGGGTTGGTTTTCAATACCTGATTCTTTTACTTCCCGGAATCCGATGGTCCCAAGGGTTCTCTAATGAGATGCATTCTTGGAAACGGATTAAAAAATTATTATTTTTCGGGTTTTTGGCCAGTTTTTTGGGATTTTATCCACTGTGTACCGTGGAGAAATAATAACAAGCAATCTAAATGAAAAAAACTTCGATCCAAATAAGAACAAACAAGCTAGCTAGCTAAAGCACACAAATTTTCCTGGGACATCTACAGAAAAAGGTGCCTATCCATAAATGCAAAAATAAAACACGACAACAGAGTTATAAAACTAGAAGCCACATATGCAGCAGAAACAATGTTTTACTTAAATGAACAATCAAAGACCGACAAACTTCAGAACATTGAAAGAAGAATTGGAAAACGTGCATCAATAAAAGTAAACAGTGGCGGATAGTGCCCAACAAGTCGTGCACAAAGAGCTAGAACCCATTACTGAAACTATGCGTAAAAGCAGACTGGTATTCATTGGGCACATAATGAGAATGCCAGATTCGAGACTTCTAAAACAACTGGTACAATACAATCTCAACTCCAAAAATACAACAACAGGGTGCAGATGGATTAGAGAAACAAGAGAGGATAAGGAGGAGAAAGAAATTGGGCTTACACCAGAAGACACCGCAGACAAGATTAAATTAAACTAAACAAATCAAGTACACAAATCTCCGCTTTCCAACCACAAAGAAAAAATTCACAACACGGGTATTTTCAATTGAAGAACGGGCACGAATATCAGAACGTATGAAAAAGTACTGGGAGGACCGCAAGGCTTGAACAATTCCCTCAAAGAGACTTAGTTAATGGACTGACTAAAGTGATCCTATGTGTTTATAAAAGAAGAAGAATTCAAACAATCGAATGGGTATTTGAATTAAATATTTCTTATCTGATTTAAGAAATATTAATTAGCAATTTGTTAATATCTACAACATTTTATTAACCAAGTAATGGGTCGATTACATTGAGCAAGTTTACTAGCCACTAGCCGGCGAATTTACAAGCTGCTAATAAACTCATCCAGTGTAATCACTTTCACTGATTAACTTGCAGATTGTAAATAATCTGCCAAAAGCTAGGCTAGTTTTTAAAAAAAAATTCGAAAGCCGGGCTGTTTTTTTCACTACTCGCTGACGTGTGGGCTTGTTAGCCCACACGTCATTATATAGTAAACAGTAGTAGTATAGTGTGTTATATAGTAAACTAACCGTGTATCATCATAGTTGCTAGTGAACTAGCTGCGAGAATCCCGGTTGTTCCTGTTTTCAGTGTTCACAAAATGTCGAGGGAACTACTACGCGCGGGAGTCCGGGGAGTCGTTATAGTCCAGGAGCCAGTGACATATTTTCATGACGTCCCTCCCAATCGAAAATTCGTGAAATGCATTAGGGATTTATACTATGAATACTCGCGACCATCAGCTGCGACTCCGTGGGTGTAGCGGGCAGTGGTAGCCTCCCACACATGTAGAAAAAAAAAGTTTTTTTAGTCATTTCCACCCATTTGAAAATTTTTCAGATTAAAGTTTTCCAAATATTTTATAGGAAAAGCAAAGTCAGCTACGTATAGCTACGTATATATACGTTAGCTGGCGCTTGAACATGAAAGAAAAATATATTTTTTCAATAATTTGAATCAATACCTTTTTTAGGCAACTTAAATTGATCATTATTGTCCAAAAAATTGTAAGTTTTTTGGAACAATGCAACCGTAGCCTCGTTAATTTTTCTTAACCGATTAAGGCCATACATCTGACAAGCAAACTCTTGAATTTTGCCAAATAAATTTTCCCTGTTCATTCATGGCTCTGACATTTGTACGAAACACTCCGTAAAAGCTTCAGATTTTGACATTATCTAAAATGGACACTTCTTGCTTTTTCTAAAAAATGCAGGGTTGTAATCACAACCTGTAAATGCATGGCATGCTGGAAGTGCTGAGCTCAAATTCTATCCCAAAGTTTCGTGACGTTTCGTGAAGTTGAGTGACATTGATGAACCTCATATGTTTTCCAACATTGACTTCCATAAAAACGTTAACATGTTGTGAAAGATCTTCTTTAAGTCTCGTGACCGCTTCGATCGTTGACCATGATGTTGGCTAATAAGTTCATGATTTTAACTTTGTCAACAGCTGCACGAAACAGCTGGGCTGTTGTATTGCCATACCATATGTCCATATTTGCCATATGTCCTTAGATTTTTTAACCATGATGTCGTCCTTCGTCCTACACTCCTTTTTCCCATTATCTTTCCCTAAATGATGATGAATCCCAAGATGATTCCATGAATGATAAGATGCAGTTAACCATATTTTTCCGGATGCCGCATAACGTGTCCAAAATATTCGAGTTTCCGACTTTTGATGATAGTTCCTTGGCTTTATTTAGTCTTTGTATGATTTCTACGTTCGTCACTCTGTCTATCCAACTGACTTTTAATATCCTCCAATAGGCCCACATTTCAAATGCTTCGACTTTTTTCATTACTGTGTCTGTTATCGTCCAGGATTCAACGCCGTACAGTAACACCGGGAATATATAGCACTTGAGCATTTTAGTTCTTAGCTCTACTGATAAATCGTGGGTACATAGTGCTCGTTTCATTTTGATAAGTGTTGTTCGCGCTATTGCTATTCTACACTTTATTTCTTGGCTGGGATCCCATTTTTCGTTAATTAAGCTTCCCAGATATATCAATTTATTTACTCTTTCAAGTTGATTACCATTTACGAGTATTCCTGCATATTGCCTCCTGCTCTTACTCACTATCATATATTTCGTCTTGTTGATGTTCAGTTTCAATCCATATCTCTCTCTCACTACTTTGAGAGATTCTGTTCAATACATTCTGTAGTTGAATTTCTGAGCTTGTTACGATAAGAGATGTTATTTATATGTGAAACATGAGCCATATTATATAACATTACAACCAATACATCAGTGTCAGAACAACGAATCGGTAAGTTAGCATTAAAATCGATTTGACAAGCTGGACACGAAAATGCGTTCTCTACAGTTCTTACAACTTTTCCATCAGTGATCACGTATCTATAACAAGCATCCGTATTCACAAAAATAGTTTTGTTGCCCATGTATGGTGTCATATAATCTTGTTCCCAATTTTCAATAAAGAACTGAATAAGTGCTTCCTTGAAACGAATATTTTTTAGCTCGACTGAAAACTCTTTTTTTCGTACTTGATCAGGACCATCTATACGAAAGCTAGCTTGCTCCATACCTCGAAGTTTGTTGTCGGTATCTTTGATCGATGGAAATATGTACCGATCAAAAGCAATGATGATAATCTTAGCTGTTTTTGCAGAAATCATCTGTAAAACTTTTTTTGAAATATTTTTTTCATGTTCCAGCTGACGTATATCCACCATGTTATGGTCAGCTGACTTTGTTTTTCTTTCAAAATATTAGGTAAACTATAATCTGACAAATTTTCAAATGGGAGGAAATGATTAAAAAAAAAATTTTATCCATGCGTGGGAGGCTGCCACTGCCCGTCCCACCCACGGAGTCGCAGCTAACGGTCGCGAGTATTCATACGTCCCTAATGCACTTTACAAAGTTTCGCTCGAGAAGAAATAATTGACCGAATTTGTACCTGGCTCCTGGACTATTATTTTATTTATCAGAAAGGAGTTAAAAAGAAAACATTAATTATTATTAACGTTCCACGCCATTTTTTAAAGCTAGAAAAGTTCAGCAAATCGAAGAAAAGCAAAACAACAACGTATTCACAATACGTCGTTTCAACTCGCTAGCTAGTTGGCTACTGAGCGAGTGAAAGTTTTAGTAGCTGACTCGCCCGCTTCTAAACTAGCCGGCTAGTAAGTAGTAAACTTGAATGTAATCGACCGATAAGACGCATAGGTATGTGAGATTCGACCGTGTTTTCGGGTTAAATTTCACGTGGTCGAGTCCTACAGGGATTATTAGTAGTAATTACAGAATTGTTTATTAGATGTTTTAAACCTGTAAAGTTTCGTTGTTATAAAGATATTAACATATGTTTTAGTAAATAAATTCTAAAAATCCTTTCTGTGGCTTTTGAAAAATATCTCTTTGTGAACTACAAAATAGTATATTTTGTAACTAGGGCTAGAAGTAGAAGTGTGTAGTAGTAGTTAGTGTCTTGAGCTAATGTGCGCACTCACTTCATTCGTGCGCACAATTTCTCTTTCGCGAAAAATTGACAATTTCGCCCATGTTACAAACATGATTTTTTGTTACTCATGCGAGTGGATGTATCTTACAAGTTTGGGATCCAGGTTCCATCTAAAATAAAGGGAATCAAAAATGAAGAATTTGGAATTGCTGAAACCATAGTACATTATAGATAGTCATATAAACCTAATAAAGTCGGAACACAGCCTGAATATATAAAATTATATATAGAGTATTAATTATAGAGCTCCGTAAAAATTGAATATTGAATATATTCAGGCTGTGTTTCGACTTTATTAAGTTTATATGATTATCTATAATGTAGTATGGTTTCACCAATTCCAAATTTATCATTTAAATCAATAACGTGGATATAAATAAATAATATAAATAAGACATGATCTTATCTCCCTCACAAAATCTCAAATAAAAACTATCTTACCCTATTCACCCACATGGGTTTCAAGTAAGTGGTTTACAAATTGTTGTTCATGAAAGCAAAGCTGTACTGATGAGAGATAAATCTCGAAACGCATCTACAGATGGCTATCCACTTTATTTTTCTGGATTTTGTTGAGTGCCACGAAGGTGGACTGAAAGCTATAAAATAACTGACAAATTTCCCATGAGATTTGTTTTTGGTAGTCCTAAAAAGACTCATTTGTGTTATAGAGCCCGGGAAAGGTGGCAAAATGAAGAATTTGCTTTTTCAATTGTCTCTGGTGGTGTGGATTCGCCATAAAAACTCTCCTCAGTCTCCGGTATCACTATAGAATTTACACTCATTTTAAAACGTTTCTTTAATTTTTATTATTATTTTGTAATGAAAAAAATTTCTGACATTTCACTTCACTTTTTTAATACCGCGGTCTTGATTACGTTCATTTTATTTTTATTTATTTGTTTATTTTAATGTAACCTAACGATATTGAATCTTTGCGCACGTTATGTGGAAACACAACGAGACGTGACATTTCTCGTATTAATTAATGTATGTCAGAAAGTACTTTTCCCGCATGAGTAATAAAAAAATTCTTCTTAAATAGTTTGAATAAAATAGCAGTAACTGATATTATCTTTAGATTTGTAAATTCCAATTTTAACATTGACTTTCGTGAAGTTAAAATATTCCTCCTCAGCCACTAAAAATGCTAAATACATATTTTTTATCTAAACTGAAAATTAGGATTATCATTGTCAGAAAATCCAAAATAAATTAGTGGCTCAGGGGTAAAAAGTTTAAAATGTGCATCCAGTTGGCTATATATGTTAATTTTGGTTTAGATGGGAAATTATCAGAATTTTTAGAAATTGGTTAGCGGTTTTCTTAATGGAAAATTCTTGTTAAAATATAATGGCATTCAAAACAGCATATGAAATGTTGTTTGTTTGTAATTAAAAGATAGCTAAACATTTTATAAAAATATTCGAGGTTTGCAAACCCAAATCAAATTTACATATATGAACTGATTATTGGCGACATTTTATGCTTAAAACTATATAACTTTAGAACATTTACATATAATTCGTCCTTCTAATTGTTATCATCAACATCAGTTTGGTCTTATATAATTTAACATGGATCTCTTAATTTTGTTATTATATTCTTGCCCGTCTAATCTTCTTCTTATTTTTTATGGCTAAAACATTTATGGCTAAAACTAGATAAATCTATTTATCCAGGATAATCTAACTAATAATCTCTAATAATCTATAAATCTCTATAAATCGATAAATCTAACGAGAAATAGAGAGAATTTCTAACGAATTTCTTTTTTATGTAATGGTATAGACAAGAAATTTGTCTCTCTATTTCTCGTTCATCGTCAGTTTGATCTTGGTCATTTAACCTTTTCAAAAACCTTAATCTTTGTAATTACAAACTTAAAACAAACGGAACGCAGTCTGAATATATAAATATATTCAGCCTTTCCGGAGCTCTCTCTATAACAATTATTGATTCTTTTTAGGAATACCAAAACATTTTTTTTCTATTTTTTTCTAATTTAACTTAATATTATAGCTACAACTAGCTATAGCTAGCGGATTCGTTCACGTGGATTTTTATATGACTCAAATTAATTCAGGTCAGCTATGTTTACCAAATATTGATTATCTTGTGAGTAATACCAAAAATAATATTATGTGTACTATTTTTAAAATAATTCTTTTCTACTTCTTTTTACTGGAATTTACTGGAATTTTTGGTAAAGTAACACCATTTCTTATTTTTAAGAAGAATTTAAATACCAATTTTCACATCTCTGTCATCTCTAGTTTTTCATTTATAGGTACCCGCATTAGCAGCCCCCTTAGATAGATTTTTGGAAATTGGTAAAATATGTTTTTCTCTATTTTGTAAGAGGAATCTAACTGCCTATTTTTATATAAATTTTTTTATAAAAATATTTTACTCCCAATTTTCAACAAGTTTCCAAAAAAATAATTTAGATATTTATTATAAGTTAAAAACAGTTTTAATATTTAAATAGCAACTGGCAACAGAAAACCTAGTTTAACTTATTGTTAGTTCTTTTTTGTTTATCTGTTCCATCAGAATGAATATTTAGTCGGTTGCGACTGTAGGTAGTTGGCGAATTTTCTTCAATATCTTAGTCACGCAACGCATTAGCATATTCATCGTTGGCAAGTTGTTTTTTATTCAAATCAATGGAGTAATAACTAAACACCTGTAAGTCTACCTACGACAACGTTAAAACGAATTGCGAAACCAAATACCTAAGCATTATTTCAAGCAAAATTTGTGACATGGAATTGAATTGCATTAACTCAGTTCAATGCATTCTAATATGGTACGAAGGTTACTTTGGTAACTAAAATTATATTTTGCAATTTATTTGCTAATTGTGTATCAATATGTTTCTTTTCTTTGTGTCTAATACATCGTGTACTTAAACTAATTTTAATAGATGAAATAAGCATCGAAATTAAGGATTGATTCATCCACAATTAAAAAGGAAATAACTGAAATCATTTTTGACCAATTTATTTGTACATTTTTTTCTCTTTCTGTTAACAATCCTAATTCTTTTAAAGTGTTTTACAATGTTAACAAATTATATTGCTTTGTAATATTTTAATATGAACTTTATTTCTGAACACAAAACCAACATATAATCAACAAAATGAAACCTTTTCCCTCCTTTGACAATGATAACCCAATAATAATCCCATTAACTGAATTATTTCATCAATGTGACAATCGTGAATTATATACAAGTCTTCATTCTACTTGCGTATATTATATATTATTATTAATATTATTTTTTTTCACACATTCGTCGTACTTCTAGATGTCCGGACGTTTGTCAAGAACATCTTGTTGTCACTGCAGGTTGAGCGTCCGTCTGACTAGGCCCACCGTTCCTAGGATGACAGATTTTTGCATCCATATTATTGCGTTACGCGGGATATCAAGGGTTCTTAAATGTTTTACGATGGTCTTGTGGACTAAACCATTTGCGCTCACAACTATGGGTAGTATGTACTTTGTCCAGTCGCCCTATACTTTTTATTTCGTATGCCAGATCTTGATATTTGTCTACTTTTTCTTTATATGCGCGGTTTAGATTGTCGTCTAGGGGCACCGAAAAATCGATTATTGTTGCCATTTTCTTCTTTTTGTCCCATATTATCATATCTGGTCTATTTGCACGTATTATTTTGTCTGTAATGACCGCCAGATCCCAGTATAATTTTATACTGCCGTTCTCAATTACAGATTTTGGGATGTACTGATGGTATGGGGTAAAGTTACTGATTAAGTTTTGCCGGAGTGCTACTAGTTTATGAATAACTTTACCCATATTATCATGTCTAGTAAGATAGTGATGTTTTGCTAAGTGCGTACATCCTGAGATAATATGCTGAATAGACTCGTCTTACTTATTGCACCATCGGCATTTAATTGAGGGAGTATTTTGTTTCAAGATCACTCGTGTATAAGTTCTTCTAGGGATAACTTGATCCTGTATTGCAAGGAGTGACCCCTCGGTTTCTGGGAATAAATATCCCTCTGTAAGGTAGGTGTTTGAACTTAGAATCTTTGATGTCTACGTTCGGTTGATGCAAGCTGGCATAATAACGTCCATGTAAGGCTTTTCGGCGCCAGGTACTTTCTATTTCATAGATGTTGTCTTCTGTTTCCGCTTTTTTGTTGGTGTTATTTTTTCTCTTTCCGTATGTAATGCTGCACAGTTGTCAACTCCAAACTCCATCTGAATATTTTCACACAATTGACGTACCAGTGCCAGTTCACCTTGCAGTTGTTTCTTTCCCTTGGCATATAATTTTAAGTCATTCATATAGAAGAGGTGCGAAATTTTAGTTTCTCTTTCAATTGTTTAGGCATAAGAGCTTCGGTTTAGCATTCTACTGACAGGGTTTAACGCCATGTAAAACCACAGTGGACTCAGCTGTCTCCTTGTAAGATGCTCCTTTGCATTTTTATTTTTTCTGTGGTATACGACGACTGTCCGCCAGGTCAGGTGTTGTAGGAGTTGTCTAATTATTGGATCTACTTTGTATATGCACAGTATTTCAATGAGCCACGAGTGAGGAACGGAATCATATTCTTTTTGGTAATCGATCCATGCTATTGAAATATTCTTTCCTTTCTTGGTCCTTTCTTGGCTTGTTTGGTTATGATGGAGTCGATTACTAAGAGTTCCTTGCATCCACTTGCTCGTTGTTTGCAACCATTCTGGTCCCATGCCATTATCTGGTGCTGTTTTAGATGGTTATTAAGTTTTGCAGCCAAAGTAGATGTTAAGATCTTATAAATTGCTGGGAGGCACGTGATGGGTCGATAGTTTTTTGCTTGCGACCTATCTTGTACCTTTTTTTGGGATCATATATGTGATACCTTCCGTAAAAAAATGGTATTCTGCTAGGGTCAGTTTCGACGGTGATATTCGTCCGCTTCCATGTGCATCACTTGAGTGAGGCGAATATTGCTGTTGCTTGACCTATCCGGCTATGAACATCGGCCGTCTCTTTCACAAGCGATCCCAAATACTTGAACGGTGGTACCTGTCCGATTTGGGTTTCACCGAGGTAAACCCTCGCTTCCAATCCGTCAGTTGTGAGCACTTTGGTTTTATCCGAATTGATTTTTATAAGCATTGGTTTTATCAGCAACTTTTTAGGTTTTTATGTCGCGTTTGATGCATAGCGGGTCTACAGTGGTCCAGAAATTGTTGTTGTCTTTGTATTTATTCCGTAATTGTTTGTGTCTGTGAAAGAGTTTTGGAACTTGGATGAGTCTGTATAGGAGAACGTTTGAAGGATTATGAAGGACCGTGGTATTAGCCTCTTCTTGATCGTCGGTATGACTGGGGATGCGGGAAATGTCGTATAAAATGTTTGTTGCTTTGGCATCCGTGTCGGCGCAGACGGCGCTGTAGTCGGCGAACATCAGATCGGTTATGAAGTTGTCATCGCCGTATCCGACTCCGCGTCGTTCATCAAATGCTTTCCGCATATTCACGTCAACTACAACGTTAAAAAGTACTGGTGAGGCGACTTCTCCTTGTCGTACTCCAGTTCGAATCGGAAACTTCTCGGATAAGTCATTTCGGATACGAAATCTGCTGGTTGAGCTGTCGTACGATGTCGGAAGAAGTTGAATGATTTTCAGTGGCACGTGTTCGGTCTCCAGGGCTCTCCCCAAACTGGCCCAGTCGCTGCAAACAAAGGCGGATTTGAAATCGATAAAGATGGTGATGGTTCGTTTGCCGCATCGAATTATTTTTTCCGTTAGCTGACGGAGAGCGAATATTTGATGCATTCTCGATGTGGTCTAAATCCAGTTTGTTGTGTGTTTCTTTAATCTTGATTATATGGTTTTTATAAATACTTTACGAACGATCGAGAGGTGGCTAATACCACGGTCCTTTCCAACGATCTATAATTTTTCCAACGATTTATAATCCTTCCAACGATCTCCTCTACAGACTCAGCCAAGTTCCAAAACTCTTTCACAGACACAAACAACTACGGACAAAATACAAAGACAACAACGATCACTGGACCAATGTAGACCCGCTATGTACCAAAGGCGACATAAAAACTAAAAAAGTTGCTTTACGAAACAATTAACGACTAAATTCATCGCCATCTCTTCTCATTCCAATCACTTTTTTCCTGACAAATTGTATTTCCGGTGTAAATATTTAATACATTTCTTCTCCTTCTAAAACCCGTCCCCATTCATTGATTTCAAATTCCGGATTTCCTAAGTTGCCTGGCCTGTCTAAAGCTGACCGTCCTTTATTGACCGACGGTACTCTGGACTACCAACAATTTTGATGTACTATAAACTTTGTATTCCTCACATAACTATTAAATCAACCCATGGGTACCTAGTAGTACCATTTTATTCATACGGAAAATATTCACTTTTGATGGTTGTTATCAAATCTTATCCAAATCAACCTTGTTGTGAAGCTATTGTAGGTTATAAAGTGTGTTAATTTTCTTTTGTGCTTTATTGTAAAATTAATCAAATTATTGTATGGTTTTGTTTTATTTTAACTTAAAATTCATGATTTTATTCACTCAAAATAATTATAGTCTAATAAAATTGCATTCATTATCAAGAACAAAGATAGATTTGTTCTTGATAATGAATGCAATTTTATTACACTATAATTGTTTTTAGTGAATAAAATCATTAAAAAATAAAGTAAACTTAGAATTACCTAGCCGAACAGTTAGCTACTTGATCCTGGATATTTTTTTGGCATTGTGCAGAATTTGTTTTTATTTTTTTTGTGGAGTTTTGTGTTTTATATGTATAAAATGACATCTAATATACCAGAAGAGAACATTATAAGTTTAGTGACACTGATGCTATTGAACAACTGTTATTTGAGCCTCTACTTGAAGAAAATGTAGGTGAGTTGACTGATGTAGAATCAGAGTATGGGGATCGTAATGATGTGCATGCCAGCAGTCAATTTAGAAGTGTCCGAATTAGAGTTGGAGAGCCGATTAGATGAGTTTGACTTGGCAATGGGGGTCGAATGGCTATGTGATATACCTAACATTACTGATAATATTGAATTGGAAGAATCTGATATTGCTGTAAAGCATAAGTTAGGGTTAGACTTTTAAAGCGACGATAAAAATAAGAAAACGGAACCACGTAAAAAGAAACGAAATACTGGCCAATCATGTCCAAGATCTGGGAGTAAAAAAAGTAAACTAACGGAGGTTCCTGAATATGAATTCAACGAGGGCGTAAAACCCCAAGGTACTTTCAAGTACCAAAGCTGAATTTTATTGATATCTCCAAAATAAATAAAAAACAGCATTCAATACTTTTATTTACATCATTTAGGTCTAGAAAAGTTAAAAAATTGGGTAGAATTCTTAATAATTATAGGGATTTGCAATCAGGACTCTTACGATCCGTGAACTTAAAAGTAGCGTTGGTCAACACAGGGTTAAGCTACCATTTATAAAAAAAAATATTAATAACTTTTATATTAAAGTAATAATAAAATTTTAATAACATTTATATAAAAGGATCATAAATAACTTTTATATAAACGAAGAAAATAGTTCATTGTAAATCATTTATCCGTACAAGTTTGAAAGACACGGAATTGCAGTTTCAAAAATATGGAACCGCAGGTGAACTCATTCATGGTATGAAATTTTAAAGGCAACAGAGCAAATCATTACGGTATATTTTATTTTATTTAAATAATACTAAAATGCTACTTTAATGCATAGAAAGGAAACAAATATTCATTGCAAAATTGTGAAAGATTGTGAAAGTTATTTGAATAATAAAGAAAAGGTTCGATTAGAAATTTTGAAGAACTATTCTCGATATAAAGTAACAAGATAAGATTAGACAGAGAAAACTAGATTGGATAGACAAGATTAGATAAGCGGACACATCTAAACATGGAAAGACAATTTGAGAAATGGGATTAATCAACATCAATCATTTTCAAATTTGATAAAATCAGTCATTAAAAATCTATAAATATTTTATCTATAAGTAGTTAGAGATAATTTCTATTAATATATAAATTCGTTTATTAAGATTAATTATTATTTGTTAAATAACTAATTTGTAAAATAAAGTAGCTTAAGTAAATTACATTATACATTTATTAGAAATACTTTTATACAGTTAAAACCTCACATTTAAAAAAGCAATCATACATTATGTAACATGAGCGGCTACGTGTAATTCATTTTCAGATAATTATTTTAACCATTAAATGCGTAAAAATTTATCACGCTTTGTAACGTTTCGTAATTAGTCAATTGACCCGATTCCATTTCCAGAAATACATAATTTATTCATCCCCAAAACCCCATTTTTTGCCCCTGCATGACCTTTACGAGCTTTCTTGATGGCAAGATTACAAAGTAAAATGTAGGACTTCCATCAACTTTAATATATTATTTTAGTGCTCCATTATTTTTTCCCTGGCACTTTGGGTTAAAACGAGCGAGCAAAAAGAACTGTACTTTACCACAAATTATTGAATAATATATAATTTTGTAAATGTTTGAACAGTTGGGAATTTCTAGGTGGAAGTTTCTTGGTAGTGTAACATTCCTTATAACGCTTGAATAAGTAAATGTGTAATTAAATGTCTGTGGCACCACTGTTGAATTGATCGACGTAATCGTGAACGCTTGAATTAAGATTCTTAAATTATATGGAATCATTTTTTTAATAATCTGAAACAGCTGCTGGTAATTGATATTCTAGATTGCTCATTTAGTTATTAATTCAATGGATTAATAGGTTAAGGAATGTATTTACTGTGTTACGTTCAACTATAAATAGTTAGTAACGTATTCGGTCAAGAACAATAAGTTTAATCAAAACAGCAAATACGTAATTTTATCACAATATTCATACTATTTCTCAATTTTATCTCGTACTTAAATATCAATTTTAAGTTTAAAAACAAATCAGTTACTATATTATCAATTTGTCTGTTTGTAATATTAATATTTCTTCTTCTTCTTCTTCTGCCATCAAGGGTTACGTTATCTTGATTGTGACCATCTTTTCTTCGGTCGACTTACGCCTCTGCTTCCGCTTGGATGGTATTTTAGGATTCGTTTCGGTATTCGTTCTTCTTCCATCCGATTAATGTGTTGTCTCCATTTATATGTATATTCTTCAATCTTGTCGATTCCGCTGAAAATTTCTAATTCCTCTCTTATTTCCTCGTTTCTTATTTTGTCGGTTCTAGTGCATCCCTTAACGTTTCGAAGGAATCTCGTTTCGGCTGCCTGTATTTTGGATCTGTCCTTTGGATTCATTATACACGATTCACTTCCGTAAGTAAGTACAGGACGGCCATGGTTTTGTGAAATTTTAGTCTTGTCTCCTGTCCCGTTTTATTTTTTAAAGTTTTGTTGAATCAATATTTTGAAATACGAATTATTTTGGCTAAACTGGACAAGACAAGAATTTTGAAACAAACAATGTGTCTGTTACAACATTAAAAACTCTGTTCAAAAGTGTACTCACGCATCGTCTCGTATCGGCTCGTAAATCGAGACGAGACCGAAGTCTTGAAAATGATTTTGGCGAGAGCGAGAGCTGTGGTTTAGAGATGAGCATGGGATCCCACCGTTCCATCTCATCCCATCGTCCCATGGGATGGGATGAGTTGTATGAACGTTGCGAGAGATGGGATCGGATGGGACAACAAATTTTTATGGGACGGAGTGGGACGAGTTTTGATAATCTAGTAAATCTATTTCGTGCATAATTAATTGCTTATCGTGCCAATACGCACATTTTCCATAATATGTCCATCCCAGGATATTTTTGTGAGAACGATGTAGTTCCTGACGATGAAGTTTTGGGATCTGTTTGCGACGAAAAAGGTTTGCTCACTGTCAGGTCTGCAGATTGGAAAAAATGGGATGAATGGGACGGGCCACACGACCGGGATAGGATGAGAGGGATTGGATGGGTTTGGAACGAAAATTTTAGGTTTGTGGGATGGGACAGTGGGACGAAAATGTGATGGGATGGGACAGTGACAGAGATCCGTCCCACGGGATGGGATCTGGAACGAGAATCTCGCCCAATGCTCATCTCTACTGTGGTTATATGTGGTCTTGCTCTCGCAAGTTACAAGAGCGTATGTGGTCTCGCTCTCCACACGAGAGTCTCGTTTCTAATCTCGTTCATACTTATTATTCAATCTTTGACAAGGGCAGACGTAAAATTTTCTTGCATAAATTTGAACAGACGAGACGAGACGAGGCAATATATACGATTACGAAAGCGAGACGACCCAGGCAGTTACGAGAGCGAGACTGAGAAGAGAGTAATTTTTTTTTCAACTAACGAGAGCGAGACGAGATTCATGAAACTCTCGCCTTATTTCGTCTCGTGTGAAGCACTAACGCTAGCTGAGCTATTTGTTCTACGTACACTACGTACAATCTACATACTCACGGTATAGAAAACTAGCGTATAGTCCTGCTATAGTTCAACCATACTAATAGTTTTGGACTATACGAGGCGGTCAAACAGCTATAGTCAAACTATAGCAGCACTATACGCTAGTTTTCTATACCGTGTATACGTAGCTTTATATGTTTTAAGTTGACTTATTCGCTTCGGGCGCAACAGCACTAGCGCCAAAGGTGACACTTTTAAGAACTTCATAACCGAAATACGAGAAAATATATTTCCTTAAAATCATTATTTATCAAGTGAATGGAAAATTTCAAAGTGTTTCTGAAAGCGTTAGCCCTGCTGGTTGTAAGTATATAAATTGCAATTTGCTAACAGCTTCCGTTCGCGAGGTATGACTTGATAAAATTAGCAAAATCGAGCTAACTATCGCGAAATTTGAGCAGAGAACTGGGTAGCAATATTTTGCTGAAAATATGTGTGCAGCCGCAGGGAAACGACCTCCTGAAAACGATGCCGCAAACCGTTTTTAATTATCTGCAACTGTCTCGAGATACGGACTTGTGAATTCGAAATTCGCGAAAATTTGAATTTAGAAATTCGCAGTAAAAAATTGAATCTTTCCAAACAATTTACACATCGTTTTGCTCGTCTTGTAGTTTACTTTCAGCGTGCCGAAAATAATTTTGTTGGGATTTGTAGTTTCAGAGAGGTTTGTAAAAAACCGGACGGCGAAAACAAAGAGACGGCTTGTAATAGCGAAATACGATATATCTTGTTCATGTATAACTCTAGAGCGAAATGAACTCGAAAATCGTTTTCAGAACTTCGATTTCCTCTGGGTAACAAAGAACTAAATCAAAACCAAATTTAAAAAAAAAATCGTGAAAACTCTTTTTCGTCAAAAAAATGTGCTTTTTCGGTTTTTTCATTTTTCTCAAAAACCGTAAACGGCAACAAAACCATTTTTGACGCACAGAAACTACTCGACCGGACGAACAAATCGATCTGTAAATTGTGCGGAAATATTAAATTTTTC
Source organism: Phosphuga atrata (assembly GCA_944588485.1). Lineage (NCBI taxonomy): Eukaryota > Metazoa > Arthropoda > Insecta > Coleoptera > Silphidae > Phosphuga > Phosphuga atrata. The sequence goes on along the minus strand of OX155892.1, from coordinate 88,430,048 downwards.
ATTAAGAAATTTTAAACTGAAATTTTAAGATGTCCATTTCATAACTCGATATTTCAGAAACGGTAGTAGATAATCAAAAACGGATTGCGGCAACGTTTTCAGAAGGGTATTTTCATCTTAACACAATTAGAATATCTGCGGGAAATTCATTAGTTTCCAAAATCTCTATTTAAATGTCTTAAAATTTGACTCACTTTCGCCATCGTGAACGGAGAGAGGTAGCGAAATGTATTTTACATATTTGTAATCAGCAGCAAAAATGCTTTCAGAAACGTTTTTACATTTCGCTGTAACTAAAAAAATAACGATTTTAGCAAAATCGATTTTCTCGCATTTTATCGTTTCCACAATCTTGACTTCCCGGTTCGATAAGAGTTTTTAATGAAGAGCCTCCAAGAAATATGATATACGTTTACCGACTAATTTTGCGATGCTGAAAAGGCAACAAGGCGTTCAAAAGTTATGACTTCGTGAACTCTCCGTGAAATGCAAGAAAATGTATTTCCTGAAAATCATTATTTATCAAGTGCATGGAAAATTTCAATGTGTGTCTGATAGTGTTTTCCCTGCTGGTTGTAAATATACAAATAGCATATTGCTAGCCGCTTTTGGATTCCGAATTAGCGGAGTAGAATTTGTGGTTTTCAGTTTTGCTGACAATAAATCCAGATTTTCCAAGTTATAATTCGACATTATTTTACAATTCATCAAAGTCATTAAAGAGTTCAAAATTTTCAGTTAACCGGTAAAAAAATGTATTGAATAAGAGACGAAGTTGTCTTTTTGGCCACGGGGGGCGCTAAGCGCAGTTATGCACGGAGCGAATACGAATAAAGATGTGAGGCAACGTTAGGAGTTCAAAAACAGTCTCAAGTGTTTTTTTTTTAATATATACAGAAGATTGATGTTCAATGCTTATTGCGGCTGCCTAGATTTTAAAAGAAATATTTTTAAAAAGGCTTCCTTGTTCCAAAAAGGTGCTGATTGCTGAACTAGTCAAATACGATTGAATTTGATGACGCGATATACATGAGTATATAAATACGGCAGTCTAGTAAAGGATGGAAACAGTAATAATAGCACAAAAATGAGACAAACATACTTATTAGACTAGACTGAAAACAATTTTTTTATCGTTTTATTGATAAAGTAAGAATACGTACTACATAGTCACATTTCATAATTAATGTTTATTTCCTTCAAAATGACGCACTTCAAAAAATAATTGATATAGTTATGTTGCGTTATTTTTTTTACCTGTTGTCATTATTTTGTAAAAAATGTACTAACAGTAATTAAAAATATCTTTAACAATACATGGTTTATACTTTTAAAACATTGTCCAAGTATTTACATACTGAAATATTAGCGCTTTCTAAAAGCACGCATTCGCAATTATTACGAAATGTAATTTACACATTAAATTCGTTTGTTATGTGTGTAAACTCCGTCCACTCCTTATGGTAACCATTTGGAGAATGATTGCTAAATAATTTATACTTGAGAGTAGTTTTCAATTATAGCAAAAACTGTTTAATACTTCAGTTTTAGGAACTCAAATTTAGATTTTAATAATTAGTTTTATGATCAATAATTTATCTTTAACAGTTAAGGATAAAATCGACAAAAAAATGAGAGAAGTCAAAAAATAAATATTTTCATATTTAAATATTTTTTATTGCTCTTGCGTTAAAAGTATTATCTGGCGCACGTTTTTTAATACGGGAAATGCCACTTTTCGTTCTATTTCCACGTAACTTGGGTAACGCACGCAAATATTCAATATCGCTAGGTTACATTAAAAAAAAACAATTAAATAAATAAAATAAACACAATCAAGACCTCAATATTAAAAAAAAGTTGCGTGAAAGTACCGCAGACGAGGGCTTCACACGAGACGAGATTGGGCGAGAGTTTCAAAAATTTCGTCTCGCTCTCGTATGTTGTGTAAAAAATTACTCCCGTCTCAGTCTCGCTTTCGCTCTAGGAACCGTTAGTCTCGTCTCTCTCTCCCTCTCGTAACCGTTAGTCTCATCTCGCTCTCGCTCTCGTAACCGTTTGTCTCGCCTTGCTCTCATTACTGTTTGTCTCGTCTAATGCTTGCTAGAACTTATTGTTAAGATAGTCCTAAACGAGGTAATCATTCATTTTTATTATAAACTAATCACTGTCTCTTTATATAAATTTTCAATTTGGTTACTATTAATATCGTCTAATTTCGCTTTGTTCCATCCACATGAAAATGAAGCGATAACACACTATAAATGTATGTTTATATAAACCTTCTATTTTGTTGACGATTTCAAATTACCCTTTTAATTGTTATATAATGAAATGTAACTTGCCCGAGCCCGCAGTTATTGAGCCCGTATTAGAATCAAAGATTGAAGAAGAAGTACGACCGTGATCAGAAACGAGACTCTCGTGTCTCGCGAGAACGAGACCACATGCGCTCTCGCTTCCGCGAGAGCGCGACCACATACGTTCTCGCTCTCGCGAGAGTGCGACCACATGGCGTCTCGTCTCGTTCTCGCCTCGCTTTTAGGAGACGAGACGAGCAAAATATCTTTCTCGTGTGAAGCCCTACCGGAGACTGAGGAGAGTTCTTATGACGAATCTACACCACCGGAGACAATTGAAAAAGCAAATTCTTCATTTTTGTTTATATTTTTTTTGGATGAGTGATAAAAATATTGTTTGTAACACGGTCGGTATTGTCAATTGCCCTCTCGAGCGAATGTGCTCGTGTCAAATTGATAACCTACTGCCCTAGTTCCAAAATATACTATATTATACAGATAAAAACATTATCATTATTCTTGAAGACTTTAATGCACAGGTTGATAAAGAAAAAAATATATAAGAAAATTGTTGGAGATTGCGCTGCCCACAAAAGAAAAACGGAAATGGCGTTAGAAACTTGACGGCTAGTAGAACTTTGCCTAGCACACAATTTAATTCTTAAATCTATAGCTTTCAAAAAACTACCACGAAAACAAAAGACACGGATATCCACAAATCCCAGCCTATGGAAATTTCAACTTGATCATGTAGATTGTAGTAATGAGGTTTTCCTTGATGTCCTCCCAACTTTGAGTCTGAATCGTCTCGTTGCTTTTGTGAATTGATCTGATTTTAATATTTCTTCCGTGCTGTACTTCCGACCCTTAATTTGTTCATTCGTTCATTGGTTCAAAAAAATCAAGAAAATAGAAATCATGAATGTTTGCGTACTCAGGGGTGCAACTATGGATTCACATCACTACCTTTCTAAAATTTAGTTCAAAGAAAATTTCTCACAAAGAAATCATGAATGTTAGGGTACTCAGGGGTGCAACCATGAATTCGCACCACTACCTTTCTAAAATTAAGGAATCATCCCAAATAGGAAACATAACATGAAACAAATTAAGGGTCGGAAGTACAGCACGGAAGAAATATTAAAATCAGATGAATTTACAAAAGCAACGAAAACGATTCAGACTCAAAGTTGGGAGGACGTCAAGGAAAACCTCATTACTACAACCGAACGGATAGCACCTAACATAAAAAGTAAATAACATGCCTGGTGGTCGCTGGAATGTGATGCCTTCATTGAAATAAGAAAGCAGGTATGGCAAAATTAGCAACCACAGAAAACAAAATTGGGATTTCATTGGCATTAGAAAACTGGTGGATTAAAGTATAAACAGGATTAAAAGGGCACATGAAAACAAAACTCTCATCCAAATTGATGAAGAATTTACTAAGAACAACACAAGAAGCTTTTACATAACTTTCAAACAAAGGTTATCACAACACAAATAACCACAAAAAAAACCTTCCAATTTCGAGATTGTAGATTTCGTAAATGAGAATTGAAAATTAAAAATTTTATTTATGCCCAAAAAATGGTGCTTGCACGTATACATTTTTGGTACAGATAGAGTCTCAATTCCATTTAATCACCGCATAAATAAATCAGACAGACGGAATGGACTCTTACAGACAGGTGAGCATAATTGTCTTCACCTCAGGCAATAAACAAAACCGATTAGAAAATAAATTAGACAATACATGAGTTAGGTAACTATCCGATACTGATAGAGAACCTTAACTGCATTATAATTTATTACTAGGCGTCATTTATGATCTCTCATTAAATGATTGGTTGGTTCAGTAAAAAATTTTCATCTGATTTAGACAAACTACATCCAAAATACCACAGTTTGTACCTTTAAATAATTTATAAAATATAAGATTTATATACAAAAATTATATAAGACATTTAAAATGCCATGTTAAGAAAATACATTTTTCTTTCAAGGCTGATTCTGGGTGAATATATTAATAATTTTCTAAACTAAAATAAAATACAAATAAATTAGTTGTTTGATTCAACAACATTTGACTTTTTTTTGTCTTAAACCATATACTCTCTTAAGCCAATATACCTACTTGTAGCCACAACTCCATGACTTCTTCCAATGTGGCTCAGAGAAACAAAAAGGTTGGACACCCTGGGACTAAATCATTCTAGCCATCGCGTTTTTGCTGTTGCGACTTTAAAACAATTCGAAATTGATTCTAATTTTACTCAATATTACGGAGTCATTTTATAGTTATTGACTTCGAAGTAAAATTGTCGTTTTTGGTGTGAAAATAATCCATCATTTAGGATTCAAGAGAAGAATTTATATTCACATTCAACAAGTATTCAACATGTGTTTACCTTCAAATTCGCATCGTCTTTAAAGACACTTATAATAATATTTTAATGATTATCAAAATGGCGGCCTGTCAAAATAGTATACCTTTCCGTGAAACACCCATTATAACAGAAACGCGTAGAAGATATTTCGATAATATATATGTTACGGTAAAAGTACGTAGATTGGTAAATGTATACATATACCGTGCACAAATGTATACATATAAATGCACATTTGCCTTCTTGGTTGGTAAATGTAAATTCAACTTATATTTACCAACTACTATACCTAATGCTGTTGGTAAATGTATAGAAGTTTACTTTAATATACAGAGCGCATGTGATGTTCGATAAACCTGCATATTTGAGGTTATAAAATATTATATTATATATTAAACTTATATTATAAACAAATTTATAACTGACTTCATGAAACCCTTTTCCACTTAATTACTTAATTCTTATAATATTGCATTTTTTATTATATTTATCATTTTATAATAAATAATTTTTTTAATAAATTATGTTTAAAATTTATCAATTGTTTTTATGAGCGATTTATATAATCCTTTGAAATAATATTATAATCAAATAGTGTTTAAATATAATAATATAAATTATATCAAATACATTTTAACTTTAATATACAAGTGTATTTTATTTCTGTTTATTATTCTTAACTTTTACCGAAATACGTTGGAAAATGTGAACTTTTACCGGTAAAAGTAGATAAAAGCTGGTCTTTTTTAATTAATTTAAACTCACATTTACCTATCAAGTTGGTAGATGTATACATATACCGGCAAATCTGTTCATTTTCTACTTTTACCGTAACATATATAATAAACGATATTTCTACAAAAAAGACAAAACGGCTAAGATGATCTACAAGACAAATCTGATATAAATACAATGATATATTTTTTGAAATCTCTTGCAATGATTATTTATTTTATTGGTAAATAAGTATGACTCAGTAGTAAATAATTTCTTGGGCAAAGGTGCCTCGATATTCGATTAAGCAGGATATTACTAACGCGTGTAATGTATTTAATAAATAACATTAGAAATGAAAATTGTAGCAAGGTTGAATGAAAAGCAAACTGGATATTGTTAATAACATTCCAAGAAAAGGTTATTAACACATCAAATTTCGTGCGATAATATCGGCAAAAGAATAAATGTTTGTTAATGTACATAACATTTCTTCGCGCCTTTTAAATACGCATTATTATTTAATAATATGCATAAATTATAATTATTTATAAATTTAACATAGATTTTAACTTTTCAACAACAATTTTAATGAAATTTAAAACGAGATGATGAATGGATTTATTCCTGGTATTTGCTTGATATTAAACATGTGTTTACACGGGAAAACCCAGCTGGGATTATCCGCTTCCTCTCGTGATTCTGTCTTTGCCATTTAGAAAAAGCCATGATATTTTAAATACAATTTATCCAAAGAAAATTTCATCTTAATTTTATTTCAGTGATATTTATCTAGATCTTTGTAACAAGGTTTTAACAAGGACGGAATTATTAATATATTCACCCAGAATCAGCCTTGAAAGAAAAATGCATTGTCTTAACATGGCATTTTAAATGTCTTATATAATTTTTGTATATAAATTTTATATCTAACAAATTATTTATGGATACAAACTGTGGTATTTTGGATGAAGTTTGTCTAAATCAGATGAAAATAATACTTTTTGGGATTTTACTGAAAATCTGTATGATTAATGATTCATTACAAATGATTCTGTAAGAAAAACGGTAAAAGTTAATTGAAAGGGCATTCGCCGTTGACATTTTTAAATTTTCGCTAATAATAAAATTAAATAAATATAAAATAATATTAATAATTTTAAGCAACGCCCGACACAAAAAAAAGTACAAAAATTAAATTTCTCTCTTGCCCCTCATTAAAAGTACCTATTAATATTTTGATGACGAGAGTTGCCGCGTCGGGGGACCGCAATGTGAAAAAGTATAATTAGTTATACCTACATAGGTATAACGATTAGAAAACACCTACTAGTTTCAAATGTATCAAATGTACGTATGAACTTAGATGCATCAATCTATCTTACAAGTTCTACTAATTTCGTGCAGAGTTCCGATATTGTACCACTTCTAAAGAGGCGTCGACGTCGTCTTGAGAGACGTCGTTGACGGTTGTGTTTATCTTGCGAATTATTTGGAGTAAATTAATCAAGACTGAAAACTAAACGATTGTTGTTTTGTTACTTATGTACGTTGTTTACAGAGAGTAGGTTCTTGTATAATCCATACTTTATCCTTATCAATCTTCTTTTTATCACTTTGTATTCTGGTTTTATTATTTGATTTACTTAGCAGTCCCCGACGCGTCGACGCTCATAATAAAAATATTAATAGATACTTTTAATGATGTTAAAAGAGAAAGACAGAAATTTAATTTTTTTTACTTTTAATAACATTATAAATGAAAATTGTAGCAAGGTTTAGTAATTCATTTATGTTTAGGTGATTATTTCGTAGAATTATTTCGTATATTATGATTATTTCGTAGAATTAATTTTGAATTGATATTTGAAGTGATATTGTACATTTTGTAACTAGGGCGAAAGGTTGTCAATATTACTCGAGAGCGAAAATGTGCGCACTTGCTCGAGATTGAAATTGAAAACAATATGTTTTATTATTGATGCGAGGGGAGGTATCTTACAAGTTTGGGATCCGGTGCCATCCAAAAAAAATTGTATCAAACATAAAGAATTTGCTTTTTCAATTATCTTCGGTGGTGTGGATTCGTCATAAGATACCTCTCCGGTATCACCATATAATTTACTGTCACTTTAAAACGTTGTCTTTAATTTTTATTTTGTTATGAACAAAAAAATCACTTCATGTAACTTTTTTAATACCGATGTCTTGGTTGTATTCATTTTATTTTTATTTATTTGTTTATTTTAATGTAACCTAGCGATATTGAATATTTCCCTGCGTTATTCAAGTTATTTAAAATACAACTAATATTGACAATGTATCGCACTAAGAAACGTGCACCAAGATAGTACTAATGTGCATGAGTGATAAAAACGTATTTAGCGTTATTATTTTACGAACTAAATTCATGTACACACATTGACATGGATAACAACTTGTTTGTAAATACGGAACTAGACTAACATTTGTGTTAAATTGGTTGCAGATTAATTGAAAGAGATAATAAACAGGTTGTCAAGTACGAAATGAGCTGTTTATCAGCAAACGGCTGAACAGATCTTCATAAATTATGAAGACCTTCTCGATCACGTCAGCGTGCAAACAAAAAACCCGCAAAATCGGTCCATTCGTTTAGGAGCTACGATTCCATAAATAGCTACTAATACAGACAGACTGACATACAGACACGTTAAACTTATAGCACTCCTCCTTTTATGCCGGGGGTTAAAAGTAATAGAGATGCTAGTGGAGACTAGTATCTATATTATTTTATTTATCTTTATTAAATTAGCGAAAATTAAAAAAAATAACGGCGTCGTTTCTTTTTACTTTTCCCTTACAGAATCGTCCTGATTGACCGTTAATACTATTTAGATCTACATCTAAATCTACATCTGCACTATAATACTATTTCTATGATACGTGTGGGTCAGGCTATCTTTTTTATCTGAAAATGAACACTTAAGAAGCCAATGATCGTTTAATTTATTAATTATACGGATTTTACTTCAGTTATCGATGAATACGTGTTATCGCTACTGTAAAATAGTTTTCACAAATATCATTAGTTATTTTAAGTTTAAACTTGTGAAAATTAATTTTTACTATTTTGTTCTATTTTGCGTCTATAATGAAGTCATTAAAGCACTCATATGAGTTTGTTATTGAACTCGTTCTTTAATATACCACTAAATCCAAGTTTTAAGTGTAATTTATATGATATAAATCAATCAAATACTGATTCTCACAAAACTATTTAATGGAACGTTTAAAACGTTTTGATTTATTAAATATTTTTTCATAGTAAATTGGTTACGTCTACACTTTACAATTGCCGATTCAAAACTGAACAGTAACACCTCCCGCGCACTAGGCAACCAGGCTGCAGCTGCCGATATATTACAGCAGCCAGGTATAGCAGCCAATCACTGAAATATATACTAACTGGAACGAGCGCCGCCTCTTAGCTATTGCGGGCCGAGAGAGAGCATCACAAGGTGTGTCTCGTATCGCTCTGTCTTCGTCTATTATCAAAAAAATGATCTGTCTGTGTCCGACGTCCATTTTTCCTTACAAATACAACTGTATTTTACCATTGTCTTTTTGAAAACAACTTTCATTAAAATATATAAACTTCGGTTTAAAATATGCTCACCGATTGAACGATCTCACTCACTTTCTTGATACAACTCAATACAACTAGCTTTTCGCTCTGACTGTATCACATCCTACCACGCTCGAATTCACTGTTGGCTAGACAAGGATGGAGGGCTCCCAAGGGGACTTCTCTCTCTGCTCGCACAAGCCAAGATGCCAGCGCTCGTTCCACTTAGTATATATTTCAGTGCAGCCAATCGACGTAAAAGTTTCGACGTAAGTAAGTAAGTTTTAGTAAGTAAGTTTAAGTAAGTAAGTAAGTAAGTTTTATAAAGTTTCGGAACATAAAATACGTGTGGCTGCTACAACAAGCGCGTGGAGACTTACGGGAGCCACATCCATTCGCTACACTCTACGCTACGCTCTGGCTGTGTGTTCTGATGGCTGCCGCAATCAGAGATTCATGGCCGCCTAGTGCGCGGCCCCCTTACGCCTTCATATTTTTGACTGAGGATCGGCTGCCTGACTGCGCAGCCAGGCTACCGACCTTCTACCGACCTTAATAAATTAATACCGACCTTGCCAATCAACTAACCTTAATGAATAATCATTTCAAGAGATCGAAAATTATTATCACTATTTTATTGTCTTTTACACTATTTTATTGCTGTTTTCACTATTTTATTGCAGCAGATCTTAATTAATAATCATTTGAAGAGATCTAAAAAAAACAAATTATCACTACTTTATTGTATTTATATCGGATTTGTTTTGTAGATCCTCTTATCATTATCTTCCAGGTTTACCCATGTTTTGTTGTAACGGGTGTCCTACGGGAAGGTAAACTACTTTGACAGGCCGCTAGCTTGGTAATTATTATAAGTGTAAAGAGTTTTTCAGAGAAATATAAATACTAGTTGTGGAAAAACTAATTTAACCCGTCACCTGTGATGTGAATTTGACTTACATCTTTGATGACGCCGGTCCTATGCACTCGGTTTCTCAACTTATTTTGTTCTTTTAAGAAAAAACTTGATTAATTCTAACTTGATTTCCCTAATAAGCAATACTCTATCCTAATTTTACTAGGTCAAATATTAAAAAGACATGCTTTTTTAACAATAAAACAAAGAAACATCATAAAAAACATAACGTTTATATGTTTACACTTATACACTTAGAACTCCTTCCAACAAATCAATATAGAAACAATTCCCTCAAAAATTAGTATTTTTCAAGGGCCATGCAGCTAATGCATGTTGGTACTACATGCTGTAGACATAAATACTTCTAAATACATGCTGTAGACATAAATACTTGCAATGGTAGCAAGTTTTTTGCTTTTTCTGCCTTCCACATTCATAACACCGGGCCATTTCTAGAAGGACCGGTTATCCCAGGTACCTCATCAAACTTTCTTTCTCTTTATCTCATCAATCGAGGAACTGAACCCGTTCATTATTTGATATGAGGTTATATTAGTTCATAGCCAAATTCTCAATAAAGTGACGGGGTTGAAGTTTTGAGCGCACCGTGTTAGCGCGCACTTGTAAGTATTTCGGGAATTTTTCTTCAGTTCCGTACTATTCATAAATTATATAGAATTAAAATTAGCTTAAGATATTTGTATTTCGTAATTTTTCTAAATTAAAATTTAGTTAATTTTTTTGATAAGTAAATTTCTTTCGCGGATAGAAAAAATTGTCCGCGGACTAGTAAAATTTCTCCGCGGACCACTGGTGGTCCGCCGGACCAGCGGTTGAGAATAGCTGATTTAGACCATTATCCTTCTGATGCCGAGATACTTTTGCTCAACGCTAAAAAAGTTTCACTCGGTGTGTCTCGTTATACACACTAGCGAGTATATTATGACCTGCATAAAGAGCAACACGAAAGGAAATGTGTCACGCAACAGGTGTTTGTGCACAGTCTAGACATAAGTTACAAAAAAAATTATAAATATGATTCATGTAATATTTTTTTGGTACGATATCACGTGTATTAACAATTTCTGAAAACATTTTTTTTGCTGAATGTTGTTAGTTAATTATATAACAATTATTTTATTTAAAAAACTCGTCTGTCTAGTCTTGCCTCTTTTCTTGTCGTAGCCTTTATCCTCCAAGTCCTTACAATTGTCTAAACCTGTCTATCTAGGTATATCTATCAAGTCTTGTCGGTCTAATCCGGAATATCTAATGCCTAGTCTTGTCTGTATAATCTTGTTTGTGTACTCTTGACTGTTAGACACTGACCACAAACTGTCTATCTATGTCTAGTCTCGTCGGTCTAATCCGGGATATCTAATGTTTAGTCTTGTCTATATAATCTTGTTTGTGTACTCTTGACTGTTAGACACTGACCACAAACTGCCTATCTATGTCTAGTCTTGTCTGTCTAATACGGAATATCTAATAACTAGTCTAGTCTTGTCTCAATCTTCTCTATGTCCAGTCTTGTCTGTACAATCTTTGTTTGTGTACTCTTGTCTTTACTAAATATTTTAAAAGCACTTTTTTTCTATGAAACATAATAATTTAATTCTTTATAACAATAAATACAATCAATGTATATGATATATCCTTCATTTGACAAATTAGTTCGTGTATTAGTCATTAAATTTCAAGGGAAAGGTGGCCTCAACAGAATTCTTTAGCGGTTGTCTATGCAATAGACTAATGTTTGGTGTCGCATATTAAATGAAAAATTGCTAACTTATTAAGAGAGTGATATCATACTTGAAAACCTCAGTTATTTCAAATGAATTATTTGCTTGTTACATTGGCAACTAGGCTTTTAATATTTAAAACTAATGTCGAGTAAGTAGTGAATTAATTATCACTGTTACACATCTATTATTGTACAAAGAATAAAGGTCGAAAAATTATGGTCGAAAAATTTACATTCAAGTTAGTTGTTTCTTTATAATAGAAAATGTTTTAAATACAAGTTATTTAAATAATAATATATATAGAAATATTTATTTCTTATAAAAATAGATGAAGTTTTTAATTCACCATTTAGTAGTTTTAACTGGAGTTGTAACGGAGGTCGTTTTAGCGGAAGCAGAGGCGGATGCGGAGGTGAAGAGCTTGGCCTCCGTAGATGCGGAGGTTAACGGAGGCAGAGAAACTGTCCATTTTACTAATGAAATAAAATCTACCTAATCGTATTCAAAAATAGGTTCGTCTTTATTCAAAATAGGTAACATCATAGTACATTACTTTATATCTAATGTTATATCTCCACCACAATAAAGGATAATCGTTTAATTCGAGTCTTTTATCTTTATTCTATTCATTTATTAGTGATTTTCATATCATAAGGGCGCTATTGGTAACCATGCTGTCATTTGTTTTCTCTTCAACTCCACTGCTAGTTTTGAGTATGTCAGCAAGATTTGAATTTACACTTTGTGTTGGTGTTAAAATTTAGAAGCATGTGCACGGTTCATCGTCCATTAGATTCGACTCTACTCTGACTCTTTTGACAGAACAAGCTTGATCATCATCATTTCCATTTGCAGATCTTGCAATATCAATGGCATGAAGTCAAAAAGTCATGCAGCGTTTCCAAACGTACTAGTTCGGACTGAACTTGTTGTTTAATTATTTCATTAAAAAACTGTAATTTATACCTTGGGTCCCAAGTATGTAGTCAGCGAAGACAGTGTATTACTTGGAAGGTCACAGAATCTGGAATTGATGTCTTCGATTAGTTTTTGAATAATGTTTTTGAACTCAACACACAGTTGTATTTGGTGGACTGTACAACTGGTGGACTATACAATATTTGATACACCATCTCTAACATAGCAGTGCAAATGACTGACGCTGAGCGCGTCAATGTCGCTGCGGTCGAATTCCGCCTCATACATTTCCATAGTGCATAATACTATCGCTATGTCGCGCCGGCTTTGACGCTGCGTTAGTGACGCCAGAGCCGCATTGCTAGGAAGTCTACCTTTAAGCTCAAAAGCGACACATTAGTACTTGGCTCAGACCAAATATCCTGGTGAATGACAGTTTTAGAAATTCTTTCAGCATTTATAGCTAAGAATATATATTATCAGTAAAAAATTGGTGCCCTTATAATTGATAATTTGGCAAAGCAGTTTGCATTACGAGACGACAACCAAAGCCCTAGATCAAATGAAATGGCAGATTTTGTAATGCTATCATTTCTCATATCATATCGACCATTTTTTTCTTTGGGGTGTGATTTATCCCACATTTGATTTTTTTTCAATATTCTTCTAGGTACAGTTGCCGTTTTGCTTGTTGTAATGGTGTAACTGACGTTACCTGATTTCAACGTTTCTCCTTGTTCTCCAATTTTACAGAATACTTCATATTTTTCTTTATGCATGGATTTCAAATGCACTTTCAATTATGTTGTAGTCCGACCTTTTCTTGAATACTTTTGCCACACGTTTTGCATTTTGCATAATTACTATCCATTTCTAAAAAATACTGCCCAAACTCATTGGCTTCAACACGCGATTTCAATAAGAATATCTACTACAAAACTCAATAACAATTACGATCTAGCGCGCCCACAAGTTGATACATGTATCACCTGACACTACACAAGCACAATTCTGACCATTTGATGCGCAAGCCTCAATCGCGCGGCGACGCGTCTCAAAGCGTCGTTCTTTGAGCGTTGACGTAAGGTAAACAAACCTCCGTTATAACTTCGCAAAAAAAAACACGGAGGCGCAAACGGAGGCGGAGGTACGATTTCTTACGGAAGTTCCGCTCTTGCGGAGGCGGAGATGGAGATCCATTACAACACTAGTTTTAACCACCGACACAAAAAGTGGAGTGCTATAATTTTTACGTGTCTGTCTGTCAGTCTGTCCGTATATGTGTCTGTTTATGGGATCGTATCTCCTAAACGAATGGACCGATTTTGATGCGGTTTTCTTTTCTGAAAGCTGACGTGATCGAGGAAGTTCTTAGCTTTAATTTATGAAGATCTGTTCATGCGTTTGAAGACCATCAGCTCATTTCCTACTTGATAAAATTAATCTGCAACCAATTTGACACAAATGATTGTCTAATTCCGTATATCCAAACTTGTGTTTGAAAGGTGACGTGATTGAGAAGGTTCTTAGCTATAATTTATGAAGATCTGTTCAGGGGTTTGTTGATCATCAGCTCATTTCCTACTTGACAAAACGTAATGTTTTCTTGTAAACAATCCCCACCAATCACTTATTAGCGAACGAAATATCAAAGATGTAACATTAATCACGTATTTACAAACAAATTATTAAAGGAAAGAAAGTAAAAGATCGAATAATGAAATACAATTAAACATTTTAAGTAACCCCCGACACAAAAAAAACTCTAAAAAGTAAAAAAAAATACATTTCTCTCTAGCCCTTTTAACTACATTAAACTACCTATTAATACTATGACAATGACATAAATGGTACGTTCCTTTTAGTATGATCAGAGGAACATGGTCCATCTGATGATCCATCTTCTATTCGACGCCAAAGGCAGAGACACTTTCCGATCTGCAGCCTGGACGAGGGAATATAACCCTGACCTCTGTTTTGTTTCCACTGACAACAGAGGCCAACCTTTACCAGAATCACGAAAGATCATGCCCGACTTCCCTCATTGCCAACACCGCCCTATTTTGATTACAATCGGCATTAGCATCCCAGTCATAAAATCGTTCCCACGCCCCAGATGGAACTTCAGAAAAGCTAACTGGCCTGCTTTCTCTAATAATCTCGATAAATGCTTGGGATGGATTCCACCAAAGGGCGAAAACTACGAGAGATTGGCAGGGGCATTAATGAAGGCACCTAGGCAGTACCTAGAGGTCACTGAAAAGAGTATATACCTAGATGGACTGAGGAGAGTGAGAGACTGTATGAAGAATTTTGTGAAGATGGAAGGCAGGAAATTGCAGATGAACTACTCCACAGCATTGATGCTGCTAGGCGCGAAAAATGGACTGAAGCAGTTGAAAATCTAGACTTTCAAAAATCAAGCAGACAAGCCTGGTCTCGTTATTGCGAAAGCTCCGCAGTAGCAACCCACCAGATGACACAAACAATCTAGTAATGCCAAACCAAGTGACGTCCCAAATAGTGTCTACCTCAAGAGCACCCCAAAACCGTGCACACACAATTGAAGTTAAAAAAGATCTCAAGATCTTCAAGTCCACTTGTGCCCTTGAGACGGAATATGCAAACCTTTTCACTTGTGAAGAAGTCACGGGGACCCTGACCGAAATGAAAACTGTAAAAGCCCCTGGTTTCGATGACATCCATGCCGAATTCCTAAAGCATATCGGCAAAGTTACTAAACAATAGCTTGCAAAATTTTTCTCAGGCATCCTCAAGACGGGCAATGTACCTAACCAACTAAAGAGGGCAAAAATCGTCGTTATTTTAAAACCAGAGAAAGCTAATTATACACCAAAAAACTACCGTGCAATTGCTCTCCTAAGCATGGCCTACAAACTTTTTGAAAGACTGCTATATATTTAGGATTGGTCCAACAATACTGCAACATATACCTGTGGAACAGGCTGGATTTTACCAGCACCGCAGCTGCACAGACTCAAGTACTCGCACTAACGAACTACGTGGAAACTGGCTTCCAAAAGCAACTAAAAATATTTACTGCTTTCATAGATCTGTCAGCGGCATACGACACTGTGTGTCGACAAGGAGTTATATATAAATTAATGCAAGCTATCCCATGCAGAAAGATGGCTGATGTTATCAATGCCATGCTATCCAATAGATCTTTTCAAGTCATTATGGGCGGCAAGACCAGTACAAAAATGAAACTGAATAATGTTCTCCCACAAGGATCAGTGCCTGCTCCCCTGCTCTTTTTTCTTTACAATGCAGACATGCATGGAACTACATCAAAGAAGTTCGGCTACGCAGATGATTGGGCGCTCGCTACAAGCCATAAGGAAAAAAAGGAGTTTGAGATAACTGAGCAAATTCTAACAAATGACTTGGCTACCCTTGGGAGATATTTTGCGACTGGAGATTGCAGCCCGGTGCCGCAAAGACGGAAGTAGCATGCCTCCACCTAAATAACGGGATGGCCAACTACCAACTTAAAATCAACTTTGAAGGCAGAATTCTCAGTCACAATATGCACCTGAAATAATTGGGGGTCTTACTCAACAGAACGCTAAGCTTCAAGCAATACCTTATGAAGACAGCTGCAAAACTCAGAACCCGAAATAATATCCTGCTAAAGCTATGCGACACCACATGGGGTTCCACAGCACCCACACTCAGATCGACAGCACTGGGTTTAGTGTACCCCGTCGCGGAATATTGTGCACCGGTGTGGATCAGCAGCCCACACATCAAACGTGTTGCAGCCCAACTCAATAAATCTATGCGTACTATATGAGGCACAATCAAGGCCACGCTCACTTATTGGTCCAGACTGAGCCACATAGCTCCTCCACAAATTTGCCGAGAACATGCTCTGGTCAGGGATTATGGAAAAATTAACGTCGACCCTGTGCTCTGCTCTCACGTTGGAATAATGGGCAGAACCATAAATAGGCTACGCTCACGAAAACCCCCTCTAAGAACGGCAGAAACTCATACCGAAGAAAACTTCAACATTATTGAGCGGTGGAAAGAAGAATGGGAGAAGAAGGCCACACCTGCCAACCGGGATATGCCATGCGTTACAAGCAGGTGCTCACCCTTCAGATGGGGGAAAATACCTTCCCCAAATTGTGACTGCTGCGCTGAAAGACAGACTATTAAACACCTGGTAGAGGACTGTCCAATTAGTTCCTAGAGTGGCAAACCATCCAATTTTCGGATTGCGACAAGAGAGTCAATAGAATATATTTGTAACCTTAGTGTTTGTTTGTGAAATTTTGTTATTTTTGTTATATACTGTTATATACATCTCTGATGTAGCCCAACGCTAAATAAAAAAAATACCTTAAAATATTAATATTTTGTTAATGAGCGTCGCCGCGTGGGGGGACTGCTATGTAAATCAAATAATAAAACCAGAATTCAAAGAAATAAAAAGAAGATTGGTATTGATAAAGTATGGATTATACAATGACCAACTCTTTGTAAGCAACGTACGACGCTCATCATTAATATACTAATTAAGGTACTTTTAATGAAGTTAAAAGGGCAAGAGAGAATTTTTTTTTTAATTTTTTAAAAAAGAGTTTTTTTTGTGTCGAAGGTTAGGTACTTAAAATATTTAATTTTGAATATTTATTCAACGTTCCATTATATTCTTATATCATTATTAAGAGTGAAGTTGATTTATAAATGTGCAATAGCAATAAGTTTTTGATAGTTGGTCATTAAATCAAACAGAAACTGTCTGTAGAAAACAACATTTTGTTTCAATATTTGTAGCAATATAATGAATTTAGTAAATAATGAAAACTTTCAAATAAGTAGAAAGTATGAACAGTTCAATGAACACCTCTTAGTTTGATTCAAAATATTTAATCTAATGTTTATGGTACAATGAATGTTTCAATAAATTAATTTTCAAAAACAACAAAATCTTTTATTAAAACACGTTTTACGAGGACAATTAAAACTGCAGTTTTCAAATATTAATATTTTAATTATTAGGAAATATTAAAATAAATTTTAATAAAAATATTTATATTAATATATTTTACTTATTAATATCGTTTTGAATAATGAATAAATGAATGTATCTTTCATGTATTGTTACATTAAACTAAAGTTAAAGTGCTGTATAAAATTTAATTATATATTTCTTCATTATTAGGTCAAGTATGTTACGTTAAAGGTTACGCACTTGAAATTGCACTTGATATTCAAAGAATGTAAGAATAAAGCTGATGCTAATCAATAACGTTTTATTAACATTTTTTCAATTTAAATATATCAAATATTCTATTCAACACATTGTATTCTGATATTTTTCTTTTGTTAATCAAAGCATTTGTACTAGTGGGTGTTGATACAAAATTCCTATATTTCACTAGATATGCCAAAAATAGAATATTTATGCAACGTTTATCCAGATACGACTAAATCAAATTAAATTAACTCATTTCATTTTCTTGTCAGTTTCAAGATGTTGTTCGTGTTGCTCCTCTTCTTGGCATCAAGCAATGCATTGCCAGGCGGTGCCCCAAAAAGTGCTTGCCAAACAATGCTACCGTTCCACGGAGGTGGCATTCAACGACAAGTATCACCATCACCCTTTGGTGTATCTGCCAGAAGAAATGGCCCAGGTTACATGATCACCATCAAATCACCAATTAATGCACCATTTAAGGGATTTATGTTGCAAACTCGCACTCCCAATCGAGAATTAGTGGGAATATTTGAACCAAATGGAGACATTGTTCACACTGTTGATTGCCTAAGACCCAGTGATACTTTGACCCACTCAAACACTAATCCCAAAAGTATCGTTGAAGTTCCATGGAATCCAAATGGCTATGAAGGACCAGCAATATTTAAGTTGGTTATCTGAATCTTATAATATATGCAGAAACTATATTTATAATTTTAGTGCAACTGTAGCTCAGGACTACGCAGTTTTTTGGACTGGAGTTGAATCTCCAGAAATTCAAATATCCAAGAGATCAACAGACGATACTGAAGCTTTTGTGTCGGTTCCTAAGAAAAGCACTACAACACCTCCTAACTTTTCAATAGAACCTAAAGAAGAATCGTCAACAGAATTCGATGCCTTCTATGATGGATGCTATGTTAAGAAGAGTTGCTTTGGTACGCCTGTTGGTTGTGTAGCTAGTAAAAATTGTAAAGCTGTAGTAGCGGTAACAGTTTATGGAGAAAGACATGAGTTTGAACTGAAGGGAACAGCTGCGTGGGTAGGTATAGGGCTTTCCGATGATACTCAAATGGGTGATGATTCGGTAGTTGAATGTGTGAATGAGGGAAATCAAGTAAAGACTTATATGTCCTATACCAGCCCAAGGCCAAACTTAGGAGTAGACAGAGTTCGGAATGTAAGTTTTAGTCCCATCCTGCAATTTAAAAAATTCCAATACAATTTTTTTTCAGAATGGTGTTCAATTATTAGAAGGTAGCATTGAGGATGGAGTTTTGTATTGTCGTATATTCCGCGAAACTAAAACGATAGTAAACAATCAGGAATTTGATCTTTCAAGAGACAGATATTATATTCTATTAGCTGCCGGTAGCAGTGTACATAGTAATTTATTCTTGATTATGCAATATTTAACATGTCGTTAATTATGTATTGTTTTAGGTAATAAAGTCGCTTTTCACGATGTAGCTTATTTAGCCGCTGGAGAGAAAAGGATACTATCGGATGTATCAGAGATGAAACCAGCTTCTAAATTACTACTAAGGTTACACGGTGCTTTCATGTTAGCTGCTTGGATTGGAACAGCATCTGTAGGCATCCTTTTGGCGCGATACTACAGACACACATGGGTTGGTAATAGTTTATGTGGAAAGGATCTTTGGTTTGCTGTAAGTTAAATTAAAAGTTAAAAGATAGCATTCTAATGATTATTGATTGCAGTGGCATCGTTTCTTCATGGTATTAACTTGGGTTTTAACAACAGCAGGCTTTATTTTAATTTTTGTCGAGTTAAAAGCTTGGTCCACAGAGCGGAATCCACATGCAATTTTGGGTTTAGTAACGACAATTTTATGCTTCATACAACCAATTGGTGCTTACTTCAGGCCGCATCCAGGAACTTCCAAGAGGCCAATCTTTAATTGGATCCATTGGTTGGGTGGAAACGTTGCGCACATTATTGCGAGTGAGTAATTGAAAAAGAATGCAATTAGAGTAACTGTAATTTATATAATTTAATTGCAGTTGTTACCATTTTCTTCGCTGTGAAACTGAATAAGGCTGAATTACCCACATGGATGGACTGGATATTAGTCGGTTACGTAGCTTTCCATGTGGTCATGCACTTGATATTATCGGTATGTCGAATTTATTTGTAATAGTTGAGATATTTCAATGTCAGATCGGATATTGTTTACGTAATTGAATGATCTTTTAACTCATTGTCGGTATAAATTTATTCACATTGTTAGTAAATACTCGTATATGCATTTGATTATTATTCTGTTGGTGCAATTATACTATTGCTGACACATTCTTTCTTGAAAAGAGATAATTGTTTCCATTAAATATTATTACAACATAAAATGATGCAATAATATCATTTTTCATTTATTAATGGTCATTTACGAAATTTGTTTAATATATCAATTAACTTTTATCTTCTTGAATTATCCTCAGACGGTCTGTCAAGAATTTAAAAATTTAATAACACAGAAATCAACGCTTTTCTTTGTTATTCGATAATGTTGAGTAAATATTCTTGTTTTCAATTTCACGTAACTAATTCTTTTTCTCTGCCTTTTACTATATCACGTAGGGTCAGCGTTGCTTTGTTGGATTCTTCTTCTCCATACATGTCTATTCAATGCGTTCTCACTCTTCCAACCCTTTTCTCTCAAATCTCCTGCTAAGTTGTCTTTCCATCTCATTTTTGGTCTTCCTTTCTTCCCTGACCGTCCTATTTCCAGCTTTTCAACACTTTTTCCCAAGTAGTCCTCCTACCTTCTCTACACATCTCCAAAACACCTTAGCCCGCTTTCTTGGACCTTCTTTCCTATGGGTCCCGCTTTCACTGTTCCTCACATGTGATCATTCTTTATTCTATCCTTTCTTGTTACCCCGCTCATCCACCTCAACATTCAGATTTCTGCCATTTCCATCTTTCTCTCATGTGCTTTTGCAATCGGTCAAGTTTCCGCACTATAGAGCATAGCAGGCCTCACCACAGATTTGTAGAGCGTTCCTTTCCTCCTGCAGCTGATCTTCTTATCACACAGTACTCCACTCAATTTCTTCCAGTTCATCCATCCACTCTTTACCCTGTGTTGTATTACAGACTCTAGCCCTCCATCACTTTGAATATATGACCCCAGATATTTAAACTTCTTTGTCGGTGGCAGTTGGTTGCAGGCTAATACATAGATCTTGAGCTTCCTTCATACACATATATTCAGCTTTCACCCTACTGATCCTCACTGCCCTTTTTTTAGAGCTTTCCTCCACTCTTCGAGCCTCTCTTGAAGTTTCTCTCGGGTCAGTTCACAGAGTACAACGTCGTCGGCGAACATTATGCTCCATGGCGCTGCTTTCCTCACAACCTTGACTTGCACATCCATTACCAGGGCAAAGAGATATGCGCTGAGGGTAGACACTTTTGCAGCCCTTCTGTCACTGGGAATTCCGTTGTTGTACACACACTGCTCTTAACTTGTGTCATCACACCTTCGTACATTTCTTTCCCCAGTCTCACATACTTTTCTGCTACGCCTTTACTTCTCATACATCTTCATATCTCTCCTGCGCACTCTGTCATACGCCTTCTCCAGATCAATGAAGGTCATATGTAAATCAACCTGCACCACCCTGTGTCTCTCAATTGCCTGCCTTAGTGCAAATATTGCGTCAGTTGTTCCTCTTCGTGGCATAAATCCAAATTGTTCTTCCTTTACCTCAGTTTCCCGACGTAACCTTGTCTCAACGATCCTTTTCTATGTCTTCATTGTGTGAACAACGTTGAAAAGCTTTATACCTCTATAATTGCCACAATTTTGGATATCACCTTTCCCATTGTATAAGGGGACAACAATACTACTTCTCCACGCATGTGGAATTGTTCCTCCGTTCCAAATCTTCTTCATTAAATCCCAGAGGATGTCAATACCCCGGTCTCCAGGCTTTTCCAGGCTTCTGTTGGGATTTGGTCTGGACCTACTACTGCCTTCCCAATTTTAATTTTCTTTAGCGCATATTCTACTTTTTCCCTACTTAATGCTTGGGTCACTCCTTCGTTTACCTCTCCATCCTCGTACTTTTTCCTCAGATTTTCTTCATTCAATATTCTTTAAGTACTCTAGCCACCTTTCCAGTATTTTCTCTTGATCATGTAGCACTACATCTGACTCATTCTTCATGTGCTTCATTGATGTTATGTCCTTGGACGCTTTATCTCTGGCTTTAGTAATTATTATGAGTTGTCTGTCATCCTGGTTTCTCTCCAGCTCTTCATATGCCTCCTCCACTGCCTCAGTCTTCGCTTTTGCCTCAGCCTCAGTCTTCGCTTTTGCCACAGCTCGTTTTGTCTTCTCCTTTGCAATCTAATATTCTTCCTGTCTGCCTGTTAAATCCCATTGTTTCTTACAATCTGTCTTCACTTTTACCTCTTTTTGGACCTCCTCATTCCACCACCATTAATTCGCGAAACTGATATCATATTTTATTAACGCAACTGATTTTAGGGTGTCGGATGCGTGTCTGAAAAATCTACAGAAAAGAGAGTAAATGCCTTTGCAATGAACGATATGAGTGGTTCAGGTAGAAGTTCAGCATATACCGATCGTGGAGCTGATGCCCCAGTAAGTATTGCATTATTTGAATAAAAGTTTTTACAAGCTAATTATTTTTCGATTATTTTGGCTAATAAATTAATGACAAGTACTATATTTAGAGACAAGACAATAATAGATAAGGTATAATTAAAAACTAATAGATAAGTAAGGATGATAACAGTAAGACCGCGTAAACCCCATTCAGACCAGTCAAATCCAGATAAGCGAGTTTTGTAAATGTTTTATCTGTAAATATGAATCTTGCCAATTGTAGTTAATAACTATTTAATACTTTTCTTGATTCAAAAAATCCAGACAAGTTAAATTGTTTTTAAATCTAGACAAGTTCAGATAAGACCAAATAATAACAGACTGGTGAAGAAGATTGTAAATATTTTATCTGTAAATATAAATCTTAATATTTTAACTATTTAATATTTTTCTTGTTTTAGTATTCTGGAGTTCGTAAATTCTTGTTAGCTCTATATTTACTTGTGATAATTCTGCTGGTTGCTGCTTTAATAGTTGTTACCGTACTTGCTCCGATTGATGAATATTTGGATATGCTTAAATAGATGTAATGCGTGTAGGTCATTCGAGGTAAAAATTGAATCAATTTTATTCGCTAATATTTATTGTGAATTAAGTGGAGTAAGAATATTTATAATTTGTACTGCAGTTTGAAATTACTAAGTACTTATTTGGTGTCTACTAAAAACAATAATATTTAAAAACTGTGAGGTTTCCATACTGAAAGTTCATTTTTATCAAAGAGACAGTTAATTTCAGTAATAGTTTATATAGTATTTTGTAATGTTGTAAGTTATATATAAATTGTATTTAATATATGAAATTCTGTTTTTTTTTTTTGTAAATATATGTTTTTATAAATCTAGTATTTTTAATTTCCTAAAAAATAAAACTTCCTTTATACTTCCTTTTATAAATGAAGATTTTATGGTAATACTTCTAAAATCTAAATTGTTTGTTTATCGCAAATCAAATAAAAAATCTTCAGGACATTCAATAGCAGGAAGAAAAAACAAATTAACTTTTTTAACCACATATTTAACTGCTTTTTAATTCTTCAATATTTCTATATTATGATATTATTAGAAATATTGTCTGTTATACATTACGTGACAACTCAAGAAGGCCTTTTAAGGTATGACATGAATGACATCACAGAACTTGACCTGCCACCGGAAGTTTCCAAGCAATGTAAAAGAAATCCGAATATTTCATCAAATAATTAATTGTTTTTGCCTTAACTATATTATTTTTAAATATCTGAAATAAAACTACTTATGCGACTTGTTTCACGAGATCGTATATTAATGACTAGATTCACCAACCCAGTGGCATCTTCAGATCTACAACAAACATTTTACATTTATCGATATTTATACAATTTTAAGATGGGGTTTTCCTCATTTTTAAGAGTGGTGATTGGTGGATAAATTCGGTTTATTCATTGAGACAATTATTGGACAATTTCACCAACACAGTGACATATTCAGATCTACAACAAGAATTTTACAATTACCGATATTTATACAATTTTAAAATGGTGTCTTCCAAATTTTTAAGAGTGGTGATTGATGGATAAATTCGGTTTGTTCGTTGAGACAATTTCTCGAACTGTTGTTAGTGGTTTTCCCGGTTTCTAAAGATTCCAACAGGTCCAGTTTTAAACTTCGAAAACTAGTATTTAAAGAACACAGACGATCGCTACGCCTGGAAACAACGGTAGTTTTCCAATTACAGCACTAGAGCGCACAATGCGGCACTGTGCGCAACATCGAGTGTTCCAACATCAGCAACGCCTCGCACCGAGGAGCACAAGGAAAAGCTCTGCTCTCGGGTGTAATGCGCAAGTGGTACCAATAAGTTAACATGAAATTTTAAGTGTTTTTTTCATTGAGTTGGCATAATGATGTGTATATCATTATTTTTGTCAACAAGAGTATAAATACTGAATTGTTGTTAATAAATATTTAACTCATTTTAAAACTTTATCTAAACAAATTTTAAAAATTAATATATATGCATTATTAGTAATATTAGACAATGAGATGAAGTATTTACACTGGTTTACACACCACACATTATTTATGTGATAAAGATTGCCAAACCTACGAATTTTTCTCGAAAACCTAAAGTAAGACTAATGCACTCTAT
This sequence comes from Phosphuga atrata, assembly GCA_944588485.1. NCBI lineage: Eukaryota > Metazoa > Arthropoda > Insecta > Coleoptera > Silphidae > Phosphuga > Phosphuga atrata. The sequence goes on along the minus strand of OX155892.1, from coordinate 88,405,437 downwards.
TCTCGCATTTAAAAACTAATCTGTTCCAACAAAGCCTCTGCTAATGCGGCACTGAGTCGCACTGTGCTCCCGTAATTGGAAAACAACGAATTACTCTACCTTTGATAATCATCTAGTTACAGGATATCAAATATCAATATTGCACCACCAAGAAAAATGATTAAAACTGGACCTGATGGAATCTTTAGAAACCGGGAAAACCATTAATAATAGTTCGAGTACAGTATAATCTCAATAATTCGAGATTATACTGTATTTCTTTCTATGAACAAACCGAATGAATCCACCAATCACCACTCTTAAATATATCCATTTCTAAATTTTATAAATAGCGATAATAGACTTTTTACGGTTAGTTAAGCGCATGCGCATCCGCCAAGTCTGAAAGGCGGGAATATGAAAGTTTCGGGCACATTCACTGGTTATACGTCAAGAAGTTTTTTGGGGGCATTTTTTGACGTATAACATGGCGGAAATTGACAAATGCGCACAACAAAATTCAACTATGAAAAAGTCTATTATAAAATGTTTGTAGTGGATCTGAAGTCACCGTGTTGGTGAAACTATAGTCATTAATAAACGATATCATAAACTGATTTTGAATATTTGATGTGCTAATTGCGAAAATGCCTTGCATTTTTACATGCAGTTCTAATTTATGAGATACAAGCTAATTGATTTTAGCTCTGATAGAATAGACCAGTGGTGCGCAAACTATTTCCATTTGCGACCCTACATTTTCTGTAAAATTTTATCGCCACCCCGTAGATAGAAAGTAGACGTTCCCTAAATTTGTTTATATTATTTTATTTAGAGGTTATTTTGTTTAGATTGACTATTTTACTGCGAAAAATTCTCTATTCGTTCATCTGTGCATCATTTATGCTCTGGTGGACTATTACATTATTATTATCATTACATAAATTTATTTCTCCGGCAATTTTCAATCGATTTCCACAAATTTAGTCTCGAAAAATGCGTAAAGAATTCATCTAAATTATTCTGTAGGTAAAACTTGCGATAAGTTAGAGGAAATGGCTTAAAAATTTGAAAATAGCCTGTATCTTAGATATTTTGATTATCTGAACTTAATAAACTGGAAAAACGTGTTCAGAAAAAAAAAAAAACTGAAAAAGGGTCCTAAAATCTTCTCCTAAAATCGCCAAAAAAATCCATCGTTTTCATCAAAAGAAAAGTACGTTTTCGATTTTTTGCAAACCTCTCTGAAACTACAAATCAAAGCAAAATTATTTTTGGTACACTAGACAGCAAGGCTAGCAAATCGATGTATAAATTATTTGGAAAGATTCAAGTTTTCATGGCGAAATTCTGAATTCAAATTTTAGAGAATTTAAACTTCATAAGTCTATATCTCGAGAACGGTTGTAAATTATTAAAAACGGGCCAAAGGGTATACTATACATATATAGCCGGATTTATATATGAAATTTGCCCCCGCGGAGTTTTTTCTTCGCACTTTGGCGATCGTTTTGGTACCAAATAAAAATAATTCAGTCAAAATTTGAGCTCTTGATCTCGAGCCGTTATCGAGATATTATAAAAAAACTGATTTTTGGATTTCATTTTTTTTTCCATAGTAAAATTCAATTTTAATTAACGCCGATTTTTTTGCCAATACTTTCTAGTAAAAGGCATGAAAAAAAAAATTTGTTTTGATTCCAAGATCGAAAGCCAATTTTTAAGAAAAGAAATTGAAATAAAATAATTTTTTTGACCGTATTATTGAAAAGTGTCATCGGCCAAATTTTGTCAGAAAATGTCTTATGTACTCCTTTATACTCAGGAATTTTGTCAATTTTTTTGATGTGGTGGAACAATCTGAAAAAAATTAAAATGATTTTTCTAGTCGTTAATCTTTTTTTTTTCTAATTGCTAAAAAAACACAAAAAAAATATTTGTCGACTACATTTTACACTACACCAAATAACTAAAACAAATCCTAAAACATTAAAACCAAATCATGCAAAAATACATTTGAAAAATCGTAATGTCACTCAAGCTCATTCATATTTTTATTTAAATTAAAAACTGGGAATTCGAACGCTACAATATCTTCCATTTTTGGTTTGGCCTGTGAACAAATGGTATTTGACTACAGTGATGAACTGGTGAACTGGTTTGAAAACGACGCTTTGCCATTGAATTTTGGAATTGACGTTGTCAATAGAGAAACTTTACTTTCTAATACAAACATAGCTAGGTTATAGCTAGCTAGAAAATTATATGAACTAAAAAATGACCAACTGATATTTATTTGTGATGAAACATATATTCATCAAAAAAGCCATCAAAAAAGTAAAAATAATGAATGCCAGAGAAAATCATATTCTGCTCAAAAAAAGTACCTCTGTGCAAACCATTTATACAATATGCACTACAAATGGTTTGATTATAGATATGCTTGTGCCTTACACGGCTAATATGAATGATGCTGAAATTATCAAAATCGTCCTTACCAATCCTAATAGTCTCATTAAGTTACTAAAAAAGATTATATTATCGAAGTAGATCGATACTTTCGTAATATAACAGAATATTTAGAACAACTAGAATTCAAAGTGTTAATGCCTGCTCTTAATGGGAAATGTAATCAGCTTACTACAGTCGAGTCAAATCAATCCCGTTTTTTTACCAAAGTGCGTTGGGTAGTTGAAGCAGTTCATGGTAATATCAAGCAAAAGTTGCCTGCTCCAGACTCTCGCGGAGTAACTTCGGCGAGGATCCTCGCCGAAGTTGTTCGAGGCGAGGAACTACACGGAGTAGGCATCCACACTCTCGCCTTACTTCGCGAGGACCTCAGTGCCATGACCGACACCTAACAGGTAGTAGCTGCTGCTGCAGCTATTTGTGCTTTTAATTATTATTATTATGTTATCCCAATAACTGATCCCAAATAACTGGTTATCTTTGAAAAGCCTCAAGGAATTGTAATTGGAGTTCTTGGGACCAATCGCACATAATTTACTATTTAAATTACTATTAGTAAATTATTTTGGATATTATTTAAATTACTATTAGTAAAATTTAATAATATTAAGTAAAATATTTTGTTTGTTGTGACGGTTGAAACGCCTCGTGTTCCTTTGTCTCGGGGACGAAAAACCGCTTCATGAAGCGAAGTTAGCCAAGGCGAGGCGAGGAAGCACAAGGCGAGGCGAGTAACCTGACCACACTCTCGTTCCTCGCTCAACTCCGTGCTACTTCGCAAGAGTCTGGAGCGAGCATAAGCTTTTACAATTAGATCGTAAACTAAAAAATAAACTACTCCCTAAAACTTGAATGAAATCTCTGGAAAAAGAATTAAATCTCTGGTATGAGATTGTTGATATTGTTGTGATTGTGCTAATGGAATGCGTACTTTTGGATGTTGCTCTCCCATTGCAGCGATTATACAGAGTGGCCCAAAAGTAGGTATACAGTAGGTATACAGATTATATGCATTTGAGGACATTCGTTCTAAATTGAATGGTTATTTTGAAGTTGAATAGGTTGCAGGAATGCACTAATGCCGAATGTGGACATTTTGAGCACCATCGGAATTAAATATGTAATTAAACCTGTAATTAAAAAAATAAATAATAAAAGTATTGCTGTATACCTACTTTTGGGCCACTCTGTATATTATCTTTCCCACGATCGATTTGGCTAAAATAATAAGACCTGCCGAAATATTAAGTCGTCTGTTTATAGAAAAAAATGTTGAATATAGAAAGAAACGTTGATCATTTGACGTATTCTTTAAGTCAAAAACAACTTTTTATGTATTTTTCTAGCAATACCCTCCATAATCTGTAAATTCCTGGTTAGAAAGACCTAGTGGTCGATAGCCTTTTGTAAAAGCTTGTTTTCAATAAACATTTCTTCTTCTTCTTGCAATAATAAAATAAGTCCATTGGAATGTAAGATCGTTTTTAATTTTTTTCACATTGTTCCACCAAATCGAAAAAAATGAAAAAAATCCTGAGTATAAAGGAGTACAGAAGACATTTTCTGACAAAATTTAGCGGATGACACTTTTCAAAAATACTGTCAAAAAAATGATTTTATTTTTATTTCTTTTCTTAAAAATTGGCTTTCGATCTGGGAATCATAACAAATTTTTTTTATCATGCCTAATTATCATGCCCAAAAAAAAATTTTTTTTTTAGCTACTACGAAAATATCGACCAGGATGACGAAAATATATATATATATATATATATATATATATATATATATATATATATATATATATGGGTGATTCTCTGTAAACTCGTAAATGGCTGTCCGGATCATTTTTTCAGTTAATATTGATATAATATGCATTAAAATATCACAAAACGCAAGCGTAGGAATATTACTTTTTAGAGCAGTTACAGTTAGAATAGTATTAATTATAGTTTTTTAGTAAAAAAATCTCAGGCCACCAAAAAAACAGTCCCCTGTGCTGTCCCATTCCCAGAATTAACACTTTGCGATTTTATTTCAAGATATTTATTTATGATATAAAATGTTACGCGTAATGTTTAAAAAGATAAATAATTAACTTACTTGATTCCGAAATAAATAATACCTAAGATCAATTTACTCCCTTCCCATCATTTGATCAAACTTTGTCCAGGATTTTTAAGTACAGTCCCCTGCCATAAGTTCAATATGAAAAATAAAATTATCCACTGTGCCTCTTCATGTTATCTTATGTAGTTATTAATCTAATTAGTTTGAAGTTCGTTTTGGTGGTGCTAGTAGCACTGTGTGATCATTTTATTCAATGTAAGTTCATCGTTTGTTGCGAGAGCGTGCATAAATTATTCTGATTATGAGGATATATCAATAACAATTACAAAAGAGAGACTGCTGTCAATTCTACACAGTCCCCTGGAATAAACAACAGTCCCCTGTCAGAATAAAAAGCAGGGGACTGTTGGCAGGGGACTGTGTATTTTGGTTAAATCGTGAAATATCAAGTTAACTATTGTAATGTATTGAACTTTGTGAGTTCGTAAGAGATATGTACATCAATCCTTATCTAATTACATAAAATATTTTAAATTCTACAAATAAATTATTAAAAAAATAATTAGCAGAGGACTGTGCGTCGTAATGACCCCGATGCACGGTCCTCTGCTAATTATTTTTTTAATAATTTATTTGTAGAATTTAAAATATTTTATGTAATTAGATAAGGATTGATGTACATATCTCTTACGAACTCACAAAGTTCAATACATTACAATAGTTAACTTGATATTTCACGATTTAACCAAAATACACAGTCCCCTGCCAACAGTCCCCTGCTTTTTATTCTGACAGGGGACTGTTGTTTATTCCAGGGGACTGTGTAGAATTGACAGCAGTCTCTCTTTTGTAATTGTTATTGATATATCCTCATAATCAGAATAATTTATTACAAGTTAGTTATAGTCAAATAGGCATGCTTCCTAAATTGAAAAAGTTATCGAAAGATGAATTATTACAAAAAAAAAGATATGCAGAACGTTTGAGATATCAACGAAGAAAAAACGATCCTCAAAAGAGGGAAGAAATGAAAGAAAAGGAGAGGCTAAAATTCCAGAGAAAAAAAGAAAAAGGTCAGCGAAAACATGTCAAAGATATGACTCCACGTGAGCACAGAGCTGCCCTCAAGAATTGGAAAAAAGACTGTACTGTTTACCGGAACAAAAAAAAACAATTAAACAGTGTTAACACTAACATTACACGTGAAAACATACCATTTTCAGATTCTGAACGCCTCACACCAGCTTCAGGACGCTTCACACCAGCTTCAGGGCACGTCACACCAACTTCAGGATGCAGTACACCAGTTTCAAAACAGCAGCAACAAGAAATTTATATAACTGTGAATAATAAGTTATATAACATTTTTACATAATATAAGTGTGGTAAAAAACAAAGTGAATTTTTCAATTCAATGTAAGTATGGATTACCACGTAGTAACTGTCGCAACCATCCTATTTATAAAATCAGCCTGTACGGCAACCCAGACAAAATTGTACAACAAATTGATGAAAGAAGAAATACCGTCTCGTTTCACAGGATATCTGGTTCAATTCAGAATGCCTTCGGTCCAAAGTCCTACCCAACTATGTAAATATTAAAACCCGCTCCACGTCTTCGGCCGCAATAGTAGCCATAAAATCTGCCCAAAACAGTTGGATTAGATCCGAGATGTTATTCAACATTATCTCAAGATATTGCATTCAGAGTTGACATTTAAATTACATCCAGTAGAATTCACTATTTTTGATGACTTTGTTCGTGATAATGTAAGTAGGGTCAACCACCTAAAATATTTAAATTTAAAAAAGAAACTAACCGTTCTCGTAAAGAACAAAAAGTCCGAACCTCAAAAAGTAATGTCCAAACCGAATCTAGTGTCTAAATTTATCAACTTCTCAAAAGTTATCTTCAGTCCTATTGAACAATCTTTTCTTTCCCAAAACCCCAACTACACCCCATTCATCAATAACAAATCCGATAAATCCACAATAATTGTAGTCAGAAATCGCGCTAAAAAAAGTGCAAGAACCTCTTATACCCCGAGCCATACTAGCCGATCATATAAAATCGTAAGCCCGTAATTCTACCACAGACTCCGCAGTGATCAAATCGATAAAAACAAAAATTGAGTCCAATTCTTTAGTCCTTACAAAAGCCGATAAATCCAATTCGATAGTCGTCCTGGAAAGAGAACAGTACATTAATAAAATGAACTCTTTCATTTCAACAGAAAAACTAACTCCCTTGAAAAAGGATCCTACACAAAAATTCCAATTTCAAATTAGAAGTCTCTTAAAAAATATTACAACTTTGTTCTCCGAATTTGAGAAATTTAAAATCATAAATCAGAATCCCACAGCTCCCAGACTCTATGGTTTCATTAAAACTCACAAACCCGATTCTCCCATTAGAGCAGTTGTCTCCTATATTAACAGTGTACCAAGAGTTTTGGCAATTAAACTGAATACTCTTTTCAAAAAATACACCAAATTTACCCCAAAATATTCTGTAAAAAATTCACTCGCCCTTTCGGAACTCCTCAAACCAATAACAACCCCAATAAACTCCAAACTCGTATCTTTTGACGTTAGTAGTATGTTTTCTAATATACCTACTAAAGAGTGTTTCGAAATCATACAAAATTTAATTGATAAAGCTAATTGTCATCATCTTATAAAATCTGAACTTTATGAAGCCCTGGAAACATGTGTTAATCAAAATTACTTCAAATTTATTAACACTTACTATCAGCAAACATCAGGTCTAGCAATGGGATCGCCATTAAGTCCCCTTTTAGCCGATCTATTCATGTCAACTATCGAAGAAAAAATCTTCAAACTAGATTTCTCCAAAAACATATTTCATTTTGGTATAGATATGTCGATGACGTAATAGCGTGTTTTAGTGGTACAACACGTCAATTAGACCAATTTCTCAACCTAATAAACAACGTTCATCCCAAAATTAAATTCACCATCGAGGTAGAAACAGACAACAAAATAAAGACCTTATCTTAGACCTTACTCTGATTCACAAAAACTACAAAATAGAATTTGATATATACAAAAAACCCACCAATGTTAACTCTACAATCCCGTATTCATCATTTCACCCGATAACACACAAATTAGCGGCCTATCATTCAATGATACATCGAGCCTTTTCAATCCCCCTTTCCACAGAAAAGAGAATCAAAGAATTAAGTACCATCATTTCAATCGCTACAGAGAATGGTTTCTCAACAAAACTCATCCAAAACATTATCAATAATAAACGAACCCAATTCGCAATGGCCCAAATTTATCCGAAAACCTCAAATTCAGACAAAACTTTCATCTCCCTGACATATTTTGGCAAAACAAGCGAACACATCGCAAATGTCCTTCGAAAGCAAAATCTTCAAGTAGCATTTAAACCCTCCTCTAAGTTGTCCAACATATCGTTTAATGCCAAAGACAAAATCGATCCCATAAAAAATCCGGCGTATACGAAATTCATTGTTCCGAATGCAATAGCGTGTACATAGGTCAGACAGGGCGAAGTTTTTCAACACGGTTTTCAGAACATTCTCGCGCTTTTCGTCTGAAAAAAGACACTAGTTCTTTTTCAAACCATTGTCTCGAATGCAATCATAAATTCCCAGAAATAGATAATCTAAAAATCTTGCATAATTGCAACAAAGGCCCGAAACTAAATCTCCTAGAGTCATTAGAAATTTTCAAAAAAACCCGTAATCCCTCTGTTAATCTCCTAAACGAGCAAACTGACCTAATCTTTTCCCAACTTTTTAATCTCACCCAATCTCAAACAGATAAGTCCTCATCTTCGAACAAACACCTGCAAAAAATGTTAACTCAACCTGATGGTCGAAGAAGTTGTCAAGAAGGCATTATTCGGTGAAGTTCTTAATAAACAGCTGAAAGAAAATTATTCTAGACTAAGCCGTATCGAAGTTAAGCAAATATTTGAAAAAGCTGTGTCTGGGCAGATGATTCAAAAGTATAAACATTGGATACCTGAAGATAGTGCTGCTATTTATAGTGGTATTAAGAAATCAGTACCGTACAATTCTCTATCCGTACCTAAATTACGACGAGAGAGATACCCGAAACGTGTAGAACAGATGATTCACGAGTTTTATGAAGACGATAGTAACAATCGCATGGGAGCAGGAAAAAAGGAATTTATTACCAAAGACAAGCTTAAGAAACAAAAAAGGTATTTACTTGATACAATGCTCAACCTATACAAAAATTTTTTTGCCCATAACTTCCACATTAGTTATCAAACATTCTGTCGATTACGTCCTTTCTAAGTAGTCAAGCCTAATGGTAAAAATCGTGATACATGTCTATGTATAGTCCATAGTAATCTGGACATGAAGTTGAGCGCATTGTACGAAGCAAAAATATTACCTTACAATAATCATCAAAAGTTACTAGAAGATTTATGTTGCGATCGATATAGCATAGAATGTTTGTCAAGAAGTTGTGTGATTTGCACTAGTAGGACTCCTAGTTTAAAAGAGTTTGGTGACATACAACTAGGAATTTTTCTCTAAAATTCCTGCTAGATGGCGCGTATTTTAAATTCTCACCACGTGACCGAATTTGACGCTAGAAACGAGCGGTGAGCGTCAGCATGAAAATGCACCTTAATGCATACCAAACTTGAATAATCTATGGTTTCCTTGTTTTTTCGAACTAAACTCTAAACTGCCAATAATTGGAGGAGTGCCAACGATTGGGTGGTTTACCCTACTTGGTGTTCTATATTTTTTAAAGGCAGTATATTTTTTAGTGGTGAATTATTATTAGTTTTTTTTAACTTCTTTATTATCTCTTTTTTCAATTGATTCAATTGATTTTGTAGGTGATATTCGGTTTGAACGGTAGGCAGTTAATGTGTATGGCGTTCTATATGTATCAACGTCTTGAGGTCTATATTTAGGGGAGGCTGCGGAAAAAATGGCTCCTCAATCGCCGTAAGAACAAACACAATTCATTTATTTCCCCTTTTCATTCCACTTATCGCTAGAACTGCAGTCGCCCGACCACTCCGCCAACGTTTTGTCTGTGCTTGTTTATTAAAATCGCCATGAAAGACCGGCTTTGTGTTCGTCGTTTGGGTTTCTGCTTTCGGAAATTCGTTGCAAATCTAAATAAAAGAAAATGTTATCTGAAAGGTCTTAACCCTGTTTTTCCATTGCAAGCCGCCTATTACATTGCAAGCCGCGTATTATTAAAAAATAGTAATTTATGATACAAGTGTGTGAAGACGGGCTTTTATGTATGAGTTGCGAAGTTTATGAGTGCACAAAAGCTGAGTTCACACACGTCTCATATAATATTTTATCGACGAAGCATGTTAAAATACTGTAACTAAGTATAAAATGTGGATTTTTGAGAGGCAAGTGATTCAAGATCTAAAAACCAAAAAGTCACGAACAGTTACAAAGTATTTAAAGAATTATTTTGATGTCCATCCACGTCAATTAATAATACAATTGCATGAAAATTCAGTGCTCATGAAAGGAACATTGTTCACCAGTTTAATGCGATGAAGTCTCTCAAAATTAACCTTCAAGATGATGATGTTCTTATTCACATGGATTTCAGCGAAAATTACTTCAGATTAGTTCAGATTTTATAAGATGATGACAATTAGCTTTATCAATTAAATTTTGTATGATTTCGAGACACTCTTTAGTAGGTATATTAGAAAACATACTACTAACGTCAAAATATACGAGTTTGGAGTTTATTGGGGTTGTTATTGGTTTGAGGAGTTCCGAAAGGGCGAGTGAATTTTTTACAGAATATTTTGGGGTAAATTTGGTGTATTTTTTGAAAAGAGTATTAATTAAGAAAATTAATATGACCGGACAACTTTGTCCGGGCCGAAAATTATATATATATACATATATATATATATATATATATATATATATATATATATATATATATATATATATATATATATATATAAGTATGCGTCGAACGGTTGACCCGTACGGACGCATATATCTCTTGAGAATGGTGAATGTTAGTTCGCCGAAACGTCGAGAATCCGGTTCTTTTCAGAGCCAACCCTCAGCATCAACGCGGAATCCCCGAGAAAACAATACAACACAGGTATCTATCCGCGAAAACCTCAAATACAACATATATATATATATATATATATATATATATATATATATATATATTATATATATATATATATATATATATATATATATATATATATATATATATATATATATATATATATATATATATACGTGTTATATCGAAGGAAACGAAAATGACAGTGTACAATACTATATACAAACCAATTCTGACATTCAGTGGTAACAGCTGGTTGCTAAGTAGTCAAATGAAAAGTAAAATAGAGGCGCTAGCAATGAAATACCTAAAAAGCGCTATAGGTATTACTAAAAAAAACAAAATGAGAAGTGAAACAATTAGAGCAAACGTAAATGTCGAACCAGATCTGGAAAGCATAGGAAAAAGTCGATTAAAATGGTTTAATCATCTAGTAGGTAAAGATGGAGGATGGAAGACAAACGAAAAGAGTATGGCTAGCTAAATCCCCACAGAAAAGACAAAGAGGAAGACCAAGGGAAACATGGAACGAAGCAGTGGCAGAAACGGTGAAGGTACGAGTAATACTCTGGCATCAGGGGCTGAAGATGGCAAAAAAATAGAAAGAATGGGCAATTTATTTATGCATGAAATGGGTTGATTTTATTTAAAAGGTGTAAAGGTAGGTAGGTTTTGTAGGATGTCTGCGTGTAGAGTATCTCAAGTCCCGTTTTAAGCAGTGTGTCGATTATAGTACGATTCATGTGTCTGTCTTTAAATTTGCCTAGAAGTTGTTTGTGTCTGCCTGCATTATATAAACCAAACTTAAAAACAAAATAATAATTTTATAATTCATGGTCCCTAGGGCTAAACACGAGAACGATATTTTTCTCGTCTCGTCTCGTAAAAGCGAGACGAGAACGAGACGAGATTTTTGAAACTCTCGCTCTATCTTGTCTTGTGTGAAGCCTAGAGGCTTCACACGAGAACGATATTTTTCTCGTATCGTCTCGTAAAAGCGAGACGTTAGCGAGACCAACCTAGGGGCTTCCAAAAGCTCCCAGGCTTCACACGAGAACGATAGTTTCCTCGTCTCGTCTCGTAAAAGCGAGTGGAGAGCGAGACGAGATTTTTCAAACTCTTGCCCTATCTCGTCTCTTGTGAAGCCCTAATGGTCCCTGGTAAAATTAGAAATAATAGTCAGTAAACAATCCTAATGTAATGCAAAAAGACAGAGAACAAGAAATTATTGTAAGAAAATATTTGTCTGTGTTCTCTTTAAAGAGACTTGTTGGCAACCCTATATGGGAGGATTAATTATAAATAATTCAATTTGCACAGTAAGACGCTAGATAAAGGACGAGGTTTGACATATTTTATGATAAAGTTGATTGGGAAAATTGACAAATGACAAACATGACCACCTAAATAAATAGGAAAATATTTACAAAAAACAAGCTGACAATCGACATATAACAAGAAAATGAAAGTTTTAGTCTTTATTTTTAAATATTAACTGCTCATATTATATTTCCTGAAGATGGCTAAATTTTTAATTTAAATTTAATAAAGCTGAAACTAGTTGGAAGAAATATAAATTATTCTTGTTCTTGTAAAAGTCAATTAAGAATTAACAAAGCAAAACACAAACAAAAAAAGTGTTTTATTAAAAAAGTGAAATATTTTCTTTATTTCACTAGTGAATCCCACTGGTAAATAAAAATATCCAAGACAACGCATCAAAATAAATACTTACGGGCTCTGTAAACATAACCTTGAATCTTGACTTCGCTGATGTTCTTTTTTGATCGCCAATCAAAAAACTTTTTTTGTACAAATCTCTTGTTTTCTGCGGCAGTAATCTTTCTGCAAGACCGTCATCATCTAACAAGAATTCTTCGCATGTATCCACTTATGATTAATAAAACACAAATTAAAATTTTGACGTACGAATCAACAATTTTATCGCTGTCATGAAAACAAAACAATCATGGCTTTCTAAAAAAAACACAGAAAATGGAACTTTTCTATGTAATCAACTGATTAAATGAAAAGCAAAATTGACAAACACTCGCGGACGCGCTCGTTAAACTTTACTTTTATCCGTTTGTATATTAAATGACTATTTGAAACTCAAATAAAGTTTGAATTAGTTAATATCGTGAGAAAAAATAATTTATTATTATAGGCAACCACATAAGCAGTACTAACAAATAAGAAAATCTTACGTTATAATAATTAAAAATTACAAGAAAACATTAATATTGGAACTGATAGTTATATAGCGTAAAATACAAATGAAAGATTCATACATTTGGAATTCATTTATATTTTGAAATTTTGTTCAAGCTATAATTCTCATACCTAAGATAGGCAACAATCATAGCTTTTAAAACATTTGAAATATGACAGTTGGTGTTTTATTTGTGTTTTTTGATTTATCATTGTGTTAAATATTAATAATATTTAATGTAAAATATGCAATATTAATAATAAAAAAGACATTATGGAATTGTGATGGATTATGGATATGATGGAATATACAATTGGACAAATGGTGAATGCTTCGGGTAATCTATTATTTACAATAATTACTATAATCTATTATTCAAAATGAGTATTTTAGGTTATGTTTGGTTCCTAATAATTATTATTATGGGACAAAGATATTTTGAATTGAAAATAGTTTAAATCTCATTCGATTTTGTAATTTTGGTGGGTGCAGGGAACGCGCTTTAGCAGTGGAAGTAGAATCCCCGCAGATTTCACTACAACCCCAATCTTAGTTGGACTATTTAAACCAGAGGTCGCAACGGCATGACTTCGATCGGTTCCAGGAATAAGAGTATTGAACCAAATATAGTATATTTCAGCGCCATAGTCAATTACTACAGAGCACACGCGTTGCGATGAACGCGTAGCACGGAGGAAGCGAGAGACATTGCATAACTGGGCACTCCGGCGACCGTCAATTACTAGTATTTAGAACTGACCGTAAACAATTGAGGACTTTAAAACTGAAAACAGAAACTAAAAATAGAAACACTTTCATTTATAAAATTCGTCAAATAAATCCTGTTGTCCGGCATGCAACAGTTGATGAAGCAATGAATAATAACTAGTGCAATTAGTGAATAATACGATGTGTAATGTGGTAAGTGTTTTAACGGTCCCGCGGGTGGGATGTGTGTGAATGGTGGGCCTATAGGGCCACCTGGAGGATTATAGCGCGACATGGGGCCGTCGTCCACCGCTTTTGGGCTCTTTGCCCTATTGGTAATTGCCTTTACCACTGCCGAGATTGAGGATATCATCAAGAGCCAGTTTGAAGCCGCTTTCCAAGGTAAAAACCAAATTACTTTTAACCATTTTTTTTAAACATTACAGGTAAATATTTATAGTTTGTTTCAGTAGTATTTACAGAAAATAAACTAAAAATATTTGCGCAACCTTCAAATAGCCCAGAATATCCTTTATTTCAAATTAAACTTTAATTTAAATCTATAAAAAAACGTCTTTAGTTTCTACAATCAAAATACGAAATCATTGAATTTTTCAAACTCGTATCTGAAATCATGAAATAAATTTTGACATTGTAATTATACAATTAAATTGGATTGAAATATAACGAGATGCCTTTTGTCATTAAAAGTGATATATATTTGATAAGATTAAGATAATATACGCTGATAAATAGAGATTTGGAGGAAATAAAATTGGAAATTGAGGATATATTTGAAATATTACTCAATTAACATAAATTAGTACTCCAGGTATAAATTTCAGCATTATATACATATATAATGTTACCGTATATTCTTGCTATATGCTTCTTCATTTCTCAAATGCAAAAACTTGTAATTATAAAAATTACATTCGATTGAAATGTATCGAGATGACTTTTGTCATTGAAATTGAGATATTCACTTCAGTTATTTGTAATAATTATAAGTTTTTATTGTAAGTTCTTAAAATAAAAAATAATTTCAGTTATTTATTTGTTATAAGCTATTTATTTGTAATATTATTTGTTAAGATTTAGATAATACACGCCTTTACATTAGCGATTTGGAGGAAATAAAATTGGAAATTGAAGATATATTTGAAATATTACTCAGTTAACATAAATTGGTATTCGAGGTATAAATTTCAGCATTATCTACATATATTACGTTACCGTATATTCTTGCTATATGCTTCTTCATTTCTCAAATGATAAAAACTTGTAATTACAAAATTATATCCGATTGAAATGTAACGAGATGACTTTTAACATTAAAATTGAGATATACAGTTATGATCATATACTCTGATAAGATTAAGATCATATACGCTGATGCATTAGAGATTTAGAGGAATTAAAATTGAAAATTGATTGATTGATTGATTAAAATTGAAAAGATATATTTGAAATATTGCTCAGTTAACATAAATTAGTATTCCAGGTATAAATTTCAGCATTGTCTACATATATTATGTTACCGTATATTCTTGCTATATGCTTCTTCATTTCTCAAATTACTGTATGCAACTCTTCAAAGTTTATTTGATTTAGTTTCCTCCAGGCAGCATTTACTGTAGGAAGATTTTCTTAGGAAATATATATTCTAAATTTATATCCTACATAAGAATTCATAATTCCAAGTTTTTTTATAAAAAATTTCTTTAATTTGTTGGGTGAGCAGAGAGAATATATTTATTGTATACTTTATACAAAGAGCTATCGACAACGAGGTCATTCTGCCCTATTATTCGTATAAACTTAGTAATCAAAGTAAGAATGGTTAGCAAGGGTTTTAATTATAATCTCATAATTTTATTTTTCTATTTTGAGTCTATAATGAAGTCACTAAAGCACTCATATGGGTTCGTTAATGCCTCGCCGAGTGCGATACAATTTTCTCAATATGTATCGGCGATTTTTTTATTTAGAAATGGCATAAAAGGGCGCAAAATAGAAAATATCGTATAACAAACTCGTTCATAGGGCGTTTTTCGGACTTGTCCATTAGAAAACTCCTCGCTACGCTCGTCGGTTTCTAAACATGGACGCGTGCTTAAAAAACGCGCTTATTAAACTCGTTCTATAACATACTAGTAAAACATTAAACGCATCAAAATAATAGTTTAATTATATTTAGACTTATAATGAGGAGAATTTTGTAACAAGATTGTTAATTGTAATATAATGTACTTACTTTTATACATTCTAAGGAAATCTTTTATACCCTTAACTTCAGTTGCACGTCGTAATGTTGACCCGAATTTCTATCATCGATTTTATAGTAATTGGATATTTGATATCAATTTGATATTTAATATCTTTTTTTTTATGAAAATCGTATAAAATCGTTGAATCAAATTTTGTAAGCGTTTCGTTTCGCAATAAAGAAAATCGATTTATTTTATAAACTATGTAAAAGTACAATTCACGGTTTAGGGACATAGTTAATGCGATAATAGTTGATGCGAATCAGTAATCTCTAGAGTCAGTCATGTTGCTAAAAAATAATATTATCCTGTTTAATATCGCTTGAATTGAAATATTCACTGTTTTTTCCTTAAATCGATTTTATTGGGTTTGCGACCTTCAACGCAGTTTTTCAAACTTCAGAGCTAGATTAGATTTTGGATTGGAGACAAAAAGAAACTTATTTTTTTTTCCGGTAATCGTTAAAAAACTAAGAAATTTTTAATCTCTTACTTTAGAATTGTAAATTAAAAAAATTAATAGTGGAAATAGTATTTAAAACATTTTTAATATAATGTTCAAATCAATTATATCGAATTAACAATCAAAAGATTTGGTGTTATCTTTTGGGATTCAAAATTAAAAAAAAACATATTTTAGCAACTGCAAATTATTACATTAAAAACAATGGTTTGTCTTTGTTCGATTATTAAAAAAAGTTTTTCGAATTTAGAAAAAATATAGATATATCGATATTTTTTGAAAACATATAAAAACGATATTTCGATTGTTTAGAGGGATCAGCGATATTTCACTACCAGTGATTATAATCATCATCATCTGTGGCGCTACAACCTTGTGCGGGTCCTGGCCTCTCAAAGTGTCTTCATTCGTCCTTGTTTTGTGTTAGTCCTCTCCAGCCTCGAAGTCCTAACTTGATGATGCATCTTCTGTTACTCCGTCTTCCCATTTGAGTTTTGGCCTGCCTCTTTTTCGTCCTCCCTGAAGTTGGGCGTCTAATAGCCTCTTTGGTACGCTGTTTTCCGGGGCTGTTGCTACATGTCCTGCCCATTGTAACCGCATTATTTTGAATCTGGTTACGATGTCGGGTTCTTCGTGCTTTTTTAGTAAGTGTTGCAGTTTAAAATTGTATCTACGTCGTCATGTACCGTTCTCGCATATCCCTGGTAATTTAATCACCGTGATAAAAAAAAATCACTGGTCACTGCAGTGATTCAATATTCGCATTCCCACGGTGATGGGGGATTTCACCGTATGCAACTTACAATATGAATAACTATTTAGTAGGCAGGAAGCTACATTTATCACTTCACTGAATTTATATTCTATCTATGATTCTTTCCTTTTGTGCCATGAGAAACGCTATTTTTGTATCTAAAGCTGGTCAGGTCTTAACTAGAAATAGATTGAGTGATGCAAAATCCAAAATGACTTTATTTTTAAATGTGACAACATATTTGCAGGTGAATAAATTTATTTTTTATTTTTCTTAATTGTTGCATCATTTTTTATCAAACTGTTACTTAAATAAATTTTATAAACCATACTTACTTTAAATTGAAAAATTCGCTATGTTTTCACCACTAATTTTTGTGAAAATCTTAGATATATAACTTGCAAAGTTATATAAATCTACACAATTTTCACGATTCGAGCTTCGACCGCTGGAGGTCATGTTCAAGTGGTAAACAAAGGGAAAATTAGTGGTAAAAACATGAAGTGAATTTTTCAATTTTGAGTAAGTATGGATTACCGCGTAATAACGGTCGCAAACATCCTCTTGTTTAATATTGATTTGGATTGTATTATTTGGCAAATGATCCTTGTACAGTTTTAAATCGAATAGTTAGAATGGAAAATCTAATATGTAAAGCTGAAGGTAGATGTATTTGTACAGTTACAAAGTTAGCACTAATAAAAAATGCAGGTGTAAATTCCAATAAATTTAAATTTCAAATGTTATAAGTTTCATGATTAAATTATTTATATAATCAGTGTATGTAACTTTTCACAGTATATTTGTATTAATTTTCACCATACACCTGGGGATTTTCAACCTTTATGAAAGCATTTACTCAATATCAAGGCGTTTAGATATATTTTATTCCCTGTCGATAATCTATATTTGTTACAAGAAAATGAGTTATTATATATAAACTTATTTTTCAAATTAATGAAAATTAGATAAATGAAATAAAATTGTAACCAATTGTAAACACACATGGTAGACACTATAGATCAGAGGTGGCCAATAGGGAATATGCAAGAGATTTAGATTTACTTGATTTTTTTACCACCGATACTTTATGATCTTGCAATTACACCTATACCATAATTTTCTTATTTAGTTTGTATTTAATTCCAAAAATTAAAATCAAAAAGTCCAAAATATGCGAGCGAAATTCAAATTTGCGAAACGCATCACCATTGGTCGAACCGAAACCAAGGACTGTGACTGTGTTGATTTGCTGTGCAATATTACTGTAGATTTTCTTGTGTGTTAGTACCTAGTGCCATTTTGGTCTATAGTGACATTAGAAATTATCAAGAACAATGACGGAAAGTGGTTTTGTAAAAGCACAATCGGACAATTTACCAAAAATAGATGCATTTATGATGTGCTCAGAGAATAACCAAACTGCATTGCTAATATGTTAAATGATTCATTTAATTTTAATTTAATAATAATTATATTTAATCTTTAATGTAATTAGTATGTCTATAGTTGGAAGTGGGATGCTTTCACTTAAAAGTTTTATTAAATGATGTGATTGTTTGGGTAATAATATCAACATTTTAGGCTCTTTTCCTATGGCAGTTATTGTACCAATTCGCATTACATTTTTTAAATGTTTTTCATCCTCTTTTCATCATCTTGCATCCAACTTAATTCAGATGAGCTACATGATGCATAATCAGGGAAAATCACTGAAGAATCAGAAGAAATATATGCCATATCACTATCAACTGGGTTATCTGTAAATAACTTCCTAGCTGATTTTATTGGTGACGTTGCAATATTTTGCAATGAAGGACGAAGAGGAGATAGAGCAATTTTTCCATTCTTAAATTTACTTGAACACCTTTACTTCTGTACTTTGACTTAATATTTACTTGCAGAGCTTTGTCATTGGTATTACTAGAGGCTTCAATTTGCTCTGTTTCAGAGACATCTATGCCAGAGGTACTGGGCCTTGCTCGATAATCATCACTTCCTTCAATATGATAAACTACTTTGCCCGCCTTCATAGTAACTTGTTTTTGATGATTCAATTTCTAAAGCATTTGTACTTTTGACTGCTACTAGTGACAATCCTTGTCTTTTAATAGCATATTCCCTCCTGTGGTGGTGGCATATTTTCTTTTTGGCAATGAAATATATGAGGCACAACTCTTTCCTTGAACCGAAGTATAACTTTTTGCCCTTGTTGTTTCATGATGTATTGAACATAATTTGTTGTATCTTCGTCAATCTGAAATAAATTCAACATTTAGTAAAACCCTGGAAGAAATTCACACCATGTAAACTATCGAAATACAAAATACTTACATTAAAGTGATCTTCACAACAATATATACACGATTTTGGAGATAATTCATCTTTTCTTATAACTTTACACCATTCTTTACGCATGTTCGAATTACTTGGAACAAAAAAAACACTTTATCTGTTGTACTTATAATAAGTATTTTTGCATTTCGGTACAAAACAATATCTATTACATGGTTTTCTAGCTTTTTCCATTATCGAAATAGCGATTCACACTGAAAATACTTAACTGTCAAAAGTGTAAGTAACTATCAACGTTGCAAATAGTAAACAACACTGAATGACAATAGAGAGCTGTGACGTCATCCAGAGCGCGCGAAAAATGGAACCGTTCAAACGGGTCAAATTTAATCGGTATTTTATATAATTTTTTAAAAATAAATTGAAACACTTAAGCAAATAAAAAAATTGATGCATATTCCTTATTGGTGTCTCGCGAGCCGCATGCGAATCTGAATTTGAAATGTTGAAATTAATTTTGTATAATTAGGTTGATAATTAGAAGTGGAAATCTGATTAATTCTTTTAGGTGCTGTTTGCGAAACTGTGAACGGAACTTCGATTTATTAAATTTCAACGTTGAGTATAATGATTCAACGTCATATGTCGATAAAAAAATCGACAGCAAACGATACGCTGTATTTTTTTCATTTTTGTACTTTTAAATTTTTATATACATTTCCAAAATACATTCAATCTTGTAGATTTATGGAACATTTGAAGAGTTTGGTCCTCTTGCAACTCTATTAATTGTAATTCTTCGGCTGGCGTTTCAGGAAGTAAACATTTTTCCAATTTAGAACCATTACTCATCACATCGATTTCAAAGGGATTTAATAAAAATGCAATTGTTGGTTTTAATGCTACCAAATCTACAAATCGCTCGTCATATTCGTGTAACAGGTATTCTAGTTTTGTTTTATAGTTAACGTCTTTTGGGAGGTGCGGCTCCAATGATTTTCAGGGAAACAAATTTGGCTCTCTCTGCAAAAAGTCTAGCCACCTCTGCTATAGATATTGAGAAAGTTTCGAATCTTTCCTTCCTCAACTTCTAAACTAGGGATGTTGATATTTTAAAATATATCAATATTTTTAATATCTATACTTCTAGAAACTATCTTATTATCGTTTTGATTTATTTCGAAAAAATAACGATATATCGATATATTTTTATAAATTGGAAAAAAAATCGAAATCTTGGTTTTAATAAACGAAAAAGAAAACAATCCATTGTTTCTATAGTAATAATTTGAACTTTGTTGTTTACTTGTAGAGTTATTGCTAAAATATGTTTTTTTTAAATTTTTAATCCCGAAAAAAATAATAAAAAATCTTTAATTGTTAATTCAATATAATCGATTTGAAAATTAAATTAAAAAGAATTAATTGGTTTAGCCTTAACTGTATGAAACGACATTAAAAATAATTGGAATAAAACTACATATGTGACTTGTTTCATGAGATCGTTTATTGACAACTATAGTTTCACTTCAGATCTACTTGTAGTATGTGTTTGATCTGTAATGTGTTTGATCTGTGTTTCACCAACACAGTGGCATCTTCAGATTTGCTACAAGTGGATCTGAAGATGCCACCGTGTTGGTAAAACTAATAGTCATTAATAAACGATCTTTTGAAACAAGTCACATAAGTAGTTTTATTTCAAATATTATTGAATTAAAAAAAATTTAGGATGTGGCTATATGTGGCTATACATACAGTATGTATACGCAATTGGCTATTTATACATACAGTATGTATACGCAATTGGCTATTTATACGTACAGTATGTATACGCAATTGGCTATTTATACATACAGTATGTATACGCAAGTGGCTATTTATACATACAGTATGTATACGCAATTGGCTATTTATACAGGTAAAATGCAAAATAGACACTAATAAAAAAGAAGACACTAATAAAAAAATAATAAAGAAGAATATGGATATTATGGCATAGCAAAAAAAAATTGATTATGATGCAGCAACTCCATGTATTATAATCATTTATTTTGATAATAACATAAAATTTGTCTAATATCTGCTTGGTTGTACTTTCGATTTCTTGTATTGACGAGCCTGTAATGATTATGCTAGTGTCGTCTACGTACATAATACAGTTATCTGCTCCAATGTAGTGGATAAGGTTAACTGTGAATAACGCAAATAGTAGTGGGGCTAATATGGTTCCTTGTGGTACCCCGACTGATGTGTATGTTGTATTAGATCTAGTATTCCCTATTTTTACAAATTGATTTCAGTTTGCTAGATATGATTGGAGCCAGCGTTGGATTTTGTCTGTAAATCCTTAGTCCATAGTTTCTCTAGTAGTGTATTGTGAGCAACACACTCAAATGTCTTTGACAAATCCCAGAAAATTCCCACAGCGCAGTTTCCATTGTCTATTTCATTAATTAATTTTATGTATACATTTTCTATTGCTCTTATTGTGAATTTGTCTTTACGGAAGCCATGTTGTTGATTCGAAATTATTTTGTGTTTTGATATGAAGAATGTGATTCTACTTTAAAGACAGTATTCTATTTTTTTCGCTATTATTGATATTAAGGCTACTGGCCTGTAGTTGTCTAAGACAGTTTTATCGCCTTTCTTATGGATTGGTATAATAATTGATGTTTTCAAACATTCGGAAAAAGTTTCTGTTTAGAATGAACAGTTCACAATGTCTAAAATTGATGGTGTCAATTCTAGTAGAACTTCTTTTATGATGTCGAATGGCAGATTGTCTGATCCTACACTGTCGTTTTTTAATCTCTGAAATATGAGAGTAATTTCTGAGTCGGTCTTTTCTGCCAAAAACATGCTATTATATAATTTGGGGATATGGTCATAATTAATGTTTATCGGTGTTTTTCGTCATTTGTATCGGTGCATTTTTTTAAAAATCGTTGAATTTTGTTGCTATATCTTCCTCATTGGAGATGATTTGGTTGTTATATATTAATGTGATTGATTCTTCGAGGTTTTGTTTGTTCTTTACCTTATTAATGACACGCCATAGTTCTCTTTGTTTATCTGTGGCGTTATTGATTTTATTATTATAAAATTTTCTTTTTGTTTGAATTATTAGTCTCTTATGTTTTTTCTTCGCGTCCTGGTAGTCACTTTTTAGATCTGCTTTTTTTTTGTATGGAGTATAGCTTATGAAGTTCTTTGCTTGACTTTTTGATTTCTTCCGTTATCCATTGTTTTGTAATAATTTTAACTACTTTGATTGGGAATGCTTTATAAAAGTGTTTTTGAAGATTTTTATGAATTCTGTTGTTTTCTCATTGCAGTCGTCTTTATTTAAGATGCTTTCCCAAGATTCTTCTTGCAAGGATAACTTTAATTTAGATTTGTTCGCTTCGCTAAAGATCCTTTTGAATTCATATTGTGTTGTGTCTGTATAATTTTGTATGTTTCCGCCAAGGAGAATGAATAATATTGTATCATGAACTAAGATTCTTTTTACTTTTTTTTGATTGAAAATATTGTCAATAATGCTGCTTGATGTTTGTGTTACTCGTATATGTTGGAAAATTTGATCTTTAAGTTCATATAATCTCCTGAGTTCTAGTAGATAGAATCTTTCTTTGGTATTGGATTCGAAATGGATATTGAAATGTCCTACTATTATTATTTCGTCATGCATGTTGAAATTTTTTTCCATGTTCTTTTCCAACAATGCTGTAAAGGTGGTTAAGGATCCTAGCGGGGGTCTGTACAAGTAAACTAGTTTTATTTTATTTTTATTTGTCGAATTTATCTATTGGAACCCACATATTTCTATTTGTTTTTCTATTGACATTAGGTTTTAAATTTCTTATCATTTAATTATATTTTTGTTGGCCCAGATTGCTACCCCGCCCCCCGTGGTAACTCTGCGGTGGAATGAGCTGATAAGTGTGTCATTATTCTTATTTGTGTGGACGTGATGTCATTTAGCCATGTCTCGGTCAAAGATATAAAATCTGGTTTCAAATCAACGCTTAAAATATCGATTTGGTTGGTTTTTTCTTTTAAGCTTTGGATACTTATGTATAATGATAAGTTGTGATTTTTTTCTTGAACTATTTATACATTGGGCTTATTTATTATGTAGTCGATGGTTTTCTTAGCTTTGGGAAAAAAAAACGATTGAAGCGTACGTATTTGGGCCATGTTTCAGGGTATATTATTTCAGTTAGTTGTTGGAATCGTGATTTTAAAAAAATAGGTATGCTTCTGGAAATTTTGAATTCAGTTTCATGCATTGTATGTTGCTGAACCCTTTATTACTTATGTATTTAATTACTTCTTCCTCTGTTAGTGTTCGGTGAATAGATTTGGTTAGTTAGTTGATGATAATAATTGGTGAGAAGCATAAATTATTGCATGAATTCAAGAAATTCTTGTATTCCCAATCATATAAAGAATATGAAGAGCAGAAAAAAGAATTTTTGGAAATTTGTAAATGTGTACAAGTTTTTATAGGAACAAAAGATAAATATGTAACACTTAAGGAACAATTCCTTAAAAATTGGGATAGTTGTAAAGAAATGTGGGTACATTGTTTGAAATTGCAGAAAACATTTACCATTAATGAGAGGCACTAGAACAAACAAAATTGAAGGATCATTTTGGACCCTTAAACAATACATATAAACTAAATATCATAGTTTGCCAATAATTTACGCATGTATTATGGAAATTATAAACTGTATTGATGCAAGAATAAATATAAAATTAGCCAAAAATAAACAAAAAGGTTTTAATATTATGGATAGTGATATTGAAATAAGAAATATACTTGAAGGATGTTATGAAGCCCTCACAGAGATAGGAATCACATTTTTTCATAGACAGTTAAAATTATTTCAAACTTAAGAGTCCAAAATGAGAATTAAAAACAATGGAATTCAGGAAAATCTTGATAGCAAAATATCAAAATTTTATTATACATCGGTGGAAACATGTTTGTACATCATATTCTTTTGTTAAGAACATATAATAACTTTACCTATTTTCAAAAACTTGTTTTCTTGCAAGATATATTTCAACTGAAAATGCACTAAATATGGATACGGATGTTATAAATGTAAACATTGATGATTATATTGAAAATGAACTTGAGAGTAGTGGGCTTACAATTAGTGCAATTGAACGAGAAGAACCTGAAGAACAAATTCGGTCTAATGCCGAGTCAATCGAGCCCTGCCAGTCCCTCAAATCAATCATATAAAAACTTACAATTTAAATCTAAAATAAAATCCAAAGGACGTCCAAAGACTAAGCACACCACTTTTTATAAAAAAAATACAGAATAAAAAATGATATACCTGTATTTATTTAACTTTATACCATATTTTACCTACTTTAAATGTAATTTAAACCTATATTTCACTAATTTAGTGATACTTTGAATTTTATTTATGAGTTTATTGCGCAATATTGTAAATGAACTTTAATAAATAAAACTATAATTTCTTATAATTGTGTAGTTATTACCAAAATAATAACTCCAATATTTGTATATACAGTCAGAATGTGCAAATAGTCAATTGCGAATGCAGCCTGTATGTATAAATAGCCAATTGCGTATACATACTGTATGTATAAATAGCCAATTGCTTATACATACTGTATGTATAAATAGCCAATTGCGTATACATACTGTATGTATAAATAGCCACATCCAAAAATTTAAGCGCTATTTTCAATACTATCTAATTTTCAATTCGAAAGTAAGATTAAAAAATTGATATTTTTTTTAACTCAGAATAGCGGAATATAAAAAAATAGTAGCAATTATCAATCCAAAATCTAATCTAGCTCTGAAGCCTGAAAAACTGCGTTGTAGGTCATAAACCCGATAAAATCGATTAATTTGAACGAGGCTTATCGTCAACGAAAGGATTAAAATTCAATTGAAAAAGTTTCAGGTCTAAATCAATGTCTAATTTAAAAATACATTATCATTAATAACCCTTATCTGTAATTATTATCAAATAAATCATACTTTTTTTCGTTTTTAATCAACATTTTAATAAACCAAAGTACATAATTCAATTTAGTCAAACCAATATTTTTTAGGCAATGATTGGAAATACTCGGTCTCTTATATGTTCTCCCAACAATTTACTTCTATTATTGGGTGCTACTATAGTTTTTGTGGAAGCCATTCGTTTCGAGAATACAGAAAACTAAAACGCGATAAAATATTTTTTACCAATTTCTGAAAATACGTGTGTGAAATATCACTTATAAAACCAAATTTGAAGGGATCTGAATAGCTTGGATTATTTGGTTGATCAAAACACTGTTTAAATTCATTTGGAACAGAACCTAAGCTAGGAATGTCGATATTTAATGTATTTTGGGATACAACTCTATTATCTATAGAATAAATTAATTTTCGTCAACCATTTGGACATTTTTGATTTCACGGTGTTTTTTGGTTAAGGGGATCGATCCTCTTAGGTGATGTTCTAAACGAATTTCCTCAGAAAGCTCCTCTACAGCTCCATACCTATTCTTTGAGGATGTAAACTAAACTTTTTTTAAATCTAGGATCTAAAATAGTAGCCTTCGAAAGTAAAATATTAGCTTCTAAATGCTCTAACCTGCCTTTGATTCCTTTTAATAGACTTTCTTGAAACAATCCCTATAGCCGGCCTGATTTGCTCTAATTCCTGAGGTAAAAAATCGTCAGAGGGATAGCTGTAACGTAGTTTTCACCACTAATATCTTCCGTAGCTTGATTAACCCCTTGACATGCAATGATGTCTGTAAGATGTCTTGTGCCGTGGTAGACTTTGACATCTTCGAGACTTCAAGAAATCTCTTCGGCGAATACCTAGCAGTATAATATTATTGGATTTTCTGCTTCGGCCGTGAATCAAAGCTGTTTTTTTAGACAGTCGAAGACGCTTTTCCCCTCCCAATAATATCAGTAATAAACTCTCATCGGCAAACAGAAAGAAGCGCAATGGAAGCGGTAGTTAGTATAAAAGTGATATTGCACGCTGAATGCCGTATAGGATATTTTTAATTTTGTAAAATTAGAAATAGCTCTCCCAAAATGTCTAAGTTGAATGCATTATATGTATGTTAAGACGAAAGTCTATTACATCAGAGGTTCCCAACCTTTTTGCACCTGCGTACTACTTGACTTTTTGAGAAATTTTGGCGTACCACTAGACCTAAATAATAAACGTGTAATATTTACTCTTTAATAAACATGTAATATTTACTCTTCTAAAAGTGTTCAAAGGCTTTTTGAAATAAATTAATGAAAAAACTTCATATATAATGGTTATATATTTGTTTATTTATAATAACATGCTTATAATAAAGGAGAAATTAAAAGATTAAAATGGTAATTACCCCATTTGGGTCTACAAACATGCAAATAAAAAATTGGTAAAAAATTAATCTTCATACAAATTATACTTTTATAGTCCTTAGTGCGAAACTTTTTGTTGTTTGCCTGTGATTAAAATATCAACATTAGGAGTAATGGAACTTATTTTCACTCATGTCATCTTCAACACTTATTCTGCTTCTATGTTTATTTTTAGGGTTCCGTACCGAAAACGGAACCCTTATAGGATCACTTTGTTGTCCGTCTGTCTGTCTGTCTGTCTGTCTGTCTGTCTGTCCGTCTGCCTGTCGGTCAAGACCATTTTTCTCAGGAACGCGTAGAGGTAACAAGTTGAAATTTGTATCAAATACTCGGGTATGCGGTCTCTTTCAGCTGTGAAAAAATCAAACTTGTAAGTCAACGCGATCAAAAGATATGACCGTTTTTGTCATATTTTGCGATTTCACAAGGGAATCAAAACCTATAGGGTACTACCTATAGGGTAGTACTTCCCGTTGACCTAGAATCATGAAATTTGGCAAGAAGAGGTGTCTTACAGCACATGTAAAGGGAAGAATCTGAAAACCGTAAATATGTAGTTTAATTACAAGAAAAATGCGAATTTACTATTAGAAACTTATCAAAATACACTAATGTTGTCGTAGTGGTATTGTAAGACACCAGAACCATGCATATGGGTTGCATACAGTTACGTCCTCCACAAAAAAAGATACCTTACTTACAAGTCTGTACGGAACCCTCGGTGCGCGAGTCACAACTCGCACTTGGCCGGTTTTTTTTTTATTTATGTAAGAGTTCAGAAAATCCACTCTCACACAAGTAACTCGTAACAAATGGCATCAAAAATAGCAGAGCTTGACGGAATATCAAAGGGTACTCGGTTTTACATCCGATCCAGAAGTTAATTAACGATTTCTCTTTAAAATAATCTTTCATGGAACTATCTTCTGTAAGATCGATAAAACTTTCTTTTAGTTCCAATTCATTTGGTGAGGTTCCCGAAAAAGGATTTCTGATCCAGTCCACTTTATATAATCTTCAGAGAAATACTTCTTAAAACTTTTCCTTCCAAGGCCTTCCAAGTGAACAATGATATCTGCAACCACATCTGGCATTGGAGATATTTCATTTTCTTCAAAAAATGATGATATAGTGGAAAATGCAAATAATTTCTTCTCCTGTATTTGTGAACAAAACAGGACCAACTTTCTCTTGAAGGAGTTTATTTTGTCACTGGCTGTGAAGGCTGTTGTGTTTGGTCCCTGAAGTCCAAAGTTCAGTGTGTGGAGTTTTTCAAAAATATCGGCTAGATAAGCTAATCTTGACAACCATTCTTCATCAGCAAACAATTTTTTCATGTCAATTTTTTCACTTAAAAACATAAAAACTTCTGATGTCAGTTCAAAGAGACGGTTCCAAATTTTCCCCCGAGATAACCACTTCACTTCTGTATGCAGGAGTAAAGTGTTGAACTTGCCACCCATTTCTTCACACATCAAGGAGAATAATCTTGTATTTAGAGCCATATCCTCTATTAATTGAATAACTTTCACAGCATCTGATAGAGCGCAGTTAAGATTTTCCGGCATACCTTTAGCAGCTAATACTTCTCGATGGATGACACAATGGTACTTTTGCATTCAGGAGCAACTTCCTTTATTTTTTCTGCTAGGCCTGTCAATCTTCCTAACATAGCTTTTGCCCCATCTGTACACAAGCCAATACACTTGGACCAGGGAATGCCTACTTTGAGCACATATTCATCAATTACCTTAAAAATGAATTCCGTTGTGGCATTTGATTCAAGTGGTTTGCAGAACAAGAACTCTTCTACCACCTCTTCGTTATAATCAAATCGTACGAAAACAAGCAGCTGCGCCTTGTTTGTAACATCTGTGCTTTCGTCAATTCGAAGTGCAAAATAAGTGCATTCTTGGAGTTTTAAAGCCTGTTGTTCTTCAATATTATTATACATATCGACAATTCGTCTCTTTTCTGTGTTATTTGATAGTGGTATTTTTTAATTTCTTTGGCCGCCTTTTCTCCTAACACGGCTTGGACCATATCCAGAGCGGCCGTCAGTAAAAGCGTCTCACCGATTGCGTAAGGCTTTCCATCTTCTGCAATTCTTAAACTAGCAAGGTATTGCGCCTTTATTAAGTTAGTATCAGTATTGACAAACTTCGTCAAACATTGCGTTTCTTTCTTGAAAAAATTAGATTTTCTTTAAAAAAATTTAATGGGCTTACCAATCAAATCAGGGTGCTTAGTATTTTGGTGTCGCCAATCAATAAAGAAGGCTTCATGTTTTGGTTCGAAAGTATTTCAAGACATACAACACATTGAGGAATAGGAATGTCACTGGTTTCAGTCCGTGGCTTTACTATTAAACCTTACTGTAAGTAGCTTTCATCGTATTTACGATTGGCCGGTGATTTAGGTTTTTTAACACAATCCATTGAAGTAGAAGAGGACGTCAGAAATCGTTTCATAGTTCAGTTTTCTTATACGAAATGACAACACCCACAACGAACTGCGAACAACAAACTTGCACAATCACTGGCAATATTGTGAGGCGGAAGAATGTAATAGCCGGCGCGAGTGGTGTAGTTCCGGCGCGAGTGGTGTAGTGCCGGCGCGACTGGTGTAGTGGTGACGCTCGTAGCCTCATGTTAGGGCGCTAACTAACATGTTAGGGCGCTAACTAACAAGTATAGTATAGAGGTCCCGAGTTTTTTTCTCCTGTGCCGGCCGCATTTGTACCAGAAGACAAATGTGAAAAATTAAAATTAGCGCAATTTAAAATAAAAACTAGGTTTCTGGGCCTATAAGTGAATGTGAATGCAAAATACAATAGGCCACAATTAGGCGGCAGTGTTTGAAGGGTTAATACCCGGCATCCACATGGGATCAAACTTAAGAAAAAAGTTATTAATAGCGTAGGCCGTGGGGGAAGAGGTGTAAGACAACTCTAGTCACCACGCCCCCGGCGCCGTCTCTTCTCCACTCCTGCAGAGACAAGCAGCTGAGTATTGTTTGCGTGCCCACTGCTCATGCGTTCAGAAGCTATTACTAGCATGTTGCTCACATCACTCACGCGTACCTCCTGAAACGTTCCTGCGTACCACCAGTGGTACGCGTACCACCGGTTGGGAACCCCTGTATTAGACTATTCTAGTGATGATAATGAAATTGAAATTGGTCATAAAAGTGTTTATGCTGTTGAGTATTCAAGTGATGCATCAAATTCAAGTGAAGCTAGTCTCTATTCAACAAAATGTGCGTAAACGTGCAAGACCTTTTTCGAGCAGTGAAGATTCTGACACAGAGGATGAATGCAACTGGAAAGAAGAAGAAAATATTGTAATTTTAAAACAATTTATTGCAACTTTCGGTATCAATTGTTTAGTTTTACGAAGATTGGGTGTAAATGCAACACTTTTTGTTTTGTTTTGAAAGAAGTATTATGTGATGATTTTATGCAGCACAAATGATAATGGTAGAGATAACGAAAATGAAAAAAGAGTTAGGTTTAAGTTAGTGCATATTTTGCGTTATGCATTATAACGTAAAAAAATAAAAAATGTATTGGTCGAAATGAAAAATATTAGAGACTTCCATATTTTCGCAAGTTATGCCTCGTTTTTTGGCCATAACGTCTTCATATTCAATTTCACGGAAATCTTCATTACATGGATAGTGGTTTCTAAATGGTTTATTTTATCATGGATAAGGATTTCTACAGAAGACTACAGAATACGAAAGGTTCGATCCGTGGAGAATTCTTAAATGCCAGATTCCGGAGGCAAATATCGTCTTAGGCGTGTGTCTCATAATTTGTTCCTTCCAAACTATCCGACACACGGCATACCGTCGCAAAGTAAATGTACCTGCGCCAAATAAAATATACCTGCGCCAAATAAAAAGCAACATCCTGCAAAAGGATGTCATGTGTGCAAAAAACATAATATAAAATGTGAAACGACTTGGCAATTTAAAACATGACTCGTTCCGCTACATATTCCTACATGCTCTAATATGTATCACACGTTAGAAAAGTACTAAATTATTATTTTATAAATCATTGTACACTAACATTACATATCAACCTTATTGAATGTTATATAACAATGTAAATCCGAAAATAAAACGCGTTCACTATTGAGCCATGTTGAATGGTATTATACGGACGCGTCAACGCGCATTTTATTCGTATGTCAAGGGGTTAAACGGTCCAAGAAGTTCGATCAAATCACGCACGATGATTAGTTGAAAAGACGTAACCTTATACGAAAGTTTCTTATGCTTCTTTCAGCTAAAACTTTAGCTATAATTGTTGACAATTCAACAAATATTTCCAACTTATCAAAACAAGAATTCTACCGTGTGCATATTGTTTGAACTAAGGTCAAAACGTCTCTTTCTTGCTTATCAGATTTATGTTGTTCAGATCGTACCTCATCTATTGCATTTATAGATTGCTTACGTTGCTTAATAAGTAACTAGACTTTTGATTTGATCTGAAACTTCAATGAACAGCTTATTTTTATATGGTGTGTTCGGATCAACCGCACCATCGTCCTTTACTTAACTTTTTTGATAAAAAAATATCTTTTACAAAACGACATAATTAGTATCGATATATCGATAAATAGAGTTTTAGAAGAATTACGCAAAAATATCGATATATACTAAAAAATGTCAATATATTTTATACATTTTAACTCAACAAAATATTAACAACATAACAATTTTCACTTTTCACAGATATGTCATTAACTACAGTATATTTCTCCATGAAAAGAGTTTTTCATCATTAACCTGTTAACCGGGGAATTCCCTTTTAATTTACGCGGCATATAACGGGCGCGAACTCTTTCACTAGGACGTGTCATTAGGTCACGCCCGGAGGACGTAATATCATATCATTATTTTTTTTATTAATGCTTAAAATAAATGAAAAGACTATGAATTATATTTTTCGTTTATTTATATATAAAGCACAAAGGAAAATACAAAATTACAAATACCAACAAAAAATGGAAAAATCGAATTTAAAAATTATAAATTTTCGAAAATATAGAAAGTTTTTCCAGGATGTGCAGTGATGGGAAATAGAGGTCTTTCTGCATTTTGAGGTAGCTATTCTTCAGAAACAATGCTGTTGCTAGGACCAACTTCATCAACTTCCTCACCATCTTCATTCTCACTATTGCTCAATTCCGTGTCGTAGTCAAAATTATTGTAAGATGACTCCGATGACGTACTCATAATATGTTCCGTTTTTCCATCTGCCGGTACATTGATTCGTCAACGCTGATATCGCTTTCATTCAATTTGATGGATTCTTATAAAAATGTATTCTACAATAAAAAGGTTGGAAATATAAAAAATATAAGTAAATACTATATAAGGCCGAGGCCGCACTACGGTTTTTTCTAGCGAGCATTTAGCCGCTATAACCTAAAGTGACCACACGTCCCGACTTTGGCGGGACAGTCCCGCTTTTTGGAGGACAGTCCCACGTCCCGCCGATTTTTAAAAATGTCCCGCTTTTTCGAAAATAACTACATTTCTTATTTTAAATGTGCTGTAATATATAATATAAGATTTTTCTCCATATTCCCATAAAATATCATTTTTGAATGTCACCAAATGAAATTTTTCCTCGACTTAAACTGTGCATTCAAGATATTCCAAGCAGTTATTATAAAAATTTCCGACTTCTTTCAGAGAATCCGGTCGTTTAACCCATTTGCCCCGAATGTACACATATGTCCCACTGAAATTTCATCTTCCGAAAATTATAAATTGTGAATTTAAAATTGTACTCGTATTGAAAATTTGCCAGGCATTTGTTTCGTGTATGTTTTATGTTAGACAAATATTG
Organism: Phosphuga atrata; assembly: GCA_944588485.1. Taxonomy (NCBI): domain Eukaryota; kingdom Metazoa; phylum Arthropoda; class Insecta; order Coleoptera; family Silphidae; genus Phosphuga; species Phosphuga atrata. Next base: position 88,372,808 of record OX155892.1, on the reverse strand, counting down.
TTGTTGTAAATTATAACAGAGAATACAAGACAGGCTGGACCAGAATAGATCACAACCAAATAGTTCTAGACAAGGTGAAACCAGATGAGACCGAACATATATTTTTTAAAATATGATCACTGATTGATTCAGAATCATTGAACAGAATACAGAACACTGATCAATACTGAACAACCATGTACAAGACAATAATAGACTAGACAAGTCAAGTCTAGGCGCCCTAGTCTATATTCAACAAGAATGGACAATGTTGGATAAAATGTTGGACCAAAAATTGGGCAAGAGTGAAGAAAATTGAATACTAGATACATAATGTCAAAACTTGTAACTCCACAAAATTTGACAAGAAAAGTAGATAAGATATATGTACCATTCATCTCTTGGGACAATTCTATTAATGGTCGATTTATTTTGATATATTGTGTTTATTTAGCAACACATTAAAAAAACATGAGGTTTATTCTATCTCTGCAATATTTATTCATTCAGGGATGAAAGCGTTAACGACACCTTGTTCTGAAATTTTCATTAAGTAAGGTTAAAAGTAGTATCCTGGCGCACGTTTTTTAGTGGAACAAATGCCATTTTTGGTTGTATTACCACGCACGCAAATATTCAATATCGCTAAGTTTTGTTTCCGAAATTTTGTTTCATTTCAAAATAAAAATTACAGAAAACGTTTTAAAATGAGTGTATTCCATGGTGATACCGGAGAGTGATGAGAGTTCTAATGACGAATCCACAGCACTGGAGACAATTGAAAAATAAATTCTTCATTTTTTGTTTTATTTTTTTTTTGTATGGCCCCTGGGTCCCAAACTTATAAGATACGTCCCCTCGCAAGAGTAATACAAAATATTATTTGCAACACGGGCGGTATTGTCAATTGCCCTTTCGAGCGAATGTGCCTTAGTCCAATTTCGCTCTCGTGACCAATTGCTGGTCTTCTTTCATAACTAAATTATAATTCTCATTTCATCCCATTTGTCCCGCTTCGTCTCAATGAAAATGTGGTCACTTTAGATAACCGCAAAACCGTAGTGCGGCCTAGCCCCAATACGAAAATAGGTAGGTAAGTTTAACTACGTACCCGTCACTGTTTACCTAGAACAAGTCCTCCACTCTCAATAGCGAAATGATACTGATTCCCTCCGTGTCTTAAATTCATGTTGAGACGTGTATGGATATATGTATACGTCCCGCCCCTTGCATGGCCCAACATTTCAAGGACGTCTTCATATGTCCTACCCGTACCCGTTATTGTTTACGTTTGACATATTTATACGTTCCGTTCGGTTAACAGGTTAAGTGAGATTAATAATTATCGTATGAAATAAGCATTGGATATTTATGTTTCTGTTTTTGAAAACACATTAAATAAGGTGTATAAGGTAAATAAGGTTTTGCCAATTTTTTTTAACAATATTTCACAATGTTTAATAAAAAAATGATTTCGAAAGAAATATTTTTAATCGTTAAATAATTTTAATTAATTTATTTATTACATTGCTTAGACCCACAAGGAATCACATAAAGCAAATTTGACCTCTTGCTGTTATTTTTTTTTGTTCTTCCATAATTGTTTCATCATCTCACTATCTTTAGCTCGACGTTCATCTGTCCATTTTCTTCTTGTTATTTTGGGTTTCTCCTCCGATATAATTTGCCAGCTATAGACCCTATGTCTGAAGATTTTTCGGCTTTCGATGTCTGTCAGTGAGATTTTGGCGTTTTTTAGATCAATTTGGACCTAATTTACCCAGACTGTTGTCGTTTTCATTTTCTGTAGTTACTTCAAAACTCTCCCTGTTATTCGGTTGTCACCTAGTCTCATAACGTGCCCGTAAAATTTCAGTCGGCGTTTGCGGAAATCGGTTTCGATGTTGGAGTATTTTTCCGTGACAGTGTGTGATTGTAGACGATATCCTTCGACTGTTATTTTTGGGCCAAGGATTTTTCGGATAATTTTTCTTTTAGCCTTCTTGATATTCTCTATGTCTCCTTTGTAATTAAGGTTTAATGTCTCGCTGGCGTAGAGTATTTCAGTAGAATTTGATAACAGATAACAGTAATTTTGTAAATTCTCAAAAAACCCATATTATACACTGCATAGTCAATTCCATGCAAATTGATATTTAGATATGTTCGAATTTTCATACTCGTCCATTCATCAAATGTAATGCTAAATCGTCGATCTTTACGACGCCGTGTACTAGACCAGTGGTTGGGAACCTCCGGCCCGCGGGCCGCATATGGCCCGCGAAGTCATTTGATCTTACTTTCGAGTGAATACGTACGAATTTGTTTCGAATTCGAAACAAATAAATTTAAACGTAATATTAGTGAAATGTTAGCCATAAAAAAATACAAAACAATGAACTTTAGAGAAGATACTAATAACCTTAGTAAAATATATGTTCAAATTATAAATAATATGATATCCGATAAAAGTTAAATAATATAAAATTTGGTAAAGTGTATAAATCAAAGAAAATTTTTAAGGAAAATGCAAAAAATTGTCAAATATATGTATTTTGTAATTGATTTGTCAATTTAAACAAAATATATATATTTTTGTTTATAAAAATTATTAACTTTTGTTAATTTGTTTATTTATTTAAACATCAAATTTGATTTAAAAATTTATTTATTCATTTATAACATCATAATAATTTTATAACATCATAAAACATAATAATTTTTAATTTAATAGAAACAATTTAGAGGTATGTCTTATTAATGTTTTAATTATAATTTGTAATTAATTTTATTTTTCTAATTTTTAGCCTATGATTAAGATGTTAGTTTTCACATCGAAACTAGTAAGGCACATAAATTATTAAAATTATATAAGAACTTTATTTCCCATTACCAATAAAATATAAAAAAATGACTAACGATAAAGGTTTTATTGTTATTGATGATTATTGATAAAAAAGAATGCAATTTGGAGAAACTCGCCAATAGTAATAAAACTCTTCTTCCTATTTTTAGTGAAGGAGGACCTCCGTCCAAAAAATTAAAATTTGATGCCTCAAATGATGATAATAAAACCAATGAAATCAAAGATGGATTAATTATGTTTGGTGAAGGTTTGGTTGATATTGAGAAAATAATGGCATAACTTGAAAGAAGCTATAAGGCTAGATTAGGCACTGAAGCCCGAATGATAGATTTGAAGTTTGAAAATTCAGAATTAATTGAAAAAATATCAAATCTACTTCTACTAAAAAATCTTTAAGTTCTGAATTAAGGACTATAGAGATTACAGAAGAATCTCTACATAGAATTACAGCATGTTCTAAATTGTTGCAAACAACTTTGCTAGAAATTCGCGACAAGATTGATCCAATCTTAAATAGTACATTAACCAAAGAGGATATTAAAGAAGAAAGTAAATCAGATTGGAAAAGGATACAAAAATAGCCTGCAAGGCAGAACTAATAGAAATTGATTCTAATGAAGAAAAATCTGATGCTAAGTAATTTTATATTTAATACAAACTAAAAACAAACGGAACACAGCCGGAATATAAAAATATATTCAGCCTTTCTGGAGCTCTATAAAAATTACTGAGTCTTCTTAGGAATTCCAAAATAAATCTCATATGAAATTTGTTAGTTATTTTACAGCTTTCAGTCCACCTTCGTAGCACTCAACAAAAACCATAAAAATAACATTGTTTTTAAGATCATGTCTTTCCGATACCTTAAGTGGACGCGATTGAGATTTATCTCTCATCAGCACAGCTTTGCTTCCACGAACAACAGTTTGTATGAGAGATAAATTTCGAAACGCGTCCACAGATGGCTATCCACTTAAGGTATCGGAAAGACATGATCTTAAAAACAATTTTATTTTTATGGTTTTTTGTTGAGTGCCACGAAAATGGACTGAAAGCTATAAAATAACTTACAAATTTCACATGAGATCTGTTTTGGTAGTCCTAAAAAGACTCAGTAATTGTTATAGAGCTCCGGAAAGGCTGAATATGCTTATATATTCAGGCTGTGTTCCGCTTGTTTTAAATTTGTAAGATTATCTATAATGTAGGATGGTTTCACCAATTCTAATATTTAATAGTCGATTTAGTTGTAAGTTTATCCTACACAAATAAAAAAAACTCTCATGACATAAACTAGCTGGAAATTGTATACTAGTTAGACTAGCTGGATAAAGTAAAAGCGATCTACAGCGCTTTACAGAAGTTCAGTAATAGAAAAATAAAAAATGTAATAATAATAATATTTATAACTAATACACAAATTGGATATGTTTGAGGTATCATAAAAGTATTCCACATGCCTAGCTTTAACTTTAATTTTAATTAAGTTGCGAATTAATTAATTTTGCTAAAAAAATCGCATTGGGGAGTTAAACCAGGCAAAAAAACTAAATTTGCTGGGCGATACTAAAGTTTTGCAATTAATGACGGAACGACAAAATCGAAAATTAAATACTTTGTTTCAACTGATAGATTATTTGAGATTATAGGCCATAGAGTTGAGAATAACTACAGACAAAGAAAAACCTCCGGTTTGTTTGAGGATTGGTACAATTCGTTCCCCAGTCTGTTTTTTCATTTCGAGTTATATAGCCTGAGATTCGAGTAAATGAGTTTCTCATTTCAAGTGAATGGTAGTGGTGACTTCAAATTACTGTTTTTTCCGACTCTAACTGTAAATATTTCTTTAAATATACGAGGATACATGGAATATAACTTTAAAATAAAACATTTTAAATTTTCACTTCACAAATAGTGTGTCATAAAATTTATTTAATCAAGTATAAAACTATTCAATTTCATTATTATGCGCTCCGGTGCCGCATAGTCCATAATAAAAATTTAATGGCACCGAACACTCGTAAATGAAAATAAAAATTTAGAGTTTTTATGCTAATGTAAAAACCATGTTGAATGAATGAATACTTTTTAAAATTCGCGATGAACCTTTAGTGTAGTTAAAGCTTAACCACATTGCCCACACTGAAATTTCGCGGTATCTTGTAATGAACGGGTAAAAAAGCAGTTTTCTTCGAATTCAAATAATTTTTTTCAACTTTGAAGTTACGTCAGGTGAATATTAATTCTATTTTCGTTTTCTTATCATTAAATATTCCGCTGGGTGCCTTGCAGGCAGAGATTTTCCACAAAAATGTTAATTTGCGAAACTCGGACCGCATATTTCAAGTAACTTTAAGTAAACTTTATTAAATATACTACAGACAAGATGAATATCTAGAAATTGTATTAATATTTAAACTATTACGGTTATTTAATAAACTGCTTTAATTTTATAGTGCCTACAATTTACTTTAATACCAAAAACTGTTCATGTTACGTATAAATAAATAATATTTATTTTATAAAATTCAGCTGTAGGCACTAACAAGGTGAAAGATGAAACATAACAGAAATAATGATAAATTAGAGACACTAGGTGTAAGTTTCACAAATGAGTAAGTCATTTGTGAAACTTACACCTAGGGTCTCTATTTTATCATTATTTATTTTATATATTATACTAATATTTCCACTATTTATTTTATATATTATACTACTACTATTCACCCAAATATAACATTCACAATAGAAACAGAAATTAACAAAACCATAAATTTCCTGGACATCACAATATCCCACAACAATAATAACAAACATACGTTTTCTTTATATCATAAACCACACACACGGACATCACAATACACGCAACCTATTTCCACCCTATTACACAAAAATTATCCGCATATAAATCCATGATACACAGACTCCTCAACACCCCAATGAGTATAGAAAATTTCGACTTAGAAAAGGACAGAATCATCACCATAGCACGTAATAATGGATACCCAACAAACATGGTAACAGATATGTTAACCAAATTCCAAAAAGCAAAAACACTCCAATTAATCTACCCCAATATGAAATCTACTACACCCAAAAATTATAGCTCAATGATATATTTAGGCAAAATTTCAGATAATATTAGTAAAATAATTACAAAATCGACAGACCTAACTATTGCCTTTAAAACAAACAACTCTATTCAAAAACACAGTTTATATGCTAACTTGTGAAGATTGTGATAAAGCCTACATTGGAAAAACAGGGAGGTCTTTTGGTATCAGGATAAAAGAACACGAAAGAAGTTACACCTCCAAGAAAACTGACTCTACTTTCGCCAGCCACTGCATAGAAAACAACCACAAATTTAATAATAAATTTGATATTTTACAAACAGAAATGAAAAGTAAAAAACTTAACTTATTATAAAGGCTAGAAATTAACAAATATAATAAAAAAGGCTTCATCTTAAATGACCAAATAGATCTAAATAATTCTCCCCTAAACTAAATCTGTAATAAAACCCCCCCCCCCCCCCCCTGAAATGTTTTTTCGTGTATATATAAGAAGCTTGTTTTCTAATTATTTCTATATTTCATCACCCGATGAAGCCACAGTGTGGTAAAACATATGTAGTGTCCTACAAATAAATTTTGAAACTTATAAAACTGTGATTAATCATATTTTTCTATTAAAAATGAAGTTTCAACAATTAACTCCTCAACTAATCAATTATTATACTACTACAAGAACTTATTTTATTCGCTACATTTAGTTCGTGAATTCTTATTACAAATTTAAGTTTTTCGGGAAACCGATGTTTATTATTCAAATGCAATCAAAAGATTACAATTAAGCTTTTGATTGCAAGCTTTTGAAAAGCTTACAACTAAGCTCTAGTTTGCATTTGAATGATTAACAACGATTTACCGTAAAAACTTTAATTTGTGATAAAACATCACGAAAAATGTTATATACAAAACTTGACAAATTCAAGAAACAAAGATCACATAAGAATGGAAAAGAGAACCGACAAAATTATCATAAAAGCCAAAGAATTAATGCTGTTTAAAAAGAAGGCAAGACATCCATGATGGGATTCCAACTGCGATCAAGCCATGATCAATCGCCGACTCGCCTTTCAAAAATACAACAGCAACAATTCGCCGGAAACCCTACAGCACTTTCTCGCCATCCGCAAAGAGACAAACAGAACCATCATTATCAGAATACATAACCGAACAGCTCACATCAATTGAAGATATCTTTAGAAACACAACAGCAGAAGTTTCTATAGAGCTTTTGCAAATAAAATTAAAGCTTACTCAAAACAGTATTTGACCTTCAAGAAAAAAGATGAAAAACTTGCACTCGCCAACCAAGAAAAACTACCTTTCCGTGCTCCTTAATTGCCCCGAACCAACCGAACGATTTCCACACATATCCTCAATAAATACGAAACCCGACGCTGATCCACCGACACAAGAAAAAAGCCGAGATCGCATCACAAAACTGAAGAATGGAAAGACTGAAGAATCAGAAGAAGATGAAATAACCGCAGAACTACTGAAAAATCTTGGACCACGATCATTACAGGAAATGACACAGATCATTCAGGAAATTTGGGGAAGTGAAGAACTCCCAGACGATTGGAAATGTGCACTGATGTGAATAACTACAGAGGAATCTCCCTCCTTTCCATCCCTTACAAAATCCTATCCGTTAGCCTCTTACAATGTATACAAGAACAACTCGAACCCCTAATTGAGGAATATCAAGCAAGTTTCAGACCACACAGATCATGCACCGAGCAAATTTTCAACGTGATTTATATACTCAAAATTAGGGCTACACGAAATCTTCCAACAATCTGCAAATTTGTCGACTTCAGGAAAGCTTATGACTCCATCGACCGACAATCCCTCTTTAATATACTCGAAGAAAACAATATGGAACCGTAAACACAACGGCTCATCCAACAAACACTAATAAACACAACTTCCAAAGTCAAATTCAACGAAGAAATTTGAAAAATCTCAAAACCTTTCCCCGTCAGGACTGGTGTCCGACAGGGCGATAGCCTCTCCCCGTTACTCTTCAACATTGTTTTAGACAAAGTTCTTAAAGCATGGGAACAAGAACTGGAAAATCGAAAAAACTTGGAGACCCATAAGACAAGGAAAACAACAGGATAACATCAACGCCATATGCGTAGCCATCGCTGAGGATCTTGCGATCCTTTCCGAATATGAACAAATAGCAATCCATCAGATCGAAGTCTTAAAAGAATGTGCCGAGAAAGCTGGACTATAAATTTCCTTTTCGAAAACCGAATTCATCGCCACAAAACACATCAAAACAGAAAATGTAATTACAAAATACGGCACAATTAGGGTTTTTTGGGTCCGAGTATCCGGACCCGGACTCGACGGGTCCAAGGGTAAATACCCGGTACCCGGTAATACTTGAATGTTTGGCATTGTCTAGTACAGGGGTGGAGAACCTATGTTCTGCCAAGGGCCATTTGGAAATTTATAACATCATTCGCGGGCCAGATAAATAATAATAATAGTTTTTTAGTTTTTATTGTTCAACAAAAAATATATAAATATACAAATACAAAATAAACAAATATAAATATATCCATTTTTAAACATAATTAACTCATCCTTATCCTAATGTGATGGCTGAAACTGCCTTTCTTTGCTTGAGTCGTGTGATATTAGCTGATATTGATGATGTGGCTACTCGCAACTGATTTTCCAGGTTTACGTCGGTCAATCTGGAACGCAGTCGATTCCTTGCGATCGCAAGTTCAGAAAAGAACTGTTCAGAAAAGAACAGTAAGTTGTTCCAAATACAGATGCATATTTCAATACATGTCTCCTCAAAATGGGAAATTCAGTGGGAGATTGTTGTATTTAGCTTTCAGCTCAATATTAGTTTGCAGCTGAATGATTTCGTGTTGGAGGTTATCAGGCACATCAGCTGGTTCCACATTGAAGGGTGTAGCAAAGATGTGCAATTTCATTGGCTTACTTTTCACGTCCTTGAATCTTTCATTAAATGCCTCAATTAGTTTCGCACATTCACCAGCATACTCAAGTGTCGTAGAAGGATTCTGTCCTCCCAGCGTAGGGAAATGCACCGTGTTAATTCTTTTGAGTTGCACTTTCCACAGCTTTAATTTAGCTTCAAATGATTTTACGTTTCAAAGCAGGGAGCTGAGAAACTGGTTGGGACCCTGCAGCTTGACATTTAGCTTTTATTTTTAATTAATCAAGTAATTTTTAAATTGTTTCGTCGGGATCTCTTATTTGATTCGTTTCATGTATTTGTTTACAGTGTGGCAAGGACCGTAGAATCAAACCAAACTAATAAACGTGGCAACGTCGAGTTAGTTGCTTTCACATCTATTTGTCATCTTTAAAATGTCAACAATTATTTTAACAAAAACACGAATATTTATTGAACTAACGTAGACAACGTAGGAGCTTTATATATGCTTTCTGATCTTAGTTAAAGAGTGCCAAAGACGATTAACAACAGTTACACCCGGTAAAAAGTCCGCAACACTAAGTTTCAAAATAATCCCGTATTCTTTACCTTACCCTTGTCATTCTTACTATTATGAGTCAAAGACTCAAATGTCTAAAAAATTTTATATCCAATAACTTTATCACCTGACATTGATGTTGTCGAGTTTGATGTTCAACATAACCAATAATATATTGCTGCTATACGGCTGCCGCTCGATTTGTTACATTTTATAAGTTAGTCGACTATTACTCATAAACTAATAACTTAAACATAGCTGTGATACTTTTCCTTTTAACTTCGTTAACCTATATTTTCACATAACCAGAAATAGCCATTTAGCTGGTATGGGGGGCGGGGGGGGGTGTTACACTTGACTCTAACAGAAATTAGGATTTTAAAGGTAAATATTTCACAAACGGATCTCTTAATCAAAATAATGTTTCCACAAATCTTTGTTTTTGTCTTTATTTTATTATCTTTACTTTTGATAGACCCATCCAACGACATTCCACACCATGGGGTAGTCGAGAAGAAAAAAACGCCCCACTTTACGTGGAGATACCCTAAAAAAATTTAAAAAATAAAAGAGATAAAAGTCTAGTCTGTATATCCATGCCAAATTACAGCTTTATATTTCTAATAGTCTCTGAGCTAAACTGTGGACAGACGGACGGACGGACGGATATATCGAAACTATAAGGGTTCCTTGTTGATAACAACGGAACCCTAAAAACCTCAAATCGAACACAGAGTAAACGAAAGTTCCACTCCCACATAATAGACACAAGTGAATTTGTATTCTCTATTCCCTGAAGATAATTTAAAATATGTTTAATTTACCTTCCGGGAAGCGCGCCCACCTTACAAGAGCATCGTTTATACATTATTTAAACCGGGGTTGTTTCCGTAACTAATTTATTACAAACATTTCTTGCATGAATCATGCAAAAATCTTTAACTATACGGATTTGTATCTTGTTGTTATTTGTTGCTTCAATTACGGTACTCTTAGGTACTCTTATGTTAATCGAGTTAGACTCGGGTAATAAAGCCATTAATTTCTAGTATAATATTGGAGGATATAAAAAGTATCATAGTTTTTATAGGATAAGAGAGTCATGTATAATGCAAGACAAAATCCCTTAAAAAGCTTTTCTGATAAAATTCGTTTCTTGAAGTGCAAAGGTGTTGAAATAACATAATGTTAAATCGTGATTTTCTGTCTTAAGTGTTTTTTTCTAAAAGTCTATTTTGTTATTTAGATTTTAGAACAATTAAAAATCTACCATGAGCGTTAAATTGTGACTTGTAGCGGAAGTATGTTGCATTAAGACTTCTAGAAATATATGTTTAATTGTTATTGAAAATTAAGCTTAAGATTTAACCCTTATGTAAGTGACGAAAAAACAACTTGAACAGTGTGACGATGTACCTGGGGTACCTTCATACAGTTTATAGGTAATGTAAAGAATTAAGTTTTGCTTTTACATTATAATTACTTTGATTATTATTATTTCATTGTTAGTGAAGCCAAGTGGGACCAAGCGCGGAGGGGTGGAGTGTGTTACGCGGTTATCAGCGCACAAGACACACTCATTGTCAGTGAATACATCGTGCTTGTTATTGACACTTGACGGCATACTTTTTTTTAGTTCAGTTGTTATTTTGCGAGTATATAATTATTTCGTTATGAATATTCGAGCGAGTACTTGTAAACCAAGACCACGCGTGGGAGATGTAATTCGACAGAAGCCTGCTAGCGGCGATGCTAGCAGGCTTCTGGATGAAGGTTAGTTTGTTGCATCTTATAATGAACATGATTATATTCCTTTGGTTGGCGAGGGCAGATCGGAAGTTTCTGATGTTGAGACAGAAGCTGAAATCAAAAATGAGAATGACTATTACGACTCAGATGATAGTTTGTTGCATTGATACAGATGCATGTTTTAGTAAACTTTACTATCCAATGGAAATATTAAAAAATATTTTGGCCAGTACAAAATTAGATATATTTTTTGAATATCATATAATAGTATATTAAAGAACGAGTTCAATAAGTGCGGTTTTGCAGCACGCCTCCATGTTTAGAAAACGACGACCGTAACGAGGAGTTTTCTAATGGACAAGTGAGAAAAACGCTTTATGAACGAGTTTTTTTTTACTATTTTTTCTATTTTGCGCCCTTTTATGTCATTTCTAAATAAAAAAATCGCCGATACATATTGAGAAAATTGTATCGCCCTCGGCGAGCCATAGTCGCACGAATATGAGTGCTGTTATGAGTCCATTACAGACGCAAAATAGAAAAAACCACAAAGGGTACCCTGTAGAGATGGGCATAATCGAGTGACGATTATCGACTATTCGATTATTCTAAATCATTCGAGTTCTCGATTACTACACGTGCTACTCGGACTAGAGCTGAATCATTCGAATTATTCTGGATCATTCGAATAGTCGATTATCACTCATGCGCATGAGTTACGAATGATCACTCGGGGGTTGAGAATCGAAATCAGCCGTTAGTAGTCGTCGGCTGTGCCGAGATGCGCATAATCGAAATATTTTAGTATTCGGCTGGAGTTCGTGCATTCGTATCTAGTTATGAATGATCATTCGGAGTTGGGCGTTAGTAGTCGTCGGCAGTGCCGAGATGCGCATTAGTCGAATTATTTCGTATCGAGTTACGAATGTTCATTCGGACTGGGAAAGCGGAATCTGGCGTTAGTAGTCGTCGGCAGTGTCGAGATGCGCAATCGAATGACTTTAGTATTCGGAATCTGCAGGCGTCACCACTAATACCTTTGTTACAGGTTTTTTGTTTGAGAATGAGGAAACAAATTCTAGTTTTTGAAGTAGAATCTTTTAAGCAGTGATGGGTCACACTATTTTAAAACTTTCTAACAAGTTTTAGTTTGAATTTAGTCAAAAAAAAATTTAGTTTTAACAAAAGCTAGGTTGGTGATAAAGTAACAAAATTGAATTAAAGAACAAAATATGACTATTACGGTATTATGGATCATATTTAGAATCCAATATTATTTAAATTTATTTATTTTACTGCCATAAAATATGCTAACGATGGAATACGATTATCAAAGATTTCTTTACATTTTTCTTCATCTCACGTTTGTTTATAAAATGCCCAAATGTTTGTTTAGGAGAAACAGCCGCTGGAAATGTTGAAACCTCTCTATAGAGGCACATGCATTTATAATATTTTTATATTACAATTATAAATTACTAGGATTCTAATAGAGTGTTGCAAAAATGCAATATTGTCTCTATACGCGTTAACTTCCGCGAAAACTGTCCGAAAATGCGTAAAATTATTAACGAAACCGGCTTAATTTACATAAATTGCATTCTACAGGTAATATTACAGCTACATGCAATAATAACTGATAAAAATATTTTTTAGGGTAAATCGAGAGATCAGTCGATTATGAAATCATTCGATTATTGAAATCACTCGATTACTAATCATTCGATTATCGAAATCAGTCTATTATGGGCGTAAAAAATGTTTGTGCTTCCTCAAAATAGTGTGAATGGGTTGACTGAGTGTGAGTCAAAGCATAAAAAATAAGGTTTACTAAAAATCAAGCGCTCTCACAGCTATCAGCCACAGCTATCTGTGTTGCGTAAAATATACTTTTTTTAAATTGAAAATGCGAAAGATACCCAGGAACCTCGTCACTGTTCTCCTCCTTCTCCTCCTCACACTTAAGACTCATTTCTGAATAAATATAATATATCATCCGTTGTAAAATATACTAAGTATTTATTAATATTTAATATGTACATATCATTTATATGTTTTAATTTGCAATGGAAATACAAAAACTAATTATAATTATAAATTCTACACAATTCCATTCAATTAAATATCAGTACAAACATTTCATTGTCTTATTAGTAAATAATTGTATTTGCCTTAGGTATTTATTTTGCAATAATTATGTTAACTATGTATTTGCGAAGTAACATTTGCCAATTGCATTGTTATTTTTCCATATCAAATATGAAATATTTATATTACATTGTTGGATAAACAAGCTATTAATATTCCCAATATATTTGCAACATGCATAATTTATATAAAGCCCAAATATTTTATATCCAAAAATATGCACAAAAATTTTTAATTAAATTTCATTTATATATAAAAATATTTTGTTTGTAAAACAAAATTTTCTTTTCAAATTGTTATAAAAGTTGCAATAAATTCAATACGGAATACGCATGTGATTTAAATGTACTTGAGGTTTTACCCCCGGTACTTTATGGTCTTGACGTTACACCTAAACCATTATTTTCACATTTAGTTGGCATTCAATTCCATAGAGGTCGATTCCCATATGTGCGACACTCACAATCAGCTACGCGACGTCTTAAGACATCGCCTGTCAAATAATGATTAGATTGTTTTAAATGGGCACGTTCTCACCAGGTAATAAAACCAGGTAATCGTTATTTGACAGATGATGTCGCACGACTTCGCGTAGCTAAGTTTCGCACATATGGGAATCGACCTTAAAACTTTAATCACAAAGTGTAACATAAGCGAGTGAAATTCAAATTTGTGAAATACATTACCGTTGGTCGAATCGAAACATGACGTCACATGGCATGTTATGAGATTTATCGGCGTTGATATTCATACTGTGCTAGTCGTGTTTGAACAAAAATTTGTTTTTATTTAAATTTCTGGAATGTTTTCCATTAGCTGCTGCGATTTTGGTATATAGTGACATTAGAAATGATCAAGAACAATGATTGAAAGTAGTTTCGTCAAAGCTTTGTCTTATATAATATGTTGCCCGATTCCCTTCCTTCGTTCTGCCTGGTCGAATCTTACCCGATCACATTTTTATTTTTTTTGTAATTTGGCCAACTGTGGACCTCAAAGAATTTAAGACTTTTTGGTTTTTCTTCTTTTCTCCTCCACGAACCTCTTAATGCGTTCGCTTCTTCTCTTTCTCTCCTCATCGGAAATGATCCGTTTGGGCCTCCTTATTGTTGGTTTCTCCCGAAATGCTTCTATACTGTCTACTCTCATTCTAAACTCTCTTCTGTTGTGGGCCATCTATAGTGTGATTCCAACTTCTGCCGCATCCCTTTTCACCTCATCTACCCATTTAGATGTGGCCTTTAACCCCATGATGTAGTTGAAGATCCTTTTGGTCAGTCTGCATTCATCCATTCTTAGTAGGTGTCCGTAGAACTTCAACCTCCGTTTCCTCATTGTGTCCGTGATCTTCTCAGTGTATTTGTAGAGTTCTTCGTATTTTCTTATCCTCCAAGTCCGATCTGTAGTTTTCTGTGGTCCGAGTATTTTCCGCAGAATCCTCCTTTCTTTCTTTTCGAGTTTTTACTACTCCCCCTTTTTATTTAAAATAACACACGCCGAGGCGTACAATCCTTCGGGTTGTACTACCGATTTATAGTGTCTGATTTTGCCCTTGTAGGATTATGCCCGTTTTTTGCACTTGTTCTGCGTTAGCTTGTAGGTCAGGTCTAGTTTTCTGGCTCTTCCTTTATTTGCCTCCTTATCTAGTCCGTTGGGTTGGATCCATTCCTCCAGGTATATAAATTTCTCTGTTCTCTTTATCTTCCATGTTACTTTACCTCCATGTACCTCTCGCTTTGGTGCTTGAACCCCATATATTCTGTCTTTTTATAGGAGATTTTTACTGCGATTTCATGAAGACACTCAAGCATCTTTCGAGCGTCTTCTCGGTTATTGGCTAAGATAGCAAGTGTTTAGTCGCGGTGGTTGTTTCTCTTTGGACAAACGTTCGCGTGATTAAATCTAAGGCGGTTAATTCAGGGTTGCCAATAGATTCAATCGGCACTGGAATTTAAATGGTTGGGCGAAATAAAACTTGTACGCCTCGATAAACATGAATTTAATATTTAATTGTATTTTTAGCACTTGACGACGTGCTCTGTCGGAGTTTGGAATCTTCTTGGTGTGTTTGTGGCAAGAGGGTTACAACTGAACTGAGTGTGATTAGATATTGTTACAAACAGGAAAACTCAATCTCCCATTGGCCTGCCCCCACTGAACCAAGAAGAATTCCTACCCGAAGTGCACGTGGTAATTTCTATGGCTAATCTTAAAAACACCCAAAATTTAATATGCCAGAAACAGCTCCAAACACATTCAGCAAATACTCACTACCCTAACGACCAGATATTGGGAATCTGCTGGTCAGTTTAAGATAATCTTGATATAACTATTATATACCTACTTTTAGAAATACACTAAACAAGAAAATAGTTTTAAAATATAAAAATAACTTTGTTGGATCTTAACAGCAAGGTCATCCTTTCCCTCCCAAGACGTATTCTTCTTATTCTTTCAAAATTCAGGGCCTCTTCCCAGGTTTCCATTATTTTTTCCAATACGATATTGAAGAGCATTGGGGATAACCCATCTCCCTGTCTGAATCCTGTCGCAATTTCAAACGGATCAGAAATTTCCCCGAAGAACTTGATTTTCGAGATGGTATTCGTCAGTGATTGATGATTTCGTTTTTTTTTTTGTCAATTCCAAACTCTTTCAAGGGCCTAAATAATGATTGTCTGTCATTGAGTCGTATGCCTTTTTAAAGTCGACAGGAGCTCTAAGGAGCTTTTAAAGCTCCTTCGAGCTCTTGTCCGTAGAATGATTTTTAGATTGAATATCTGTTCGGCGCATGATCTCCTTTTCGCAAACCAGCTTGGTATTCTCCAATGAGGTGAGAAGCCTGTTCTTCCACTCCACTCAACAGAACCTTAGATAGTATCTTAAAAGCGATTGGAACAATTCCGAACAAGTCCGTTCCATTACATTTCATATTTTTATTCAATCATATATTATTAAGTTTTCTTTAGTCTTGTCTCGTCTTGTTTAATCCACTTTAGCCTTATCTAGTCTTGTTTAGCTTTGTCCAATCTTTCCTAATCTTGCCTATTCCTGCTTAATCTCGGATAAGCTAAACTTAGCCTATTTCTTCTTTAGCCTTCTATTATTTATTTATTTATTTATCTATATAATTTACCTACATTTGTGTTTTTATTTATGTACCTAAAGACTAAATACAATAAAATAAACTGCTATCGATATTACATTCTACCATTCTCCATTACCTGTTTGCTCTTTCCATTTTTTCTTCCGTCTGAGCAATTCCAAACCCTTTCCCCTTTCATTTAAATTATATCATATTGTAATTTAAATAAATCAATCATGTCATGTCCAGTCCAGTCTTGTTCAATAATATTAAAACAACTAATTGTAAATGATATTCATATTCAAAGGCATCAGTAAAGCCTGTCGATCAATAGGCATCAGTTAAGTTTGTCGATGAATAGACATTAGTAATGTTGGTTAATATGGCTAAATTCCGCTTCATTTCATCTATGAAAGGAATAGTTTAGTTTAGTCTTATATGATAATTCCATACTAATCAAGATTAGATGATCAGTACATGTTGATGAAGCCAAAAGGCAGAAAAGCGTTTATGGATGTTCATAATTATTAGTAGTATTATTTATCAGATTATTTATTATCAGGTTCGATTTATTCAACTTATTTGGAACTTTAGCGTTTTCGCTAAATTTAATGCGAATTTGTCGAAGTTGCAATAAAATACAATGCGTACTAATTAAAGGACAGCCAGAGAGCGCGTTGTAATTTAGTAATTCAGCGTTTTGACTAGCCGTTTTTTTGTTGTTGCAAATTTTTGCAATCGAAATTCGGCAATCGGAACGTTCTAAATTTATTATTAATCCTAATTCGCTTCAATCGCTTCAAATTGAAACAAAAATCGATTGAGGAAATTATTACATGCATATTGGAAGAAATAAAAGTAAATACTTTAGCCGTTCTTCTTTTGCCTTGTTTGCCTAGTCATGTCTCGTCTATCTAGTCTTGTCTGTCTAGTCTTGTCTGCCTATGAAGACTAATATTAAGACCGTAAGTAAAAAAAAATAGAGAAATATAACAATAGAGTGACGAATAATCCAACAAGCAGCTAATTCTGCAATCCTGACAGTTAAAAAGAGAAAGCATCGATGGTGGGATGAGGTTTGTGATGAGGTGGTTGCCCAAAGAATAAATGCCGGGAAAAAGTGGAACTCGGCCAGGAGACCTAAAGACTTTGATGTATTCCGCTGATGAAAATATGCAGCCAGAACTTTACGAAGAACTAAGCGAATTTATGAGAAACAGCTATTAGAACAGATCGATCAGGATTTTCAGTAACTGCAGGAGCCAAATCGAACAAATAATTATATTTATTCATATTATTATTCAATTAGTGAATTAGAGAACATTCTAATTCTTTTCTTGTTATCTAGTTATGTTTAGCCGTATCCATTTAATGCCTAATACTGTCTAATCTTGGAAGAACAGGTCTAAATGTAACCTTTTTTACATTGTACGAATTTATCAAATTTTGACCAGTGTGTAGAATATTAGTAACCTAATGATACATTATTTCCATTTCCAAGGGCATCATTAAAGTCTATCGATTAATAGGCATCAATAAAGTTGCTTAATATGACTAAATTTAGCTTTAATAATCCATGAAATTGAGAAGCAATTTTTGTTATTCTTGATGTGGGCATTCCGGTACTATACAATATCTATAAAATGTTGTTTTAACTTTTTTCATTATCGAAATAGCGTTTTAAACTGAATATCTTTTACTAATAACTGTCTATGCATATGGTAAACAATACAGAACGTGCCCTGTGACGTCATCCAAAGAGCGCGAGAAATATGGGCGTTCAAACAGGTCAAATTTAATCGGTACTTACATACATTATTTTAAAAATTAATTTGAACATATTGAACAGTATTTATAGTTTTTACTTAGGGATCGTCCATTAATCATGTGATGTTTTTTTGAAACAAGCAACTTTCTTGAACAGAATGAATGAAAAGTAAAGATGAATCATGTCAAAAGCATATATTTGTACTGGTATATGAACGTTGGGGTGGTCCTTATTTGGGGTTTTTTCGAATTTTCTTTCACGTCCTAAATCGGTTCCAAATAAATTTAAAATAATCCTGCCAAGTTATAGCTCTTAATATTAATCCGGCTCAAAGTTTTAAATGGAACATGGGGAAAATTATTTTCAAGAATTTTTTAGGGCGTTGACAAATGATACGATCCTAATAAACCATATATATTCTTATAGGAAATTTAATGCTCTATAAAAAAGGTCTCTAATGAGTGTTTGCTAATTCTACTGGCTTTTCGGTTTAAAAATCGCGCGTTCAAGGAAAAAATAAATACACATCATATATCACTACACCCCTCCCCCCTCGTGATATTTCGTGATTATCCACAAACCCCCTTCTCCCCCTATCGAGCTTCACGTGATTAATGGACGATCCCTTAGTTATAACTAAGTGAATTAAACAAATAAACAAAATTGATGCATATTCCATATTGATTTCATGTCAAAAATGCATATTAAAATTAAGTTTAAATTAATTATACATTTTAACATAAATAACAAGAAATATAGATATTGAATACATACATTATAAACCTGTTTATAAAGAAACTAAAACTCTGCTTTGTGTTTTGTTTTTAAATCTGCATAACACAATTACCAACATTTTATCCATGAGCTTCCAGAACACCTGCACGCCCTCCAATTTCTATACTTATTCTCAAGCGCCAAATGGTATATTCTCACATAGTTATTCAGTTACTCTTTTGAGTTACATAGCAACATCCAACCTCCATTAAGCTTCCTTTGAATCGCCAGTTTCTTATTTTTCTTATTTGTATTCGCGCTATGTAAAAACAAACTCTTTAATTGTAGATTCAATATAGACGCAATTGAATTGTAAAGTTACATATGTGTCGTTCATTGTAAAAGTGGTGCTACTGCATGTTTTTAAAATACAAAGTTTTTGTTAATGATATCAGAAATAGTTATATCTTTCTTTGCAAAAGTGAAGCATCTTCAATAGTTGCATTAAAATCCCATGAAAGGCGTTACTTATTTTCACAAGGAACTAAAACTCTAAATATTTATTATAAAAGTGAAGTAAGACAGTCAAGAGTCACTTTAATATTAAAGTACGTTCGGAGTTGATTCATTTTTATTGTGACCAATGTTTGAAACGTGGTGATACGTTGTGTTATAAAATTGATAAAAAATATTTTGGAAATTAAAAGACTTCAATTTGCAGAATGTATATCTGCAAAAGTTAATAGAAAACGTCCAAAATATTGGTCTCGTGCAGGAAAAAACGTGTTTTTCAAATATTTTATAAAGCCTAGTATCAACACAAAATCAGTGTGTAAGAAATATTTTCAAATAAAGTCTTTTCAAATAAGTGTTGGAAGTGTCTTTCGAAAGATGACATCACTCAATGTAAGGATAAACGTGGCACAACTAGTTCCCGAAAATTTGATGACTCTGATATTGTTGACGGCATTAAAAGTTTTCCTGCACATCAAAGCCATTATACACAAAGAGTAATCCTAACAGAACATATTTAAATTCCGGGCTAACTATCCGTAAGATGTACGACCTTTATAAAGAAAAATGTGACATTGAAATGGTTGAACCTAAAAAGTTATTACAGTAATTATTACTAGTATTACTTAAAAAATATTCAACACGAAGTTTCTGTTCTGTCTCCATCTTAAGACACATTAAATTTAAAAATACAATGAGTTGATTATTAAAACGTCAAGAAGGAGTTTGAGAACAAAAGCGAACATCATCATCGAAAAACAGATTCTGCAAGAGAAAACCTTCAGAATAAAGCGTATATACTAACATGAGGTTGATGAAGCATATATACTAACTTTTGATCTGCAGAAAGCTTTAGACTACCCAAAATCAACTACCTCAGTAGCATACTAAAAATTAACAAATCTGGTGACTTCGTCGCAGTGGAAAATGCCAACTATTTTGCGAGAATCAACTCAAAAAGATAGTGCTGAAGCCAATGTCAGCGTTAGCGACCCAAATATCTTACCTGA
The DNA here is from genome assembly GCA_944588485.1 of Phosphuga atrata. Classification (NCBI taxonomy): domain Eukaryota; kingdom Metazoa; phylum Arthropoda; class Insecta; order Coleoptera; family Silphidae; genus Phosphuga; species Phosphuga atrata. Next base: position 88,352,420 of record OX155892.1, on the reverse strand, counting down.
TAAGACCAGCAAAACTAATCTTCCTACGGACGGGCTTATCAAAATAAAAATACCAACATAGAGAACGAACCGGAGAGGCCAAGGTCTCCCTCATACACATATATAAATAATGGCAATTGGGAAATCCAACGACACCAAAAAAGAATGAATAGGAAGTCGAATATTTTTTTCGGAACTAACGACGATACATTTCTAATAAAAGCAGCTACGAGGTACGCTCACCTACATGTGTATCGCCTTGACCCGAAATTATCAGCAAACGACATTACTAACTATCTTAAGAATAAATCATTCAATCAAGTAATATTTACAAAACTCTTATCCAGACATCCATTTGAGTATTCGTCGTTCAATGTATCAGTATCAAAAGAGGAGCTGGAAAATCTAAGAAAACCGGATGTATGGCCAAGAAATACCTGCTTCAATAATTTTTTGCTGAGAATCGAGAAAAAGACAGAGAAGAAATAGTTTTAACCCGAAAAACACCATCCACAACAATGTTAAACCAGAACACGCAATTGTCAGGAATATCTACCAATTTAATGCTATTCCTAAACATACAAAGCATTAGAAAAAAACTGCACCAGCTAGAAATATTAAAATCTGCCCACAAACCTCTTTTCCTGTGCTTGTCAGAAATCTGGGTCAACGAAAGCATAGTAGCTCAATTACATATAGACAATTGTCATCTAATAAGTGCGTACTGCAGAGAGGCCATTGGCGGAGGAGTAGCTATTTGGGCACTGAACTCACCTAGTCACTAAAATACTGAAACTCAAACATTAAATATACATAATAAAAGCATTGAAAAACATCTAAATCGAAAAACCACACAAATTATTACAGTTTATCGACCTCCCACAGACTCGGTGCTGCTGTTTTCAACTACTCTGGAGAACATACTGGACAAAATCTTTACACCAGGTTCTGATATTATACTGGTAGGAGACTTCAATGTCAATTTCGAAATTATTAATAATTATAAATTATAAATAAATACAAAGAAAAAAAGAATCTCCTAAATTTACTAATGTCATATGGACTAGTGGACCTTGTCAAGGAATATACAAGGATTACACTAATATCTAAAATGTTAATTGATAACATTTTTGCTAATGCGTCATATCCAACAACAATTCTTATAAAAGACACGCCCATATCAGACCACTGATTCTTTATACTAAAACGAAACATAAACAAAATGAATACTCAGAAGGAACATTTTACAAGGAAATTCAATAATACCAACAAAGACAGATTTCGCAATGCTTTAAGAAAAGAAACGTGTACGTGTACAGCGGGAGGACATGTACAGCACAAATAACTGCGACCAAAAAAACGGCGGCCTTCATTCTGACCCTACAATTCCACTTCTTTACATTATTTCCGTTAATAAAGACTAAAAAGCATACAAAAACCTGGATAACCGCAGAAATAAAAACATCAAGCAGAAATCTGAAAGACCTATATGTGCTGCAGAAAAGATACCCACACCTAAAAGGGATATATCTACAGAATAAAAAAAGCATGATAGCTTAATCAAAAGAACAAAAACAAATTTCTACGACAACAAACTGCAGAGGTCTCAAAATAAACAGAAAACGATGTGGGAAACAGTTAATGAACTTAATAATAACTGTAAAAGAAAAGATAAAATCTGCATAAAATTTAACGAATCCCTACTAATAATCCATATGATGTTGCAGACGCTTTTAACCAATTCTTTAAAAATGCCCCGGAACTAGTAGCTAAACTAAGAAGACTGGAAGACTATTCGGTTAAGGAAATGTCTTTTATATTTAGAAAATTTAAAACGAAAAATAGCTGCGGCCCAGACCTCATCCCGTGCTCTATAATAAAGGAATTTGAAAGCGAGCTAGTACACCCTATCACTTACATCGTCAACTGCTCGTTCAAAAATGATATCTTCCCTACATTGTGTAAAACGTCCATAATTATTCCGATATTTCAAAATGAGAAAAGAACTAATATTAATAATTACAGGCTCATAGCCTTAGTATCGGTTATAGGCAAAATTATTAAATACTGTATGGAAAATAGACTGCTCCCATTCATTAATAAATATGGTCTAATCACGAAGCAACAGCATGTCTTTAGGAAGGAGAAATCCAGAAAAAAACAGCTATTGTTGACTTCGACAATATAATTTTGTCAGAAATAGACAAAGGCAATTGTCCAGCGGGCAGCTTCTGTGACCTGTCAGAGGCATTTGACTGCGTCTCTCAAAGTATACTTCTAAATAAATTAAACTCCTATGGGATAAGGGGAAAGACTGGTCAATGGTTCGAGTCATTTCCGCAACACAGGAAACAGTTTGTTAAAATTGAGCATAATGGTAATATTGGAACTTCTGAACCAATCAAAACAAACATCGGAATCCCGCAAGTGTCCTGGCACCGACATTTGTTCTCCCTATATACGGCCGATATGATAAAATACACTGAAACCGATCATTGTGTCCTATATGCGGATGACTCCAGTTTTATCGTATCTAAGGAGAATAGTCAAATTATAGAAGCGTCGACCAACATGCTGCTTCAAGGCATCTTTCAGTGGTTTAGTGGAAACAACATGTGCTTTAATGTTAACAAAACAAGATACATCATATTTCAAACGGTAAGAAGAGCTATCACGGATAACCTGGAACTACAGATTGGGCAGGATAAGATACAGAGAGCAAGTCGAGTGAAATTCGATGAAATATACCTGGAAGAACACCTAACATGGAACACAATGGCGAACAACATTATATGTAAAATAAATAAAGTATCGTATCTGCTAAGATATATACGCCACATAATCAGTGAACTTATACAAGTACAGATCTTCCACGCAGAAATACAATCTGTTATGGGGTATGGAATACTCGTGTGGGGCTCATCGCCACTCAGTAAAGAAATTTTAAAAGACCAAAAGAGAGCCTTAAGATGTCTCCCGGGCATCTCTATTAGAAATTCATGTAAACCCCACTTTATAGAATTGAGAATTTTAACGACCCCTTGCACCTATATCTGGGAATTAGCCTGCTACATTTACAAGAACAAAACACAATTCTCCACCAATAAAGATCTACACAGCCACTATACAAGAAATCGTGAAAAGCTCTATCGTCAGAAGATAAATTTGACAATAAGTAGTAAAGCTCCGGATAAAATAGGCATCGGAACTTACAATAGTTTGCCGGACAACCTAAAATCAGATAACTCACTCAAAAGTTTCAGAAAAGAATTAAAAAGTCTATTGATTGAGAAAGCCTACTATAGTCTGGAAGAATACTTCGAAGACAAAGTGCAGCTGTGAAGAACTCAATTATGCCTGCGACCGTTTTGATATCATCACTGGTACTATTGTCTCTTGTATTGCTGGTACTATAGGTATTATTATCTTACTATAAAAGAAATCTTTATTTATACAATCTGGGAATATTTGCTTTAATATTGCTTTAAAAATAACACAGGATACATGAATGCCTGGGACGAAGTTGAAGGTGGAAGACGTTCTCAAGACGTAGCAACATATCTTAAGTGTGTGAAAATGAAAAATGCCGAATTTTTTACCAGTAGCTTAGAAAATTCTATTACAAATAGAAAAAAAAACCGCTTGCGGTTGACTTTAATTTACTAAATATTAGATGTCTTAGGTTTGAGAAAAATTATACTTTAAAATTTCAATTTATAAAAACACAAAATCCCGACACATCCTTGTATTTAAAAGAATTTTTAAAGAATTAATAAAAAAAAAGACGACCTTGTACAAAATTCGACCCACTTTACATCAAGAATACATCAAGAAGCTTAGTTACTAACGCAAAGAAGAAAGATATGCTTGATCTTCTACCACACATTCCGCCAATTTACCACCATTACTACAAAAATCTTCCCGATTCGAACTCTTTCAAGCACACGTATTGCTGATGAGCGTTCATCTGACGACGAAATGATATATGAAATAAAACACTATACCTACACCTGTGTAAATCCAGAAAAAAAAGTTTAAGTACATTTATTAAATTAGTTTTATTTTGATTTTCTAAGTTTTTTTCAGATTATTATATCTTTGATTTCTATTAAAGAATAAAAATTAGGAAATATTGAATGAATGCTGAATGAGTTACAAGGAGATAATCCACTAATCCACACAATGAGCGACACACACACACACACACATATATATATATATATATATATATATATATATATATATATATATATATATATATGTATATATATATATATATATATATATATATATATATATGTGTGTGTTGTATATATATATATATATATATATATATATATATATATATATATATATATATATCTTTCTCTTATAATCTTTCTGACAATATAGGACTTAATAAATTGAAACATTTCACTGTTTAGCTGTTGTGGTAAGCAAAGTGACTGGAGTGAATTATTAGGATGATGAATAGTGCTAGCGCAATAATGGCAGATTGGTTTGTTAGATGCCAAACAACGTTATGATGTATATATAGGTCGTATATTGCATGTTGTTTGCGGAATAATTTATGAATAAATTTTATGTCGGTGCACCGCCGAATCCGGTCAATGCTTTATTAACTAGTTTTTGAATTACTATTAAAACAATCATCAATCTGTGATATATATCAACACCGTGTTATTTATATACAGTATAATTGGAAGGGCTATCACCATATTTATAAATGAATGGAAGTGTTGTACCTATTTAGCTATATTTAAAATCATGCATTTATACGAATGTCAAGAGATTTTCACTAAGAACTAATACGACACGGATGTGTATGTGTGTGTGTGAATAGATAGTAAGTCAGTTTTTAATAAAAAAATGTTAGTTCAAATGGTTTTTTTCCTTGTTGTTTTTATGACGCTTGTCATAAATCAAACCAAGCGTACATTCTAGAAAACGTTATGATCATTACACAGTCCGATAGGGACTTGACAAGTGAAAAATTAACTCAACGAAATTCAATTTAAAAAATCCCATTCGAGCATGTCTTTTCAATTTATATTACCAAATAGTTAATAAAAAAGCACGTTATCAAATATTTTAAGATTATATGCCATAAACCATTATTTTTAAGCAACTCATGTAGATAGATAACTTCTTAGCCGTATTATTTAGTAATATAGATATTATATAATTCCCAGTAAAAATTTAAACAGAACGTTTTCGAATTTTACATTGCAACTTTATACAATTTTCAAGATACGACATTTGAATGGCATATCTATATGTATGCTATTCAAATGTCGTATTTTGAAAATTGTATACAGTTCCAATGTTCCTCTTCAAAAATCCTCTTCATTCCTGCATTATGTTCTTTCTTCCATTCGTCCGTCCACTTTTTTCCTGGTATCTTTGAGAGCAGTTCTTTATCAAATTTATGGTGCATTATGTTGTTTCTGAATTTAACCCTATCATTCATGTCGTGTATCTTGATGTTTAGCTGCTTGAGGTCTTCTTCAGTTTCCTGTATCCATTTGGACATATTTTTACTGTTGAAGGTAATTTTGATTTTTTTTTCGTAATTCTGTTCTGGTCCATTCTGTATATGTGACCAAAAAATTTAGCTCGCCTCTTTCTGAAAGTGTCAGTGATAGGTTCTACGGTTTTATACATTTCTGACGATGGTCTCTTAATCCATATTCCCTCCTTATTCACCGGCCCCAAAAATTTTTCGAAGAATTTTACGTTCTTCTTTCTCTATTTCTGATATATATATATATATATATCTATATATATATATATATATATATATATATATATATATATATCATTACATATATCATTACATAAAGATCTTAATCCACTCATTCCTCTTTCCTGAAGACTCCTCAATATCTCTACTGGAATTCCATCCACCCTAGCAGCTTTGCATGATTTCGTGACCTTCATTGATCTTTCTACTTCTGCTATCATAATGCCGGATCCCATATTGCTTGAACAGACCGAGTCTTCTCTTTCCAATTCCAGTACCCTTGACTTTTCGTCCGTTTGATAGAGGTCTTTCATGTATTCTTCCCGTCTATTAAGGATTTCTTTCTCGTCTTTCAGCATTTTTCCGTTCTTGTCTGCTACTTCATTACTACAAACTGCTCTTGATATTCTATCCCAATTAATCTCTTTTATTTTGTTCAAACAATGTCATGCCGGCCTAATCTTTCCAGTCCTTCCATTTCATTAGAAAGGTTTTCCGGCCACTTGTTCTAAGCTACATCAGTTTTTTTCTTAACTCCGTGTTTAGCTTTCTATATGTTCTCCTTCCTTCATCTGTACAAATACTTACATTGTACATCTGTACTTCTCTCGTCCATCTTTGCTATCATTACCTGATTTATCCTAGGATTTTTTGATCTTGTTCCTTATATCCAATCTTCTGTTCAGCTGTGTTTATAAGATGTATATGTTACCGTGAATAACCGAAATTGGAGAATTTCGACTTTCACCGAAGCCAAACATGTGTGAATGTCAAAACATTCCAAATATGGCAACAGATGAATGTCAACACATACCAAATACGTCGGTGAAAGATCGAATATTTCATTACTTTGTTGTACATTCAAACTCTCACCGGTGTATATCGACAATCACAGATACGCTCTGGTGGAGGTCCAAAATGGAGATGCCGACAGAGAGGCGACTGGCTCTCTCCCGCCAAATCATTTGTTCTGCTGGGAGTCAATCAGCTTTATCCGTCTTATGTTGCAATAAATAAGATTTAAATCACATAATTAAGTAATTTTTTTATTACCATTATTTTCGTTTCTCATTTAGATGTAGTGTGCGTTTTAATTATTGGTCACTCCTCTCAGAAGGAGCGGCGAAAAAGTTACGTCACCCCTGTGACGTTTTATAGCGACTGAATTAGGAAGAAGAAAATATAAATCTCCGAGATGTTTAACATTCACCACTAGTGCATGGTGAATGTCGATATTCACCGGTGTATGCCGGAAATAAGGGTATTTAGCAAATATTTCGGACATACACCAAGCGACTATGTGAATGTTGACATTCACCGGTGAAAGTCGACATTCCTCAAATTTCGGTCTTTCACGGTAACATATACATTGTATAAGATTATTCAAAAACTATCGAAATTCTTGTATGTTTGGAATGTTTATACATTGCTTGTACTTGAGTGAAAAACTATTTACTTCGCACAATATATGCTTTGAGAATAAAATGTAAACCTTTCGAATACACTCGTAAAATTCTGCAAATATACCTGTGAAATTGAATTGTGTGTAAATGTAATATACTCATACATATGTTTCAATTGTATATCATATTCCAATCTACTGTGTGACAGAACTATAAATAAAAAAAATACTTTACAGAGAAAATTTATTAATATCTGCTTTATTTTTAACCTTTGTTAATACCAATATGATTTCAAAAATAATTTAATCAATTTGTATTTTTTAAAAACTAATTAAAATTTAATCCACTTGTATTTTTTAAAAACTTATTGGCTAATACTATCTTAGACTTTCCCTTAGATATCCTCTAGCATTTTTTTTAATAAAAATATTGTGAAAGCTTAAAAACTTTTTTCTATTTTGCGTCTGTAATGAACTCAAGCATTACAGAACAGCACTCATATGCGTGCGGTTAAGGCTCGCCGAGTGCGATACAATTTTTCTCAATATATATCGTCAATTTTTTTATTTAGAAATGGCATAAAAGGGCGCAAAATAGAAAAAATTCTAAAAAAAACTCGTTCGTAAGGCATTTTTCGGCACTTTTCCATTTACTCCTCGTCGTTTTCCAAACTTGGACGCGTGCTGTAAAATCGCCCTTACTGAACTCGTCCTTCAATATACTATTTTAATTCATATAATATAAGTAATAAACAATATTTAATATAAATTTAATACTTAAGTAATACTAATAGTCAGCCCATGTTATCATTTTCCCCCTTCACATCTTTTTGATATGGTACCATTATTCCCCCTTATCAATGATATGATACCAGTACAAGGTTGTTGAAAGTGAAACCTCCCTTTTTCATTGTCCATGAAATGATCACAAAGATTATTGTCAGGTTTGAATTGTTTGTGTCGATGGGTCATCCACTCGCCGAAATGTTGCATATTCGCAATTATCAAGATTTTTTGGTAATTTGAGGTACTCGAAGAAATTACTGGCGTAATGCGTGATAATTTCACGTAATTCTTTGGTAATGCGAAGTACTCGAAGAAATCACAAGCGTAATGCGTAGTGTCAGATAATTTTTAAAATTCTTAGGTACTGCAAAGTAATGTCACGTAAAGGAGGGGAATTTGAAATAATTTCTTCTAATGCCCTGAACGTTAAGCTACGTACACACGGTATAGAAAGCTAGCGTATAGTCCTGCTATAGTTTGACTATAACTGTGTGATCGTTTCGTATAGTCCAGACCTATTTGTATAGTTTAACTACACGAAGCGATCACACAGCTATAGTCAAACTATTGCAGGAGTATACGCTTATTTTCTATACCGTCTGTTGTTACTACCTATAAAGATAAAAGTGCTAATAAGAAGACATCACGTTCGTGGCATCGTCATTAAATAACAAGTGTGTTGAAGTTTTTTACATTTATTGAAATTGGATTGAAATTCAGCAAAATTTGCACACTCAAGTGCTTTTTCACATGTTTATTGACGCTCCATCGCATTGACGCTGTTTATTGACGCTCTATTTTTTCAAATTGTCTCAACTAGAATATACTGAACCCAGCAAGCTCCACAGGGCCATAAAAAATGAATCCATTTTTTAATTGCAATATCTTTTTCTTTTGGCCATATGAAGCTATCTAGTCTACATTTATTTTTTTAAATAATAGTATTTTTTTTATCTCGAATTATACAAGTCTATTGCAAAGGCTATTGCGTCTTCTAATTCACTGTCACTTGTATTCGTGTCTTCGCCTTCAGAAGTACACATTTCTTTTGGATCATAATTCTGCTTTCTACTGTGATAATACTTTATTTTCTTTTAGAGATGTAATTCCTTTTACGTGATGAATTCTATCTGATGATAGTCGGCCAGATTTAGTACTGAATAACCAGAGCATGGGACAAGAGCATGAGAACATGAGATGAGCATGGGACAAGTTTCTCGTTCCAAATTCCATCCCGTGGGACGGATCCCTGTCACTGTCTCATCCCATTACATTTTTGTCCCACCGTCCCATCCCATAAACTTAAAATTTTCGTTCGATCCCATCCCGGTCGCGCGGCCCGTCCCATTCATCCCATTTTCCCATAAAGCAAACTTTCTTCTTGGTTTTGACTCTCTTTACGACAATTTGTTCGAATTTAATGTTTCCTGAATTTCTTTATCTGACAATGAGTAATCCTTTTTTGTCGCAATCGGACCATAAGACTTTTCAGGAACAACGTCGTTATCACAGAAATTTCCTGGGCTGGACATATTAGGGAAGATTTGCGTATTGACACGATAAGCAATTAATTATGCACGGACTAGATCTACTAGATTATCAGAACTCGTCCCACTCCGTGCCATACAAAATTGTCGACCATCCCATCCCACGCGACGTTCATACCACTCATTCCATCCCATGGGACGATCCCATGCTCATCTCTAGTGCAAAGCCATTTTGTTAGTTGATCCTGATATGGCTTTTTCTGCTTTTGATTTTTTTGTTGATTTTCCTGTAACGGAGTGCTTCAACATTTAAAAAAATCCTGTGATATTTTCTTTGCTAAATGATTTGAATATTTGTATATCACCAACGATATTTAGATTACCTGTAATTCTGCAATTTCTAAAGGTCTTTTTTAATTGCGCTTTGTACTGTTTCACAAGTTTGAAAAAAGGAAGCTATTTTATATGGCGTAACGTCAAAATTATTTATTACTTTACATAGTTCCCTGTTTCTGAAGATTTTTTTTTTGCGGCAGGATTACCATTGCCTTTAAGAGCTTCCTCGGGAGCTTCTCTCAGAGCTTCCCCAGTAAGAGTTTAGTAGAAGCTCACTGTCCTACTGCGGGGCGGCGCATGACGACGCGCATGATGAGCTCATGCGGGTGTAGTGAGGACGTAATAGGCCGAGGCCGCACTACGTTTTTTTCTACGCTATACCGCTCGATAAACACACAGTACGCTATGGAAAAAATCAGTCGCGGGAAAAAAGCGCAACTGAGGCCGCTTGTATTAGTTTGCTTGAGTCACAAAATCACGCGATTAAAAACCGCGGTTTAGCCGTAGTGCGGTCTAGGGCATATGGATGTAATGCGATTATAATGTGAACGTAATTCAGGGAATGCAAGAGTAATTCAAGAAATCCAAGAGTACTTTGTGTAATGTAGTGTAATACTTACGTACTGTTAAGGAATTAAAAGTATTGTGCAGTAATGCATCTAAATATTAACATGTATTGCTAGAGTGGATAATCCGTCGAATAGAGTCTAATTTAGTATAATCTAATCTAGTCTAATCTCATCTGGTCTCATCTGGTGTCATTAAGTCTCACCAAATCTCATCTAATCTTATCGAGTTTAGTCTCATCTGCTAAATTTTATCTAGTCTCATTTAATCTCATCTAATTGAATCTTGTCTCATCTGTCCTTATAATTAAAAAAAAAGAGTCCTACTGGTCCTATCGATGGAGCTCCTTGGCCAGCAGGAGTAATTCTGAGTGGTGAATCTCAGCTTCATTCTTGCTTCATTTTCGATTCGTAAGATAGAATCAAATAGTCGTAAGTCTTCGAGATCTTAGCCAGCTCGTATTGCAAGTCGCTGATTTTCCGATTCTTGCTGTCCAGCATTTTTTGGCCGACAATTATTATTTAAGAAACAAATAGATGTAGATTAATTACAATATTGGAAATTATTTAATTTTTTAATGTTGGTTCTCACAAACTTTGACATTTTTACTAATTAAAATTTATTAGGTTATGGTTATGTCATTTTTCCAAATGTCAGACGCACAGTAAAATTTAAAAAATCACTCTTATTTTCTACATTATCGTGACAAATGTGGTGTAAAGTAGCGTTTTTTTAATTAGATTTTATTGTTTTATACTTAATTTATTTTGTAAGTGTTCCTGAAAGGTTAAAATTTACTGGTCACTTTACCGCATCGTAGCCGTACTTTGCAACACTGTACGTAAAAATCTAGTTTCCCAAGACGTATACACGATATCAAAGCTAGCTTTACAATTCAGGAGGCCAACAAATAATTTCCAATATTGTAAATAATCTAAATAGTTGGGAAAGATGGTTCGTTCTGAACCCTCCACCTACACTTCCGACCCCCCATCACTCTCCCACTATCGGTTCCCTACCCCACTTCCGGTACTCACTCAGACTTCGGGTTCCCAACCCCCCCCAGTTCACACCCCACTTTTGGTTCCGGAACTGGAAGTGGGAACCGGAAGAGGGAAATCTTTTGGAACTGGAAGTGGGGTAGGAACCGGAAGTGGAATGGGAACCGGAAGTTGGGTTGAAACCGGAAGTGGGGTGAGAACTGGAAGTGGGATGTGAACAGGAAGTGGGGTGGGAAACGAAAGTGGGGGTAAGTACCGGAAGTGGAGTTAAAAGCGGAAGTGGGAACCGGAAATGGGATGGGAACCGGACGTGGGGGACCGGAGGTGGGAACCGGAAATGGGATAGGAACCGGACGTGGGGGACCGGAAGTGGAGGCGGAGGCTTTATTTGTTTCTTAAATAATAATTGTCGGCCAAGAAAAAATATACAAATTTCGTGTGGAAATGCTCCAGCTCCAGCGCTCCAGCTAATGGGGAGCTGTCGCGTTGTAAACGAGCTGTCGCGTTGTAAAATCAAACTTTCCATACTCTAATGTAAATAACTAATACAATGACATCGGGTGAAGATTTATTTCTAAGAATTTCTGTGGTCACTTGAGCAATTTGTTACCGGTTATCATGACAACATGCATAAATTAACTTCGCCGGCCGATCACGCGAACGCAAGGAGCAATCCAAACGCAATTATAACCAAAATTTGTATTTTTGCAAATTGCGGAAACTATTTTCAACATTTTGGTTCAAAATATCGGGAATTAACTTACCTTTGAGTTCTCGCAGTTTTCCGGAATCTCGGTCCGGTTTTTCCAGGAATTCCTCGCAATTTTCCGGGAATGCAACACAACACAGTTTTCACACGGCGAGCTCTGGGCTCAGTAGGGGTTCACACATGTGCACCAAAAAATAAAAGCCTGCATCGTGTAATATTCTTGCTAATAATCTTACTAATCTTGTCTAACTAATCTTGTCTATCTAATCTTGTCTGTGTAGTATTGTCTGACTAATATTGTCTGTCTAGACTTGCCTGTCAAGCCTTGTCTGTCTAGGCTTGTCTGTCTAGCCTTGTCTATCTAGTATTATCTGTCTAGTCTCGACTGTCTACTCTTGTCTATCTAGTGTCTATCTAGTCTTGTATGTCTAGTCTTGTCTATCTGGTATTTTCTGTCTAGTCTTGTCTGTCTATCTGTTGAGACAGACAAGGCTAGACATACAAGATTAGTCAGACAAGACTACACAGACAAGATTAGGTAGACAAGATTAGGTAGACAAGATTAGGTAGACAAGATTAGTTACTTTATTTACAAAGTAGGCTTTGATTTGTTGGTGCGCATGTGCGAACCCCTACTGAGCTCAGTACTCGCCGTGTGTAGGCTGTGTTGTGTTTCATTCCCGGAAAATCGAGAGGAATTCCTGGAAAACCGGACCGAGATTCCGGAAAACTGCGAGAAATCAAACGTAAGTTAATTCCCGATATATTGAACTAAAATTTGGAAAATAATTTCCGCAATTTAAAACAATACAAATTTTGGTTATAATTGCGTTTTGATTGGTCCTTGCGTATCGTGTGATCGGCCGGCGAAGTTAATTTATGCATGTCGTCATGACAACCAGTAACAAATTGCTCACGAGACCACATAAATTCTTAGAAATACATCTTCACCCGATGTCCTTGGAAATAATATTGAGTACACGCTATAATTCACGTAATTTGAACCGGCGATTTATTTATCAATATTATTTTCCTATCTGATTTTACCCGATTCTACATGAATTTTTAATTTAATTTAAAATAAATAAATATTGTAATTATTATTACGATAGGAGTAAATGAAATTAAAATGAGACTACATGACACTAAATGAAACTATATGAGACTATATGAGACTAAACAAGATTTGAGGGTACTAGACGAATGAAGATGAGACTAAATGGGATTAGATGAAACCAGATAAGACTAGTTGAGATTACATGAGACTAGATGAAACCAGATGACTCTGGATAAGATTAGATTAGAGATTATATAAGATTAGAATAAATTACACTAAATCAGACTAGATTGGACTATTTTAGACGAGATTAGCATAGATTAGACTAGATTACCCTAAATTAGACCATATGGGGCTATATGCGTTTCAATGAAACCAAATGAGACTTGATAAGGCTAGATCAGTTTTTATAAGATTAAATAAGACTAGGAAGGTTTTTTTAGGTTTTTCCAGGAATTCCTCGCGATTTTCTGGGAATGAAACACAACACAGCTTTCACACGGCGAGCTCATTAGGGGTTCACACATGCGCACCAACAAATCAAAGCCTACTTTGTAAAAAAATATAAACTTGTCTATCTAATCTTGTCTGTCTATTCTTGTCTGACTAATCTTGTCTGTCTAGACTTGCCTGTCAAGGCTTGTCCGTCTAGTCTTCTCTGTCTAGGCTTGTCTGTCTAGCCTTCTATGTTTAGTCTTGTCTGTCTAATCTTGTTTGTCAATGTTTGTGTGTCTAGTCTTGTCTGCCTCAACAGATAGATGGAGAACACTAGACATACAATACTAAATAGAGAAGACTAGACAGATAAGAGTTAACAGTCGAGACTAGACAGATAAGACTAGATAGACAAGGCTTGACAGACAGGACTAGAGAGACAAGACTTGATAGACAAGACTTGACTGACAATATTAGACAGACAAGAGTAGACAGACAAGACTAGACAGGTAAGACTAGACAGGCAAGACTAGACAAATAAGACTAGACAGACAAGACTAGACAGACAAGACTAGGCAGACAAGACTAGGCAGACAAGACTAAACAGACGAGACTAGACAGACAAGATAGATAGAAAAGTCTAGACCAGGCCTGGGCAAAGAGCGGCCCGGGGGTCGCATGCGGCCCCTGTCGACATTTTATGCGGCCCATAAAATGCCACCAGGGGCCGCATGCGGCCCCTGGCGACATATAATAATATATCTATCTCATGACGATGCGCCCAAAAAAATATATCTATCGCATGACGACGCGCATGCGGGTGCAGTGGGGACGTAATATGGACGTAATGCGAATATAATGTGAACGTTATTCAGGGAAATGCAAGACTAATTCATGGAATTTAAGAGTACTTTGTGTAATGAGGTGTAATACTTACGTACTGCTAAGGAATGTGCAGTAATGCATCTAAATGTTAATATGTATTGCAAGAGTGGATGATCCCTCGGTTTGTGTCGTCTGCCCAAGTTTGTCTCGCTGTAAAGTTGGTACGTTAGTAGTCACATTCGTTTTATTACAACAAATGCGGTCGGAGATCGCTCTGATTGATCACTTGTATCTCAGAATTATAAGCTAATGCTCTTACCTATAGGCTACGTCGCCGACTACTTGACTTTTAAGCTTTCATCTATCACAAAATTATGTTCATCTTCAAACATTTTATAGATATACTAAATTATTATTTTTTAAATATACCAAATTATTAACTTTTTGTTTAGAAACACGAAACTTATATATTAACACATTAAGAAACATATTAACAATTAAAAAATATCTAAATTGATACCTACAGAACCATATAATATAGATTTAGATCAGAAACTAAAGGAATATTTATAAAAACTCAACATCTAAATTTGAGATGTACTCAATTTAAAGTGTAGTAAATAGAAAAATTTAGATGTTTTAGGATGCCCTTGTTTTGCTTATTTGGGCTGCGAATCTATTTGGTAAAAGCACTAATAGGCAGCGATTTGCAGCGTTTTGTTGGTTTCATGGCCTTGGGAGCGCAAAAAATTGTAAACAAATCGCATCGAAGCGAGCGCAATCAGTGCAAATATGTGAAGGTGAGTTCGATCCTGAACGTTTTAGTTAATAGCGTGCGATTTTCGGCTACGTATGAATTTTTTTTGTGAGCAAAAATTGTGGAAATTCAGTGAAAATTGTGCTAAAAGTTTGTGAGATTGTTTTGCAACATTTCGTGAGACTTATTGTGAAATTGTTGTTGAAATTTATACTTTGGTGAGTTATTTTTTGCATTTATTTATTAACTAGATTTAACGAAAGTTTATCGAATTTCAGAAATAAATATAAGTTGTTGAAGAGGATGAAAAAAATAGTTTGTAAAATTTTGTTAAAATTGTTAAAAATTTTATAAAATTTGGCTTTTGAAAGCATTGTTAAAGCATTGTTAATTTGTGGGAATGTGTAACTTTAATTAAAATTCGTAATAATGAGGGGAAATTAGTGGAAAAATATCGGGAATCTGAAAAAAAATATTTTTCTATAAACTCAAGAAATTATCAAAACTAGATTTGCAATAATCAAGATCAAGTTAGATCTAGTTAAAAACTAGACCAGGTCTTGAAGGTTTTATCTAGGCTACATTTTTAAGAATCTGTTCTGATTGTATAGACATGATTGTATAAACATGATTTGTCAAGACTTGGTTTTGAATATTTCATCTAACAAATCTGAGCGTCTCTCTGATTATAACTTCGGGCTATATATTGTAAACTAAACTTGTAATAATTTATCGTATTATATAAACTAGACTTGCTCCTAAATGTTTCATCTTGCCTAGATTTTTTATAATGTAGTCTGTTTATAATAATATTTATACACTTGGTTTTCAAGGTTTCATCTAGGCCAGGGGTGACGATTTTTTTTTTAATTGTTACATTTTCAAATGCGAAATTGCCAAGTAATTCTTGCAATAACTAAAAAAAAAAATTCTGACTGTGAAAAACAGTTAGCGTAATTAGCCTGAATGTAATACTTCCATATCAAGTTTATCAAGTTTATCGAAATTTTGAAATTGGGAAAATTGCAAGGAGAATTCGGAAATGTTATTAAAAGAAGTTTAATACAAATATTATTGTTTTTATATTCATCATACCATATTTTTCGGTTCTGGGGATGTGGCCTAAGTATTGTAACTTTCATTTCTTTATGGTGAAGGGTATCTCCGTTTCTTTCTTCATTCTGCTCAAGTACCTCTATGTTCTTTATGTCTTTGTCCACCCACAGTATTCCCATAGTATACCCATATTTCGTTTATTCCCATATCGTTTTTGTTGTTTCCTTTAATGTAATTTTTTTAAACTAGATGTATGTACATATCAAGAATTAACACGTTCACAGGGTTTGCGAAAAATCATTGCAGATCTCGGCAAGCGCATACATGTGTACACTCGATGAGGTCATCCTGTTTCAACATGTTACCGCATATTATCAAGCAGCCGCGATCCTGAAGCTGCTGAAGCTTGCCTGAAGCTAAGTTCATTTCAGAAGTAACCATCGCGGGTCATATTTAATAGTTTTACCAGTACGGCATCTTTACCTACAGGTTATTATATATATTTTTTCTTAAAATTATTAAATTTTAATTGTATGATGTTTAGTAATATATTATAATATTAATTAACAAAGACGCGTAAATGAAAATGACAATTAAAGGGTGTAACGTTTATTTGTACAAATTTAGTTGACATCAGAGCATATCATGTTTGCAGTTGTATTTTGTTTTGTTTTTGGATTAGTTGTTCACGATTAATTTGAAAAAAAAGCTGCGCATGCTTGCGCCAATTGGAGATAATGCTGGTATAAAGCGCAAAAGAATACTAAGTTTTAACGATTTTTTTGTGGAAAAATGGTTTGTGATATCAATGTTCTGTTTACACACATAGTTTATTTATACTTTGAACGTTATCCTTGAATATTTATATAGCAAAACAATGTGAAGTGGTCAAGATATCTGCATCAGCGGAAGACGTGTTTTTCACTGATTTGGTCTAACTGCTGACAGCGCAGAACAGAAGTAAAGTAAAATTTATGAAAAAATTCCTTGAAACACGTATAACGTGTCCTAAAGACCTCATTCCGGATTTGACAAAAATATATCATTTTTTGTAGCTGATTTCTAGAAAAGATGGCAAAAAGATAACAGAAAACATGACAGATTCTTGTAAAAACCTGGTTAGACACTTCCATAAATTTACATACATGTATATAGTTCAGAAAAAAAAAACATATTAAACTTTGTATTGTTATTAAAAAGATTTGTACTTAGTTCAAATATTTTTTGCCAAGAAATCATGCATTCGGCCCCTCCACTGTGTCTGACATTGTCGAAAGCCTTGCTATAGTAAATAAAACAAGCAAATACGTCTTTATTGACATCACGGCAGTATCCCAAATGAATGTAGCGCTTCCCTAGTACCAAAGCCGTTGCTGAAACCAAATTGTGTATCGCTTATTTCCGACTCACATTTTCAATCGATTCTTGAATAAATAATTCTAAGAAACACTTTCAGTACATGAATCATCAAGCTTACCATGCGATGTTCATTACAATCGAATGCATGTGGTTTCTTCGGTATGGTGATGAAAGTTGACCCTAGCCACTCGGTCAGTAAAATGCCCGTTTTGTAATTTATGTTCATTAGCTCCGTTAGAATGTTGATTTATCGTCATCAACCAGCTTGAGCATCTGCTGTTTTTTTATTCACTGTTGGCAAAAGTTACCTGGTACGTAAACATTTCTAAAAATTGGTCCACTAGTCAATGTATAATTCTATTGAAATATATCAATTGAAAAATAAGATGCATACTCTCACGGTGAGGCATAAGATAAAGCTTGAATGTGGTTTAAATCTTCTTCTTCTTTCCGAAAGCCTAAAGGCCTGTTTTCCCATCACCCATTGCAATGCTCTTGAGATTATGACGACCAGCTGTCCTTCCATCTCTTTGGTAGTCGTCCAGGTGGTCATTGGACATGACCATTTGCCATCATGGATATGAAGCTGGTTTTTTGTCTCACGCGATTTTTGTTAGTCTGCGCTCTTCCATCCTAGATATGTGTTTATTCCAGAAGCTCCTTCGCGCACGTATCCACCTCAATACATTTTCTGTCTCGCATTCTTCCCGAATTTCTTTACTCCTTCTTTGGTCTTTGAGTGTGTTTCCCGTACTTGCTCTCATTTAATTGGTGCGCGAAATCCTTTTGTATTACGCATGTATTTTTCCAGATAGTTGTTCTCAAGGCTCCTGCTATTCTGGATGACTTGTTGATCTGGTTTCGTACGACATTCTTGAGGTCACCGTAAGGTGATATTGTTGTTCACAGGTAGTTAAACTCGAAGGCCTGTTCTATTATTTTGTGTTTAATTCTAGCTTGCATCTGCATGGTTCCCTGGCAATTAAAATGCTTTTCGTTTTGGTGGTTGATATGTGCATATTAACATTTGCAGATTCTTTGTTGAATGCCTGTAAGAGCCATTGTAATCCGTCTTCTGTGTCCCGCGAATAGCGTTGCGTCATCAGCATAGCAGATAATCTTAAGTTGTTTTCCCATCTTGTACCCATGGTTTACCTTACGCACTTGCTCTATTATTTGAGCTAATATGATACTAAGGAGCAATGGACTGAGGCTATCGCCTTGTCGTACTCCTGTGTTTTTGTTTCTATTTTCTCTGTTGTTATTGAATTTGTCCTTATTTCTGTGGTATTGTTTGTATTGAGCTGTCTGACTGTCTCGATGATGCTTGGATGTGTTCCTCTGCGTTCTAGCTCCTTCAATACGTCCTCCAATTTTATTCTGTCGAACCCCTTCATCAAATCTATGATGCACAGATATGCTGGTTTGTTATATTCTATTGCCTTCTCCACGACCTGTCTGACAACGAACACTGCATCGACCGTCGACAGGTTTTTCCAAAACCCTTGCTATACTTATACTGCTATGTCTGAGAATGCTTTGCTGCAGAATATCGGTAAATAATTAGATGGATGTGTCCAGAAGATATATTTCTCGGTAGTTTTCAGGTTCTGAGGTTTTTCCCTTTTTGAATAATGGGATTGATGCAGTTTTTCCAGGTCGCTGGTGTTTTTCCGCCCTTCAGTATTTTGTTAAACAGTTCGGCAAACTGTTCAGATAGCACTGTTCACGCACATTTTAGCAGTTCGTTGGGAATGTTATCCGGGCCTAGGCATTTGCCGTTTTTCAGATTTTCATTTCTGATATGACCTCCTCCACCGTAATTTGTTCTATATCTTCGATGTCTTCTGCCTCTCCTCAGCGTAGCCGCCGTCGGTCCGCGGGTCTTCGTTCTTCCTCCTTGTTTGTATACAGGTCTTTAAAGTAGATGGGTCCACTTATCTGCGGAGATGTTATTCAATTGAACTGTTTCATTGACTTCCCTTTTTCTTGCTCTGAGCATTTTCCAGATGCGCTTTTGGGTTCCGTGGAATTCGTTTTCCATTTCTTTACTTAAGTTTTCCCAGTGCTCCCTTTTTATCCTCATATTCTGTTATTTACTTGGTTTCTTGTTTCTGTACATTTGATATAGTTCCTTGGATCCTTTTTGGTTCCTTGGTCTTATTCGCTTGATATGTTAGGTGGGACTTTTTCTTTTCCTGGGCGAGTAATTTAACCTACTAACTTAACCTCTGGTGCAAACCAAGGCCTTTTATTTTTGTGGTTTGTCGCTGTGTTGACTGTTCTTTTACCTCCACTTTTACCTCAAGTGCCTCCACCGCTGCCTGGTTTATGTTATTCAGTAGGATCTCCCATGCGCAGTTTACTGTATGCTGTTAGAAGATAGGTGCCTTTTCTATTATTTGAGTGAGTCGTCATATGTATAAATCCATTGTGCTCTCTGTATTGAGTGACTTGATATTAAACGTTGTAGCCCAACAACAAAGTTTAATATCAAGCCACTTGACAAGTCACACAAGTTCTGTTTCTTTCTGTTGACTTTGTAGTCTTGTTATGGTAATTTTTCCCATTACGAGATTATGGTTTGATCCGATGTGGTAAACATGTGATGTTAGTGATCTTAAATCCTGTATTTGCTCTGGTTTAATAGCTCTGTTGGTTATTATGTAATCAATTGTAGTCGTAAAACCTCTGCTTCCCTGAAATGTGATTTTGTGTTGGGGTTTGTGTTTGAAGTATGTATTGTTGATCCTTATTTCATGGTTTAAATTTTCGAATCTTAAAATGTATAAGATAATAATAAATCGGAAAAAACTAACTCATTTATGCTATTGTAATTATAAATTTTAACCTACCTAAAATAAATTCTACTTCATAACTATTTCATTGTAGAAATCGTTTCTGTTAATAGGGGTATAGGTGATTTTTAAGTCTTTTTAGAAAATAAGGAAGACTTCGTCAGGCTACCTAGATATTTTTTAAATAAAACTAAGAAAAAAATACAAATATAAACATGCAGAGAATGAAGGTTCACACAAAAATTATTTATTGCAACACGACTTACTAGAATGGCGTTTAGAATTACATATTACAATTACAGCATTTTTTATTATTAAACATTATTTTGCTATTGCATTTCTTAAAACCTTGACCAAACTCTTGATTTTAGCAATTTACCGTAAAGGTAATTCTCCCTCGGGAACATCTTCTTTAATTATCTTCTCTGGAAAAACACTGAATTGTGATATAGAATATAGCCATTTCATGGCTCCACTAATTGTCCCCAATTGGAAATAACCATTGGAAGTTTTCAACAAAATAGACGCTAGAAACGCTAGAATTGCTCGAGCATCTACAATGCTCCGGCCAACATAAGAGGTCTATAAAGCTGGCACCCCCAACTCTTCAAAATTTAACTGCCGCGAAATTGTTGCAATAGTTATATGTGCTTTCCAGATATGCTATTCGAGATTTTTGTGTTCGCACCCTTGTATGAAAAAATCACCCCGAACTGCATGAGCCATAAAACGTGAAATCAATAACAAACAAGCACACAAATTTTAACCGATGCGATATTGTTACATTACAGTGTCTTCCAGACATGCTATTCATGATTTTTGTTCTCGCACCCTTGTACGAGAAATTCAAACCGAACTGTATGACCTATTAGAGGCGAAATATTTAATAAACGAGCACAGACATTTTCAGCGACGCGATATTGTTGCAATAATTATGTGCTCTCAAGATATGATATTCGCGTTTTTTGTGCTTGCACCCTTGTAGAAAAAATTCGCCCCGAACTGTTCGAGCCACAAGAGGAATTTTTTAAGATCATATTGAGTTCATGTGGACACGGTAGTTGATTCTGAATTTCCTGATTTATCTAGTAAGGACAACTTCTGTTATGAGTGGGGTAGGGATTTGGAGACAGCCGTAGGCGCGCTAATAAAAGAAGAAGGCGATCGAGAGAACGCCCATTTTTCTGCCCGGTTTTGAGAAAGTAGTCCTACCTCTGCGGGCGGATACGCAGAATCAAAATCGCGATGCTGTCGCTATCCCGATCATACCAGAGGTTGTAATCATACCAGAGGAAATGACACGTCGAAACGGCCATGCCCGGTATGTGCCGATGGAAGTATGCCTTCAGCACCAAGGTGCATTATGTGTGACAGGCCCGTGCATACAATGCTGGAGTGATCGACACCTGTACCGGGCGAGGAAGAAGGGTACGGTGAAAAACGCATCTGCAACGAGTGTGCACCTGTACCACAGAGAAAACTCGCTGCTATTGTTTCTTCTAGAGTGATTGAGAATTCGGGTGACCTTGGGGTTCAGAAAAAGTCAAAGATCTGCCTATATCTACCGATAAAAGAGGAAAACTGTCAATCATAAGAAATGGCAATTCCGTGTACCTGAATTCGATTTCTGAAATAGCATCTCTGGAAAACACATGACTACTGCAACACTTAATCGTCGCTTAAAATTTCTGCGCTCGCTTATTATAGATTTCACTTCTAATGGCTCAAACAGCTCGGGCTGAATTTTTTGTACAAGGGTGCGAGCACAAAAATCGCGAATATCATATCTGGAGAGCACATATTATTGCAACAATTAATCGTCCATTAAAAATTCAGTGCTCGATTATTATAGATTTCACCTCTTATGGCCCATACAGTTCGGGGTGAATTTTTCGTACAAGGGTGCGAGCAAATCTTTCTTTGTGAATATTTTTTTGTTGTGAACATAAATAACACACATTCAATGATTCGAGCTCCATTTCACATTCTTTTCTTCAATGGTATCTCTTTATTATTAAATGGTATACATTAATTCAATGGTATCTGTTTATTAGCATCAACCCTGTTTTCACAACCCATTTAGAATTGATAGAAGGGCTCAGGCGACACGCAACGTATACTAGGGTTATTTTAATTTTATATAAAATGGAGAATGATATGAAAACAAACGATAATCACAAGAGACTAAAAAATGTAATTCTTTTTATACAGAGATAAATTTTATACAGAGTAAACCTTAATTTGAATTCCACTGACAACTTACTGAGCACAATGCAAGAAATATACTCAACATTTAAAAGCTTATAGAAATATACTCCATATTTTTATGAAATATGAGTAAGAAGAAATTGAAGTAATATTCCAGATACTCAAGTGTATCATATATCATTCCGAGATCTTTCAAGAGCTTCATGATAATGGTATACGTTGCTTTTGTGTAAAAAAATATAATGGTATTTGCTTACTTTAACAAAAATTTAGAATCACGAACAGACTACTGCCACTGTCGTATTTTTCCTTTTCGTGAAGATTCATATAAATGGACGATATTTAAATGGACACGTTTTTAAAGATATTTTTATAAAACATGTTTATAATCTAATAAATAATTTCCGTTTTAATTTTAAATTAAAAATCATATAAGGAACAATAATATAGATATAAATTTACATATAATGTAAATATAGTTAGTGGACAAATAAAGTTCATAATTTTTATTATTTATTATAAACGTTTTCTATTTATTACAAATATAACCAATTTATTGCAAATATATTTATTACAAATATAACCTGGAACTATACCAACCAAAATTCAAGCCTAATCAACCGCGGGGCAGATTATCTATTGACCTTGGTTGAAGCCCTCGCCTTCTGCCTTGTGCTTTGTTTTCTTTTCTTTGATTTGTCTTCTTCGCCTTTATTATCAAAATTTCTTCTTCGCCTTTATTATCTTTTATTATCAAAAGATGCGCTGTGTTTAATACATGCAACTTAGCTAATAGATGGATCATTTTCTGTTGCTTGCCTACATAATAAGAAGACTGCTAGATTTGTCAGGGTTGCATGAGTTGAGCTGTTGTGTTTGAGAGGATCTGTACAGCCTTAAATCAGGTCTATTCCGTGTATCCTTGAAGGATAATGGGCAGCGGCTGGTAAAGAGTAGCCCCCAGCGTCAGCCTTAAATTGTGAATTATTACACGAATATTGATTAATAATTATTCAAAACGGTCTATTTATAATCCCTTGTTTCCTGGTGAACCCTGTATTTATAGGAAAACATATTCCAAATTATATTGAAATTATTAGGTTTATCAAGAACTTTTACCAATACAATATACAACGTGTGCATTTATAAGAACGAGTATTTATAGGAGCTTGAAAAACATATTCCTATTTATATTGAAATCATTAGGTTTAACACGAACTTTTATACCAATACAAAATGCAACGTACCAATATAATATGAAAGAGTTTCTATTTATAATCCCGTGTTTGTCTGGATAACGATGTATTTATAGGAACTTCAAAAACGTATTACTAATGTATCTTAAGATCTTTTTTAATGTATCTTAAGATCCTTATATTTTAATTGAATGCATGTTGTTGGAGCTTCTTTTAAAGTTGGCTTAGATTCTAAAGTCATTTCTTCATTTGGTTTATTATCTACAGAGATTTCATTGTCGGTAGAAGGTTCAATAGATTTCTCAGAATCTTTGTCAAATTTCCTTATATCCTTCGATTTCTTCTTTGATTCTGTTTTCTACGATTCTTCTAAAATTAGTTTAGATTCCAAACTTATTTCACAAGCAAGATAGCAAGCTTCGATAGCAAGCCCACGGAAGAAATAAGTTTGGAATCTAAACTAACTTCAGAAAAAACATTGAAAAAGTGTATACTATTTGAAGAACCAAAGAAGGAATCAAAGGAGAAATCGAAAGATAAAAGGAAATTGGACATAAATTCTGAGAAATCTATTAAACCTTCTACTGACAATGAAATCTCTGTAGATAATAAACCAAATGAAGAAATGACTTTAGAATCTAAGCCCACTTTAGAAGAAGCTCTAACAACATGTATTATTTCGGAAGAATCAATAAAAAAATCAACTACAATATAATATGGCAAGATATCGACATGAGCGGTTTTATTAAAATAAATTCCTTTTCCAAAAAATAAACTACAACATATTACTAATTATATTTAAATGATTAGGCTTATCAAGAACTTTTATACTAATACAATATGCAACGTTGCATTATAAGTTTGAATATAATCACACGATTAATCACAAGCCTACCCTTGATGAGTTAGTTCCCTTTGTGGTAAATATGTCAATGGGGACGAACATGTGCGATACAGATATTTACACGAAACATACGAATTACGTTAATAATGAATAACAGAATAATGTTCACAGCATGAATCAACTTTATTTGGAAAAGCCAATTAAGAATTTGAACAATTTGTAAACATTCACCAAACATTAACTTTATGGTTAGTTTTGAATTTAACAACAATTTCCGAAAAGGGAACTTAATCCAAAATATTCTATATTTTATAATATATGTATGTGATGATTCATGTAATGCTTAATTGTGCTTTTAATATTTTCATTGCTTTAGAGTCATTAACGTTTCAATTTCGATTCAATGTATCAATACAAGGACCGTATTGTATGTATTGTGTTGTAATCACATATTCCCGCATAGAATATGTTAAATTCTGCAACAAAGTTAAAAATTCAATAACCGTATGGAAAAAGTTTTAGTAATGAATAGGTACATGGGTGGCATCTTATTCTGGCATTGCGCATCTTATTTGTACATATTTGCACTTTATTTCCAAAAAAAGCATAACATAAAAATACATTAAGCTTTTCGATTCTTTCAGTAAATATAAAATGCAGCGATTTGAGAATATATGAGTGATTTTTAAGTCTGTTTAAATAAGGAAGACTTCCCCATGCTACCTAGAACATCCCTATATTTTTTAAATAAAACTAAGAAAAAAAACAAATATAAATATTATTTATTGCAGGGAATGAAGGTTCACAAAAAAATTATTTTTTGCAATATGGCTTACTAGAATGGCATTTAGAATTACAAAGTAGGTTTCTTTTTACACAGGAACATTTTTTATTATTGCACATTATTTTGCTATTGCATTTCTTAGAACCTTGATCAGACTCTAGATTTTAGTAATTTACCATTCTCGCTCGGCAACATCTTTTCCTTTAATTATCTTCTCTGGACAAACGCTAAATTGTAATATAGAATATACACATTTGATGGCTCCACTAATTGTAAGTGTCTCCAATTGGAAATCAACATTGGAAGGTTTCAACAAAATAGATGCTAGAATTGATCGAGCATCTACCCTGCTCCGGCCAACATAAGAGGTGTATAAAGCTGGCACCCCCACCTCTTCTAAATTCAAATTTGATTAGATCCGAATTAGGTGCTCTTTATGTGCTTATTATGTGCTGCAATCGCGATTTTTGTGCTCGAAGCGTTCAATGAAAAAATCAAATTTGACTTGTGGGGATGCTAACTCACAGTCAAGTTAACACCCACCCTTCTGAAAAATTGGGATACTGATATCAAATGAGCACTACAATAATGTGCTCTATATGTGTTTTTCAAGTACCCCGGAGCGATTTTGCCAACTCAACCCCTTTTGCGAAGAACTCACCACAAGAAGTGAAATCTGGAACGACAGAATACAAAAAAATTATCCGAAGCAAAAATGTTGCAATAATTATGTGCTCTTAAGATATCCTATTCACGATTTTTGTTCTCGTACTCTTGTACGAAAAATTCACTCCGGACTGTTTGAGCCATAAGGAGCGAAATCTTTAATAATCGAGCACAGAAAATTTGACCGACGCGAAATTGTTGCAATAGTTATGTGCTTTTCAGATATGCTATTCGAGATTTTTGTGCTCGCACCCTTGTATAAAAAATTCACCCCGAACTGAATGAGCCATAAGAGGTGAAATCAATAACAAACAAGCCCACAAATTTTATCGCGATATTGTTACAATACATTATAGTCCGGTCAAATTTGACCAAAAAATAGGGCTAAGGTTACAAAAATTCACACTTGGCTGAAAATTGGTAGGATTGTTCAAAACACTATTATAAATGAAATTTGAAAAGTCCTCATCAATCTGACACCTGGAAAAAAAATTACTCGAGGTCAAAAGTCACAAAAACAGTTTTTTCGCAATTTTCAGCAAAAAGGTAAGTTTTATTATAAAATTAGCCCAGACAAAAATTGGAGACTAGATAATTATCTATAAAAATGCTTCCATACTTTTTTTTCCTAAGAGCCACCGTTTTTGAGATATAACGATTCAAAAAGTTGAAAGAGTTGTAATCGTCATAATATGTATAGGTACACCACGTTACATTACATGTTACATGTTACATTACTGAAGCTGTAATACAAGTAAAAATATCGTTCTATCGGTCAGTGTAACTTATACATATAAAATATTATAAATATCAGAATTAGCATGTCTTCCTCCAACCTCAGCGGCTGCTCATCAACATCTTTTTCGGGTATATTACCAAGTTCAAGTGTGGCTTGGTTATCAGCTAGACCCAAAAGACTGGGGTTGGAAGTTAGTTGGTCGACAATTCATTAGAACCAGTTTAAACTTTACTCCCACCTGCGCCAGAAAAACTGCTAAACACAATTTTTTGCAACTGTAAAAAGGGATGTAAAATGGGGAATAAAGGGATATAAAATATTATAAATATCAGAATTAGTATGTCTTCCTCCAACCTCAGCGGCTGCTCATCAACATCTTTTTCGGGTATATTACCAAGTTCAAGTGTGGCTTGGTTATCAGCTAAACCCAAAAGACTAAAAAAAGGCTAAATGTAGTTGTAAAAAAGTTGGACTGTTTTGTTCTGTAGCATGTACAAATTGTCAAGGCCGGTCATGCTCCAATGTTGAATCATCAACAATTGAAGATTCATTTGATACTAACGAAGAGACATGCGATGTGTCATTATTGGGGCAATTTACTTGCATCGAGGATGGAGAAGATAAACAAGGAGAAGAAGAACAAGAAGAAAAAGAACAAGGAGAAGAGGAAGCAGAAGTTTCAGATAATGATGATTCCGATGGATAAATTTCCCTACTTTTTTTTTAAATTTTCTCCCTTTTTATCATTTTCAACCCTTGCCCATATCTTTAATTATTTAATAGTTTCAAATTAAACAGAATCACTACAGATCAATGGAATAGGCCTACCGGGGAAACCACATTAAAAAAAAAACGCGCTAAGTACACTCAAATCTCAAAGGTGGCGTGGAAACCTGTGTATGACGATTACAACTTTTTCAACTTTTTGAATCGTTATATCTCAAAAACGGTGAAAAAAAGTATACAGACATTTTTTATAGATAATTATCTGATCTGCAATTTTTATCTGGGCCAATTTTATGATAAAACTTAACGTTTTGCTGAAAATCGCGAAAAACCCGTTTCTGTGACCTTTGACCCCGAGTAAATTTTTTGCAAGGTGTCGGATCGATGAGGACTTTTCACGTTTCATTTATAATAGTGTTTTGAACAATCCTACTAAAATTTTCAGCCAAGTGTCAATTTTTGTAACCTTGGATGTCTAAATTGACTGGACTATTGTGTTCTCCAGACACTATTCACGATTTTTGTGCTCGCACACTTGTACGAAAAATTCATCCCGAACTGTATGACCTATAAGAGGCGAAATGTTTAATAATCGAGCACAAACATTTTCACCGACGCGATATTGTTGCAATAATTATGTGCTCACCAGATATGTTATTCGCGATTCTTGTGCTCGCACCCTTATAGAAAAAACTCGCCCCGAACTTTTTGAGCCATAAGAGGATATTTTTTTAGATCATATTGAGTGCATGTGGACACGGTAGTCGATTATGAATTTCCATTTATAACCAGTAAGGATAACTTCTGGTATGGTAAGTGGGGTAAGGATTTAGAGACAGCCATAGACGCGCTAATAAAAGAAAAAGGCGATATAGAGAACGCCCATTTTCTGCCCGACTTTGAGAAACGCTTGTTGCGCCGGTCTGGTATAAAATACGACGACCTCGGATTCGGCAGAGTTCCCGCTACGAGTTCTTGCGTTGAAAGTGATTTTAATGATTCGAAAAACAGGGTGTTGGAAAGTCAACATTTGCCGACAAGAGCGGAAGATTTCCTCACGATACAATCACAATACACAATTTGCCATTAAGGAAATAGATATGCCATTTCCTTAATGGCAAATTGTGTATTGTCAACGCTGCTCTGACTGATCAATTAGATGAGCCTGTAGTCCTACCTCAGCGTGCAGATACGCAGAATCAAAGTCGTGATGCCGTCGTTACCCCTATGATACCAGAGGCTGTACCGTCGATTGTGGCTTCAACCGTCTCCAAGGTGAATTATGTGTGACCTGCCAAGGTGAATTATGTGTGACAGGCCCGTGCACACAATGCTGGAGTGGTCGACACAAGTACCGGGCGAGGAAGAAGGGTATGGTGAAAAACGCATCTGCAACGAGTGTGCACATATAGTACGTACGCATGTAGCATAATATACCAAAGAGAAAAGTCGCTGCTATTATTTCTTCTAGAGTGATTGGGAATTGTGGTGGCCTTGGGGTTCAGAAAAAGCCAAAGATCTTCCCATATCTACGGAGTTATTACGTCGATAACGAATTCATGGTCCACAATAAAAGAGAAAAAATGTCAATAATAAGAAATGGCAATTCTGTGTACCTGAAATCGATTTCTGAAATAGCATCTCTGGAAAGCATAACTATTGCAACAATTAATCGTCGCTTAAAATTTTTCTGCGCCGCTTATTATAGATTTCACTTCTTATGGCTCAAACAGTTCGGGCTGTATTTTTTGTATAAGGGTGCGAGCACAAAAGACGCGAATTTCCTATCTGGAGAGCTCATATTATCCCAACAATTAATCGTCGATTAAAATTTCTGTGCTCGATTATTATAAGATTTCACCTCTTATGGCTCAAACAGTTCGGGGTGAATTTTTCGTACAAGGGTGCGAGCACAAAAATTTAAAAGTGAGCACATAATTATTGCAACAATTTCGCATCGGTTTAAATGTCTGTGGTCGATTAATAATGATTTCACCTCTTATTGCTCAATTAGTTCAGGGTGTATTTTACGTAAAAATCATTAATGTCATATCTCGAGAGAGCATAATTGCAACGATTTTGCTTCGGTTAAAATTTCATCTATAAATCTGCTACAATTTGGAGTTTATTTTTGTGCAAGGATGCGAGCACAAAAATCGCGAATAGAATATCTTAAGAGCACATAATTATAGAAACGTTTTTGCTTCGGTTGAAATTTTTGTACTTTGTCGTTAAAGATTTCACCTATTGTGGCTCATTCTGTTCCGCTTGAGTTTTTCGCACAAGGGGTTGAATTAGCGAATTCGCTCCTAGGTACTTGGAAAGCACATAAAGAGCACATACTTGAAGTGCTTATTTGTTATCGGTATCCCATTTTTTCAGATGGGTGGTTGCTATCTTGACTGCAAGTTAGCACCCCCACAAGCTAAATTTGATTTTTTCATTGAACGCAAGCACAAAAATCGCGATTGCAGCACATAATTAACATGCGAACACATAATTCGGGTCTAATCAAATTTGAATTTTGAAAAGGTCGGGCTGCTAGCTTTATAGACCTCAGCATAAGGTACTTTTACACTTAGTCATTCCCACTGTAGCTTCAAGGTGTGATAAAGCAGAAAAATGCTTCATTCTTTTGGCTTGAATTTCGCACTCTTCTCTCGCTTTTTGTCTGTCTTTGTGAATATGTTTTTGTTTGATTCGAGTTCCGTTTCACAATCTTTTATTCAATGGTATCTGTTTATTATTAATTGGTATACATTTATTACAGTATACATATCTGTTTATTATCATCTACCCAGTTTACACAGCCCATGTAGAATTGATAGAAAAGCTCAGACGACACACAACGTATACTAGTTTTATTTTAATTTTATATTAAATGGAAAATGATATGAAAACAAACGATAATCACAAGAGACTAAAAAATGTAATTCTTTTTATACAGAGATGTAAACCTTAATTTGAATTCCACTGACAACTTACTGAGCACAATGCAAAAAATATACTCAACATTTAAAAGCTTATAGAAATAAACTCCATATTTTTATGAAATATGAGTAAGAAGAAATTGAAGTAATATTCCAGATACTCAAGTGTATCATATATCATTCTGAGATCTTTCAAAAGCTTCATGATAATGGTATGCGTTGCGTTTGTGTAAAAAAAATGGTATTTGCTTACTTAAAAAAAAAAAAAATAGAATCACGAACAGACTACTGCCACACGTATTTTTCCTTTTCGTGAAATTCGTATAAATGGACCATATATTATCCATATATTATGGACACGTTTTTAAAGATATTTTTATAAAACATGTCTATAATTTAATAAATAATTTCCGTTTTAATTTTAAATTAAACATAATATAAAAAACCATAATATAGATATTAATTTACATATAATGTCAATATAGTTAGTAGACAAATAATATATAATTTGTAGTAGACAAATTTATTGCAAATATATTTATTACAAATATAACCTGGAACTATACCAACCAAAATTAAAGCCTAAATTATCTATTGACCTTGGTTGAAGTCCTCGCCTTCTGCCTTGTGCTTTGTTTTCTTTTCCATTTAATGGCTCTTCGCCATTATTATCTTTTAAAAGATGCGCTGTGTTTAATACATGCAACTTAGCTAATAGATGGATCATTTTTTGTTGCTTGCCTACATAGAAAAAATGTGGTCGGGGTAAGAAGACTACTAGATATGTCGGGGATGCATGAGTTGAGCTGTTGTCGTTAAGAGGATACGTACAGCCTTAAATCCGGTCCTTGCCGTGCATCCTTGAAGGATAATGGGCAGCGGCTGGTAAAGAGTAGCTTCCAGCGTTAGCCTTAAATTGAGAATTATTACACGAATATTGATTAATAATTATTCAAAACGGTCTATTTATAATCCCTTGTTTGTCTGGAGAACCCTGTATTTATAGGAAAACATATTCATAATTATATTGAAATTATTAGGTTTATCAAGAACTTTTACCAATACAATATGCAACGTGTGCATTTATAAGAACGAGTATTTATAGGAGCTTGAAAAACAAATTCCTATTTATATTGAAATCACTAGGTTTATCAAGAACTTTTATACCAATACAAAATGCAACGTACCAATATAATATGAAAGAGTTTCTATTTATAATTCCCTGTTTGTCTGGCTAACGATGTATTTATAGGAATTTGAAAAACATATTACTAATTTATCTTAAGATCTTATCCTTATTTTTTAATTGAATGCATGTTGTTGGAGCTTCTTCTAAAGTTGGCTTAGATTCTAAAATCATTTCTTCATTTGGTTTCTTATCTACAGCGATTCCATTGTCAGCAGAATGTTCAATTGATTTCTCAGAATCTTTGTCCAATTTCCTTATATCCCTCGATTTCTTCTTTGATTCGTTCTTTGGTTCTTCAGATAGTATGCACGTTTTCAATGTTTCTTCTGATGTTAGTTTAGATTCCAAACTTATTTCACCTGATAGCAAGCCCACGGAAGAAATAAGTTTGGAATCAAAACTAACTTCAGAAGAAACATTGATAATGCGTATACTATCTGAAGAACCAAAGAAGGAATTAAAGAAGAAATCGAAGGATAAAAGGAAATTGGACATAGATTACTCTTCTCATAGATTCATAGAAAAATCTATTAAACCTTCTACGGACAATGAAATCTCTGTAGATAATAAACCAAATGAAGAAATGACTTTAGAATCTAAGCCCACTTTAGAAGAAGCTCTATCTAACAAAATGCATTATTTCGGAAGTATCAATAAAAAATCAACTACAATATAATATGGCAAGATATCGACATGAGTGGTTTTATTAAAATAAATTACTTTTCCAAAGAATAAACTACAACATATTACTAATTATATATAAATGATTAGGCTTATCCAGAACTTTTATACTAATACAATATGCAACGTTGCATTATAAGTTTGAATGTAATCACACGATTAATCACTAGCCTACCCTTGATGAGTTAGTTCCCTTTGTGGTAAACATGTCAATGGGGACGAACATGTGCGATAGAGATATTTACACGAAACACACGAATTACATTGATAATGAATAACTGAATAATGTCCACAGCATGAATCAACTTTAATTGGAAAAGCCAATTAAGAATTTCAACAATTTGTAAACATTCACCAAACAATAGTAACTATATGGTTAGTTTAGATTTTAGCAACAATTCCTGAAAAGGGAACTTATTCCACAATATTTTATAATATATTAATGTGATTACTAATGATTTGTATAATATATTTGTAATGATTAATAATTAATTCGTAATTGTGCTTTTAACATTTTCAGTTTTTTAGTATTATTAACGTTCCAATTTTGATTCGATGTATATGCATTGTGCGTAAAGGAACCAACGAAATAGTCTCGCATAAATTAATGTCTAATCAAGTTTTTCCAACTCTATATCAATGCGGTCGCCTTGGTGTAATTACACATTCCCGTATACAATATGTCAAATTCTTTAACAAAGTTAAAAATTGAATATTTGCATGGAAAAACTTTTACTAAGGAATGTGGGCAGCACTTTATTCTACCCACTAATTTTATTCTGACATTGCGCATCTTATTTGGACAAATTTGCACGTTGTTTCCATAAAAAAAAAAACATAAAAATACATTAAGCTTTTCCAATTTTTCAGTAAATATAAAATGCAGCGATTGGAGAATATAAGCACCTTATATAACCAATTGTTTATCCTTCATTCATTGCACCAATGAATGAGGGATAAAAAAAATGGTAATGCCATTAAAAAAATGAGCGAATAAGATAATATTCATAAAAATGTATAGCTGTAAATTTAATTTAAA
This sequence comes from Phosphuga atrata, assembly GCA_944588485.1. Classification (NCBI taxonomy): domain Eukaryota; kingdom Metazoa; phylum Arthropoda; class Insecta; order Coleoptera; family Silphidae; genus Phosphuga; species Phosphuga atrata. Next base: position 88,319,121 of record OX155892.1, on the reverse strand, counting down.
AGCAGATCGAAAATGTGATATGGGATAGGAAAGCTTGTTGAAAAATTGTACACCCCAAATGAAACCTAAAATATAAAACGACCCTTCCGATCGGATCCTCATCACAGAAAAATATTTAATTATAACGTTGTTTCGCCATATGCTGTAGTCAGAATGCGTAACAAATGCTGAGTTTGATAAAAAATCTAAGATACACTTGATTATTTATTAAAAATTCAGATGCTGTTATATTTTGAAATGTGATATTTATGTTTTAATAGAAATTATTTTTCTTCGATTTATAATTTAAATTTGGTAGATATGTAGATAAACGATTTAGTTAAACCGGACAACTAAAATAATTATTTTCATCCTAATTAATAATCCTTCTCCTTTAATTAATAAATGTCCATAAAACTTTCAAAATTTATATTCATGTATTTTGCAATAGAAATACCGCGTCTATAACAGGGTATACTTCAACACGCATTCGCTCTAATACTATAAGTATTATTGCGAAAACCCTCATATACACGACCAATCATGGACTTCCGGATTTGTAAAGTAAATTTGTTGGTTAGTTTACACTTCGAAATCTCTTACCTCTTCCACTCTTCGAATAAGTACATTCTACAAACTAGGGAGCATTTTTACTCTTGTTGAATCTTTTCGCAATTTATCACGATCATCATGGGCACTATTACACAAGGGGTACCTTACTTATATAAAATTAAAAAATATATTTGTATATAGTCTCATATAACACGATTTCATAACACGGTTTTGTTACAATATACAATATAAATTACGAAAAATTGTGTAAAAATGCGGTTTACGTCTTGATTTTTTTTCCGGTGAATTGAACCAAAAAATAGGTTTTTTTAAACGAGCTTTATAAAGGTACGCACCCGCAGGAGGCGGCTGTAGGTGCGTTTAAAATTTTTCACTTTTTCTTCAAAAACTCCGTTCCTCTTGCGCGTCCAAACGAGAAATTGTCATTTTCTGTTGTAAAACTGAACGGGCCTTTGACCGGTGTTTGTCTGCCGCTCGCAACTCCCACACGGCGTCCTCCAGGTGCCAAAAACAGGAGAATGTTTCTTGCACCTTTGAGGAGCAGTTTTTGTTGCGGGGGAAAATGTGAGCGAAAAAAAAAAACGTTTTTTCCATCTCATCTGTGGATACCGTCCTCTTGATTTAAGAGCGGCGTGTCTTGAAACCGGTTCGTTCGATGCGAAATGTTTACCCGCAACGCGCGGTGGAAGAATCTGGGACCTGCGGTATCCTATTCCCGCTCTGGGTCAATTTTAACACAAAAATCGGAAAAACGCGGTGTTTTTTTCACCTAATTTGCAGGGATCCCTCTCCTGGGATACCCAAAAGTCGGATCGGGACCGGACCGACATCAATATATTCGGCTAGTGCCTTTTAGTTTGTTTTGGGGTTTAATTGCGATTGCGCGCCGGATGGCGCCGGGACGCCCGAAAAACCATGTTTTGCAGACGTACGCAAAAATCCTCCGGGATTCGCTAAATTAAAGAGCAGTGGTGGCGTCGTGGTGGCGGTTTCTAAATAGAGAACGAAAGGGTCTATAAGGCGATAGGAACGACGCACCGCTCGATCGCATTTGAGGGTCTCGACGCCCGTTCAAACTTGAAACGAATTTTTAAAAATTGAGCAAATTGAAACCTTCAATATTCGGTGAAATGTTTTAGAATTTACGACTACTGTGTCTACTGTCTACTTTCGAACGACACCTCTCTCGGCGCATCACATCTCCGGGGACATACCGCAATACCCATTTCACAAAGTTATTTTTTAACCTCTTCAAACGGAAACGCGGAAAAGAAAATTTACATTTCCAGTGCGAGAAGTGCATGCGCGGCGAAAAGGCCAACAGTATGGCGTTTGAATTTCTCAAATCCATCAACGCATTCGCACTCCAGGTCAAAAAAACTACGACCATTGCTTGTCGCTGAATTGCACCGCACGTTTGAGTAAATCCCCTAAAATCCTCTCCAGTACCATTCACATAAATGAGAGAAATGGAAGAGCTAAAGCTCCCTATTTTCTATAATGAGGGTCTAAAGTTAAGTGAGGAAGTGAAGTATCTAGATATAACCCTGGATGTCAAATTGACTTGGAATCAACCCCTTAAGGAAGCTACCATAAGTTCAAAATGGCATGGATGATTACCAAAAAGAACACATGGCAAATCATGGGGTCTCTTTCTTTTTTTACTGGGTATAGATAGCACCTTTCGGTTAACCATAGAAGTGAGCCCCTTGTAATTAACCCAAGTACTCCGGAACCGCTTATCGCATTTCTTCGGGGTGTTGGTTGACATGTTCTTACAGTTGTACTATCTACTTCCTCCTTCCGTACTGCGTGCGATTAAGAGTTTGATTTTTGTGTGTTGTTTTTCTCTCATCGCTTTCATGGGCAGTAAAACTAAGCACGGTTCATTGTACTAAACTATGGTAGTTAGATGCATTCTGGCTCCACAGTATGGTGAACCAAACTGAAACAAAAACAGGCCTTAAAGGAACTCTCTAATGTTCAAAGATTGGCAAGCTTAGAAATTATGGGATCGTTGAGAATCGCCGCAATTGCGTCCCTGGAGGTCATGCTAAGCCATCCTCTTTTGTATATCTTTATGATGGGTGAGGTAAAGAAGGGAGCCTTTAGATACAAATGTAATGGTACCTAGGAGGCTCTGACGAGGTCAGGGTATACCACGATAACGCATGTAGATAATATCAGAGCCAATCCTCAATATTGAGACAGACTTAATGCCAAAAAAACATACTCAATGCCTCAATGCCAACTAGGTTCGACGGAAGGCAGAAAACCTGTCAAGGTGAACTGGCCTGGTTTACAGCTGGCTCCAAAAAGGACAGTGGAACTAAGGCAGGAATCTAGGGGCCATCCCTGGGGTACAGTTTTTCTCTGCCCTTAAGATCACATGCTAGTACATTTCAAGCGAAAATACACGCTATCCTGATATGTGCCCTTGAAAATCTAAAGATGGACATCCTAGAGATAGAAGAATCCGCATTTTCACGTACAACAAGGCTGCTTTTAATGCTTTAGCAAGACATGAAACTAAATCTAAAATAAACAAGGAACTGCCTTCAGGATCTTAAGGCCCTTGCGGAACACAAGGTTACACTCGCTTGGATGCCGAGCCACAAGGGACTGGTGGAAAACGAAATGTCGGACAAGTTAGAAAAAGGTAGAGCTAACAAAACAAACATCGGTGCTTACAGGGACTCAGTGTTAACAGAAACTATGTTCCGAAACAAAATCTGTAAATGGGTAGCAACTAAGCATCGTCTACAGTGGGACAAAATGAATGGTCAAAAACACAGAAAACGAATTCTAGAAAATTTATCGGGCGCTTTAACTGCAGAAATCTTGCAATTGTGAAGTATGCATATTACAATTTTGGCGGACCTACTCACAGAACACTGCCCTCTACGAGGACATGTGCACAAGATGAGTATCTGAAAATACGTACGCATAATGATTCGGTTTTGAGAGGAGGATGACATACCCTTTCATATAATCTTCGATTGCGAAGCAATTGCGCATAGGAGACAGAAACTTAACATTGCAGCAAAATAGATCCCCGTGAAGAACAAGGCACATAGAATCCTTGACTTAATACAGGGGCGGCTGGACCTATTTGCATGAATGGAATAATATGTGGTAATACTATAAGCCACAGTGTTTTTAAGGACTACCCCTCCCCCCTGTACCAACATTGGTTTACAAAAAAAAGGAAGTGCAATATCCTTTTTCTAGTTAGCAAACTCGAATATTATGTTTTTAACTATACTCGAACCGGCGAGAGAATGCAGCTGTACTGCGCCGAGGTATGAGGGGCAGGGGACGCGCCGAGGTACGCGCAGCTTAGTTTGAGTTAAGAACTATGCGTCGATTTTTCAAATACGGACAACTATATACCGCGCACTCGAAATAAAGTGGGGGTATGCGCAGAACAATGCTAAACTAGTCGAGACGAGATGCTTTCTCTCGCCGGACAGAGTATATTCTACTACTTTGCTCTCAAATGTCCTACTACTCAAATGTTAAAAACATTGACTATTATTGATGTTTAATTATCTAGATAACAATCAATTGTTCAATAGATTATCTTGGAAATGGCGTTAAGAGAACCAAAAGTGAGACAAGATGCAAGTTCATTAATAATCCAAGTCTAGTGATTGTTTATTCGGTTCGTCACGGTTTGTTTATTCGGTTCGCGGTCGAAAGCATACATTAATTATCCCAAGGTGCGGTTGAACTTTTAGCTTAACCGGTTCCGGCGCCGCTCTCGATCTAAAATGGGATAATGTGGCAAGGACTGTTGGTTGAAACCAGGTTAGATTAGGTTGTACACTGCGAAGCGGCAGAAAAACCAAGAACCACATACGCTGCGTGAATTCTCGATCCAAAATAGGATAATTTGTCAAGGACCGCTGGTTGAATCCAGTTAGGATTAGGTTGCACACCGCGATCAAGACTACATACGGCAGATAAGACTAATAAGGAGAATGTGGCAGAATAATGCTAAACTTGTCGAGACGAGATGCATTCTCTCGCCGGTAAGAGCAAAAATATTTCATTGGATTGTTCCAAATTAATTGTCATTTCTGTATTTACTTATAAAATTATGAAATAACTAATTTTGTGTAAATTTCCTCATTCATGACTAATATTGAATTTCATACAAATATTATGTTTAATACAAATAGTATGTAATAATAATCAAATATAATCAAATTCTCTCAAAATAAATGTAATGTAAAATATTTAAACAGTTCCAAACAAACTTTGTTTATTTAAATGAACGTTTTACATTATTAAATGCATATAATGTGTCAACAAACTATGTATAAAATGCTAATATTGCTAAATTGATACTTTACATTTCCATCAATACACAAAATCCCATGTTTTACGGTTAATTTAAATAAATTTTCAAAATTTATTTAGTTTGTTTAATAATATATAATAAACATTCTTATAAAGGTAGGTGTCCACATTTCCGCATCGTACATATCGGACGCATCGCATCAAACGGATTATTTTTTTTACAACGCGTCCACAGTATCGGCAGCGATCGGATTTGTCGACGGAACTACTATCAGATACCATATTCCGTATGACGTCATCGGCACACATCGTGAAAGTTGCCCCTCGGAGCAACGGCATCGGCATTGCCGACGGGTAGATTCGTGCCATCCATACGATGCCGATCAGTAGACGCACTTGTATTACTTTCTATAGAAAGAATACTACGATCCGTTTGATGTGATGCGTCCGATACGTACGTTGCGGAAATGTGACGCCTACCTTAAATATAGAATAAAGTTTCCGCAGTTCCGCATCGTACGTACAAGACGCATCGCATCAAGCGGATCGTAGTATTCTTTCTATAGAAAGTAATACAAGTGCGTCCACTGTTCCGCATCTCACGAATTTACCCGTCGGAAATGCCGATGCGGATGCTTCGAAGGGCAACTTTTGCGATGCGTGCTGATGATGTCATGCGGAATGCCGATCAGTGGACGGACACCGCGCGATATAAAGAGATATATGATTTAAAACACACTCATTATTCGAACCAACGATGAAGGGATAATATCTGGCAGTAAATTTCACTACGAAAACCCGAATGAAAATGGCGTCGCCAATCTGATTACTGGTAGTTGCATCGGCAAATCCGATCGCTGCGGATACTGTGGACGCACTGTAAAAAATAATCCGTTTGATGCGATGCGTCCGATACGTAATATGCGGAACTGTGGACGCCTACTTTAAATGAGCAGTAAATTTGCAAATAGTTACTTTTGACCAAGGAATATTTTGGAAATGTAATTAATTTCATATATTTTGGCATTTAATATTTCCAATAACGGGATACATTTAATAAACTGATTTAAGCAAAGTGCACCTAATTACAAACATTTCGATGAACAACAAATCCGTTATTATTTAAGTTTAATTAAACACGATTTAAACTTAAATAATAACGGATTTGTTGTGCATCGTAATGTTTGTAATTAGTTCCAGTTTGTTTAAATATATTATTAACACATTGCAGTCCGTTGATGTACTAATTCAGTTTCCTTATTTGAAATATGGTAGCTGACGACGTAGAAGTACCTCAATTTATAATCAAGTTATTGGAGCCATTGACGTTCCTGTACGTTATTTTTATTTTATACCTTTCCCCGAGAAAGCCGACTGAAGAACTTTTGGAAGTTTTCCGTATCGTCCGCGAAAAATCGGTTTGATTTCTTGAGATTTTGAGAATTTTTTGTTTTTAAAATCTTGGGAAAACCATCTTTGGTTTTGGTAGAATTGGTGAAACCATCCTACGTTATAGATAATCATAAAAACTTAAAAAAAAAACGGAACACAGCCTGAATATATAAATATATTCAGCCTTTCCGGAGCTCTATAACAATTACTTTTCTCTGTCTTCTGTCTTTTTAGGACTACCAAAACATATCTCATGTGAAATTTGTAAGTTATTTTATAGCTTTCAGTCCACCTTCGTAGCACGAAACAAAACCTGGTTTTGGTAGTCTTAAAAAGACTCAGTAATTGTTATAGAGCTTCGGAAAGGCTGAGTATGTTTATATATTCAGGCTGTGTTCCGTTTGCTTTAAGATTGTATATCTTCAGTTTTGTTGAAACTTTTGGGGTTTTCCTCGATTTTTCGGGAAACTGTTACGGCTTTCGACTAGACCTTGGAGAACTGAGGAATTTTGAAGATTTTCCTCGATTTTCGGAAAAATCTTTACCCACATTTTGTATCATACCATGAAGAACAGAAGTCTTTTAAATTTTCCCTTGATTTTGGAGTATTTCCCCAGAGTATAAGAAGTAGTTTTTAAAAAATTTCAGAAATACCATTATTTGGATTATGAAAGAAACCTTGAGAAACTGAAACAAAAATGGTACTTGGATTTTGGACCACATTTGAAATTGTTCACATTGAATCACGTAGAAAAATATTAAATTCTTCTTAATTTTTTGAAAAACTACAGGTAGCATTTTGTACCGAGCCTTGCAGAACTGAGGAATTTTCCGAAAAATTTGGCATTGCGCGAATCCAAAGCGGTCGGATTTTAGATTTGAATCCTGACCAGAGGAAGATTTTTTCAAAAATCCTCGGAAAGACGCAAAGAAAGACCCTGGAAAAACCGTTTGAGGCTTGTCGCACACAGGGTCTGCTCGTCTCCGCTCAGCTCAGCCTTTCAGCCCAGAAAAATACAAAACCCGTGTATTTAAATAGAAACGCACATATTGCATCTGCTTGGCTCCGCTCCGATCCTCACCGCTTCTTATCCTCTATTTGTGAAGAATACTAGGCCGGAGGTTGGATGCGAGCGGATGGTTCACGAAGGCGCAACACTAGCATTTTCATGTATGCGCTAAGGCACTTATGCAACCGGGATAGCAGCACATATTTAAGTCTCCTAGATGAGTGGTGGGAGGGGATTGAGTGTGTGGAAAAGTGATGTAGCTGAGCGGATGCAATATGTGGAAAAATGACGGAGCTGAGAGGAGCGGTCCCGATCGGATCTGATGTGAACTGAGCGCCGGATCTAGTGTGCGACAAGCCTTATTCAAAAAATCTGCCATTTGTTCTTTGCTTTCAGAAAAACTAGCCTTAATTGTATTTTGAACCAGAAAACTTGCAAATTTGCAGATTTTTCACCTTTGTCTTCGCGCGGCCTTTATAGTGTTAAAAATATCCTGTTATTAGAAATAGTAAATTTCTAACAATTAATTTGCTTTTTAATTTATAAAATATAAATAACAGATTGTTGTAGAAAATATATGTAAGAAAATAATTTTTTATAAATATTTTCAATTACATTTCCGATTTATTTTACACTATTTTTCCCACTATGTATTCAATCAATGGAAGCTAATGTTGGAGAAATTACCATTTTGTTAGGTTAACTGGTAAATTATTCCATAAAATAACAGAAAATAATATTTATCTACTCCCACACCAAAATGAACACATTAATAAGTAAATTATTGTATGTGTGTAAAGATATCCAAATCGTACGTAATAGTCTAATGTAAATCAAATGTAGTTTCATTATTAAACGATTACTGATTTCTGTTACTATGGCAACAACTCGTGTTATTAAAAAAAAAACATAGACGTAGTGATTAAATTTTCTGACGTATATTAAAATTGAATTATTTTTTTCTTATTTTGATTCAAGAAGTCTCTCAGTCTAAGTTTGTCTGGCTCTAATATAACTTAACCTAACCATAAACTAATCTAGATTAAATTTAAGTTTACCTAGATTACAAGATCAAATTGTGTTCCCGTCACTGTGTGTTTTTACTACTTAGCAATTTTTGCCACGGAGCACCTCCGAACGTTATAAACTTATTGTGTCAGTGACAAGTATTTTGCCAAAATTACAATTTTTCAATATTATCGGTAAGAAACAGTTATCTTTTGTTGATTCAACAGTATTTTAACATCCAAGATAACATAAACTATGATACACATGCGTGAAAAGCTTTTGTGCATGAGTTACGAGTTATGAGTTATAAGTTTTTAATCGCAATGAGTTCACACCTTCTTCACACACTTGATATACGATTGATATACGAAATAATATAATAATAATAATACTCTATTAGAAAATTGCTATTACATTTTAAATTAGTAGTACGTAAAGAAGTGGACAAAATTAAACTACTACTAAAATTTAATTTTACATTACATTTCTTCTTATAAGATATAGACTTTTAGATTATTGTTCTATGTATTGGTAATTTATTATAATCAGACCAGCTCTCATAAAATAAAAATTTAAATTTTCTATTTGTCCTACAATATTCTATGTCAATCTCTCTTGTGTTAGTTACCTTATTGTTAGTGTATAACAGCGCTGTCCAACTTCTCTTAGCCAGCGGGCCATTTTTTCTTTAGCAAATATTTCGCGGGCCGAAAAGGATAGGTAAATGAAAGTCAGTTCATGTCAACTCAAAAGATGATTAAATTTTATTTATACGAAAAAGTCAAAGATAATAGGAGTAAAATTTTTTCGACAATAAAATTTATATTTTTGCTCAATAAATAAATATTGCGTTATATTTATTGTTAAAATGAAATATCTTCATGAAATTTTAATTTTATATATTTTATGTCAGAGAATCGTCACGGTCGCAGATAGATGTACTTCCGAACATAGAAATGATTTGAAGTCCAACATTTCTCATTTTTGGATATTTTTCTTTATCAAAATGTTTTCGAAATTGTTCTGAACACTTGTATTACAGTTGCTGCACTAGATGCAATGAATGGGTCAGCCTGAAGGTCGCAGAAATCCATTTGATATATAGGTTCAACGGAGGTAATATCGATATTGAATGGATCACTAAATAAATTAGTACTCATCTTTAAATCATCAAATTGAGAACGACTTCTATTAAAATCCTGCAATAAGCATATCTAGCATATTTAAAAAATGTTAAAATTCACTTCTATGTTACAGGCGTTCATTTCTTCATACATACATCTCTTTGCAACATTCAAAATGAAATAAATTATTTTCCTGCAAATTTAACTTTAAAATTTAACCACAATTTTAATTTATATCATTTGAATCCTGTTACATGTTTATAAAGACAACACATATCTTGATCTTTTCCTTGCAAGCATTTATTTAAAATATTTAAATAATTTGTAATGTATGTTATGAAAGCAAGTGAACAAAGAAAAATGTTATCACCTAAATTTGCTGTCAAATCTTCATCGATTCCAACTTCCGTTAAAAAATGATGAATTTCTTTTCGAAGCGTAACAAATGCATATGTAAAAGCAAATCACCATACATACTCACCTTGCAGTTCATCCAACAAAGTTTTAAATTTTCGATGTGTAAGAGAACGATTTCCGCCACGAATTAAATTTGTTTTTTTTGCAGAGCTTGTCCAATACGTCTTTTAGTTTTAATGAAAGACCACCTCCTGATGCACAATACAATGGAACATTCGACAATTTATTCCTCCTTTTTGTAAGATTCCTGCGAGCCTAATATTCATGGTAATGGGTCTGGCGCCGTCAGACAATAGCGGTTCACTTGTCAAATCCGCCATACGGAGCTATTGCACATTTTAATTTGTTATAAATATCTTCATCTTCACCTTTTGTTGTTCCGTGTAATTTAAAAGTTCTGAATAATCATAGTTTTCATTTACGGTTCATATAAAAATAACCAATTTGACTTGGGTCGGAAATGTCTGTACTTTCGTCCAATGCTACGGAAAAATAGCAGCAATTATTGATTAGGTTTTGTAATTTATTAGTGACGAGTATACTGATCTCGTTTATACGTCGGCTTACAGGTGGATGAGAAAGAGAAACTGTTTTAAGCTTGATTTCTAAGCTTGATCCATTTTTTAATTAATTCTCCATCGGAAAAAGCTTTTTTTGCTTTTGTAATTTCTAAGCAAACTTCAAACGATGCACTGATGCTTCTTTAGAATTTGTTACTTGGGTAAAATAATTCGTTTGATAGTTCTGCTTTTTTTTCAATTTTTTTACTAATGCTATTCTCGAATCTCCCATGCACAAAAATACTTTTTTTATGCATTGATTGGTAATGGCGCTTTAAGTTGTATTCTTTGTACAGAGCTACAGTCTGTGAACATTCCAAACACTGTGGCTTGCCCTTGTTGAGAATAAATAAATAATCAACCTGCCTTCCTTCTTGAAATTCTCGATTTTCAGTATCAATCTTTCTTAGGCGCACTCATAATTAAGAATTATTTCAATTAACAAATAAATATGAAATTCAGTTAATTGTGTTTAATTGCATTTTACAGAATGGCAAATAACCCACGGTAGATGTAAACATAAAAGTCCGTTAACTACTGTTGTACAAGATAAGCGGCTCTCGGCAACAGATACAGATACCTTGGGAAAGGGGCGAAACCACATTAGGAGGTTCAAAAAATCAGATTTTCTTTTTATTGCATAAATCGTTAGCTTAACTATCCAAGAATACGCTGTCAAAATTTCAAATCGAAATTCGCATTCGTTTAGATTTTATGAACATAGAACCGAGTGCACATCGGGTACAGGCTAGAGCGGAATCGTTTATCTCGAAATGACTTTTTTCACATATGCTTGCAATCTAACTCAAACAGTTTAGAACCGATCATTTTGAAAATTGATTTGAGTATGATTCTTTATAAAATAACGAATTATATGAACCAATTTGTGAGATGATATCATGATTAAGGGTATTTTTCCTTGCATAATTAGAGGAAAAAATCATGAAAATCGAAGAAAAATTGTAGGTATTCGAACGCCTGCAAAATTTTTAATTTACATTTTTTTCGCCTACATTGAGGTTCATATTCTTAGAAAATAAGTTATTAATGTAAAATCAAAACTTTTTAGATTTCACATGAAAATCGGAATGGCTACACATCTGGCACACATCAACTTGTTATTTTCCGTAACTTTGTAATTTTTGGCTGAAATTATTTAAAAAAAAATCACAAAAATTGTTTGAAATATGAATGTAATGATGTCAAAATTTGATTAAGTTCTAGTTAATTTATCCCACCCAAAAAAAAATGTATCAAACAGCCTCCTAATGTGGAATCCCCCCTTAATGCAGCCGCGGCTACAATCCCCACCGCTCCTTCTGCCACCATGTAAACTCGAGACGTACAAGAACGGACAATGCGCAAAGAAGAAGCGCGCCATTAAACTATAATATGACCATATATGACCATAAAACAGAAGGTTTATATGAATATATTGTATATATGTATATATATATATATATATATATATATATATATATATATATATATATATATATATATCTGTAAAACAACCATATTTATTCATCATTTTTACATAACATATATTTTTATAATGTAAATGTATATACACAGATATGTCAGGTGGTTAGGTGTTAATAGGTGTATACATATTGTATTTAAGAATAGCTCGGAATCATCGGTTTTGTACCACTTGAAATTCTTTCATTTTGTACGCAGGTAAATTATAGAATATAGTACTGCAAAACATAACTTGTGGACACATAACATAACTTGACTATTCTATTTATAAAGTGTATTTTCTTAGACATTTTATGTAAAACATAATTTCCATGCGATATATAATTTAACTTATTATCTAAGATAACACCCAGATACTTGATTTGATCAACTTACAAGAAATTAATAAGATATTATTTTCGAAAAGAACAAAATTAAATTTTCAATATCTTAAGCGAAAGTATATATTAGTTATAAATTTAGTTACATAATTATTTCATTACAATACTAATTTTGTTGCCATTACCCTTCAATTTTATTTATGAATAATACATACGTTTCTATATAGTAGAAAATATTGACACACAGTTCATAAAAATGATATATGTCACAAAGTTCTATTTATATTTTAGTTTTACCAATATTTGTATGTCCATTATGGTATTAGTCCAAATCGATTAATAGCTAAATATAAATTTATGATTAAATAAACGTAACCTAAAATATTCGATATAATTAGATTGAAAGGAATTTGCACATTGACGTATTATATATAGCCCTAATCGAACTACAATTTCATTAATATTTATGCATCCGAAAATTTGATTAATGAGAATGTCGATTTAAAAGCAGGGCAATGTCCAATAGCCACTATATACAGAGACGGCCATTTGAATGACAAGCTATTTTGATTGAACTTTAAAAGCCTCTAGAGTTCGCTTCGTGAGTGAATCCAGTATAATTAAAAAAATATATATTCACGAAGAATATGTGTTTGACGTCTCTTTTAAAAGTGCTAAACTAAGATGAGTATAAGAAAATTTAAATTACGTTTTATTAGGTAAAAATGAAATAGTAATGCGTTATTTTAGTTATTAAAGAAATAGTATTTTTGAAATGTAACTACTTATAATTAGAATTGGTGAAACCATCCTACGTTATAGATGATCATACAAACTTAAAACAGATGGCACACATCCTGAATATATGAATATATTCAGCTTTTCCGGAGCTCTATAACAATTATTGAGTCTTTTTATGACTACCACAACAAAAGTCATGTGGAATTTGTAAGTTAATTTATAAAATAACTTAAAAATTTCACATAAGATTTGTTTTGGTAGTCCTAAAAGGACTCAGTAATTGTTATAGAGCTCCGGAAAGGCTGAATATATTCAGGCTGTGTTCCGTTTGTTTTAAGTTTGTACTTATAATTAGTTTATTTGAATTAAAACTGTTTTATATAAAGATTTATATGAGGTATAGATAAATTCGTTTATACCTACATATATATGTAATGTTTTCAAGCTGAAATATCACCCTTCAATGTAGAAAAAGGGAGGAAACGAACGACTAGCTTTCTATATAAGAGACAGAACTGTCTACCCATAGAAAAATCGAAATATGTCTCTGAGCGTATAGATCTGACATGAAGGGGTGTTGAAGATATCGAGTGAGGGAACGTTCGCTGAAAGGAGAAATACCAATTCTTTACATGAGCATATTATTCGATTTAGAAAATGGAGTGATGGAAAAGAGTCTACAAAATAGATTTCCATCAACAGTGTTACCAAAAGAACAACAAAGTGTGTTTGCTTTTATAAACTACCATTCTCAAATGCACAATTATCTCCACAGTTTAAAAATCTAATATTACAACAGCTCTTGGTTTAAAGGTAAAAAAAAATAAAATGTTTCCACAAAGCCGATTTAATACACGAGTTTTTAGAAATAAATGGCGAAATATTTATTTTAAGCTGCGCTCCTCATTCTTGGGCACCTTAAAAGCCCTTGAGCCAGCATCCAAGTCTTATTTAAATCTTACTCTAATCTATTGCATTGTCTTTTTATGTATCTTTTGTTCTGGAGCAGACACTCTTGTTCCAATTTTATTATACTAATAACGTGATTTTATAACGTTATACAGTACAATTTAAATTGGATTTTCTCTATTTCAAAATAAAACACAAAATAGTAATATGTTGCTTCATTTGTATTAAATAAGATAGCAAAGTTAAGTTCCAACGGTATGTTAAATATGTGTTATCTACTCGCACACCAAAATGTATACAATAATATTTAGTTATTATTGTATACATTTTGTATATTATTATTATTGTATATTATATGTGAAGGATGCTATTATTATAATAGTATGCAAAAGTATCCAAATCGTGCGTAAAAGTCCAATATAAATTAAATGGAGTTTCATTTTTAATTACTATGGAAATAACTCTTGCCACTATACAATAAACATAGACGGTGTGAAATAGTATATTGTGCAACAAGGGCGGCAATTTGAAAATTGCTCACGAGAGTGAAATTGGGTGCACGAACAAAGTGAGTGCGCTCATTCGGTCGAGAGGGTTGACAATATAATTGACAATTAAAATATAATTGACAATATAATTGACAATAATAATGGACAATACCGCACAAGTTGCAGATAATATTTTTTTATTACTTATGCGACGGGAAGTATCTTACAAGTTTGGGCTCTTAATTATATTAGACAATAATTTAGTTATTTTTTTAAATTGTTTTACCCACAACAAATTTTGAAAATGAAAAAGTTACATTTTTCACTAAACTTATATACGAGTTAATTCGCCTATCCACCAACGACAGTCCCCGTGACCACACACAGTTCAAAAAGTTGGTGCATAAAGGGCCGACGTTGAATAATCCGGAATAATCTGCATATTCTCTACCAGTGCACACATGCCGGTGAGGGTGCTGCGCCTTTTGAAGCGGTTTCCGACTTTTTCCTATAGCTTTAGCAAAGCTCTCTTGCAAACAGCACTCCAAACTATATATGAATAGTAATCGTATCGATACACAGTTAATCCGTAAAATGTAGTTACGAGGAAGGGAAAAATTGCTGTGCTTTTAATATTCATTTTCATCCCTTCATTATGTTTAATAATGGAATTTTAATTTTTCTATGCATATATATATTTATTACAGCATGCACATTCCATTAATGTCCAAATTCTGAGTTAAATGTTCTATTTGATGGGGGAGACAAATGGGTTGCGTTATTGCGGTATATCTTATTTACTAATCACCCACTGTCATATGAGAGTTATGTATCATGTTTCTTGTTAGGTGGATTATATTCTCATTAAATTAATTACGTGATTAGGTTTAACGGTTACAATAACTGTCAGTACCTACACCGATATATTTATTTGTCATTTAGTTTCAGTAATTGGGTTTAATTTACTAATGTACTGTCAGATATTTTTCCCCTTTGTGATATACGCGCCTTATAAAGTTGATAACCTAAGACTGAAATACTATATCACTTTATTTCATTTCTTTATTTATATATCCTAATATAATTACATAAGAAATTACATTGAATTGAAAAATTCACTATGTTTTTACCACACTTATAATATGTAAAAATGTTATATAACTTATTATTCACAGTTATATAAATTTCTACACATATCAGTGATATGTCTCAGTGATATATGTAGAAATTTATATAACTGTGAATAATAATTTATATAACATTTATACATACTATAAGCGTGCTAAAAACATAGTGAATTTTTCAATTCAATGTAAGTATTAATTACCACGTAGTAACAGTCGCAACCATGCTATTCATAATTACATAAGAAATGCTTATAATAAGACAAATCATGAAATGTAATAAAATGTACCTTTCGCGCTCAAACGCTTTTCCGCTCAAATGATTTTTTCTATCCCAGAGCCGTACGTATTTCTAAAAAAAAAAACATCTAAACTAGGATGTAATTATTGTAAACCCCCCGACCGGGTGCTCTGACTAATTTTATCACCTAGAATAAGCATTTTACAACATACAATTTTAAACACTGCACCTTTTAAACTTTGCTCTCAGCTTCCTTTACAGTACCTATCAATGACACAGTCTGAAGATACATTAGTAGTTTGAAGGTTTACGGGCTAATTCATAAAAACTTACATTTTACCAATGGTAAAATGTAAGTTTTGTGGTATTTTAAACGCGTTGTAAGTTTTTGTGAATTAGACTGTTAGTCTATGAGTTATAGAGTACTGAAAATTGTAATTATTGTTCGTCTTCCTCGAGACAAGCGTTTTCCAAACTTTTTTGACCGCGGCCCGGAACGAATTTATAAAATTTTTCGCGACACACCTTATGGCAAGACCCATTTATTTACAAAACAAATTTGATGTTTTAATAAAAAACAAGTTATTTGTTTGTTTATTTCATACACAAAAATTACAAAATATGACAATAAAAAATATAAGTAATTAAAAAATTAACAATTGTATTTATTTAAAACTTGAAAGTAAATGAAGTAAACTTTGTTTAACATATTTTGTCCTTGCGAGGGATGATTTTTGTCATCACCTAACAAATAGGAGGTATAGATGTTAATTTTATTCTTAAATTATGTTCAACATCTAATCATCCAATCTGTATCGATACTTATTTTCTGAGTACACCAAGGTTGTGAAGTCCTTTACACATATAAGTTGTGACAAAAGGCATTACCAATTTTATCGTTTTTCACTTACGCTTGGATGCGACTCTTTTTGACAGCTCAGCCAAAAATTATTGGTAATTTTCAACCAATACTTTTTTAAGATCGGTGTTGCATGGAATTTCAATTAAATTATCAACTTCTTGTCGACTAAGATTATACATTTCTTCTGTTTCAATTTCGACAGAAAAAGGATTTTTAATCCACACATTATTTTAAAGAATATCCGGAAAGTAGTCTTTAAAACTATTCATTCACACCAGCTCCGAAAGATGTTTTTGAATTGAAACTGATTGTGTTTCTAGATATAAATCTTCTTCATCATAGATTGCATGCGTTTCAATAAATTTATGTAATGTTTCAAAGGATTTAAAATTTGCTTTTGAAAGTCGTTGTTGCGACAGGGTCATGTTTGATTATTGCAGCAACTTTTTCTGACTTTGAAATTATTCAAACCAACGCCTTGCAAATTTAAATTCAATTCTCACTCATCTGAGGTCGTTTTTATCGGTAGCCTTTTACAAAACAAAACAAAATCTAGTCTTCGTCAATATATCTAATAAAACACATTAGATTTGCATTATCCTCGACATCTGTGCTTTCTTCTACTTGAAATAAAAAAACTAGCTTTCTTACATTAGCATCTAGTTCTTCTACATTTTTCGCGCAATCGTCAATTCTTCGTTTAACTATATCAAAGATTAAAGATCCTTTTTCTGTTGAAATTGAAACACAAGAAATGTATAATCTTAATTGACAAGAATTTGATAATTTAATTGAAATTCCATGCAACACCGACTAATTTATCTCCAGCACTATAAGGGTACCCCAGTCTTAAAACCTATTAATTTAGAAATTTCCTTTTTCATATCAGCAAAAACTTTTTTTTTGTCTTTTTATAATTGTCTTTCGCGACCCGGCAAAATTTTTCTACGACCCACACTTTGGGAAACGCTGCTCCAGAGTGTTCTGTGCTTTTAGTGTTAAGAGTCGAGTCACGTGGTGGCAGAAGAGCCTTCGGTCTCTCTGCTCCCAGTCGTCAAGGTAATAAGAACTTCTACTCATTAAGTCTATAGTATGTTTAAATATACGCTGTTCAAGTCGTATTTAGCTTTTATTTATATACCTCACTATCCCATTGGCACTGGTAACCCACCTACCCAATATGTATGAGAATATCATGAGTAGGTATATTACGAATATATCATGAGAATTCTATTTCAAATTCCAAGTAAATTCCGTGCAACACTCATTACTCGTTCATACCGAAAAAAAAGATTAATTTTTGTAATTATTGCATGGTTGTAATTGAGTAATTGTTTAAACTTAATAAAGTCGGAACACAGTCTGAATATATAATTATATTCAACCTTTTCGTAGCTCTATAATACTAATGAGACTTTTTAGGACAAACAAAAACAAATCTCATATGAAATTTGTCAGTTATTTTATAGCTTTCAGTTCACCTTCGTGGCACTCAACAAAAACGAGAAAAATAACATTGTCTTTTAAGATCATGTCTTCCCGATACCTTAAAAGGATAGCCATCTGTAGACGCGTTTCGAGATTTATCTCTCATCAGTACAGCTTTTCTTTTATGAACAACAATTTGTAAACCACTTACTTGAAACCCATTTGGATTATTAGCATTAGATATTTTTAATTTGACCTTTTGTGAGAGAGACAGGAACTTAACAGGTTATTGATTTAAATGAAAATTTAGAATTGGTAAAACCATACTACATTATACATAATCATATAAACTTAATAAAGTCGGAATACCGTCTCAATATATTAATATATTCAGCCTTTCCGGAGCTCTACAATACTAATGAGTCTTTTTAGGACTACCAAAAACAAATCTCATGTGAAATTTGTTATTTATAGCTTTCAGTCCACCTTCGTGGTAGAAGATTATGTCTTTCCGATGCCTTAAGTGGATAGCAATCTGTAGACGCGTTTCGAGATTTATCTCTCATCAGTACAGCTTTGTACAGTTCATGTCTCTCTCACGAAACGTCATATTAAAAGTATCTAATCCTAATCATCCACATGGGTTTCAAGTAAGTGTAGTAAGTAGTAAAAGTAGTAAGTTTACAAATTATTTTTCATAAAAGCAAAGCTGTACTGATGAGAGATAAATCTCGAAACGCGTAGTTGGAGACTATGTTCAGGCTTTATTTAGTTTATATGATTATCTATAATGTAGTATTGTTTTACCAATTCTGAGTAATTGTTTTATACTGTATGAATGTCACAGAATTATTAATATCGCAAATTTTAAAATTTATTTGATAAAAAACTCTAAAATTACAAAGTTTTCTTGTGCTATGATATCTAGTTGTTACGAAAAATGACATGTAAAGAAGTTTCTAATAATCTAATTGATACAAAGGAGCGGAAATAATAGAACTAAGTACCTACGAGCTCTTAGGTTGTAAAACGCATTAATACGCTTTTTACCGTACGCAAGACCGACTAACTTGCAGAAGTTTTAAACGTACTCTTATCTGCTCGCCGGAATTCTTCACGAACCCAGATCATCACTGCTTCACTTATTTGGAAACTAGGCAGTTTTAGCATAAATCGATATGTACGATATCGGATATATGATCTTCCTTCGAGTTTATTTCGGCTGTCTACATTTGCATACTTGTAATAGTTAACGTGTAACGTCTATTGGTTTATGTGTAATAATAAAATTAACAAATTCTTGGCCTTGTTTAAATTATTAAGTAGGCGATTTTCAAATTAATCATGTTAATCGAATTAAATAAAAATCAATTTTATTCCTGTAAGGATGTAAATATTACATATGAGATATGTTAGGAAAAACCAGACACAAAATAATAAGAATAATATAAAATAAAATTAAAACTTTTAACCCCCGACACAAAAAAAAAAACTCTAAAAAGTAAAAAAAAAATTCTCTCTTGCCCTTTTAACTTCATTAAAAGTACCTATTAATATTTTGATGAGCGTCGCCGCGTCGGGGGACCGCTATGTGAAAAAAACTAAAGGTTTGGATATTGTGTTTTGTTACTTACGTACGTTGCTTACACAGAGTAGGTCTTTGTATTATCCATACTTTAACATTATAAATCTTCTTTTTATTTGTTTGTATTCTGGTTTTATTATTTGATTTACTTAGCAGTCACGGCCCCGTCACGGCGACGTTCATCATCAACATATTAATAGATAGTTTTAATGAAGTTAAAAGTGCAAGACAGAATTATTTTTTTTTTACTTTTTAAAGTTTTTTTGTGTCGGTGGCTACTTAAAATTTTTAATTTCATTTTATTATTCGAACTTTTTTCTTTTCTTTAACAATTTGTTTCTAAATACGTGATTAATGTTTCCTCCTTGAAATTTCCATCGCAAATACGTGATTGGTGGGAATTGTTTACAAAAAAATATTAAGTTTTGTCAAGTAGGAAATGATTTGATGAGCATCAAACGCCTGAACAGATCTTCATAAATTATAGCTAAGAACCTTCTCGATCACGTCAGCTTCCAAGCACAAGTTTGGAAATACGGAACTCGACATACTTTGTACATACATACCATATTTGTGTCAAATTGATTGCATATTTATTTTGTCAAGTAGGAAATGAGCTGATGAAGATCTGTGTTTGCTTTATAATTTATGAAGAACCTCCTCGATCACATCAGCTTCCAAAAAAACCGCAACAAAATCGGTCCATTCTATTAGGAGCTAGAATCCATTACGACATATATAAACAGACGGACAGATTGACAGGCAGATACGTCAAACTTATTACAACCCTCTTTTTGTGTCGGGGGTTAAATATGGTCTTCAATTAGGGAGAGACTATAATAAACTATCAAAAAAATCACTAGCGCCATAAAAACATTTATCTATTAGGATTTATTTTATACTGCGTCTGAACAAAATATAGTTGGATTTATTATTTATGTCCCTAAGTATATGATTGTAGGTCCGAATACCGATTCGATTAGGTGCGCGTTTTGAAATGGTTAGGTTGCTTTAAGCGTTCTAAGATTCAGGAAATTTCTAGTTTTGTGCCCATGACTATCCTCGTTACTACTTATTGTGTTATAAATCATGAGTTGTTATTATTTTAATATATTTTATCTCTAATATTTCGATTTCTTTTCAATCACAGAGTATATTTGCGCATTATTGAATTTTGTTTCAAAAATGAAAGTGAAATAGTCTTCTGGAAGTAGGACGTTACAACCAAGTCTAAATTAGTAACATGTTTCCTTTTTAAATGATATTTCGCTTTATATAATATTTTATTTTATTACTATACTTTTATAAGAAAAGAAAAAAACGATAGAAAAAAAAATGTGCAAAGAGATTCTAAGTGGGATTGAGTATCATAGGTCCATTTTAACCCGAATTTGCTTATTTTTTCATATTTGGAAAATGAAGTAATGACATCGAATTTTGTTTTCCCAGAAATAGGTATATATTTTGGCATATTTAAAAAGACTTATTTTTTCTGAACAAATTTTGGAAATAAAAAAATTGCTATGTTTTTCCGTTAGAAAATTATAAACAGATTTATAGAAAAGGAGTATTATCGAAAATTCGCAATCGTCACAATTTAAACAAGTAGCTTTTGAAGGCGGGGAGGGCCATAAGTCCCAGGTTCAAATCCCGGGGGCACGAATAGGGAAATAAGCCAGCGTCCTCCTCTGAAAAGGCGATCACAGTAATCTGTCAAGAAAAAAAAACATTCCCTAAAATAGCGCCACCCACGTTAAAAACTGCGAGGGCTCCCTATACTTGTGTCTAAGAAACACCAAACACAAGTGTAGGCAGGGGAGGAAGTCAAAGTCCACTAGGACTGCAGCACCACTGGAAGAGGGTTTTGGAAAAAAATAATGTCGTATCTGTCAATAATTATACATTATTAATTGGTATTGTTTATAAATTTTACATTATAAAACACATAGATAATGTACTATTGGTAAAATCTATAAACTTATATGATTCGGATAACAGCCTGAATATATAAATATATGCAACCTTTCCATAGTTCTATAATATTTTTGTAGTCCTAAAAAGACTTAATAATATTATAGAGCTATGAAAAGGTTGAATATATTTACATATTCAGGCTGTGTCCCGACTTTAATAACTTTATATAGATAATATATTATACTACTATTAGCACAGAAAGAAACAAAGTTATGCAGGCAATCGCAACAAATTTTTAATGTCACAACCTCCCACTTCTAAATACTTGTCCAATCTCCGCCTTATTTCTCACAGTGAAGCCTCGCGGAACATTTCTCTAGATCAGTGGTTCAAAAACTATTTTGGTCGTGGAACCCCCAAATTTGTTGCCAATGATCGTGGAACCCAAAATATTTTTGAAACAACTTTTCAAAATTTACTTTAATATCTGATATTAAATGAAAAAAAAAATATTAAATGAAAAAAAGTAAATTAAAAACTGTTATGTAAAGGATTAGGCGTACTGTAAAATGTAAAGGAAGAAATTATGCGTTATGTTTGATAACTGAATTTGATATCCGCATATCTGGTGCAGCATCAACACCATTCAGGTGGTGCAGCAATATATATATTTTGTTTATGTTCTAGTTATATACGACTAGACATACAAGGCTAGGGAGACAAGACTAGACAGAGAGGTCTAGACAGACAAGTCTAGATAAACAAGGCAAGGCACACAATACTAGATCGACAAGACGAGACAAACAATACAATACAGACAAGACTTGACAGACAAGACTTCATAGACAAGGCTGGACAGAAAAGACTTGATAGACAAGCAAGATTACGGTATTTCTTTTGATATTCAACTTTGTATACGATCTGAATTATATGTACCTGTACTTACCCAGCCATAAATGTTCCTTAACTGATATTCTGTTTGGAATTTTCAGTCATCTTATTTAAAAAATTTTAAAAATTTATTTATTTATTTATTTTTTATTTAAAATTGGGAACCCCCAGTTTTTATCGCGGAACCCCAGGGTCCCTCGGAGCACACTTTGGGAACCACTGCTCTAGATAATTTCATAGCAAGCATTTCCAATTCTTTCCAAGTCAACAACTGGTGTACTGTAAACAGTTCCACAAAAGAAGAAGTCTACTGGGTTCCAGTACGGTGATTTAGGCGCCCATTATATCGGTCAATTTATACCTACACAATGTTTCACTTATATTTTTGAACAATTCTTGCTTTATGTCGCTCGCAGTTTTAATGGCATATTTTCAAGGACTTAGGAAGTTGTTCTTGAAGAAATTGCAAATATCGCTCACTATGTAAACTTGCTTGGTCAAAATATGGACTAATCAAATGCCAATTAATAATACCACACCAACCGTTATTTCAGAAGTGTCCTTGGTGTTCAATCAGATTAACAAAATGTGGATTATGAGCCCAAAAGGGATATTTTTAATTGGGCTTACCATTACTGCCAAAACGGCTTTTGTCCGTTCACATTATATGCTGAAAAAAACCTATTGTCAATGATCTATAACTTTACCATCACTTGGGCTACATAAGTAATTCTTCGTTGCTGAGCTTGATTTCACAAGTGTTCTAAACCCTGAAGCTTATATTCGTGATAACCATTTTCTTTCAAAAATTTTCATATTGAACTGTTTTTTTAAATTAGCTCACCACAGGCTTGACGAATCGAGTTTCTTGGATGTCCTTCAAAATACTGCAAAACACCGATTTTGATTAAAATTGACCATTTTAACAAATATTCTTTCCTTTAGAGAAGAAAATGCCTCGTTATTTGCGTTCCAATCTTGCAAATATTATTAAGCTTGCAGAAAACGTTTGGGGTTCTTTGGATGTATAACTGAACTGCTCTTCTAGGGTTCTTTTGAGATTCCCCAGAAACTAATAACATGTCAACTTTTTTCGTTGACTTCTTAACTATTAACTAGTGATGTAACGAGTATTCGCATTGGCGAATATTCGCATATTTTTTGACATTCGCAAATTGTTTGACATTCGCATTCGCAGAACTAATGCGAATATGAACATCAGAAAAAATACATACTAGTAGGTATATCTTGTAATTAGGGCGCACATTCGCTCGAGAGGGCAATTGACAACCGTCCGTGTTGCAAACAATATTTTTTATTTCTCATGCCAGGGGATGTATCTTACAAGTTAGGGATCCTGGGGCAACCAAAAAAAATGGAATCAAATATGAAGAATTTGCTTTTTCAAATGTCTTCCGTGGTGTGGATTCGTCATAAGAACTCTCCTCAGTCTCCGGTATCACCATAGAATTTTCACTCATTTTAAAACCTTTTCTTTAATTTTTCTTATTATTTTGTAATGAAAAAATGTTTATTTTATTTATTGTAACCTAGCGATATTGAATATTTGCTTGCCTTACCCAGGTTATGTGGAAATTCAACGAGAAGTAGCATTTCTCGTATTAAAAAACGTGCGTCAAGAAGTACTTTTCGTGCATGAGTAATAAAAACGTAAATTATATTCGGTAAATAAACAAAAACAAAATATGAATTTATTTCCTTTTCTATTTAATTTTTATTAGAAAAGTTTTTAGTACATGTATTGTAACATTTAATAAGAAGACACCTTCTTTCATGTTTGTGTCTCCATCCCGAACTAAACATTTTACTTTTTCTGTAGGTATTTCCCATGATGGCAACATACCTACATGACTTTACGAGCAATGTTTTTTGCGGTATGGCGGCTGTCATTGAACACATCCTTTAACGCTATCATTTTTCATTCGAATCCTTCTGTAATCCCTGGGCAAGTAAAACCCCCCAACAAGAATCAGACCAGATGTCACTAAATGACATTTTTGCAAAGGACTTCAGTTATTCGTGGATGTTCTGGCTCAATTTGCCATATCATTTATAGCAGATGAAAGAAGTAAAATACTTACCAGACTTTAAATTATACGATGGACATAGGTGCTTCACTAGTCTTACGAATCCAACAGATTCCACGAAACTAAATGGCAAGTCTTGGCACCAACGCAATCATTTCACATATTGATTTATCAACTGCCAAGGACTTCACAGATTAATTATCCCACATATTCGTTTTTTCGACACATTCTTGAAGTGACATCTGTTAATCTTCAGATTTAGTACTTTTGTGGGAAGATGATGCAACTGCAAAATCAATTGCATTCTTCTTACCTTTTTTGCATTTTTGCAATTCAGCAAACTCGGTTTTATGCATTGACTTCAATTGATTTCTCATAGCCGTTGTCGTTTTTCTCTTTTCGAGATATTTATTGTTACAAAGCTTGCATCTAGCTCGTTCAGCATAGCAAATCATAAAATAAGTCCATATTTCAGTAGAAGTAGAAACTAATTTACTCATTTTAACAAATCACTCATACTCTAACGTCAAAATTAATTTAACTGAATATTCGCATTCGCGAATATCCGCAGCAGATATTCGCATTCGCGAATGCTTTAAAATTGACATTCGTTACATCACTACTATCAACTGCATAACTTGTGTAATAAAATATAACTTAATACAAAGCCTGGTGTATATTATAATACGACCATCCTTGTTATCAAAAGCTATTATTTAAATCGTAACGATTGTGAATTTTTGTATTTTCACATATTTGGTTACATTATTTTGCCGGTACCTACCTACTTTTTGAGCCTGAAGTCATTTTTAATATAAAATGTGTCCTTATCACATATATAATGTGTATAAATCTTATTTTACATCAGCACGTAAAACTAATTCATAAAGCAGTCTATAAAATCTTATACGATAACATTTTCCTTCTATATTTATGTGAGACACACCTTGAAAGTATCAGTAAGTAAACATAGTTTAGGTTTAACGGATATTAAAAGAATCATGTGGAGCAAAACGCGTGGGTGCAGAACGGAGATAAATAAAATTCACATAATCGAAAACGGTTATAAATAAATTAATAACGACGAAAGTGTATTTAATTTGCCCGTGGCCAAGTGGATTATAAGCAATTAATTTAATTATGTTTGTTTCGATTGAACACCCTGAATTTTAACTTTAGATTTTATATTTATTATAGCAGTTATTGTTTTAATATATTCTGGTACACGCCGATTCAAAATTAAAATTCATGAGGGTAAAACTCGGCGAATATATTTCACTGACGCTGCCTGGCCTTTCTATGCATATTTAATAAATGCTTTAATAATAAATTACTTGTGGATTCTGCAGTAATGTTATGGAAACGTATATATTTTTTGTTACATTGCTTTTAAGATTGAATCATTAAGGTTGATCTATTCTCCGCTCGAATGAAAACCAAAATGCGGGGGATCTGGTGAATACATAATTATTTATAATTACTTGGGACAGTGGTTTCAATCTGCGGATAATCTTGTGCGGAAAGGAAATATTATAAATGAAAAATGTTTCAAATATAATCTCTCCTAGGCTTATGCAAAATATAGGGATGAAATAAAACTGTTTTTTTTTTTCTAAGTGAATCCCTTGTATAAAACATAATTGTTTTTTAATTTATCGGAAGGCATTGCAAATATGAATAAACCCTTTCCTTAATTATTTACCATAAATTATTTCGTTGTTAAATCTTCTGATGCTTTGCAGAATATGTGTAATTCCATTTCTCTAACCTCTCACCGTATGTAATTGGGGATAGAACTTCCTTTGTTTCGATGTACATCTACAGAAACTCACTCTATCTAATCACTTTGATGGGCGCTCTTCTGTCCTCTTCAACTTGGCATACTGGAAAATCAGTTTGTAGAAACAAATGTTCTCTTAATTATTTAAATATATCAGTACTAATAACTTAACTAATTAAGCTTGATTGATATAATTCTAAAGCCAGATTAAGCCTGATGGAATTAATAAACTTTAATGTATGGTAATACATTAATGTAAGTTGAACTTACATTTACCAACCAAGAAGGTAAATGTGTACATATGCCGGTAAATGTGTACATTTTACAAACTACGTACTGTTACCGTAACAATTACATTGTTCAGCATAATTAAATATATTGCTTTTTAGATTCTTATTAAAATATGAAAATTGTGGTTTAACGATATTTTAAAAATATGTTTTTTTTTTTATTATAATTATTTTGATGAGTTATTAAGTATTTTTAGTTTTATTTGGCCGAATGTAATTCTATACAGCCCGATGTGGCGGAAGCTTTGGGAGCGGTCGCTTGATTTTATTATGCTTTCAAAACCAATCAATATCAAATTATGTAATCGATCTCTTTGGAAATTATGTTCCGGGAATATAAAACTGATTCAATATTTATTTTAATATTATTTCATGTTATAGTCCTAATCAAACGTCTGTGCAACCCTTATTTACACATTATTTTACTTAAAATATGTTTTCTGTTTGTTCTCCAAGAAATTGCGATTTCTATTCAAAATATTGTGTTTCCAATAATTGTTTTTTGTGTGTTTTGTCATTTGCAATAGCGAAGCGAAGGAGAAGCAAGGGGGTCTATCTTGTACCGGGCGCCACTCGCAGATAGATTCTCCGGAAAATTTCAATTGTTATTTTGATCGATTTCTGGGGAAATGTATTTTAAATTAATTATCATTGTACATAATATTATTTCTTGATTTGTCTGATAAAATATACTCTGTGGCAAAAACACGCAGACTAAGATAGGGTAGGAATTTTTGGACCAAACATGGCAAAAATGTTTAACTAGTCAAAGGTAATAATCGATTAAAATTCCATTCAATATAATCCAGTAGCCATGGGAAATTTGACGTTTTTCTTGTTGTTGCAATCAAAGGAAACATGCATAAGGAAATTATCGAGTGTATTTCTTGCGAGATTAAGTCGATTTCAATATTGTTTTTGGTTGTAATTCTTTTCTTTTTGAGATCTTCTTTGCGTTTTGAGGTTGCGATTGTGCCTAGAGTACGACAACTTGAAAAGAGAGTGAAATCGACATGGGTCGAAATTATTGGCTTACGTAAAGGTGTTTTTTTATTCAGAGAAATTGATAATCGTCTTAAGCGTAACCAATGCTCTGTGGTACGGTGTTATCAACCATGGGGTCACGAACGAAAAGAAGGTAAAGAAGGTCACGAACGTCGTAAAAAAGTAAGTGGACGGCCAAGACTGACAAATGCGGTCCAGGACCACCATCTCCTATTAATGGCATTAAGAGACTGATTCTCGAATACAAGATCAATAGCCGATCGTTTGTTTTGAAACGACGGACATCCAGTAAGCGTTCGTACAGTTTACCGACGAATTAGAGCTTTTGACTTGCAGTCCTATCGACCACGTCTTATGCTTCCGCTGACGGCTTATCATCGACAGCAACGTTTGGTATGGTGTACCTTGCGATTGGATTGGGACGTGGAATGGCATAGAGTGGTCCTCAGTGACGAATCCCAATTCTACTTAGGAATGCACAACGTTCACATGAGTGTCAGACGCAGACGTGTAGAATGTCGCCATGTGCAGTTTTCTGTTGAGCCGCATGTTTTCCACACCGTGGGGTTTATGGTATGGGGTGCTATTGTTTATGGAAGCAGGTCTCTGATGGTATTTATCCGAGGCAATATGAATGCCCACCGATATATTGATGAAGTGGTAGAACCCCATATCCTTCTATTCCCCCAGGAACTGGATGACCCAAATTTAATAATGCCTGTCCTCATTGCAAGGCATTCTATTGAGCGCTTTGAAGAGGCGTATAAATAATATTTGTTAAAAATATGTTATAAATAATATTTGTCAAGGCTGTCTATCGTGCCCCGGGTACCAGTCTTAGAGATTCTCTGTAAAATTTCAATTGTTATTTTGATCGATTTCTAGGTAAACATATTTTAAATTAATTATATCATTGTAACATAATTAGTTATTTCTTTTCTTGATTTTTCTGGTAAAATATGTTATAAATAAATACTATACTGACTATACTGTATTATATAGGGGAAGGGGCAAAATTAAATATCGTACCCCGGGTGCCAATTATGTGCGCTACGCCACTGAGTATTTGATAAAATTGTATTTATTGTTTAACAAATTTTCACAATATATTCTTTAGTTCAGTGTTTCTCAAACTTATTTGTCTCATCGCCTACCTGTGATATGCTAAAATTAATAACGCTTAATTATTAATAAAAAAATTATTAATATTATTATTAATATATTATATCTCTATAAAGAGCAACTTATATTATTATTAATAAATTATAGGTATCTCTATGTTAAAACCCAACAATTTTATTTTATTTGGTTTTAAAACCATTTTTTTAATTTTGTTTCTAAAAGTAGATAATATTAAATTACATTAAGATTATGCTAAACAATTTCTTAACACAGCATGTCAAAATTGACCAGAGTAGTACCTCCTCCATGGCGATGTCACTAAAACTGTGCGAAATATACAGATGCAGAACTGCACCATGTGGACGCTTTGCCAATTTTTCATTCCGTCTTAAGACTGCGCAGACAAAACGTTGTGCAAAACGGAGCGTCTGGACCGGCCTAGAAATACATTATATAGCTAGTGATACCTACCGCTCCCTATATCGCTCTCCTGGCAACCTACCGCCCCCTATATCGCCCCCTGGCTACCTAGCGACCCCCAAAACGACGTCATCACCCACTGGGGGGCGATATTGCCCACCTTGAGAAACGCTGCTTTAGTTTATAACATTAAAGAAATAGATTTTATTGCGAATTATCTTTATTAATATATTTATATCAAATGTTTCATATCGTTCATTGGTATTTTTATCTCTAATTGTAAACGAAGAAAAACGATTATAAATTTAATTTTACCTATATTAGGAATATTATGCCTACACGGGAAAATTTTATCACCAGAATATACTAAAATATTGTGTTTAATTTGTGTTGAAATAATTTTTTTCTCGATTAAAACACTAAACTAACCAAATTTACATGAACTTTCTTATTAATTACATCAATTTCAATGAAATATTTTATGTACAAACGTAAAACGAGCCTGAATTTATTTAAAAAACCGAAAAAAAATTAGGATATTTGACTTGAAAAGTATCACTTTCTATGAGAATGCAATTTTTTAATTAAATTTGTATTGAAAGTTCTGACAGTTCGCTTCGAATTGGATTTATTAAAGTCGAATTATGGATTCTACAACCGAAATCAGTAGAAAAAAATTCATTTACTACTCGAGATGAAAGTGTTTTTTTTTTGGTCCGGTGTGATTGCTAACTCGCTGGCGCTCGTGAGCAAACTCCCACCTCACCAAAAAAAAAAATGTGTTTAGATAATTGAATATTGCGGTGAAACCACACTAATTATAGATACAATCATACAAACTTACTAAAGCGAAATATAGCTTAAATATATTCAACTTGTTCGTAGCTGTATAGTATTAAGTCTTATAAGGAACTACAAAACAAATCTCATGCTGAAACAACTAGATATTTGCATGCTATTCCTAAAACCAGTCCATTTTCGTGGCACTAATGGAGCTAGAAAAATAACACTATTTTTTAAATTCATTTATTTCTATTTACATTAGGCGAATAGCCATCTGCACACGCGTTTCGAGATATATCTCTTATCAGTGCAGCTTTGCTCATTAGCCTGAACACCATGTATCGGACTGTCGAGGTTAGGTTTTGATTTGACATGTTTGTATCATTCGCATCGATTTATGTGAGAATTTATATCGGTTTCGGTATAGGTACAATATTACGTTTCAATAGGTCTGCAGATTAATAAAAAATATTATTTCTCACATTTCAATTGATAAATCTTATCTTCAATTGATAAATCAGAAAGACCTGAACTTAGTTTCACTTTTTGATTTAAATGATAATTGAATATTGGGGTGAAACCATACTTATTAAAGATACAATCATACAAACTTACTAAATAGAAAAATAGTTTTAAAATATTAATATAAGGTTAAAATTGATAACGACTTCTATAGTTGAAACTAATTCAAAAAGAAAAATAATACTACCATCCACTTCGGGACAGCTTTACTAATTAAATCAAATGAGGAACGGGGCAGACTTCTGGTTACTCTTTAGCACACGGTGCTTGAGATGCATTCTGTGAGCCTTTCGCTAGTCAAAGCAAGTAACGAGAAAGGTGAAGACCTAATATGTCAGGTGCTGATAGCTAGAGACTGATAGGTTTATGTACTAGTAAAGTAACTAAGTACCAGTAAAGTATATAATTTGTGTAACCTCACTCCCCGGGTAAAACGATAGACCTCACATTTGTTCGTGAGTTCTTCTGCAAATTCCTCTCGTCACCGGATGATTTGTACTGTCGCGTACAAACCAAACAATGGAATTGCCTATCGTGCATACGTCGGAAAATTGGAACAAATCGTGCCTCGTTCTGTAACGTTGCACAAGGGACCCATGTAAAGCTTGCGGAAATAGACACACAATCATCCGTAAGAGAGGGAATGACTTAATTAGTACGGAAGCAGATTATAACGTTGAAATTGATAACGACTCTATAGTCACATAGTTGAATTGAAATAATACTACCATCTATGATTGAAATGTAGCCTGAATGTATAAATATATCCAACCTGTTCGTAGCTCTTCTTCTTGTTTCGAATGGGCCTACTTTAGACCACGCTTGTTCAACTGTTGGGCTTTGATCCTCCTCTCTCGTTGGGATCCTCCTCTCTCTGATTTCCAATTTCTCTACCAGACCGCTTCGGTTCAAGGAAAGACACTATATGACATATAGGGCTTCTGGTCGTAAGACTGATGTGTAGTGCTTAAGTTTCAGGTTGCGTGACAGGCATGTTGTAAGTGTTCTTAGTCAGTCGATAGGCTAGTTCTAGCTTGTTGACTCTTTTGGATAATGATGCTCTTTCTGATAACTTGGGTTCAATCCATTCGCCGAGATACTTAAATTTATCAGTCCTCTTGATGTTTCCCTGCTCTAGTAATATCTCTCTCTTTGCGTTTCTAATGTTGCTGAAGAATTCTGTTTTCTCCAGCTACACTCGAAGACCCACTTTGGCAGCCTGTTTTCTGAGTCAATTTACCTGCATTGTTGCCATCTCAAGAGAATCAGCAAACAGTGCCATGTCATCTGCAAAGGCCAGGCAATCTACAACCAGTTCATGGTTCTTGCGTCCTAGGTATATACCACTCTGAGCACCCAAATTTAACAGATCCTTGCGCCATTTTCTCATAACCTTTTCAAGGACACAGTTGAAGAGATGCGGGGAAAGTCCATCTCCTTGTCTCACTTCAGTTTTTATTTCGAAGCTTTCTGAAATCTCGCCCCTAAATTTAACCTTCGAATCTCTTTGACCAATTTTGATTTTGATTTGACCGATACCCATTGGTCAAAGTTTCTAGGATAAGTCTGCGTGTTCCTGGAGTACTTTGTTAAGTGTTTCTCTATCAGTGGAATCGTAGGCCTTCCTAATATCAATAAAGGTGACGAGCTCTTTGCGGTTTCTCATCTTGGAGTATGCAAGTACAGTTTTAAGATTGAGGATCTGTTCAACACAGGATCGGGTCTTCCTTAAAGCCCCCCTGGTATTCTCCCAGTTGACTATCCAGCTGATTTTCTGCCCTTGTTTGTAACGGCTTCGAGAGAATTTTGTATGTTACCGGGACGAGAGAAATTCCACGTTAGTTGTTTAGATCAGTAAAATCTCCCTTTTTGTGAAGCGGATGGATTAGAGCAGATTTCCAATCCTGTGGTAATTTCTCTGTTTCCCAGATGTCCTGGAAGATCTCTGTTAGCTTGCGCACGGCATTGTTTCCAGCACCTTTCCGCAGTTCAGCAACGATAGTCCTCGCCAGCTGCCTTATTATTCTGTTCGTAGCTCTATAATATTAAGACTTATTAAGACTACAAAACAGGTCCCATATTGAAACAACTACTTCTCTGGGTAATACCGCGCAGAATATTGAAATATACAACAGGCATTTGCCTGTTATTACCAGCAACAGTACATTTTCATGTCACTAAACAAGTAACTTAATACTTATTTTTAATAACTTATTTAATAATTTAAAAATTAAAAATACTTATATTTAATAACTTATTTAACTTAAGTAAATAGCAATCTGCGGAGACGTTTCGTGATTTATCTCTCATCAGTGCAGCTTTGCTGTTTTTAATAATAAATTGGTAAACTTACTTGAACACCTGGTGCACTTATTTAAAAGTTTTGTAGTCTTAATAATACTTGTATTATAGAGCTACGGACAGGTTTAATATATTTATATATTTAGACAACATTTCGCCCTTAATAGGTTTATATGATTGTATCTTAATTAGTATGGTTTCACCAATATCAAATTATTCACAATGTGATTAATGTGAAGGAAAAATACACTTTTTATAATTTGCATAGTTTAGCATTAGTCGACATGTTAAATAATATGGAGATTTTAAAATTATACTGCAAAATTTAAATATTTTTCATTACTCTGAATATTTTAACTTCAATTTGATTTATCAATTGAAATGTGAGAAATAATAATTTTTATTAATCTGCAGACCTATTGAAACGTAATACTGTACCTATACCGAAACCGATATAAATTCTCACATAAATCTATGCGAATGATATCAATTTATCAAGAATAATTATAATTTTATATAAAAAAAATAAAATTTTATTACGGTGATATTCCAAATGGAAGAAAAAGTACATTGTGTAGAAATTGTATTATTGTTCTCAAGAGGTACGAAGTATTCCTAAGGGCGTTGGAAGTTTTTTTGGAAATAGGCCAACTATCGACTATATACTAGAATATTAATGTTTTTTTTTTATAAGGCGTAAATATATTTCCCTGGCGGTTTACAATGGAAAAACCCGTCTACAATAATAACAATAGTAAGGGAATACGAGATGCGCGCTTCTTTCTTTCCTCCTAGAAGATTAATTTAGTTTCCGCGGTGGAGAGCGTATAAAGAAAAACGAGCATCTTATTATGATTTACTCGAGGATCCTGACGCTGAGAAAGTTCCTCGCATTCAATGGCATAATTATATATACGAAACTTTTAAAGCACAAGAAGTTATTTCGAAGAAATTAAATTTAAGAAATTATTAAATCGAGGATAATTACATTTGTTTTTTGTTATAATTCGAATTGTGACGGTATTACAAAAGTTTAAAATTGCATTTTTTTTTTAATTGTGCTTAGGATTTAAAATACAAGTTGTAATCCCCCTTGTTTCCGCTTGTCGAAGATTAAACATGCTTTTTAATCGGGATATTTGCGATAACGTATTTTTGATATTTCATGCAGTACTTTTTATCCTACACAATTATTTATCCGATTTATATTTTAATTATATTTCCCTACATGTTACTACCAGCTTTTAAAACTTCTCTATTTTTCATTGTATCGTGGATACTGAAATAAAGTAAATAATACACACATCCCTCGTTTTACACGGTAGATATGTTCCTGGCAATATCGTTTTTCACCTTTCATTAGAATTCACTTATGAATGTTTTCTTTCTTTCTTACCTTGTTTAGATTAAAACGAAAACATAAAACATATGTTTTGAAAGGGTTACTTTGATAACTTACAATCGAGCTTTAAAAAAACACAGTGTAAAAGCGAAGCCGTGTAAATTGAGTACCGTGTGAATCGAGGGATGGTTTCTTTATAATAAATAGAAACTTATCAAATGATATTATAGCTAATGCAATAGAATGTTGAGCTGCTATTTTTTTTCACGAGTAGACCATTTTGGAACACGCAAATATCTCATACGGTGTTTTGTCTTTGTCTTCCTCGCTGGTAGTTGTTCATTCTTTCGGACTGATCCCTTATCTTTTCTGTAATACATTCCCCTCGCTCGGGGGTAGGCACCCACAGGACATTTAAATTCACATATCATCCTTCTGTACTTTTCTCGTTCCAGTGTTCCTATGTCAATTAGATTGTTTGTAAGCCTTCTTTGATCTGCTTGTTGGTTTGGGTACGATATTTATAAATTTTATCAAATATTTGTTTATTTAATCTATCAGGAGTCATTCGTACCATATGGCCAATATATGTAGATCAATCATAGAAAATCTACGTGGTTAGAATTGAAGTCTACTTTTCTTTATCGTGATTTCTAGATCTTTTATCTGATATGAGCTGCTATTTAATATAGAGTCAATTGATAATTAACTTTTTTTCAAACTTTACAATCATCTCTTGATGACTTGATTTTCAAGAAAAAGCTATATATTTTTTTCCTAGATAACGTCCCTTGCGCCAAAAGCCATCATAACATAACACTGCATTTTGTAGGAGTCTATCAAATTTATTTATCGTATCGCAAGCTATCGTATTAAGAGCGAAACACACTGACAATTTTTGTCTTTGAGTTTGTCAGGTCTTTTTAAACCCCGACATAAAAAGAGGGGTGTTATATGTTTGACGTGTCTGTCTATCTGTTAGTCCGTCCGTCTGTCCGTATATGTAGCTGTTTATGGATTCGTAGCTGCTAAACGAACGGACCGATTTTGATGCGGTTTTTTAAGCAGACGTGATCGAGGAGCTTCTTAGCTGTAATTTATGAAGATCTGTTCATGCGTTTGATGACCATCAGCTCCTTTTCTACTTGACAAAATTAATCTGCAACCAATTTGACACAATTCAAATATCCAAATTTATGTGAAAGCTGACGTGAACAAGCAGGTTCTTAGCTATATTTTATGAAGATCTGTTTATGCGTTTGATAAGCTCATTTCCTACTTTTCCTAATTTAATCTTTTTTGTAAAAAGTCCCCACCAATCATGTATTCGCGAACGAAATTTCAAAGAAATAACATTAATCATGTATTTACAAACAAATTATTAAAGAAAAGAAAAAAGTTCGAATAATAAAATCAAACTTTGTGGTGGATAGCCCTTTGTATAATGTATAAAGCATAAAATAAATATTTTCTCTCTCTCTCTAAAATAGAATTAAAAATTTTAAGTAACCCCCGACACAAAAAATACTCTAAAAAGTGAAAATAAATAAAAAGTGAAAATAAAATAAAATTTCGCTTCGGACCTTTTAACTTAAAATATTAAAAGTACCTATTAATATTTTGATGATGAGCGCCGCGTCGCCGCGTCGGGGGACTGCTAAATAAATCAAATAATACAATCAGAATACAAAGAAATAAAAAGAGGATTGATAATGATAAAGCATGGATTATACATGGATTTACTATGTGTAAGCAGCGTACGTAAGTAACAAAACAAAAATATCCAATCGTTTAGTTTTCAGCCATCTTCACATAGCAGTCCCCCGATGTGGCGACGCTCATCATCAAAATATTAATTGGTACTTTTAATCATCATCATTCAACCCATCTGAGTCTACTGCAGGACTTAGCTCTCCCTTTCGTTCTTCCATTTCCTTCTGTCCTGTGCCAAGTTGATCCAATTTCCGGCTACGCGTCTAATATCGCCCGACCATTTTAAAGGTCGGCCTCTGCTTATTTTGGTCTCCCAGGGTCTCCATGCCAATATTTTCTTTGTCCACTTGTAATTAGTGGTTCTTGCGAGATGCCCTGCCCAGTTCCATTTTAAGTTGGTTATGCGTTATACTATGTCTGTAACTCCTGTTGTTGTTTAAACTTAACCATTCATATGTGTCTTCCTGTCCCTTCTAGTCACTCCTTCCATAGAGCGTTCCAATGCCCTTTGGGCAATACGTAGTTTATTCACTGTCTTAACGTGTGTTAACGTTAAAGTTTCGACTCCAAAGGTTATAACAGGCAACACGCATTGATCGTAGACTTTTCGTTTTAAACATACTGGATATTGACCTCCTAGTATGTGTGTTAATTTTCCAAAGCCCACCCATCATAAGCCTATCCTTCTGGTAATTTCACATGTCTGATTATCTCCGCCAATTTTGATGGTATGTCCAAGGTATTTGTATGCGTCAACTTTTTCAATTGTTGCTTGTCGATAGTATTTGTCCCGCCCAAGACGAGGTTCGTCACAATTTTAGTTTTTGACATATTCATTTTTAGCCCTACTTTTTCGGAGGCATGTTTGAGTTGTTCTTCCATTTCTTAAGCATCTCTGCGGTTATTAGTAATTATCACAATATCATCTGCGAATCGTAGATGATTGAGCCTTTCTCGTTATATATTTATGCCCTTGTCGTCCCAATTGGGTTCTTTCATAATGCTTTCTAATACTGCCATAAAGAGTTTTTGGGACAGCGCGTCACCTTGTCTGACGCCCTTTCGATTCTGAAGGTTTCTGTTTCTGTGTGTAGTCTAACTTTTGATGTGGCGTTTACATATATGTTACTTATTAGATTTGCGTATCTATAGTGGATTCTACTTTCCCATAATGCTTTCATAATGGCCCATAACTCTATCGAGTCAAAGGCCTTCTCGTAGTCTATAAAGGTGAGTGTCAGAGGCAGATTATTTCGACACTTTTCTCAAACTTGGTCTTTATTGCTTGCAGATGATCATTACTGCCATAACCTGCTCGAAATCCGGCTTGTTCTCTTGGTTGTGAGAATTCGAGTTTTGTTGTCATTGTTTTGGTAATTATTTTTGTGAAGAGCTTGTACAAATGTGTCAACAGGCTAATCGGCCTATAGTTTTCTAAACAAGTAGCGTCTCCCTTTTTGTATGTCAATACCATTATTGCATTGTTCCACTGTGCTGGGGTAGTTCTGTTTTCGAGGCATATATTGAAAAGTGTCTGCACTAATCGTATCCATTTTTCGCCTCCCATTTTTAAGGCTTCTATAACTAGGCCATCCTCTCCCGGCGGCT
Organism: Phosphuga atrata; assembly: GCA_944588485.1. Lineage (NCBI taxonomy): Eukaryota > Metazoa > Arthropoda > Insecta > Coleoptera > Silphidae > Phosphuga > Phosphuga atrata. The sequence goes on along the minus strand of OX155892.1, from coordinate 88,281,834 downwards.
TGTTGTTTTTCATTCCTGATAGTTCTTGTTCTATTTCCGTAGTTGTGATATCCATTTAATTTCTTCTTCTTGGTTCAGCTTCTCCGCCGGAGGTTGCTGATCATCGTGGCAATTTTAGCTTTGGAGATAGCCGAACGAAACAGGTCCGTCGACGATACTCCAAACCATTCTCGCAGGTTACACAGCCAGGATATACGCCGTCTCCCTGCACTTCGTTTCTCCTCAATTTTACCTTGGATTATAAGTTGTAGTAATCCATATTTTTCGTTTCTAGAGATGTGGCCTAGATACTCCAGTTTTCGCTTCTTTAAAGTAAAGACAATTTCTGGTACTTTGCTCATCCTCCGCAGGACTTCAACGTTTGTGATTTTGTCGGTCCATGGTATGCGCAGCATGCGGCGATAAACCCACATCTCGAAAGCCTCTATCCTTTTCGTTGTTTGCTGTTTTAAGGTCCAGCTTTCCATTCCATAAAGTAGTACTGGAAAAATGTAACAACGGACCATTCTCAGCCTTAGGTCTAGGCTTAGGTCTGGAGAAGTTAGCATTTTCTTCATTTTGACGAATGCTGCTCTAGCCTGTTCTATGCGCGCTAGAATTTCTTGTTGATGTGTCCATTCGTCATTCATCCAGGTTCCAAGATATTTATATTTCGAGACTTGATTAATGCGCTCCCCGTTTACTACTAAATGAATTTGTTGTTTGGTTTTTGAAATTAACATGAATTTTGTTTTCGTTAAATTAATTTGGAGACCGTATTCTTTGCTTTTCGCCACTATGTTGTTCATCATGCGAGTGATCTATCATATTGTCCGCTAACACGACCGTGTCGTCTGCATAGCGGATGTTATTTATTGTTCTACCATTTACAACGATTCCTGCGGGGTCTTCTGTGAGTGTTTCCTTAAAGATTGCTTCAGAATAGATATTAAATAGCATTGGGCAAAGGACACATCCCTGTCTGACAACCTTTCGTATATTAATGTCATCTGACAGTTCGTTTTCGATCTTTATTTTTGCTGTCTGGCCCCAATAAAGGTTTGATACTATTCTTATGTCGATATCCATGCCTTCTAAAATGTTTTTGAGTTTTTCGTGTTTTACATTGTCGAAAGCTTTGCTATAGTCAATATAGCAGATATATACATCCCACTTTACATCCTGACAGCGTTGAACCAGTCGAATAGTTCTATTACGTATTCTTTCCAACGTTGTAGTTTTTCTTTCAGGTCTAAATATTAGTATAAATAATAAGTCAGGTATAAATAATAATATTATTTTTCCGCTTGTGTCTTTCAGTATAGTCGCTCTTTGTTTGTTATTAGCACCCACCATCTCTCGAATTTTCTTGTGAACATTAAAGCTGTCGTACCTTTTCTGTAGATCCTCGATTTCGATACACTGTTCTCTCAGCTGTTCTTTTTTAGCTTGACGTATTTTCTTTTTTATAACTTTTTGAGTGTCACGATAATCCCTTTCTTTTGTGGTTTTATATAACCGTCGTTTTTCTATTAATGTAAGGATCTCGGTTGTCATCCATTTCTTCTTTTTTACATGATCTCTGGTTCCAACAACTTCGTTCTGGGTTGCATGGAAGACGTCTTTGACGTTATTCCACATGTTATTTACTTTCTCTGTGCTGCTGTTTACTTCTATATTGATTGTTAGCCTACTAAGTCCTTCATTTATTTTAGTTGTGGATCTCTGTTATACTTTCGGGTCTCGTAGCTTGCAGATGTCTACCTTTTTGTTAGTAGGTGTTGTTAAGTTTCCGGCTTTAAGTCTTACTCTTAGTTTCATTACTACTGGATTATGGTCGGAAGCTACGTCTGCGCCCGGGTAAGTTTTGACCGATGTTACCCCGTTTTTAAATTGTTTGCGTATCAATATGTAATCTATCTGGTTACGGACTATGTTATCTGCACCGTCACTAGGAGATCTCCAAGTGTATAATCTTAGAGGGTGAAGTTTAAAGTGAGTGTTTGTCACTATTAAATCTTTCTCGATGCAGAATTGCAGAAGTCTATCGCCACGCTCATTTCTTATGCCTAATCCATATTCACCAACCCATTCACCCGCTTCGCCTTGGCCTATCTTGGCGTTGAAATCGCCCATGATTATTGTGAGGTCTCTAGGTTTCAGAAGTACTAGGATCTCGTCGAGCTAATTATAGAATGCTTCAATTTCAGTATCGTCTTTATCTGCAGTCGGTGCATATGCTTGTATTATGTTCATTTTCCCCATGACGGTCTGTAGTTGGAGTAGTATTAGCCTTTCTCAGAAGTCTAAGGCATTTATTACGTGTTTGTTTAGTTCCTTGCTTAACATTATTCCTACTCCGTGTTGACGTTGGTTGTCATTTCTACCTGCGTAATACAGGGTGCCGTTTTCGGTGTCACATTTTCCTGATTCTAGCCATCTTACTTCACTTATGCCTAATATATCTATTTGCATTCTTTGCATCTCTGATGTAACATTTTCCAGTTTTCCTGCCAGGAACATGCTGCGCACATTCCATTTCGCGATTTTCAGGTTTTTTCTATGTATTTTTAGTGTATTTGCTTGATTCCATGAGGGGATTCTTAGCACCGTCTCCCCATTTCAGAGGTGCCCCTGACTGGCAGTCGTTTTTGTGTATATATTTGCTATAATGATGATTGTTTTGGGAAGTTGTAGTGCGATAGTTTTCCGTTGCTTTCCGCACCGCAGTGTCAGAGCCAATTGATGCCGTTTCGGCCGTGCCTCTAACTATCTGATATTGAGCCGGGCCGAGATCAATTCTCATACGCCTCAACTCAGTGATGACTTGGCTGCTGCCCCAGGTCATGTTCTTTCACCATACCTTATTAATGCAGCTTTAAAAACCACAAAATTCCAGTAGAAAAAAATTAAGTGACATTTCTACTGACGTATGATATGATTTAATTTAATTTAATTACTTTATTTTATTAAATAAATAATAATTATCAATTTTAAAATTTGTTAAAAAAAATTTTGCAAAAAAAATAATGAATTTTAACAACTATTAGGATAATTGAAAATATAGAAAAATTCAGGCACTATTTAGACTCATTAGTTACGCTCGAACCTCCTTAATGTATATGTCTTCATGAGCCTTGATCTTAGGAGCCTTGATTTATTACTAATTCTCTATCACGTCCTATTATCGGTTTTGTCAAATTTTCTGCTAGTATATAGTTCGCAATAGAAGTCATCCGTTATTTTTAGAATATTGCTTCTGTCTGTTGTTACTTGTCCTGTTCTGTTTATCAGTTTGTGTATTTTGCGTTTACCATTTGAAAACTGTCTGTTTTTTACTTTCGTGCTTAACTTTCTTTCCATTGTATCCGTAACTATCTGCACGTTATATTTTCGAATGTCATTTCTTCTTTCCTTTGATGTCTTTTTGTTTAGTTCTCTGTATCTTGGTATATTTGCTCGGCCATTCTCGTTAGACGTCAACGCTCTTCCATTAGTAATTTTGTACTTCCGCTAATTTTACTTGTATTTTCAATACTAGACTTACAGTTCTCTCTCCTACTTGTTATCGTTTCCTAAATTTTGTTGTTTATTTTCTCCACACTACTTTCTTCTGTTGTAAATTTCTCCAGTCATTTCTATATTGTTCCCTAGTATTCTTCCAAACACTCTGGTGGATTCCATTTTCTATAGGATCATCTTCCTTCTCTCTTTCTTTAAATTGAGTGACACGATTGTTCTCGCCATTATGTGGTCGCTCCCAGTGGAGAAACTGTTTAGAACGGTGACATCGTGTATTATTTAATTTTTGTCTGTTGGAATAAAATCTATTTCGTTCCTTGTTTTTGCCGTCTGGGCTTATCCCAGTCCATTTCGTAGTACTTTTCTTTTGGAGAAAGGTGTTCATTGCATATAGCCCGTGTTTCATTAGGAAGTTCAGTAGAATTTCTCCCCTCTCGGTGCGCTGACCAATTCTATGTTGTCCTATTTGTGTTTACGCATCGTCGTCCTTCATTCCCACTTTGGCGTTGAAATCCCCTATTATAAGATTGTAATTGGTTGATCTTGTATTCATTGCTGTGGTAATGTCTTCGTAGAGGTCTTCAACTTCATCGTCGTCTTTGTCGGATGTGGGCACGTAGACTTGAATCATCTTCATGTTATACCTTCTATTTAGTTGTAACCTGACAAAGACTACTCTCGATGATAAGCTTTTGATCTCTATCACTTTGCTTCCGACCGCCACCGAGTAGAATATATTTCTTCCAGCTTTCTCCTTTTCTCCTGACCTCACTGATTCTTACAATATCCCATCTGATGTGGGATAGTTCTTCCTCCATTTCTAAAAGTTTTTGCTCCGACGACATAGATTTTGCATTATACGTAGCGATTTTGAATTGTTTATTTTGGTAGCCTGCCTTGGCCGGGGAATTCCTTGCACCAACCGTACTTCTCCCGTGTTTCCAGGGGTCTGAAGTACCGCTGGGAACTGAGAGCCGTATCGTTTCTTGACACTTCAACATTTTTTTGGGAGCTCCCCCGCTGTTGTTTAGCCTTTAAACCAACACGCTGGCCAATGGGAGTTGGTGATGGAGAGTAGTCCTGCTTCCTAGGATTTTATACGCCGCCGCTGTACTACGATACTTTTAATGAAATACATTTAATGAAGCGCAAGACAGAAATTTTATTTTTGGCCTCCTGAATTGTGAAGCTAGCTTCGACATCGTGTATATGTACAACGAAACTAGATTTTTACACACAATGTTGCAAAGTACGCCTACGATGCGGTAAAGCGACCAGTAAATTTTAGCCTTTCAAGGATACTTACAAAATAAATTAAGTAGAAGACAATACAATCTAATTTAGAAAAAGATACTTTACACCATATTTGACACGATAATGTAGAAAATAAGAGTTATTTTTTATTATAAAGTATAGCATATGGCGTGTTGCAAAATGACATATTATGTACCTAATAAATTTGAATTAGTAAAAATGTCAAAGTTTGTGAGTACCAACATTAAAACATTAAATAATTTCCAATATTGTAAATAATCTAAATCCATTTGTTTCTTAATTAATAATTATCGCCCAAAAAAAAAATCATACAAATTTCGTGCGGAAATGACTTTATCTACGACCACTATTGTAAATGCCCATTATTGTACAGCTCGTGGACTATGTCAATACATCATAACACACACCTATGTAACATTCCGCGATTAAAAATAAGTTATGATTGATAACACAAACGTGCCTTTGGTTTACGATACGTTGATTGGTCGAGAGCTGCTATTACGTGCTCATACGTTCAGCACCCCCCGTGCTATAATTCAAACTAACGCAAATTGACATTGGGTAGATTGGGTTGCCTATATCTATGAGCACTCTTATTCCAGTTTTACCCAAATAAGTATTAAATAATAAGAGATTTAATCATTAAGAATGTATTTCTTTTCATTTCTATCAAGTTGAATAATGTCGAGTAATAGTTTGCTTATTATAATGTTAAATAATGTACATAATAAGAAATAGATTGGGTACATCAAACATATGTTTGTTATTAAACAGAAACAAATTAGAAAAATTTGGTCGTAGATAAAGTATAGTACATAACTCGAGTTGTAAGGCAATTACGTACGAGCGGAAGAGTTACGCACGACCTGCGTAGCGGAGAGTGCATAATTTCGCAAGATATGCTTCTTCCAGCTCTACGTAATATACTGTTACAACGCTCCAGCTAATGGGAAACGAGCTGTTGCGTTGTAAAATCAACGTTTCTGCACTATAATGTAAATAACGATTTTTACTTTTTAAAATCTTTTTTGAGTTTTTTTTGTCGGGGGTTACTTAAATTTTTTAATTTTATTTTATTATATGTCTAACATGGAAATTAGAGGAATTTAGTCTATTAAAATACCTGACAAACTGACAAAATTATAACTGTGTTTGTTTGCCTCTTTATAGGAGTATTACCTTAGTGGTAGTGAAAGAGTACAAGAAGAATTATTTTATTACTTTTTATTAATGTCTTATCACTTCTTTAATACAGGCAAACCTTATTTTAAATTGTGACATTATTTTACTTGACTGATAAGTTTAACACAGCAATATAATCTCGGTTAAAATTGAAATCTTCATTTAGATTTAAATAATATTTATATTTACCTATGCTAGTAAGAATATTATTATAGTGAAATAGTTTTACTGTCTAAAAAAAAGAAATAAGAAAAAGAAAAGAAACATCTATTGTATATTAAATTTGACTATAAATATAACTTTATTCCTGTTTTACATCTTGGTGCTATAACTTACAATTTAAACAACACAAAAAGTTTACTTTAATGTCATATTCAAACAGAATGAAATTGAATTTTTTTGCATAGCAAAGAAGCCTTGTAGATGGTCCCTCGCGTTTCTTTGATATACTTCGACATTTGTAAATCGATAGCTACATTGAACATAATGCGTTAGCTCAAATATTTGCATGTATAGCTACTTCTTGATAGCTCGAGCCATTTGATGCAATAAAATAAAAATCGATGAACGAAAGTCAATATCCTAAGTATCTCCTCGGTACGTCAATTTTCTCATATAAAAAACATTAATATTATTTATTTCTCTATTGGAAGATCTTTATTCATATACCAAGAATATTAAGGTTACATTTATACCCTATATATCCAATATTATCCTGTTGAAGAAGGCAATAAATTATAGATATTATGTGCTGCTACTTTAATCCGTTGAAGGGAGTTTTGAAATGTTGATACTTTTATATTTTAATGTTTATTCATCCAAGAAATTTACACAAATATTAACACTATTTTTGTTATATTAAACACAATTTAATTATTTTGTCCTAATTGAATAGATAGATCAATGAGAAAATTACTTACGAAATCCCCGTAATAAATAAAGAAAAACTGTAATTGAATTTAGAAGTTAATGGCAATATTTTACGACAAAATACGCATTAAAGATAAATTTTTGCCTAAAATATTATTAATAAATTTGTTTCCATGAGATGAAACGATATCTGCGGTTATGATTTCTTTTTATAGGTCAATGTTGTAGAATAAAATATTTTTTCGGAGCGAATGTATTCGCAAATCTGGAAATAATTGGTTTCATATTTCTAGACTTTTGCCAACAGCCATTTAAATCCGGAGAAACGCGGCAATAAGAAACGAATTAAATATTTATTGGCCGCAGTGGATGCCAGAAATAAAGAACGCAGGGTCATAGAGAATACGTGAATACTGGACCTTTAAACCTTTTTTCTCTAGAAATCCCAGCAGACTCTAAACATAATATAAAGCTTTTTTTATAAATCAATCTTCATCATATTAAGGAATAGAATGTTTCTAGGACCGTTCCTATTAAAAATGACTTTCAATAGTCGAAACTCGAGGCGTGATAAGTGTCTAAATTTATTTAGCTGTGAATAACTTGTGTAACTGTGTTATAAATTTATAAAGTTATATAATTTTTTTACATTTTAATTGTGGTTAAAACATAGTGAATTTAGCGCTCCATCATATTAATTTATTTCAACACATTTACCTTTTCGTGATTGTATGCAAAGAAAAACATTTTTCTTTCTTAAAAGGTACTTCTTGACGCACGGTTTTTAATACGAGAAATGCCACCTCTCGTTGTATTTTTACATAACCTGTGTAACGCACGCAAATATTCAATATCGCTAGGTTACATTAAAAAAAACAAATAAATACAATAAATACAATCAAGTCGTCCTCGCTATTAAAAAAGTGACGTGAAGTGTCAAAAAAAATTTTCATTACAAAATAATAATAATAAAAATTAAAGAAAACGTTTTAAAATGAGTGTAAATTCTATTGTGATACCGGAGACTGAGGAGAGTTTTTATGACGAATCCACACCACCGGAGACAATTGAAAAAGCAAATTCTTCGTTTTTGGTTCCATTTTTTTTTTATGGCCCCTGGATCCCAAACTTTTGAACATTTATTTCGTCAATTGCCCTCTCGAGCGCACTCATTTTGTTCAGGCGCCCAATTACGCTCTCGCGAATTTTTGTAACGGCGATTTGACTGCCGTTACAAAATATAATATATTATTTATGCAATTATCTTAACACATTGCTTTCCGTTAACGTACCTATACGTTTTTTCTTAATAAGTGGATCTATAATAAAAAATAAACAACGTATATATAATCCACTGACGTAGATGTTATTTTGTATTTTAAATCTTTCCTCCAAGAAAGTCGATTGCAGAACTTTCGGCAGTTTTCTGTTTCGCCCTCGATTATTAGAATATAATTGGAAAATCGGTTTCGTTTTCTGGGGTTTGGAGAAATTTTCATTTGGAATTTTCATGTTTGGAAATTTTTCTCGGAAATACCAAAATCTTTGATTTTGTGGAAAATTTGATGTTTTTCCTCGATTTTCTGAAAAAAATGCTACTAAAATACTACCCTTTGGACAAAACCATGGGTTACTGAAAAAGTTTGGAAATTTTTCGGAAGAATTTTTATTAACAGTTTGTGTTAGACGATGAGGAACATAGGATATTATTGTCATATTTGAAGTTTTCCCTTTATTTTGAACCAGTGAAGTTTATTATATCGTGGACGCTTAAAGCATAATTCATAAAAAGATCGGAGGGATTTGAAATGTGGCTCTACAGACGCATACTTAAAATTCCTTGGACTGCTAGGACCACAAATGAAGATGTACTAAGAGGAATTGGACACATGAGAAAACTTACGACAATCGTCAAAATAAGAAAAACAGCATATCTTGGGCACATACTTCGTAATGACAAATACTACCTCCTTCAAGTAGTCATGCAGGGAAGAATAGAGGGAAGGAAAGGCATTGGAAGAAAAATGAAATCTTGGCTGAGGAATATCAGAGAGTGGACTGACCTCAGTGTTGAACACATATTTTACGCTGCAAGAGATAGAGAAGCGATTAAAAAGTGTTGGCCAACCTTCGTTAAGGAAGACGGCATATGAAGAAGAAGAAGTTCATACAGGATTTTTAGATTATGAACCAAACCCTGCGAAACTACAAAATTTGTTGTCTGTTGTCTGTACAATACAATTGTCTGTACCTAGATTTTCGGAAAAATCGATACTTTGATTATTTTATTAAGAAACTGAAGAAATTGTAGAAAAATTTAATCAAGCTTTGTGAAAAAACTACAGCCTAGGTCTTTGAGCCGAACCATGCAGAACTGAAGGATTTACCGAAAAATTTCGGCTTTTCCCAATTGTTGTTTGGACGGGAAACTGCGAAAGCAAAAAGAAATTGGGTTTTGGGAGCTGTTGAGGGTTGGATTTTAAATTTCGATCCCGACCAAACGGACAGAAACTACCCCAGTAGGTAGGCTAGGACAGTTCGGGCGCAAAATCCCATAAGGATTTACATAGGGGTACACATAAATAACACATTTTTGATGATATATGCAAACAACTATGCACACTTTTCAACAGCTATAAACAGCTTTCAATCAGCTTTAAACAGCTTTAAACAGTGAAAGCTGTTTAAAGCTGTTTAAAACTGTTTAATGCTGAATGAAAGCTGTTTAAAGCTGTTTAAAAGTGTGCATAGTTGGTTGCATATATCATCAAAAATGTGAATTTAGACCCCTATGTATATCCTTATGGGATTTTGCGCCCGAACTGTCCTAGCCTATCTACTTACCCCGGAAACACCGTAGAAAAAACAGTATACAGACCTTTGCAAAAACTCGAATTTGGAAAATTTGCCACATTTCTTTGCCTTTTGTAATACTAGCTCTGGCAGTATTTTGAACCGGAAATTTATCCGATGTACCTTGGAGGATTATTTTCTATTTTTCACAATTATATACAAACTTTTTTTTATTAATTCGTAAGAAAAGGTGTCGGCTCTTGGCGATGTTCACCTATGTAATCGCGAGGCCTGTATTGTGCTAAATCGATAAAAAGCTCAGTGCTTTATACACGTACATCAATAACTTTCGGTTAAATATTTATAATTAATTAGCAAAGTAAAGAGAAAAAGGATTCGTTTTGTAAACTTCAAACTTGTTTACATAATCGAATATCAAAGAACAAAATCTGCATCAAAGTTTTAATGTTTTAGACAGAGAGTGGCAAAAATGAGAATTTTCAATTACTTCGTTCATTATATTATACTACAGAATGTAGTTAGTATACACTTTGCAAACTTAATTTAAGCAAAAAATTGTATACCCACTGCAGACGTTGCTCTTCTACTATCATCTCGGATAGCAGACTAACTAACAATAAGTGGAATCGTCGGTAATAGTTCTGGAACTATTTTTTTGCTTCATTTCCCAAAATAATGACCAGTCGAGTAAAAAGGTTTTTTAGGACGATATGATTTAGAAATGAGATTATACAAAATTAGTTTAGCACGTTGAATGAAAATCTTATTTCAGATGACATTATGTGTTTGTTTTACCTAGTTTCTCAAATCACCGGTAACCCCCGCGGCGCTAGAAAATTATTACCGGTCACCGATGACCCCCATGGTATTCAACGTGTTATAATACAACCACTATTGTGTATTTATTTTCAACAACAGACAGAATGTCATGAATAACCACAATTTATTGAAAAGTCACTTTTCAACAAATTTAATAATAGTATAGTGTGCAACATGTGTGGCAAGTTGTCAATTGCACACGAGAGCGAAATTGGGTGCACGAACGAAAATACTGCACGAGTTAATCTTGCGGGGGGAGTATCTTACAAGTTTGGGGTCCAGGGGCCATCCAAAAGAAAAAGAATCTAAAACGAAAAATTTGCTTTTTCAATTATCACCGATGGTGTGGATCCGTCATAAGAACTCTTATCAGTCTCCGGTATCACCATGTACACTCATTTTAAAACTTTTTATTTAATTTCAATTTCTTAATGAATAAAAATTCTATGATGAAAAGTGACTTGCAATTGAACGTCACTTTTTTATATTGATTTAGATTGTGTTTTTTTTTTAGTTAGCTATTCGATTTTTATTGAAAATTTGCGTTTGCCAAGCATAATTTGCGTACGAAAAGTATATTTGTCTCAATAATTGAATTGACATACAGGCATTTGTCGCACTAAAAAACGGACGCCAAAATAGTACTTATCCCGCATGAGTAAAAAAAATATGTAATACAGAATTTGTGCCGTATCTACCCAGTCCCATCAATCAGCTCTTAGAGTCGCCCACTGCTGGACATAAGTCTCCCGTAATGAACTTTATTTTGCCGTGTTCTGCGCTGCGATTATCCAGCTGGTGCGGATGCGTTTTAGGTCATTTGACCATCGATCGGGGGATCTCCCTCTGCTTTGGAATGCCTCATTTCGCGACCTTTATTCCGTTATTTTCCTGGTCCATCTGTTGTCCTTCAATCTGGTTAAGTGACCTGCCCAACTCCACTTCAGATTTGTGATTCTTTCAATGGCGTCCGCAACACCGCACCTTCTTTTGATACTTATGTTGGATACCTTTTTCTTTAGCAATATATCTAGCATTGTCCTCTAAATGGCCCTTTGCGCAGTTTGGATTCTGATTACTGTCCTTTTTGTTAATGTTAGTGTTTCGGCCTCGTAAGTCAATACAGGCAAAATGGACAGATTTAAGACCTTCATTTTAATGCAGATAAGGATTTTTGATGTGAAAACATGTGAAATATGTCCATAGAGTGTTAACCACAATTGATTGATAACTCACTTTTCAACAAATTTAATAATAATATGTAATACATTATTTGTGTCGTATCTACTCAATCCCATCATCATTATCAACATCATCAATCAGCTCTTGGAGTCGTTCACCGCTGGACATAAGTCTCCCGTAATGAATTCTATTTTGCTGTGTTCTGCGCTGCGGTCACCCAGTTGGTGCGGATGCCTTTTTATGTCAACTGTCCATCGAGCGGGGGGTCTCCCTCTCCTTTGGAATGCCTCATTCATTGGTTTCGCGACCTTTATTCCGTTATTTTCTTGGTCCATCTGTTGTCCTTCAATCTGGTTAAGTGACCTGCCCAACTCCACTTCATATTTGTGATTCTTTCAATGGCGTCCGCAACACTGCACCTTCTCTCGATACTTATATTGGATACCTTTTTCTTTAGCAATATATCTAGCATTGTCCTCTCAATGGCCCTTTGCGCAGTTTGGATTCTGATTACTGTCCTTTTTGTTAATGTTAGTGTTTCGGTCTCGTAAGTCAATACAGGCAAAATGGACAGATTTAAGACCTTCCTTTTAATGCAGATAAGGATTTTTGCTGTGAAAACATCGTTCATCTTTCCAAATGCTGCCCTGCCTAGCCCTATTCTTCTCGCAAAACTAGCCCGTGGCGCTAACATAATCAAATTATGTGTTTCTATTACCTGGCTACGCAAATAACCGATAACCCCTCGCCGCAACAAACTTATTGCCGGTCACCGATGACCCCCATGGCAATCAACGTGTTATAATACATCCAAAATTGTGTATTTATTTTTAATAACAACATACAGTATGACATGAATAAGCACAATTGATTGAAAAACTACTTTTCAACAAATTTAATAAAAATATCTAATACATTATTAGTGCCGTATATACTCAGCCCCATCATCATCAAAGTATCAATCAGCTCTTTGAGTCGTCCACTGCTGGACATAATCCTCACGTAATGGATTGTATTTTGCTGTGTTCTGCGCTGCGGTCATCCAGTTGGTGCGGATGCATTTTAGGTCATCTGACCATCGAGCGGGGGGTCGCCCTCTGCTTTGGAATACCCAATTTCGCGACTTTTATTCCGTTATTTTCCTGGTGCATCTGTTGTCCTTCAATCTGGTTAATTGACCTCCCCAACTCCACTTCAGATTTGTGATTCTTTCAATGGCGTCCGCAACACCCGCACCTTCTCTTAATCCCTATGTATACCTTGTACTTTAGCAAAATATCTAGCATTGTCCTTTCCATGGCCCTTTGCACAGTTTGGATTCTGATTACTGTCCGTTAATGTTAGTGTTTCGGCTTCTTAAGTCAATACAGTCAAAATAGACAGATGGAAGACCTTGCTTTCAAGGCAGATAGAGTGATCTCTGATCTCTCTCTGATGAGAAGACTGATAGAGTTTTTTTTTATGTGAAAACATCGTTCATCTTTCCAAATGCTGCCCAGCCTAGCCTTATTCTTCTCGCAAGGCTTGCCCGTGGCGCCAACATACTCAATGTATGTTTCTCTATTAGGTACCTGGCTTCGCAAATCACCGATAACCCCCGCGGCGCAACAAATTTATTGTCGGTCGCCGATGACCTCCATGGCATTCAACGTGTTATAATACAGCCAAAATTGTGTATTTAATTTCAACAACAACAGATACTATATCATGAATAACCACAGTTGATTGATAAGCCACTTATCAACAAATTTAATAATAATATGTAATACATTATTTGTGCCGTATCTACTCAATCTCATCATCATCATCAACATCATCAATCAGCTCTTAGAGTCGTCCACTGCTGGACATAAGCCTCTTGTAATGAATTCTATTTTGCTGAGTTCTGCGCTGCAGTCATCCAGGTGTGCGGATACGTTTTAGGTCATCTAACCGTCGAGCGGGGGTCTCCCAGATCTTCGGAATGCCTCATTGCTAGGCTTCCATTCCGTTATTTCCCTGGTCCTTCTGTTGTCTTTTTATTTGCCTATGTGACCTGCCCAACACCACTTCAGATTTGTGATTCGTTCAACCCCGTCCGCAACACCGCTCCTTCTCCTGATACTTATGTTGGATACTTTAACCCCTCGATATATATTTAGCATTGTCCTCTTCATGTCTCTCTGCGCAGTTGGGATTTTGTTTACTGTTCTTTTTGTTAATGCTAGTGTGCAAAATGCACTGATTGAAGTCTCTCATTTTTAGGCAGATTGGGATTTTTTATCTGAAACCATAGTTCATCTATCCAAATGGAGCGCAGCCTAACTCTATTCGTCTCAAATTCAAAATTCAAATTCTTTATTTACTTATTGAGATATAAACAATCTATAGGTTCATTCACAATAAATACATAAAATCTTATGGTTTTTAAAATTACAATTTAAAATTTACAACTTAAAAATTTTTAGAATGACAATAAAAGCATACAAATTAATGATTTTAAAATTACAATTTAAAAATTTTTCAATTTAAAAAAAATTAACTGACAATTGACAATAAATGCATAACAAATTATTGATTTTTAAAATTATATTTTAAAATTGACAATGACAATAAATACATACAAATTAATGATTAAATTTACAATTAAAAAAAATGACAATGACAATAAATACGTACACGTTAATTATTTATTAAATTACAATTAAAAAATTCGTTGACGTTATAAAAAGGAACAATAGCAACTGTTTAACCTTTCTTCTGAATTTTTTATAAGAAGTTTCATCTCGCAGAACCCTTGGTAGTTTATTAAATAGTTTTATTCCTTGGTTTTCCAGTCCTTTACTGCATAGGGTTTAATTAGTTTTTGGGGCGTATAGGAGATCTTTTCCTCTCGTGTTATAATTGTGATTCTCCGCGTGTTTCTGGCGAGTTCTTTTCGCCTTATGAATACAGTCAAACTTCCATAACTCAAACTTCTATAACTCCAATTTTTCTATAACTCGAACTTTTTGGAAATCCATACCTTTAGATGGAATTTTACATATAAATTAACTTCCATAACTTCAATTTTCCTTAACTCGAATTTTTCCATAACTCGTAGTAAAAATATATACAATGGTAAAATTTTGCATAGAAAATAATCTCTATAACCCCAATTTTAATCGCTGCGTACTTATGAAAATACAAAATTTATGGTGCCGGATATTGCCTATCATAAACCGTATTCTATTTGTTATAATAAAGGAGCTATGTATTATTGAAATTTAAGAGTTTAAACTCATTCTTTCTTCTTACCTCTGCCGCTATAATTGCAAATATGAGTGGTCAGAGAATAAAACTCACTACGATGTCGTTATTTTACAAAGTGAGGTTGATAAGTGAAGTTGACAATGGTAAAGTTGAAAAAGGTAAATAAAGGTGATTGATGATGACTTTGGGATTCCTCCAAGTACACTTTATTCAATTATAAGAAACCGCAAAGAAATTCTGAACAAAGCAGAAAATGGTGCAACCACTGATGCTAACGTTTGAAAAAGTGTACCTACGAAGACATTGCTAACTGACGAATGGCTACTGTGGAATGGTTTAAAATTGCACGGAATGCCTGGACCACTTATTAGAGAAAAGTCTCTGTATTTTGCTGAGAGTCTGGGACACACTGATTTGTGTAGGTTGGCTAGATAAGTTTAAGAAAAGGCATAATGTGTTTTCGGTGGAAAACACAGCAAAGAAGGAATCACCGCCAATCAATTGGGCGCCAATTTGTGTGGTACTAAAAAACTGAAACCCTTAGTGATGGAAAATCAAAAAATCCGCGATGCTTAAAGATAAACGTTTTTTACCAGTGACATACAGAAAAAAGAAAGAAGAATTCTGAAAAAAAACTATAGTTGCCCTAGTAGACAAACAACTGACAAAAGCGTGGGACATCGATATTCAGCAAGCAACCATTAAATATTGTTTCCGAAAGGCTGGCTTTAAAAAACAAGGCGAAACAAATTGGAGTGAAGAAGATGAAACTGAGAGTTTCTCAGATTCTCAGATCAGAATTCAAGTCACATATAATCAGCGTATGACACATATAATCAGCATAACTTGGATAATACAGTGTCTCTTAATGATTATTTATCTGTAGATGAAGATGTGGTTATAGCGGACTATCCAACAGATGCCGATATTTTCAACAACATTACAAGACGTGAAGATTAAGATTAAGATCTTATATAGCCAATGCCACCCACTAACAAAGAAATTCGTAATTATTTAAATAAGTGTAGCGAATATCTCATTATCTACTTTGGACAACTTTGTAGATAGAGAATGTAGATAGAGAAAACAATTAAAAATTACAAACTTATTATAATTATTTTTAATTAATTATAATTATATTTATTTCATTAATAATGTACATTTCTTTTTTTTTTATAAATATATACATAAGTTATATTATACACATGTTATAATAAGTAATATTTTCTTTGAATAAATTGTGTAAAGTGAATTTTACTCATTTTGTAGTTATGTATTTCTCCAACTTCAATTTTCTATAACTCCAATTTTTTTTCGTGAACTATGGTAATTCGACTTAGGGAAGTTCGACGGTATATGCTTTTGTTTTTAGAATATACAGGCTGACTACTGTCAATATTCCTAGGTTCAGAAAAATTCCTGCAGGAATCAGTATTTCTTAACCCTAGTATGTTTCTCAGAATTCTTTTTTGTGCAATAAGTATTATTTCTATCTGAGAAGAAGCGCCCCATAAGATTATTCCATATGACAAAATACTCTGAACCTCAGCAAAATACCAAGATCTTCAGTAATCAGGATTTTGGATAGGTACTTGATTAGAAATGCCTTCTCGTGAAGTATAGCGTTGATAGGTTGTATCTGATTGGTCCACTTTAAATGTTCCTTAACATTATTGTGAAAGTCTTTTCCAGACACAATAAAGCTAGTGTCATCTGCATATAGAGTGCAATGACACCGTCTTATGTATTTAACTAAACCTGCGGTATTTACCAGAAATAAGGTTGGAGCCAGTATGCTACTTTGTGGTACCTATATGTGTGTACATACTGTCCTGGATTGTTCAGTTCTGTTTCCAATCCTTACCGATACAAATTGCTTCCTGTTTTACAAGAAGGATTGTATCCATCGGCCCGCTTTTCCTCTGATCCCATAGCTGTATAATTTGTTCAGGAGAATCCTATGTGATACACAATCGAAGGCTTTTGTTAGATCACAAAATATTCCAATGGAATGGATGATGCCTTTTATCAACTTCCTCCAATATTTTGTTATGAAAATCTACCAAAGCTGTTGAAGTAGATTTCCCTTTACAAAAACCGTGCTGCTGCGAAGGAATCAAATTATGCTTTTCTATAAATGGGCTCAGTCTGGATTGCATACATTTCATATTCTAGAATTTTAGCTAAAACAGAAATAAGTTTAATCGGTCTATTGTATTGGGCATCTGTGGTTGCTCCTTTTTTTCTAGGATAATTTTTGATGTTCTCAGGATCTCGGAAAATTTCTCCTTAGCGATTGATGTATTTATTATTTCAGTAATAGGTACTATGAGCACATTCCTGAATTCTTTTATGATGGTGCATGGGATTTCATCGGGTCCAATTGTTGATTTGCTTTTAAATGTGGAGATTATTGACAGGACTTCACTTTCGGTAAAATCCTTTAGGAATATGTATTTTGCATTAGTCTTTATATGTTTGTTTGAGATGGTAGTTGGGTTAATGTTGTTAACGATTAACTTTGGAGCTTCTCCGAAGTGGTTATTTAATACCTCTGCGATTTTCTTAGGATCTGTATATCGGATATAATTTTGCATTATTTGTGAAGGCCCGGAAACTTTCAGCTTATTTGATTGCAAATTAATAACATTACAAACGGCTTTTGATATATTCGTTGGTTTCATTATCTTATATTTAAAATATTTTTGTTTTGCTATTGTAATTAATTTGTTATTACCTTTTTTTGTTTTATATATAAATCTTTAAGATTAGCAGCCGAGAATTTTACTTCTTCTGTAATCCATCTGTTTCTATCATCGTTGACTTGAAAACTTGAAAAACAGTGATATTGAAGTCCCTTGATGAAGGCAACGGTTTTGCTGTTGTTGCTTGTATTGCTAAAAACGTCGTCCCATGTTTCATTGCGGATCTAGTTGGCAATACGAATGTTGTTAGGAGTTGAGAAGGTTCATATCAATTTGTATTGGTTTTCGGTTTCTATTTGGGTTAAACAGCTCAGTTTTAACATACGATGATCTGCCATTGGAGTATCTTTCACCGTAGTCTTTAATTTTAGTCCTGCAGTGGCGGTATGTTCTTTAATATATTAATTCATCCCACAAGCTTCAAG
The DNA here is from genome assembly GCA_944588485.1 of Phosphuga atrata. Lineage (NCBI taxonomy): Eukaryota > Metazoa > Arthropoda > Insecta > Coleoptera > Silphidae > Phosphuga > Phosphuga atrata. Next base: position 88,263,830 of record OX155892.1, on the reverse strand, counting down.
TAAGTTGGTAATATTATATTGTTCGTTTGAATTTATTTCAAAATTTATATTAAAATCTCCAACTAGAATTAGATGTTTATTAATTTTACTATAAGCATGTAAAACACTGCATAAGACTGCCAATAAGGTGACAGGGCAACCTAGTGGTGACCTGTATATATTTAATATTACTGTGCATGTATTATTAATATTTGTCTCTATTCCACATATGCCCATTGTCTTCTCGATAGAGGCGTTTGCTAGGTCCAATCTTTCGACAGAACCATTTTTAAGAACAGGCAGGCTAGCAAATATAGCTACACCCCCACCTTTGAATTGGTTTCTACTAAAGTGACGGACTAGCTGGTAATTGTTTATGTGTACTAAAGTAATATTATCAATTGTCAACCAGGTTTATGCTAGACAAATGAAGAGAGGTTTTTCTTGTTCACATGATATTTCTAGTTGGTCTAATTTGTTGCGTAGAGATTGTACATTCAGAAATAGTAATATATTTGTATTAACCTCATTAGTAATTATTTTCTGGTTTTGGCTCGCTCCAAATGCAGGAAAAAACGATTTATGTTGGTATTTTGGGGCCATAGTTCCGGATTTTTTACTTACTAAGATACTTTGAATGACTCGTATACTTTGTCTCTGATTATCTCTTCCCAGGCGGATTTCGTGATATTTGTATAGGTAGACTTTACATGACGTCTCTTTGGCGGACCCCTCGTTCAATTAAGAACTCTGTTGTGTTTGTTGAGTTGTCTGAATTCAGAACTCTTCGTGCAGTCTGATACTTGCGCTTGCGTTGTTGTACACGTGCTTTATGATATTACTCGACTTGATACCCTGAATGGCTAGTCATGGCAGAAAAGATAGTCATTCCACAAGGTAGTACCATAGGTCCACTTCTATTCACAATGTTCATAAATGACTTACCGCAATCATCCATCGAACCGCAACATTTGATTCTAAATTATGCAGATGACACGACAATTTTACTAAATAATAATACACTTTTGCAATTAGGGTCTTACATCCAAATGTAGATACAGATGTCTTACGGTTAGTATGTTTTGCAAACTTCCACTCTCTTCTTAGATATTGACTTATGTTTTGGGGCAATAGTTCCCACACAAGAGATGTGTTTAGAATAAAAAAATAGGTCCTGCGTCTCATAAACAATTTAAAATACAGAGAGTCATGCAGGGGGTATTTCAAAAAGGCCAATATACTAACGGCTACGGGAACTTATATCTTCGAGAGTATCATTTTCATATTTAAGCATAGACATCTATTTGCTCGCTTCCTTAAACCAACTGTAAGAGAAACAAGATATAACTGAGAACTCTACGAACTACTACAATATAAGTTGACAATGACTGAAAGAAGCCTCCCATGCATAACGTGACCATTTTTTATTTTTTTTTCTGAAAATGAAACACTAATTTTGAATGGGAAAGTAAAAAAAAATTCAAAATATTGACCATTGCTTTCTAAATATTTTGACCATTTTGACGACAATTTGTGGATATCGGGCCAATAGAAAAGATCGTTTTTTGAAGCAAACCAGACACCCAATTTTCGACTTCTTCGTAGGAATCGAAGTGCTGCTCAGCCAATGAGTGTCCCATCGATGAAAACAAATGGTAGTCGGAAGGGTCCAAGTCTGCTGAATACGGCGGGTGGGGTAGCAGCTCCCAGCCAAGTGCTTTGATTGTATCCTGAACCGGATTGTATCCTGAACACTTTGTGTGCAGGCGCATTGTCGTGTAACAAAATTACTGCCGTGTCTTCTGGCCCATTCTGCTCATTTTTCGTTCAATGCCTGGTTCAAATTGATCATTTGTTGGCTGTAGCGATTGGTATTAACCGTTTCACCAGGCTTATAGAAACTCATGATACACCAATGCTTGCATTTTTTGTGGTCTTCCACGTACTTTATTTCTCACATCAAAATCATTATCTCTAAACCGTTGAAACCATCTTCTGCATGTTGCTTCTGATAGAGTATGATCACCATACGCCTCGACAAGCATTCGATGGAACTCTGCAGCACTTTTCTTCAAATGAAAACAAAAAATTAATGCTTTCCGCATATCATCACTTTGTGGTAGAAAATTCGACATTTTTAACCCGATGGAAATATATGATGTTGTTTGTTCAATGACTGGATGTGTATTAAATATGTTTAACAGATGTCATACCAACCAAACAAAAGAAAATTAAGGCTCGTTTACAACAAATGTTCCCTATCGACACATTTGTATTTTAACGCTCACTTCATTCCGGTATACCTGGTATGTGGACTCCAGATACAATCCCAATGAGCTGTCTTCCAAGTGATTTGTTCAATTTTGCGTAAACATTATTTATGGCGTTTCTATTCTTTCCTACAAAATTTCAGTTAGTATTATCTCCACAAAATCCCACAATTTTCTGATTCAAATCATTGCAAGGCAATACTTCCATCAAATGGTCAACCATGTTTCACCTGGTTGCTCTCGAAACTCTAAAACCTTGACTTTGACGCCTTCGTATGGTAAAACATTGAATACTTTTTTCGAGCCAGGGTTTGAAGCATATGTTAATAAAGTTATGCAGTGGACTGCGCTAAGGTGCTCTTTCTATTCATCGGTTGCCACAGATGCCAACACATTTACAACAATAGAGATTTTGAGCGAGCACATCTAAACATGTTTCAATTAAATGAGAAGCACAGTCATTTAAGTGAAAGCTGTGATTGAAACGTATGAAAGTATTGAAACGTATGAAACGCCCACGCACGCTCCACTACACCTATATCCAAATCTTTAGAAGTAAGTCAGCAATCAGTTCTTTAAAAAAAAGGAAGCATTGACGAGTTTGACGGCGCAGCTTGATCGGAAAGTCTGTGTTTTGCCGTTTTTATCTGTTTCTCCATTTCGTTGGAACCAGCGTGACTATGGCACCACTGTACTAAATCAGTACGACACTTTTCACATGCAACGTATGCTGCAGATGTACCACTCCTTTGTTTTGTAAACGGATACTTGTTTTGTAAAACAATATTAACGGTATACATTATTTGTGTATTTGACCATCTTGAAGTTTTAATATTTTCGTTTTGTTATTTTATACTTGTGACATTTTCTTGAAGAAAACTCAAGTGTAAAATAACAATACAAAATTATTAGCGTTTCACTGGCGTTTAGGCATTTTTGTTTCGGTACAATCACGCGGATGAAAAGTCCGGCGTGAACTTAAACCAAAAGACTTGAACTAAAAATATTTTTTTTTAAATTTCTTTTAAAAACACCCTAGTAAGTAGGTATTTACCCACGAAAGCGGGACGTTTTTTCCCTCGCTGGGGACAGCGGGACAGACAGCCAGAAAGCGTGACACAAAGCGTCACGTATGGTCACGTTTCCGATGCAGCAACATTAAAATATATAACCTGCTTCCAAAGGATATCAAATTATTAGTAAACTTAAAACATTAAAATAAAAAAATTATTCAATCTAAACAACGAGATAGAACCCTACAACCTAGAAGAATTTGTTTCTGATAAGTTTGAATAACCATTCAAACCCCATACATACTCCATATATACTCGTTTTTTGTATGCATGTTTGTATGCACAAATTCCATTTACTGTATTTGTTCATACATAAATAATTAAATAAATGTTTTGATTTGATTTGATATTCGTATATCGTTGGTCTATTTTGCATTTCGCGAGGGATCTTAGTATGGATTTGCAGTCAATCGTGTCGCAAGCCTTTTCGTAGTCGATGAATATTAGCGCCAGGAGTTTGTTACAGTCGGTGCATTATTTTGATAGTGCATAGGTATCATTGACACCATATCCCACACGAAAGACTCCCTCAGTGCCATATCAGTGATAATTTATATTATTTCATTGACTATTAATTGAATCGTATTCGTCAGCGAAAGTTCAGTGATATTCATATTTAACGTGTTCTTATATAATTTTTGTTTTTATATATGATTGTGTTATAAAAAACTGCTTACATTCTTAATATTATTTGTTCACAATTAACATATTTTGGCAAAACTTTCCTGCAGGTGCAAAGTTAATATTTTATCTCTTCAAGTAAAGTTGCGAAACTACGTAAAGTTTGCTGAATTCTAGATTTATTTGCATTCATATATTTTTTTAAATTATTGTACTCGGCTATGCAAAGAATGCTATGAAACGCTAAGTGGAGAATTAAGTTTACTGTTTTAATTAAAAACTACGTAATCTGCGATAAAACAAATTGATTTAAGTTCATTAGAAGTAAAACAAGCCTTTAAAGAAAGTGAAATAATTAAACTGGCGAGATATACTAGTTAAAAGATAAACGATAAACTTTAATTTAATTTTAACCTGCGCGCGGAAAAAGGTTTTTCCATCGCTGAACTGCACTCAAGTTTATAGATAACATAATTATAAACAAATAGATTAGCGACACAGCCACCATAAAATAACTGAATCTGCATATACATAGCTAATATTTTACCTGCCTGTGAACAGTTTTCAACTACGTACCTGAAAGTTGCTCTAGGAGATTAAGTTCTTTGCTGTTAATGAAAACTTAATCTGCCATAAAACACATTGCAGCAGTTTTATTAAAATGCACGTTTAAAATTGCACGGTAAGATTTTTCAGTTTACTGAATAATTTCCGCTAAAAGGAAATAATATAATCTTTTGGAGGTTTATTCAACAACGTTTACTTCGTTTTAAAACTAAGGTTTATTTATAGAAAAAGTTCAATCAACTTTGATAATAGTAATATAGAACGATGCATTTCTATTAAAGCGCATGTTTGAAGTGTTTCAAGAACATATTTACGTTAAATTCGACATAAATTTCTCATTACGGGGTAGATAATGATCTGAAAATTGCACTGAAGTTCCTCTTAATCAATTTCTTTAAACTAAGGTTTTAAGGAAAAAATGACATTTTGTATTAGCTTCGCTTCCAAATGGTTTTCTACAGTTCAATAACCACTACGGTTACGCGAACAGCTCGAGAAAAGTTTTGTAGGTCTATCGATTCTTTTCACTATACAAAAAATAGCTTCAAGTAATACAATTCTTCTGTTTGAAATTTTAACTAAAATTTTAGTTTAATTTTTAGTTAAAACAATTAACAAAAAAGTATCAGCTAAAATTATTATGCAAGTACAATTTGTGCAGGGTTGGATGCATGTAATAATGTATTTGTTTGTTTTAATGAATCAATTTCATAACTATTTATAGTGTTTTAGATTCTGAGCTGTATTGATTTAGAGAAATATTCGTCACATTGGCGTCGTTTGTCTGTATAATGTTAACAGTCGTTGACGCTCTATTGACGTTAATAAGGCTAGTGATTTTAAACTAGCAATAAGTTAAATCTATTCATACAAAATAATATTTCTATAATCTCAACTAGGTTAGGTTAGGTTAGATTAAGTTAGATTAGGTTTAGATGGGTAGTAAAATTAAATTAAAATTAATAAAACATATATTTTTTATTACCACACATATATAAATTAGGCTTGTTTATAGTAAATACAATTATTTCGATTTATTTTTATTTATCTTTTAACAATGATGTAAATAGATTTAAATGGGTCCGGGGATGTTTCTTTGTGCTCGGGATTTAAACCCTGTGGATGTTTACGGAAATTAAATTGAAAAACATTAGCCCTTTTCAATGCCCCTTCAATGCGTAGATTGGTTCCCTGCGGATTCATTCAAATTATTTCTTTAGAATATTTACACCAGCCCTTTGTTCACTTATGTTATATCCGTCTCTTCAGTAAAATTAACTCATTCTACTCCTTATCGACGAGCGTACATTTATATTTAATTATTATTTCTATTTATATTTTGTTTACAAGACTAGACTAGTTTACAAAAGACACCACCAAACAAGACCAGACAAGACAAGCCTGGACAATACCAAACAAAACCAGATGAAAAGAGAAAATCATCTAAATCAATATAAAATAACAAATGGTTTTATTTTATTTTAAACGGTGGAGTTGTGAGTTTTGAAAAATAAGGGTGTTTATACGATTCCCATGGGTTAATTCAAATAGCAATTTCCTTAAAAGGCGGAAGTTAGTAGAGATGTTGCTACTTTTAATATTAAAATTTTCCGCACAAAAAGCATTTACCCTTTCTAAAGTAATATATTTTCATTAAAACATACTTACTATCTTTCGTAAATATTGCAATATTATATAAAGTTTTAATTTGTAGAAAATTTAAAATTGAATGTACAATAATAATTACATATATTAAAATAGTATGGCACGCCTTTCTGGGAGGGGGCGGGAGAAATGCGTCATCGGGTTAGGATAGGGATGTGATATTGATTGAATAAATCGATTTCTTGAAAATCGATTTTTTGCTTTTCATAATTAATCGATTTAGGAAAAAACGATTTTAATTAGAAGAAATAATCGATTTTAAAATTGATCTTTTTTATTATTCTAAAAAAAAAACCGGACAAGTGCGAGTTGTGACTCGCGCACCGAGGGTTCCGTACAAACTTGTAAGTAAGGTATCTTTTTTTTGTGGAGGACGTAGCAAGCACATTCAGTTAACTTGACAAGTGGCCCTCCTGAAATCACGACCATCTTAGTACCGCTGCAAGCATAACCTCAAGATGTCACTGTCGTACGATGGAATTCTACCCTATATTTTATTACCATACATTCACTATGAGTGTTTAGGGGTTCTGGAACTTCACTATTTGTTTTTACTGCTCAATTTTGCCTGTACAGCTATATACCCTGTATAAAAGTGTACAGGGTATTTTTAAAAAAAAAACGCGAATATTTTTAAACTTATAATCTATTTGTAACTATTTCTAGATTTCTAGATCTAACTATTTCTAGATCTAATATAAACTAATATATTAACTATTTCTAGATCTATTTCAAAACTCTTAACATTCAGTTGTTCAATTGACTGCTTTTGGGCAATTGACTTCCAAAAAATATGTACGTGACTATAGGGCGTATGTGATTATAATGTAATATATACAGGATGTTACCGGACTTGAGTATGTCGCATGTCGGTTATAAACAAGCAAAATTCAGACATAATATATACTCTGTATATATTATGTATATAGGGCGTACGTGATGAAATGCATAGCGAATATAAACAAAGAAAATTCAGAATAAACAGCTTGGTGCCAACACATACTTTTTTAACCTTCGGACCTAACCGAGGAGGACGTAACTGTATGCAACCCATATGCTTCTGGAGCCTGACAATAACAATACGACAGCATTAGTGTATTTTTATAAGTTTCCAATAGTAAATTCGCATTTTGCTTGTAATTAAACTACATATTTACAGTTTTCAGATTTTTCCCTTTACATGTGCTGTAAGACACCGCTTCTTGCCAAATATCATGATTCTAGGTCAACGGGAAGTACCCTATAGGTTTTGATTCCCTTGTGCAATCGCAAAATATGCGACATAAACGGTCATATCCTTTGATCGCGTTGACTTACAACTTTGATTTTTTTACAGCTGAAAGACACCGCAGACCCGAGTATTTGATACAAATTTCAACTTGTTACCTCTACGCGTTCCTGAGAAAAATGGTCTTGACAGACAGACAGACGGACAGACAGACAGACAGACAGACCGAGGGACGACAAAGTGATCCTATAAGGGTTCCGTTTTCGGTACGGAACCCTAAAAATCGATTTTTTGCTTTTCATAATTAATCGATTTAGGAAAAAAAGATTTTAATTAGAAGAAATAATCGATTTTAAAATCGATTTTTTTTTATTATTCTAAAAAAAATGCCTTCTTTCCCATATAGAAATAGAACTAAGAGATTTGTATAGTATTAACAATTTATCAGAATAAAAATCAAATAAAATGATAATTATAAAAAATAACCACATCGACGAACTTTCAAGACTAAAATAATGTTTTTTTCTGGTTTCAAAACTGAAATAATGTTTTTTCTAAAATACGTTATGGTTTTTTCTTGACAATATTCCCCGTTTTGAAAAGTAATCTTTCGGCTGGCGCGGGATTGGCCATCACAGAGAGGTTTTAGAGCCAACTCGGTTTGGTTAGGTAAAGTTTCTTCAAAGCTTCTCCATATATTGAGGGCATCTGCCTTGATATTTGATAACGGTTCCGCAATATATAGGTCCATTTTTTTAATTTTTGGCTATTGACGTGTTAGCTACCATTATTATTCGACAGCCGCTCTTGATGATACAAATGATTCAAAATTAACCGCTACTGGATTATCATCATTTCTGGTATTCAAGTTCAAACATATGTTGATATAATTTATTGTTTGTGACAAGGATACTGCCTAGCTGTAATATATTTTTCCGCACTCATTTCTTCGGTGACATTTTAAAAAAGCTTTAAAATTTTTTCAATTTCGTTTGCTGTGAGTATTTGGGGCTCATTTGGCTGATTTATCAAAACATATCCTATAGTGCTGCTCATTAACACGAAACGTTCTATCATATGTAATTGTGAGTTCCATCTTGTGGATACGTCCCCTATCAAATATTTCAACTTTCCTTCGGAAACATTTTGAAGCATTTGCGCTTGTCGTAATTCTTCAGCGTCAACATCACTTTGGTGGAACCAAATCAAGATTTCGCAGACTTCTTGTCCAGAAAAAGTTTTATATCAGTTGTATTTACAGAATTTTCGACCACCATGTTCAGTGTATATGGTAAGCACCGAACATGTTTTGCTCGACCATAAGAAATTTCAATAGCTTTAACTATGTTGCTGCCATTTTCAGTAGTAACGCTTACATTTTTTTCGTAAGACAAACCCCAATCTTAACAAACTTTATTAACCGTTTCTGACAAATACTCTCCTGTATGGTGATAGTGAAGTGGTTCACATGCATTGTTGGTTGTTTTCAAAGTGCACTGTCACGCCTAAAAAACTCCTCAACTGCAAATCTTTCCATTCATCTATGGCGAGTCAGACGTTTTTCTCAAATCGTAATTTTTGTATGACGGGGTTTTTTTTTCTTCATATTTAGTATCTATGAGATCAGTGATAGTTTTATAGCACGAAACCTTGTACAAAGGAGCTACAGTATTCATTATTTTTTTTAAACCTACTCCTACCATACTGTAGGTTAGAGGGTAAACTGTCCTGGCATATCATTTAGGCTATGTTCTGAGTTATTTCCTATTTTTTATCTCCATCTGAGGCGTATGCTAGAATTTTCGAAAAAAAGCTCCAATACTTGATCTGACACGATTTAGCCCCCATATACAAAAACATTATGTGCCTTTGTTACGTTTCGTTCAAATCTGACAAAGTTTTTCTCGTAATTATTTCAGAAATTTATAAGCCATGAAAAGAGAATTTCGTAGTGTTACCTGCAAAGACAAAGTATTCATAAGATGTTTAGCGGAGTTTCAGACCGGCAAATTGCTTACTGAATTAAAAGATGTTTCGGTTAGTATCAAATGAAGGCAATACTTATTCCTATTCTCTTAATTTTAGCCTATTAATTTTTAAAAACGTATTCATGTCTAGTCTACCCTGGCACGTTTGCTTTCAATTTAAATGTTGAGGTTATAAAACGTATGACTCAAGCAAGCAAAACGAAACTTTACAGATTTCAGAATTTTGCTGTCATAAGGATCATGCTAATTTCATTAGAAAATATATTAATTTGTGATACCTCGTTAGCCTGTAGGACAGTGGGAGTTTTCGCTTCATATGTATTTTTGTAGTATTACTACATGTTTTTAATTCTTTTGGGTAGTTTTTGCATTGTGCTATGGTATTATCCTTCTTCATTAAAAATACTTCCTCCAGCCTCTTTTAGGCGTTTTACAAGACATTTTTATTGTTAAATAATTATTGACACTCTCCAAAGAAAGAAAACTGTTGAAAAGAAACGAAACTCTTTTACATACATACAAATGCCGCCGTCTTTTGATAGGCTTTATTCATGTTGGTGAACTTAATTGCGTATTTTCATCCGTCGCAAGAATCGATTAAAGCTTGTAATTTACATAATCGATTTATTAAAAATCGATTATTATTATTAAAAAATCGACTTTGCAAAATCGATTCATCATCATCGTTGGCACTACAACCCTGGATGGGTCCTAGCCTCCTCAATGATCTTCCACCATCCGTCTCTGTCTTGGGCTTTATTCTTCCAGTTAGTTACCCCAATGCTTCTGAGGTCTTTTTCTACACCGTCTATCCATCGCAATTTTGGTCTACCCCTTCCTCTATTTCCATCAGGTTCTGATCTAAGTGCTCGTTTTGTGGCTCTTTCGTCATTCATCCTCATTACATGTCTTGCCCATCTTAGTCTTCCTAGTTTTATTATTTTTACTATGTCGACATTTTCATATATTTGGTACAGCTCGTGATTGTATCTGCTCCTCCATGCCTGGTTTTCTTGTACGGGGCCAAATATTTTTCTCAATATTTTCCATTCAAAGACTCCCAGGAGGTTCTCGTCTGCTTTGCTTAGGGTCCACGTTTCTGAAGCGTATGTTAATACTGGCCTTCTTAATGTCTTGTATATTATACATTTTGATTTTCTTGTAAGGTTCGGCGACCTCAGTTGTTTTTCGACTCCATAGTAACATCTATGAGCTGTGATATTTCTTCTTCGTTTTTTCTTTTATTATTTATTTGGGAACCTAGGTATATGAACTCCCGTACTGTTTTTATATTATAGTCGCCTACTGCTAGGTTTTGACCTATTCTATTTCTCCCGCCTCTATTACGCGTTACGACCATTGCTTTTGTTTTTTGTTCATTTATTTCTAGACCCATTTTTCGAGCTCCTCTTTCTAGGTTGTTAAAGGCCTCTATGTTATTCCGTTTTGTTCTACTTATTATATTTATGTCGTCCGCGTATGCCAGTATTTGAACTGATTTTGTGAAAATTGATCTAGACGTTTCAATTTTTGAATCTCTTATTGCTTTTTCGAGTGCTATATTAAACAGTAGGCACGCAAGAGCGTCCCCTTGTCTCACTCCTTTTCGTGTTTTAAATTGCCTGGATGTTTCGTTTTGTATCTTGACTGCACATATTACTTGTTTCATTGTAAGTCTCGTGAGATTTATAAGCTTGGGTGGTATTTCAAGTTCTTGCATCGCGTCATATAGCGCCTTTCTATTTATGCTGTCGTATGCAGCTTTGAAATCCACGAATGTGTGGTATGTATCCACCATAAATTCAGTTGTCTTTTCTAAGATTTGTCTAAGTATGAAGATTTGATCGGTTGTCGATCTTCCACTACGGAATCCACATTGGTAGTTTCCAATTATCTGTTCGACATAACTTACTATTCTGCTATGGATAATGTTTGATAAGATTTTGTAGCCTGTGTTTAAGAGTGTTATACCTCTGTAATTTGTGCAATTTAGTTGGTCACGTTTTTTATGCAGAGGGCATATTAGGCCTATGTTCCATTCTTCCGGTATTATTATGTTTGTTATTAGTCATATGTTTGTTATTAGTTTGTGTATGACCTATGTTAGTTCTTCTCCGCCATGCTTGATGAGTGCTTGGTATATTGTCAGACCCAGGCGCTTTATTATTGTTCATGTTCATTATTGCTTTTTTAACTTCTTTCAATGTGGGAGGTGGTTGGTTCTCATCTATCTCAGTTATAGGATTATTGTTGTTTTCTTCATCTTCTGGGTTATTTTCCTCAACTCCGTTAAGATGTTCGTTAAAGTATTCTGACCATATGTCTAATATCTTGGCTTTCTCATTTATGATTTGTCCATTTTTGGCTTTGCATATTGATATTCTTGGTTTGAACTCTTTCCTGGTATTATTTATTTTCCTATAGAACTTTCTGCTCTTATGTTGGTTCCGCAGTTTTTCTAGTTCCTTACTCTGCTCGTTTTCGTGTTTTTTCTTTTTTGTTTATGTATCTTTTTCTCTTCTCTACGCCTTTCTCTATATTCTTCTATCATCGCTCTTGTTCTGTACTTGCTTTGCATTTTTAGATATACTTTATTCTTCTTTTTTGTGGCCTCCTGGCATGTTTTATCATACCAGTTATTCCTTGTGCGTGTTTGCTCTTCTCCTATCACTTCCTCTGCCGACGCTTTTATTATCCATTTACATACTTCCCACTGTTGGTTAACTTCGGTCTCTGCTGTGGGTTGTTCCTCTTGAATTCGTTTATTGATGCTCTCTCTGAATTTAGTTGCTTCTTCCTGTATCTTCAGCTTTTCCGTATTATACTTTTTCTGTCGCTCACCTCGTACTTTTTTACGTCCGATATTCTTGCCCTGATTTGAATTTCTACTAGATAGTGATCAGAATCAATATTTGCTCCTCTATATGTTCTCACGTCCATAAGGTTTGACTCATGCGGCCCATCAATTAGTAGGTGGTCGATCTGAATAAACGTATTGCCATCTGGGTGCTTCCATGTTGCCTTATGTATGTCTTTATATTCGAACTTGGTGCTGCCTATTACCATGTTTTTGGAGGCTGCGAAGTTGACTAATCTTAGCCCGTTTTCAATAGTTTCATTGTGCAGGCTATACTTTCCTATTTGAGGGTATAGGGCGGGCTCTTTACCTATATTTGCGTTCATGTCTCCTATTATTATCTTGATGTCATTATTTGGGCATTTATTATAGGTTTTTTCTAATTCGTCGTAGAATTGGTCTTTTTCGTCTTCTGCTTTCTCTTCTGTTGGCGAGTGCGTCGTTATAATGCTTATATTGAAGAACTTTGCCCTAACACGTATACAGCATATTCTCATGCTTACTGGTGTGAATCCTATTATTAGATGTTTTACCCTTTTGCTAACAATAAACCCTGTCCCAAACTTATGTTCATTTTTGTGGCAGATATAGTATATATCGTGTTTTCTTTTCTGGATTATGCCGTTCCCTGTCCATCTCATCTCTTGGATGGCTGTAAAGTCTGCCCTGTATGTGTCTAGGATATCGAGGAGGGTTTTTAGCGCTCCTGGTCTGTATAGGGTTAACACGTTCCACGTGTCTATTCGTAGATAATTGTCCTTGTTCCGTCCAGCTTCATTTCCTTGATTTTTCATAACGGTGGTTTCTTTTATGGGGTAGGGTTGTTGGCCCCACGCCCAACCCTCCTTTTTTATCCGGGCTTGGGACCGGCAACAGCAATCACTGGGCTACTCAGTCCACCCAGCAACCACTGCGGGCAGAGTTGCAAAAATCGATTATAAAATGGATTATATCAAAAAAATAATCGATTAATTTGAAAATCGATTATTTTGTCACATCCCTAGGTTTGGAGAATGAAAACGGACGTTTTGAGTGATTTTCGTAAGAAATTTTATTGGGCGAAAGTGGTAAAATATTTAAAAAAACTCCAGACAATTGACTAATCTTCGAGACATTGTGGTGCGGCGGGGGTGCGGCTGGATAACGAAATTCACGTTCCTCGGCCGCCAAGCGGCCGTATTTGGACCGATCGCGATCGCGACGCGAGCGGAATTTTCGAGTCTTCGCCGAAAACTTGGTGATAAGTGCGCAAAAAAAAATTCGCAAAAAACAATCTTCTTTGACGTTCTATTACGAGCCGACCGCTGAACGGAACGCCTTCCCGTTTGCGGGTCCGTTTCGTAGGTTCTTCCTCTCTGGGCCATTTTTTAGAAAAAAATGGCCATGCGGTAGATGTTTTTGCAAAACCAGGCGTTTGCGGCTGCTGAACCGGAAGTGGGTGGAATTTTGCAATTTCTTTTACACCGTTCTATGGTGGTCGACGGTATCTTGCGTACGATGTGCCGATTTACCGATGTTCAGAAACCGCGAAGGTCGCCATAGCCGATAGTAGGAAACCGGTAGGATTTCAATCCGCAATCGAGAAGTACGAAAGTACAAATGGCACAACTTCCTGCCCTACAGTGGCAGATCGAGAATAGGATGGACTGGACCGTGCCATAGGCTATTAAAAGTTGCAAAAAGTTCGCAACTGGCAAAGTTATTGCAAAAAAACTAAATTTGCATTTTGTGTCCTAGCTGAGAGGAGCATGCGAATTTTTCACAAATTTTTGAACGGTGTCCTTCCGCCGGAAATTGCCGACATTCTGAAACCAAGTTTGTACGTTTCGCTATCACCGTGCGCCCCCCATAGCCCTGGGAACCGTCGCCCATTTTTCGCGCGACATATTTCATGCGTCTTTCAACTTTAGCAAATTTTGCCGCGGCAACTCGCAAATTTCAACTCTTTTCTGCAATTATTATAAATTTCGCTTCTTCGCCGGCTGCGGTTCGGTGATGAGGAATTTGAAAATGGGGAAATGGCGAATTCCAAAATTACTCAAATTTCGTGTCAAAATCGGAATTTTCTTACCACGACATTTACTATGCAACGAGAAACACCAATCGGTGGCAAACACATTTCCGCACTTTCACCTGCAAGTCCCGTCGCAAAACTACTCGAATTTTTTTCATCGTGATTTTCTGTATCGTGAATTTAAAGAGAAAACACAGCATCGCTACTGACAGGACGCAAACACAAACGTGAGCCCAACCGTCAGTCAGTTGACACGAACTACGACCGCGGAAAATGGTTTTTTTTACCAATTCTGATCAAGAACAGACATTGATAAATCAGACGTTCATCGATAATTTTGATAAATTTCATGATTCAGCCGCTAGCCGTTTCGATAACACAAGTGAGTTACTCCGTCCTTCCCTTATACATATGTGTAAATTGAGTATCTACGCACAAATCAAGTTCGATTTGCAGAACGTGAATGAATCGTGAACCAAATTCAAAGGGGGGTTAGGTTAGGTTTTTAAATTGAAGAAAATCGCTTTTTACATTTTTCACTTTTGTGAGAAAACCGAACGATTTTGTAAAATTTCCAACGAATACTTTTTGTAGGTATAAACGTCCTACCTATTATGGTGGTTCAAGTCTCAATTTTTTTAAGCATTGATGAGATATTTGCAGAAAACCTTCGAAGGAAAAATTATTCTCCACGGCGTCTCCGGCGAAGGTGGAGCATTCAAATGTTGTCAGGGAGTATTTCCTATGGACATCCATGTTCAGTAAAAATTTCATTGAAATTCTTCAAGCGTTAATACATTTTTATATAATTTTTGAATATTTTCAAATATTCGTTATCGGTTTTGGTTAGAATATCTGATTGACGTATCTGGATTCACTAAAAAAATCGTCTTAATAGGTTCCACTCCAGGTAGAACAATAACATTGTACACATTTGTAGAGAAAGGATCAGACGATGATATCACTGAATCAGTTTTGCAAAATATTTTATCAATTGTTGGCAGCTGCCCCACAAAGTCAAAGAGGAACTGATGAAAATAAATTAGCTACTGCTTGAAAATTGTAAGAGATATATGAAAAATTCTCGGTTCTGCATAGATAGATGATTTTAACATAGAAATCAATTTTTTGGTATCTTAACGTTCGATAGCCTTGACACGAGATTTTTTTAATGAAGGAGTTGATATTTAAAATTTTCAAATATTTATATTATAACTAAAAAATGCTCTATATACTATTTCGCCCTTATAACTATTCGATCTACACTTTCAATTGTCACCCTCATCAACTTTTCCACCCTATTCAACTATTCCATCCGCATGTACTAGTGATTTAAAAAATAAAAAATTGTAAATCTTAGATTCAATGTGTATTCGCTTATATTACATTGCATTATATTATTAGATTACACATATAATTTAAAAATATTGAAATTATTGTTGTCATATCTGGACCAGATGGAAGCTAATAGTTATTTTAATCTTAAAAATCATTAAAACTAAACTAAGAACCTTTTAAACTCTCAGTGCAATCAATCACGTTAGTAAAATGCTGGACATTTTCGATTAGTTTCCTTTCCAAATGGTTTTCTACAGTTGACTTACCACTACGGATACAAGAAAGCTCTTTCATTTACTAGTTCTATTGATTTCGTGCATGTCTAAATGTTTCAAACTTAGAGTCGCTTTTCAATTTAAATTTGCTATATTAATATACTCCATATGGATTAATCGTTCAATAACTTACAAGTAGAACTTTTTACTTAATTTATTTATAACTATAAGTTTGTTTTTGTATTGAGAAACATGTTTTGTACCAGGTCGTATTATAGGAATTGTATTTATACTTACTAATAACAATTTATAGTACCTTAATCATAATTAATATACCTACTATCAAAAGCGTATTATTACTAATGCATCATAATTTAGATGGATTTATAAGTTAGAAACTATTATTTTCGCATTATTACTTTATAATCAATGAAATAATGGTCAATTAAAAGTTAAAAGTATTACGTTAACAATGGAAAATTACTTCCAAATCCAACTACAATTTGACTCTAACAACCCCTTCATTCACTAATCTGTGACTTACTAATTGCAGAACTGAATTAAAATCCTCTACATTTGCTGAACTCGTTCAATCACAATTCTGTGTTATTTTTTTTTTGCTCCCTTTATATTTGAGCGGACGGCTTAATTTGATGGAACCGAAGTACATCGGTCAGGGTTGCCTGGTTTCCACGGCAACAAGGCCAAACATGCCCTCACCTGCCGCCGCCGCCAAGACATTGATTGCTTGGAAAACACATGCCCCTAACGGACCCTATAAACCCACGATATTCCCACCCTGGTTTCCACTTTTCGAAATGAACATTCCAACTGTTACCCCCCTCACATACTCTCCAGGATAACGCAACAAAAAAGAATTTATAAACGTATAATAAAATAAGAGTGTTTAAGTAGGAGAAATAATCGCGTGGTTAATGGTGCGAGGAAGACGTTGATAATTCATTTATAGCTGAGTTGATTCGATTCGTGTTCTATAAAGAAATATAAATATATTGATTTTGAAAGTTTATCGGATCTATTATATATATAAGGATGATATAGCGGGGCGTTTTATTATCGGTTCTGAAATATGGATTTCAGACTTTCGAATGGAATAGATAGACTAATATCAAGTTGAATATGATTTGCATTATTTAATGATGCTTCTCGAATTCTCGCAATTTTCACTTCATTCTACATTCAAGCATAGCTTTAATCAAGAACTAATAAAAAGAGCTCTCAAAGGTATAAAAATGTTTTTTTTTCAGATTCCATGTCTTACAATATAAATAAAATAAATGAATTACTAATGAATATGAAATACATACTTAAATATATAATATGTCGCAACTCTGTTTTATAATATCACGTTCATCTATAATCTATATCAATAGAGATGTTAGTACTCAGAAGATCAAAGTCATTCTATTTAATAATTAATTAATAACTTTACTTTTAATTAGGACACAAGAGGCCATTCAGAGTTTGCTTTGTATCGCTTGATAAAGTAATGAAAATATGATTAGAAACTGTTTTTGCGCAATGGAATTATATAATTTATTTATTTGTCCATTAGGAAAACTTTTATATTGCGTTAACACAAAACTCGTATGGGAACATTCGATAAATGTTATTTGAGTTTAAGTTTAGCACGAATTGCTTTTGTTAGAACGATCAAAGTTCTTTAATACATCGATTGTTGGTTGCTGATAAATATTTTCATAAAGTTTGAAAATTATCTTAATTTTTTTTTTATTTGGATTTTTTATATTTTTCATTCACAAATACAATTATAATTCACACATGTTTAAACAAATGATATACACATTTGTTCAATATTTTTTATTACTCATGCGCGAAAAGTATTTCTTGACGTAGATTATTTAATACGAAAAATGTCACATCTCGTTGTTATTCAATATCGCAAGGTTACATTATAATAAACAAATAAATAAAAATAAAATTAACTCAATCGACCGCGATATTAAAAAAGTGACGTGAAATGTCAGAATTTTTTGTCATTACAAAATAATAATAAAAATTAAAGAAAACGTTTTAAAATGAGTGTGAATTCTATGGTGTTAGCGGAGACTGGGGAGAGTTCTTATGACGAATCCACACCACCTGAGACAATTGGAAAAGCAAATTCTTCATTTTTGATTCCATTTTTGGATAACCCCTGGATCCCAAACTTGTAAGATACATCCCCTAGTATGAGTAATAAAGTGACACTCGCAAAAAAACTTTTCGGCTTAGTTACAAAATATAGTATAATGATTGTTTTATAATCAATGAAAACATAAAGAATACATATTACTTTATTGTGCATCAATTATAATGTTTTACATATTTTGCAATAATTTTTTTGCAAAAACGAACTTGTTTATGTGAAACAAAATTTAATTAAAATAGAACATTTGTTTGACATTCAATTGACGTATTATCATAGTAGTATAAAAAGTATTATATTAATACAAGGTTTTTGGAAGTTTTCTCATGTGAATATTAAAAAAGTTTGATAAGAATTTATACTTTATTCAAACTTATTCCTTCCTACATTCTTGCAGATCAATGTTATATATCAATGTTATATTCAAATCGAGGTTTTGAAAATAAAACCGAAGTTTTAATAAAAAAAATAAACAATTTAAAATGTGAGTGAGGAGATTTAAATTAAAATTTTAATATTTTAAATCAAATAAGCGAGAACAAAAATTCAATTATCGTATGGAAGTTTTTTCATCTTTCTGTGGAATTAAATAATTAAAAATGTGTTTTCAATTAAAGTTGAGAATTTGAAGAAACGAATAAAACGCGGTAAATAATGCAACCATGCTGGAAACCAATTTCAGTTGGCTCCATTCATTGAAGCAAAATCTATGGAAACAACACAACGGAATAATTACTTTTTCCGATGTATTGTTGATGCACCCTCGGCATTTAAATATTAATAATCATTGTCGCGTCGATATTAATCGAATTATATTTTTCTGAAATTACTGTAAATGAACTTTAATAATAAGTATTTTCAAAACAATTCAAATATTAATATACTCAATAATAAATAATAAATAATAATTATTAACAATACAAGAAATTGCCAATATATGGACAGCCTCGGGGCAGAAGGTAACAGGTTAAAAACCTAATTTTTGGAAATTTCTTATAGATACACTAAAATTGTCGGCAGGAAATTCACGACTTTCCGAGATCTCCACTAGAGTGCCAAAATTTTATAAAAATTGCAGGCGAAAGTGAACCGAAAGAGCTAGTGAAATATAATTTGCATATCTGTAATCAGCAGCAAAAATGCTTTCAGAAACGTTTTTAAATTTTGCTGTGACTAAAAAAATAACGATTTTGAAAAAATTGATTTTCTCGCATTTCGTCGTTTCCGCGGTCTAGACTTCCGAGTCGATGGTATTCCTTAACTGGAAGCCAAGGAATATTATATACGTTTTCGGACTAATTTTGGGACGTTGAATCGATTGGTGAAGACTAGAAGTCCCTTTGGTGAGCGGTTCAAAAGTTATGACAGCGTCAAATCAGTAGGAAATGTGTGATTGTGTACAGCGAAAAAAAATATAAAATTTGTTTATTTGTAACTTTAGAGCGAAATGAACTGGAAAACCGTTTTCAGCACTTAGATTTCCTTCGTGTAACCAAAAAAAAGTGACGAAAAAAAATTTGCAAAAAAATTTTCGTCAAAAAAAAAAATTCCATCATTTCGTTCGAAAAATACATGCTTTTTCGGTTTTTTTCGATTTTTTCGAAAACGGTAAAGAGCAGCGAAATTGGTTTAGGCACACAGAAACTACACGACAAGTGTTCGTCTTGTCTTACAACTATTCAGTATTAAATAATTATTGTAACAATTAATTATGAAAATGATTAAATTTGTGAACTTGAACTGATTATTTAATTAAATTATTTAAATTATTTGTTATTTTAATGGTTGTGAGTTGTTACTTTTCAAATGACTCTAATAATTCAAACTAGCTGACGCCAATGATTTGTTTCAGTTTGATTTCACAGAGCTAGATACTTGCAAAATAAGCGTATATCAGTTAAAAAAATTGACTTGTTACCTTCTGCCGCAAGGCCGTCCATATAGAATGAATCATATTATTAACTCAACAAAAGAAAAACTTTTGTTATCTACGTATTAAAGCCACCACAGCTGCAGATTTGAACAACATGGATGGCTAGATTAGGTTATAACGGAGCAGATGAATCCATACCACATATCAGGTAGAGTAGCACGGTAGCGCAACCCCTCGCTGCGGTGGCGTTAATACGTAAGTAATATACTATTTTTTCTTTGTATTATTTCGAATACCTTTGTCTAAAAACATGTAAAATATTTGATAAAAACTTTCGTAATTTTTTATGGTTTTCGATCCAATAAATCGGGTGAAAGGTGAGACGCCAACATGTCTAACAACAAAGTGTTCCAAATTTTAACCCACACCCTGATAGATAACGAGACTCTGGCGACCGAATAATGGCGGATAACCAGAAGAAGTCTGTGAATTGAGGGAATGCAATTCCAACCCATCTTCCAACCCGTCTAGTCAGCGTGGAAGATTACGACTTTAACACCCTATCATGGCCAATTTTAAAACAAATGGAAGTCCCCAGGCGGGTGCGGCAGCTAGCCTAAAATCCCACACATGTAGACCGAGGTACGCCTCGAGGAATATGGGGGAGGCAAAGATTTGCTTTCATCGTCTAAGATTATAACAAAACGACGCAAAGCTATAAAGAGAAGTAACCAACAAAATTTAGAAATCGGAACATATAACACAAGAACACTTATGTCCGAAGACAGCCTGATCGTACTGGAGACTGAAGTGGAGAAAATAAGTGAAGTCAGAAGGCGAGGCCAGGATCTATTAAAATGAAAATCTGGGCATCTCCTTTACTATGCTGGAAAACCCGACAAATCAGAAGGAGGAGTTCATCAAAAGGAGACGCTTGAGTAACGACATTCTATCAGTCAAGAAATTCTCAACAAGAATAGCTTCCTTAATACCAAACCTCAATAAGAGATGCACTACTAAGATAGTACAAGTATACGCACCGACGTCATCCCACACAGACAAAGAAGTGGACATATTCTACGAAGATTTGTGTCTGGCTCTGAGGGACATGAAAACCCATAGTATGCGGCGATTTTAACACTAAAACCGGTATTAAAACAAATCAGTCGTAGATATGTCTAAGAAACTTCAGATCAGAGGGAAAAAATGCTCGTGGTGAAATGATGGTGGACTTTTTCTTACAAAACAATCTCTACCAAGTGAATAGTTTCTTCAATAAAAACCCTAATAGAGATGGACTTGGGAAAGCCCAGACGGTAGAACTCGCAACGAAATTGATTTTATAATCTCCAATAATAAACAAATAGTCAAAACCGTAACAGTACTCAACAACTGCAGAACGGGAGGTCACCACAGCATGGTAAGAAGTCAAATCCAAATAGACGTGGAAAAAGTAAGGTACAAACTTGCATGGGTAAGCATGAGCACCCTCACTGGACATAGATAAATTTCAATCGGACATTGCCTTTACATTAAGAAATAACGATCACTCAGAAACAAAGAAAATCTAAATGACGCAATAATGGAAGCTATACGAAAAAGTCAAGATAGCAGCTACCCTAAATCCAGGAAAGAAGAAAGGATCAGCCAAGATGCTAAAAACTTAATGGCTAAAAGAAGCGAAATGAGTAGCAACTGAGAAATGAGTAGGTTAAACAAAAGAGGAACTGAAAGAAATAAATAAGAACATCTGCGAAACCATCAAGCTAGACATCAGAAGATATCGTAGCGAAAAAATCCCACTAACAATAGAGCAGAACAAAAGCAGGAATGTGTTACGCAGTAACCTTGTTGAAGGAAGGAAAGAAATAACAAAACTGAAGAACAAGCAAGGGAATAACACAACGAACAGAGAGGAAATATTTCGCACGGTAGAAGAGTAACCACGAATACCACGAACCAAAGAGTACCACGAACTATTTAAAAGCCGTCAAGTAGAAGATCTGGAAATAACAACACCACCATATACCTCCATAAAAAGGATCTAAAGAGCTCCTAGACATCACTCGCTGAGAAATCGAGCTCGCCCTCTCAAAAACAAAGAACAACAAATTGCCGGGCGAAGACAAAATAGTTAAAGAAGCAATACAAGCAGGAGGAACGTTTATGGTGAAGAAAATACGAATACTATTTCACCTCTGTCTACATGATAGCACAATTCCAGATAAGTGCCCCAAAGCAATTACCACCTTGCTCCACAAGAAACAGGACCAGGCCAACTTACAAAACTACTGACCCATAACACTTTTGAGCCAACTTTTCACAAAAGTAATAACATCAAGATTAGAGAAAAATTAGATTTTTACCAACCAAACAAACAAGCTGGATTCCACCCTAGGTTAGGAACAAACGACCATTTTCAAAGCATCAACTTCCTAATCGAAAAGTCAGTGGAGTACAACAGACCACTGGCCTTGCATTCGTGGACTTCCACGAAGCTTTCGATACATTAGAGCTAAACGCCGTCATGGACGCCTTGAGAGAGTGTCGCATTAACTACAGATACTCAGAACTAATCTATAACAACCAGCATGCTACAATATCTGTAAAGTTTCATGAAAACACGAACCCCATTGAATGTGGAAGAGGAGTAAGATAGCGGGATATCATGTCCACAAAACTATTTATAACGGTCGTACAGTATGCCATCAACAAGCTAAATTGTGAAACAAGAGGCATTAACATAGATGGAAAAAACTAAACCACCTTTGTTTTGCGGACAGCATAGTCCTCACAACCGACAACCTGGGATGTTTAAGGCAGATGCTGGAAAAACTTCATATTATATGTTTGAAAGTTGGATTGGAGATCATCTTTTCGAAATCAAAAGTAATGACTAATTTGGTACCGAGCGAACACTTTAACATCGGAAACACAAACGTAGATTTAGTCTACAAATGCATCAAAATTACAAATACATCACACCTTGGTCATGAAATGAGAATATCTAGAGATAACCAGACCTGCGAATTGCAAAGAAGAACCAACTTTGCTTAGGCAGCATATGGGAAACTCCACCATATCTTTAAAAGCAAAACTGCCATATGTCTGAAAAGTACATGACCCATGCATTCTGCCTGTTCTTACATAATATGTAATGCGTCATTATTAATATGTTATTGGCCATATTATGGGCTGAATAAAGGATAATGATTTTAAAACAAAAACCAAGTCGAAGACCCTAACATTGATGACATCCGGAAAGCGATAAGGCGTCTAAAAAACTATAAAGCACCTGGCCAAGATGAAATGCCCTCAAAACTGTACAAGCAGGGTGGAGATACCCTAGAAAAAGGGCTACTTGAAATAATATTAGAAGTATGGCATCAGCAACACATGCCGGACAAGTGGCAGGTTGGACTGATCTGCCCAATACACAAGAAAGGGGATCCACTTAAATGTGGTAACTACAGGGGCATAACACTACTAAACACCGTCTATAAAATACTATCATACGTCGTCGCAGAACTTATTCAAGTACATGTGGAACCCAGACTAGGAACATATCAATGTGGTTTTAGACCTGGCCGCTCTAGAACGGATCAGCTCTTCATTTTACATAAAATTTTAGAAAAGACCAATGAATTCAAATTATATACCTTCCATTTCTTCATCGATTTCAAGATAGCTTATGATAGTATATTACGGCCGAAGCTTTATGAAGCCATGACTGAGCTTGAGATACCAGAAACTCTCATAAACCTCACAAAAATTACAATGTATAGGGTAGTATGCTGTGTCAAAATACAAAATGATATATCGAACCCGTTTGAAACGGAGGTTGGCGTGAAACAGGGTGATGCACTAGCATGCCTACTGTTTAACATAGCCTTGGATTAAGTAGTTGGGAGGCCCAACTGAATAATAGAGGCACTATCTTCAACAAATCTACTCCAATCCTGGCCTATGCAGATGATGTAGATATTATTACTAGAACCATACGACAGGCCAAAGAAACATTCACAACTTTTGAAGCCGCAGAAAACAACATGGGACTACACGTAAATGAACAAGAAACTAAATTTATGATGGCAACAAAAAACCAAAGAGTGCGAGACATTGGACAAAACATCACTAGATGACAGACAGAAGGGGTGTGGGAGTTTGAGTATCTGGGTGTGACAATATCGGTAGATAAATAATAACAACAGTGCAAAAATTGTGCCTTTGTTGTGCCAAACAGTGCCTTTTAAAGTACCTTCGCAATCGTAATCTATAAAG
The DNA here is from genome assembly GCA_944588485.1 of Phosphuga atrata. NCBI lineage: Eukaryota > Metazoa > Arthropoda > Insecta > Coleoptera > Silphidae > Phosphuga > Phosphuga atrata. Next base: position 88,239,691 of record OX155892.1, on the reverse strand, counting down.
GGTATATTGAACACTCATCATACCAGTCTTAATGTATGGATCGGAGACATGGACCCTGACAAAAAGAGATGAATCTCTGTTGATGATCTTTGAAAAAAAGATGTCGCGAAAAATATACGGGGCAATCCAAGAAGGCGGTATGTGGAGACGCAGGTATAACTTCGAAATTTACAACATTTTTAGACAAACCGGTAACAAGGACATAGTAACTACAATCAAAATCGGCAAATTGCGATGGGCAGGCCATGTGAACAGATATGATGACAATAATCCTGCAAAAAAGATCCTTAAAGCAGATCCCATAGGCACAAGAGGACGAGGAAGGCCAAAGCTGCGCTGAAGGATGGTGTAAGCGAAGATGCTCGAAAGATAGGTGCACCGAACTGGACGATGCAGACCAGAGGCAGGAATGAATGATGAAAGAAACTGGAGAAGGTCGAGACCCTACTATAGGCTTGTATGGCCATTGATGATGATGATGATGAGCCATATTATGGGGCGCAAACCTTACCTCTGACCGCCAATGCGGCAAGAAAACTTAAAATAACACAACGAAAAATAGAAAAATCAATGATCGGAATAACCCTACACCACCATACCACCAATGAGGACCTATGGAAAACTAAAGTGGTAGATGTTATCGAGCGTATCACTAAAGTCAAATGGAGATGGGCTGGCCACGTCGAATAAAGGACAAACGATGGACGAAGAAAATATTATAGTGGAGACCAAGAGCCGATAAGCGTAGCAGAGGAAAACCACCGACACGTTGGACCGATGACATAAAAAGGATCGCAAACTACTGGGTCTACGAAACTCAAGACAGAAGACGATGGAATGCTATGGAGGAGGACTATGTCCAGCAGTGGACTGAACGGGCTGCTTGGTGATGATGATGATGATCATTTAAAAGAATATGGTGCTCCATATCACACAGTTTTGCTTTATATAAAATTCCTTCCTTTAAAATCCCAGAGCATTCAAGGCTCATTCAGAAATAAAGGCTCCTTCAAACAGGCGCGGAGCGTTTGCGTTGCGAGATTTCCCCAGCGAAAAATTCGGTAGCGGCGCGGCAGCGAAATGGTCATGTCCACACCAAAACGCGATTTTTAGGTGTACAGTCATGAGTTCCTCAGAGGTAGAAGCTCTGCTTCCTATATTAGGACCTATTATTAGGATTATTAGGATTATTAGGATTGACCACAGAAGTAGAAAATCGGTCAGTTTGTTATTTTTGTTTTGTTTCTAATTTCTAAAACACCTAAAACTCATTTTAGAAATAAAAGAAAAAGAATGCTGGTTCAAAAAAATCTTAATTTTCAACATTTTCAAATCTCAACATTTTCTTAAAATTCTAATACTATCTCCCTACAAATTTTGTCCTTTTTCGTTATGTTTTAATAGTTTTCATCATGCAGGACATACAATATAGGATATTTTTTTAAATTATCAATCAACTTCCCTGTAATCGCCATTTCAAAATATAGCGGCAGCGAAACTAACCGCGCATGCAGCGTTGATCTGAACATGTACATAAGCCATCACGTCAATCGGTCCGCCGCGATAACGCACCGGTCGCGCTAGCGAAACTTCCGCGCTGGTCTGTGAGATCCTTAATAGTTAATAATAATAGTTTCTTTCGTTTTATTTATTTCGGATGAAAATATTTCAATAAATGTTTTTCTATAAAACAAATGTATTTGTTTTAAAATTCAAATTTCATACTGATTAAAAGTAATTGTTTGATTTATTGATATTTTCATTAAGTTTTATACTTTTTAAGCATTAAACCATAACTGAGAAAGGATGTAATTTTTAGGATCATATATCGAGTAGTTTCGAGTGAATTTTTTTCTAGATATCAGCAAATTGTTGAGTTGATTAACCAATGCGTAGCTTTATAATGCACAAAATGGTGCCATTATTATATTTGTAATGGTGCCATTATATATGTAAAAGCGGAAGTGGACAACATAAGAAACACGAGCAGAAAAATTTAAGAACTTGAATAAAGAATCTTCCAAATCCATCTGTCAGCTTTCTCGCCAGATTAACTTCTCCTGTCGCATAGTCCTTTACAGCACATTTTATTTATATAATTTTTAAACATCTAAAAGGTTAATGCATTTTTAAAAATGTATCTACTTTAAATTACCAAAAGACTACTCTATATGTATCAATTATTTGTACATAATTTTCCTATAAAAAGAATAATTTGCAAATTGATTTTCCACAAAACTCAATCCTGATGCATGTATAACTAACATACACAGTTATTAATTATAGAGCAAACTATTTTTATGAATATATGAATTTCCAATAAACAAATTAGTAAAACGAGTAAAAAGTTTCCAGTAAATGTCTGTTAAAAACGATATTCATAGAGCCGCCGGCACGTTTCTCGAACACGAAAATTTCTCGACAAAATTGCATTTCGAGGAAGTTTTAAAAAAGTATTGACAACATTTTTGATGTAATTATAAAACGTCGCCTCGGTGTAGTTAGACGCCTTGAAACGCCTTCATAATATACTGTGAAACGACTCTGATGGACTATTTTCAACGGGAGCACGTTGTTAAAAGGTATTTTAAGGGTTGATGTAAAATGATTAAGGGCTTGATTGAGTTGGGAAATACATTTTGAATTGAAAGTGTTAACTAGCTCCTTCCAAACGCCAATTAAATACAAAGGAGGCAAATATTTAACGAAATAGGATAATTTCGAAATTTAATTACTTAACATTGCAAACATATCCACGATTTATATTGTTAAATTTGGAATATTTCTATTGTTCTGTTTTTCTTTTAAATCATTATAATTGCGATCTGTTAAACAATTTCCCTAAAATAGATTACTCTTAGAAGTGCAGTTAATGAGTTTAAAGATTTTGTTTTTGTTTATTAAATGTGTAAAAGAGGCCATTAAACTGTTGTCTCTCTGAAACGAGGAAATAAAATTGAAATTAAAATACCATTAAGGAATACCGAGAGGAAGGAGAAAAAGTTAATTAACGTTGTAATTAATATTTCTTATACACAAGGTGTATTTGCAAACTTTATTTACAAATACTATATTTGTTAGAATTTCACAACATTTATGAAGTCGAATACACATAGAATAACATTCGTTAGTCTTTATAAAAGTGCATAATTATGTTTTCTGAGTCGTATTTCTATTAGTGACTTGCAAATGGTTACTCGAAAATCACAGAAACTAGGGGTGTTAACATATTATATAGGGGTGATGTAATAAAAGCGTATTTCATTTTTTTAATTCAATTTTTGACAAAATGTTGGTATCATTTTAACTCAATTTTGACTATCATATAATCTTGATCTTCTGTTGATCGTTGATCTTCTGAATTGTTGGTTTATTGACAAGTATGAGATTCCAGTAAATTCCGTACATTCAAGTCACAGCTATAATATTGTGGAATCTAACAATTAGTGTCAAATTCCAAAGCTTATTGAAATGATTTGTCTATAGAAAACATTGATACCCAGAGCCGTAACTAGGGTATGACCAATGTAGCCCCCGCCATAAGCACCGATTTAATGCCTATATTAATGCCTGGAGAAGGTTTAGGAATAATATGTATTTGAAATTAATAACACAAGTTATAGTATATTTTTATTTGTATATTTGTATAGATTTTGGCCCATAGGGGGGACCCCTACGTGAAAGAAGTAAAGTTTCATTAAAACCAGACAAATTATTCCCACAACACAAATGGACGACGAACAAAATATTACAACTTAAATCCGTTTTTGTGTCCCCGGATGCGTACCGGGATCTATGGCTTGATAGCTTAAATTCAATTTAAAACTCTTTACATTGAATTGAAAAATTTACTATGTTTTTACCACACCTATAATTTATTAAAATGTTATATAACTTAATATTCACAGTTATATAAATTACTACACATATCACGATTCGACTTTCGACAGTTAAAGTTCATTTTCAAGTGATTACAAATTGATGTTAGAATGTATTATACTACGAATTTTGGGGGGAGGTGGTTTTTTGCAATTAGGGAATTACCTGGAGGCGATTGAGCAAGATTAAAAAGTTGTGAAAAGATTAGGTCGGTTTGCTTATTAAGGAGATTAACGGATGGGTTACCGCTTTGTTTAAAAATTTCTAGTATGAATTACCACGTAGTAACAGTCGCAGCCATCCTATTCTGGAAACTCTTTATTTACAATATTTACAGATAACAAAAAACATATACAAAATGCACAGATAGTTATATTATATTAAGGTAGTTGCATATATACAAAAATATCTAGCACTACATGCTGGAAGGGTTAGGTTAGGTTTTTCTTCTATCTGGTCAGAAATGTTTACAAATACGGAAGACATTCAGGGAAAAACTTAGAAAACTGCTGAATATAGAAAATGGGGAAAGGGAGAAGTTAAGGATCCTCCTCAAAAGAGAATGGTAGACGGGAATCTAACACCATAATATCTTGGTATGTAAAAGTTTTGGAGAAAAATCCGAAAATACGCTAATTACAAACGCTAATTTTAGACTTAGGTTTCACCAAAAGAAAAAGTATTATTATTATTTTAGTTTGTTCTATACAAAATTTCACGTCTTTTGATATATTACATGTCAATATTCATGAAGCGAATTCGAAGCGGGGTGTATGCCTTAAAAGAATTGCGATTTTCGACACCTCTCCGATTTTTACATATTTTATATCAAAACACGCAGAATTTTACACATATTCCGCTAATATAAATCATTATGCGATTTGGTTTACAATAAGTCAAGAAATCTGAAAAAACTAAACAATTTTCAACCACCTTAACCAATGCCCTTACTGCGATATTTTGAAAATAAATAAAAGTTGTGGAATTGGTGTTAAATTTTCTTTTGAATAAAGGCGGAAGCAAAAGCGACAACATAAAATACATTTATTTAGATAGGAGATTAATAGCAAAATCAAAAGAATGATCCGAGAGGCGAAAAGAAAATACGTGTCGTACAAATGCAAAGAAATTGAAAGGCTCCTAAAACGATACAATAATTTCAATCTTCACAAAAAGTAGACAGTGGGGCAAGAAGTAACTGGGATTAAGAGAAGAAATGCACTCTCAATTATAAAAATTGAGAAAGGGAAAATTATAAGGAACCACGCACAAAATCTCCCAAGATGGACAGAACAAATAGAAAATCTCTTCAAGGATGCCAAAGGACCCCTCAGAGCGAGGTCACACGATGCGTTAACGGTGCGGTGCGTCACCGCACCGAAATTAATTCGAGCTATAGGGTGCCACACGGGCGGTGCGGCACCGCAGTCGAACACTGTCTACGCGGTTCGGCGCGGCACCGCAACGTCTATGACTCAACTTGTTTTTAAAATCATCGTGTGTTTTATCCCATAATGCAGGTCTTTCTTGTACTAAATATATAAAGAAATCAATATCAATATTATCGTTACTCATCGTAAGAAAGATATATATTGATATTTATAAAATAAATACGTTCAATACAATACTGTGGTGGCGCCACGATGCACTCCGGCGCCGCAGCGCATTACCCCTCCCCGCCTCGTCTCGCAGGTCACAACCGCGGCGCGCCTACAGTACGATGCCGCACGGCGGCCCAACGCATCATGTGACATGGCACTATGCCACTATGCTAATTTGTATGTAGGATGACGTTGCGGCACCGCTCCGCCATACGTAACGCATCGTGTGGCCTCACCCTAAGAAAAGCTTGGTACACACGGTATAGAAAACTAGCGTATAGTTCTGTTATAGTTTGACTATAGCTGTGTGACCGCTTCGTATAATTCAACTATTTGAATAGTTTTAAACTATTCGCATCTATAGTCAAACGTCACACAGCTGTAGTCAAACGTCACATAGCTATAGTCAAACTATAGCAGAATTATGCGCTAGTTTTCTGTACCGTACGTACGTAGCTTAACACACGGCAAGATGTAACTAGCATCCCACTAACAAAGGAGTAGTAAAGCGGTTTGCCCAGACGAAGTACCAATACAGGCCACTATTATTTACGGAGCACCAATATGGGTTAGAGCACTGGGAAAACAGAGCAATACCCAAAAGCTCCTTGCAGTGCAAAGAAAAATGGCTCTTAGAATTTGTAGCGCTTACCGCACAATATCAAGTGAGGCTTGAGTCTTGATCATCGCGGGTATCTCGCCAATCGACTTGCTTGTGGAAGAGCAAAGAAAACTGCAGGAGACAGGTTGCAGCAAACTTAAAAAAAAAATGGCCAGAAAACAACTAATTGAAGAATGGCAGCAAAGGTGGCAGCAAGGCATTAAAGGAGAGTGGACCAGATTTCTTATCCCTGAACTTGAACCCTGGATAGACAGAGAGCATGGGAAAAATAGCTACTATCTCACCCAAGTATTGTCCGGCCACGGCTGTTTCAAGGACTAACTGCATCAAATTGGCAGAGCCTTAGACGACCAGTGGAGATACTGCGGAGATACCGATACCGTGAGCCATACAATCTTTAACTGTTCTCGATGGGTAGTTGAAAGGGATAAAATCACAACCAATTTAGAAGTACCAATCAATCCGAGAACGATAACTGGACATATGCTTAAAGCAAAAGAAAACTGGATCAAGAAACAATAATATATTCCTTATATTATGGAATCCAAAATTACAGATAAAGCGAAGGAACTGAAGATAAAGAGAATTTAAATTTAAATAAGTCACCCGTAACTCCGAGGCCATGCGACCAGCAGTTCCAGAGTTCACGGCAGTGTTTCCACGGGGGACACTTGTCTGGTTAGGTGTATAGCCGCCAGTTACGTCTTTTAAAAAAGAGACAAAGTACCAATAGTACTGTTAAAACTCGTAAAAAAACGAACAAATTGATCTCATTACTACACCATATATGAAACAGGAATATTGCCAAACGAGTGGCTTATGTCAACATTTATCACGATACCAACGAAACCAAATATCAGAAAATGTAGCGACTACCGAACTATAAGCCTCATGAGTCACGCCTAAAAGGTATTTCTAAAAATAAAACACAGAAGACTGTACAACAAATTGGTAAAATCTCTGCATTAGTGATACGCAGTACGGATTCAGGAATGATACTGCCAGTCGCGAAGCGCTATTTGGCACTAACGTATTGTCATAAACATATATGGTTATAAACGTAGAGGTACATGCTTGCTTCACAGACAATGAGAAAGCTTTCCACAAGGTCAAGCATAAATAGATAGATTTTATTGGTTTCGGTGATAACTTGTACTTCGACCTTCATAGATCTACTGTACCTCATTCTCTTCTTCTTATCGTTGGTATACTTACCCATTTAGAGCGCCTCCTCTAGACCTGACTCCTTTAGGAATTTCAGGATCTGGGAGGGATTCAAGGATTGCAACTCTTCTATGTTCAAGCATTTGGCGTCAAGGTACATTTGTCTCTTGCGGGGCAGTTCTCTGCAGTCTTTCAGCAGAAGTATGGGGGTTTCAGATACTGCATGAACCATTAGTAACACTTCTGAAAACAAAAAAACATCGACACAGCAGACATACGAATCATTGATAAATTGTATTGGAATCAAACGGCATAGGTGAGAGTAGAGGGTGATTCCATGACTAGATAGTGCATTTTGTCTCCGATGCTGTTCAATATGTTCTTAGAGTCATTATTCCAGGAAGCAATACCCGAAGAGGAGCAAGCTAGTCTAATTGCAAACGGACGACCGATGAATAAAATACGATACGAGGATGAGACGGTGATACTGGCAGATAATATAGAAGACTAGCAAAGTGTGGTAGAAAGAACGATTGTCATTACCTAGCAACACGGCTTGAAAATGGATCTTTGATCGTTGATGCAGCAACATTATTCGACATTATCCGTACCGAAAAAGTAACAAAATACAAGTACCGTAGTACATCGATAACAAGCAACAACGTTAGTAGAGAGTAGATAGGACAGTTCTAGCTCAAAATCCCATACGGATTTACATAGGCGTCTGATTTCGTTTTACTTCCAGTCACGAGTCTCGTTCTAACGCATGCGCAAACCGCCAATACCTGATTAATGCCTGTTTAAACCTGTTTACTAGCCGACTAAACCTATTTATTAGCTGATTAAACCTGTTTACTACCTATTTAAACCGGTTTAATCCCCGTATAAACCTGTTAATTAGCTGATTATGATTAAGTTATATTGCCTGAGAGCACTGGTATTGGAGGTTTGCGCATGCGCTAGAACCAGACTCGTGGCCGGAAGTAAATATAAATCAGACCCCTATGTAAATCCTTATGGGATTTTGAACTTGAACCGTCCTAGCTACTCTACTAACGTTCAGAAATCAAAACAAATGAAATCAAATACGGAATTGAACTAACCAGAGCTGTCCTTATCAAAATCCTTCTGAGTCGTTCGATCTTGACAGAGTGGTCGTGGTCATGGGGTCTTCTGCTTTTTTCACTGCTGCCTTCGCCAATCTTCTCCATAGATTCCTGTTGGTCGCATGGCGCGCGCATTCTGCCACAGTAGAGAATTATCAAAATAAGAGACCCCTTTAGCAATCGTGATCTAAAGCTGGAACTTCGAATTAGAATGGTGAGGTGCTAAGTGTTTCCTATATGAATGTACGACTTGGAAGCATGGACACGTCGAGCATATACTCCAGATGCCGAAATGTGGGTCCTAAAAATTGCGAATGTGGAGGTTTCACGAAAGACGGAAAAAGAACTACAAGTCATAGAAACAATTAAATGTAGGAAACTAGAATATATGGGATATACTATGAGAGGAGAAAGATATGAAATACTGCAGCTCATAATGCCGGGGAAATTGCCGGAAGTAGAAGCGCGAGAAGACCGGATTTCCTGGTTAAAAAATCTTAGAGATTGGTTCTGTACATCAAAAGAACTATTTAGAGCGTCAGCGTCAGTGAAGTGAAGATTGCTTTGTTGTAATTATAAAAATAAATTCGCTACATGAGGACGAAATAATATTTATGATCTGAAAATTCTACGAACATGTGTTTAAGAATCACAATTTTTATTGTTACTGAAATATATAAAAGGAGCCATTTTAATCCCTGACCATAGGTGTCCAAAATGCTAGTTGAAGCTCTGTTGATATCGTCTCACAGTGGTCTGAAAACCCAAAAGCTGGCCAAAATATGAAGCAATCGTTCAAATTTTGTGAGTTTTGGTCTCCTTACGATTTTAAGGTCGCTGATAAAAAAAACTGAATTTAAAATTTCGAAAATCAATATGGCGGATACAATATGGAGGATAATTTTTCGAAAAAAGCGTACAATATTGTTGACATTTTGGATTTAGGGGTTTTAAAAGTCGTTGATCACGCAACTGAATTGACAAATGATTAACTAACTAATCGTTGATTTTGTCTGGAAAGACTTACTGTTTCATGGAATTTGATTCTTTGAATTGAGTTTTCAATAAAAAAGAGAACAAATAGAAAACAAAATGATTTATTAAAATTAAATGTAAAAAAATTAAAATTATTAATCACCGTCATATGAATTGGATGCATATGATTCCAAAATTGGAGCTGTAATTTCTGCAAATAATTCGATAGCTTCCAGAAAAAAAAAAACTTTTCGGAAACTTTAAATTTTATCTGATGTGATGGAATCAAGAGCCTATTCTTCCATGTTTTTTTGACTACTACATTTTCGTGCAAATTCTTTTTATATATTTGTTGCACGATTCTTGTGCTTTTTCGGTTAATTGTCCGAGTGGAAGCAATGATGACTCAATAATCCTATTCCCGTGAATTGAAAGTTTATGGCCTGTTGTCGGCATGTTCCACGAGTATAATTCAACTTTTCTTGCAGTATCAACAGCGTAATTTTTAAATTAATTTAAAAAACAATGGAAATAACTTGTAATATTACGGGGAAATGTTTTATTATATCTTCATCCGCTGCAGTGAATTTGGCAGAAACTTTGGCAGACTACTCAATAGTTATTTTCCGAAAAAAAAATTGTTTAAATATAATATTAATTTGTAATTTTTATTTTAAATACAGTCAAGAACTGGTATTAAAAATCCCTACAGATAAAAGTGTCGAGAAGAGAAAAACATAAACGAATAAAGTTCTGTTTTCAGTTCAGCCGGCTCCTTCGCCATCTTCAAATTCCTATAAACTTATCCAAAATTGCATATAAAAGCTAATACGCTAATAAGCACAAGGTAGTTTCTTGCAATATTTTAGAAAAACCCTTTCATAACACTGTCCCGTTTATGACGTCGCCGCCGTACGCGGCTTCTTTAACTATTGTTCTACATGAAAGAAATTGAGAAAAATAATTCTTCACATATTTATGAAAATTTAACAATTATGTTTTGCAAAATGTTAAAATAAAAGAAATTTAAAACCACAGTTAAATTCTACATATCTTCATAAGAAGAATCCATTTTGTCTGGGTTAAAAACGATCAACTGTATAATATAAATTATTTCAATCAGCACAGTTTCACGAACACTCGGATATGAAATGTCGCGCGAAAATTGCCCAACTTTTAAAATCCAGACTCCTCGGGTACACCCACATAAGCCAAAATTTATTAAAAATTAAGAAAATATCTTTATTTTTCGAATTTTGGCCAGCTTTTTGGGATTTCAGACCACTGCATCTGTGTGGCTTCTTTAGGATTTTGAAAAATCTCATGACTACACCAATGTTTCCACAGATCAAGAACGAGATTCGCAAATTTCAAAATGCAATAAAAATAATATCACTTTCCAATAAATTATAAATTTATTTGAAAAATAATAATAATAATATAAATATTATGTAATCATACTAATTATAGATACAATATTATAAACTTATTAAAGACGAAATGTAATTTGAATATATAAATATATTCAAATCAATGCTCAATTGGGAAGAGAAAAAAAATACACAAACATAGTGGGCAATTATCCGGCGCATAAGCGAACCAACCGGAACGGAGAAACGATTGGTGGATCTGTGTTGGACTTTTGGGTTGATCATGAAGTCTACAGCCTTCAAACACTTGCCAAGGAAGCAGAAGACTTGGATTTCACCTAATACCCACCTGAGTGAATTCCATATAGATCATGTGGACATTTCACGAAAATCTCAAATGGAAATACAAAACGTGAAGGTACTAAGAAGCTCCAATCTGGACTCAGACCACTACCTCTCAAAGATCAAAATAAGATTCCAGCCTAGAAACACTAGATTACACAGAACCTCCAAAATGGTAAGATTTGACGTCGAGCGACTCAAGAACAGCGAAGAACTATGTCAGAGACTGAACAACTCAGACCTAAACAATTGGGACCAACTGAAGGAGAAGGCGCCCCTCTCTTGTCAAGGTGCCCCTCTCGCTAGAAGAAGGAAGCATCTGTGGTGGACTGAAGACTTTGACAATGCAATAGCCCAAAGATAGATAGCCTGGGTGAAGTGGAGTTCTAAAGAGATCAAGGAAAATTGGCATAAATTTTTGGAACAAAGGTTACAGCCAGGATAATTCGAGGAACCAAACGAACCTTCACACAAAACCAACTAACCCAAATCGAAGAGAGCTTTGCTAAGAATAATTCCAGAGATTTCTTTGGAACCTTTAAGCAGGCACTCAGAAGATACGCTCCGCCAAGCCTCCGCTTCAGAGACTCACAAGGCAAACTGGCTTATAACGACAAGGACAATTACCACCTTTCGGCTCAGCACTAAAAATCTACTCAACTGTGACCCACCCAGCGAAGACTTCGACTATAAAGAAACCACACCAAACCCCGACTCGCTTCCCCCTTTATTGGAAGAAGTTGGCCAGATCTTTCATCTTCTTAAGAATAATAAGGCAGCTGGAGAGGACTCTATCGTTGCTGAATGAACTGTGGAAAGGTGCTGGAAACAATGCCGTGCGCAAGCTAACCGAGATCATCCAGGACATCTGGGAAACAGAGAAATTATCACCCGATTGGAAATCTGCTCTGATCCATCCGCTTCACAAAAAGGGAGATTTTACTGATCTAAACAACTACCATGGAATTTCTGTCGTCCCGGTAACATACAAGATTCTCTCGATGGCGTAACAAACAAGGGCCGAAAATCAGTTGGATAGTCAACTGGGAGAATACCAGGGAGGTTTCAGGAAGACCCGATCATGTGCTGAACAGATCCTCAATCTTAAAACTGTACTTGCATACCCCAAGATAAGAAACCGCAAAGTGGTCGTCGCCTTTTTTGATTTTAGGAAGGCCTACGATTCCATTGATAGAAAAACGCTTAACAAAGTACTCCAGGAACTAGCACTAGACAACAAAACCCGCAGACGCATCGTAGATACTTTGACCAACACCTATTCCAAGGTTAAATTTAGAGGCGAGATTTCAGAAAGCTTCGATATAAAAACTGGAGTGAAACAAGGAGCTGGACTTTCCCCACTTCTCTTCAACTGTATCCTTGAAAAGGTTATGAGAGAATGGCGCAAGGAACTGAACAATTTGTGTGCTCAGAGTGGTATCTACCTGGGACGTAAGAACGATGGACTGTTTGTAGATTGCCTGGCCTTTGCAGATGACATGGCACTGTTTGCTGATTCTCTTGAGATGGCAACAATGCAGGTAAACTGCCTCAGAAAACAGGCTGCCAAAGTGGGTCTTCAAGTGTCGCTGGAGAAAACAGAATTCTTCACCAGCATCAGAGAAGCAAACAGAGAGATGTTACTAGAACAGTGAAACAACATATCAGAAAGGGCATCATAATCCAAGAGAGTTAGCAAGTTAGAAGTAGCCTATCGGCTGACTAAGAACACTTACAATAAGAAACGCCTGTCACGCAACCTGGAACTTAAACACTACACATCAGTCTTACGACCAGAAGCCATTTATGCCATGGAGTGTGTTTCCTTGAACCGACGGGGTCTAATAGAGAAATTGGAAATCAGAGGGAGGAGAATCCTCAGGAAGATCCTAGGCCCGGTAAAGGAATTCAAAGGTAGGAGGAATTCAGAAGACGGCATAACTCTGAGCTCTACGAACATATTAAGATGCTATCTGCCTGTGCAAGGAAAAGAAGGGTAGCTTTCTATGGCCACGTTGCAAGATTGCATCCAAACCGACTAACCAACTGTCTGTTCACCTTCTGGCAAAACAAGAAGCTTCATACCACTTTGTTGACAGAGACCGTGAAGGATATTAAAGAACTGGGAATATAAAATCTCAAAAACAGACAGTCTGTGAGAAGGACCCTGAAGGAAGTCCGTGGATTTCAGGAAAAACCCCGAAGGAAAGGTACCCCCTGGACAGAAGAGAGAAAGGAGTTACACCGGCAGAAGATGCGACTACTGGGCAAAGGTCAAAGCCCAACAGTTGAACAAGTGTGGTCCAAAGTAGGCCTATTCTAAAGAGGAAGAAGAATTATATTCAAACTTTTCGTAGCTCTATAACATTAAGTCTTACTAAGACTATGACAAATCCCATGCTGAAACAACTATTTCCCTGGCTAATACAACGCAGGATATTCAATTATATATAATTTATTAATAAAATAATGGATATATAATGGATTGCACGGATTACAATAGCGTTATAAAAATTGTTATTATATAATGATGATAACGCAGTTTGAAATTTAGATTACATACTAGTTAAATTTAAGGCTAAGAATAATTTATACATTCAGTTGTATGTTTATTGAATTGTTATGCAAAATATAAACAGAACTAAAGTTTTGTGTATTCTAGCTGTAACATCTATTTGTTCCTCTTTATTACCTAAATTGTTTGTGTTTATTTTAGTTTATGCAGAACTCAAATATCTGTTAAATTGTTCAATTTAAAAATAGCTCTACATACTTTTATATACTTTCCAGCATGTAATAGAAACATGTATAATTTGGTACAAGGGAAATTTAATAAAATAAATCGCTTAAAACAAAAATCGTTTGATGTTTCCAATTTGAAATTATACATTTTGTAATAAGCTTTTGGCTACGAATAATAAGCTATTTATATTACATAACATTTTGGTTCAAATTTTAATATCAATAAAACACATTTAATGCTATATTTCACATTCACTTCATTGCATGGAGAATGTTGCTAGATTAATGGATAATATTAAAAACGAATATTTATAAAGTAGTAATTGTTCATTAATTTGAATATTTTGTTTATTTTAAAAATATTCGTTTTATATATTTTTTGGCCTTCTGAATTGTAAAGCTACCTTTGACATCGTGTATACGTCAAGCGAAATTAGATTTTTACACACAATGTTGAAAAGTACGGCTACTATGCGGTAAAGTCACTTTACCGCATTGTAGCCGTACTTTGCAACGTTCTGCCAAAAAAATTGAATAATGTCCACTATTGTAAATAATCTAAATCTATTTGTTTTTTAAATAACTGTCGGCCAAAAAATTTTATAGAAATTTCGTGCGTAAATGATTTTATCTACGACCACAATTATAAATGCCCATTATTGTACAGTTCGTGAACTATGTAAATACATCATACCACACACGTATGTAACAATCCGCGATTAATGTTATGTAATAATTCAAAATCACCCTTGCTTGTTTGGTTTACGTTTCGTTGATTGGTTGAGAGCTGCACGTTGATATTATTTGTAAATATAGTACTCCGTGATTTCCAAACAATCATTAAACGTCACATCATACACATAGAAGCTGTCATTCATTTCGCTTTTTCACGTTTAAATCTAACGAAAACTACAAATAAGTAATGAATAAAAAGGTATGTAACCATTATGAATGTATTTCTTTTCATTTCTATCAAGTTAAATAAGGTCGAAGGTGTTACATCAAACATATTTTTATTATTAAACAGAAACAAATTAGTGTGGTCGTAGATAAAGTATAGTACATAATTCGAGTTGTAAGGCAATTACGTACTCGCAGAAGTACGTCCTCCCCACTACGCTGGTCGTTGCAACTGTTCCGCTCGTACGTAATATGCTTCTTGCAACTCTCATCACGTAATATACTATCACAGCACTCCAGCTAAAAACAGGCTACTGCGTTGTAAAATCAACTTTTCCGCACTCTAATGTAAATAACTATTCTACTAATTAGCTATTAATTTTCATATTTTTCATTATTCTAACAAAAATGCAATGATATTCAGAAATATAAAATCCTTGGTGAATTTGTTTCAATTTGTAATTTTGGAATAATACAATGCAGGCGTAAAAAGTGCATAGGGAGGCAAAATATTTATTCGATACTTTGTATACAAAGGACTACCTACCACGGGGCTTTTCTGCTCAAAAGAGTTCATATTCATTATTACATGTATTTGAACCATATACATGTTAAGGATAGCAAATAAAAACAAAGCTGAATGTTCGTTCTAAAATAAAAAATTATTCGTGCAACCGTGAGTAAATTGAATAAACATTTTATACGCTTTTTTAACTCAATGTACCTTGGTTAACGATGAAGTTGCATATTTTTATTGCAACTGTTGTTTGCCAAACTAAAAACATATAAATATATTAAATCAAGCGAGACATTGAACATTATGTGCATCACATTTTTTTATGAAAAATATTTATTAAAGAAAACTCGCAAATTAAATTCATTATAGGGAGGGTTATATTCGGTTATAACGTCGTATTAATCAATGCGTACACTCAATTTAGTTTGCTAATTTGGTAAGAATATTTAGTTTTAATTTATATTCCCTTGGAACACAGTATTCTGGCTTTAGCGTAGCAAAGCAGAGCTTAAACAGCCCTCTCGATTAACCATACAAATCCTACTTAATGGATTAATATACTTCAACAACCCTCGTATGATTATATATTTAATCATATTCACGGATTTGATTGAAATAAATAGCAAATTTATCTGATTAGATAACTCTATGTCAGGTTAAACTGTTATTTCAAGTCTGAAAAAGGTCTGAAGAAAAAATGCTTTCTGACCTACAAATGCCGATTGCTAATTTTAAACAGTTAAGGTTTTCTATTTTATTTTTTGCTTCATTTTAATATGAATGTAGTGAAGTTGTAGTTAATATGAAGACTTTTCACCAAATATGCAATGAATGATAATTAATCATCTAAACTGCATAAATAATTATTGTTTTATGAACACGGAATGAATGATAAGATTTAATTAGGTTAACCCTTTCACTGCCATGTCAATTATAAGGAATAACACGCCAATATTTATAAAAATGCTGGTAGTTATGAAAATCGCCGTACGTGGGTTCGTTCGTCTATTCTTTGGCTTCAAGAATCTGATGTACCGACTTTTTTAGAGCGGGGCCGGTTTTACCCGTATTCGCATAATAATGTGAATAACGTCCCAGACAAAAGTCGCGCAGCGACGAGAGTGGTGTCGGAGTGGCGCGCCTCGAAATTTTCTAGCGGAATCTTTGCGTGAATTTCATTTATCCTGGCCGTCTTCGCCATGACCTCCGTAAAAGTGGTAATTTTTGATTTTTGAGACGACGGACGTGTGGCCTTTCTCGAATTTCGCCTGAGTGTCCGAACCACGTGTGTTTTTGTGAAGGTTAAGTTCGGCTTTTTTATTCCGCCGGAAGCGGTAGATCTTCGGTGTTTTAACCGCGCTTCTTCTTTGCTTTAACTGCGAACGGCCGTCCACACGCTGGCGCATCCCCGTTGACGCAAATGGGATTGTACATTTTTCTGGTGTACAACCGAGAGCCCCGTTGAGCGCTGCCATTTTCGCGATTCCACTCCCCCAGGTTCGGACGCACCAGACCGAAACCTAAAATCCCAATTTTTTGTATCTTCGAGGCGTATTTTTCGTCGGATCTCAAAAATTCTTCCACGTTTTTAGAGCTCTTGCTCGCCGTCCCGTTCACCTGGTACAAGAAAATGCAACTTTTTCTTACTGATTTTGCAATCCCTTCCGCGGACGCCATATACTTATATAAAGGGCTCTAGGTCGCCGATTGGGTTCGTTCTCCTCCGAACATTTACGCGCAACTATTTCGGCAGGAATTTTTAAACTGTAACGACTTTTTGCGAATCTGCGGCAGTTTAAAGAAAAAAATGCGGAAAAAGTGAAAGAAAACCAGTAGCTAGAACGTCCGAACCAATTGACGGATCGGAACGGGACCGGCGCCATTCGGTCGGGCATAGAACTTTTTCGTTTGTTTGGGAGTTTAATCCTTATTCCATTAAAGATGGCGTCGCGACGCTACAAAACGACGTTTTTTGGACGTTTTTTGGAAAACTCGCGCAAAATCACCAACTTAAGCTCGCGTTAGCAGTTTTGCGTGATTCCTGCAGAGAATTAAACGTTTTATCTTTTAGTGCAAGTGGCATCGCACTGCGTCGTTTGCAACCGTTGCGACGCCCGCCCAAACTCGCCCTATCGCAAGAAACAATTGACGAAAGTAAAAGGTCCATATTTTTGTAGCCCCCCGGTGAATGTTCTGGATTTTTCAGTGGATTGTAGAATAGTCTTTTGGCTTTTCGCACCCATAATCCAGAATCCAAAATCTCGTCGCGACGCCCACTTATAACTGTTAATCGGCACCGAGTAAAACTTGAATGTCATTCCAAGTTGAGCGACACGTGGGCCCCGCCCAGAAGCGTATTTTGGTACCGGCACCGCGTCGCTGCGCCCACTGAGTCGCCACAGTTCGAAACTTATCGGCTCCCGTTTTCCGGAAAGTGCGGCCAGTCTAACCGCTGCAGTTTCGCCGTTCCTGGGCGCAGCGACTCAAAACTGCACACCGAATCGAAACGGATTCACGCGCCACTTTTGTATTTAAGGGTTCGCGATCCGAGCCCTCTCCGTCGAGCTGCTGGCGTTGGCAGACATCAACCTTTTTTGCACGTTTTTTTTTACATTTGCTCCCCCTCACCGCGTCCCAGAATTCAACTTTTGCGGCACAGGGCGATGACGCCCGCCACTACGCGTATTTTGGTACCACTCTCGGCTTCTTGCGTCGCTCCCTTCGCCCGGTGCGTCCGAAATGCAGAAAAAAGCAATTTGCGAGTTCGACAGTCATCGGCGAGAATTTGTGTTTGCATCGCGCAGGATAGATGCGGGAATCTAAAAAATGAATCCGCACTTCAATAAGGCCCCTCGAACCGGATTTATCGTCAGAATTGTGCAGGGTGCACTGTAAATGTGCACCTTCAAATTTGCCGCCGTCTGAGTTCAACGTGCCACGGCTGACGATTTTTCGGCACAGCTCTTCAGACTGAACCTTTTGCTTTGCGGCAGCAGTGTAACCGGCGCAGCTGCCGGGAGTCATGGCGCTGAGTTATGGAAGTTTTCTCGCCTTTTTCTTCAACACGCCCGCAAACCACCAAGACGTGGTCTATCCAGAACACTGACACCTTCACCGTGGCCTGGTCTTTTTCCTATCCAGACTGGGATTTTCGCCGTTCCGCGGGGGAAGTTTGCGCGGGGAGATTTTTTCAAAAAATCTCTAAAAAAGCAAAAGTCGGCACTATGAAATTTTTCAACGAATTTTCTCACTAGATGGCGCTGAATAAAAACAAACCGGTCTACATCGCCCGGGACGGCGCTGTATAAATTCAGGGCCCCGGGTCACACCTCCCGGAATGGCGGTGAAAGGGTTAAGATAAGGTTTTACTAATTTATAAATAGTTTTATGTCAAAGTGACATAGGTACACGTTTTTTTCGCTCCCCTTCCTAGAGGAAGGTTAAAGACAGGAAGGGCATCCGATCGTAAAAATTTGCCAAAACGAAGAACCGATACCTCTCAGAGTAAATGTTCCGGAGTTATACTCTCAAAAACCGGTTCTCCGGGGAAGGCGTGTTGTGAGGAATTCAGAAGATGAGGAAGTAGGAGCGAAGTGTAAAGTCAAAATCAGAGTTGAAACTTTAAATGTAGGGATAATGAAGGAGAAAAGGCAGAGAGATTGTTGATATGACGGAGAGAAGAAAGGTGAATTTTTTCAAAGTTTGCATCTTGTGCATACAAGAAACTAGGTGAAGGGGTGATAAAGAGAAAGTACTAGCAAGAGGATACAAGTTGTTCTATAGCAGTGCGGACAAAGAAATGGAGTCGGGGTTATCGCGGATAAGGATCTTAAGGAGGAAGTGTGTGATGTCAACAGAATTAACGACATAATCATAAGAGTCAAGCTGGTAGTTGGAGGAGACCTAATCACACTTTTGAGTGTATATGCACCTCAGACAGGATGTTCAGAGGAAGAGAAGTAACAAGCTTGGTAGTTCTTAAATGGGGTCACAATGGAAATACCAGACAACGAAAAGGTGATAATTGGTGGAGATTTAAATGCACATATTGTTGAGAGGAGAGTACATGGTGGATGGAGTTATGGTGAAAGAAATACAGAAGGGGATAACATGTGGAATATGCAGTAACCATCGACTTAACGATTACCAATACCATCTTCAACCGGAGAAGTGAACATCTTATAACTTATAAAAGCGAAGACCAAAAAAGTCAGTTAGGTTACTATCGTACAGAAGGAAATACCTAAAGGAAATAACGAACACCAGTCATATACAGTGAAAGTGTAGCAGCACAACAAAACCTCGTGGTGGCTGATTATGAGATGTTTGTGGGAAAAAGACGTAAATGTATCATACAAAGAGAACAAAGAATAAAGTGGTGGAAACTGAAAGAAGGGCTGCGAGAAGAATTTAAGGAAAAAGTGATTATTATGGGTATGGTTAAGTTACATAAATCCAGACTGAGAGGCCGAGACTTCTTGATTCAAAATAAGCAAAAATAGTTCAATTTAAATATACGTCAGAAAATTTTATTTTCACTACGTCTATGTTTTTTGTTTAGTGATGCTATAGTAGCCATAGTAACAACAAACAGAAATCGTTTAATAATGAAACTCCATTTGATTTACATTGTACTTTTACCCACGATTTGGATATTTTTGCACACGACTATAATTATGGCACCCTTCACAAAGAATAGTTTACTTATTAATTAGTTTCTTTTGGTGAGTAGATAAAAGCTTATATATTTATTTTATAGTTATACTATAGTACCTATATATATATACTACTATAGTTATACTAAGAAAATTTACTTTATCTATGGCAAGGGTGGGCAAATCTTTCGGCGGTCGGGCCATATTAACGATGAAATTTTGACCACAGGCCGCATTAAGTATGTCTATTTAAATAGTTATTTTAATGTGCAGTGTCTATGAAATAGTGGCAGGTAAATATTAAAGTAAACATCGGGCCTGGTAAACATAATAAGCATGTTATAGTTATTTTGTAGCTCTATTTATGTTGGAATACTTAAATCGTATTTATTCATTTTGGGTATTCTAAGCATACGCAAACTTGTAATTGCTTTCTTAATGAATTTCCTCAATATTTTGGCAGAGCAGGACCACAAAATCAACCAAATTTTTTAAAATTATTATAATACATAGATATTTTTTGGAACGAAGTTCTTTAACGCGGCGTACGGTAGGTGTGATTCGGGAGAAAATGTAACGTAAGATTCTTGCGTTTACCATCAGCCTTTCTCTCGGTGCATCTTTCGATGAGCAGGCATATACGCACATCATGCTCACTCTCTTTCTGCTTTGATTCGATTCCTTATTCTAAATAATTTGCATTGAAAATATGATACAAAATAGAAACAGTGCCATAATTCAAAGGCCTAAGCTTGTGCTAGGAATAATATCATCCGGAACTCATTGGCACAACATGGGGAGCGCAACCTGACGTGCGGCGTACTCCGCCCTTGCTCTCTGTTTTAGTGTGATACAACTCGGCTCACGCAAGACATGTCGACGTGGTCTTAAACGAGACGTGCAAGTTTATAACAGGCTGCCTAAGACCGACACCTGTCGAGAAGCTGTACTATCTATCTGAAATTGCCCCAGCGCACGTCAGACGCAAGGTATCATTCGATATAGAGCGGTAGAAGCAGATAGGAGATAGGCGGCACCATCTACACGACCAACAACCAAAAAGGCGACTACTGAAATCAAGGAAGAGCATTCTCCAATATACGCAACAACTGCAGACATGCCCAAAACAACGCCGCATAGAATTATGGAAAGAACAACACTCAAACCTGCGGACCGAACCCAGAAAGGAGCTACCACCGGAAAAACTTTTACCATACGCGTCATGGGAATCACTGAAAACACTAATGACAGTTGTGACGTGCTGCAAATCGAACAGGATCAGATGGGGAATGCCTATGGATGACGAGCTGTGTGAATGCGGGAAGTCTTCTTCTCAGAAGTCCCAACATGGGAGAGGCATGCACGATGGAGGAACTAATTGTGGCAAATAACTGGGCGATAGACGCTGCCAACTATTGCAATGGAAGGGCCTGAATGTAAACACTGGTGTCTCGGACTCGGAAATAAATGAAGGAAATAGAAAATACCTGAACTATGCAGATTTTATTTCGAAGTTTATTCGGAGTTAAAAATCTTCGTTCCCTCGAGGGACGAGGGTCCCCTGACCGCGAACGTTTTTTTGTTAATTGAAGTTATTTTTAAAACGCTACGCGGCCCGCATAAACCGTCGACAAGGGCCACATGCGGCCCGCCATTTGCCCAGACCTGATCCATAGACTTGTGCTTTCTTGAGAACGAAAGAATTAGAACGTCATTTAATTGATTTTGAAAGTGGCGTAAGTTCATTTATGGCCATCAAAAAGATATTATTTCTTTATTAATTTTAATTATGCTAATTGTGATGATAAATTTGACACCCTTAGAAACCCAATTATAAAATACCAAATACCAATAATTATTCCACTCTGTTATCTCTTACCCATATTTTTAAATTTTATACAACGCAAACCCTTCATATCTCGATTCGAACATAAATGGACTTACACTACTTTCAAAATAAACGACTCATATATTGAAATATATCTTTCTATTGGGACGATTTGGGGCGATTCAGTAGAGGACTATAGTAGATACGTGGCTCTCGATGTTTCAACTTAACGTAGTTAACCTACTAATCGCGCTCAGGCTTTTGTAATATATAATCTTCTGAACTTTTTGAAATGATCACATAATCTTTGCATCTGATAATCATTTCTATTAAACGGGATTTATAGGAATTAGAATTTATTTAAGAAGTTACATTAAACATTTGTTTATTAATTATTAAATCTGGAAAAGAGTAAGCATGATCAGAATTTTAAGAGCGGACACTGAGTCTGGTATGCTTTCCCGAAAATTTAAAAAAGCTGGAAAAGAAAGCATGGTCAGAATTTTAAGAGCAGATACGAAGTTTGGTATGCTATCCCAGAAATTTAGAACAGTTGGGAAAGCAGCACCCTACCCAGCACATGGCTTTCAAACTAATGTAAGTGTATTCCACTTTATAATTCAAAAGAGCAAAGCTGTACTGATGAAAGTTAGATGTCGAAACGCCTCTGCAGATGGCTATTCATTTGGATTAAAGAGAATGATCTGATCTTGAAAAACAATGTTATTTATCTAGTTCTTATTTTGAGTGCCATGAAAGTGGATTGATTGCTAGTAAATAATAGACAAACATCTGTGGTGTTTCAATATGGGATTTGTTTTGTTCGTAAAAAGACTTAAAAATATTATAGAGCTAAGGAAAGGTTGAATATATTTATATATTCCAGCTATGTTCCGCTTTAATAAGTTGCTTTGGAAAAGCAGTTTAATGTTGATTTGCAGGAAAACGGAATGACGGGATAGATACGTCTATAAGTTTGGTCACTCTACTTACTGCTGTAGGGAAAGTTTAATCCCTTTTTGGACAAAGTTCATTTTAGTTCATCAGCCCAGAATACAAAATCTTTTCGTGAATCTGCGTAGATTCAGACAATAAAGTGTGCAAAAAGTGAAAAACACGATGCATTTCACAGGTTATCGCACCGAGTGGGACTGGTGACATTTGAGTTGTGAAATGACCTGTTAGTTTTTTTCCAGAAGTTTAATCGCGATTATTTATAAAATGGCGAGGAAAAGTCACCCGATATTTTTGGACGCCGGGCAAAATCCGCACAGAATCGCATTCTTAAATTGCAAATCAATAGTTCAAATGATTTTAAAACAGGATTTAATTTTGTTATTTTTATAGAAAATATTTTAAATATTTAATTTTTGCCGGTGTTATTGTACATGTGCATATAACAAATTTATTCTTTCTATATTTTAAAATAACATGGAATCGTGCGAAGCCGGGTTATCCACTCACATTATGAACTGTATATTTACCAATAAGCACAATACGTGCATCAATAAAATATAACATCAATGTTGTTTGCTTTTTAGTATTTATTATATTTACATTTTACAACATATATGAAATATTAAATATTGCTCGATACAAATTAATAATAATTGTTTGGTATTCAGCGTATTATTTTGCAAAATATAAACGATTTGTGATTTTTGTTTGTAATAGTTTAAATATTTGAACACATACTGTTTAAACTGGATTGTAATAAATATTTTATTAAAAAATCTGGAAATTTTACAATAATGCCAATTGTATGATATTCACTGTGTTGTTCTGCCAAATATAATAAAAGTAGTATTTAAATGGAAATATATGACAAAACTTTTATTATTATTTAACGCATTTTAATATATCTTGTTTACCTACGTTGGATCGAAAAGAAGATTAAATATTTTATTTCAAAAACATGACATTTATATTTTACTTTTGGGAGGGAAAGGAATTATTTAATACTTTGATATATGTGAATCAGGAAGGAATACTAAATTGAGCTTTTATTGCTCTTAAGCTATGGTAATAAACTTGTGGTCTAAAACCCTACGACTTCTTCCAAGGCAGCCCAGAAATATATAATATATATATATATATATATATATATATATATATATATATGAATATATATGTTGTATTTGAGGTTTTCGCGGATATATACCTGTCTTGTATTGTTTTCAAGGGGATTCCGCGTTGATGCTGAGGGTTGGCTCTGAAAAGAACCGGATTCTCGACGTTTCAGCGAACTAACATCCGCCATTCTCAAGAGATATATGCGTCCGTGCGGGTCAACCGTTAGACGCATACTGAGAGCTCGTTCGTGCGATGCGACTACTTATAGCTGTCTGGCTTCTACATGAGTCTGGGGTGTCTGGGATTGAATTTTGAGGGTGGATATGATCGGTCGGCTTGCTGGAGGCAGTCTCAAGGAATCGTCTCTCGTGTTCATGCAGTAGTCTCGTTTCTCTATCTCTATGGCTTCTCTGTATACTCGTGACATTTTGTGGCTAATCTGTGCAACAGTCCTTGAATTTCTAAAGTCCATCCAGTGACCGGTGTTTGTGTGTTGGACAAGTGCCGATGAAACTTTGTCTCTGTGTCTGACTGAAACTACATGTTCTTGAATCCTAGCAGATATTTTTCTATGGGTACGTCCAATGTAGGTTCGTTCACATGTTCCGCAAGGTATTTCGAAAATTCCATGAGATTCTAACGGGATGGTGTCTTTAACACTGCGTAGCATGGAGGATATTTTCTGGTTAGGTTTGAAAATGGTGTCGATGTTGTGTCTTTTAAGGATTCTGGCGATTTTGTCAGTTCATCCATGAACATATGGTAGGTATGCTGTGCTAACGGGTTTCTGACGTTCTTCAGTTCTTTGGCTACTGTTCTCTGTACGACGGAAAGCTCTGGATATTAAGCTGTTTGGATATCCATTTGAAGAAAGAGCCTCTCGTAAGTTCCTCAATTCTTTCGGTAAGTTAAGCTGGTCGGCTAGTCTTTTGGATCGGGTGGTAAGAGTGTTGACTACAGATGCTAGTTGTTTGGGATGATGGTGCGAAAAAGCGTTCAGATATCTGTCTGCGTGGGTTGGTTTCCGGTATACAGTGTGACTCAAAGTGCCCTCAGGTTTCTTCTGTACCAAAACATCCAAGAAAGGAAGCCGTTGATGCTTTTCTATCTCCATTGTGAATTTAATTTCCACTCAACATCGACAAAGTGGTTTACAATCTTTTAGACCAGCCCCTAGACGAACCTACCAAAACCGTACTGGCCAAGGGTTTTAACTTTGCAATAGCACCAACTCGCCTTCCCAAAGGAGACATAATCACTGGTGTCGAGACTGCTATCTTACAACTCCCTGCCACATTAGCCGAGATAATAAGACAGGATACATGCCACATTTAAAGATCTGCCAAACCACCGACAAGAAACATCTCATACGAGGAATTCAAAGCCCTCAAGGCACTAAGAGACAACAAAAGCATTGTGGTCCTACCAGCTGAAAAGGGAAATTGCTCTGTAGTCATGAACAGTGCTGACTATAAACAAAAAATGACCACAATCCTAGATGATCCAGCTTATCTACCCAGTACAACGGACCCCACAACCTATCTTGAGAAAACTACCAGACAAAAGATCCTAAGCTCTAGCATTGACAAGGAAACAATGAATTATCTTATACCAAGGGAGAAATCTTCACGGTATCCCAAGATATATTGTTTACCAAAGATCCACAAAGATGGAGCCCCACTACGACCAATAGTAAGCTCCGTTGGTTCACCGGT
This sequence comes from Phosphuga atrata, assembly GCA_944588485.1. Lineage (NCBI taxonomy): Eukaryota > Metazoa > Arthropoda > Insecta > Coleoptera > Silphidae > Phosphuga > Phosphuga atrata. The sequence goes on along the minus strand of OX155892.1, from coordinate 88,214,202 downwards.
CCAACTTCTTGCGAAACGTTTAGAAAAATGTTCACAACCATACGCCGAAGATTGTGATTCCTATGTCCGCAATGCTGAACACTTCATAGACATACTGAAAAATCACCAACTCCAGCCTGGCCACCTCCTTGTGAGCTTTGACATTGTATCTTTATTCACAAAAGTACCGGTCCCTGAGGCCTTAAACATCATAAGATCAAAATTAAAACCAGAAAAGTATGTATCAGATCTGCAAGAACATTGTTTAAAAAATATATACTTTAGGTACGATGGTCAAATATACAAACAAGTCCTAGGAGCACTAATGGGTTCGCCTCTATCCCCAGTAATGGCCAACATATTTCTTACAGATTTTGAGGAAAAGGCAATCTCATCAGCCACACTTAAACCTACCCTCTGGTTGAGATATGTTGACGACACATTTGTAATCTGGCCCCACGGCAAACCAGAGCTGGACAAATTCCTTAACCATCTTAACTCCCAACACGACCAAATTAAATTTTCAATGGAGATAGAAAAGCATCAACGACTTCCTTTCTTGGATGTTTTGGTACAAAAGAAACCTGAGGGTACTTTGAGTCACACTGTGTACCGGAAACCAACTCACACAGACAGATATCTGAACGCTTCTTCGCACCATCATCCCAAACAACTAAGGCTAAAGGCTAGCCTACCAGCTTAACTTACCGAAAGAATTGAGGAACTTACGAGAGGCTCTTTCTTTAAATGGATATTTAATTTATAAACCAAATAAACCAAACAGCTTAATATCGAGAGCTTTCCGTCGTACAGAGAACAGTAGCCAAAGAACTGAAGAACGCCAGAAACCCGTTAGCACAGCATACCTATCATATTCAGGTAGCATACCTACCATTTCCTACCAGTTCATGGATCAACTGACAAAATCGCCAGAATCTTTAAAAGGCACAACATCGACACCATTTTCAAACCTAACCAGAAAATATCCTCCATGCTACGCAGCGTTAATGACACCATCCCGTTAGAATCCCATGGAATTTACGAAATACCTTGCGGAACATGTGAACGAACCTACATTGGACGTACCAATAGAAAAATATCTGCTAGGATTCAAGAACATGTAGTTTCAGTCAGACACAGAGACAAAGTTTCATCGGCACTTGTCCAACACACAAACACCGGTCACTGGATGGACTTTAGAAATTCAAGGACTGTTGCAGAGATTAGCCACGAAATGTCACGAGTATACAGAGAAGCCATAGAGATAGAAAAACAAGACTACTGCATGAACACGAACCCAGACACCCCAGACTCATGTACGACCAAAAAGACAAACAAGCAACCGAACCGAAGCACCGCACACAACGCGCATGACCCGAAGCCAGACAGCTATAAGTAGTCGCATCGCACGAACGAGCTCTCAGTATGCGTCTAACGGTTGAGCCGCACGGATGCATATATCTCTTGAGAATGGTTAATGTTGTTCGCCGAAGCGTCGAGAATCCGGTTCTTTTCAAAGCCAACCCTCAGCATCAACGCGGAATCCCCGAGAAAACACATAAATATATATATATATATATATATATATATATATATATATATATATATATATATATATATATATATATATATATATATATATATATATATATATATATATATTTATATATATATATATATATATATATATATAATAGGTATAATATAGATATATTATTGATTTTTAATGTATTATAATTATCATATATAAAATATGATAAAATAAAATAGATAAAGGATCCCTAGGTCTAGAGGAAGATGACAGTTGTAGATTCTGTGGTTCGGCAGAGAAAACCCCCATACATCTGCTCAAAGACTGCGGAGCACTGCGCCTCAAGAGACAGGTGTATCTTGGGGCCCACTGCTTGAACGCACAAGAGTTGCAGTCCTTGAATCCCACCCAGATCCTGAAATTCCTAAAGGAATCAGGACTAGAGGAGGCGCTCTAAATGGGTAAATATACCGACGTTTAGAGGAAGGAGGTGGGGTAAAATCTAGTAAGGTCACAGAACAAGTCGTCACCACCAATACTACAATCTACATGGATCCAAAACGACCCTAACAACTACAGAGGGATATCTCTCCTTGACGTAACATACAAGATATTCTCCACAGTCCTACTACACAGGGCAACCTCAGCTAGACCATCAACTTGGAGAATACCAAGCGGGTTTCAGGAGAGGTAGATCCTGTCAGGAATAAATTATCAGCTCCAAACCTATATTTAACTACCAAATATCACGGGCTAAATCGTATGTTATTACTTTCCTTGACTTCCAAAAGGCATACGACTCTATAGATATGGAATCCCTATTCTCGGTCCTGAAAGAAATAGACCTCGATAACAAAACTACAAACCTAATCACAAATACACCAACTTATATATTCTCCAAAGTTAAATTCATGGGGGAACACTCCACCCCTTTTGAGATTAAAACAGGTGTACGGCAAGGAGATGGACTTTCTCCACTGCTATTTAACTGTGCCATAGAAAAAGTAGTCAGAGAGTGGAATATAAAGACTCACAGTGGAATCAGAATAGGAACTAAAAACAAAGACATTAATGTCAATTGTTTAGCTCTAGCTGATGACATGGCCTTACTAGCTGAGACATGGGAAGAAGCCAAGGAGCAGATCCTCGAACTCCAGAGGCAAGCGTTAGCAAAACGGGTCTCAAAGTCTCAGTTGAAAAGACCAAAATAATGACGAGCATAAAAAAATCCGCCAAAAAAGCTTCAAGTGAACCAATACATAGACATCGTCAAAGAATTCAAATATCTTGGAGAATGGATCAACTGAAATGCGGTAGAGAAGAAGGCAATGGAATCTAGGAGAAATAAAGTTGAATTGGCAGTCCAATTTACGAAGGACACTTATAACAAGAAGTCTCCCTCCTGGCTTACCAAGATAAGACATTATAACATGGTAATTAAACCAGAAGCCTAATATGCAGCCGAAACATTGCCTCTCACTACCCAGGGACCGCTTGAAAGGCTGGAGGTCAAGGAAAGAAAGATATTACGCAAAATCTTAGGCCCCAAATTTCATAACAACAAATTAATCCATGTCAGGAACGAAAGTCTTTACCAGTAGACTGAAAAACTCCCGGACACAAAAGGAAAACGGAAAATTGATTTTTATGGGCATGAATTCAAATAGACTTTCTAAAAAGATCTTCGACCACTTTGGTAATAAAAAAACAAAACCCCTTGGGTTTAAGGAAACTGAGAAAGACCTCGTGGAACTCCAAATTACAGACACCATGCTCAAAAACAAAACAACCAAAACCATCACCAAGGATAAGAAGCAACGGTTCCAAGTTGAAATCAAACAAAAGCGTACGATCCACATCTCTGCCCAAGAAACGGAAGCAAGATCTCAAAGGATAAGGCAATACTGGGCTATAAGGAAAGCTCAAAACAATAAAAAAATTATCCCCAAAGTTGGGTGGAACAAATAAAGAAGAAAATAGATAAAATTATCATAGGTATATTCAGAGCCTCTCAGAGAAAATGCAAGGCCCGGGGAATTGATATTCGGATGCTCCCTCCTACATTCGTTGAAAAGTAAAAACTTAGGGGAAGAAAAAATTATAGTTTTTGTTATGGTATTAAATATTTATTGAATAAGTAAATTTACTTAGCAAATGCTTTTCGCGCTTTAGCATCAGCATCAGAAAGTGAGGCCCCTTAAATTATGAGGCCTATGGCAATTGCCTCTTCTCCCTAGCCCCCTCTGATAGGGCTTGGGTATTTTATTTATTTTATCATTGATGGTACCGATAACTTGACAAACAAATCGATAGAAAGAAAAAAAAAGATTTGAAATCATCAATTACTAACGTAGTACTCTGCAGAATGTATAATAAGTAGGTCATTCATGTTTGTGTGAATTTGAAGGGAAGCTTTTGCTGCCACTTCTTGTCCAACGATTACATCTACAATAGAATATCATCCTTGCACGGGTAGTTTGGTAGAAAGCAGTAATCGATTAAAGACAGTTTCTGTGTTACAACATAACATGATATATTCATATTTCCTAAGCCTTGGCATTTGTAATAATGCAAAATTATGTTAGGTCTATATAACACTTTGGAGACTAGATATGTAAAATAGACTAGACAGCTAGTCAAACAACTTTAACCGGGCTGGCAAGGCTCGGAAGTAAGAGATATAAAATACAAATGTAGAACTTAATTCAATAGTTGAAGGAAAAAATTGTAAATATCAGCCCCAGTGAAAAGTCAAGACGGATATTTTAAATTAAAATCTTAATTTAGTTCTAGATTTTAAAAATTGAATATTTGTTTGTAATAAATATTTATAAAACGGATTGTGAAGGATTAATGTAAATATTATTTGAGGCATTGAGCGCAAAAGCGGACTAATAATAAGCCACGATTTTTCTGAATTTGCATTTGTGGCATTAATGTACTTTACGTTACCGCATGAATCGTGCAAAATTGAATTAACCTCATTTTCCTAATAAAAATTAGATGGCAGTATAAAATGAGTTCTAGTGGACGAATTGCCAAATTACTCAATTTTATATGTGTTAGGGTTAGTCCGCTTTCGGGCTCAATGCCTCATTTAGTTCTAAGTTTATTGTAATTGTTAATCCATAGCGTAATTATTGAGATTATTATTATAATATTTAGGAATTTAAAATATAATATATTTTCAAATTAAAATAAACGTTCAGTTTAATTTAAATCTGAAATATTTAGCTACAAAGTTTCTTAATATACTATAGATTATGTAAATACGATTAAAATTCTATTATCCCTAAATGTTTCATTGTACAACAGTTCCTTAGAATTAAGTACCCTTGACAAAAGGAGTGTAATATTTGAAACAATTAAATGATAAACTCATTGATTTATGGAAACAATTAAAGCCATTCGAATATATTAAACAGGAACACAATGGAATAATAAGTATATTTAAATTATGTTTTATTTGTAGACAATAGGTACTTGTTACATATAAAATTAGCGGCGATGTTTCATTGTTCTTGCCTCAAAGGGGCGCCTTCACAGTCGCGAAATCCTTCGTGAACTATATATATTTCGGGCGTTGCCTAGACAACGCCGGTGCTAATTGTTCCCCCCCGACACCTTATTATCATTATGCAACCTAGCGCGCGTTATGTAATATTTCCGTTCGATTCGAGAACTTAGACATTTCAAATGGTTTCTTTCTTTTATAAAAGCTATTAAATATAAAACTACGGTATTTTTCTGAAACACAACACAACATAAATCAACTGTTGACTGTGATTAATGAAACTTTTAGAGTAAATATGCTTAAATGAATCCGTAAAAAACATGGGTTTGCAAAATATTGTATTTGCCCGTTATTCTGAAACATGCAAAATAATAATTGTCTCTTATTCTTTTTTTAACATCTTGCTCTTTAATTCATTTAAATAAATACTCAGGATTGGACAATATTAGGGAATATAGTAAATAGCCTGTATACCGTTTAAGCGATTGATATGAATATCTGTACGTACGTGGTAATGTTTAACAATGAAGTACAGAAGCATTATTGGTCTCTGACATTAACCCGTTTAACCACAACTGACACAACATTGTTGGATTAAATTGAACACAAGATATCCCTTTGGACCATCAAAGCGATAAGATATACAATTTTATAAAAAATATATTTTGTAAAAAACCGAATGAATCGAAAATCGAGTCGGACATAAATTAGTGAAACCTTCTCTCTTCTTATTTTTTCTCTGCCTTTTCCTATATCATGTAGGGTCGGCGTTGCTTTGTTAGATTCTTCTTCTCCATAAATGTCTATCCAATGCGTCCTCACTCTTCCAAATTTTTTCTCTCAAATCCCCTGCTACCTTGTCTTTCCATCTCATTTTTGGTCTTCCTCTCTTCCCTGATCCTCCTATTTCCAGCTTTTTAACTCTTTTTCCCACGTAGTCATCCTCTCTTCTCTGCACATGTCCAAACCACCTTCGCCTGCTTTCTTGAACCTTCTTTCCAATGGGTCCCGCTTTCATAGTTCCTCTGATGTGATCTTTCCTTATTCTATCCTTCCTTGTTACCCCGCTCATCCACCACAACATTCTCATTTCCGCCACTTCCATCTTTCTCTCATGTGCTTTTGTAATCGGCCAAGTTTTCGCACTATAAAGCATAGCAGGGCTCACCACAGATTTGTAGAGCTTTCCTTTCTTCCTGCAGCTGATCTTCTTGTCACACAGTACTTCACTCAATTTCTTCTACTTCATCCATCCGCTTTTACCCTGCGTTGTATTTCAGACTCCAGCCCTCCATCACTTTGAATATATGACCCAAGATATTTAAACTTTTTGGTCGGTGGAAGTTCTTCTTCTTGTAGACTAATACATAGATCACGATCTTCCTTCATACACATATATTCAGTTTTCACCCGGCTGATCCTCATTCCCTTTCTTCTAGGACTCTCCACGCTTTGAGCCTCTCTTGAGGTTTCTTTCGGTTCAGTTCACAGAGTACAACGCCATCGGCTAACATCATGCTCCATGGCGCTGCTTTCCTAACACCCTTGAGTAGCACATCCATTACTAGGGCAAAGAGATGTGGGGTGAGAGCAGATACCTGGTGTAGCTCTACTCTTACTGGGAATTCCGTTGTTGTACCCACACTGCTCTTAACTTGTGTCATCACTCCTTAGTACATTTCTTTCACCAGTCTCACGTACTTTTCTGGTACACCTTTACTTCTCACACATTTCCATATCTCTTGCCTAGGCACTCTATCATACGCCTTCTGCTGATCAATGAAGGCCATATGTAAATCAACCTGCAGCTCCCTGTGTCTCTCAATCAGTTGCCTTAGTGCAAATATTGCGTCAATTGTTCCTCTGCCTGGCATAAATCCAAACTGTTCTTCCCCTACTGCAGTTTCCCGACGCAACCTTGTCTCAATGGTTTCCTTTCCCGTGTCTTCATTGTGTGATACATCAACTTTATACCTCTATGATTGCCACAATTTTGGATATCACCTTTCCCTTGGTATATGGGGACAAGAATACTACTTCTGCACGCATGTGGCATTATTTCTCCGTTCCAAATCTTCTTCATTAAATCCCAGAGTATATCAATAGCGCGGTCTCCCAGGCTTCTGTTGGAATTTGGTCTGGACCTACTGTCTTCCCATTTTTCATTTTCTTTAGCGCATATTCTACTTCTTCCCTACTTAATTCTTGGGTCACTCCTTCGTTCACCTCTCCGTCCTCGTACTTTTCTCTGAGATTTTATTCATTCAATAGTCTTTCAAAGTAGTCCAGCCATCTTCCCAGTATTTTCTATTGATCGTGTAGGACTACACCTGACTCATCCTTCATGTGATTCATTGATGTTGTGTACTTGGACGCTTTATCTCTGGCTTTTGCAATTATTATGAGTTGTATGTCATCCTGGTTTCTCTCCAGCTCTTCATATGCCTCCCCCACTGCCTCAGCCTTCGCTTTTGCCACAGCTCGTTTTTTGCCTTCTTCTTTGCAATCTTATAGGCTTCCCTTTATTCCTGTCTTTCTGTTAAATCCCATTGTTTCTTAGCATCTTTCTTCACTTTAACCTCTTTTTGGACCTCCTCATTCCACCGCCATGCCTCCTTATCTTCTGGCGGTTACTTTCCTGATGTTACACCTAGCACGTCTTCACCAGCTTTCTTTATAACACTACTATTGATACTCCACCACTCTTGTACGTCCTCCGGTAATCTCGGTTCCCAATAACCATAACCTAATCTAGATGAAATGTAGGTTAACCTAAGTTACATCGACAACGTCCAAATGGTGTTCCCGTCACTGTGCGTTTTAACTAGATGGCAACCGTTCTAACCTTGTCGTGTCAGTGATTTGAAGTATTTTGTCTGTCAAAATCACAATTTTTCAATTTTATTGGTAAGAAACAATTATTTTTTTTTGTAGATTCAACTGTATAATATATTGATTTAAATTATATTTTTAATTTTGATTTATTTAAGTTTTGTATTTAAATTACGATTATCGAGATCGTCGCTATTGGAAATAGTACGGGGTGATTTAGTTCCTAAACTCATTGTGTTGGCTGTGTGGGAAACGAAAGAGAGTACCTACAAGTAGCACCGAGTCTGAAGTAGCTCACGACGAGTGTACCGGTAGCTCAATCTGGACACTCGATGATTCGTGTTGATTCCTCTTGTTGAAAGTCTCAATTTCAAGATGTTTTCCTTAGCACGAAAATTCTTGGTAACGTGGGTTTCTGTTATAATTTGAATTTGTGTTTTACTGGAACGATACTTTTCGCTGACGATAATCGGGTTCCAAGGATCAATGTTTGGGAGATAAATAACGTACTTCGTTGATGGTTGATGATTGAAGTTTTAATGATTCTTTACAATGAAAATGATTATGTGAAAATTCATGTCTACGAGAGTGACAGTTACAGCGTCACTTGTTTGCGCGCTGTGGCGCCAACAGTTAACATGCTTCTTAGATAAAATAATATGTGATACACGTGTGTGACGGGCTTTTGTGCACACTTGTATCATAAACTACTATTATGTCATAGAATTAAAAAATATTCAACTTTTAGTCTATTTGAACTAGTTTTAAAATAATTAAAACCAATATTATTCAGTCTTCTCCAGATTGTATTTACGGCAGGAATTTAAAAGCTATGGTGGCAAGAGGGTAAATAATGGAGTAAATCCAAATCCATTTGAAACTCTTACAGTGACACTTATGCCACTTTCAAAATAAACTCATTAACCAAGCAAATTTTCGTGTTACAACATCTTAATGATTTTGTCAAGTATATCAATAATTTTAAGTATATAAAACGTAACTTCAGAATGAATAGATCATGTTAAAACGTAGCTCTTAAGGTAGAAAACCCGATTTTTGGAAAAACAGACTTACGCCACCTTCAAAATAAACGCTAATATAATTATAACTTTGTTAACAATTTTATTCTATCAGCTAGTACAGTAAGATCATGTAGTGTCTAAAAAACAGCTGGCCGGGTTTTAAATAAAGTTAATAATGTCAAATGTCGCTATTTACCCGATGAACATTACAGAGTAAGTTATAGTTTGATTTTTAATTTTAATTTTATGTTGACATTTTGAGATTGAATGATAAATCCATACCGATGAAGCAAAAAGACAGGAACGCCTCTATGGATATTCCTTATTATTAATTTTTATAAGGTTAGAGTGTTTTTAGCAACCCATATGGTCTCTGGTGGCGTGAAAGTGCAGGAGGTCAGTTTGTACTTAAAATTATATTAATTTATATTGTAAGTCATGAGCGAATTGAAATGTAGTAATTTATTAACTTGTCTGCTTATGTAATTGATATTTGTTTAAATTCCTTAATGTTTTCGTTAACTCAAGGACTTTCTTGAGTAATCTTTGAGAAATTCCTTAATAATTTCAAAAAATTATTTCCGAATATTTCATCTAGTTTTTTGATTATTAAGAAAATTAACTTAGAAAATATGTAACATAATTTTATTGCGTTTTTATTTTAAAAAAGTACTTTAAAAGTTAATTACAAATAAATTCATACAGCCTTAATAACATTAAACTTTATAGTAGTCGTTCGAAATTAAATTAAAAAAACATAGAAATATACAAAATAGATTATACTATCAATATTAGCATATAAATGCGTATTTTATTTACACTGGAACTCGTATAAATGCAATCTATATGTACTATCAATCTTATATAAAAACTCACACGTTCGAAGCGCGTCAGTTATTTATATCTACTATAAATTTTGTAAATACTAACACTACACAGTAGCTTCAATTCCGTTCCAACAGTAATTCACATTCCAATTTAGATTTTCATATAAACCAACTAGTATCTCCATTAGCATTTATATGTATTATATAATATATTTTGATGTGAACATTTTAGTCACCTGGCGCATTCACCAATAAAGTAAATCGTCCAAATGTTAGTCTTAATTTTAGTTATTTCGACTGTTAATTACTCATTTCAATATGAATATTCGCTCCGAACGCAACAGCACTAGCGACAAAGGTGTCACACTTTTCTCCATGACTAAAAAAAAATCCATGACTAGTTACGTCGTTATTTAACATTTGTTTTTATATATTGACATGTATTTTGCTAAATAAAAAAGTGTTTTATTATAACTAATAAAGTGCATAAATCGAGAATGGTCTCAAGGCTGAGAATGAGAATGGTCTTGCTTATGTGTATCTGTAGAGCCAAATAAACTCGAAAATTGTTTTCAGCACATCGATTTACTACGGGTAACCAAAAAAAAATGGATCAAATTTTCCAAAAAATTAGTCAAATTTTTCAAGACAATCATTTCGGTCGAAAAAATGTGCTTTTTCGGATTTTTTAAATTTTCACAAAAACGGTAAACAGCAACGAAATAATTTTTGGTACGCAGAAGGTACTAGACAAGACGAACAAGTCGATGTGTAAATTGTTCGGCAAGATTAATAATTAGTCGAGATATTTCAGACTGAAATTTACCCAATTCTCGATTTTAAAAGTAGATGTGTCGGAAACGGTTACAGATAATCAAAAGCGGAATCGTTTTCAAAAGGTCATTTTCCTGTCAAGGCACTAAGATTGTCCGCGTGAAATTCACGAGTTTCCGAGATCTCTACTCGGGCGCCGAAATTTCTTAAAAATTTCTTCAATTCTTGCAGGCGATAGTGAACGGAGAGAGCTGGTGATATTCTAATGAAATATTTGTAATCAGCAGCAAAAATGCTTCAGAAACGTTTTTATGTTTTGTTGTAACTCACAAAATAACGTTTTTGACAAAATGACCGATATTCTCGCATTTCGTCATTTCCGCGGTCTAGACTTCCCGTGTCAATGTTATTTCTTAACTGAAAGCTTCCTATGGAATATTATATACGTCTTATGACTAATTTTGGGACGCTGAATCGATTGGTGAAGACTAGAAGTCTCTCTGATGAGCTGTTCAAAAGATATGAAAGCGTGAAATCAGTCGGAAATGCGAGATGGTGTACAGCGAAAAAATGTGTGAAACTTGTTTATTTGTAACTTAAAATCGAAATTAACTGGAAAACCCTTTTCAGTACTTCGATTTCTTTCGGGTAAGAAAAAACAAAACACTAAAGAAATTTCGACCCATTCTCTTACGACTTCTCCTGGAGAAATTTTGTTAGCTTTGAAAGGTGACGGTTTTGTCCTGGAACTTTTAAGCAGTTCATTCCAATGAAATGGTAATTCCATTTTTGTTTTAAGATTAATCAACGCCATATTCTTAACGCACTCAAGATAGCTGTGCTTTCTTATGGGAAAGGTTATTTTTAAGGAGTCGAGATAAAATTTATTTCATGAGTGATATGATTCTAATATAATTAGTATATTTCGTTTCTAGTATGAACCTAAGCATGGTATTAATTTTTGTTTTGACCCCCATAGGAATCACAAAATATAACAAGATGCCTTACTGCTTTGTTCATGGGGTTAGTAATGAAATCAAATAAAAACGAAACCACTTCATTAGATCCTTTCTTTGCACTTATTTCAGGATAGGAATAAAAACAAGACTGCCCAGTCCACAGATTATGATTATTGAATGTGTTGATAAATAATTGTCTCTTGGGTACTTACGTATTAACTCCACCACCGCTACATTTTTAAATGCCGCCAATCTACACCTAAAATGTTTATGATAAATCAATAAAATAAAACATTTTATTTAAAATGAAAACATTTTTAAAACTCAAAATACTTTATTTTTTAACCCCGGTTAGATTAGGTTGCCCGCCGCGAAGCGTTCAAGACAACATACGTGCAGCGCAAATTCTCAATGCAATATATAGCGGTGGTGGCGTTAATACGTAAGTAGCTTCTCTTGTAATAAACATCATTTGTTGTTATATTTGGAAGAGAAATATTTTTTTGGAAGTCGATAGCTATTGCTAGAAAATCTTTTTGATTCCACTCCAAATTCCTAGTTTTTTAGTTCTCCTTTTTCTTTCATAAAAAAACATGAGCTTTTGTTAGAAGAAGTTTATTCAAAATAGATTGCTGTTTTAATTCACCAAGTTTCTTTTCTTTCTCAAGTACCTTAGCCTTGGTTAAATAAGTATCACAGGAGCTGCATGTATCCATTATCGGATAGCCAAAAGCTATGTTAAATTGTATGTCAAAGATATAAAAAACATCTAGTACATTTTCTTTATTGTCTGATAAGTCTTCTGATAAGTATATTTTCCTACTGTCTTTTAAACTGCTACCCTTGAAAGAATGAATATGATTAAAAACTTGTTCTTTTATCTCTAGTGCATTTTTTTGTGGTTTTCATGCCTTCCTCTTTGATCTACAGGAGCTTCACCTGTTGTTTTCAAGCTTCTTTGTAGATATTCCACCTTTCCCTTGGTAACACCATTTAATGAAATGAATGCTTTGAAGCACAGGAGCACATCTTTAATATTGCTTTCTTCATCTTTAATACCCACATCATAGCCGTATGCAGCTATATGAAAATTATCCTCACCTTCCAATTTTCTACTTCTTCTTCGTTGGACATAAAAAACATTTATAAGCTCCGACAAATAAAAATTTTACTCACTGACACTACCCAATGAATTGAAATATTGAATAATGTTTTTTCGATTATTTTCTGTCAAATTATCGAAATATTTGAGTCTTGAATAGTTGTGCTCCTAGTTCATGAGAAGAAAGGCGCAACTTTTTCATGACATCTTCATTGCTACCAGTCATTTTTTGTCGATCTTTTAGTAAAACTGTTATCGTTTTCATCAGTTTCTGTTCAGTTTCATCAGAGTCAGAAAACATTGTTTACAAATTTTAAATTAAAATTGCAACGCAAACAAACAATGTAAGTAAAGGAAACAAAGTAAAAGAGTCACCAGTTCACAACTGTCAATTTTTGGACTATCCTCTTTTTTTACCAGCATGTTATGGACATTCCCAGTTCTTTTCGCTTTGGGCATATACAAAAACGTATTCATAGCGACATTTGTAGTGTATTTGTAAAACCTAATCATTTGATATGCAATTACCATAAACATAGATTTGTTACCAGTACAAAACAAAAAAAATGTGACATTCCCTGTTCTTTGCCTGTACCCTTCATATGTACTTTTAATGATATATATATATATATATATATATATATATATATATATATATATATATATATATATATATATATATATATATGTTGTATTTGAGGTTTTCGCGGATAGATACCTGTGTTGTATTGTTTTTTCGGGGATTCCGCGTTGATGCTGAGGGTTGGCTCTGAAAAGAACCGGATTCTCGACGTTTCGGCGAACTAACATTCGCCATTCTCAAGAGATATATGCGTCCGTACGGGTCAACCGTTCGACGCATACTGAGAGCTCGTTCGTGCAATGCGACTACTTATAGCTGTCTGGCTTCGGGTCATGCGCGTTGTGTGCGATGCTTCGGTTCGGTTGTTTGTTTGTTTTGTTGGTCGTACATGAGTCTGGGGTGTCTGGGATTGCATTTTGAGGGTGGATATGATCGGTCGCCATGCTGGGGGCAGTCTCAAGGAATCGTCTCTCGTGTTAATGCAGTAGACTCGTTTTTCTATCTCTATGGCTTCTCTGTATACTCGTGACATTTCGTGGCTAATCTGTGCAACAGTCCTTGAATTTCTAAAGTCCATCCAGTGACCAGTGTTTGTGTGTTGGACAAGTGCCGATGAAACTTTGTCTCTGTGTCTGATCATATCAGATCATATCAGACACAGAGACAAAGTTTCATCGGCACTTGTCCAACACACAAACACTGGTCACTGGATGGACTTTAGAAATTCAAGGACTGTTGCACAGATTAGCCACGAAATGTCACGAGTATACAGAGAAGCCATAGAGATAGAAAAACGAGTCTACTGCATTAACACGAGAGACGATTCCTTGAGACTGCCCCCAGCATGGCGACCGATCATATCCACCCTCAAAATGCAATCCCAGACACCCCAGACTCATGTACGACCAACAAAACAAACAAACAACCGAACCGAAGCATCGCACACAACGCGCATGACCCGAAGCCAGACAGCTATAAGTAGTCGCATCGCACGAACGAGCTCTCAGTATGCGTCGAACGGTTGACCCGTACGGACGCATATATCTCTTGAGAATGGCGAATGTTAGTTCGCCGAAACGTCGAGAATCCGGTTCTTTTCAGAGCCAACCCTCAGCATCAACGCGGAATCCCCGAAAAAAACAATACAACATATATATATATATATATATATATATATATATATATATATATATATATATATATATATATATATATATATTGCAATTATTATAATAGTCACCAATAGTGACCATGGATGTATTTAGTTCATAGAGTATCTATTCAAAGGAGTGTTTCTTAACCTGGGGTCCACGATATGAGTATTTCCATGGATCTATGATAACATTAACAACACGTGCACAACACTTGTTTTAATGTTCATGTGTTTAAGAAGTGTTTTAGTTATAGAAAAGGCCAAATCTATATTGCCACCCTAGCTTCATATAAAACACTTAGTGCCATCAAAATCTTAGTGCCATCTATCATTCATTCTACTGTCCAGTGCTATCTATTAGTGCTCTCAATAAGACTGTCAACCCCTACGGTGCGGTGGTGCGTATGAAGTGAAGTGACATGCGAGCTGATGATATGCAAAACCCAACTCTTCGTCATTTTCATTCAGCATGCAACTGGACGAGAGCACAGATGTGTCACAGCGTGGCAGCTCTTGGTGTATGTACGCTACGTACATCATGAAACGCAAGGTATAAAAGAAAAGTGTATTTTTTGCGACTCACTTTTGCGAATTACAAAAGCGGCGAATGTCTTAAAAATGATATAAAAAAAAATTGCGAAACACGACGTAGATTGAAAGCAAAAGCAGCGCAGTTTATGTACAGATGGAGCTCATGCGATGCTCTGTTTTAAAAACTTCTGTTTTTGCAACATTAGTCAAGAAAGTGGTTTCTAATCTCACGATAATTTATTGTTTCTTACTACAAATTCATGCATTGGCGTCACGAACTTTGCCTACTTTCCTGAAACGAGTCATGTCCACGTGTATAAAAATAATTAACTTTATAAGAGCCAGAGCTTTGAATCAACGCCTTTTTAAGAAACTTTATCACGAAATGGGATCCGAACACGAAATACTGCCCTACTATACAGAAGTTCGCTGTTTATCGAGAGGACAAGTTTTAAAGCGGTTATTCGAGTTACGCGTGGGAGTCCCGATATTTCTAGAAGAGAAAGAAACGGCTCTGTACAATATTATGAACACTGAAAACATTTTTCAACGACTAGCTTACTTAGCCTATATTTTTAGTTATTTGAACGATATAAATCTGTCTCTTCAGCTATCTGCAGTCACGATGGTGATGCAACTGAACAAAGCTTTAAAAAGCTTTTCTAGGAAAGCTTTGGAAAAGGATAGTGGATGCGGGTGTTACTGTAAATTACTTTATGTTGGAAGAATTGCTGTCGCTTAGTGAAGCGCAATCTGCAAGAAATTTATCAAAAGAAGTACAAAAGGTTAAAAGGGTAAGAACATTTTGAAACACTATAACTCTTTTGAAAGGTTAGGTTGCACAGAAAGGCTTAATCAGGAGATATGGATGCGTGGTGCATTTATGATTGATGTGAATGATATCAATGGCGAAGATCTTATTAACCCCTTGACATACAATGACGTCTCTAAGACGTCATGTATTTCATGTGCCATGGTAGACTTTGACGTCTCCGAGGCGTCAAGAAATTTCTTCGGCAAATAACGGGCATTATTATATTATTAGATTATCTGTATCGGTCGTGCATCAATGATAACTGTTTTAGAAATCCCTCCCACAATAATATCGGTAACAAAATCGCATCGGCAAACAGATAAATAGAAAGAACGCAATGGAAGCTGTAGTTAGATATATAACAGTGCACATCTCGCACACTGAACGCCGTAGCATATATTTGAATTTTGTAAAATTAGAAATTGGGCTTGGGTAAAGAATACGGGATTTTTTAGTTAGTGTTGCGGTGTTTCTACGTGGTGTAACTGTTTTTAATCGTCCTTCGTACTCTTCAACTAAGATCCGGAAGAAAAAATGAAGCTTCTACGTTATCTACGTTGGTTCAATAAATATTCGTGTTTTTGTTGAAAATAATTGTTGACATCTTCAAGATGACAGATAGAAGATGCGAACGCAACTAACTCGACTTTGCCACGTTTATTTTTGTTAATATGCCCGTTTTTTATGAAAAACTATAATTTTTGCAACATATATACAATCTTAAGCGTCGTATTGAAGTTGCATTCATATTGCAACGAACAGCTACGCCACAAATAGCCACACTGTCTCGAGTTAATTATTTAAGTATCCTGGATATACACCAGATTCCAGACGAAACCATCAAGAATTTGGTTGAGTGGAGATTGATCCCGGCCGTGGGGTCGTATAAATGCTCCAAGTGCAAAAACGGCCTCTTGATACTGTGTAGGGATACTTTAAGGTTGGATGCTTTTTTGGTACGTACTTATTAACGCCACCACCACAGAAATTGCATGCACATTGTAGTGGAAAGACATAGCCCTTAATAATCTTTTCTTATTTGGGAGAAATATTTGGGTTTTTGTAATAAAAAAAATTGCATTTTCAACCAAAAGTGACGTATATGACTGGTCACAAAACTGAGAATGTAGATACAATCGCAAAATCGCATCGGCAAACAGATAAACAGAAAGAAGCGCAATGGAAGATGTAGTTAGTATAACAGTGATCTCGCACACTGAACGCCGTAGCATATATTTGAATTTTGTAAAATTAGAAATTGGGCTTGGGTAAAGAATACGGGATTTTTGTAAGTTAGTGTTGCGGAGTTTCTACATGGTGTAACTGTTGTTAATCGTCTTTCGCACTCTTCAACTAAGATCCGGAAGCAAAAATTAAGCTTCTACGTTATCTAAGTTGGTTCAATAAATATTCGTGTTTTTGTTGAAAATAATTGTTGACATCCTCAAGATGACAGATAGAAGATTCGAACGCAACTAACTCGACTTGGCCACGTTTATTTTTGTTAATATGCCCGTTTTTTATGAAAAACTATAAATTTTGCAACATATATACAATCGTAAGCGTCGTATTGAAGTTGCATTCATATTGCAACGAACAGCTACGCCACAAATAGCCACACTGTCTCGAGTTAATTATTTAAGTGTCCTGGATATACACCAGATTCCAGACGAAACCATCAAGAATTTGGTTGAGTGGAGATTGATACCGGCCGTGGGGTCGTATAAATGCTCCAAGTGCAAAAACGGCCTCTTGATACTGTGTAGGGATACTTTAAGGTTGGTTGCTTTTTTGGTACCTACTTATTAACGCCACCACCACAGAAATTGCATGCACATTGTAGTGGAAAGACATGGGCCTTAATAATCTTTTCTTATTTGGGAGAAATATTTCGGTTTTTGTAATAAAAAAAAATGCATTTTCAACCAAAAGTGACGTGTATTACTGGTCGCAAAACTGTGAATGTAGATACAATTGGGTCAGCGTTGCCAATGTAATTTTGACAACATATAAATTATTTAAAGTATATACAAAATTGGCTTCCAGAAATTATTTGTCTATTATGAATATTCAGAATATTTTAAGACATCCCGACTAAACAATTCAAAAATTACTTGAATGGAAATTGAGGTTAAACCAACGGTCCTTGCCATATTGTCCTACATAATCGAGAACATGATCGAGAATTCGCATTGTCACGCGAACTCTCGATCCAATATAGGACAATGTGGCAAGGACTGTTGGTTTAACCCCAGTTAGATTAGGAATCCTAAAAGAAGTATTGATATTTTGATATGCATATCTGATAATATTTTGCATCTACTATCTGTCATCTTGAAAATGTCAACAATTATTTTCAACAAAAACACAAATATATTTATCGAACCAACGTAGACAACGTATAAGCATAATTTTTGCTTCCAGATCTTAGTTAAAGAGTGCTAAAGACGATTAACAACAGTTACACCAGGTAAAAAGTCCGCAACACTAAGTTTAAAAAAATCCCGTATTCTTTACCATTTCCCTAGTGGTGATAATGAAATTGAAAATCATCAAGTGATGCTGTTGAGTATTCAAGTATGCTCAAATTCAAGTGAATGAAGATCTATTTCGAGAATTGTTAGAGGATGAATGGATAGAAAAAGAAAATATGATCAATATAAAACAATTTACTGCAACTGCCGGTATCA
This sequence comes from Phosphuga atrata, assembly GCA_944588485.1. NCBI lineage: Eukaryota > Metazoa > Arthropoda > Insecta > Coleoptera > Silphidae > Phosphuga > Phosphuga atrata. Next base: position 88,195,891 of record OX155892.1, on the reverse strand, counting down.
GTTGTTTAGTTTTACGAAAATTGAATATAAATACAACAACTTTGTGTATTTTCCAAGAAGTATTTTGTGATGATTTTATTGAAATAATAGTGAGAGAAACGAATAGATATGCAGTACAAATAAAAGTGGTAGAGGTATCGTAAATGAAGGAGGAGCGGAGCGGTGTCCACTAATAAAAAATACGGCCAAGTGCGAGTTGTGACTCGCGCACCGAGGGTTCCGTACAAACTTGTAAGTAAGGTATCTTTTTTTTTGTGGAGGAAGTAGCAAGCACATTCAGTTAACTTGTTGAGGCGTTGCTAGTAAACAAACAAAACTCGTCCCAATTATCATATATATATATATATATATATATATGTATATATATATATATATATATATGTATATATATATATATATATATATATATACATATATATATATATATATATATATATATATATATATATACATGTATATATATATATATATATATATATATATATATATATATATATATATATATATATATATATATATATATATAGCTCTCAAAAGCTGTGTTTGTCCAAAATTGGTTGAATTATAAATTGAAAAAGCTATAGCAAAAAACAAGCAACTGCCATCGCCGGGCATATATATTACATCGTGTACAATAATGTTGTCGTTAACGGTTAAATGAACTGTAGCCATAATTTATTGAGTAAGTAAGGATATGCAGGAGTACGAAGTTATTGAATGCAAAACAAAATTTCGTAGTTCTGCCGCTCACTGCAAAAGGGCCGACCTGGGCCGACCTCTCGCCCTTGTACTTGCCCCGCGTCGCCCTGCTCGTGCGCGTCTCGTTTTATCCTACATACAAAAGGTCACTGAGTAGTTAGTTAGGTACTTAAACACGAAATCTTACTTGCTTATATGATATGATATTCTTGACGAGAGACCTATTTCAAATTCCAAGCCAAAACTAAAATATTTTAAAAGTTACTAAAAGAAAGCGAATGAGGATTATAATAAATCGATTATGATAAATCTTTATTTTACTATTACCCTTATTCAGTAACTTACATTAAGAATTAACTGAATTACGCGATTATTTTTAAACTTTAAAAAGAAAACGAACAGACGATTATGATAAAACTTTATTTTAGTATTACACTTATTCACTAACTTATATTAAGATCTAACTATTTCTTTTTTTTTAAATAACGCGAATATTTTTAAACTTATAAAAAGAAAACTTTGTTTTACTATTACACTTATTCACTAACTTATATTAAGATCTAACTATTTCTAGATCTAATATAAAGTAATATAATAACTATTTCTAGATCTATTTTGATAATCTTAACATTCAGTTGTTTAATTGACTGCTTTTGGGCAATTGACTACCAAAAAATATCGGAGGAGGAGGACCTAACTGTATACAACCCATATTCTTCTGCTGCCTGACAATACCACGCAACACATTAGTGTATTTTCATAAGTTTCCAATAGTAAATTCGTATTTTTCTTGTAATTAAACTACATATTTACGGTTTTCAGATTTTTCCCTTTACATGTGCAGTAAGACACCGCTTCTTGCCAAATTTCATGATTCTAGGTCAACGGGAAGTACCCTATAGGTTTTGATTCCCTTGTGAAATCGCAAAATATGCGACATAAACGGTCATATCTTTTGATCGCTTTGATTTACAAGTTTGATTTTTTCACAGCTGAAATAGACCGCAGACCCGAGTATTTCATACAAATTTCAACTTGTTACCTCTACGCGTTCCTGAGAAAAATGGTCTTTATAGACAGACAGACGGACAGACAGACAGACAAACAGACAGACAGACGGATAACAAAGTGATCCTATAAGGGTTCCGTTTTCGGTGCGGAACCCTAATGATGATATAAAATGATGTTAGAGCATATTTTGCGTTATGCATTATCATGTCTCAAATAAAAAAAATCAGTTCTGAGCTTGTATAAGAGCGAGAAACTATTGAGCCAAATTAAATGGGATTCTACGGACACGTCTACGCGCATTTTATTCGTCTGTCAAGGGGTTAAAGATGATTTAATTGACATGAGATCCAAAGCTGTATTTCGAGCTGAATTTAACGTAAGGGCTGTTTGCTATTTTTGGTATAGTTAAACTTACCCTCTCCTTATTAAACCAGCAATGTCCATATTAATTCCGATTGCTACTACGTATCTGTGTGAATTAGGGTTATTGATATTAGTGTCAATTAAAACTAAAAATCGTTACCGACTAAGCGTCAAAGATGATATGCGCCTTGCGTTTTCTAAAGCAATTCCTCAATGTAATGTGCTTAACGAAAGGAAGCAACAGCAACCGTCTCATTAAACCACCGTCACGCGCTAATCTTAGCTTTGTCTTGATAATAAATAAAAATGTTTTTTTAATGCCATGTTTTCGTTAACTACAATTAAGTTTATTAAGAGGTTTCTCAGATTGTTAAAAATTAGAAAGTGCTTTGTGACTACAAAAACATTAAGAAACTAATAGTAATAATAATAATCTTCATTGTAACTGATCTAGAATCATTATATTAGTTATTTCAATTATACTTTATTTTTAATTTTAGTATAAGTAGTTAATAAAATCATAAAGCTAGTAAAACTTAATTCTCTGTGCTGGCGATTATGATGTATACGTATATAGCAACTGTAATGTGAGATGTGTTGTAGTGGTGACAACTGTATTTTAATTACGCTGTGAAATGAAATATTACGTGTAACACAATATTTATATCATAATCTCTTTCACGCCGCGGCGTATTCGTGAACAGCTAGTTCCTGCCGGGTGGCAGATTTGTCAGAACCAGTTGAGTTTCTGCAACAAAGCGCCTGTTTGTGGCACTAATCCCATCTTCAAAGCCAAGCTTACCAAGCTCCCTAAATATTTCTATATCTAACCTATATATCTATTTGCTCGATGCTGCATTGCCGTTGTATTCAACTCTGAAGTCCTATTATAGATTTTAAAACAGTTTACAATTTTAAATGATAATTGAAATAAATATAACAATTATCAAAACATATTTAAAAATATTTTGATTTATATTGAATCTATTTTAGTTGTTATTGGTACAAAAATAATAGAATTGTAACAATAAATATCGTTGGAACGTTTATCCAAGCGAGATTTCTGTATATTTGTAGAACACAAAGTCCACATACAGTGACATCGCCTTTCTTGTTCCTGGCTTGCTGAGGTACTTTGCAGAGATAACATTTTCAGCAAATACACAGATTGTATCTCTTGACATCGCTGAAACTAAATAAAATTAAATGTTTGTTTGACTTTGTATTATTTTTGCTTTGTAAATTTTCAATTTATATTTTATTTTCAAACTAATTAAACTTAATAGAAATAACATCATACTATTAACATCGTTGCCATTTGAATAATATAATAAACATAAATTACACCGTACTATTAACATCGTTTAGATTTATATAGCTTAATTAACATAAATAATATCGTGCAATTAACATCGTTTAGATTTGTATAGTTTAATTAACATAAATAATATCGCATTATTAACATCATTTCAATTCGTACAGCTTATTTGAACGTGCAATTTCTTTGTCCGTTTCTCTTATTTATTCTGAGCACAAATGTGGTTTTTCCATGTTCTTATTTCGTATGTAACGTATGGGATTATACAGAATATAAATCAAGTTTGAATACCATGCGTCTATTTTACCCAATTCATTCAGTCCTGTCTAATCTTGATTCCCTATTTTATGTCTGTCTTATTTTATGTATCTTGTCTCACAATTTGTCTCTTTCGTTTAGTTTTATATTTACTCTAATTAATTTTACTCTGTTTTTATAAATAGTCTTAATTATAACTTAATAATTTGGATTTTGAATACTCTATTTTTGTTAAATTATATTTACCAAAACAAATCTCATGTGAAAATTGTTATTTTATAGCTATAATCAGTCCACCTTCGTGGCACTCAACAAAAACCGTAAAAATAACATTTTTTTTAAGTTCATATTAAGGTTTCGGAAAGACAAAACCTGTTTAAGATTAACCTGTTTAAGATAAATGGCTAATTTCTTCAATTGCAGAAATAATTTTAACTACAAGCTTTCCAAAAATCTCTACAATGCCATTATTACATTCTATATTTTTTTTAAATTAAATTCCTACTAAAAAAATTACTCATGCAATAAAAGTACTATCTTCGCGCACGTGTTTTACTACGAGAAATGCCACTTGTGGTTGTACTACCACATAACTTGGGTAACGCACGCAGAGTTTCAATATCGCTAGGTTACATTAAAAAAACAATTAAATAAATAAAATCAAGACCTCAATATTAAAAAAGTGACGTGAAAGTAACAGAAATTTTTTTCATTGCAAAATAAAAATTCGAATTCAAGAAGTTTTTGAGAAAATTCTTATAACGAATCCACACCACCGGAGACAATTGAATAAGCAAATTCTTCATTTTTGTTTCCATTTTTTTTATGGCACCTGTATCCCAAACTTGTAAGATACATCCGCTTGCATGAGAAATAAAAAATATTGTTTGTAACACGGACGGTATTGTCAATTGCCCTTCTGAGCGAATGTGCGCACTCACTTTGTTCGTGCGCGCAATTTCGCTCTCGTGTCCAACTGACAACCTACCGCCCTAGTTAAAACAACATACTATTATATAACGGTTCATATATTGTTGATAAACATGTAATTATTTACACAGAGTACATAAATATTTTTATATGCAATCTGAAGGGATAAACTAAATTCATAATATTTGTAAACTTAATAACAGGAATTTGTTATTTCCTATTTCACATTTATCAACATGTATATCTAGAAGTGTAGGTATATATAAAGTAGAATATAAATGTAAAAGTGTAGTATATGAAGGACAATAATTTGTCTCGCAACTTTATATATTTTACTCTTCACTGTATTTCTTTTGCGGGTCAAATCATTACCAACCGGAAAAGTTTTCCGACCAAACGTCCGTTTATCTCATCATCAAGATGGATAGGTTAATCATTTATACGAACAACTCTAATTTCCTTTGAATTTGTCACGGAGTTGCCTCCGCTGAATTATTTTTTTATCGCGGGGTCGCATCTAACTTGTTCAGACTCATAAACTTTTTGAATGCAAGAAATTATTTATTTTATAAACTTCAGCGAAACTTTCCCATGCAAAAATATAGGTAAATATATTTCGCATTTAATTGTCAATGTATTTTATTCCTTGTAAACAAATTACTAAATTGATGAATACATTAACCTTAGATTATCGATATTTCACCTTTACGAGAATTTATGAGGTTTCTTTTTTCGTTGGCAATACTTACAGCACAAGTTTCCGATCATCATTCATCCCTAAGTCTACTTAGACATAAACATGATTTATGGACGTCCTCTGAACGAAACTGAAAGCTGCAGGAAAAAATGCATGTATGCTCCGACAAACTTTAACACACAAAATGGAGATAAGGACGGAGAAGGAACCCTCGCGGCTCCCTTGCATAATTCAAACTAGTACCTGGATGTGATGGCCTGTCATACGACCCTCATGTAAAACTTTTGGTTGTTAACTTTGAGGTTACTTCCAATCATTTTTAACTTCTTTTCATATTAATATTTATGCTGACTGCGTTCCACCCCACATATAAGGGAAGTTATATCTCGTAATATAATGGAATATTTCTTCACTTGGAATATTAAATATTTTAAATAGATTGTAATGTAAAATGTAATACATTATTTATAATTACGTTCGCTGGAGCAAAACCCCGTTTAAATTGGATTCGTGGAAATGTTAGAACCTATGTAAATTTTAATTAGCAATTTAATGATTTGTAGGCTCAAAAATAAATGTTTTATTTCCACCTTTATAATTTTAAACTGAAATCACACTACAATTATTCATTTTCTTTAGTTTTAGTAACAGCTATGTGAAAGTGTTAAAGAAAAGTTTCTCCTTCTGTTTTGGGAAGCATTTTCTTATTATTTGTTTAAAAATACTGTTGTTCGAAAACTACTTTCGTTTTTATTTTCATAAAAAATAAGAAATATTTTGTTATAAAAAGAAATAACTTTAATGTTGAAAATGAATTGATATAACTATAATGTTGAAATGACTGATTTTGAAAAAGTGTTTTATTATGTTCTAATGTATCTACTATTTCCAAAAATGTATAATTTTTTTGCAGAAAACAAAGTTTTATTAGAATAAAAAGCTATTGAAATTCAAATTTTAAAATCCGCTCGAAAAGGATCGCTGATGTCATGGCGTCTGCTTGTGACGTCAGGTGTTTGTAAATCGACCGAGAACATTAGGGGGGCAAAGAAAGAAATCAGCTGTTTTGCGTGTTCTGCATTCTAAAGTGTAGAAATGTGCGTTATTGACATTTCTAAACTCTGCTGAATGAAAGTCTTTGTTTCATGCCAAAAACTCCCCCAACATCAACAAATCAACTCTAGGCAAATTGGAGCTATTTGCATTGTTAAAACCTTATTGCATGTTTTGAGAATGCAAAACTAAGCAACTGATCACTAAATACTTTATAAACGCAGGTAACAACAAATAAAGGGCAGAGATCGTTGAAGTGAAGATTTCTTGACATTTCTTTTGTACGAGTTTAGAAACGCGTGACGTAATTCACTCTGATGTATTTTGTAGTTTTGTTTTATTAAAAATAATATCAATCTCGTACTAAATATTAAAATACATTTTCAGAATCTATTATTCCCACTTCATTAGATAAACACAATATTTTTATGATTCTTGGTTACAGTCATAATGCCTATTATTAGCTTCATGAATTTACATTTAAAATGGTACTCTCGTAGTTCAACTTCTGATGCGATTTTTGATTTCTGAGAAAATATATGTTTTTTATTACTCATGCGCAAAAAGTTCTTATTGACGTACATTATTTAATACTATATATGTCACCTCTCGTTGTATTTGCATATTACGTGGGTAGCGCACGCAAAAATATTCAATATCGCAAGGTTACATAAATAAAAAACAAATAAATAAATAAAATACAATCAAGACCTCGATATTAAAAAAGTGACGTGAAAGTGTCAGAAATTTTTTCCATTACAAAATAATAATAAAAATTAAAGAAAACGTTTTAAAATGAGTGTAAATTCTATAGTGGTATCGGAGACTGAGGAGAGTTCTTATGGCGAATCCACACCACCGGAGACAATTGCAATAACAAACTCTTCATTTTTGGTTGCATTTTTTTTTTGATGGCCTCTGTATCTCAAACTTGTAAGATGCATCCCCTCGCATGGGTAATAAAAAATATTGTTTGTAACATGGGCGGTATTGTCATTTGGGTTGTTGATTTATTGGGTTGTTGTTATTTTGAAACCTTATTATAAATAATTCGGATGTGCGATGCGAAAAAGTTGATTTTTTTTTCAATTAATTATAAACAATTTAAAAGTGATAAATTTTTGAAAATAATCACGTGACTCCAAACACGCCATAATTTATTTGTGACGTCGATAGGGTGAAACTTCGCTCTAACATTCAAACATAAACATTCGATTTTTACGGTGCACAGTTTAAAACCATTGGTTTCGATGTTTAACAATGTGGGACATTTAAAAATATTTTTTGAGGAGTTCTTTTTGTAATACTCATACACGATGGTAAGAAACAAGCACGATAACTTTTAATACTTGACTTTTAATATTTGACATATTTGACATGTCTACTACAGCTACTGTATCAACAAAGTCAGGCGCGGGTAGAAATTACCCATTTTACGTTTACAACGCGACCGGCCTGGCCTGTTTTCGGTACCGAGTTTAAAAATATATTTTCAATTTGTTATAACTTTTTAAATACAACGAAAAAAAGAGAACAAATAAGAGTTTTGTTATAAAACTTATATAAAAGCTTTCGATTTATAACAAAAAAAAAATTGTTTCAAATACCCAATTGACCTCTCGAGCAAATGTTAATAAATGTTGTTTGGCATTAGAATTATAAAACACTGTATATTTGCCACTCGCCAATTTTAGACGTTTCTATTACAAAGCTGCATTACATTTTACTATCTGTTGATAGTACATTGAATACCGTCGAATTTATTGAGGAAGGAAGCTTGGTAAAAGCTCAAAATAAGCACTTACCTTATAATCCCAACAAACTCATAATATATAGTAAGAAATAAATTTTGCAAAGCAATTTCTGGCAAATGTGTTCTGAATGTATGTGCTCCATGCATAGTCGATACACATTATTTGTATTTTTTTTTTTATCTTTGCCGAAATAAAAGAAGTGAAAACGAAAGACAATTAGAAATTCGGGAAGGAAACGCATTAAAACATGTCAGCTCATTTAAACGTTGTATTTTAAATTTAAATTAAGAAACATTCATAAATATGAATAATATTGCTATGCGCGCTTCCTGAATCCTTTATTAAAGGATTAAGATTTAAAAAAATAAAACTAAAAATTTAAAGTAATTCCCGACACAAAAAAAAAACTAAAAAGCACATAAATACATTTTCTCGCTTGCACTTTTTACTTCATTAAAAGTACCTATTATTATTTTGATGGTGAGCGTAGCCGTGTTGGGGGATTGCTATATGAGGAAATATAATTCGTTATACATATATAGGTATAACGAATAGAAAATACATACTAGTTTCAAATTGTACGTATACAAGGATGTATCAATCTATCTTAAAAGGCCTACTAAGTTCCTGCAGAGTTTCGATATGGTATGCGGCACGGTGGCGTCAAAGAGAACGGGCAGACACGTGAGAGCAGACGTCGTTGACGGTTTTTATTTTGCGAATTTTTCGGAGTAAATAAATCAAGACTGAAAACTAAACGATTGGATATTGTTGTTTTGTTACTTACGTACGTTGTTTACACATAGTAGTTCCTTGTATAATCCATACTTTATCATTATGAATCATCTTTTTATTTCTTTGTATTCTGGTTTTATTATTTGATTTACTTAGCAGTCCCTCGACGCGGCGACACTCATCATCAAAATATTAATAGGTACTTTTAATGAAGTTAAAAGAGCAAGAGAGAAATTTTATTTTATTACTCGAACTTTTCTCTTTTCGTTAATAATAACTTAGAATCGGTAAAACCATACCACGTTATAGATAATCATATAAACTTAATAAAGTCGTAATACAGCCTGAATATATAGATATATTCAACCTTTCCGGAGCTCTATAACATTACTCAGTCTTTTTAGCACTACCAAAACAAATATCATGTGAAATTTGTTAGTTATTTAATAGCTTTCAGTTCACCTTCGTGGCACTCAACAAAAGTCATAAAAATAACATTGTTTTTCAAGAACATGTCATTCCGATACTTTCAGTGAGTAGCCATCTGCTGACGCGTTTCGAGATTTATCTCTCATCAGTGCAGCTTTGCTTTTATAAATAACAATTCGTTAAACATTCAGCTGGAACACACATGGTGATTAGGGGTTAGATATTTTTAATTTTACATTTTGTGCGAGAGACATGAACTTAGCAGGTTATTGATTTAAATGATAACTTAGAGTTGGTAAAACCAAACCACGTTATAGATAATCATATAGCGGTAGAGCTGGAGTTTACAGAGCAGTGTCTCTGTTGCTCCTCCTTCATAACCCCCGACACAAAAAGACGAGTGTTATACATTTGACGTGTCTGTCTGTCAGTATGTCCGTCTGTCCGTATATGTGGCTATTTGTGGAATCGTAGCTCCTAAACGAATGGACCATTGTGATGCGGTTTTTTTTTTGTTTGAAAGCTGACATGATCGAGAAGGTTCGCTGCGTTTGATGATCATCTGCTCATTTCCTACTTGACAGAACTGAATCTTTTTTTGTAAACAATCCACACCAATGACGAATTTGCGAACGAAATTTCATAGAGGTAACATTAGTCACATATTTACACACATATTATTAAAGAAATAAACTTAATAAAGTCGGAACACAGCCTGAATACATAAATATATTCAACCTTTCCGGAGCTCTGTAACATATACTGAGTCTTTTTAGGACTACCAAAACAAATCTCATTTGAAATTTGTCCGTTATTTAATAGCTTTCAGTCCACCTTCGTGGCAACCATAAACCATAAAACAAAAACCATAAAAATAACATTGTTTTTTAAGATCATATCTTTCCGATACCTTAGTGTATAGCCATCTGCAGACGCGTTTCGAGATTTATCTCTCATCAGTGCAGCTTTGCTTTTATCATTAACAATTTGTAAAACACTCACCTGAAACCCACATGGTGATTAGGGGTTAGATATTTTTAATTTGACATTTTGTGAGAGAAGTTGCACTGATATGAGATAAATCTTAAAACGCGCCTGCAGATGGCTACTTAAGGAAGCGGAAAGACATGATCTTAACATTTTCATGGTTTTTGTTGAGTGCCACGAAGGTATACTGAAAGCTATTAAATACCTGACAAATATCACATGAGATTTGTTTTGGTAGTTCTAAAAAGACTCAGTAATGTTATAGAATCAGTCAGTCAATCAAGTATTAATAATATAAAATACGCCGACGATATACTAATTGTAACATACAACGAATAATATCTACAATATCTAATGAATAAAATCTCCGACACCTGTACTCAATTTGGCTTAAAACTCAATGGCAACAAAACAAAACATATGGTCATCAGTAAAGCATGGGACTTTAGAGGTAATGGTATCATGGTCGAGGGCGCACATCTGGAAAGGGTGCATAAAGTGGTGTATCTGGGTAGCAACATCAACGATCAATGAGACCAGAGCATCAAGATCAAAACCAGAATACAAAAAGCGAGAGCTGCCTTTATAAAAACGTAAAAAGTGCTAATCAGTTACGAAAATGGCACGCTGCTATGTGTTTCAAGTTCTCTTGTATGGCATGGAGGACATGGACATGGAGGACAAGGACATAGAGGACACTCAAAAGTAATGCTTAAACGCCTTCGAAATGCGGGTGTACCGACGATAACTAAAGATCAGTTGGGTGGACAAAGTCAACAACAATAGAGTTCTCAATGTCATGGAAAGAGATCTGGAAATAATCAGAACTATCAAACGGCGAAAATTAGAATATTTTGGTCATTTTATAAGGCACCCGGAAAAATATGAAATTATACCTTATTATAGAGGAAAGAATACCAGGCAAGCGGGGCCCTGGAAGAAGGAGAACATCGTGGTTAAAGAACTTGAGGCAGTGGTATGGGAAGTCTACGGTTCAGCTTTTCCGGTTCGCTGTCAACAAAACAATCATCGTCAACATGATAGCCAACGATCGTTGAACGGTCATGGTATCAGAAGAAGAAGAATGTTATAGAGCTCCGGAAAGGTTGAATATGTTTATATATTCAGCTTGTATTCCGAATTTATTTAATATATTTTCTTTTATAATTAGTGTGTAATAATTAGTACTCTTTAAAATTTCGTTCGCAAATACGTGATTGGTGTGAATTGTTTACAAAAAAGAGATAAAGTTCTGTCAAGTAGGAAATAAGCAGAAGATCATCAAACGCAGCTAAGAACCTTCTCGATCACTTCAGCTTTCATACAAAAAAAATCGCATCAAAATAGGCCCATTCGTTTAGGAGCTACGATTCCACAAACAGTCACATGTACAGACACACGAATAGACAGACACGTCAAACTTATAACACCCCTCTTTTGTGTCGGGGTTAAGATGGGGGAGCAACAGAGACACTGCTCTACTTCAACAAACTCCTGCTCTACCTTCGACCAGAGAAAGTTGAGACAAATGCTTTATACTCAACCGTAGTTTATATACACTGCAAATAGATTATTTGAATTATTTATAATTATTATTCTAATTATCTATAATTATTGCTATAATTATGTGGAACTGAAACAATGAATTTAAAATATTTTTTAAGATCTTTTTTGCACCATTTCAAGAATTTATGAGGCGGTGGGGGGCCTAGTAGTCAAGATGTCGGGTTACTAAGCCATAAGTACCAGGTTCAAATCCCGGGGGCACGAGTATAGAAATACGCCACCGTCCTGCTGTGCCTACCATCACAGTAATCTACCAAGAAAAAAGTCTCCCCTAAAATAGTAGTAGCCACCCATGTTAAAAACTGTAAGGACTCCCTATACTTGTGTCTAAGATCTAAACTCCTAGCACAATTTTAAGCAGGGGGAAGAAGTCAAAGTTGAGTAGGACTGTAGCATCACAAGAAGAGGAAAAAGAAGACATTTGAAGACTAATAAATAAGCATCGGCTTTTCCTCTAGCTCCACCTTCGACCAAAGAAAGTTTAGACAAATATTTAGACGTTTATAGTTCTCTTTTTTTTATTAAACTATGCCGTTGAAGTTAGCAAATTAAAGACAATAGCGGTATATAAACTCTTCCCTACCTTTGTTAATCCTGTGTGTATTCATCGTATATATCAAGAAAATATAATACGAAATGTTAAAAGACATCTCAGAGCAATTTATGTTTGTACCCGTTTCCTTTCATAATTCTCTTTCATAATCATTATTTTACGTGGAAATTTGCTGAGAATGTTTGTTTCTCATTGCGTGTTTTGTTTTGTTTGCAAAAGAGTTTGCAAAAGAGTCTTCGAAATATTGCACTTTTCTTGTTGATAATTGAATATTTATACATACTTACTAATCATTTTTTATATATTATTTGGAATGGGATATAAAAAGTTCTTTTACAATTTAATAATTTATTTGCCTAAATTTTGGGCAAATAAATTATTAAATTATTAAAGAACTTTTTCTATCCCATTCCCAATAATATATAAAAAATGATAAATAATAGGGATGATAATAACCAACATTTAATACTTACCAATTCTTTAGTGATTTCGACGATGCCGCTTCAGACAGAAGTTTGAATACTTGCTCTATTTTGTTACAGGAAAAATTATACAGGGCTTCCCAAAATCCCGGGAATCGAGCTATAAGTTCTGATCGAGTTTTCCCTCACTATTGATGAGAATGTTTGTTTATCATTGCTTGTTTTGTTTGCAAAAGACTCTTTGAAATATTTGAAATATTGCAATTTTCTTGACGATAATTGAATATTTCTACATCCTTTCAAATTCGTTCGCGATTTCGTAGATAACTAAGAACGTTTCAGTTAGAAGTTTGAACACTTGCTATAATTTTTTAGAGGATAAATTACACGGGTTCCCAAAAGTCCGAGCTATAAGTTTTCGTGCTCCGAAACAGGACTTTTCGGAAGCCCTGTATATTCGTCCACTATTCATTTGACGTAATGGAATAATAGGACATCCGTTAAATATTACGAAGCTGACGGCTAAACTATGGTACAATTATGATGGTAAATGAGAGATATAAATTGAATTCGAAATGGAATTTTACACGACCGGAATTAAAAAAATCTTTTAATTAATTGGCAAAAATATGTCAATGCTAATGGCGCAGATATCGATTAATAAAGTCATTTATTAATCCGTAAAATTCATTAGCAGCGTTCGTAATCCTACTTAAGTAAATAGCTGAGATTACATAATAAATATAAAAAATCCTTTTATAAAGGGGATGTGTCTAGCGCAGACAGCTGTACTTTAATTAATGAGGTAATTTAAATACCAAAAAATAGAATAATTAAGTTCATAAAAGCATTTCGTCCTTTAAATTCTCCTAACGTGGTACATTATCAATGTTTTATTGTCGGCAATTTAGACGTTAATGTCATAGAAGTATACAATAATATATGAAGTGATATTATCTCAAGTTTAGCGTTTCATTAAAAATGATTAATATGTTTATAGCATTATACCATATGCGAATATTATAATTTTATTGTAGTGCAAAGTGGTTGTATAATTATAGTTATTATGAGTCTAATTCTGCAATATTTTAAAAAAGATTAAATTTGAGGAATCGTCGTTTATGGTGGTTATAAAAAATAATAGATTTGCATACTGGGAGATAAAAGCAATGTATGCATACCGCGAGGGCGGAAATTAAACCGGCCCCAGCTGTATGCTATTTTTCCTGTTGTGAATTTGCAATTCCCCTCGCATTTCACGCATATTAAAAATTCATCGTGCGCGTCGTTAAATTAAGTTTATTTGTTGTTTTAGGACGTTGCAGTCATGGAAGTCCCTGTATGCAACTATGTTATGATCTCCACGATGGGATGTACGAGTGCGACTGTAGAGCAGGATTTCTTCTGCACGACGACGGCTACAGCTGTTATGGTAAGTAGCAAAACTTCAAGATGTTTTCTTATCGTAATTACAAGAGAGAAAGGATTAAAATGAATTGCTTTGCCGAGACTTTGCTCGGCCCTTAGATGCCGTGGGTACTTCGGAAATTTTAATGAACCATTACTGTGGTTATAACAATATTCACCGCTACAACGGAGATATTAAATTGTATTATACATATTCTTACCTTTCTTCGTAATTTAAAACTCTTGCAAACTTTCTCGGTTTATCTAATTTAATGATTTTATGGCGAATATTTTTTATCCTGCTTGCTAAACTGGAAAATATACAATTATTCCGGAAAATTGAATCCTTTCAAAGTGTAACAAAACGAAGTAAACAAATACATTTACTTTGCATTGTTTAAGATTATCTTGATGATACACAAATTCTGTTAATGAACATAAAATTGAATGTTCATTATAAACTTCATAATTAATGTAGACCAACTCAAGCACTTTTATAATTGAATTATATTTATTCAATTTCTTTCAATTCTATCAGTAAATATTTACATCCCTTTTTTTAAACTTGGGTTCCGCATGTTACACGAGAATGTTCCTTGTATAACACGAGTAATATAAATAACACGTCTAGGATGCTACGAGAATCGCATTGTATGAGAATCTCGCTATCGAAAACAGTTGTAACAATATTTTTAAAATTTTGAATTGGTAAAACCATACAACATTATAAATAATCAGATAAACTTAATAAAGACGGAACAAAGCTTGAATATATAAATATACTCAACCTTATCAGGTATCGGAAAGACATGATCTTAAAACTCAATGTTATTTTTATGGTTTTTGTTGAGTGCCACGAAGGTGGACTGAAAGCTATAGAATAACTGACAAATTTCATAAGAGATTTGTTTTTGGTAGTCCTAAAAAGACTCATTAGTATTATAGAGTTCCGGAAAGGTTAAGTATATTTATATATTCAAGCTTTGTTCCGTCTTTATTAAGTTTATATATTTTTAAAACGTTGTATTACGTAATGTCTTACGAATTTATGGATAATACTTTTATGGGTCACTCATAATATTTCCAAATATAATTTATTGCAGATTATTCAGCAAAATTATTCCAAATATCTTGATATTAGTCTTCATCTTAGGCATAGGCCGCATTACGGGTAAACCGCCGCGGTTTTTGATCGCGTGATTTTGTGACTCAATTTCGTGATTTTTTCCATAACGTACTCTGTGTTTCTCGAGCGGTTATAGCGGTTACCGCTCGCGGAAAAAGCCGTAGTACGGCCTTGGCATTAATACAGTGCAACCTTGGATTGCGAGTAACTTGGATTGTGAGTATTTTGAAAGACGAGCAAATTTTTAAAGTATAGTATAGTAATCCTTTTATTGGCATAGATAATTTTTAACCTAACAAAGAAACAAAAGAGCTACATCCATAGTTAAACAATCAATTAATGCTTTCTAAAACCGAGGTAAAAATTAAGAGATAAAGATTAACAGCGTAAAGCAAGTGTCCATCCAGTACCTCCTGCCTTTTTCTTCTGACCCGCACCTGTGTCGTGCAATCAATGCCTGCGGCAGCCTAGCTCGTTTGAGGTACAACGGAATTCTTTGGAACACTTGTACTCTCCTGTATTCTAGGAGGAACTTACTCCCCTCGTTCTTCCTCTGACGACACTGCAGCTCCACCTCGGCTAACCTTTCACACACCAATTCTTCCACCTTCCTTCCGTTCCCAAACATTCTCTCGATTTCCTCATATGCCCAGCCACGGCTTTCATACAGCTTCTTTCTTTTGCACCCCCATTTCGTGCACTTATTTATAGCCAAACCTTCCCTTCTTACAACTCTCAGCACTTCTTTTACAATCCTTTCATTACCCATTCCATACAGTTTCCTTTCCCTAAACTTAACGACCCTCCTAGCTGCCTGCGAAAACACTTTCCGCATATTTATTTCTTGCAGCACGATGTACGCCGCCGTAGTTCTATCTAAATTGAGGGTCATTTTTTAAAACTGTAGCTGGACTCTCTCAACTCTCTCTTCCTCTTTCAGTCCCCACACTTCCGCTCGATACAAACGGATACTTCTCACTCATGTCTTCCACACTACCATTTTTGCTGCAAAGTTATTGCTCAAGCACTCCTTCCATACGTTCCCTAGCCCGTTAGCAGCCACTCAAGCCTTTTTACAAATATATTTCACATGCTCTTTCGCAGACCCATCCTGCCCAAACATAAAACCAATGTATTTGTAGCTGCTAACTTGCTCGATTACACTACTTCCTCATTTAAATGAATCAGTCCTTCTACCCGCTCTCTTACGAGACATCATCCATTTAGTCTTTTTCGCGTTCACTACCAATTTCCTCTTTTAAAAAAATCTTTTCATCCGCTCGATCATCTCTTCTTTCTATCTAGCCAAGATCACAACGTCGTCCGCATATGGCAACTCCAAACTATCCTATTACCAATTACTACCCCTCCCGCTTGACCTTTGCTCAGCACACGCTCTAAATCTGCCGTGTAAAGGTAAAATAATATATGACTCAGCGGACAACCCTGCCTTGGCCCCATTCTCTAATCAAAACTTTCTGAAACTTTCTTTCCTACTTTCACTCTGCACCGCGTATCCTAATATATATCCCTGATTATTTCTATTAGCTGTCGCGCTATACTTTCCGTCTCAATCATTCCCACATTCTCTCCATCACCACAGTGGCTGCTTTCAGATCGATAAACGGAGCATAAAGCTTCTCTTGCTTCTTAACCAGCTCCTGCTCCAGAATATACTTCAACGTAACCAAGTGTTCCACCGTTCCAAATTTTTAAAATAAATTTTAACTTGACAAGCAAGCTAACAATAAGTCTTGTAATACGAGTAAAATGTATGCGCATGTCTATCCTCTTTCAGTCTGTCGGTGTGCTTTACATATTTACTCAACATACATTCAAAGTATTGCTTGTTTTCTTTCTAAACAGGTTAATGAGTATTTTTTGATAACAGTACTGCAACCATTTCTCCCAGAAAGAAAAATGTTGAAAAAGAAAGTGATAAGAGGACGCAAATGATTCGGTGGAAGAAGGAAATCATCGAGAAGCACGCACGAGGTATGCGAGTCATCGACATCGCAAGGTTTTATAATAAGTCTACATCGACTATTTGCACAATATTAAAGAAGAAAAAAGATTTGAGGGGACTAGATGTGGCAAAAGGAGTCACGCGACTCTCAAAGCAACAGCCACTTGTTCTTCTAGCAGGTGATACTGTGACGGAAAACTGTATCTGCCAGAAGGCAAAGATTTTGTACGCCAAAATAATCTCAAAAGTACACTGCCAGATACGTCGATAAGATACGACTTCAAAGCGAGCAGGTACTGGTTTGACAACTTTAACAAGAGAAGTGGTATCTTTAAGGTTATGCGACACGGAGTAGCTTCGAGTTCGGAAGTTAAGGCAGCTGAATTTCCGAAACTCATGATTTCCGAAGGTTACCCACCACAGCAAGTTTTTAACTGTTACAAGACAGGGCATTTTTGGAAAAGATGGCAAAGAGGACTTACATTACTATAGAAGAGAATGCAATGCCTAGTCACACGCCCATGAAAGACTGCCTCACCCTCTTTTTTGTGCTAATGCAAGTGGTGGTTTTAAAATTTTGCCCTTGCTGGTGTATCATTCCGAGAATCCGCGAGCCTGCAAGAAATGCAAGGTGCAGAAGAGTCAGTTAAACGTTATGTGCAGGTCCAATATCAAAGCTTGGGTCACTCGTATCTTCACTTTTTTGCGTGGATCAGTGAGGCCTTCGGTCCCACAGTGAAAAATTACCTTTTAGAAAATAACCTGCCACTCAAAGTTTTGCTAATTATGGACAATGTCCCAGCTCATCCTCCAGGTCTCGACGATGACTTACTGGAGGAATTCAAGTTCATTAAAGTGAAGTTCCTTCCTCCCAATACCACTTCACTACCTCAGCCCATGGATCAGCAAGTCATTTCGAACTTTAAAAAGCTTTACAGTAAAGCATTTTTTCAGTGATGTTTTGACCTAACTGAAGGAACAAATCTTACCCTCCGAGAATTATGGAAAAATCATTTCAACATCGTGAACTGTCGATAAGTATTAATATTATCGATAAAGCTTGGAATGGGGTCACCAAGAGAACGCTCAAGCCGCTTGGAGAAAACTGTGGCCTGACTGGATTCTAGGAGATAACTGCGAGGGGTTCGCTCACGAAGAGGAACTGCCAGTTCTTTTATAATATTTTTGAAAGACCTATCCAAGGACACCCTACACCATAGGGTAGACGAGAAAAAAAAACGTCCCCACTTCTTTAGTGTAAAGGAGGTATCCTAAAAAAAAATGTTCAAGATTTTATTTTACCACTTTGTCGGCATGACTAATCGGTATATCCATGCCTATTTACAGCTTTATATTTCTAATAGTCTCTGGGCTAAAGAGCGGACGGAGGGACGGACGGACAGACATATCAAAACTATAAGGGTTCCTTGTTGATAACAACGGAACCCTAAAAAATAATTGAGGGAACTAGATGTGGCAAAAGAAGTCACGCGACTATCAAAGCAAAGACCACGTGTTCTGGAAGTTGCTTCTCCTGTGGATAAACGAGAAACAACTAGCAGGTGATACTGTGGCGGAAAACTGTATCTGCGAGAAGACAAAGATTTTGTACGCCGACCCCAAAAGTAAAATTGCAGATACAACGATAAGATACGAAGAAGGCTTCAAAGCGAGCAGGAGCTGGTTTGACAACTTTAAGAAGAGAAGTGGTATCTGTAGTGTTGTTCGACGCTGAGAAGCTGCGAGTTCGGAAGTTAAGGCAGCTGAGGCGTTAACCACCGAATTTCCGACACTCATGATTTCCGAGGATTACCTACCACAGAAAGTTTTTAACTGTGACTAGACAAGGCTTTTTTGTAAAGAGATGCCAAATAAGACTTACATTACTATAGGAAGAATGCAATGCCTGGTCAAAAGCCCATGAAAGACAGTCTCACCCTCTTGTTTTGTGGCAATGCAAGCGGTGGTTTTAAAATTAAGTCCTTGCTGATGTATCATTCCGAGAATCTACGAGCCTTCAAGAAATGCAAGGTACAGAAGAGTCAGTTAAACGATATGTGGAGGTTCAACAGCAAAGCTTGGGTCACTCGTATCTTGTTCGTTGAGTGGGTAATTGAGGTCTTTGGCCCTACAGTGAAAATTTACCTTTTAGAAAGTAATCTGCCACTCAAAGTTTTGCTAACTATGGCCAAGGCCCCTGCTCATCCTCCAGGTCTCGGGGATGACTTACTGGAGTAATATCGGTCTTCCCAATACCATTCCAATACTTCACCCAATTGATTATCTTGATTATCTAGGATCAGTAGTTACCAACAAAGGTGGATTGGAGGAAGAAATCCGCAAACGAATAGTGATTGCCAGAATGTCTATGGCAAAACTGGTGAAAATTTTGAAAGATCGAGCCATTACTAAAAGCACAAACTTTTGGCTGATACATAGCCTGGCCTTCTCCATTACAACTTACGCCTGCGAAACATGGACTATTCGGACCTCAGACCAACGCAGAATAGAAGCGTTTGAAATGTGGTGCTATAGAAAAATGCTGCAAATAACATGGACAGCCCACCGCACAAACGACTCTATTATTCAACAACTCGGTATAAAGACCAGACTATACCAGACAATAAACCAACGGTATTTGGGATACCTGGGTCCTGTGGCAAGGAGGTTCGACAATATTGAACGACTCATAGTAGAAGGCAAAGTCTAAGGCCGCCGCTTAAGAGCAAGATCGCCGACACGATGGAAAGACAGGACAAAAACCCTGACGGGTCAAGGGGTGCAGGGAGTAATGAGATCTGCCCAAGATAGAGTGCGCTGGCTAGGAGTCATTGCGAGCGTAGCAAATTGATGTCACCACACTCTGCAGAAGGGTTATGGACTGAAGCGACAGACTTCAGCCCATATATGAGCAAGTTATTTCAAACGTTAAAAAGCTTTGCACGAAAGCATTATTTCAGCGATGTTTTGAGATAACTGAAGGAACAAATCTTACCCTTCGAGAATTGTGGAAAAATCATTTCCACTTCGTGAACTGTCTCAAGATTATCGATAAAGCTTGGAATTGGGTCACAAAGAGAACGCTCAATTCTGCTTGGAGAAAAACTGTGGCCTGACTACATTCTAGGAGATAACTGTGAGGAGTTCGCTCACCAAGAGGAACTGCCAGTTCTCGATGAAATTGTGTCCTTGGGGAAGAACATGGAACTGGAAGTGAATGAGGACAACATTCAAGAGCTGGTGGAGGAACACAGCCAGGAGCTGATCACCGACGAGCTAATGGATCTGCCTCTCGAGCAACAGCAAAATTTTTTGGAGATCTCGTGTGAAGAAGATGAAAAAAGGAGGATAAATCACTCACTTCAAATGAAATTAAGGATGTGTGTAAAATGTGGGAAACAGTAAAAAATTTTTGTAGAAAAGCACCACCCAAATAAGGCTGTGGCACTGCGAGCAGACAACCTTTTTGACAACCGTTATATTTTCCAGAAATTATAAAGAGAAGGCAGGCAAATGTCCCTTTATAGTTTCACCGTTAGAGTTACACAAAAGGGAAAAGTGTTCCAAACACAAATTAATTGTGTCTATTATTTTTATCTACCTATATGTATTCTTTTTATTTTATATTAAAAATTTTATTTGAATATTTTGTTTGTTGTGGAACGAATCATTGGGATGAACGATTCTTCAATCCATTATTTATTGTTATTCGTGAGTTATTCGCTTTGATATACGAGTGCTTCGGATTACAACTACGTTTCAGGAACGAATTAAGGTACCACTGTATTAGTCTTCATCTAGATCTATCTTCATATTAGTTTTCATATTACTCACAAGATAATCAATATTTGGTAAATATAGCTGACTTGAATTATTTTGACTGAAATAAAAATTCACGCGAGCGATGCCGCGGGCTACAGCAAGTAATATATAGATGTAATTTAGAATAGCGGATGAATTGGTTATTTTATATTTTCTCATTATACAGAATATGTAGACTAAATAAGTATTTTGCTAGCCAAGAAGCATTTAATGTAAATGTCTCGTACCCTCCTAACAAGAGGTTCAGCATAAAGGCAACTGTCACTAACAGTTAAGGACATATCACATCTAACCCTCCAACTTAAGATAATTTGATATGCTTTATTTGCAAAGGTTATATGTAAGTTAATTCAGACACAGAATTATTAATTTAGTGTTGTATCTGTTACCAAATAGAGAAAATATAAGGGAAAATAAATTTGTTATTATTTCTTGTTATACATTATATTTTCGTACTAATATACGAATACAAAAGATGTATTATACGTTAATACATAACACATTTGTTAACTACAATATAATATACATTGAATTGCAAAATTCACTATGTTTTTACCACACTTATACTATGTAAAAATGTTATACAACTTATTATAAACAGTTGTATAAATATTTTCACATATCACAGTGATATGTGTAGAAATTTATCTAACTGCGAATAATAAGTTGTATAATATTTTTACATATTATAAGTATGGTAAAAACACAAACAACATGTGGTAAAAACATGAATTACTAAGTAGTAACTGTCGCAACCATCCTATGTTATGTGAATATGATTTTAAACAGAATATTTATAATGTCTTGTTGTTATTGTTCCAAGTAGTTATATATTTGAATATCTTTGTCTCGCAAGTTTTTGTGTCGGAATTTATATTTTCCATTGTGGTCTAGTTCAGGAAATTCTGTTTTTGTTGTACATTGTGCTATTGTCTTATAGCACTGCTCGACAAAATTTACCCTCGCGTTGTTTTTGTCAGTTTCCTATACTGCCAGAAATACTAAAATGTGCTTCCTCAAATAGTTCTAATAGTTGAGTATACAATCCAGTTATTTTTATCACCGCTCACAGAGCGTCTGTTACTTTTTTGTTTGCAAATTTCTCGCAAACAATTATTCTACACGTTATTTAGTATAATTTCTAATGGTGAATATTTTAATCTAACTAATTGTCAACATATAGGAAGGAAACAGTTATAGGAACTATATAGGTTTATATTGTCGAGAAATCAATTTTCTTCTTTTTGTATTATTTGAAAACTGTTTATTAAATAAAAATGTTTTACAAAAATCACCTTTCTATTTTTATTAATAGTATTTTTATGTTATTGAAAGTAATTATTGAAATTTGAAATTAAGAAATTGGTCTACTCCTGAGGCTTTCAATCTTAAGAAGCAAAAAAATAATAATATCAACTTGAAATATTTTTGGGGCAACACCTTAATTATTTTACAGACAAATAACAAGTAATAGGAGATAGGTAATCAATAATTATCGCGATCCCATCCTCAATTTCACTTCAACTTTTAACTGATTTTATTATCAATAAATATTCATTTTGATATTTTCAGTACTAGACTGTTCCAGCATCAATGTCTAACAGCATATTTTTGGGGCAACACCTCACTCATTTTGTAGTCAAGGGATAGGCAATCAATAATTATCGCGATCTCAACTTCAATATCACATCAACTTACAACTCTGATTATATTATCAATAAATATTCACTTTAATATTCTCAGCAATAGACGGTTTCAGGCTCAATAGCTATCAACTTACAAATCTTACATAACATAATCAATAAATAATATTCACTTTGATATTCTCAGTACAAGACAGGTTTTTTCCAGACGTCATTTTCAATAGACTACAATAAAATTTCAAGTGTGTTTCAAATGTTTCTACAAAACTTTTAAAAAATGTTTTTGCATTCTTCGTCCACAGAACAAGGCAAAGCCGCCATGGAGGCTACATTTTGTATATAAAATTAATTTTAATATATTTTATAATAAATAAGAATAGTTTTATTTCACTGAAAATTTTGATAAAATAAAATTACAATTACCACAAAATATAAATAAATGAAATATGAAAATTTCCCGGTTCAGCAATAAAACTGCCAACTAATTTATTTACCAGCCTCTATAAATATTTATATTTGAAAATAGTCGATTAGTCGGAAATAAATTTTGAATCTAATGAATTATATATCTCCAGTAAAAATTAACAAACATTATTTGAAAATGAATTGTAGCGGGTGTTTCAATAAGCGCGCGTCAACTTTACAATTAAAACAAATATAGTTGATTTGCAAGGAACTTTCGATTCCATAATGTTTTGAAAATTAAATCATGCAAATGCATTGACTTTCTTCAGTAAGTCTGGCTGGATTTCCGTAATGGTTCGATTAATGTTGTTCTCCAGTTGGACAAAAGTTGTTGGTTTAGTTGGTATAGTTGGTTTCGTTGTTGTCAAGCGTTATTGGGATAACATCCTAGCCATCAAAAGAGTGCATCTAACGACATATGCGGATGACATAAATATTATGAGCCGAACATCAGAAGGCCAAGGTACAATAACGAGCTATATCAGATATACCAAGAACCACCGATTCATACATTCATCAGACTGCAAAGGCTAAGATGGGCAGGACACATGCTCAGGATGGACAACAACCGTCTGTAACTAAGAGCACTGAACGCAAATGTGCAAGGCGGCCGGTCGGTAGGGAGGCCAAGAAAACTGTTGGAGCAAGACCCGGGAAGATACATACCAACTACCCGGAGTAAGAGCGTGGAGAAGAACAGCAAAGGACAAGGAAGAATGTAGGACAAAAATACAGGAGGTCAGGGCCCGATTTGGGCTGTACCGCCATATGAAGAAGAAAGAGTTAGTGGCTTAAACCTACGACCTAACGTAGCCCCAAAGAAAAATGTTTAAGGGCGTTAGATCTCACGGTCTTGATGGCCACTCGACGTTAGCTCTTTTCGAAATAACGCGCCCCGGGAACCTCTCTTGCAATAACTTACGCGTATTACGCGCAGTGTCGTACGTGGCATCATCTTGTTGGAAACACATGTTGTCTATGCTCATATCGTCCACTGCGGGCCACAAAAAGTTTGTTATCATGCTTATCATCTATAACATTCGCCGATTCCAATTCGAGCAGATGAACCGCGCCACAAAACACATCCCGTTTTGTGGCGCTGGTATTTGTGGACCTAGTTTTTTGTGGCGCGTGTTATTGCGGCGCTGGATAAGATAAGCGGCTAAGAAATCGTGAAAACGAGGTAGAATGAAAAAAATGATAGTGAGAGCGAGAGAGACGTAGAATATAAAAGAAAACGAAAAGAGGGACGAGAATTGGAAGAAGGAATTAACCCCTTTCGAAAAAGTAAAAAACTGGAAAGATCACCGGTAAAAAAGGAAATGGGCGAGGAAATGAAAGAGATGCTGAAAAAAATTATGGACGATGTAGGGGAGATAAAGGAAGAGAATCGGAAGATGAGCCGGGAACTGGAACATTTGAGTATGATGCGGGAAAAGAAAGAAAAATTGGAAAGAGGAAAAATGGAACTAAACGAAAAAATGAAAAGACTGAAGAATAAAATGGAAGAGAAGGAAAAAAGATTATTGTCGTAACTGGACTGGACGAAGAGGAATGTGAGAACGAGAAGAAACTGGAAAAATGGATAAAAGCAGAGTTAGAGGTAGAAGTGACGGTGAAAGAAATGTATAAAGTGGAGGAAAAATTTTGGTAGCGGAATTGGGAGCTGGGGTGAAAAGCGGAAAGTTATGGAAAATAAGAAGAAACTAAGAGAAAAAAAAGGATAGAGAGTATACATAGAAGATAATCTGACGAAGAAGGAAAGAGACATACATAAGCAATTAAGATCGCTAGCCAAAAAAAGAGCGACAAAAAGGACTGCGGGTGAAAGTCGGTAATAAAAAAATATGGATAGTGGGAAAAGGGTTTACGTGAGACGAAAAAAAGGGGGAGCTAAATACAGCAAATTTTTCAAAAAGAGCACAAGAAAAAGACGACAAGTAAGAAAGGGAAACGATGATTGTGGTTGGCAAAGAAAAAATGTGGTCCTTAGCATATGCGGACTATTTGGTGCTGCTAGCGAGAGAGGAGAACGGTATGAAAGGAATGATAAGAAGCATGGAAAAATATATGAGAAGGAAAAGCTGACGGTGTATGTAGAGAAATCTAAGATGATGGTGTTTAGAAAAGAGAGTGGTAGGAGAAGAGTAAATAAGTGAAGATGAGAGAAGGAGAAAATTGAAGAAGTGAAAGAATATAATACCTAGGATATGTGTTTAATGAAAGAAATATAGCAACAGCACAGTTGAGAGAGCCAGTCAATGATGACTATAGAATATATGATTGACTATATGAATGACTATAGAAGTAGAGTAATGATGTTTTATAGTCTGGTAAAAAGCGTGATGTATGGAGCGGAAATATGGGGATGGAGAGAGCAAGAAGGGATTGAAAGGGTCCAAGAAAAATATTTGAAATGGGTGCTAGGAGTAGATACAGAGACACCGGGGTGGTATATAGTGATGGAGGAAACGAAGAGAGATGGAATAAGAATACAAGCAGGAAAGAGAGCAATAAGTTTTGAGGAGAGGGTGATAGAGAGAGGAGAGTGCAGAATTTTACAGGAGTGTCTGAAAGAAAAAAGGAAGGAAATATGAAAGGGGGTGTGGAAAGAGAGGGAGGCATATCTCGAAAGAAACGGATATGCAGGCGCCGAGATATAAAGAATGCGAGAGAGAAAGGCAGAGTAATAACAGATGAATTAGTGCAGAGAGATAGAGATGTGCAACTGCAAAAAAGGAGAACAAGAATTTGGGAGTCTAGGTACAATGGGAAATATGAGAAAATAATAAACTGCGGAAGAACTGCCAAAGTACCTAGGAAGAGAGAGTAGAAGATGGAGAGTGAGAATGGCATGATTTCGATGTGGAAATGAAGAGAGGGAGAATAAATATTGGATGGACGATAGGAATAGAATATGCAGGATGTGTGGAGAAAAGAACCAGACGATAGAGCAGTTGTTGAATGAAAGCGTAGAAGTGAGAGAGAGAGAGAGAGAGATATGAGAGTAGAGAAGAATTTTTTCAACGAGGATGGAAGAGGGACCGAATGGATGAAGAAAGTTGCGGGGAGAAGAAGAACAATATGTGGAGCGGGAAGCGGCTAATCTGGTTAGTAGGAAGGAATAGGATAGGAATTATTGATTTATTTATTTTTATTAGCTATAAATTATATGTATTGTTTTATATGGAAATGTATAGATTTTGGAATTTTTTATAAACCTGTAAAGGGAATAAATAAATATACTACTAATAAATAATATGCCACCAACATTCGCCGTTAACAATCACCACCTGATCGTTTGTTTTGAAAGATGTACGGTCTAGTGACGCCGTTCACCCGCCGCTCACAATCCGCACCAAACAGTCAGTTTCACAGAATACAAGTGAGCCTCCGATATCTCCCGTGGATGGGTATCGCCCAAAAAGCGGCAGTTGTGTTCGTTTACGTATCTATTTAGCCAAAAATGC
The DNA here is from genome assembly GCA_944588485.1 of Phosphuga atrata. Taxonomy (NCBI): domain Eukaryota; kingdom Metazoa; phylum Arthropoda; class Insecta; order Coleoptera; family Silphidae; genus Phosphuga; species Phosphuga atrata. The sequence continues at coordinate 88,169,217 of OX155892.1, read as the reverse complement.
GCTTCGTCGCTGTTGTGATGATTTTTTCGCCAAAACGATGATCCGTCTCCAGCTGCTCCAGCTGCTCCAGCTGCGTTACGATGTGTACTAAATGTTTACTGAGCTGACTTACACATGTACAAATTTTGAATATTTTGATAATAAATTTTGACATCAACATTTCAAAACACAGCGGCAGCGAAACTAACCGCGCATGCAGCGTCCTTGTAGCGCAACGGCTGCACTACCGCGACTATGACGAAAATCGCACTTGTTGATCTGAACACGTACATAAACCGCCGTGTCAATCAACCGACGGCAGCGAATCTTCCGCTCCAGTCTGTGAGATCCGTATTTTGCTATAGCCGCAATTTAATCGCCAAATTTGTGGGCGTTGTTGAAACATTTAGTTTTGCATGATTAAATTGCGGCTATAGCAAAATACGGATCTCACAGACCGGAGCGGAAGATTCGCTGCCGTCGGTTGATTGACACGGCGGTTTATGTACGTGTTCAGATCAACAAGTGCGATTTTCGTCATAGTCGCGGTAGTGCAGCCGTTGCGCTACAAGGACGCTGCATGCGCGGTTAGTTTCGCTGCCGCTGTGTTTTTAAATGTTGATCTCTGTAATAACATTGATTTTATGAACCCATATTCTCATTCTTTTAATTCTGAAATGAGTTTTAAGTATTTTAAAAATTAAAAATAAGTACAAAATAACATCTTTCACCTTATGCAGTCAATGCTTAAAATAGTAGGTGCATAGCTTCCTCTGCGGAATTCATGACTATAGTAGTCATGATTTCCTCAAAGGAAAAAGAAAAAATCGCGTTTTGCACATCATTTTTTGCACGGGCATTTCCAATGCCCACATCAAAACGCGAATTTTTTTTTCGCTGTGGCACCGCTAGCGAATTTTTCGCTGTGGACGCATATGCTCCGCGTCGCACAGTGGGGTTTTTCAGCGAAGGAAAAAATAGTATATTGAGACAAACAAAAAATTAAACTTTATATTAAGGAAAATGAAGCAAAAACTAAATTTTTCATAAAAACAAGAAAACTTATTAGTTATCTTGAATTAACTTGAATTAACCAGACAAGAGTCCCACATCTTGTCGTCAGTTCGACATTCCCCAGTTTCCTCCGCAGATTTTTCTGAAGAATTTTCGTCGTTTTTATTAATGGTCTCGGCGGAAACAAGCATTTGCATAGCTTCTTTGCTGTGCATCACTGATCCTTTTCTTGGTTTTTATAGTATTTCATAGTTGAGGTAGTTGACGTGGCAGCATTGCATACTTTGGCATCCACCATAGTTAGCCTCAATAAATGCTTAATCGAAATAGAGCTCTTTCCTTGTAGGAATTCGCTATTTTGTAAAGCGTTTATAGCTTCTTCTACATAGGCGATTTTGGATTTTGTGATATCCACTGTTTCTTTGACAAACCGTATCCTCATTGGTTTCAAGAGGGAGTTGGAACTTTTTTGCTTATGCTACAAGCCAATTGCAGTGGAACAAAGCAACTTTGAAAAATATTGCTGTCTGTGGAATCTTCTTCCTGCATCTTCTGTTTATATTGTGTTTGTTGCGATCCGTACAACCCCATTTCGAAATTAGCTTCAATGATTTACGCTTTTGTATATTCAATGTCATCAATACATCCTCCAAATATGTAGCCAAACGTTTTGCTGTGTGGTCCAATAAATGCTGCAAGTTAATTTCAGCACAACTTTCAGTTACCCGATAGGCTGCTTTTTCCTGATGAGCAAGTATTTTTTGCTTGCTGTTTGGTAATCTTGAGCTTTCTGCGAAGGATTTGTTATATCTTTCAGAATTTTCGATGCAATTCTTTCTCCAGAACTTTGAAGAGATAATTAATTGTGCAGCTCGCATTAACACATCTTTCTCGACAATACCGCGCAGCGCACTTCAATTGTTTTTCTGCATTTGCTCCTTTCACTTGATGCTTCAAACGATTTTGTTGGTCGGCCACTAGAACGTCGTTTAACCCTCGGTATTTAGAATGTTCCTTGTAACCAATTGTCATTGTTTTTGTAGAAAACTTCTGATATTTATGCGCCCATCTTTTTTTAAATCGGTACTTTAAATGGGAGAATTTAACTTCCTTCATTTGGCTTTCACAATATCTATCTTTCGATAAAATATATGTCTGAAGGTAGCTCAACTTTTTGTCAAAATTTGGTAAATCTTGTTCCTGCATTTTGTCAAAAAGAAATCTACGCGTTACTACTCGAGCGCCTGAGGTACCTTCGGATACTGGAACGAAACACAAACTATTGATAAAAACATCGTTTTCACGGGAGTCCGCGGCTAATTTTGGTGTTTTTATTTAGTACACATACTATTTATTCTATTATAACTTAAAAAACCACGGGGTCGCATGCGGAAGAATAACAAAAACCTTTTTGAAAATCAATCATGGAGTTTTTTTTCATTAATTTCGATTACCATTTTGTATCCTTAAATTTATTACTAATTATTCGATAAATTTACATAAAATCGATAAATACATATGTGGTATTACCTGGTATATTGGAATCCATCACAATTTTGGTCAAAACAAACTCCAAAAAAATTTTTCAAGAACTGTATTTTCGAGGCCGATAACTAATCACACACTTACAACAGAGATCGAATTACGACTAATACTACGGTGCGTACTTAAACAAGTAATTAAAAAAAAGTGTTCTATATCTATTATATTGTTCTATATCTATTTAACATTATCAGGATATACTTTTTTTCACCTGGAACAAATTCTAGGAAATCGATTTTTGGCCGCCTAAATAGCGTAAATACCCCACTGTGCGTCGGTCTGAAAGAGCCTTTAAATATTGAAGTTGACGCGTGACAATTAAAAGACCCTATAGTTTTCTATAATTCTCTTCTGTAGGTACATGTTTTGTTAGGTTTTTCTGTTATACATTGTTAAGATTTAGTTACACAGCTCTAAGAAGTTTAGTAAAGACTTAAACTAGATAAAATAAATGTAGGTGAGTAGAAAAAATATAACCATATTGCCGCATTTGTCTATTCAATTGAATATTTCACAAACACTAATATCTTTTATTCAGTTATTTGGTGCAGTAAAATAATTTTAACCATATACAATATACCTAGTCGATTGTGTCTAGTTGATTGAATATTTCACGAAAACTAATACTACTATATTATATTCAGTTCAACTGATAATGAATGTTAACATTCCAACTTATTATTACTAATTATATTCAACCTTTCCGAATCTCTACAATATTCTTTTTAAGCATTTCAAGTCTTTTTAAGACCAACACATGGATTTCAAACTAATGTAAGTGTTTTCCATTTTATAATTCATAAGAGCAAAGCTGTACTGATGAGAGGTAGATCGCGTTTGCAGATGGTTATACACTTTGGGTTAATGAGAAAAATCTGATCTTAAAAAACAATGTTATTTATCTAGTGTCTTGTTTTAGTATCACGGAAGTGAACTGAGTCCTAGTGAATAACACAAATATCTGTTGTCTTTCAACATGAGATTTGTTTTGTAGTCTTAAAAAGTCTTAAGAATATTATGAAGATTCGGAAAGGTTGAATATATTTATATATTCAAGCTGTGTTCCGCTGTAATAAATTGCATTTGATAATGTTAGCATTGTTAAAGAAATGTATACATTTATATTCAAACATATGTAATTTTTGAAGAAAATACTCAAAGTGTTTCATTTCATATGTATCAAATCTTCAAGCTCAACAAATCCCAATACATATGTATATTATTAATATATATATTTATTTAAATATATTTTGTTGAGTTAGAAGATTTTGATTTTTCGATCAAATTAAACATTAGTGTTTGTATCTTATCTTCATAGATTATAATTTCTAAGAAATTGTTTTATACATATCGTTAACAAAGTTAACATCATTGCGTATAGAACGTATAATAATCTTTCTTTAACAAACTTTCTTAAAAACAACTACTTCACTGGCAAACACCTCGACTGACATTGAATTACATTAAGAAAGTTTTTTTGGGTTCTATATAACCCTGTGATTTTCCCAAAAAATAACAATATCCTGATCAAATACAAAAAATAATTATCAATTAATTAATGAACATCCATATACGCGTTTCGGCCTTTTGGCTTCATCAGTATGGCTTCATCACATATGTATATTGTTATAGCTGAAATTATTCAGTATCTCACGCGATGTACCACCTCAAAATTATCATCATCATATTATTAGTATCACAAATGTAATACCGGTGGTGACAGTAATAATCTGATTATTACATTGAAATAAATCAAAATCTGGTTTGTAGAATCGACGCTATTCATATGTATGTAGCGTATAATTATTTCGATTATTCTCGTACCAAACCCCACTCTATTAATTACACATATTTTCAAACTAATTATGGCATATGAATTATAACTTATTTTGGACATAATTAATACGTGAAACATAACAATTCTATATTCAAAATATATAAAATCGTGTTTGCCTGTTCAATTTGCACTTTTATCATCAAATGTTATACATTTTGGTTCTTTGTTAATAAATTATATAATTTAGTTTTGTTTTGTCTGAAAGTGACAATTTTTCACCAGTGAGGATAGCCGAATGGAATAAAACAGGACAATATATAACTGTGAGGCGACACAGACAAATAATTTTCAAACTGCGGCAATAGTTGCGCAGATTTGTACAAAACATTAGTTTAGTGTTAACAAACTGTTGCAACCGACATATACAATTCACTGCATACATAAAGTAAATTGAGTAAATAGTTTTAATCGTTTTACTATGGCGAAACACTTATTTTCACATAATTTTGATAGCAAAAAATATAGGATAAAGGTGTGTCTACACGACTTTGATAAGCCTCAATCTTTATTCCATAAATACGGATATTTCTTGCACACAAGATTTGCACTATTTATTGCTAGCTTCATGTTGTGACAAACATTAGTTTCCGGGTCTACTTGGATTTAGAAAAAAAATGACAAATAGTCGTATGATCTATATCAGCGTTTCTCAAACTTTTTTTACTTGCGTACCCCTTGACCTATTATCGCTAATCCACGTACCCCTACCCTACCCTCCATTATGCATAATAACGATGTAAAACTTGTTCAATATATCCTCCTCCTTGGTCCTATTACCCTCAAAAGGGTTTGGTGGCACTATGCTTCTACCATTTTTAGAGCAATTTTCCACTCCTCTCTGCTCTGGGCTAGTTCTGTGGCCTCGTGCAGAGGGAGTCCAGTCAATCTACTGATTTCGTCTACCCATCGAGTATAGGGTTGGAGATCTTCTTCGTGACCTTCGTACGTCGACTTTGCCTTGAACCACCAGATTTTCTAATGCATCCGGTCTTCTGGCGACATGCCCGAAATATATAACAAACAACAAAAATGGAAAGACAGATCGGAAAATTCTTTTACTTCTTCTTCTTTCATGTGCCTTGTCCGGTCTCCCTGACGTTGGCGATCGCCATGGCAAAAGCTGTACAGTCCTCCGCCAAGCGAAAAAGTTCACCAGCCCTTCTTTTGCCGGTACAGTCCCGTATATTTTGTTGCTTTCTTCCAACTCCACGGCGCCCCTCAATCTTGCCCTTTAGTATGAGCTGTAATAGACGATATTTATCACCTCTCAAAATATGTCCAAGATATGATGTCTTTCGGCATTTTACGGTTATCAAAAGTTGCCTTTCGATGTTTGCTCTTCGTAGTACATTCTCGTTTGTAACATGTTTTGTCCACAAAATACGAAAGATTCTTCTGTGAAGCCACATTTCGAATGCCTCCAGTTGGTTCATCGTCCTGACCTTCAGAGTCCATGTCTCTACTCCGTACAGCAATTCCGACCATACATAGCATTCAATCATGCGTTGTCTTAGCTTCAGATTCAGGTTGTCATTGCAAAGAAAGGATCTCATATTATTCAAAGTTGCCCGAGCAATCTCTATTCGGCACTGTATCTCGCAGTCCGGGTTTAGATCCTCTGTAATAATACTACCAAGGTATTTGAACTTAGAGACACGTTCAATTTGGCTTCCATTATGTTCTAGGGTAGTGTAATTGTGCGGTTGCCTGCTGAATATCATAAACTTGGTCTTTCCTATATTGATTTTTAGACCTTGTGTCTCTCCCACGTCACCGATTTTGTTTATAAGCAACTGTAGTTCCTCGATTGTGTTTGCTAAAATCACTGTATCGTCAGCATACCTTCTTTTCATTATTTACTAATATCTTTTAATGTTGTTAATCTTTTGTTGCTTTTTATCTTTTCTTTTGTGTTCAATTTATCTATCAATGTGCGCCATTCATTTCACATACCCCTGGGGGAATGTGTACCTCAGGTTGAGAAAGGCTGATCTAGATCATATAAATTGAAATTACTTAGGCCGGCTTTATACAATAACTTTGAAACATGATGTAGAGACGTCCACATGTATGATTTCATCAGTAACTATCTGCTATACTCAATCTATGCTAAGGTCGGCTTGCTGTGTCAAATATCACCCAACATTGAATACATATTACTTTGACGCATCGTGTGTCACCAATGCAGACAAACTTTATATGATAAAGGAATGTCACATTCAGCAACTTTTCAACACAACTCAACTTTTGTAGTCCACCAAGAATATATATTATTAAAAATATGCTTGTTATAAGATATTGCAGATTATTTTTCTTAGAAAATTGAAAATTATATATTATTTGTAATGAAATTGTTTCGTGTTTGTGTAAGCTTTTGTATCCATGAATTTTGCATATTAAAATTACATATTTGCGGAAGTTATAAACATAATTTTCTCATTAATGTTATTGTTTCGTAATAAAAGGTAAAGGAAAGCTTGTGAATCCCCTGGCGTAAAAAGCAAACTATTATGTTACGGTCCCAGCGGATAGGCCGCAGGAAAACTAATTGCAATTGTAAATATCCATGTGAGAATAACAAAAGTAATTTGACCGAACTGTAATTTCGAATTAATTAAATTTTAAACTCAATAATTGCAAATTATTGCATTCTAAACTAAATCCAGTTCAATTAAACTATTCAAAAATTGAAAGCAAATTTAATAATTTAAAGTAAATTTACACGAACACAATAAATTAGAGTTTCAATTAAAATTTTATTAAAACAATCTATTTCAAACGTAAATGAAGTAACCACTGAAATAATTTCAAATTCCACACACTTTAATAAAAACAAATTTATTTAATAACATTTTTTTTAATATACGTGTCACGGTGTATTGTACAATTAGTAATAATAATAAACATAATATTGAAGAATATTATATGACTACAGAAGACAAAAGTAAAACTTAAAGAAGTACAGAGGTAAGAAATACAGAGACAGGTTCTAAACACCCCGAAATATGCAATATATAACATAAATATTATATTGAAATAAGGAGAAACAAGGAGAGACGATTCTGTTCAAGAGAATATGGTAGATGTGCAGTTTAGAAACTCTTGTTTGTCAGTTTTAAAAAGTAAAGTGGCGCATTTCCGTTATTGTATTTTCTTCAAAACTTGAATTAAATAGAATGGGTGAGAGACCATCTCCCTATCTCACTTCTGTCTTGATTTCAAATGGTTCCGAGACCTCTCCCATGAAGTTCACTTTAGATGTTGTATTTGTTTTGTTGTATTTGTTTTCTGGATTAGATTTCTGGTCTTGTTGTCCACCTTCATTTCTTTCTTCATGTGTTGAAGAGTGTTTCTATATCTATGGAGTCGTAGGCCTTCTTGAAATCGATGAATGTTATTGTGGTATTCCTGGTCTTTCTCGTTGTTAATATTGTTCTCAAGCACCAGATCTGATCACTGCATGATCATCTTACCTTCCTGAACCCTCCTTGGTATTCTCTTATCTGTGGGTATATCTGAGGTTCTAGCCGATTTAACAGGGATTTGGACAGAATTTTGTATGTCACCGGTAGTAATGAAAGCCCTCTGTAGTTATTAGGGTCCGTTTTGTCTACTTTCTTGTGGATGGTTGTATTAGGGCTAACTTCCATTCTTGTTGTATTTTTCCTACTTCCCAGATGTTTTTGAAGATTCTGTGTATTTTGGGTGTAATGTTTTCGTGGTCTAGCTTCTAGATTTCCGAAATCAGTCCACCTTCTCCAGGTGCTCCTTTATTTTTCTGTGATTTTATTCTGTTCACGATATCTTCGTGTGTGGAGGGTATGGGATCCAGGTTAGGTTCTGGCTTCTCGAACTATAGTTTCTGGTTTGGTTTTTCACAGTTGAGTAGTGTGTCAAAGTATTGTGCTAATATTTCACAGTTCTTTTTAGAGTTTGTCTCCAATGGTTCCGTCTTGCCTTTTGATGCATAAGCTCGATGGTTGATATCCTGACATATTTTCTCTGAATTTTTTTCTAAATTTTGTCTGTTGCTTTTGTTGAAGTCCTCTTATATTTCCTTCAACCTGTTGTTTTCGCAACTTCTTTTTCTCTGCGGATTATTTTGGAGGAGGCCTTCTGTATCTTGTTGAATTCTTCCTATTTTTCGGGTGTTCTGTGTCTGTTAAATTTTTTCCAGGCTTGTCTTCTGTCTTCTATAGCTCTGTCGCATGCCATGTTCCACCGTCTGTGTTTCGTTTTTCTCGGTGGTTGCCCCAATTTTATTAATTCTTTAATTTTTCCTGGCAGTTCTGTCCAATTGTTACTCTCAATTTTCTTAATTTTTTCTTGTTTAATTGTAGGTACTCCGGGTCTGTTCTGAAAGTTCTGTTGGTTCTCTTGATTTGTCTGTTGGCTATAAATTTCGCTTTGATTTGTAAGATCGAATGATAGATGATGATCGAGTTCGAAAAATGCTTTCCTTGTCCCGACATTCATAATTTTTGTGGTGTTTTTCTTTGATGTCGCTTTGTGGTCAATCTGAAATATTCCTGGGGCGTTGTTGCAAGATTTGCAAGTCCGTACTTTGTTGTGTGGTTTCTGGAATTGCGTTGACATGATTTTGAGGTCGAAATTCCTGCAGAAGTTTATTAAGTTCTCACCATTCTTATTTGTACTCTTGTAGGCTATTTGTCGTCCGTGGGCTATTTGTCCTCTGTTTTCCTGTTGCGTCTCTCAATTTTCTTTCATTGCCTAATTGGGCATTAAAATCTCATAGTAACACTTTTACGTGTTTCGTGTGGATGTTGTTTGTGGTTTCTTCCAGATCTTCCCAGAATTCTACTATCATCTGCCGGTTATTCTTGTTGTGGTTATTCGAGGGGGCATGTGCGTTGATTAGTGCATAAGCTTTGTTCCCAGACCAAATCGTGAGTGTTGATATTTTTGCTGATTTTGAGGTGAAATCCATTACAGAGTCCAGTATGTACTACAAATCCTGTTCCCAAGAGTTTGTTTTTTTTTTGTTTTGGTTTTGTTTAGGTTCCTTGCTGGAATGGTTATGGCTGGCTTCCCCTTGTATATTCTGTAGATTTCCGAGTCAAAGTGGTTGCCATCTGAGAATCGTGTTTCCTGTATTGCCAGTATTTTGATATTGATTTTGTCAGTTGTTTCAATTTACCTACTTTCAGTAGTGAGTTCGTTTTTAGTGTTCCCATGTAATATATTCTCTTAGTCTTGAGTGTTTTTGAGAAGCCCCGAGATTCTTCTCTTTATGACATGCCTGATCCCCTTGAATCCGATGATTAGGTCTATTAACCAGCCTTTTTGACTGGGTAACCCAGGGTAGTGGATTCTTTCCCGTTGTTCTGTCATGATTAATGGTTTGGTTTAGGTTCTGGTGGTGAAATCCAGGCGGATCTCACAAAATTTTGACTGGAGTTTTGAGTTCCAGAAGGTCCAATCACAGCCGAGCTCACAGAGCCAACAGACACTGACCAGAAGAGTACCGGTAGTTCACACATAGACATGTCTGGATGTCTGGATTTTCACCTGTAACCGTAGACGGTGGCCCTCACAGGGTGGTATGGCCCTCACAGGCCTTCACAGGGTAGATGATCTCGGTTAGCTTGCGCACGGCATTGTTTCCAGCACCTTTCCACAGTTCAGCAACGATAGAGTCCTCTCCAGCTGCCTTATTATTCTTAAGAAGTTGAATGATCTGGCCAACTTCTTGTAATGAAGGAGGCAGCGAGTCCGGGTTTGGTGTGGTTTGTTTATAGTCGAAGTCTTCGCTGGGTGGGTCACAGTTGAGTAGATTTTTAAAGTACTGAGCCAAAAGCTGGCAGTTCTCCTTGTCGTTATAAGCCAGTTTGCTTTATGAGTCTCTGAAGTGGAGGCTTGGCGGAGCGTATTTTTTGAGGGTCTGCTTGAAGAGATGTTTGAAGAGATGATTATATTTTAGTATCATTAGACGTAGTGTCTCTGTTTACTAACATTCCGAAACAAATGGTACTGGATACAATCAATGATAACTGGCATGAACTCTCAAGGTTGATCGAAATTCCAAAAAGTATACCTGTACAGTTGATACAGTTTTGTTTTGATTCGAGCTACTTCCAGTTCAATGGGTCATTCTACCAACAACTTGATGGCTCTAGCAATCTCTGGAGATATTCTTAGCAAAGCTCTCTTCGAATTGGGTTACTTGGTTTTGTGTGAAGGTTCGTTTGGTTCCTTGAATTATCTTGGCTGTAAACTTTCTTTGTTCCAAAAGTTAATGTCAATTTTCCTTGGTCTTTTTAGAATTCCACTTCACCCAGGCTGTCTGTCTTTGGGCTATTGCATTGTCACAGTCTTCAGTTAACCACGGATGCTTCCTTCTTCTAGCGAGAGGGGCGAGTTTATTGATCGTCTTGACTACAGTCTCCTTCAGTTGGTCCCAGCTGTTTAGGATCTGTATTGTTAAGTCTCTGACATCTCTTCAAAATCACAGTTCTTGAGTCGCTCTACGTCAAATCTTCGGTGTAATCTAGTGTTTCCAGGCTGGAGTCTTATTTTGATCTTTGAGAGGTAGTGGTCTGAGTCCAGATTGGCGCTTCTTAGTACCTTCACGTATTGTATTTCCTTTTGAGATTTTCGTGAAATGGCCACATGATATATCTGGAATTCACCCAGGCTGGTATTAGGTGAAATCCAAGTCTTCTGCTTCCTTGGCAAGTGTTTGAAGGCTGTAGACTACATGAGCAACCCAAAAGTCCTACACAGATCCACCAACCATTCTCCGTTGCGGTTGGTTCGCTTATACGCCGGATAATTGCCCACTATGTTTTTGTATATTTTCTCTCTTCCCAATTGAGCATTGAAGTCATCAAGCAGAATGACGGTGTGCCTCTCTGGAAGTTTAGAGATAATATCTTCTAAGTCTTCCCAGAATTTATCAGTTCTGTCTGGATTGCGTTTGTTGTCCTGGTTGATTGGGGCATGCACATTGACTATACTGTAGCCCTTGTTTGCGCATTTGAGAGAGAGGATGGATACACGACTGCTCGGGGAGATAAAGTCGATGACTGAATCCAGTATCCTGTGACTGATTATAAATCCTGTACCTAAGTGGGGTACGTTCTTCATAACCCGCTGACCCACTCTTCCTTCGAGGATTCTGTAGCCTTGGGACTCGAAAGCATGTTCGTCCGTAAATCTAGTTTCCTGTACTGCTGTCAGTATTATGTTGTGTCGTGTTAGTCAATTAGTCAAATGTTTCAGTTTGCCCACTTTTAGCAGTGAGTTGGCATTAAATGTTGCGAAGAAGCTTTGCCGTCTTGGTCTGAGTTTACATCCGGTGATTTCAGGATGCTCCGACTCATCCTTAAAGCATGTTGGTGCGGGCTCCCCAGAATCCGAAGGTCCGCTAACGTCACCATAAGTGACAGTGGATTGGTTACCACCTGGGTTAGTGCATTTAGCGTATTGAAGAATATTCTTTGTGGGACAGTGGCGAGCCACTGTCCAAGATACTACCCAAGTTGTTAGCTTGGGTGGCTTATAATTCGGGGTTATCACCCCTAGACAGGTCGCCTTCACTACGGCTAAGGAGTCCTGTCCACCCCACTCTTCCCAGGTGCTAGGCTCCGTGTCATTGTTTACCAAAGATGTTCAAGGGGTATATATTACTAGGTCTAGATCTGTTTTAGATTTTTTTTTCTGTTTATTCATAATTTCTAGTAGGTTTCAAATTTATAAATTCTTTTCAAAATAGAAATCACCAATTTACTTTGTTTTACACATTTTTTTTTACACCAACACCAATCCAATGTTAACTATTTGTTTTTCACTATAAACTTCTCTCCCTATGAACTTTGAATTTCACATATTATTATATTACTACCTTTTTTAAATCCCACAAAGAAAGAAAACGAAAATTTACCTTTTACAACGGAAAAAATGTAAAAATAGAATAAAACTATAGAAAGTTGGACAAATAACTCTATATATTATATGCAGCAAAATGTTCAGGTCGCAGATAGAAATGTAAATACGATATATGCAGGATATATTAAAAATGTTAACAGATAAGTCAAAGAAGAGAAGAATATTGAGATACGTGCGAACGCATAGATATTCGAGAAACTTCAAGTCTGCCTGTCGGTTTCTTAAAAATTGAGTAAATAGTTTACTATAGCGAAACACTTATTTTGACATAATTTTGATAGAAAAAAAGAAAAAATATAGAATAAAGGTGACTCTACACGATGTACCAAACTTTCATAAGCCTTAATCTAATCTTGACGTCACCAATTTATGTTTATTAAAAATATCCGCTCAGACCCAAAATTATGGGAGGTATCTACCGCACGTGTTTTCTAGCATGCAAGTTAGCAGACTAACTAAATTTCAAGCTCGCTGAGAGAATGAGCTAATAAAATTCAATTTGCTCCGACCTAACATTATGGAAAGGTCTCTACCGCACATGATTTCTAGCATGCTAGCTAGCAGATTAACTAGATTTCAAGCTCGCTATGAGATTGATCCAAGCAAGGTCTCTACCGAACATGTTTTCTAGCATTCCAGCTAGCAGATTAAATAAATTTCAAGCTCGCTGAGGGTACGTGCCCATCAAACGCTTGAAGAGTTTCAACAAGAAGGATAATCTATGATCATTAGCTTATATCGTTAAAACGATAGATATCGCACATGTTTTCTAGCATTCTAGCTAGCAGATTAAGTAAATTTCAAGCTCGTTGAGGGTACGAGTCCATCAAACACTTGAAGAGTTTCAACAAGAAGGATTATCTATGATCATTAGCTTATATCGTTAAAACGGTAGATACGCACATGTTTTCTAGCTAGCAGATTAGGTAAATTTGAAGCTCGCTGAGGGGACGAGCCAATCAAACGCGTGAAGAGTTTCAACAAAAACGATAATCTATGATAATAATAGCACCATTCTAGAGTTATATTTTTAGCGAGCATTTCGGCCTGATAATTAGAGTGATAGTATAAAGTATAAATTATGCGGTTAAGTATGAAAAATTATGCCCTGCAAGTGAGTTACCTAGCATATATACAGTTTATTTCTAAATAATTGATATATGAAGATGAAGAAATATAAAATTGTTGTAGTTCAAGTGAAAACAATGAAATTCTCTCTAGTTCTCTAAAATGTAAATATCCTCTCTAAAAATGTCATGTAAAGCTTTAAATAAATACGTTTTGCTTGTAATATGTCACATCCAGCATGGTACATATTTGAGGAAACACAAAATTCAATGAAACCTAGAACAGAATATTAATTTCGCAATAAAAGTTTAAGCGCTGAATACAAAAAATAGTCAATACAAATCATTGTTACATTCATTATAATAAGGATGGTTGCAAGTTGCAACCATTACTATATGGTAATTCATACTTGGTAATCCATATCCTAAATTGAAAAATTCATTATGCTTGTACTACTATAACTTGTGAAGTTATATAACTCAGTTATATACACAGTTTACACGAATCAAGTTTCGACTATTCAGGTCATTTTCAAGTGGATTACAAATTGATGTGATTGATTTTATACCATGAGTTTTTGCGGGGAGGGGAGGTGTATGTCTGTAGTTGGGGACTTATCTGGAGACGATTGCGTTAGATTAAAAAGTTGAGAAAAGGTTTGGTCGGCTTGCTCGTTAAGGAGATTAACTGATGGATTAAGGCTTTGTTTAAAAATTTCTAATGACTTTAGGAGATTAAGCATCTTGCAATTATGCAAGATTTTCAAATTATCTATTTCGGGGAATTTATGATTACATTCTAGACCAGCGGTGGCGAACCTATCGTGTCACAACTGTATGGAGTGTCACAACTGTAACGTAAAAAAAAGTATTGGCACGCGGAAGATATAATTACTTTTCTAAATATTTTGTAAACTATGTTTTTATATTAATGAATTAATAGTATCAAATTAAATGTATTCACATAATATATCTGTATGTATTTTGGTTTAATATAACGTATTTGGTTTTGGTTTGGTATAATAAAGTTTAATGTAGAAAGATTTGTTGCTTGTTCTGATATATTTTTTTGCATAATTAAAATGAAATTGATAAACTCAAAGTAATAATAAATATACAATAGAGTTCCAAACTAATATTAAATTGTGAGTTTGGCATATACGTAATTAAGCTAAATATTAAGTTACAAGGTTTAAATAAGATGGTTCCAAACATGTAGTAGTATAATTTAATACAAGCATTTCAAACAAAGTATTTAAATGAGATATTTTCCTGTTTTTTTAAAAAAAATTTTTAATAGAAATTCTGACACGATAAACGGATATAAATAATATTCAATGGACTGAAGATTTAACCACAGTTGTGATATTTTTTGCGATTTTACCAATAAATTTATAATTTATCCAGAACATATTAGTAAAATTATTAATACAAATACTATAATCTTTGCATTTTGTACGCTTACAATCAGAAACGTTTTTCTTGTGATTCATTCATTCATTATCTGGCGCGTCAAAATTGCAAAATCTGAAAAATTAAAAAAATGGCACGCGGTCATAAAAAGGCGCCACCCCTGTTCAAGACGATGCGCGTTGGTTAGAAAATGAACTTGAATGAAGCGAAAGGCACGAAAATGTTTTGAAAAAAGAATTGAAATATTTCGTCCTGTCTCACCTACGTAAACGCTATTGCATTCCGTATAATGAATCTCATATTCGCTACGATGTTGTCTTCAGCATTAAATAATATGTGAAATAGTTTTGAAGAAAGTTTAAATGCTACTTGTAGATTTTGTTTTCGCAAAACGTTAGCTATTTCTTCGCATGACCTTCGACAGTCGAAGATCGTGTCGTGTAATGTGTACATTAGGGTGGAGCGAAATATTTTTTTTGGGTCGTGAGTGATCTAATAGTGAAAAATCGGTGCCTTTTAGACACAAATTAATCCATGCAAAATATTATTTGATTTGATTTTTAGTAATAGCTTCCGCAATGTCATTAAATTTTTGAAAAAAAAATGGTTTTTAGACTAATTGAAATTTTAATGAACAGACGTATTTTATTCTCAGAAATTATTATAACTAGAGTTTATTTTCGATACAAAACAAAATGCATGATCTTAAGTTTATAATATAAAATAATGGCGAGGGAGTGCAGGAGGGGACAATTTTTCGCGTCACACACTTAGTGACTATTGGTTCTTGTACGAATTAGACTTGCGGTAGTTATTTAACAAGTAAAATACTATGAATGGACGAGACATCAACTAAAGTTGTAATTGGAAACTGCAATAGAACCACATTTTTAGAAATAGCAGATATAGTGACATATATGGCAAACTGCATCTATTCAGATGCAGTTTGCATATCCGGCGGGCTACCAGTTCTCGAATGTGCTTCTGTCATCAGACAGAATGAGGATGCATCATCTACATGATGCATCATCTTGCAATGATGTCTGATGACAGAAGCACATTCGAGAACTGGTAGCCCGGCGCATATTAAAGTGCCGCCGAGACATGCTTCGATATATATTGATTTAATAAATTGACAAGAAATATTAAGTGAACAACCGATTATGACAAACTTGCCTGACCAAGAAGTTCAGTCTATTGTTGCATCAGGTGGTAAGGGAGAAGTGTTGTTTTTGTTGTTTTTTTTTAATGCTATACTCAAGCTGTTGAACGGGCTGTAAAATTGATGACGATAGATGCCACTTCTCAATGCACAAAAAAGTCACGATGGGTGCAATGTAAGGTGCAATGAAAGCCAAATTGGAATCACGGAACTTAATGCCTAAATTTAAGACAAAAATAGATTTCCGAGCAAATTAATTGGTCTTTTTTTAATAATATTTTTATAAAAAAAAAGTTGTATTTTTGATTAAAGGTGATTAATTTATATCTGAATTATATAGTGCGTATCATTTATCACCCATTTATCATTAAATTAAGCTTAATATTTGGCCATATCTGTACTAGACTTTTGTCATTAATTTTAAATTTTTGAGGTCAGTGCGGAGGCAGAAGATATTCATCAAATGAATTCAAAAATTATATATATTTTAACTTTAATATAGTTCATCAATCCCCCCCTATTACAACTTTAAATCTAGAAAAAAATATTTTTGCATACATCCGTGCTCCATCCACCCTAGTATACATAGCTTCGCAAGTTATTTAATATTTTCACAAAAATGGTCATGGTAAAAGCATAGTGTTTGGTTAAAATAAAATATTCTTATTTATTAATGTGGATATTATAATATACATTTTATTGTCCTGAATATATTTTCCATTTCAATATTCAATATCAAATTTATGCCGCAACAATTTTCATAAACTGTTTGTGGAAGGTAGGGATAGAAACTAAAAACTAGCATGAACTGAACTGAGCTTCCCATTGCTTGTAATATTTGATTTCGTCAGTCCAACCTATCTTTACGACTATTAATTATTTATTTATCATCATTCATAAGTTTAATATCTTCACTAAAAGAAAATGTTTGAGAAGTTTATGTTAGAATTTCACTCATAACTTAAAATGGGACAATTTATATTCCCTTTTAAATTGCTTCTCTGCCCTAAAATAGGATTTTATATTGGAGCGGGGCCAAATATATAATACAAAACTATATATTTATGTTAAATAAGTCAGACGGCGACTTAAACAATATAAACGTATACAGCGTACAGACGATTCGAGAATAAACATGTTTAGACAATAAATTTCGCAAACAATAGGATACTTTTTACTTTTCGTTTTTTTTTTTATCGTAAGCACATATCATAATAACAAGGTCTAAACTTAGCATTTCAATTTTAAAAAACACTTTGTATTAAATATAAATTAACAATAAAATTTTAATTATTCAAGTATTTTACATATTTACTCTTGGGCACTACATCACTTTGTGGGTTTTGGCCCCACGGCCAATCCTCCTCAATACAGTCCTATTCCTGGGCTGCCGTTTCCATATTTTGGACTCCGAGGAATTCGATGACTCTTCTGATGTTATCTTGCATATCATTCGAGGTCTTCTTCTTGGTCTTCTTCCATCTGGTGATTTCTCCCAAACAGAGTTTATGATTCGAGAGTGGTCACTTCGTATAACATTCCCAGCCCTTCCCAGTCAGCGACTTTTGATGAGTTGGACAATATTTGGAGAAGTATTTTGTGTTTTAAAAATAAATTAATAATAATTAATAATTACAAACTTAAAACAAACGGAACACAGCCTGAATATATAAATGGAAAGGCTGAATATCCTTTCCGGAGCTCTATAACAATTAATGAGTCTTTTTAGGACTACCAAAACAAATCTCATATGAAATTTGTAAGTTATTTTATAGCTTTCAGTCCACCTTCGTGGCAATAATTAATTAAAAAAAAACAGTCGTTAGTAAAATAATATGCAAACTCTCCATTGATACTTCCAAAACTTTATTTGAATCAAGAAAGATTCCAATCAATCATTAAAAATTGCATATTTATATATAATTAATGTTCGGCATTACATACATTTCTTGCATCTATTATTAATTGTTACAGGCCAACTAAGGACCACATCAAGATAACTATTTATTTCTTTTTTCCTTCCTCTTTCTCCAACACTCTTTCATTTTCTCAGAATGAGCTTTTTTCCTCTGATCTGACCATTTGACACCATTTGTTTTTCTGTATGTATTAGCTTCCTAAAACCTATGAATTTCTTGACTTCTTGTCTGAATTTGTCTCTGTTGAGTAAGGTCTCCTGTTTAATCTGAATTTCTTCTAAGTCCTTTTTTGTCTTGCCTCCCCATCCATTATCTTTGTCCGTTTTCCTGTTCTGAAAGAATTGGGCCTAATATTTTTCGAAGAATTCTTCTTTTCATCTTTTCCAAATCTTCCAATTCCATTTTGCATCCGGTTAAAAGTAGTGTTTCCGACCCATAGAGTACTTCTGGTTATACAATAATGCCTTAATAATGCCTTAATTTAGCATCTTTAGAAAACATTTTTTATTATACAGATTTCTCACTTTCATGTATGCTCTTTTCATTTTTTCATTTCTGATTTTAACCGCTTCTTTTTCACTTTTTATGTTTATATTTTCACCCAAATATTTAAAGTTGTCTCTTTTCTTGATGTTGCCATATTTGGTTTTTAAATTTGTTGGTGGGTTACTTTAATTTGTCATGTGTTCCGTCTTTTCGAAAGATACTTGTAGACCTGCCTTCTCAGCTTTTCGATGCATTTTCCAAGGCTTCATCTATTATTACGAGATTGTCTGCAAAGGCCAAACAATTTATTGCTTCTTTTGATTTACCCAACTTTATGTAGTTATTAACTTCTTGTTTTTCTACATTGAATTGAAAAATTCACTTTGTTTTTTACCACACTTATATTATGTAAAAATATTATATAACTTATTATTCACAGTTATATAAATTTCTACACATATCACGACTCGAGTTTCGACGTTTGACGGTCATTTTCAAGTGTTCTTGTTTTTCTTCTTCCATTTTCCATTATCTTATAACTTTTTCCAGCACACAATTGAATAATAATGATGACAAACCGTATCCTTCTCGGACTCCTGATACAATTTAGAAGAGACTAGAGGTTGTTCCAAGAAATTTAACTTTAGATACCGTGTTTGTAAGAGTTTGTTTATTTATTTCTAGAGTTTTCCTATCTACTGCAAATTCCTTCGGGGTTTTGAGGAGTGAGTCTTGGTCTATTGAATCATATGCTTTTTAAATTCGACAAATATTAGCACTATCTTTTTATTTGATATTTTTATGTACTTAATTATTTTTTTAAGGTTTAGAATTTGCTCTCGGCAGGATCTGTTACTCCTAAATCCAGCTTGATATTCTCCAATTTGTTTGTCTAATTGAAGATTTAGTATGTAGAGTATATGAAGAGCTTTCGATAATATTTTGTATTCCAAGGGTAGTAATAAAATTCCTCTGTAATTATTTATATCTGTTTTGTCCCCTTTTTTATGAAGTGGGTGAACTAATGCAACAACCTTCCAGTTTCCCGGAATTGATTCATTGTCCCAGATCTTATCGAATTTTTCTTTTATAATTGTGGCACCTAGATCTCCACTAGCTTTTAGAATGGGGCTTTGTTGTGTTTTAATTGTTTGATATAACTTTTAACCATATCGATGCTTGGTGGTTTAGAATTTTTATTTGAAGTATTATTTTAGAATTCCAGTTGTTTGGTCGGTTTTTCACAATTCAATAGTTTTTCAAAGTATGCTGCCAGTAACTCGTTTTTAACAGTTTTCTTCATTGTTAAGTGCAAGTTTTTCATTATCATTCCCAAAGCATAGCGACTGCGGAATGTCACCAGACATACATATTTTTAAGTTGCTCCTTTTCAAAGCACCTCTTTTGTGCCCTAATAATTTTATCTGCTTCTTTCTTCTCGGATTGATAGATTTTCCAATTACTGCTTGTTTTCCTGCTATACCAGTTGTTCCAGGCTTTCTTTTTTAGTGTAAGTGCTTCTTCACATTTATTATTCCACCATCTGTGCTTTCTCTGTTTGTTCTCTGGGGCTATTTCCAATGCAATATGTTTATTTGTTTCTGTAAAGTTGTTGGCATCAATATTTTCTTCCTTCAGCCTCTCCTGAAAATCACATTCTTTTTTCTTCAAAGTTTCGTTATTAATTCTCTTAGTTGTACTGGTTTGTTTCATAATTTTATGTTTTGGAATAAATCTCATGAGGATCTCAGTTGGGTAGTGATCTGAATCAACTTCCATTCCTCTCTTGACTAATGTTTTTGATTTCTTGAAAATTATATCTGGAGATGGCGACATGATCAATTTGAAACTCTCCCAAGATGGGGTTTGGAGATATCCATGTTTTTTGCTTTCTAGGTAGTTTTTTGAAGTGTGTTGACATGATTTTAAGAATAAATGACTCATATATCTACTAATCTTGAACCATTTGTGTTGGTTCTGTTGTGAGCTGGATAGCTCCCAATAACTTTTCTGAATGATTTCTCTTTACCCAATTAGGCATTGTTGATTTGATTGACTTGGCCCCATTATGATTATTGTGTTGTGCTTGTGAACTATTGACATCCTGTTTTCCAGATCTTCCCAGAAGTCTTCTACTTTGTCTCGGTTTCTTTTGTTATCTTGATTTGTTGGTGCATAGCAGTTGAATATTGAATAATATTTATTCTTGCATTTAATTGTTATAAGAGAGAGTCTTTCACTGAAGGATTCAAAATCAACAACATTTCTAATTATACTTCTGTGAACTGCGAAGGCTGTTCCTAAAATTCTGAGATTTGAGTTGGAAAGTCTAACTGCCGGTTTTCCTTTAAAAAATCGATAGTTTTCACTAACCATTGTTAGGTCATCAGCATATCTAGTTTCTTGGATGGCTGTTGCAGAATGTTGTTGCTGTTCAAAAAGTTTATCATTTGCTTTAGTTTCCCAACTTTGCAGAGGGAGTTAATATTTAAAGTTGTAAATTTATATATTTTTTCTTAAATTTCAATTTGAGATTACAAAGGTTTTCAGGATCCTCCAATTGTTTTTTGCGTGATGGTGCAAACTCTAGAGAATCCGAAAGTCTGCTTACACTCCTTTCAGGAGTGGTAGATTGGCCGTAGTTAAAACTAAGATTGTTGGTCTTAGAGTGTTTTTTTCCAGCCGCCCCTAACATGGGGTACAGACATGTTAGGATTTTTTAATTTAATTTTTTATTATATATGTTACGGTAAAAGTACGTAGTTTGGTAAATGCACACATTTACCGGTATATGTACACATATACCTTCTTGGTTGGTAAATGTGAGTTCGACTTACATTTACCAATTATTTCCGGCACATGTGTACATTTGCCTAATGTTGTTGGCAATTGTATATAGGTTTACATTAACATACACAGCGCATGGGCTGTCCGACAAGATACAGGTAATATTGTAACACACAAATACTAACTTTTTTTGGGTCTTCGTTTGGTCTGACAAATAATGAATTTCGATTGAAAATTAAAAAAAAAACAATAGTTATTTATTATACAAGCGGATAAAATTAAGGTAATTGAGCGCAACAGCACTAGCGCCAAAGGTGACACTTTTAAGAACTTTATAACCGAAATACGATAAAATATATTTCCTTAAATCATTCTTTATCAAGTGGATGGAAAATTTAAAAAGTGTGTCTGAAAGTGTTTTCCCTGCTGGTTGTAAATATATAATTTGCATTTTCCTAACAGCTTCCGTTCGCGAGATATGAAGATAAAATTGGCAAATTCGAGCAAATTTTCGCCAAATTTGGTCGCCCGAGTAGAGAGGTTATCAATATTTGTATGGAAATCTAAGTGCAGCGGCAGGGAGATGACCTGCTGAAAATGATGTCGCAAGTCGTTTTTAATTATCTGCAACCGTTATCGAGATTAGGACTTTCGCAAAAATTTTAATTTGGAATTTCGCAGTAAAAAAATGAAACTTTCCAAATAATTTACACATCGTTTTGCTCGTCTTGTAGTCTAGTTTCAGCGTGCCGAAAATAGTTTCGTTAGGATTTGTAGTTTCAGAGAGGTTTGTGAAAATCCGGACGGCGAAGACGAATAGGCGGCTTATAATAGCGAAACACCTGTTTATTTGTAACTTCAAAGCGAAATAAAGTAGAAAATCGTTTTCAGAACATCGATTTCCTCGGGTAACCAAAAGAAAATCACAACCAGATTTTCACAAAAATTCATCATTTCGTTCCAGAAAAATGTGCTTTTTCGGTTTTTTCAATTTTCGCTTTTTACATTTTTCACTTTTGTGACTAAACCGAACTATTTTGCAAAATTCCCAATGAATACTTTTTGTAGGTACATACACCCTACATATTGTGGTTCAAGTCTCATTTTATTAAAGCTTTCACCAGATATTAGCAGAAAACCTATGAAGGAAAAATTATTCCCCACGGCGTCCCCAGCGAAGGAAATGTTGTCAGGGAGCACTTCCCACGGGCACTAAAGTTCAGTAAAAATTTCATTGAAATTCTTCAAGCATTAATACATTTTTTTACAATTTTTGAATATTTTTTCGTAATCGGTTTTGGTTAGAAAACCTGATTGACGTATCTGGATTCACTAAAAATCGTCTTAATAGGTTTCACTCCAGGTGGAACAATAAAATTGTACACATTTGTTGAGAAAGGATCAGACGATGAAATCACTCTGTCAGTTTTGCAATAGTGTATTAAAGAACGAGTTGAATAAGCGCGGTTTTGCAGCACACTTCCATGTTTAGAATTAGAATTTATTCTAATGAACGAGTGCGAAAAACGCCTTATGAACGAGTTTTTTATACTATTTTTTTATTTTGCGCCGTTTTATGCTATTTCTAAATAAAAAAAATCGCCGATACATATTGAGAAAATTGTATCACACTCAGCGAGCCATAACCGCACGCATATGAATGCTGTTATGAGTCTATTACAGACGCAAAATAGAAAAAATATTTTATCAATCGATGGCAGCAGCCCCACAAACTCAAAGAGGAGCTGATGGAAATAAATTCAAAGAACTACTGCTTGAATATTGTAAGAGATTTATGAAAAAATCGGTACTTACGTATTAACGCCACCACCGCTATATGTGTACTCCGATATTGGACCGAGAGTTCGCGCTGCTGCGCGTATGTTGTCTTAATTTATCTGCCCGCTTCGCGACGGATAATCTAATCTAACCGTGGTTAAAAAAAAGTATTTTGAGTTTAAAAAATGTTTTAATTTCAAATAAAATGTTTTTTTTATGATTTATCATAAAAAAAATTGGTGTAGATTGGCGGTATTTAAAAATGTAGCGGTGGTGGCGTTAATACGTATGTACCAAAAATTCTATCAGTTCGGCATAGATCGTTGATTTTAATATTGTTATTAATATTTGGTATCTTAACGGTCGATAGCCCTGACACAAGATTTTATTTAATGAAAGAGTTCATATTTAAAAAAATTTAATATTTATATTGTACAACTACAAAATGCTCAAGATTCTACATTCTATTTCGCCCTTACAACTATTCCATCTACACTTTCAATCGTTTCACCCTCATCAACTTTTCCACCCTATTCAACTATTCCATCCGCACATACTAGTATATTAATAATATTAATAAAATAGTTTTGAAATAAAATAATATAAATTATTTCAAGTACCTACATTTTAATCTTAATATACAAGTGTATTTTATTATTTATAACTTTTACCTATATACGTTGGAAAATGTGCACTTTTACCAGTAAAAGTAGATATATAGAGCTGATCTCAGATTTAAACTCACATTTACCTATCAAATTGGTAGATGTTTACATATACCGGTAAATGTTTACATTTGCCGTTTTTGTACTTTTACCGTAACATATACATATAATATTACTGATTAATACGATTTCATAGAAATAACCTAAAATAACATACTTTTACTGCCTAGACATAAAAATAAGCAGTGTTATGCAATCTTAAGCAACAAAGCAATTAGAAAAATTAAATAATATTAGAAGCTCCATTTACAATGATTTTACGAAATGAACTAACTAAATTGGATCTAGGCATAATTCAATTTAATTTGATTCATTTGGGTACATATAAACCCTTTAAATTACACCGCGTCTAGACCAATAACTGGATTATGTACAAATGGAATTCAAATTTTGATATTCAAATGTATACATTTTGGGAGAACTCAAAACTTCAAATTTAACGCAACTTATCAAATCAAATTTCAGTAATCTATAAAACACTATAGGCAAAAATGGAAATATATTAATAAATAAAACAGTTTGTTTTTATACCATTTTTTATTATACCTATCTCATGACTAATTGTACATCTTTTAGAATGTTAGGTGTACATCAAATCAATTCTAATTTGAATTATAATACGAATATTTATCATAAATGTTTCATTGAAATTAAGTTTTATTTAATACGAGATTTTAAAAGGGCGTCGTTAAATGGCAATGATTTTAAAGGCTAATGCAGGGATTTTCTCCAAATGTATCTAAATAACGAATTAATCCTTTGGCGAAAGCTCAATATTTGTACATATCAGTACATAACATTTCTATTTGAAAGGGTTTTCCCGAAACACAAATTGAAACAAATTTGTTTTCCACAAAATAATAATAAAACCTCATATGTAGGAAAAAGCTGCGGCATACATTTTTCACTCAATTTAAAAAGAAAACACCATTGTTGAAAATTAAATTAAACCTCGCATAAAAATGTGTTTTTTCCCTTTGCTTTGTTAGCAAATAAAGTTTGTTTATTTGTTGTTTTTTTCTCTTCTTCTAGAATTAAATTCAACAGCGATTCCTCCTGAAATAAACCCAATAGTCAATAACGTCGAAGACGTCTTATATCAAAAGGATGCTGAATTCGATGCCGAATTAAGTTTCATTGAAAATGGCACCGAAGTTTACAAACTGGTGTTCAATAACGTAACTGAATCCACCACACAAGGTCCCAGCTTAGAACAGAAATTGACCGAAACATCGGCGATTCCCCGAGTGACCATCCCCATATCTACTGAGAGGCCCTGCCCATTAGATTGTGGTCCGGGTGGAGGTTGTGTCCATAGGGACCTAGAAGAACCAACATGCCTATGCCCATTAGGCAAAGGTGGCGAACGCTGCGAGAAAAGTAAGTGTCTTATCATATTAATATAACTAAGAAATTGAGTTATAACTTTATAGAAAGTAATATTTATGCACTCAAGTTAAAAATATTTGAAGAGATTAAGAGACTTATTTTACGTATATTTCTTATATTAAACAAAACTTTTCAATTTGAAGGAAACGAGATTCGTAAATAAGTATTGATTCTACAGATTCTAATGAGTTTTATCTCATTAAAATCTGTTCGCCGGAAATGTAAATAAAGAAAAAACAAAGTTACAGTATCAGCTCGTAATTGAATCTCTTAAGTTATGCAAGAATCTCCTTGCTGTTTATTCCGAAAATTTTCGGATGTAATACATTCAAGGTTTCCAATTTTACAAATAGGTACATTCGCTATCACATTACAACGTAATTTAAAGCTATATTTGCACATACAAAAATCAAATATTTCTATTCATTGGCGAACCCCAATTTGTTTTTATTACGCAAAATGGAATACTTTTCTACATGCTATGAATTTAAATATTCTAATACTACCTTTTATGACAATTATATACCTTACATGATATCAATTTTGAATTGATTAAATTCATTTCATTTTATTTCGTCACATTTTGCGAATTTCATTTATCGTGTTTAAGTTCAAAGATTCAAGTTCACTACTTACTCAGAGGTCCTTTTTTTTAATTAAAAATATAATAAAATATTTGCTTTCATTATAAAATAAATCAAATAAACTCATTACCACCAAAGTAGTTGACAAATAAATTTTATGAAAATTAAATTATTCGTACCCCCGACACACATTGGACACTGTAATACCAGTTTCAATATATTCGTGATACTTCATATACGCTAAATTAAACGAAGGGATAATTGACTAATCCAATGAGAAACGACTACGGACTCTATAATTGTTATATAACGGCATTGAACTATAAATAAAAACAAATGACTAGAAACATGTTCAAACAGCAAATGATGGTTGTTGTCACCTCCAGCATAACATACAAGTTTTTTTAGCAAATTTGTAATGTCAGCTCCAACGTGACATACGAGTATAAAGGGTTAAAATAATCCCTTGATTATTTAATTTTATAATATTTATTTTCTGTGAACATTTTTTTTAAATGATTTAACTTTCGGGTCTCTTTTGGTTCTAAAAACGACCTAGTTATATAATACATAATGGTATTATCGTATAATAAATTAGATCGGATAAGATGATAGGATAGATTATAATCACGTGATGGGATTTTAATATAAATTTCAGGAAAAAAATTAGCTCAATGGTAATGATGCGGCCATTATATACCATAATCATATTATGTTTTTACAAGATTACAAGAACTACAAATCCATAAATTCCTGAAATGATTATTAAAGGAAAAATACAAAAAATATTTAGTTCGGAACTTGAAATAGATTGTGTAAAAACATATGTCGCATTTAATTACAAACCAAATACCTACTCTGTACCTGTTCTTTTCTACTTTAAATAATAATTGGGAAAGCTTCAAAATATATATTTCAAATAATTAAATTACTTTTACAAGAAATATTATTACTTTGCATGATATGAAACGCAAAAAACGCACCAAATGAGATTACATCAGAAAAATCTGCAAACTTCAAAGCAAGTAAACAAGGTAATATTTCGTTTCGAGAAAACATATATTACAAATATAACTTTAAATTCCTTAATTTGATGCAATTTTAATGCTGAATATATCAGATCCGAATTTCCTCTGCAGTTTGCAAATAGTAGGTTTATTTAACATTAAGTAGGTTTTATTATAACACATTAACATTATCAACATTATTAACATTATTAACATTATTAACATTATTAACATTATTAACATTATTATCATTATTAACATTATTAACATTATTAACATTATTAACATTATTAACATTATTAACATTATTAACATTATTAACATTATTAACATTATTAACATTATTAACATTATTAACATTATTAACATTATTAACATTATTAACATTATTAACATTATTAACATTATTAACATTATTAACATTATTAACATTATTAACATTATTAACATTATTAACATTATTAACATTATTAACATTATTAACATTATTAACATTATTAACATTATTAACATTATTAACATTATTAACATTATTAACATTATTAACATTATTAACATTATTAACATTATTAACATTATTAACATTATTAACATTATTAACATTATTAACATTATTAACATTATTAACATTATTAACATTATTAACATTATTAAGATTATTAACATTATTAACATTATTAACATTATTAACAATATTAACATTATTAACATTATTAACAATATTAACATTATTAACATTATTAACATTATTAACATTATTAACATTATTAACATTATTAAGATTATTAAGATTATTAACATTATTAACATTATTAACATTATTAACATTATTAACATTATTAACGTTATTAACATTATTAACATTATTAACATTATTAATATTATTAACATTATTAACATTATTATTATTAACATTATTAACATTATTAACATTATTAACATTATTAACATTATTAACATTATTAACATTATTAACATTATTAACATTATTAACATTATTAACAATATTAACATTATTAACATTATTAACATCATTAACATTATTAACATTATTAACTATTTATAACACTAAAATATAGTTTTAATCAGAAGCTTGTTCAAAGGTTTCCCTTGTATTATTTAAATAAGAATATTTGTTATTCGGAAAAAAAAATTCATAACTAATGATAAATTGGGATAATTGTCATGTTTTTTGGAAACAACGTCAAATTTTTTTTTGCGATTTTTTCGGAAAGTTTTATAGCGATTTTTTCAGTTTATCCAAAAGAAATCGAAATACTGAAAATGATTTTCTAATTTATTTCGCTCTAATATTCAAAATTTCGACGATTATTCCATTGTTCAACGTTTTATCGCAGTCTTGAGCTTTTATCTACAGAATAATTTAGCCGAATTTCTTATACAACTTTTGAGATTAAAATTAGGGAAAGTGGTTTATATTTTTTCTGGAAATGAATAAAAACCTTAGTTCTTCAATGCAACGTTAGTTCCGTCGCACAGTGTTGTGTCGTATTGTCGAAAAGGTGGACAAAAATAGAATGCCTCGACATATATATTTGAAATTTTGGTTGGAAGTGTTTTTTACGTCGCTGATTACGAATCTGTTATCAAAATGTTCAAAACAAAATGGCGGATTTAAAATAGCGGCCAATTTTTTCGAAAAATATCCGTACCTAGGCGTATAATAATCCGTACCTAGCGTTTAAAAAAACGTATGCGGCCAGGGGAGCCCCCATCAGGAACGAACTTCCTAGCGAATTTAACAGAATGGAACAACTTCTCTTTTAATACTCCTTCCAGTACTCTTTCATTCTTTCACTAAAGGCTATCTCCCTTTTTTCAGTCCACTTCAGACTTTGTGCTTTAGGTTAGGTTTTCTTTTTTCTCTGAAATCACTTCCCTTTGTATACCTTGTTCCTAAATATGCCTTTGTCTATGATATCCACTGAGTCTATCTGAGCTCTTTCCAGATCAATTTTTACTTTTGTCATCCAGGGTGTAGTGGTCTTGAGGCCCTAGATGTACCTGAGGATTCTGTTGGTGAGTCTGGTCTGTGGAAGTCTGCTGATGTATCCAAAAAATTTTAATCGCCTCTTTCTAATGTTCGCTGCGATGTTGTAGAACTTCTCTGTGGTACGCCTGAAGTGAAGCTTATAGCCTTCGTCTGTAAGTTTTGGTCCAATAATGTTCCGAATGATTTTTCTTTCCCGTGTGAGGGTGTTCTTAAAGTCGGTATTTCTGTGCAACATCAATGTTTCACTGGCGCATAGCACCTCAGGTTTGATTGTGATCAGGCTTGTGTATGTTATAGTGACGAATTTTGGTGAAGGTGGACAGACATTTCTTATTGTAGATACCCTGTGTTTTGTATAATGCTCTCTTCATTTTCAGTATGGTCTTATGAACTATGAGGGTCATCGCCATCAGTGGAGCGCATTTGGCAACTCGCCTATTAGTTTTGCTCCAAAAGATGTGGTACTTGCCGTAGTCTGTGATGACTTCGTCTGTGATACGTGTATTTTGCGAGGATCAATATCGACGCTGCGCCTGCCAAATTCCATATGTGCATTTTATCCTTTTTTTTGCACTAAAAATAATCTCCGTTTCGTTCTCTATCTGTTGATATAGTTCTTTTTGTGTTATTCGAACTAGAAACAATTCTAACAAATTCCATATGTATTTTGACCGTTAAGAAAACTTCGTATGTGTCGAAATGCACATAAAGGATTTGTGTTCCCTCTTTAGTCGCTCACCAACCTTGTTAGGTTTGTAAGCGTTGTAGTGTATGAGCCAGCAAACCAGACTATTAATATCTAATTGTAAGTACCTTAAAGTGAGGAATATGAATGTGTGTATGTTAATATTTGTTTGTATGATAGATACCTATATCAGATATAGGTATATGTGTGAAAGGTACCTGCAAATTTATCTAAACTCTTTGCCTACCTCTTTGCTTTTACTTTCTTCACGCGATATGGCTCTGTTTGTAGAATTAAAAGATGTTACATACGAAATACATCTAGATCGTTTTGTAGATCAATCAGAAATCGATTGTACCATTCCTGAAATCTCAGATAATATTGAAAAAAGATATATTCTTGATGAAATCACTGGCCAGTTAAGACAGGATACTGAATTATTTGAGGAAAACAATAAAGATAACTTCTACCTCGATGAAAATACAGGTATACTAGAGCGAAATAATGATACAGTTTGCACATACGAAGACGATAGTATATTTGAATCTGAGTTTTCGAGCAGTGATGAGGAAATAAATTAAAAACAAAGGGAGTTTAATAAGTTACACAGGGTATGTGGCAAAAAATATACAGGCAGAAAGAGGAAATGTGAAGGAAACAGGCGAGAAAGCGAGATTTGAATTAGTACCGAAACCTAGAAAATATTAAAAAAAAAATGATGTACCCATTTTTGTATACCTATCCAAATCTCACAGAAGCTATTTATGCGGTTTGATTTGTGAACAGAAACGGAAAGCATTATTTGATTATTTTTGGGGCTTAACTACATGGCGTGAGAAAAAATCTTATTTAAAAAATCTTGTTCGGTTGCGTCCAGTATTAAGAAGACGTAAAACTACGAGTAACTCGGAAGATAGGCCTCAAAGACAATTGCCCTATGACTATTATTTATACGATGATCAGAATGTTACTATAAAGGTGTGCAAAAGCTTTTTTGTCAGCACCTTTAATATAAATAGTGATACACTATCAGAATGGATTAAAAATCTGCAGGATAATATAGAGGAAGGAAAGGAATTGAGATCTAAACATGAAAAACGACAATCTATAAAACTATAAAAACCCTGTTTCGAAAACTATTAGATCAACTACTGTTAAAGAATGGTACTGGTAAGTACTGGCAAAGAATGGAACTTAAATAAAGTACCAAGACACTATTGCCGCTCTAGCAGTAACAGAGTTTACATTGAAGACACTTTTGAATCAAAGTCGTCTCAAATCTCAAGGAAGAAGAGTGGTTTTGTCAAGGATAACCAAAAACTAAATATTGGTCGCAAACTGTTTAATGAGATATTGGAAGAGGAAAAGATTTCTATTTATAAGCCAAGGAAAGACCAGTGCGATTTATGTACAGCTAGAAAAGAAGGCAACATCGCAGAAGAGCAGTACACATTACACATTGAAAAGCAAATGGAGCCTACAACGCTCATATTGAAGCTAGCACTATGAGCTCATCCGATGTACTCGTCCTGACTGTTGATGTCCAATCTGTTCTCCTTTGTCCAAAGATTTTGGTGTCAGTTCAATATTATTAACAAAAACTTCAAAGTTACCAACCAAAGGTAACATTTAAATTAATAATAACAAAGACGTATACCTGTATGTTTGGCACGAAGGAGATGGAGGTGTTACGGCTAATGAATTTACAAGCTGCTTAATACATTTCATTAAGTCTCAATTAAACTATAAAAAAATAATTATTATCTCAGATGGGTGTGCTTACCAAAATAGCAATAAAGTTGTCATCATGTCATCAGCTATACTAAAGTTAACAAAGGAGACTGGCTTGGAGACCGAACAGATCATTTTAGAAAAAGGACATACTTTGATGCAAGTAGACAGTGTTCACTCAACGTTGGAGAAAAGTTTCGTCTTCCAATCTACGCACCAAGTGATTATATCAGTCGCATGAGGGAAGCAAGACCTAAGCAACCCTACCATATTCATGTTATTATACTTTCTTTAAGAATTATGAGGATGATGTTTGCCTTTGTTCCATTCGTCCAGGCAAAAGAGCTGGAGATTCGACTGTAAATGACATGCGAGCACTTCTATATAAAAATGGTAGTATCTTCTACAAGTTACGGCACCCAGACGAATGGAAAATCCTACCTCAGCAACTTCGTGCCTACAACCCAACATTTGTTGTTACTCAACTGTACAACGAATCCCAAAAAATTGATAAAATCAAATACGATTGTCTCCAGTCTTTAAAACCTTTTATGCATCGCGACTATCATGCATTTTATGATAACCTTCATTACAAAAAGTGACTTTATAACTCAATTAAGTCCGATAAATTTAGAAAATAAGCGTTAATAACTTGTTTGATCTGTAACACATGTTTGTTCGACAGGTTTTATATAAATTTTTTATTTGTTTTTTTTTAATAGAAGTTTTCATTTCTTTTTCTATAGGTATTTTTAATATTAAATGCTGCGAAATGCTGTTTGTGATGTTAAAATTATAACTAACAATTAACTGTTAAAAGGAGCTACAATAATACCTCGTTATATTTGATATTATAATTGTTAGGACGACTGATTATTTTATAGTTCTGGTTTCTGGTAAAAAAAAAAACTAATAATTTTATTGTATTTTATAATCTAAGAATACATAAAGATATCACATAGTCATAAACCTAATAACAAAAAGTGTCACATTGCCAAATTCTTCATGTGCAATGATGCACATACGTCATTGTTTTAGACGGTACTAAACCAGTTATGTGCACTTTTTGGTTAAAAAAAGCAGCGACGATATCTTCTGCCTATCGAGTTCTGTTACTAGGTTGTGCAGCTTTGCAGGCAGTATGAGAGTGTCGATCTTGAAGATATCTATGTACATTAGCGTCTTGTGTGGGAGTTTGTCACAGAACTCCGACTTTCTTTCGAAATCCGTGTACACGGTTGCCGCCTGTTGACGGGTGGATTGGTTACCACCAGTGGTATTGCTGTTATTACTTGCACGAGTCATGATTGCTTGTGTGCATTGGTGTCCAGTGCTCACCCACTGAGTTGTTAGAATCAGGGATTGTCAGTTTCTGAAACACGTGTTACAACCGCACTCACTGAGTGAACAGTAGCTGACCAATTGCAGGCGGATATCACTGTAAACGCGGCTTGGATTTGATACACTCCATTTTTTAATAATTATTATTTCTATTCATTCTAAGTAACTAGAAATAATAATAATGTGACACACGTGACATCTTCTCATGTATGAATATATAGTTTTGTATTTGTTAACTTACGTTTTTCAGTGTTTTGTATACTTTCTTGAGTTTCCATTTCTTAAAACCAAATTCAAATAATGAGTTTAATATAAGTAATGTAACTCTCGTATGATTTAAAACAAATACGTTTGAACCATTTTTTTTTCGGGTTTAGTTTTAAGGTTATAAACCAACTACGATCGTCTGTCGTTCTGCGAAAAAAAGAGAGAGCACATATTATAGAAATATACTCTGAGAGAAAGAAAGAAATAGAGAGGGCACGGTATAGAAATATACACTGACAGAAAGAGAAAGGCGCATAACGTAACACGGCGACTAACGTAACGCATTCTAAATAACGAAAGAGAGCGCGCGCGCTATAGAAGTGTATATTTTAGAGAAAGAGAAAGGAACTAACGTTTTCTGCCGAATCACTCATACCGAGAACTCCCTAAACGAACTTCGTTCCAAAAGATTTTATAAAACAAAATGGCAGGGTGGATAATTTTTTGAAATCCTATATCAGATTAAAATTTCGTATTTAGTTTTTCACCTCGCTAATCATGTATCAATTATCAGGATTCCAAAAAAACAAAATGGCTTGTATAATATGTCGTAAAAATTTTTGAAAAACTTGCGCATTAAGGGTTATAAACACTGTACCAAATACGTATGGTCCAAATAATGGTTCAACGACACATGCAGAACAGCAGTAGAAGTTAGCTTCACAGCAAAGAATGTATAGCTACAGGGCTGGAAAAATGAAGAATTAGGACCGCACAACTGAGAGACACAATTAGAAACAAGCAGAACCTAACTAAAAGAGAAAAAACTCTACGTTAAACCCACAATAGAGAGCATTGAGAATGACCAGAAAGAGAACAACATACTTAAAGTATACGGGACAGTAAATAACCGTAGGAAAGGATAACAACCACCATCATCAGTTCTTCACGACAAGAATGGTAACATCAACGCAGGAACAACCCAAAATTTACAGGCATGGAAAGAGTACTTTGACAAGTTACTCAACTGCCCTGAACCAGAGAACAAGCTGGAGAAAACACCCGTTCAACGGTAGAACCTTTCATCAATGATCCCTTATATGACGAGGCAATCAGCAGTTTGAAGAAACTGAAAAACCACAAAGCTGCTGGTTCTGATAGTCTACCAGTTGTATTACTGAAATATGGGGGTGAGAAGCTCCATAAGAAACTGAATCACCTTATCCTAAAAATAGGACGAGAGGAACAAA
Source organism: Phosphuga atrata (assembly GCA_944588485.1). Taxonomy (NCBI): domain Eukaryota; kingdom Metazoa; phylum Arthropoda; class Insecta; order Coleoptera; family Silphidae; genus Phosphuga; species Phosphuga atrata. The sequence goes on along the minus strand of OX155892.1, from coordinate 88,135,391 downwards.
TACCGGATGAATGGAAGGTAGCAATTATTGTCCCAATACATAAGAAGGGAGATAAGCGAAACTGCAGAAATTACAGAGGAATATCCCTAATTGTCCCAACTAACAAATTACTGTAGCACATTTTCTTAGGACGACTAATTCCATACGCCGAAGATATAATAGGAGACTCTCCGAATGGTTTCCGTAAAAGCAGATCTAGAACAGACAACATATTTTGTATAAAGACAATCAATAAAAAGTTTGGAAATACAACAAAAACGTCCGTTACCTTTTTATTGATTTCCAAAAGGCCTACGGCTCAGTCCACAGAAAAACAGCGTGGGAAATCATGGGCGACTACGGAATCCGCCAGAAACTTATCAGCTTGGTCAAAATGTGTATGGAGAATACAGTGACCACGGTGATGCACTGTGGCTCCATATTACACAGTTTTGAAAACAACTAGACTAAAAGAAGATGATGCGTCCTGGCTACTTCTCTTCAAAGTTGTTCTGAAAAAAGTAATTCGGGAAACCAAAAGAGCCACAACCAGATACCTTACAGATAACAATAAAAAAAACCTGCCATATGCAGATGACATAGTATTAATAGGAAGTAATCGAGGAGAAATTGAAACTCTATTCAGGAAATTAAATGAAAATGCTGTTTAAATAAGTCTGAAAATTTATGAAGAGAAGACTGAATACATGATCATGCAGTGAGGAAACATGACTACAGATCAACGCAATAACCTTACTATAGACAATATCACGTTTAAGAACAATACAAGGTTCAAATTCCCCGGTATCAATATAAATGACTGAAACAAAATAAAAGTAGAACACCAAATTAGATTACAATTACAATTCCCTGCAGAAATTACTTTCCTCCAATCTGCCATAAAAACGAAACTAAAGCTATACAACACGATCATCAGACCAGTACTGCTATACGGAGCCGAAACATGGAGTGCCACCAAAAGGGAGGAACACCAGCTTATAGTCTTCGAAAACAAAGTGTACAAGAAAATGTTCAGACCCACTTTTGACCAGGAAACTCAAAGATGGGTTCTCAGATCAAACCATGAGCTGTACAGGTTAGCCTGGGTAAATCAACCCAGGGTAGTGAACATCATGAAAGCGAGACGGCTGCAATGGGCAGGACATGTGATCAGAATGGATGCTTCCAGAATAGTTCGCCAGATTTATGAGAAGAAGATGGAAGGCTCTAAGAACGAGGAGTAGATGGCAAGATGAGGTGACTTCCGACTGCAGACAGATGGGCGTCACTGGATGGCAGGATGTGGTGCTGGATAAGAAGAAATGGAGGCAGATAGTAAGAGCGGCACGGGATCGTCACGTCCCAAAGAAGCCAACGGAGCGAGTGAGTGTACCAAATACGTATACGCACGTTTCGGGGTGCAATTCGCTAGAATTCTGAATTCCTACATTATTACCTGCGCAATAAAACTGTGACCAGTCCAGGATGTATAATACAATATTTAGAGAAAGGTTTCCCCTGGCAGTTGTCAGTCGTTTTCTGGAATTAGCATAAACTGTTATTTAATAATGTCAGAACATTCGGGATCACCGTTGAGTAAGCAGAGCTGATATCACACACTTCAGCGAGAAATTAGGTTACGCGAACATCATGTTTCGAGAAATTCTTATAACAGATTCATAATCAGCGACGTAAAAAACCCCTATGTAGGGAAGAGTTGCCAAAATCGTACTGGTTAAGACATTCTGTGATATATTTATAAGAAAACTTGTTTTTATAAGATCTTTTTTAGTTTATTTTCATTAATTGGTCCTTTCTGTTTCTCCTAGTTGCATTTTTACTACTATGTCTTCTTTATTTAAAAGAAGCTTCTTTTGAGAACTCTGCAATCAGTACGATTTGGGAAACCAGGTACCTAAATCGTACAAGTCGGTTGCCAAAATCGCACCTAACAATTGTGCATAAGGAAATTAGTTTTTTAAGTATTTTTTTAGGAAATTTTTGTTCCTAAAATTTGAAATATCGCTAAATATTAATATATGACATAATTTTATTAATATATAACATTTTACAAAATAAAATACAAAATACAAATTCAAATATATGCCATATATTTTAATAAAGTTAACATCTTGGACGATAATACAACTTATCCTCTTATCTTATCGCTTCAAAACCTCGCCGCAAGATTCATGTATCCATATTTTGCACGTCGCACGGCGCAAACGTGCTTTTCGACACAAAAAGCAAAACGTCTTCTTCGTTTAAGGATATAGCAATGTCTGGAGCGGTGGTTGTTGATGGACTCGGTTGGTCACAATTACATTTTTTATACTCTCTTTTGGAGATATCCTTTACATTTTGAAATTTCTTGTTTTTGGCACCAATCTTTATTATCTGCCTTTCCTTAAGAGCCCGAACAAATTGTTTATGCAGGCTACTAGTGAGCACAGTTGCTGGTTGAGACGCTTTTCGTTTCTTGCCAGCAATTTTTGGAATTGGTGACATTTCAATAATAAAAACATTTAAGGAAGGAATAGGTTCCAAATTTTCCTTTGCTTCATCTGTGCCCTCAATATTGGATCGAATTGCAACCTCAGGAAGTTTAACTTCAGCATCATTGCACACACTCGGAAAAAATGTATTGCTGTTTGAAATCTCTTCAACTGGTTCAATTTCATACCTTAAACAAGCACAATCGGCATCACTAAATACAAAGGGATTCATGGGTTAACAACCACTACTTTTAAAAGCATTCACTTCATTTCCAATAGTATCTGCTCTATGATAAGCAGTAGTAATTTACTCATATATTTCATATTGAGTAATGCATTGGCATGCATGATTCGTCATCCCGTGGTCAAGACATTGATCATAGAATGCAAAGGGCCCAAAAACACCAACATCCAGAGGTTGTAGTCTGTGTGTGGTAACTGTAGAAGTACTACTCCATTTGCGCGTGCCAAAATTAATGTCTGTATTTTTTTTTGTGTGAGTCGTGTGGCCGTTAAGCAATAATATAACTTTGCTGTTGAGGTCTGGTTTAACAAACTAAATAAAGTGCTGCAACCATTTTAAAATTAAGTCACTGGTTATGGAACCATGTTCTGCAACTTCAATGAAGCTACCTGCTTATGCTCCTCTACCTAGTTGTGGCGCTGCCCACTTTGGTTTGAAAATAAACATAGGCGGAACAAACATTCCGGCAGTACTAGCGCGGCGTCGCAAACAAAAGTTGTGTTGGTTTCCCTTTCACCACTAACTACCCTTCCAATTCGTTTCTTTCCTTCATGACCCACTATTTTTCCACATTTCGTTTGCTCTGTGGAAATCCACTTTCACCAACATTAAATATCTTTTTAGCATCTATTTGGTGTTATTCTATCAGTTGTGCCAATAACTTGAAAAAAATATTAATTTCTCTATTAAAACCCGTGGCACGTGTCATTGAGGTGTTTTCAGCTTGCTTACCCGAGAGATTTGAATTATAAAACCATTTCTTTCTAGCCAATTTGGATTTAAGTTAAACTTATGTTTAATATTATTTTTAACTGCTACTTAGAATGCGAGTCTTCTTATGTCAGTTATAGAAAGAGCAAAACATGACGATTCAAGACATACAATGTGTTCAATCAGTTTATCTTCAACAGCTGGAGGTAATACTTAAGGTAGTCCATTTATTTTTGTTGATTCCAAGGTTCTTTTAACTTTTCTATCAAGGTGCCTTTTAAACGTAGGTATTGGAATCTTTTGTAGGTTTTGGAATTTTGGATCGTCGGCAACATTCATTACAGCCATATTTTCTATTTTTGTATGTCTCCATGACCTTCTGCATGGCTTCTGCACTCCATTCATTATATTTCCTTTTTTCCATGCTATGAAAACAACGGACAATGAAATATAACTCTAAAGTTATTAGAATTTACATATTCGTATCTTAAATTGTACTGGTACGATTTGAGAAACTTGACTGGGTTACGTTTTATGAAACTGCCGCCTTTTTTAAGAAAATCTACATAACCTGTACAAAAGTTGCGAGGTTTTGTAAAACAAATATGAATATGAATCCAAAATAGTTTAGTGATAAAATTACGTTACTAACTTATAATAACAGGTTTTTACACGCTTGCTATCATCTATTGAAACAGACTCAATATTTACATTTCCTGATTTTTTTTAAGTCTTCTTTGTACATAAAAACGCAGGCGTAGCCATTAAATGTTTTGTTTGTAATGCCCAGCAGGGTTTAGTTTACCTAGTTAGCGTTAAATGTCAATAAAAACCTTTGGATGATTCAAAATTGAGAAGGTACGATTTAGTAGACCAATGCGCTACAGGCAACCCTCCCATACGCGATTTTGTTAAAATTGGATGAGTATTTCGAAGAAACATCCGCCACATTAAATCCGCCATTTTGTTTTTGAAATAACGTATACGTGATCAGCGACAAAAAGAACGCCTATAACCAAAATTTCAGATATATAGAATGAGGCAATATATTTGTGTCCACTTTTTCAGCAATGCATTCCAATATGCGTGGATGCGAATTTTTAAATTTTAAGCTTTAAAGGACCGTCATATGTCCTTCAATCTAATTTTGGGATGCTTACTCAATTAATGAAAACCTGAGTCTCTGTAATAAACCGTTCAAAAGTTAAATCGACGGAAAATGCAAGAAAATGTATTTTGCTAAAATCGTTATTTATCAAGTTATTGGAATATTTCGAAGTGTTTTTGAAAGTGCTTTTGCTGCTGGTTACAAATATTTAAATTGCATTGTGCTAGCTGTTTCGGTTCGCGAAATAAAATTTTATAAAATTGGTAAAATCGAGTGAAACTTGCGTGATGTTTCACTAGGGTGGAGAACTTGGAAAGTAATTAATTTTCCGAAGAAAATGTAAGTGCATCCATAGGGAAATAACCTCCAGAAAACGATTTCGTAATCTGTTTTTAATTACCTGCACCGTTCTCAAGATATCGAGATAAGTAGACTTTTTGCGGGTTTTTTCAGAAAATTATATGCTAATTTTTTCAGTTTAATCGAAAGACATTGGGTAGTAAACCCGATTTTTGGGTTTATTTGGCTCAATTATTGAAAATAACCAAGTTATCGACAATTTTTCAACGGTTTTTTTCAATTTTGAGCCGTTTCCTCTAACGTTTTCCAAGATTTAGAGACTAATCTAGTACGTCAATAACGTCAATGCTCAAAGAGTACGTCAATGCATCGATGGCTCGGTCGATGACATTATTTTGTTTAAAACCTTTATAAGAAACCTTTAAAATCAATGTAACATACGCCTCTGAACATCAGTATTTATTTATGCAAACTTCTATTGATTTCGAATACCCTATCGAAGACATTTTCAGTAGACCCGGGTCGTATTTTTATTACCAGCAGAAATCTAACCTATACTCATCATTTTAACTACATTATAGTGATCGAGACGGAAACGATTTTCTCTGCAAGGATATTTTAAACGATCACATTTTTACATTTATAAATATCGGTTAGAAATTAAATGATTCGAAATGGGATAGTAGTGGTGAAAACCAAATTAATTGTTTTTGTATTAAAATATTGGTATGTTTGGAAATACATCACTCATTATTACACCAGTTTGTTAATTACTTCCAAATGGATGAGAGAATTGTTTCACATTAAATCCGAAATTCAATCAACGCACGCCTCGTCTGTCACATTAAATATTCATACGGGTCATTAAACCCTTCATTATAAACCCCTAAACTTCCACTGGCGTGTACGAAGGTCACATATAAACTCCACTCAGAAAATGTGTTTAAAGGTAAGGAATTCTAATCTCCACTGAACCCTTTATTTCGTCTAGCACACACGCTTTGTTTTTTTGATGAAACAAAATTTGTTACTCCCTTATAGTGTTATTTTATCTAATGTGCTTTCATCCACTCCTTCTACGCTATTCATCCACAGACAAGAACCATTAGATAGACGTACTTTGCACACTTGACTCTGTATAACCCCAACATTTTTTCTCCTTTTGTTCTTGCGCTTCTGTTCTATTATTATATTAAATTTTTACACTGCGCCTCCAATTTTATTATTCCGCAGAATTTTCATTTAGCCGTCTTCTTTTAAGCTTTTACTTTGCTAAAATGTTTACCCTTAAAGAGGAATAATATATAGAATCCCTACAAATAAGAACATTTCTTGAAATGAAATCTCTTAAGAGACGAAATTCGTTTACCATTCTAATAAATCAAATGGAGTTCTAATTTAATTGAATGATTCAGGGTACTTGTCGATGTTAAATCAAATTTTCTGCGATTTAATGTGGAAGGTCGCCTTTTTTTTTACGCATTTTATTTTCTTAAAACATTTTTATTAATCAATGTTCGTTCAATAAAATGCTTTCACATTTGTACACATAATGATGCGTTGAAACGTTGATGATTTTGAACTTTAATTATAATCATTATATAGTATTACTAAATCTCATATTTAATGATGTTACTTATATTCTATATTAATTCTATAGACTATCTCTTTAAGCACGAACGGAGTTGAGAGAACGCCATTCGTTCGGCAAAGATATTAAAGTTCAATCTAATGGTGCATATTTTGATTAATAGTTTCTTATGTTATATTTTCTTATAGTTATATTCTTATTGCAAATATTATTAAATCGCAGTTTTCTTATATTATTAAATCTCAATCTGCAGCTTTTTGTATTTAATTAATAAACTAAGAGGTAAATTGTGAAGAAAAGTTCGTTATAATCACAAACGGATTATTTTTTACATAATTAAGTTTAATTTTAAAACAATTGAAAAGGAAAGAAAAGCTTATGATCCTATTATTACTAAACTCTTACAGCAAGTAAGAAGACAAATTTATTTAAGAAACTTGAAACAATTTCAACGGAGCTTTGTTTTGTCAAAATATTTTAAAATGTCGACATTTTTTTCTCATCCCAATATGGGATCAGGGACCTGCGTCACTTGAAACACTGCGGTCTATAGACCAATAGGTCTATTCTATTGTATTCCCCCACATTGTCTCATTCAAGCGAATAGATCCAGATCAAGTATTAGGTCCAGAAGTCTACATAACTTTCTATTAATCATGCGCGAAAAGAACTTCTTGACGCACGTTTTTTTAATAGGATAAATACCACTTCTCGCTGTATTTCCACTTAACCTGTGTAACGCACGCAAATATTCAATATCCCTAGGTTACTTAAAAAAAAAACAAATAAAGAAATAAAATAAACATAATAATTCAATATTAAAAAAGTGACGTGAAAGTGATTTTTTTCATTACAGAATAAAAATAACAAAGAAAAGTTTTAAAATGAGTGTAAATTATATGGTGATACCGGACACTGAGGAGAGTTCTTATGCCGAATTCACACCACCGGAGACAATTGAAAAAGCAAATTCTTCATTTTTCATTCCATTTTTTTGGATGACCCCTGGATCCCATAAAATCAACTTGTAAGATACATTCCCTCGCATGGGTAATAAAAAAAATTGTTTGTAACACTGACGGTATTGCCAATTGCCCCCTCGAGCGAATGTGCGCTCTTCGCTACTGCGCCCAATTTCGCTCTCGCGTCAAATTGACAACTTACCGCCCTAATTACAAAATATACTATTTGATTCTTCCAATCAGCTGTGATGTTGAGTTTTATACTCCTGCACGCGATTGCTTCGCAGTGGAAGATTATATGAGAGGCAGTTTGGTCCTCTTCGTTGCAGAGTTTGCATAGTGGTTCAGCTGTCCAGATACCATCTTCTGCAGGTGCTTCTTGGTGCGCAGTGTACCGTTAAGAGATACGCCACAGTTTCAATCTGCTCCCTAGACAGTTGTAAGATTTCAGCTGTTAGGGTATTAGATATGGAACCCATCATCCGTTTGCTGTGTTGCTGGCCACTTGTGCGAACCCATTGCAATTGGTGACTTTAATTGGTCTACTCTGTTATTACTTAATGGGCCTTGAGTTGACCTAGCAGCTCTCCTATGCAATCGGGAGTGTTGCAGCAGCGCCCTCTTTTCCAACTGCGTCCGCCTTTTCGTTTTCCTCCAGTCCTATGTGACTTGGCACCTACGCAAGCATAACGCTGTTGTGTTGTGTCAGACTTAAAATTTTGAAGGCACTCCCAAACTGTCCTTGATTTTACTGTATGATATGTTTGGGCGTTTATCGCATCTTCTGTCCATGAAAATATGGATGTTTCTACTTTTGTAGTTCATTTTTTAATTTTCCCGCACACATGTCTCGATTGCGAGAATTTCCGCTTGAAAGACCGTGGTTTTTCCCTACATTGCATCAGTTATGCTGCATCTAGGAGACAGTCCTCATGCTCCAGCGCCAGTTCCGCTGTATTTCTTGGAGCCATCTGAATACCAGATAGGTCTCCTTGATTTTTCTGCTTCTGTTTCAACTTTGTGCCCCAAATTGTGGACATATATGTCAATAGGTGGTTTGTGTGGTTTTAGGCCCCACGATTTGCTAAGTATTCTCCTGGCCATCGTCAACGCCATTTTGCATTTGTTGGTCGCCCGTGTGGGGTGTTGGTTACAGGTCAGTTTCGCATATAGGACTATGCCTAGATATTTGCCCTCGTCACTTGCCTTTAATTGCTCTTTGTCGAAAATTGGGAGCTTTATGCCCTCCAATTTCCTCATTTTCGTAAAAGGCACTATTCTTGATACGTAGGGGTTAATCCGAAGGTTTTCTCCCTTACACCATCCTTCTATCTCGTTCGGAGCTTTCAGCACAAGTTCCTGCATCCCTTGAAACAATGCGGCGTTATTTTTCTTAGCTGTTGTCTGCCCGTTGGGCATAAGACTCTCTCGTGCTCTTCCACGTCCTGTTCTTGGCCGTCTGCCTTCAGTTTATTTCAGGTCGTCGTTCCATCGCTTCTGTGGTCTTCCTACGCTTCTTCTGTTATTCCGTGGTCTCCATCATATGATTTCTCCGCTCCATTTATCTTCATTTCTTGCGACATGGCCGGCCCAATTCCATTTCTGCTGTTGTATTTCATTTGTAACATCCCCTTACTTTGTCTTCTCTCTGATCCAATAGTTTCTTGTCTCTCAGTGACATTCCTAGTATGCGCCTTTTGATTGCTCTTTGATTGTCCTTAGCTTTTCCATTATTGTTTCGGTAATTGCCCAGGTTTGCGATCCATAAGTGGTCATCGGTAGTATGCATTGATTGTATAGGGCGCTTTTTAACTCGAGGGTGAAGTCCAGCGCTAGAATATCTTTTATCTTGCCCCTGCTGCGGCCTTAAAGGTCTATTGTATTCCTCCACATTGCCTCATTCAAACGAATAGATCCAGATCATGTATTACGTCCAGAAGTCTTCATAACTTTTGATTCGTCGAATCATCTGTAATGTTGAGTTTTATTCTCCTGTGGAAGATTATATGAGAGGCAGTTTCGTCCTCGTCGTTGCGGGGTCTGCATAGTGGTTCATCAGTCCAGATACCCATCTTTTGCAGGTACGCATCCTTGTAGTGCGCAGTCTTCGCAATCTGCTTCCTAGACAGTTGTAAGATTTCAGCTGTTACGGCGTTAGATATGGAACCTACCACCCGTTTGCTTTGTTGCTGACCACTTGTGCGGACCCATTGTAATTAGTGACTTTTATTGGTCAACTCTGTTACTTTATGGGCCTTGATCCTTTGTTGATGTAGAACCTCTCCCCTGCAATCGGAAGCTCTGCAGCAGCACCCTTTTTTGCCTTTTCGTTTCCCTTAAAACCTACGTGACTTGGCATCCGCGCAAGCGTAACGCTGTTGTGTTGTACCATATGTTTAGTATATACCATATGTTTTATTATATATTTAAGTTCTGAAAGCACTCCCAAACTGTCCTTGATTTTACTGTCTGATATGTTAGGGCTTTATCGCAGCTTGGCTGTCCATGAAAATATAGATGTTTCTACTTGTAGTTCATTCTTAAATTTTCCCGGACAAATGTCTCGATTGGGAGATTTTCCGCTTGAAAGACCGTGGTGTGTCTCTACAGTGGAACTGTTATGCTGCATCTAGTCCACAGACTCCAGCGCCAGTTCCGCTGTATTTCTTGGAGCCGTCTTTATACCAGATAGGTGTCCTTGATTTTTCTGCTTCTATTTCAGTTTAGCCCACCAAATTGTGGACGCATATGTCGAGATGGGTCTTACTACCGCCTTGTACAACCAATGTACTATATGTGGTTTTAAGCCCCATGATTTGCCAAGAGTTCTCCAGGTCATCATCAATGCTATTTTGCGTTTGTTGGTCGACCATGTGAGGTGTTGGTTTCAGGTCAGTTTTGCACCTAGGAATATGCCTAGATATTTAATCCCGTCACTTGCCTTTAATAGCTCGTTGTAGAAAATTGGGAGCTTTAGACCCTCTTCGTTTTCTAAAAGGCACTATTGTTGATTTGTGGGGTCAATCCGAAGGTCTTCTCCCTTACACCATCCTTCTACCTCGTTCAGAGCTATTGCAGAAAGCTCCGAAATAATGCAAGGAAACTTCTGGAATGAAAGGAAACTGCATTTGTTGGCCGCCCATGTGAGGTGTTGATTCCAGTTCAGTTTTGCATCTAATAATATGCCTAGATATTTAACCTCGTCACTTGCCTTTAAGTACTCGTTGTAGAAAATTGGGAGCTTTAGACCCTCCTCATTGTTGGTAAAGGCACTATTGTTGATTTGTGGGGGTTAACGCAAAGGACTTCTCCCTTACACCATCTTTCTACCTAGTTCAGAGCTTATACTGAAAGCTCCGAAATAATCCAAGGAAACTTCCCCCTTATCAGAATAATTATGTTATCTGCATAGCCGTGGGTGTACTATTCCTTTTACTTTAACGACACAAGCAGGCAATCAGCAACTAGATTCCAGAGGAGTGGGAATAGAACCCCACTCTGTGGGCATCCTTTGATGACAGAGACTTGGATTGCGTCGCCAGCAACTATTGTTTGTACAGTTCTGCTTTGTAGCATGGATTTTATCCATTTGGCTGATGTCATGTCAACGTCATCGCTGCATCATCATCCTCATCCACTCAACTCTATCCATATCTTTTCTCTTCATATCCACGTATCCTTTTCCTTCTTTCAGATCGTCTACCTTTTTCACTATTCTTCTACCTCTGTTCCCTACACCCTTCACAGTTCCCTCTATTACCTCTCTCAATAAAAAATTCCCTCTAAACACATGCCCAAGCCACAATCTGTGTCTTTTGAAAGAGTTTTGGCTTAGGTATGTATTAAGAGAGAATTGTTTTTTGAGATAGGTAATCGAGGGAACTGTAATCGCTGCATTAATTATGGTGTTGAATGACTTATTGTCAAACGCATCCTCGATATCAAGCAAGGCTCCAAGTACCATTTCCTTGTTTTCTAGTGTGTTTTCTATTCTCACCAACAGTTGGTGGAGAGCGGATCCATACGATTTACCAGCTTGATAGGCATTTTGATTTGGATGTACGACCTCTATATCACAGAGGTCCCACTCAAATGCTTCCCAACTAGTTTCTCTAACGTTTTCAATATGAAAGATGTTATACTGATAGATCTATAATCTTTTGCCTGGGTGTAATTTAGACGCCCAAGTTTTTGTATAAATACCTTTTGTGCCTGCCTCCAGGGGGTCGGTACGTAACTCTTGATAGACTTGTCCTAAATAACTTGTTCAGTATTGGCACCAATGCTTCTCTTCCCTGCTATAGTAAGGCCGGAAAGACTTCATCTGGACCATGTACCTTGTATCAATCAAATGAGTTTATAGCCCATTCGATTTTTACTTGTAATGATCCTTTTGGTAATATTCCAGTCCTGCAGTCCTCTCAGTATTGAATTGATAACATGAAAGTCCAAGGTATTCCTTGTTGGTTCAATTACATTGCAGCCCGGAAATTCAGTTTGAAGAAGAGTCTCCATGGTTTCTTCTCATGTAGGCTTTTTAATCGTGCCCACGGGATATATTGCATTTTTTGTAAAGAGCCTTTGGAGTCTTGCCGTTTTGGACGTGCTTTCGCCAACCTCACATTCTCCCTCGCTTCCTCCACGAGTCCCTTTTACCAGCCGAATAAATTTATTATTTACAGTGAGAGCTGTCGTGTATTCCGACCAATCCCCTGTTTTTTTTAGCTCTATTATAGAGGTTTCTTGTTTTACTTCTTTTCTGTTCAAGTTCTTTGCTCCACCAGGTTACTTTCCTCCTTGAGGAGGTTTCGCTTTCGGACAGATATCATGATATGACGTTATAATAGCGTCCTGAAGTAGTGTGTAGGCTTCCTCGATATCAGGTGAACTGGTTATAGATGCTCGTATTGTACTAGTAAGCGACTTCAGCTCTTCCTTATACTGCTACCAGTCAGTTTGACGATAAATTGTCGACTTAAAGCGCATTAAAATTTGTCCATCCGGCATATATTCATCAACTCTTTTATACAAATAATATTGTACAAATATAATAATACAGGGTGTCTCAAAAAGAATATACGTATTACAATGTATAAAGGTAGCGACACACTGGTCCCACGTACGCAACGTATGCAACGCATTACGATATCTGGACTCTTGATTTTAGATGAAAAACTATGCCATAGAGACACACTTATCGTATGCAACGCAATCACACGCCTCATACGCAACGTCGATCTGGTATGTCCAGATCGGCGTGGGAAGATGGAGGGGATGTTCGTACGATATCCACGCGTGGGATCAGTGTGTTTCTAGAACGTATGCGTAGCACGTCATAAACAAATAGACTTTTGATGCAAGCGTTCTGTTGTCAAATGGGAGGAATGTTAAAATGGGAGATGAACAGCTGATGGATTTAAACTGAATTTAAGACATGCGAAACTGTAGCTTAGACATGCTCAAACTGTATCTTAGGCACGCGAAAGTACATAAAGAATCGTTCTTCATCATATTCCAGTTTCTGCATTAATGCATGGTATTCTCGAACTTTTTCTCTTTGTTTATCTCATGAACCCAATATCTTCTCTGTTGGCGTGTTTTTGTGGCGCGGAAATATTCATTTAAAAATAGTAAACTCAATAAATCATCTTCAAACTCGCTATCAGAAACAGAAAACATGAGTTACAGATGCACTAGTGCACCTTCTGAGAAATTACAACAGCGTCTGGTGCAAAATTTACGTTGCATATGCGGGACGAGTGCGCACTCCAACTCTCCCACGTTGCATCGCATACGTTGCGTACGTTATTTTGTCGAAACTATCGATCGCTGCGCCTCCGCTCGGCTATTGAAGAAACGAATACTTAGTCTAGTTTATATTAATAGCCGCTAGAAGCTGCGTAACTGTTCTGTTACAAGCTCTGCGTCCTAATGACAAACGCAAACGTGTGGCATTTTGTAACGAGTTTCATGATACTATTGACAATGATAACACTTTCGCAAAACGCATCGCGTTCAGAGATGAAGCGACTTTCCATGTTAGTGGTCAGGTAAACAAACACAATGTTCGAATTTGGGGCTTACAGAACCCACAGGCATTGCACATGTACGAGATTTGCCCAAAGTCAATCGGTGTGATATTGTTCGTGTCGCTGATGGAGGGCATATTGAACATGTGTAATCTAAACTTGAAAGGTTCGTAAATATGTGTGTAAAGTTTCAAATTCGTATATCTTAAAGTTTAATAAATATATGCATGCGAAATACGTATAATTCCTTTTTGAAACACCCTGTATAATAAAACTCTTATAACATATGATAACTATGTTAGTAAATGTTTGCATCCATTTATAGATTTCTATAAATGCTTTGTATTGGGCTTACAGACAAACAAATTGCCACTACAAATTGCGGCGTAATGCAATAAATCGCGTGAATTGTTTTGCAGAGAGTCGAATTCCAATCCAATATACCGGATTTAGAGAAATTAGAAACTACTGAAATTTAAGGTAACTGTTCTGAACGTTACAACTACGCTGCCTTTAAATTATTAGTAACAATTATGTATTAAATAAATAATATTCTTTTGGAATCAAACAATCAATCTGTTGCAAAATAATGAAAAATAAATCACAGATATACATTTAATATGTCGTTTCGCCTCGGATTGTATCTCAAGGGATGCTAAATTGTTTGTTTCTTTGTAAATAATTCGTTTCTCGTAAATCATTTCAAACATCTAATTTCCCCCAAGATTTTCGTAATAAGTGTTTCTTTTTGTTGAATAAATTACCTTTGGAACAAAAATCAAGGATTTTAATTGAATCATTTAACAGGTAGAAAAGCGTCTTGGCCGATAGCCTTTTATATCTATTTAAAGAATTTAAATAAATATATCTGTTTCAGTTTATGTTATATGTCGTATTAAGTTAAATGTCCTTAAAATATATAACTTAATAAAATAAGCAATGAAATCATCATATGTTGGCTTCGCTTTAATTTCGAGATTTTTTGCTAATTAAATAGGATATTTTGTTACTAGGGCTGTAGGTTGACAATTGGACACTAGAGCGAAATTGGGCGTACGAACGAAGTGGGTGCGCACATTCGCTCGAGAGGGAAATTGTCAGTACCGCCCGTGTTGCAAACAATATTTTTTATTACTCATGTGAGGGGATGTATCTTACAAGTTTGGGATCCAGGTGCCATCCAAAGAAAATAGAATTAAAAATGAAAAGAATTTGCTCTTTCAATTGTCTCCGGTGGTGTGGATTCGTCATAAAAAATCTCCTCAGTCTACGGTATCACCATAGAATTTACACTCATATTAAAACGTTTTCTTTAATTTTTATTTTGTAATAAAAAAAAATTCGTCACTTTATGTTAATTATATTTACGTAATTGTTTTTTTAAATAACGATATTAAATATTTGCGTGCGTTACCCAAGCTATGCGGTAATACAACCAAAAGTGGCATTTCTCGTACTAAAAAACGTGCGCCAAGATAGTACTTTTACTCGCTGCTAGGTCGCTGCATTTTATTTTACGGTCAAGTGGAACCCAAATTTTAAAAATATATAATATAAACATTTATTTGACTGGTAAAAACCTTGGTGCGATATCCATGGATGCTATGACTTCTTCGATTTTACCTTTTACTATATTAAAACAAATAAAGAAAAAAATATTTTATCTACTCGCACACCAAAATGAACACATTAATATGTAAATTATTGTTGATTCGTTGCTATTATTATAATCGTGTTTAAGTATCCAAATCGTACGTAAAAATCTAATGTAAATCAAATCTAGTTTCATTATTAAACGATTTCTTTTATTGTTTCTATAGCAACATAGTTTCTATAGCAAAGAAAAACATAGATGTAATGAAAATAAATGTTGTATATTGTACGTATATTAAACTATAATTATTTTTTGATATTTTGAATCAAGAAGTGTCGGCTTCTCAGTCCGACTTTTTCTGGCTCTAATATAGCTTAACCCAACCATAACCTAATATAGATTAAAATGGGGCTAACCTAGATTACATCGACAACGACCAAATAGTGTCCCCGTGATTGTGCGTTTTTACTAGGTAGCAATTTTTGTAACGGAGGAGCTGATCGTTGTAACTTTCTCCTGTCAGTTATTTGAAGTATTTTGTCTGTCAGAATAACAATTTCTTAATACTATCGGTAAGAAACAATTATTTTTTTGTAGATTCAACATTATTTTAACATTCGTAGATTATAGCATATTTTGCAACTAGGGCGGTAAGTTGGTCAATTGATCACGAGAGCGAAATTGGGCGCACTGCACATTCGCTCGAGAAGGCAATTGACAATACCGCCCGTGTTGCAGATAATATTTTATTACTCATACGAGGGGACGTATCTTACAAGTTTGAGATACAAGTCAGTATCTCTCCTTGAGATACAAGTCAGATACAAGTCAGTATCTTACAAGTTTGAGGGGTCATAAAAAAAATAGAATCAAAAATGGAGAATTTGCTTTTTCAATTGTCTCCGGTGGTATGGATTCGTCATAAGAACTCTCATCAGTTTCCGGTATCACCATAGAATACACTCATTTTAAAACGTTTTCTTTAATTTTTATTTTGAAATGATAAAACATATCTGTCACTTTCACGTCACTTTTTTAATATTGAGGTCTTGATTGTGTTTATTTTGTTTATTTTTTTTTAATGTAACTTGGCGATATTGAATATTTGCGTGCAGTACCCAGGTTTTGTGGTAATACAACAAAAAGTGGCAATAGACGCACTAAAAAACGTGCGCCAAGATAGTACTTTTAACGCATGAGTAATAAAAAATAATGCATGAACACGTGTGCGAAAGGCTTTTGTGCACTCATTGCGATTACAAATTTAAACAATGCAACTCAAACAGAAAAGCTCTTCTTCACACACTTGTATCATAAACTTCTATTATGAATCACCCAAATATATCCAATGTATCGTTGCAAAGTAGATATATTTGACTAACTAAAATGAAAAGATTTAGCGAAAGTAATCCAATTCATCGTAAATATAATTTTATTGTCACTATTTTTCGAAATATTACGCTTCAGAAATGGCTTTCTTATCGGAAAATTGAAAGCTTTGTTACATTTTTTTTCTTAAAATATCTTTCTCTATGAGCATAGATATAGCCAGTAAGACCATATTGGTCATAGGTCATAATATACGTAATAACGTAATGTTAAGCAAATCTACTGAAGCAAGAATTTTGAGAAAACATTCTCACAGCTTTGAATTAATTAAATAAATTATCAAATTCATGCTAAACTTTTACGATAAAATATTCTTATACATTTATTACCACGTTAAATAAATATTACAGCCAGAAATCCTTGCGAGCATAAAAATGCTCGTACCGAAGCATTAACCGCAAGAAGAGCAAATCCATTATTTCCACAATTTCTTCTTTCTAGGACATACATGAGAGCCGATAAATCTATTCTAATTCAGCGTTATCCTACCCCCGTTTTTTATTTGATTTCGGATTAGGCATATAAAATAAATGATGCTTGACGCAAACCCTATTCCCAAAGACTGATGGAAATCGTGCAAATCGAAGTTATCCCCGAAAAAAATCGTCTCCTAAATAATATCACAAATACCTCAATAACGGCGTAATAAAACGTAAACCATTTTTTCGAAATGGAAATAATCCGAAGCTATTATTAAGTTTTAATTAAAAATCAATCCTACAGTTACAAGCACATGTTTCCCCCTTTTTTATGGCCGTTTCGCCCGTTCCGTTATGAACCGAGTCAATCTTCGAACTCCCTGCGCGCCGATGGAAATGGAATTCATTTCCTGCATTCCCAGCAGGGGAAAGTTTTTCCACAAATCCGAAAACTAGTTCCAGACCTTCACAATATGAAAAAGCTTAATTGAGTTGCTATTATGTATTTTCTCGCATATATTTTGAACCGTCGCATTTGCCAGGAATATGCATTAATAACGCTAATTGAACATATTTGGAAGCCGGCTACCTCTCTCATATTTAATTGCTATTTGCTCACAATATTACAACCCCGCAAAATTACGCTTCTATTGCATTTTGTGTACCTTCATTTTAGAAATAATTTCATACAAATTCCATACCATCCACATATAAAATAATATTATGAAACTAAACATTGCATTGCATTACTTGCGTCCAATCCATATCTTCAAGACATATAAAAAGGATACGAATCAAGGTAACATGTTGTGGTAAATTAGAATAATGTTCATCTCTGCGATTCGTAAATGAAATAAATGAAGTTATATCATAAATAATTGATTGACTAATAATTAATAAAATTATAACTCATTTTAACATTTACATTTCCACTACCGTTTATACTAGTTATATTTTTCAATGTATAAGTAAACTAAAAAAATGATATTGACAAAGTTACTCTTTAAAAGAAATTTTCTTCTAAAGGACTATAGTGTGTACGGTAGGAGAACCAATTTTCTTGACAATTCATGATGAATGCGGCCGCAAATTCCTGAATTGGCGCAAGCTCGTTTATCTTATGTCCAACACTTCGAGATATTTTATCGTCATATCATCAAGATTGGCAAAGAGAAACAAAAATATATTCATTTTAGCCTGAAAAGCTTCATCCTCGACATCAGACCATCCAATCAGTTTGCTATAAATATTGTGTTTTCAAATTATTGAAAACAGTAATAAGCATTGTATAGGAGTGATATACGAAAGACCTGCTATACTGTTTTCTCGTAAAACAATGATTTACTCCTTTGACTTATTTTCAACACTCAACTTCTCGATTATTAATGATAATATTATAGTTGCAATGTAAAATGTAGATCTATAAATAAAATGTTTCTGTATTGCAAGCTATTCCAAGCAAGCTATTGTATCAGAGGACTCCATACGCCGCCCGTTGTTCAGACATAAAATTGCAGTTTGTTCACTTAAAAGGTTTTCTTAAATTAAATCCTCTGAGAAAATGTAATGTTCCGCTTTCTTAACTATATTTTGTATTAGTATTGAGGCGCGAGTAATTCTGTAAGAATATTGATCGCATAAGTAAATATATGTCACAATTACCTAGACTAACAGCGGAGGTAAATATTGGATAAATTAATTGTACAAACAATGTGTGTTTGTTCTTATTATATTTATTCTTGTAAGTAGAATTTTCACTAACTACACTGCAAACCTCACACATCCGAATATTTAAATTTCAAAATAATTCAACAAAAAATTAATGAAATTATTTTATTAATATTATTTGTTGAGGCCATCTAGGACCTCGTTAGTTCTTGTTACACTTGGCAGTTTGTGTCGTTTTCTTCCGAGGTCAGAATTCCCTCATTCCCTGTGAGTGGGCCAGCTTGGGCTCCGCTGTCCACGTGGTACCTTGTACCAAGTTGGATTTTGGATTTGTGCATAAAAAAAATGTTGATGAAAGCTTTAAGGAATTCCTAAATACTAATCTCATTTGTAATCTCATTTGGACTTAACCATATTTTGCCAGAGGAACTAAAACTAATTGTTATTAAACCTGATGGAAAACAAATGGATAATAACGGCAAACATCGAGGAGGGTAAGAAGTTGCGAGATCTGTATTGGGCTTGTTGCGGAGTGGGTAATCAGCATCTTCGTAATCAATATAAAATAAAAAGCGTCAACACGTAATAAATGTGAGTATTACAAAAAGGTCCTACTTCTTGAATACATTAAATTGAGAAGAGGCTTGAAAAATTATAAACCAAAATTTGGGTAAATACTCTCAACCAAAACAAATTTCCCTATTAATAAATAAAAACAAAATAGAGAAACAAAATGAAGTCGCAGAAGAGTTAGCTACTTCTCCGAAATTCCGCGTCAATATATTAAACGTGTTTATCCATCACTATCCTGGCAATGCACTAAAGCAAATACTACAATGTCAACATTCTTCTTTATGCCGCCTATAGGTAGCTGATATACATAATATTATTTACAAAATCTCTTTAAAGAACTCAGCAGGCATTGACGGATTTTCAGTTTACACCATATTACGTATTTTCACAGCTATCGAACAACCGCTAGTGCATTTTTATAATAAATCCATAGAAGGAGTCTAGCCATCAGTTTCAAAAGTCGCATTGGTTGTGCCACTACATAAAAAGGCAGACCCTCAGAATATAAACAACTATAGACCAATCTCGTTAATATCTTTATTCTCAAAAAATTTTGAGCGCCTCATATTTGATCGCATGATGATATTTTTTAAATAAATATTAACTGTTATCAGAATGTCAGCATGGATTTCGACCAAATAAATCGGTTGAAACTGCTGCCAGCAGTCTCGTTAAGTTTGTCAAACAAAATCTGGATGAAGGAAACCTATGTTGTTGGACTATTCTTTGATCTATCCAAAGCATTCGATACTATCAATATTGATTTTATAGTTGACAAGATGGAATGTTACGGCTTTCGAGGCACCTTTTCAAACCTTCTACGATCATTTTTGACAGAGCGAAAATTAATTGTGAGATTAAACAACTACATCTCTAACACCAAGGATATCGGAATCTGTGTGCCACAGGGATCTGTCTTGGGACCACTTTTATTTTTACTATTTATTAATGATCTACCGAGTTGCATAGACGCTAAGACCATCATGTTTGCTGATGATACATCAATTGCTGTTACTGCAAACAGCATTGATGAATTGAAAATACAGGTGGAAATCATTATCCATCAATTCAGTAAATGGTGCCAGAAAAACCTGCTTATATTTTAGCAAAAGAAAAACCATGGAGAGGAACATTGAAATTCTAATAAATAATCAACGCTACAAACTGTCAACTACTACCAAATTTCTTGGAGTACAAATTGATAACAAACTTACATAGTCTTATCACTTGCAAACTTACATCTTATCACACTGATATGGTTTGCAAGAAACTATCAAGAGCTTATTTTATAATCTCTCAAATGAAAAAATCGATGGATACCAATACAATTTTAAGTCTTTACCATGGAATTGTATATTCACATTTTGCATTTAATGTTCTGCTTTGAGGAATCTCAAGTACTGCTAAAAGATGCTTCATTATACAAAAAAGAATAATTCGGCTAATTTTTAATTTAAAGTCTAGGCAGAGTTGCAGAAGTTCATTCAAAGCCAATAATTTATTAACCCTACCATTGATATTTATTTACAAATGTCTGTGCTACACAAAGAACAATATACATAATTATAGCACTGCACCTAGTTCGCACACATATCAAACAAGACATGGAACGCAATTAAGACCTCTACAGCATAAGTTAGCATTATTCGAAATTTTTTTTTGTATTGGCACTAAATTATTTAACCATCTAATTGATGATATTAAATGTAAGCCACAAAAGCAATTTAAAGTAAAATCAAAACTTTAATGACTGAAGGAGCATTCTACTCAATTGATGAATTCCTTCAACAGTAATAATATTCTGTAAATTGTACGCAAGTCTTAATGTAATTTTAATGTGTTTATTTTAATCAATTTTGTTCTTTGACCATCACATCCACATCATGGTTTGTATGTATATGTATTTCTCTATTTATTATGTCTGTATTATTATTATTCAAATACTATTTTAATTATGAAAACACCGGCTGTGCAGGTGCCCGCTCTCATGGATTCTTTGGTTGTATCGAAGGCTTAAGAGATGGTAGCACCCATATTGTTCCGTGATTTATTTAAATACGAACTTATTTCCTTATTGTATTTTTTTTGTTCTAAGTCTTATCAAAATTTAAAACTGGTGTAGCTAATTTTCACACTTATTGTAAGATATGAATTCTTTGTAAAATATTGAAAGAAGCAGTTGAAAAATAGAAAAAGATCTATGAATTCTCGACAATATCTAAGTGTCATACACCGCGGTATCGAAAGACAAATTTTCTTCTGGGAAATCCCGGAATTCAACATTCATCTCCTGTTTAAAGAATCCGAGCTGGCTCAACCACGTGGTGGAACCTTCGATCTCTGCAGGTCCAGGTATACACCGGATTGTTGAAGTGCTGAGTAGGTCCTTTGTACACTAGTGTTTTCATTTGTTTGATTTTCCGCATAGAATTTTCAAATATTTTTTCCCATAATCGTACGCAAGTACACAAGGTAATGGCTATTTACACGCCACACCAATATCGTTTTGCGGAAGAGCTTTCTATTGAAGGCCTCGTCTGGTTTTAGATGCAGTATTTTGAGGTCTTCTTTGGTATTTATAAACCAGGGCATTGTGGTTTTGTGTTTGGAATAAAAAAAGTGAAAAATCTGTATTGTCAGCCTGTTTCCGTCCATTCGTTTGAGATGACCATAATACCATACCCGCCTCTTACGGATCGTTTGTGTAATTTTCTCTATTTCACTGCAGCCTTCCTTGTTGGGTTTTTTATGATGGATGCCATTCTTGTAATTCGATCCCATTACACCTCTAACGATTTTGCGCTCTTTCTTCTCTAGTTCTTCGAAGAAGTCCTTTGTTAGCATATAGGGATAGGGTTTCGGCTGCATACATACCTAAGTACTGGCTTCAGAACAGTTTCATATTGACGAAGTGTGGTATTTTTGGACAGGTTTTTAGTTGTAGATTGAACGCGACGTTTGCTAGGCTATTTTGTGTTTGCGTACTCGTTCCTTAACTCGTTTCGTACTCGTTTGTGCTTCTTTGTCCAGTCTACTATTCATGATTATCTCTGCCATGTTCTTCAATATTTCCACTCGGTTGATCCTCCTGTATTTTGTCTGCAGTTTTGCTGGGGCATCTTTGATGTTGGCCATTACCTCTATTTTTTTCAAATGATATCTGCAAGCCAGTTTGTTCCGCGATTTCTTTTGATTTGCATCCTAGCAGTTTCTATGTCGGTTGACAGAATGGCTATGTCATCAGCGAATGCTATACAGTCAACCACAATTCCCTTGGATTTTGTTCCCATTCTCATAGGGCTATACTCAGCTTCTAATAATTTTGTTCGCCAGGTCCTAATGATCTTTCCTTGAACGCAGTTAAAAAGCATTGAAGATAGCCCGTCACCTTGTCTGACTCCCGGTTTGACTTCAAAGGAGTCCGATAGACATCCTAGGAACTTTACTTTGGATTTTCTTTCATATAGGGTGGCTCAAATTAGTGCCACCAGTTTCAGGTCAACCCCAAATTCGTTGAGGATGTTCAGCAGGACTCCGCGTTATATTGAATCAGGCCTTTTTTTCTTTGAAAAGACCGACTCGTGCGGTTTGTACCTGAGATTGCAATATCTGATGATCGTTTAGAGCACGGATAGCGAACCTATGACCGGCGGGTCAGACACTGACCCACACAGGTTTTTTAAGTTGCCCAGGCATTTTTTAAATGACCCCAGATTTTAAAACTTTTATTATCTTCTTATTAAAGTTTCTCACCACAAAGGTATGAATATTAAATATATGAAAAATATTTTTTCCAATTATTGTATTTGAAATATGTTTATCTACTTATTATAATCGTTTAAAAAAATGTCCAAATCGTGTGTAAAAATCAAATGTAAATCAAATGGAGTTTCATTATTAAACGATTTCTGTTTGTTGTTACTATGACAACAACTCGCGTCTGTAAACAAAAAACATAGACGTAGTGAAAATTTTCTGACCTGTGTTAAAATTGAATTAACTTTAAGTCTCGGCCCCTCAGTCTTTTTTTTTCAGTATTGGAGGGGGAAATGCTTTATGCGCACCACACGTGTGTGGTAGTGTGGGAGTCTCCAGTAGCCTGGCATACCCACTAAAAACCCCTCCTTGCCTGCTAAGACAGCTCCGTTCCGTTTTCCACATTATTCTCAGGTAGTCGCCGGCTGTTTCTTTGTTGTTCTTTCATCTCCTTTCTTTGGCTTCTGCTTTTTCGTCTGTTTCTTTTTGTTTCATGACTTTTTCCATGCAAGTTTTCGTTGCTTTCCAATTTTCTTTTCTATCTAACATTTTTTGGACAAGGTTTTCGCTATTTATTTCTCCTATTATTATTCTGAGCTCCGTTCTTTCTCTTTCGAAGCGTGGGCATTTAAACAATGTATGCTCTGCTGTGTCTGCTTCTCTGTCGTACATGCAGGTGTGTGTTTGTCTTGAAGGTGTGTGTTTGAAATACCATGAAGCAACCGTGACCTGGGAAGAGTTGCATCATGAAATATGTTATATTTCCGTGTTTTCTTGTGCTCCATGCTTTTAGGTTCCGTATAAGTGTTTTCCTCCATTGAGCTTTGTCTTGGGGACTATTCCAGCTAATTTGCCATGCCTCGAGGGTGTTTTCGCGCTCCTCTTGCATTATCACGGTTTTGTGCGCTTGTATTTCTTGTGGAACTTGTGGAAGTTGGTCGCTGTGATTCGTTTTTCTATCTGCGATCTCTTCTTGATCTGGAGTTCTATTGGTATAACTCCGGCACATGCCGTTGCTGCTTCTGCCGATATCGTTCTGTATGCGCATACTACTCTTAAGAGGGTTCTTCTTTGGCACATTTTCAACTTTTCTCTATATTTTATTTTTTGCAGGCCTTTTTCCCATATAGTTGCCGCGTATAGTAGGATGGACTGCGTTGTCAGGGCCAGTACTCTTCTTTTGCAGTAGTTTGGACCACCAAGGTTTGGTAGTACTGCTGAAAGTGCTTTTGTAGCTGTGTCTGCTTTGTCTATTGCGTATTCTATATGCTTGTCGAAAGTCATTCCGTAGTCTAGCACTACACCTATAGTCAATTTTTTTTAAGAATGCAGTACAGGGAAGATAGGGCTTATTTGACCTTGTTCTCTGATTGGCTTAAATCGAGGAGAAGTTCACACCGACGATATTTCTCAACCTTTTCTCTGCTCATCTCTCTCTTTTCACAAACATTTTCAGTCACTGGCGTAGAATTCGGTGATATGTAATTAAATGAATATAATACTAATATATATAATTTCTAAATATAATAGAACGTTAAATTATACTACGGCTAATAAGTACTATATTATACAATAATGTTTCATATTCAATTTTAAATTTAGAGATAAAAAAATTAATTATTCTAAGTATATTTTTTTCGTGCGCCAATGTATGTTGAGCTGTTAGTTGTCAATGGCTGCCGTGTCAATTAACAATTGTCATCTGATATGTTTGTATCATTTAGATTTTTTACGTTTTTCTCCATTTATTTCTTTGTATTTTATTACTAATGTTGCCATTTGGTGTACTTAATAGATATTCAATCAATCCACTAATAAATTACGAATTTTATATTCAAGTAACTATATTTGAATTTAGCGCCAAATTTTGTAACTAGATTTAACATTTGTGAATGTGTAAATCAGGTTTCTAGTTACTGCATTCTTAAAAAAAATGGACTATAGATACTTGCATACGTTCGTTGGTTTGATTTCATGGTCTCCAAATTGAACTTTTCTCTGCGTTTCCTGTATCTGTTTGAGAAAACGACTGCTGTGGTTTTTTCAGGTGCGACTTCAGGTTTGTTTGTTTCCATCCATTTGCTTATGCATTTCAGAGTACATTCGGCTTTTCTTATAATATCTGCGGTTGTTTTCACCTTTTATGCATGCGCATGAATCGTCTGCAAACGCATACAGTTTAATCTGGTCCGTCTGGGGCAGGTCGAGTACGTCGTCATATAAGGCCCCTGTCTGGATTGGTCTGGTTCTAACATAACTTAATCTAACCATAATCTAATCTAGATTAAATCTACGTTTACCTAGATTACATCGACAACGACCAAATAATGTTCCCGTGACTGTGCGTTTTTACTAGTTAGCAATTTTTGCCACGGAGGCGCTAAACGTTCTAAGAAACATTGGTTTTATTCAATATCTTAAGCAGAATATTCCACATCCTTTAATTGGATTTCATTGTATAATACTTTAATTCTATAAGACTTATTCATTGATATACATTTTTTGACTATGACCTTTATTTTTTGCTATCCACTTCCAAAGTAGAAGTTGTAAAACAAGAAGGAAACTTGAATTTTGTAAAAGCCTTTAAAAGTGATAACAAAAAAAGTAGTCTTTGACATCCCTCCTCTTTTCCGTGATGTCATTGACCTGGTGACCCACGACCTAGTACGTAAAATATAATGAACAAAATTTGACCCACAGCTCAAAAAGGTTCGCCATCCCTGGTTTAGAGGTTGTGGATCTGTTCGGCATTTAAACGACCCTTTCTGTACCCCCCTTGGTAGCCGGCTATTTGATGCTCTACTTCAGCTTCTAATCTCTCCAGGATAGCAAGTGAGAGAATTTTGTATGCTACCTGTAAGAGAGATATACCTCTATAGTTTTTCATGCTGCCTTTATTGTGTAGTGGTTGGATCGTGGCTGTTTTCCCATCTACTGGAAGGATTTCTTGTCCAAACTTGTTCTATTTGCTTCTGCAAGATTCCAACTGCTTCTTCAGGAGCATATTTCCAAAGTTCTGCAACTACAAAGTCTTTTCCTGGTGCCTTATTGTTTTGTAGTACATCAATGTGACGTTTGATTTCATCTTTGTTTGGTGGTCTCAATTCTGCGTATATGTGAATGGGTTCCTCGGTCTTGATGGGATTTTTGGGTTGATCGCAATTTAATAGGTTCTTAAAGTAGTCAGCTAGGATGTTACAGTTTTCTTCATTTGAGGTCGCCATTGTACCGTCTTTTCGCTGAAAGCATAGCGACGGAAGTTTATAGCCCGTAAGTTTCCTTTTGAACGATCTGTAATACTCTCTGGTGTCATTTCTGTTCGATTTTTTGGTCGATCTCCTCAATAAGTGACTTTTCATATATTCACTTCTCAACTCAGATTTCTTTAGCTGTATGGGCTCGTTGGGCTTTGTAGGATTCCCAATCAGATTGCGATTTTGTTGAATAATTTTGTTTCCATGCATCGAGCCTTTTTTGAGAATTCTGTGGTCGGCGTTTAAAAGGTCATAAGTCGTATAATATCTAAACGGTACTTAAATCTTTTTAAGTGACAACCACAGAATTGCAACACAGGTATTATTCCACCAGGCATGTTTCTTACTTCTTTTAATTTCATCAATTTCTTTGGCGGCCTCAATCAGACGGTTTCTTGTGTTGTTAAAGTCAGAGTCAATTCGTCGAGCCTTTTCCTGGAATTCCGTTACTTTCTGTTATCATTGTCAAAGCTAATAATATGTCTGGGTGTCCTGTTGGTGTTTGCAGGGACCGGTTTGAATTTAATAATGGACATGTAATGGCCTAAGGCCACGTTTACTCCTTTTTTACCTTTATATTAATGATTTTAGTGCTGTTTTATGGGGAAATCGCGACTTGCTCTAATTGGAACTCTCCAATGATGTCGAAAGGAGGTCGCCATGTTGTCTGCTTTCTGGGAAGGTGGGGAAAGTTTGTTGACATGATCTGAAGGTTATGGTTTTCACACATGGAGATGAATATTTTGCCATTTTGATTGGTTCTTTTGTGGGCAGGATAGTTTGCAATGATTTTCCTATAGGTGTTCTCGTCCAAGTTGGGCATTAAAGTCCCCCATAAGAAGTTTAACAAGGTGTTTGGGAATTTTGGCAGGCTTTTCATCCAGGAGGTCCCAGAATTAATCCACATGGTACGGGTCAGATCTGTTCTTATCATTTATGGATGACCACAAATGATAAGAACATTTGGACCACACAAATGATAAGAACAGATCTCACCCAGCCCAAGTGGATAACTTTTTGGACCTCCTGGATGAAAAGCTTGTAAAATTCCCAAACACCCTGTTAAACTTCTTATGGAGAACTTCAATGGTCAAATTGGACGAGAACACAAGTATAGGAAAATCATTGCAAACTATCCTGCCGACAAAAGAACCAATCAAAATGGCAAGAGATTGATCTCCATTTGTGAATACGATAACCTCCAGATCATGCCAACACACATTCGCCACCTTCCCAGAATGCAGACAACATGGCGATCTCCTGTCGCAACCATCGGAGAGTTCCAAATAGATCACTTCGCGATTTTCCGGAAAAATAGCCATGAGATCGTGAATGTAAAGGTTAAAAAGGAGTAAACGTGGCCTCAGACCATTAAATGTTCATAAGAAAATTCAAACCGGTCTCTGCAAACACCAACACGACACCCAAACATATTATTCGCTTTGACAATGATAAACTCCAACAGAAAGTAACGGAGTTCCATGAAAAAGCTCGACCAATTCACTCTGACTTTAACAACACAAGAAACCTCTATTCTTCTATGAACCTCTATTCTTAGATTCTTAGAAACCTCTATTCCTCTATTTACATCTCTAAGGATGTAAATATTTACATCCTTAGAGAAATAAAATTGATTTTGATTTGATTTGATTTGAACCGTCTGATTGAGGCCGCCAAAGAAATTGATGAAGAATTGATGAAGAAGCAAGTAACATGCCTGGTGGAATGATACCATGTGCGTTAACTAAACTGTAGATTTTGTTGGCGCATTTGATTCTTAATACGAATAATCTGTTATTTACTGGTTCAAAGTTTGTGACCGACTTCAGGATTCTCGTTCAGGATTTTCACAGATCCATTGAGGGCTCTCTTTTGAGCTCTGCTCTTAAAGAAGCGGTAACCTTCAGATTCGCAAGCCTCTTCGTCTGGGTAACGTGTTTCTTGTACTGCGTTTTCATTTAGGGCTTCGTTGAGAATTTTCAATTTGCCAGTTTGTGTGAGGGTGTTAATGTTAAACGTTGCTAGAAAGGTTTTGGATTTAGTTTTGAGTTTAGGACTCGTTAGGATTAGTGTTGTAACAGAACTCCGCACGTGTTACTTCCTATGAAATGGTCAGAATTGTGCTTGTGTAGCAGGAAAGTGAGTAGGTTATGTCACGTGATTAATGTATCAACTTGTGGGCTCGCTAGGTCGTAATTTTTATTGAGCTTTGTAGTAGATTGATATCCTTATTCAAATCGCGCGTTTCGATGTCGAAAACCTGTGAGATTTGGAAGTATTTTTAAAAACGGATAATAATTCTGCAAAATGCAAAACGTGTGGCAAAAACTATTCAAGAAAAGGCCGGACCACAAATCAATGAAAGGGCATTTGAAATCCATGCATAAATAGAAATATGAAGAATTTTGTAAAATTGAAGAACAACGAGAAACGTTGAAATTGAATCAGGTAATGTCAACAATATGACAAGCAAAACGGCAACTGTCCATAGAAGAATATTAAAAAAAATCAAATGTGTACATGGGATTTCTGAAGACTTAGCCCGTAGAGAAATTGAAAATATGTTGCTTCATGGTTGCCTTCTTCTTCTTGTCCTGCGCATATTCATTAACGGATGTTCGTGACTACATGTCCCATTTTTACACGATCCCCAGCTGTGTGGATCAAACTTTCAACAATACGGATTAACGGATGTTCGCGACCACATGTCCCATTTCTATACGATCCCCAGCTGTGTGGATCAAACTTTCTACAGTTTGGAGTCCCGTCTATTGCTTTATGTTTCGCAACCAAGACATCGTCTTCCTTCATATTCCCCTTTTTCCATCAATTATGCCTTCAATTATTAATTGCAGTATGTGGAACTTTTGATTCCGCATTTTGTGACCCAGGTGCGCAGGTTTCCTTCTTTTTACTGCAATTAATACTTCGCGGTCTTTGTTAATTCGCCTGAGCACTTCTTCGTTTTTTATTCTCGCTGTATAGGGGATCTTAAGCATTCTGCGGTACAGTCACATCTCAAAAGCTTCAAGTTTGTGCATTTATGCTGTTTTCAGTGTCCACCCTTCCATACCGTAAAGAAGAACCGACTATATATAACACTTGACGAGCCGTAGCTTGAGATTGATATCAAAGTCAGTGTTGGTGACCAGTGATGGTCGCAATACCGGTGATATATATGGTTAGGTACATTTTATTTCATTAGTGAAATGGACAGTAGTTTCTGTGTCAAATTATTGATTTTTTTTCCCACCTACGCCTCCGCTGCCGTTAACCTCCGCATCCGCGGAGGCAAAGCTCTTCATCTCCGCATCCGCCTCTGGTTCCGCTAAATAGCCTTCTGTGAACTCTAGTTAAGATACACCGAGAGGCTCAGATTCCTCTCTTGCATTATGTCGAGTCTCCCCCAGAATCCAAATATGACTCGTGCGTCGCAGGTTTCACGAATGAATACGTAAGGTATCAACTTACGTATTCATTCATACGTATTCAAAAGTACCCCCGGGGGTACTTTTCTTGAAATTTTGTGCCATCATGCTTACTTGACTTATATTATTTTTATAATATAAAAATATATTTCACAACTAATTACCAAAATAACATAAACTTTTATCATTTTTAATGCATTTTAATGTATATACGTTTCCGAGAGAGTATATAAATAACAAACCTTGTTTAGAAAGCACAATCTGACACAAAAAATCATTATTTTAAACTACGCCTAACGTCACGATAATTAATAGTCGCAATAAATTTAATTTGTTATTAAAAGATTAATGAATCACTCATAAAAATCTACAAACCACAACAGGGGCGTTATTAATCGACTCTAGACTGAAATGATTAAACATAAAAAAGGGTTGTGTTACTATGACCCTTAACCCAAACAAAATGAAAATCCGTTGTAAAACTTTTAATGAACATATTAAATGGGAAGTGATTAAAAATCTGAAGGCTGTAATATTCAACCCACGAATAAGCGATAGTTTTATAAAAATTGCTTCTACATATTAATAACGATCTCAAATTTAACTAACGTACTTTTTCTAATGGATCTATGAATAATGGATAGCAGTCAAGTAATCAATAAATACACTTTTATTCTTTCTCCTAAATAATATATTAAAGACGAAATGTTGGAGTAATAGTTCGTTAAACTTTTGAATAATAAATGGACTCATAAAAATCTACAAACCACAACAGGGGCGTTATTAATCGGCTCTCATCATCATAATATAGCAGCTTGTCTCGTCCACTGCTGGACATAAGACTCTCTTTACCTAGACCATCTTGCTCGGTCTTGGACATACTGGATCCAGTTCGGGGAAATCCTTCTTAAATCGTCCGTCCATCGGGTCGGCGGTCGTCCTGTTTCTATGTGCTTCGTTTCTGGAGCGCCGTTCTAGTATTCTCTTCGTCCATCTGTTGTTCGACATTCTTCCGACGTGACCAGTCGGAAATTTCATTTTAGGTGTGTGACTCTTTCGATTGCATCCGTAACTTTTATTCTTCTGCGTAGTAGTCTCGCCATTTTACTCATAACATGGAACTCTCCATGGCTCGTTGAGTTATTCTTATTTTATTAATGTTAGTATTTCCGAGCCATCTGTCAACACCGGGAGAACGCACTGGTCGAACATTTTTCTTTTGAAGCACATCGGTATGTCTGTTTTTAATACGTGTTTTAGCTTGCCAAAGGCAGCCCAAGTCAGTCCTATCCTTCTGTTTGGACCGTGTCTCACGAAAATTAAATTTTCCCGTTTGAAATAGGGCTAGTCTAATCACTCACCTGTTAGGGTCGCTCGCGTCTCCGCCATGTGTGGATCGTCCTTCCGGCGCCTTTTTTAAGGGAGGAAATGGGGATGATGGGTGGAGGGAGCCCTTAAAATCGGTGTCTTCCAGACGTTAGATGCCGCTTCAGCCCTTTGGGCTCGTGATTACACCCCTGGTTATCTTGACTTGCAAAACTAAAATGCGTGCACGTGTCGGTCGAGCTTGGTTCGCGCTTCGATTCTTGTCTTTACGCTTCTCACACTCGAAGCATACTCCCCAAATAATATAAATTCGCGAAGTAAATTGATAAGTAAATCGCGCGATTTCGGCCCAGGTCTATACACCTTTCCCCTTCTGTTAATCGGTGCCGAAATCGATTCAAATGTTGAATTAAAATACAGATTTATTAAAATTGGCGCGCACACCTTCTGTTTAATTCGCAGGTTTGATTATCTCTTCCCATTCTCATCTCATGTCCCAGATATTTGTAAGATGTTACGTATTGAATTTCCTTTCCTTCTGTACCATACACTAAGTTTGTCACAAATTGGGTCTTGCCGATGTTGATTTTTAAGCCTTACTACCTAAGAGGCTGCGGATAGTGTTGAAACCATTTCATTTGCCTCGTCTATTCGGTCTGAGATCATTACGACATCGTCAGCAAAGTTAAGGTGGTTAAGCTCCTCACCATTCACATTTATGCCTTTATTGTCTAATTTGATCTTTTTAAACATATATTCTATAAGGGTTGTAAAAAGGAAATTGTGGCACCTTGTCAGACACCCTTTTCGATCTTGAACCGATCTGTTTCCGCATGTATTTTTACTTCTGCCGTTGCCTGCTCATATATATGTCGTAGTATTGAAATAGTAGCAGTTGTGTATACGACAGTTCGCGAGGGCCTTAAACAGTTCGTGGTGGTTTATGGAATCCAATGCCTTTTCGTAGTCAAAGAATGTTAGTTATACGGGCTTGTTGAATTCTATACTTTTTTCTATTAACGATTTTATCACCTGAAGATGGTCATTTCTTCCATATACGGCTCGAAAACCTGCTTGCTCTCTTGGCTGATACTAGTCCAGTTTATTTATAAGTCGTGCGGTAATGATTTTGGTGAATAGTTTATATACGTGTGTCAATAGGCTTATCGGTATATAGTTATGTTTAGGTGTGTAGGTCTGCGATACTGCCAGGTCTGTGATACTGCCTCTATCTCGACTTTATAATCGACTCTAGATTAACCCTTTGCTCTCCGTTCATATTAAAAATCGTTTGGAGTGCAAAGGGTTAAAGTTATTAAACATAAAAATGAGTTATGTTGCTAATCCTTATGGATCTTTACTTTTTATAGATGGTTATCCTTACCCTTATCCCAAACAAAATGAAAATCCGTTGTAAAAGTCATTTTTTTGTGTCATTTTTTAAACTATTTTTAATCAAATTGACATATTAAATGGCAAGTGGTTAAAAATGTGTAGGTTGCTAATATTTGACCTATGAATAAGCGATAGTTTTATAAAAATTGCTTCTTTAACTAATGTACTTTGACAACTTTTCCTAATGGATCTATGAGTAATGGATAACAATCAAGTAATCAATAAAAGTAGCTTTTATTCTTCCTCCTAAATAACACATTAAAGAAGAAATGTTGAAGTAATATTACGTTAAGCTTTTGAATAATAAACGCACTTTAATAATTCAGTAAAAACATTGATTTATCTTTCGGTATTTTGTCGTATTTCTATTTCGGTGTAATCAAATACGCTATGGAGTCCGTGTTCGATACAAACGGGATCGTACGTGATCACGATAGTAGAAACTGGGGTTCGGAAAATCTGTGGGATTTTTCCATCGCGTGTTCCTTTTGAGCGTGACCCTTGCCACTATTAATGGAAAAAGAATTCGCAAGGCCAATATGGCATGGCCGGGCTATATAAATAGATGGATTCGTCGCGCTACAGTACTTGACAGATGCTTTTTATGTTTTTATTTCAGACTTTCTCCGTTTCATAAAACTAACGTTATTTCAGTTTGTTGCGAGTTTCAGAATCGATACTTTGTATATGCACTTTAAATATTTTTATTTCTTTTTAAACATATATGTTTCATACAAATAATAAATTATAAAAAACTATTTTATATTTAAAATTAATGATAATCAGTTCGTTTCTGCAAAATAAATGTTAAGAGTTAATTGACAAGGACGGCGTTAACATTTTTTTAACTCCATTTATTTTTAAATGCTATTCTGCAACTTAAAATATTGACGATAAGGGTTAATATAACCTCCAAATGAATTTAATGTTAACGTTAAGAATGTACTTTAAGTTGTGAACACCGAGTTAATATTGAAAAAATGGCATACACAATTAATGTGTTTGTATTATTAATATTAGAACAAATGTATGGATTTTATCTAAATAATAGGAGTAATATATTTGTTTGTCCCGAAAGTCCTTGCGTTTTTTTGGTATTAAAATAAATTTAAAATGTTTATGCACAGAATAACTTTTATTCAAGAAAGTAGTTTCTGTTTCGATCAATGACCTTTTGACACCTATCAGGTAATTTCATAATTCCTCTTTCGTAGAAGCCTTGGTCTTTATCTCTAAGAAACTGGTCCAAATGATTTTTTATGTTTTCTTCTTTTTTTAAAGCTTTGCCACTGAGTGAGTTCTTAAGACTTCGTAATAAATGTAAAACTGATGGTGCAAGGTCAGGGCTATATTGTGGATGTGGCATGACTTCCCATCCGAGCTCCAGAAATTTCTGCCCAGTCTCCAAAGAAGTGTGTGGTCTAGCGTTGTCATGACGGAACAGTACACCTTTTCGATTTACCAATTCAACGTTTTTACAATGCCTTCTTCTTTTTCTTCTTATCACGCCCTCTCCGGCCGAAGTTTGGCGATCCAATTGGCAATTTTAGCTCTGGAAGCTGCAGCACGAAAGATGTCTGCAGACGAGCGGTCGAACCATCTCCACAAATCTTTCAGCCACGAGTTCTGGCGTCTTCCTTCTGATCTTTTTCCTTGTACTTTGCTCTCTATTATGAGGCGTAATATTTCGTATTTATCTCATCACATGACCCAGGTATTGCATTTTTCTTCCCTTGATGGTGTTGACTAATTCTTTTTGTTTGTGCATGCGGTGCAGAACTTTATCGTTGGTGATCCTTTGTACCCATGAAATTTACAGCATCCGTATATTCACCTACATTTTGAAGGATTCTATTTTCTTTTCGGTCTGTGAATTTAGTGTCCAGCTTTCACATCCTTAGAGTAGAACAGAGAAGATGTAGCATGTGATCATTCGAGTTCTGAGTTCCAAACTGAGGTCTAGTCTTGTAAAAAATGATTTCATATTCATGAAGATTTTTCTCGCTTGCTCAAACCTTGAAAGTACCTTAAAAGTAACTTTTTCCCTTTTCCCTTGTTCGTCCCCTTGTGAGGGCCCTTGTTCTATTGTTTGTCCCTTGACACCTGCGTGTCAAGGGACAAACAAAATGTATTTATTGGTGTCTTAGAAAATACCAATTATTTGGTCTTGGAGACATTGAGAAGCAATCCAAACATCTCGCTATAGTGAACTACGGAATCTATGATGCTTTGTAGTTCTTGTACATCGTTGGCTATTATAACCGTATCATCTGCGTACCTGATATTGTTTATTGGGGTTCCATTGATTTTGATTCCGCCCTGGAGTGCATCCAGTGCTTCTCTAAATATAGTTTTCGAGTACAGATTAAACAGGAGTCCGATGTTGATTGTTCCATCTCTACTACCGCCTTTTGATGCCAATAAAGTTCTGCTATGAAACGTAGGTCCTGTTCGTCGACTCCCGTTATTCTTAGAATTCCGATCATCTTCTGATGATTAACACAGTCGAACGCCTTTCGATAGTCTATGACACATGCAAATACATTCACATTCATGTCTCTACACCTTTGTGTCATTACATTTAGGGAAAAGAGTGCTTCACGGGTTCCGAGTCCATTTCGGAATCCAAACTGGGTGTTATCCATCTGATATTCGCACTTCTTGTAGATTCGCGTGTGGATGATTCTAAGAAAGGTTTTCAGGACGTGGAACATAAGACTTATCGTCCGATAGTCATCACATATCTCAAGCTCAGCTTCTACTCCTAGAATTATCTCGTTGTTATCGTCTCTTACGATTGCTCCTTGATGTTTTCTGTGTCTGTTTGTAAATTCGTTTACTTTTTTATGAACATTGAAGGTGTCATATTTTTTTTGTAGTTGTTATATTTCTTGGCACTTGTCGACATCCAGATCGACATCCAGATGTCGACATCCAGATCTCATTCGCATCCCGGCACTTTTTCCTAATGATCCTATTTAAACGTTTGTATTCTGTCGGATTTGCCTTGTATTTCCGTCTGTCATCCATTCCTGTTTTTTGTTGGTTGCCGTTTTTTTTTTCCTGGATATTTGTTATTTTAGTTTTTAAATCATTCCATTCCTTTTCAACATCCTCTTATATCTTCTTCATCCACTTCTAGTTCTTTTTCGATCTAAGAACTTATCTCCTTACTTTTTCAGGGGCTATTCAATAGCGCAATGTCTATTTTTCTTGACGTTTTATCTCTTTTAACTCTCAGGAATCTCTCGAGTCTAAAGTCCAACACGACAGGATTGTGATCACTGCTGATGTCTGCTCCAGGGTAGGCTTTTGTAGATTTCATATACCTTTTGAAGTTTAGGCTGAGCAAAATGAAATCAATCTGATTCCTGACAATTTTTTCCTATCTGTCTGTAGGTGACTTCCAGGTGTATAGTCTTCTTGGATGCTGTTTAAAAAAGGTGTTAGCGATTAAAAGGTTATTTTCTACACAGAATTGCACAAGTCTGTCTCCCTCGCTGTTCCTTTCGCCAAGACCCCCCGCCAGTACCCCCCTATGTCATCCCCCTCAACACCACGGCCAATTTTGGCATTAAAATCTGCAATTATTATCGTTATCTCTCCCTTCTTTGTGAGCCGCATTACTTCATCTATTTTGTTATAAAATTCTTCGATTTCCTGATCTGATTTGTCATTTGTGGAGGCATAAATTTGAATTATATTTAAATCTCTGTAAGTTGTTTGTGATTTTAATAGAGCCACTCTATCGCTTAAAGGGATGAAGTCTATGATCGATTGTGCTACTCTATCCGAAACGAGTATGGTTTTGTTACTGTTTCGTATCAATGCTTTTTGTCATTGCCTCGTGAATAATAAATGTATCCATTACTTGTTTTTTGCCTTCCAGAACCAGGCCATCTAACCTCACTTAGTCCTTTTATATCGATATTCATTCTATTCATCTCAGCCTCAGTGTTTTTCAGTTTCTCTGGCATACACAAGCTACGTACGTTCCAGGTGGCGATACGTATTATATTGTCATATAGCTTGATTTTGTCTGTGTTTCCTTGATTCTTGATAGTAGGCAGCGGGGGTATTCTTCGCATCCTCTCCCGACTTAAGGGATGCCCCGGACTGAGGGTTTTATCGTTTTTGTCTGCAATTAAGATCTTTTTGGTAAGTAATTTACAGAAAGGGTTCCGTTCCTTTTCTGTACCGCAGTTTGAAAACCGTTTTTTCTGATTTAGCAGCGCTTTTCCGCGTTCGGTACTATACCGTTTCAAAGTCATTCTTCTCGCGTTATAGCCCGATTTTGGTGAAACTGCTGCCTTTCACCAGCTCAGCTCTCGCGAGTGGCGTAGTGGTGACGCTCGTGGCCTCATGTTAGAGCGCTAAGTGACGAGTATAGAGGCCCGAGTTCTATACCCAGCGTCCGGCCGCATCCGATCGTTCCAGAAAGATAAATGTGAAAAATGGCAATTATCGCAATTTACTATAACAACAGGTTTTCTGGGCCTAAGTGCATGTGATAGAATACAATAGGCTACCAATAGGCCGCAGCGTTCGAAGGGTCGGCAAACCCGGTAATCACATCGAACCAAACTTAAAAAAAAAAAAAAAAAATCTCAGCCGTCCATTCTGGGACAGACGCTGCGTGGGAATCTTCTTAGCTTTACCTCAATGTCTTAGAGACCTTGCCGTGCCCCTACCAGTAGCTACGTTACCGCCGGCATCGCTCCCTGGATATAAGGTTACTGAGCCCTCTCACCAACGATAAGGTGATGATTCCCCCAGAGAAGTAACAAGGTCTATATTTGTTATATGTCTATGTGTGGTAGTTTTAGGTACGTTTAAGTTCTCCGTGAGTTCCCTTACTGTTACCTAGCGGTTGGTCTTGATTATGGCTTTAATTCCTAATCAATGTTGACTTGTGGTCGTCCCGAACGTGGTCTATCTTGTGCCGAGAAATCTCCAGGACAGGTACAGGTACAGGCTCTACAGTGCTGACAAGTGCGTTTTGATAACGAAGTATCACCATACACGGTACATATTCTTTTACGTGCCTCGGTCGCGTTTGTGCCCTCCCGATACAAGAAGTACAAAATGTGACGAAAATTTTCTTTTTCGTGCTCCATATCGATGAGGCGCTAAGCGAGGAAAACTGCAAAATACTTCATTTCTTTGTATTAAATTATAGTCAGGAAACGTGCCTTTCGATTAATATAAATTTTTTTTGTGTGAGGTTTTGGGCAACCTAGTAATACTTGCGTAAGCTTACAGATCAAATATTCGCAAGGACTTTCGGGACAACCTAATAATTGTTGGTGGTGATTTGTACTGCAACCTTTACAGATCTATTGTACCCATCCTCTTCCTCTAATCGCTGCCCATTTAGAACGCCTCCTCTAGTTCTGATTCTTTTAGGAATTGTAGGATCTGGGTGGAATTCAAGGTATACAACTCCTCTTCGTTCAAACAGTAGGCCCCAAGGTACATTTGTCACTTGTGGAGCAATGCTCCGCAGTCTTTGTCTATAGTGTCCCGTCAGGACTCCAGTCAGAATGCTAAGCTTGTTCCCGCTTAGTTTCAGGCAAACTTTTGCTCATTACTTTGGATTATCTTAGTCCTGGAAGATCTTTCCTGGTTTGTATCCATTGTTTTCTTATTTCTTCATCTAAAATTTTGTGGATGGTGTTCTAATAATCATACCACTAAATGATTGCATACCTATTAAGGGATTCCTAGATCCCTTGTTTGCTAGGTATTCGGCTTCTTCGTTTCCATCTATACCAGTATGTCCTGGTACCCAGTACAGAGTTACTTTATTTTTCGAGCTTTTCCCACATAGTGCCTTACTAGTTTGGATCTGATGGTGTATGTGCTAATAGACTGCTTAGCTATCTGACGGGATAGCAATTCGTTTTTAGGGTTCCGTTGTTATCAACAACGAACCCTTCTAGTTTCGATATGTCCGTCCGTCCGTCCGCAGTTTAGCTCAAAGACTATTAGAAATATAAAGCTGTAATTTGCCATGGATATACAGATTACTCACGCCGACAAAGTGGTAAAATAAAATGTTGAAAACAAATTTTTTTAGGGTACCTCCTTTACCCTAAAGAAGTGGTTACGTTTTTCTTTCTCGTCTACCCCATGGTATAGGGTGTCGTTGGATAGGCCTTTCAAAAATATTACAGGTTGGTGAATTAATATTTCGATTAAGAGATCCGTTTGTGAAATATTAAGCTTTAAAGTGCTAATTTTTGTTAGAGTCCAGTGTACGAGTGCCATACGCTCTGTATCTTCGAGCCATCTGTATACCACTTGATCAGAACTTTGCTCAATGTGGTATGCTGAGGATTCGTTGCTCCAATCGGCTTTACTGCTACACATTGCTGTGTAGTTTTTCTCGAAATGGTACATGCATACCATTTCGTTTTTTGGTACTTCCAGCCAGGGGATCTTGGCAGCGAGCCTGTTCCGGTCTCTGCTCCCGATTATACATACACACCATATACTAAATAAAATATTTCGCTTAGATGGATCATGTGTCAATCAGAAAGTAATGTGCCTTTTCGCAATTCATCGAAGTAAAATTTGAATTATCAATATTTTATTTTCAGAATCAAAGAACACGAAAGAAGCTACAGCTCCAAAAAAACTACTCTACTTTTACTACCCATTGTTTAGAATATTCTCCTAAATTCATTAACAAATTTGAAATGCTACAAATAGAGTGGAAATGTGAAAAAACTAAATTTATTAGAAATAAATAAATTTAGAAAAATATTAATTATTTTGAATCATGAATTAGTCGTAGACAATTTTCCCCTACTTAATCTAAACCTATAATACACCCCCTCTTCAATCCTGTAGTAGCGTATAAGTAGTATGTTCGTTTTAATTGTTTTTGTATTTCATCACCTGATGAAGCCACAGTGTTGGTGGCTAACATATATAGCGTTCTACAATAAATTTGACTAAAAACAATCTACGTTTTAATTTTTATTATTTTATTTTAAAATTAAAATGTGTTTTATCTACTCACACACCAAAATGAACACAATAATAAATACATTATTGTATATGAAGAATGCAATTATTATAATCGTGTGTAAAAGTCCAATGTAAATCAAATGGAGTTTCATTATTAAACGATGTCTGTTTGTTGTTACTATGGCAACAACTTGCGTCACTAAACAAAAAGCATAGACGTAGTGAAAATAAATTTACTAACGTTTATTTAAATTGAATTATTTTTTCTTATTTTGAATCAAGAAGTCTCAGCCTCTCAGTCTTCATATATCTGGCTATAATATAACTTAACGTAACCATAATCTAATCTAGATTAAATCTAGATTTACCTACATTACATTGACAACGATCAAATAGTGTTCACGTCACTGTGCGTTTAACTAGTTAGTCATTTTTCCCACGGAGGCGCTGAACGTTCTAACCTTATTGTGTCAGTGATTTGAAGTATGTTGTCTGTCCAAATTACAATTTCTACAATATTATCGATACGAAACAATAATTTTTTTGTAAATTCAACAATATTTTAACATGCTTCGTAGATAAAATAATGCATCACACAAGTGTGTGAAAGGCTTTTGTGAAGTCATTGCGATTAAACCACTGGACTTCGGCTCGTACTTAAACTTCGCAAGTCATGCACAAAAGCCCTTTTTCACAAACTTGTATCATAAACTACTATTTTGAATATAAATAAGTTTATACAATATTGTGGTATTTATTTAGTACGAAAATTTTCGCAATTCTATATAACCAAAAAGTTTTAAAATTGTTGTTGTAACCAAGGTAAATATTTCTACCAATTAATTAAAATAGTTCTTATATACAGTACAGTAAATATATATAGTAACGAGAGTTGTAAGAAGCATATTAAGTACGAGCGAAATAATTATGCACGACTCGCGTAGCGTTGAGTGCGTAATTCCGCGAGTACTATACTTTATCTACGTCCACACTAATTTGTATCTGTTTAATAAGAAAAATATGTTTGATGTAACACATTTATTTCTTATTAGGTTATGTTTATTTAATTATCATTAAAATAAACATTATAATAAACAAACAGTTGTATTTTCATATATAGCTGTTATACCTCGGGTATATATAGCTCGACATTATTTAACTTTAAATGATAAGAAATACATTCTTAATGGTTACATACCTTATTATTTAGTACAAATTTGGGTTAAACTGGAATAAGAGTGGTCATAGATATAGGCAACCTAATGTATGCAATGTGAATTTCCGTTAGTTTGAATTGTGGCACGGGGGGCGCTAAACGTATGAGCACGTAGTATCAGCTCCCAACCAATCAACGAATCGTAAACCAAACGCACGTGTGTGTTATCAATCATAACTTATCATTAATAGCGGACTGTTACATATGTGTGTGTTATGATGTATTTACATAGTCCACGAACTATACACTAATGGGCATTTACCAAAGTGGTATTTACCAAAGTGGTTGTAGGTAAAAATATTTACAGATGGATTAGTAGCAGTGAATTTTATTTCTTCTTGTGAATAAAAAGTTTTAAAAAACAAATAAATTGTATCTTTATTTGATTTGCTATAATTATTATACAAACTACAATTTTGTAGCTCCTAATATTTTGAAGGCTAAATATGGTATGTGTAACTTCTATTCTAATTAAAACTTAAATAAATCTTATCTGCCCCTCATTCTACCAATTCTCTGTCTTGAGTTGTAATAGATCCCTTGCAGGTGGTCATATGAAGGTGGCAGATAACAAGTTTAACACAGGGTTCCTATTACGCGATTGATGTCTCAGTCCACCTTGGAAAAATAACAGTTTTGCAATAACTTTAAATTCGATATCAAATAAAAAATCTACATATGTTCAAAGCTCTGTAATAGATGTCAATGGCTGACAAACGAGCAAAGCAACAAGAACAGAACAACAAGAGAGAAAATAAAACAAGCTCAATCGCGCTTCTAAAGCGTACAATAGCTTGCAACATTTGACAAAAATCCATTTCAATACAGTTTTATCTCCTTACAAAATACATCCAAATAACAGATATGCTTTTTAGTAATATAATTTAAAATAAACGTTAACGTTTCATTTGAAACTTTTTTTAACTTTTATATTTGGCTTTTAGCATAAAAACTACTAAATCTCATTTGGTAATTTTAAAAGGTCGACCGTAACCGTATACGTTATGTAACCTAAACCTTTTTTCATGTATAAATTAAGCCGACTAATTACTGCACGGATATGTGAACTTAATTAAATTATTTCATCCACGTAATACATATTTGAGAATAAACGCCATGCGACGCTTATTAAATTCTAATTATGTTCGTTTACGAGCAAGAGATTTTTGATATTGTCGTCGGAATAAAATACATTCAGGTCTTACAAAAAATGTCGTGAAATGTGGAAACATTTTGTATGTGTATTCATTCAAATTATGCCACAGAATTCTGTTGGAAACTAGAGAACGGGGAATAGCGAGGCATTCGAGAAAAGTTTCTTGCGAACATTCTGACGTCGCGTCGTTTCAAGAATCGCCATCTTTAGAATATTTAAAATATGTATTTTATATTTTGTGCATATAGTACTTTTTATAATAATGTTACATATTTAATGACATTTTATAATATAAAAGAAATATTCAAAACTAATTATAGACCGCAGCTTCGCTACATTACCAAATATTGATTTTCATGGGAGAAATATTTAGATGGACCCTAGGTAAGATTTGTAAATTATTTCAATTTCGACGTCGTTATCTAAACAGTCTGCCTAATCTATATAGTCTTATATTTTAGGTCTTATCGATTTGTAATTCATATTTACTTTTTCCTATTTCTCTTCTGTGTCAGGTGATATATAGTAGTCCTGAGCCCTTTGGTATATGAAGTTTATGTACACTTTGTTTCTATTTTCCGGGTTGTATTTATTTCTACATCAAGATAATCTGTTGGAAACTGAAACATGGAATTATTTCTCGTCTGTTCCTATATAGTAGCTCAACCCGTTGCTTTATGAAGTTTATGTACACTTTGTTTCGATTTTCCGGATTGTATTTATTTCTACATCAAGATAATCTGCTGAACACTCAACTGAAAAACAGAAAATACTGAAACATGGAATTAGGAAAACTATACGTACAATATATAAGAACGTTTAGCACTAAAATGTTTGTCCATAGGAAATCTATTTTCAAACCAAAATATAATCTTTAATTTTCAGCTTATTTACAGACAAGACTATAAAGAGACAAGACTAGGCATAAAAAACTAGACAGACAAAACTAGACAGACAAGACTTGACAGACAAGACTAGACAGACAAGACTAGACAGACAAGACTAGACAGACAAGACTAGACAGACAAGACTAGACAGACAAGACTAGACAGACAAGACTAGACAGACAAGACTAGACAGACAAGACTAGACAGACAAGACTAGACAGACAAGACTAGACAGACAAGACTAGACAGACAAGACTAGACAGACAAGACTAGACAGACAA
Source organism: Phosphuga atrata (assembly GCA_944588485.1). Lineage (NCBI taxonomy): Eukaryota > Metazoa > Arthropoda > Insecta > Coleoptera > Silphidae > Phosphuga > Phosphuga atrata. Next base: position 88,092,652 of record OX155892.1, on the reverse strand, counting down.
GACTAGACAGACAAGACTAGACAGACAAGACTAGACAGACAAGACTAGACAGACAAGACTAGACAGACAAGACTAGACAGACAAGACTAGACAGACAAGACTAGACAGACAAGACTAGACAGACAAGACTAGACAGACAAGACTAGACAGACAAGACTAGACAGACAAGACTAGACAGACAAGACTAGACAGACAAGACTAGACAGACAAGACTAGACAGACAAGACTAGACAGACAAGACTAGACAGACAAGACTAGACAGACAAGACTAGACAGACAAGACTAGACAGACAAGACTAGACAGACAAGACTAGACAGACAAGACTAGACAGACAAGACTAGACAGACAAGACTAGACAGACAAGACTAGACAGACAAGACTAGACAGACAAGACTAGACAGACAAGACTAGACAGACAAGACTAGACAGACAAGACTAGACAGACAAGACTAGACAGACAAGACTAGACAGACAAGACTAGACAGACAAGACTAGACAGACAAGACTAGACAGACAAGACTAGACAGACAAGACTAGACAGACAAGACTAGACAGACAAGACTAGACAGACAAGACTAGACAGACAAGACTAGACAGACAAGACTAGACAGACAAGACTAGACAGACAAGACTAGACAGACAAGACTAGACAGACAAGACTAGACAGACAAGACTAGACAGACAAGACTAGACAGACAAGACTAGACAGACAAGACTAGACAGACAAGACTAGACAGACAAGACTAGACAGACAAGACTAGACAGACAAGACTAGACAGACAAGACTAGACAGACAAGACTAGACAGACAAGACTAGACAGACAAGACTAGACAGACAAGACTAGACAGACAAGACTAGACAGACAAGACTAGACAGACAAGACTAGACAGACAAGACTAGACAGACAAGACTAGACAGACAAGACTAGACAGACAAGACTAGACAGACAAGACTAGACAGACAAGACTAGACAGACAAGACTAGACAGACAAGACTAGACAGACAAGACTAGACAGACAAGACTAGACAGACAAGACTAGACAGACAAGACTAGACAGACAAGACTAGACAGACAAGACTAGACAGACAAGACTAGACAGACAAGACTAGACAGACAAGACTAGACAGACAAGACTAGACAGACAAGACTAGACAGACAAGACTAGACAGACAAGACTAGACAGACAAGACTAGACAGACAAGACTAGACAGACAAGACTAGACAGACAAGACTAGACAGACAAGACTAGACAGACAAGACTAGACAGACAAGACTAGACAGACAAGACTAGACAGACAAGACTAGACAGACAAGACTAGACAGACAAGACTAGACAGACAAGACTAGACAGACAAGACTAGACAGACAAGACTAGACAGACAAGACTAGACAGACAAGACTAGACAGACAAGACTAGACAGACAAGACTAGACAGACAAGACTAGACAGACAAGACTAGACAGACAAGACTAGACAGACAAGACTAGACAGACAAGACTAGACAGACAAGACTAGACAGACAAGACTAGACAGACAAGACTAGACAGACAAGACTAGACAGACAAGACTAGACAGACAAGACTAGACAGACAAGACTAGACAGACAAGACTAGACAGACAAGACTAGACAGACAAGACTAGACAGACAAGACTAGACAGACAAGACTAGACAGACAAGACTAGACAGACAAGACTAGACAGACAAGACTAGACAGACAAGACTAGACAGACAAGACTAGACAGACAAGACTAGACAGACAAGACTAGACAGACAAGACTAGACAGACAAGACTAGACAGACAAGACTAGACAGACAAGACTAGACAGACAAGACTAGACAGACAAGACTAGACAGACAAGACTAGACAGACAAGACTAGACAGACAAGACTAGACAGACAAGACTAGACAGACAAGACTAGACAGACAAGACTAGACAGACAAGACTAGACAGACAAGACTAGACAGACAAGACTAGACAGACAAGACTAGACAGACAAGACTAGACAGACAAGACTAGACAGACAAGACTAGACAGACAAGACTAGACAGACAAGACTAGACAGACAAGACTAGACAGACAAGACTAGACAGACAAGACTAGACAGACAAGACTAGACAGACAAGACTAGACAGACAAGACTAGACAGACAAGACTAGACAGACAAGACTAGACAGACAAGACTAGACAGACAAGACTAGACAGACAAGACTAGACAGACAAGACTAGACAGACAAGACTAGACAGACAAGACTAGACAGACAAGACTAGACAGACAAGACTAGACAGACAAGACTAGACAGACAAGACTAGACAGACAAGACTAGACAGACAAGACTAGACAGACAAGACTAGACAGACAAGACTAGACAGACAAGACTAGACAGACAAGACTAGACAGACAAGACTAGACAGACAAGACTAGACAGACAAGACTAGACAGACAAGACTAGACAGACAAGACTAGACAGACAAGACTAGACAGACAAGACTAGACAGACAAGACTAGACAGACAAGACTAGACAGACAAGACTAGACAGACAAGACTAGACAGACAAGACTAGACAGACAAGACTAGACAGACAAGACTAGACAGACAAGACTAGACAGACAAGACTAGACAGACAAGACTAGACAGACAAGACTAGACAGACAAGACTAGACAGACAAGACTAGACAGACAAGACTAGACAGACAAGACTAGACAGACAAGACTAGACAGACAAGACTAGACAGACAAGACTAGACAGACAAGACTAGACAGACAAGACTAGACAGACAAGACTAGACAGACAAGACTAGACAGACAAGACTAGACAGACAAGACTAGACAGACAAGACTAGACAGACAAGACTAGACAGACAAGACTAGACAGACAAGACTAGACAGACAAGACTAGACAGACAAGACTAGACAGACAAGACTAGACAGACAAGACTAGACAGACAAGACTAGACAGACAAGACTAGACAGACAAGACTAGACAGACAAGACTAGACAGACAAGACTAGACAGACAAGACTAGACAGACAAGACTAGACAGACAAGACTAGACAGACAAGACTAGACAGACAAGACTAGACAGACAAGACTAGACAGACAAGACTAGACAGACAAGACTAGACAGACAAGACTAGACAGACAAGACTAGACAGACAAGACTAGACAGACAAGACTAGACAGACAAGACTAGACAGACAAGACTAGACAGACAAGACTAGACAGACAAGACTAGACAGACAAGACTAGACAGACAAGACTAGACAGACAAGACTAGACAGACAAGACTAGACAGACAAGACTAGACAGACAAGACTAGACAGACAAGACTATACAGACAAGACTATACAGACAAGACTAGACAGACAAGACTAGACAGACAAGACTAGACAGACAAGACTAGACAGACAAGACTAGACAGACAAGACTAGACAGACAAGACTAGACAGACAAGACTAGACAGACAAGACTAGACAGACAAGACTAGACAGACAAGACTAGAGAGACAAGACTAGACAGACAAGACTAGACAGACAAGACTAGACAGACAAGACTAGACAGACAAGACTAGACAGACAAGACTAGACAGACAAGACTAGACAGACAAGACTAGACAGACAAGACTAGACAGACAAGACTAGACAGACAAGACTAGACAGACAAGACTAGACAGACAAGACTAGACAGACAAGACTAGACAGACAAGACTAGACAGACAAGACTAGACAGACAAGACTAGACAGACAAGACTAGACAGACAAGACTAGACAGACAAGACTAGACAGACAAGACTGGACATACAAGACTAGACAGACAATACTAGACAGACAAGACTAGACAGACAAGACTAGACAGACAAGACTAGACAGACAAGACTAGACAGACCAGACTAGACAGACAAGACTAGACAGACAAGACTAGACTGACAAGACTAGATAGACAAGACTAGACAGACAAGACTAGACAAACAAGACTGGACAGACAAGACTAGAGATACAAGACTAGAGAGACAAAACTAGACAGACAAGACTAGACAGACAAGACGAGACAGACAAGACTAGACAGGCAAGACTAGAAAGACAAGACTAGACAGACAAGACAAGATAGACAGACAAGACTAGACACACAAGACTAGACAGACAAGACTAGACCCAGTAGAAAGACCCAGTTTTTGGTCATGCGATGTAGTACAAAAAATAGAAAACGTCAGCAGCATTCCAGAAGTCAGGACGACAAATGGACAGAAGTTATAATTAAGAAACAACACCTACAGAGGTAGACGTGGTCTACAGAGGTAGACCACGGAAGCACAGGAACAACGATCATCAGGGCAAGGAAAATCAGGACAAACTCAAAATGAGAAACTCCTTTTAAAAGTTAAAAATGGCAAAGGAGAAGGGCTACGGGGAGATATAGCCAAAAAATTACCGATGGCTGAAGTACGCCCAATGTCAGCGGATACAATACTCTATATAATGGACCTAGATGCGGTTTCCACGCCTGAGGAGATAAACCAGGCAATTAAAGAACATCACGGCGCAGAAAACTGTGATGTTAACGTAAGAAACTTAAGACCCGCGACTTACGGGAAAACCCAAGCAGCAACAGTCACGGTCGTGATCGTGAAGTCCTGCAGTGGACGCAAGAGGTGGTCATAGTTTGGCTGGCAGAGCTAGACTTGCACATCCTAAACGACGGAACCTCAGCTACCTTCGAGCAAAGAGGGGCCAAATCCATCATCGACCTAACGCTTACTTCACGCAAGCCTTCGGACAAGGTAAAATATTGGCAGGTATTAGATAGAGAAACACTAAGCGATCACAGATACATTTACTATGTCGTAGAAAGTAATGCCGGAGACCTCTCCACCGAAAAGAAGACCAACAAGAGATGGTCTATCCAAAATTTTAGCGAAGAACTGCAGGTTCATCGATTAGAGATGGAGGAGAAAGGTACAATAGTATACCATGTAGGCGAAATTCTATCCCTAACCACAAAACATGCAATGCAACTCTGCCAACCAGAAATATTTCTGCCAGGAAAAGATAGGTCTACTGGTGGAATAGTGACATTGCTAAATTAAGGAGTATCTCTATCTCTGCTAGTCGACAGCTCCAAATAAAAGGCCAAAATACCAGCTTCTCACAAGAAAGTCTCAGAGGCGCATATACCCTGGCCAAAAAGCGTAAAAGCTGAGTAAAGCCATCAACTTGGTAAAAAGAGAGCATTGGAATATACTATGCAAGAAAATTGATAACGCACTTGGGGCGAGGCTTATGCAATTGCAACCAGAGAGCTCAAAGTCAGACAACCAAACCTAAAAATACCTATGAAAAAGATCGAAGATATAGTTTTTGCCCATCCACCAAACACCGATATGGGAACAACCAGCAAAAATTGAGATACATAATTTCATACAAGCAGAACTCAAAGCGGCCTGTGACCGCCTTCGATATGGCAGAGCCCCGTGGCCAGACGGCATTCCACCAGAAATAATTAAAATCATAGCCAGAAATGTTCCTGAGATTGTTTTAATGGTCATGAATAATCTTATCAAAAGGGGCATCTTTCCAGAGCGGTGGAAGAAGGCAAAACCGGTTCTCTTGAGAAAAGGTACCAAACCTCTCCAAGAAGTCACCTCATATATAGTGGCCTATAGGCCATTGTGTCTATTAGATGTCTCTGGAAAATTGCTCGAACAGCTGTTGCTAAGTAGGATAAAAACGGAACCCAGAGTAAAAAACTGATCTCTCTGAAAGACAATATGGCTTTAGAGAAGGAAAATCTACTGTTGACTCCATCAAAAGGTTCTCGCGGTAGCTGAGGAAGCCAGAGTGGGTACACGGAGGACCAGAAAGATCTGCCCTGTTAACCTTAGACGTAAGAAATGCATTCAACTCGGCAAGTTGGCAAAATATCCTAGATGAGGTGACGTCGCGTGGCTTCCACCATATCTACTTCGAATGATTCGCACTTACCTACATAACCGCAAAGTCATCTTTGAATAAGACAATAAAACAGTTGAGCGTGATATCTATAGTGTGGTTCCGCAGGGTTCAGTCATCGGTCCAACATTGTGTAACAATCTCTATGATGGAGTTCTCAGACTGGAATTACCAGTAGGTGTAAAAATCATCTCATTTGCCAATGATCTGGCATTAGTGGTGTGCGGAAAAACCGAAAAAGGAGTAACGACTAGAGCAAACATTGTATGGAGTTAGTGGACGAATGGATGGGAAAGAGGCAGGTGGTACTGGCACCCGAGAAAACCGCGGCAGTTCTCCTCACTGGAAAGAGGCAAATACACCCTATCATATTCCAATTAAGGCCGAGGCTGCACTACGGTTTTTTCCCGCAGGCGGTAACCTCCATAACCACGAAACCGCATTAGATTGTCACAATACGCTATAGGAAAATTAAGTCGCGGGAAAAAATCGCTAGTGAAGTCGCTTGTATTAGCTTACTTAAATCGCAAAATCGCGATTTAGTCGTAGTGCGGCCTAGTCCTAAGAGACGCTAAAATAATACCGAAAGATTCTGTAAAATACTTGGAAGTTGCAATCAACAAAAGCCTCTCATTTAAGCAACATATCATGAAGGCTATCGACAAGGCTCTCAAATCGGCTGCTGCTTTAGGGAAGCTCATGCCAAATGTGGGTGGTCCTAGAAGCTATTGTGTTCTGTCTCGCTATGCTTTATGCAAGCCAGGTCTGAGCAAACAAAATTAGAGTGAAAACACTAAATAACAAGATGGCATCCGTACAACGAAAGCTAGTATTGAGAATATGTAGCGCATATAGAACAGTTTCAAGGGAGGTTGCCTTGTTTATCGCTGGCATACCTCCTATTGACATCACAGTGCGAGACTCGAAACATACAATTCACGATGTAGTAGAAACAAAATAACTAGGAGCGAGAAAAAAATAGCTGCCAAAGCGAAAAATTTTGAGGAATCGCAACGGGAATGGGTATCTGGTAGCAAAGGACAGTGGACAAAAAACCTTATCAGAGATGTAAAACGCTGGGCAACGAAGAAATATGGAGAGGTTAATTATTAACTTATCCAGGTTCTTAGCGGGCATGGGTGCTTGAAGGATTACCTACACAGGTTAGGACAGCTAGTGACAGCCTCTGCGAATATTGTGGGAAAGTAGATGGAGTTGCTCACATCATATTCACCTGTGGTAGGTGGCATACAGAGAGACAACTTCTTGAAAATATGGTTGACGAAAGAACGATGGTGGGCTACATGCTTGTCTCTAAAAAACAATGGCACGAGATTAATAACATGATCGTGAGCATAATGTCCCAAAAAGAAAACGATGAGAAGGAACGGAAAAGAATTTGAAAATATGCTGAACCCTGAACCCCTAATCATAGCCAATGGCAGGGGTTGTAAAGGTAAAATATGGCACACCACACAAAGTGTGATACACCACCACCTCGAAGTTATGCGAAGCGCGGTCCCGAGATGTGTGGGATTTTCCAGGGGGACCTCGGAAGGGATAAGACAGACAAGTCTAGATAGACAAGACTGGACATACAAGACTCGACAGACAAGATTAGGCAGACGAGACTAGACATACAAAACTAAAGAGACGAGACTAGACATACAAGACTAAACAGACGAGGCTAGACATACAAGACTAGACGCATAAGACTAGAGCGACAAGACTAGATAGAAAACTTACTGACTAACGATACGTTAGAATCTACTGGCAGTATACGTTTGATGCTTATCCATGTTCTATTCAGATTTGACATTACAAATAAAAACGGCTCTAAAATATTTAAATATTACTAATTAAAATGATATTCTTGCTTTGTTATCCTTCAACGAAATGCGTTTGTTATTCTTATCCCAGTTTTATGCTCAACTGGAAATTCTAAGGAAAGTATACAAAGGTTAATTTTAGGGCGATGTTTTATCTTTTAAATGATAGACTATAAAGATAAGCACGTCATATTTTACCCCTTTTGTATATACTCTTTTTGTGGTAAAAATCTTTAATAAATATCGTGTGTTATTTATATGATACGTTAGTTTGTTTGTATAATACATGAATAATAGTTATTAAATTCATTTATCATTAAGTTTTACCGAATTGTAGCATAATTTTATTTTTCGAATGCTGTACATAATACAGCTATTTTGTCGGAAAGTAATTAAGCGAAATGTGGAAAACAAAACCATAAACTTCAAAGTTTTAATAATGTAGTATATAACTAAACAAATTTAATCATGAAGGGATTTGGGCTCACAGGCTCGGCATCGATTGGTATAACAAAGTAATAACAGCGGTCTTTACCGGTTTATAATGCTTTTTATTCTGAAAAATTATTGTCGAATGAGAAAAACTGGATTATAACAAAAATGGATATAACTATATAAATATAATGAACTTTATATAACTTGAATGATGAAATAATGTAACTTTCCATAGTTGCATTATTTCATAAATCAACTTTACATAGTTGCATTATTTCATAATCCAACTTTACATAGTTCCATTGTTTGATAATCCACATAGTTAAGCAACTAAGTATAGACCAGTCGGCCAAAATTGGTCCCTTTCCAACAAATTTTGGTCGTAAAATCACTGCGGCAATTTATTTGTCATAAGTTTACAATTTCTCAACGAAAAGTTAAGACTAACTAGTTTTTGTCTATATTATCACACCATTCTATATTATCACACCATTCTATTTATCACACCATTCTATATTATCACACCATTCTATATTATGACACCATTCTATATTGTCACACAAAAAAATGTTTTTTTTTGCTTAACTTTCCAACCGTTAAGCAAAATAAATTTTTCTTTTCAGTTTTCAGTAAAATCAAAAAAAATAATCGAGCAATTTTTTTTACTTCTATATATCATTAGAGAAGAAAATGTTTAAATATAACGATTTTCTGGTAATTTACTCTCTTACATTTTTTAATCTTCAACTCTGTTTATTTAGTGTATTCATAACATAGATATTCTTAAGCCGTGTATAATATAAATAATACAAATAGCGTTTAATATATATATATATATATATATATATATATATATATATATATATATATATTGACTATAAAGGCAATGTGTTCATAGCTGATAATAGTTATGTATATTCGCATTTGGAATATTGTGCATCAAGACGTGTTCTGTGTGTTTATCGTTTGCTTTTAGCTTCGAGGCCCCACTTTATTTTACCAATGGGTGGAAAACAGTTACGGTTTGGGGAAGAAGTGCGAAAGGACACAGGCCAGAAGACATAAATTTCGTGGTAAATATTTATCTATTGTGAAGGCGCAATACGTGATGTGATAAATTCACCACACAAAAGAAACGAAAATATATCATGTTGATTTGTACAAAAAAGGTTGTTTTATGTGCTTATTTTGTTTACTTGGTCGAGCATGTAAAGATTTTTGTTAATCTGATTTCAAAGTGGGTATAATTTAATCGATTCGTTTTTCAATACCTATATTAAATACTATTAAAATGAACATATGTTGTATACTACATATAAATATATATAATATATATATATATATATATATATATATATATATATATATATATATATAATATATATATATATATATATATATATATATATATATATATATATATATATATATATATATATAATCAAACCTTAATTACCCCAAGGCAGGGATCCCCAACCTTTGAGCACTCAAGAGCACCTTCTAGAAAGCGGGTCAGGCGGCGGGCATCTTATTCTTTTCAAGAAGTCATCCTCTGATACATTGGATTTTAGAAAAATGTCGTTTTGAAGATCCAAAATTTGTAGTTCCAGTTCTTCTATCCTTACTTGAAGTTCTGCAATATATGCTGCTATTTTGGTTACGTTTATTTGCGGTGGGAACGCGTAAAACGGTCGGCGGGCGACACGGTGCACGCGGGCATAGGGTTGGGGACCACTGCCCTAAGGTGTAAAGGTACTAAGGAACTAAGGTCTACCATTATTAGATCTTAATATAGTTACCTCACAGGGCTTCTTTGGCCGCTTCCTCGACGTTTTGTTTAAGTGTTGACCAATTTTGATTCAAATCTTGATTTCGTGCGCGGATTTGCAAATTACCTCCATCGGGCGCGTCCCCGAATTGGAACTGCGGAACACTCGCCGAGTCTTTACTCGGAGGGTAGTGGAAAAATAAAATATTCACCGTGAAACAAAAATTGGACTGGTCCTCCAGGTTGGGGGTTTTGAGGTTAGGCTAGCGACATGCCTCAAGTAAAAAGTAAACAATGCAAGTGCCACGAATGAGCCTCGGAATACTAATTATTAATTCTCGATAATTATTACCTTAACCCTTTAAGGTACAAAACTATTATTTAAAATTTTGTCAACTTCATTTTATTAGCTATTTAATTGTTTATTATTAAAAAGTAAACAAAAAATATTTTAAAAATTCAAGGACATTTACTAAAGGCCTGAGGGTGTAGTTAATATACTAACCACAGATCATTTAGAATTCATGTAGATTTAAGGGAACTGTAGTTAATTAATTGATCACATTTTAGACAACAATTTTATGGTGAAAGCTTACTGTCATATCTACATACTTTCTTTATTTTTCTTTCGATTTTTAAAATTTGCCATTCATCACACGCCTTGTAGAAACGGTAAATCAACATCTAATAAAATGGTTTCAAATTATTGCGTAGAATAGTCAGAAAGTCCGCGAGTTCTAAAAAAATTCTGTACGCATGCATGCAGTGATCTAAGAGGTAACTCCTTATTTCAAACTTCGTACAACTTTAGAAACTGATCACATATTTAACAACAGAGTGTTATTTATATATATATATATATATATATATATATATATATATATATATATATATATATATATATATATATATATATTTAATTAAATATATATATATGTATACATATATATATATATATATATACATATATATATATATATATATATATATATATATATATATAAATATATGCTTTAAGGATTATAATCCATCATTTTTTGTAATAATTACATTAGGAATATAGTCTTTATGATGGACACCCTAAAGGGTAAAAAATTATGTTTTTTAATTCCACTCTCATGTTTGAAAATAACATAATTTCCTATAATATTTCATGTATAATTTTATATTAACTAATTTTTCGTACAAGGAATGTTAATCATAATAAAACATTCGGATAGTATGCCGCTCGAAGACAATGTTTATAGATTTCATTTAATTTCTGTTCAAACCAAAAATAATTTATTTTTAAAATATGAATTTAGGCGCCTTTTTAGGCGTTTTTATGTCGGCAGAATATTTGTTTTTCAATTTTGCGTCTGTAATGGACTCATAATAGCACTCATATGTGTGCGGTTATAGCTCGCCGAGTGCTGTTATGAGTTAATTTTTTAAAAGGTTGGCATTGAAATTCATAGCTGTCAGTGTCAAATTTTCGGCGAGATAGTTTTGAGGTTATGTGATGTGTGGAAATCGCGAATACAAAAATTTTATTAATTGATTGTAATGAACGATATATATTTTCATATAATCTACAATAACAAGTATTGCGGTATCATTTACTTCACTTTTTTGAAACCAATGAAACTGTTCACAGTTTTTGTTGTTAATATATTTCTGACATAACTCAATTATGGTAATGAAACCAAATATCTTCGCTTTTGCATCTACAACAGTTTTATTTTAAACAGTTCCATACACCTTTTCAAGCAGTTCCCTTTGGAGAGCCATCTTACTTCAGTGTGAAGTAAAAGTCTCACATGGTCCGCATTTGTTCTTCACAAAATAGTTTGAAGAGATGCTCACATTTGGCATTAACTTTAATAGCATTAATGGCACTACTGGATGTAGTAGGTTTTACCTACTTCATTTACAATAGGCGAGATGTTTGTAGCTAAAGTTTTCCCTATGAATAACACAATGCACAAGAAACAGTTCTGGATTCTCATCTTTCTTCAATTTTAAGCGACCATTTGTTTTCTCCATCATATTAGGAGCACAATATGTTATATTATTGACATCTAATTGTAAGTAATTTTTTTTGCTTATTATATGTGTGTCTGTGTGTGTGTGTGCGTGTGTGTGCGCGTGTGTGTGTGTGTGTGTTTTATTAATATATTTTACGTAAGTTACCAATACTGCCTCACTGTCTCTGAAAGTAGATTCATCCATTTGCACTGATTGTTTGTTTTTAGCTTTTCAACAAGTTGTTTTTCTATATCTTCACTCATTTCGTCTATTCTCCTGGTAATAGTATTGTTATTGAGTTTCATAGGTTTCACATCTTTGTCATCTTTTTCAAGAACTGTTTTAAGAAATGCTGATATTGACGGTTTTATTAAATTCTCTCCTATAGTATGATTTTTACAGATTTATCGATTATTTTACAGTTAACTTGACGACGTCCAAAAGCTTTGTTGTTGATATCTTGTTGATATCAAACGAATTTATAATATTTATTGGCCGAAACTATTTAAGAATTTGCTTTTTTTTCGATTTTGGCACCGAAATCTAGCATTGCATTTAAATGGCCGGGAGCAAAAGGGTCATATCCACTTCTGTCGAGTCCATTTTCGAATTGCCCCCCTTAACAATCAAATTGCCCCCCTGTGTGGCGTGGGCCCCACGTTGGGAAATACCGCCCTAAAGGATGAAAAATGATGTTCTTTTAATTCCACATTCATGTTTGAAAATAACATAATTTCCTATAATATTTCGTGTATAATTTTATATTAACTAATTTTTCGTACAAGGAATGTTAATCATAATAAAACATATGGATAGTATGCCGCTCGAAGACAATGTTTACAGATTTCGTTCAATTTCTGTTCAAACCAAAAGTAATTTATTTTTCAAATATGAATTAAGGCGCCTTTTTAGGCGTTTTTATGTCGGCAGAATATTTAATGGACTCAACTAATGGACTAAATGTAATGGACTCATAACAGCACTCATATGCGTGCGGTTATAGCTTGCCGAGTGCTGTTATGAGTTAATTTTTTAAAAGGTTTTTTAAGCCGAAAATTTGACACTGACAGCTATGAATTTCAATGCCATTCATAGCTGTCAGTGTCAAATTTTCGGCGAGATAGTTTTGAGGTTATGTGATGTGTGGAAATCGCGAAGGAAGACAAAAATTTTATTAATTAATGGTAATGAACGATATAACACATATTTAATTGAAATTTTATCCATCAATGGTACGATTATTAAAAACATTTATAGTGACATTGGATGATTCTTGTGCAATAATACTCACACCAGGGACATTATAAAGCTGCGATATACATATAAATTTACCCACCTTCATATCCAGGTAAGACTTATCATCTGTGTCCCTGGTTTTATGAATATCTTCTTCTTCTAAAATCTTCGACTTTTTAAGTGCATAGCTCTGAGATATCCGTTTCAATAAGGCGTGCAATTTATAATATTTGGATATGACTACATCTTTATATATAGATAAATAGGACCTCAACATGGAATATATCGTCGATAAACTTGATGGTTTATACTTGTACGCAAGTAAAACAATTGCCGAAACAACTGTAACCTTATTTGCATTGCACCACTCGTTAAATGTAATATATTCTTTTCATTCATATCGTGGACGTGATTTATCCGGCAACAAGTTGCTCACCGTATTAAAAGCAATTTCCTGAATTTCAGGTGGAGTACAAGATACTTTCTCACCCATTTTAATTTTAATCTTTAAATTAATTTCAAGTGTCAGTGAAATGTTAATTATCAGTGTCAGCAACCACTATAAAATTTTCAAAATATGTATGGGCGATTTTTTTATTCAGAAATGGCATAAAAGGGCGCAAAATAGAAAAAATAGTATACAAAAATCGTTCGTAAGGCGTCCATTAGAAAACTTGTCCATGGAAACTTGGACGCGTGCTGAAAAATCGCGCTTACTGAACTCGTCTTTTAATATACTGTAACAAACATGAACTACATACTTATATATATATATATATATATATATATATATATATATATATATATATATATATATATGTTGTATTTGAGGTTTTCGCGGATAGATACCTGTGTTGTATTGTTTTCGTCAATCGTCAAGAACCGGATTCTCGACGTTTCGGCGAACTAACATTCGCCATTCTCAAGAGATATATGCGTCCGTGCGGGTCAACGGACGCATATATCTCTTGAGAATGGCGAATGTTAGTTCGCCGAAACGTCGAGAATCCGGTTCTTTTCAGAGCCAACCCTCAGCATCAACGCGGAATCCCCGAGAAAACAATACAACACATATATATATATATATATATATATATATATATATATATATATATAGATAAACAGGACCTCAACATAGAATATATCGTCCATAAACTTGATGGTTTATACTTCTTACTTTGTGATTCGAAGTAAGCAAGTAAAACATTTTCCGAAACAACTGTAACTTTATTTGCATTGCACCACTCGTTAAATTTACTATGTTGTTTTCATTCATATCGTGGACGTGATTTATCCGGAAACAAGTTGCTCACCGTATCAAAAGCAATTTTCTGAATTTCAGGTGGAGTACAAGATACTTTCTTGCCCATTTTAATTTTAATCTTTAAATTATTCAAGTGTCAGTGAAATGTCAATTATCAGTATCAGCAACCACCATCAAATTTTCTAAATATGTATGGGCGATTCTTTTATTTAGAAATGGCATAAAAGGGCGCAAAACAGAAAAAATAGTATAAAAAAATTGTCCGTAAGACGTCCATTAGAAAACTTTTCCATTAGAAAAGTCCTCGCTGCGCTCGTCATTTTCCAAACTTGGACGCGTCCTAAAAAATTGCGCTTATTGTACTCGTCCATTAATATACTATTACAAACTTGAACTATTTAATATTAATATTATTATTCACTTTGCCAATATAAAATTATAATTTTTTTACAATATTTTTGATGTGATTGTCATAATGATACTATACAATATCTCCTTAAAACGACCAAAATAATATCTGAACAAAAATGCAGATTAAACAAGAATCAAAAATAAGAAAATATTGGTTTACAATGAATATAGATATTATATATATTGTGTTACACTTAACAAATGTTTTTTCAAGAAATTCCTTGATTCTATAGATTTCTTTTAAATTGCTGAAAAGGTTTATTTCTAGGTTTCTGTTGGTAGGTGATTGTGAAATTGTACACCTATACAGGAAAAAAGATTTTCCATAAAAGGCTGTGTTGTGTGTATTAAATAGATATTCGAGCCGATTCTGTAAGAGACACGTTAAAAGTTAATTGAAGACCGCACACTGGGCCGGATTTCAAATTTACGGCGGCAAAAATAGAATTTTACAATGTCTGCCAATTAATCAAAACCACTTAAAATGTATTGTTTGATCACCCATTCACAATAATACAAACAAATTGATGCGAGAAACCAATACCATTGGTTGTGGGAACGTGTCAAACATCGTTCTTGTCCCTTCGGTACCAAGATGGAATTAATGCACTCGATATTTCACAAAATAACTACGCCTGTTTTGTCTTTGCGTTAAAAAATTGTGAACTTTTTAAATATGTAGAATATAACGTCAAGTATGTATTTACATGTAATAATATCAAAATTGTAGAAAGTTTGAATCAATAGCGTTATAAAATAAGTTTTGTTAACGAATAATGCAAATTAAAAAAATCTTGTAATATACTGAATACATTGATTTTTTAAAAAAGTTCCGCATAGTTTTGGTAAATTAAATAGTTTTTAAGGCAAAACAAACATTGACAATTCTGGGAAAGCAAACATCCCTTCCATATTGTTCCACCTTACTTAAAATTGCACTTTTTTTTCAAAAGAAGTCCGGCGGAGGTGCTGGGACTTGCGTTTCGTGGAACTCCTAGAAGGTTGAGAAGAATGAAATAGGCTCACTATTCATCGCCTTCTAAGAGACTTCTAAGGCCACACAGTGCTCATAATTGAGGAGTCAGCATGGAGCTAAAACTAGAGGGACTGATGAATATCCCTCATATCACGTGATGTCGAAAGCAAAAAAATATTATCCATTACATGTCAGTGTATCTAAAAACGATGCTGTGGTGCTGTTACAGGATCTTTTAGATCATACTGTGCGAAGACTTGCACAGGTTCAGTAGGGTGTTATTTTCCCAAACATGAACCAACCTAGCAACTGTCTTTAAATCAGTTACAAGTGGGGTCTAGATGACAGTGCAAAAAGTGCACAGTGGCAAAGCAAAACTTTGCTAATAATAATTTTTATTCAGACTCAAATATAATTTATGGATGTTATAGAATTTGTGCGAGTGTCCATAAATTATTGATTCATGGATTCATGCAGGCAAATCACTTCCATTGCCTGTAGGCCTCCTTTCAGGAGATGTTATATAGGCTAGTCATAAGACTTACAAACAGATTAGCCAATACCACTCGAGGTAAATGTCTAGAATTTATACGATTACGGACATTTTGAACTGTTTTGTGATCCTCTAATCACTAGTTATAGGACAAAACCCACCAGGAAAAAAATTAAAAATTTAATGAGGTAGTATTAGGAAAGCCCCGAATGCCCAACTCGCTCAATGAAGAATGTTCACGAGAAACTACTGATGATATCGTTAGTGATGGCGAAGAAAGCGTAAATTGTGATGATGATATTGATTTTGACGAAGATCAGTCGTGAACTTTAAAAAAAAATTGTTGCAGTAGCACTTTAGTCATAAATATATTTTTATACTTAATTTTTGCATTTTTTATTAATAGAGGGGCAGGGAGGGCCCCTCTATTACGCCCTGTATATATCTAATATAGAATCATTTTATATTAAGATCATCAGAATGTCAACATAAAATAATATTTGAGGCAAAAACAAATTTAAATGAACTGCTTTTTATTTTTGTCGCCGTAAATTTGTAATCCGGCCCAATGTACGCCGTTATTTATTTGTTTTGATCGCGAATTTAATAAAGGTATTAAAAATAAAATAATAAAGATGTTATCCGCTACTAGTACCACCATTATTTTATTTTTATTATTAACGGAAACATACAAATATTAAGAGCATCTTTTCAATTAAGTTATAACGTTTCTATTATAGAATCGGCCAGATTGAATATTCAACATTATTTTCTTTATGTATTGAAGCATGGTTATTTTTGGTAAAATCATGAGATTCTGTGGGCGATATCAGCAAATTTGAAAAAGCAATGTGTGTCCTGTAATAATGTCGGATACATTCATTTTAAATTTTATTTACCGTTCACTGAACAGAAAATGAATTACTGCTTTGTTAAACAAAACAAACTAGTAAATGCAACTGTGAGGTAAATTAGTATGGTAAATAGTTCGATGCAAAATATACATCCAATTTGTTTTACAAAAATACGCGTAAAGAAAATCGTATAAAAAGTAAAATAGTGTAAATGCGTATATTTGTGCATTTTAGATTGTTGCACGTATATATATTTCGTATTTAATAACATTTTTATATAAAATCTAATTTATTTTAGTTCTTTCTTTTTAGTTATTTTTGAGTTTTGTTATTATTGATATTTTAATTTATATTTACAATAATTGTAATTTAATATAAATTGCAATTACTAAGTAAATACAAATCATTATTGCACGCAATAATAAGAAAACTCAAGCATAAAGTTTATAAATTCTACTAATATATTTCTATATTCACATTTTTATGTGCAGTTGGGTGTAAAGCGTGCAAAAATTCCACATGAATCATTGCACACGAATATTGGTTCTATAGGAACGTTTCTCCAACATTAAATAATATTTGTGGGCAACGAAAATTGCACAAGCAATATATTTGGGAAATAGCCTACGAGTATGTTTTCCTTCAGAACCGACAAACAAACATATATATTTACCCTATTATATCTGTGCTCATTCGTTTTATCCTACGCAAATATTACACAATGCAATATTTTCTGATGTATATAAAGAACTGTGTATTTTGTACCATTATATTCGCCAATCTATATAATAAAATGCTTTTTCGTTATAAACAAAGCTTCCGAACAATAAAGATATTTTCACGATGATATTGCACTACGCATTTTTATTTCATACATAACAAAATATATTATTTTCTTTAACGCTTTGAAGTTAATTGTTTTACATTTAATAAATATATTTATTTTTAAGACCTCAAATATATCTTATAAACAATGAGATTTAAACATATTTTTTATATTAAAATTAGCAAGAAATTAATTAGTAAAAACGGTAACCAAAAAAATGAATTATTTAAAAGAATATATTTATTTCAATCAGATATTAAGTTTTGTGGAAGCCTAAGAACAACCATTGTGGAATAATATAGAAGTATGTAATTAGAAAGTATTTAGCAGTTTTAATTAAAATTTCTTTCCCCGTCTGACTTGATGAATTGGAGCGTGTATTATAAATACGTTGCTACCCACAACAATAGAAGAATACAGAATATAATTCTTTTGAATCTGTGTATCAACACAATAATCTAAGAAGTTTTAACTTCTAATAATATTAAAACAATTAGTAAAGTAAATTTAAAGTACGAAAAGGAGTTCAAAAGGAGTATATTTTTTAAGGTAAAGTTTGGACTTGGACAAAAATTTGATTATGTATGTCATATATTAATTTGAAATATTGGGTTGGCGAGAATATTCGTAGATTTTTTTTTCACGTAATGTTTTATTGAAAGCAACAACAATTAAAGCAACAAATTATTCAAATACATATCCTCCGTTGTTGTTTACGACTTATTCACACCTATAAACCAATTTTCGCAAAAAAATCGTCGGGTCTGGTCTCGAAGTAGTTACGGTTTTTAAGGTCTTCATCATTGGCGAAGGTTAATCCTCTCATTGGGTTAGACATGGAGCGGAAAAGGTGATAATCTGTTGGTGCAAGATCCGGAGAGTATGGCTGATGTTGAAGAACCTCCCATTCAAATTCTTGGATAGCAGCTTTAACCACTTGTGCAACGTGAGGTCTGGCATTGTCGTGAAGCAGTATAACTTGGCCTCGTCGATTGGGTCTTTTCTGTTGAATAGCCTCATTCACACGGTGCAGTTGAACTAAGTAGAGATTACTATCAACAGTTCTGTTATTTTCGAGCTTTTCCCGAGGGTTGCAACGGACCCTCGAAATCCCACCAAAAGCAGATCATGGTCTTATTTGGATAGAGGTCTTGCTTGATTCTCGGCTTCGTTGTCTCCGGAGTTTTCAACTCCTCTCTCTGCTTCACATTGACGTAAAAACACCATTTCTCATCTCCTGCGAGGATTCTGTATAAGAACGATTGTATAAGTTCCTCGATGTCTTGCGATAAGTTGAGCAGCAAGTTGAAGACGATTTTCTTTGTTTTGTTCCGTGAGCACATGAGGTACCCAAGCACACATTTTTTGAGCAAATCGCATCTTGTGAAGATGACTAAAGATTATCTGATGATCGTAGTTTATCTCTTCGGTCAATTCACGACTTGTTTCGCGACCGTCCTCGTTTAAATGTGCCTTTAGAAGTTCCTCGTCGAGTTCAAAGTCGTTAAGTTCAAAGACGCCTTTTTTTAAGTTTGCGAACCATTTATGTGCAGTAGACTCACCTATGATACCCATACACGCATATATACATATATCATAGATACCCTTACATAAAACCATACACGCTGCCGATGTTCTGGGCTGCTTCAGAAGCTTTTTCACCTCGATGAAAGGCGAAGAATATCAAAGGTCGAAAGTGTTGATTTTTGCCCACTGGATTTTGCCCACATTTTGGATTTCCATTTTTTAAGCTCTAAAAATCATGGAAAATTAAATTATTCGAAACAGATACTATAGCAGTTTAGTAAAGTTGAAAGAGTTCTTTCGAATAGTTTTCTCACTTTGTTTACTAATGCGAAATTTATTTTTTTTTTGTTCGCGGACAGGCCAACAAGGACCACGCAAATATCATTTCTTTGTGGGTCTAGTTTCCTTCTTTCTCTTCCAGAAGTCTTTCATCCTGGTCGACTGCGCAGCTCTTCTTTCAGCAGTCCATTCTCCTCTATTGAGATTCTTCTTCTCCCCGACAAGAATTTTGAGGCCAATTTTTTTTTTCTGTGCTCTATTCGGTTTAGACAATCTTCTTCAATAATTTTGAATTTTTGAAGTTTTTTCTTCATTTGTTTTACATAGCCCCCTTGCCCTTTATAGTTCCAGATTTTATAAAAAAATTGTTTGTTTAATCTTGAGCAATCCATGCGGACCATATGTCCGTAGAACTGAAGTCGCCGTTTTCTGATCATCACTTCCAGGTTGTCAATTTTGCTATAAATTTCTGCATTGGATCTCAGTCTATAACCTTCCTGTGTTTTCCTAAGTCCATAAATCCTTCTTAAAACTCTTCTTTCTATCTTGAGCAAATTCTCCATTCCGGTTATATTTGTAGTTTCCATGCCGTACAAGATGATTGGTCTAACAGCTGAATTAAAATGTAATTTTGCATTGATAGACAGGTTCTTTTTATTGTATATATTTATTGTACAAAAAAATTAATCTTTCCAATTTCCCTTTTTTGTTCTCAATTGCCAATTTATCCGTCCCATTGCTACTAATTATTTCTCCAAGATATTTAAATCGGTCGGTGACGCTGATGCTCCCATAATTGGTTTTTATCATTTTCTTAGTATATTTCTGATCACTTGTCATCATCTCTGTTTTTACCAACGAAATCTGTAAGCCCGCTTTTTCTGCTGTTTCTTTTAACTGATCAATTTGGTTAATAGCTTCTTGTTCTGATTCAGCAAACAGCGCTATGTCGTCAGCATATGCTAAACCTTTGACTTTGAGGTTCTGATTCTTTCTACCAATTTTAGCACTTTAATGGTTCTTCTCCCAAAACGTCCTCATGACTTTATCCAAGACCAAATTGAAAAGCAGTGGTTGTTTTAGCCCTCCCCTTGTCTTAGCCCTGTTTTAACTTCGAAGGGCTCGCTAACTTCACTTAAAAATTTGACTCTGGAAATCGTATTAGTTAACGTAAGTTTAATTAAATTTATGGTTTTTGATCAACTTGATATTCCTTCAATGTGTCAAAAACAGTATCCCTATCCACTGAATCATACGCTTTCTGAAAATCCACGAATAAGACAAAGATATTCTTTGGTCTGTTGTTGTAATATTGTAATATCAATTTTAAACTTTTTTATTTTAAATTTTAAACATCAAATTTAAAGAATTTGTTCTGCACACGATCTATTCCTTCTGAAACCACCTTGGAACTCACCAAGCGGTGGTTCGATCTGTGGTTCAAGTCTGTTTAGAAGTAATTTGGCAAAAATATTTTATATGTGACAGACAACAATGAGATCCCCCTATAACTATTGACATCAATTTTTGAACCTTTTTTATGTAGTGGATGAATTACGGCGATTAACCAGTTTAATTTATAATAATGCGAAAATTTATATAAATTAAAAATAACAACAAAAATTATATGAATATATTCGCCAACCCAATATTTCAAAGGTAAATATCTAATGTGGAAACATATCTATAAAATTGTAACAAATCCTTTTTTGTGGTATCACCACTACAGAAGAATTAAATTAAATGTATTTGGCCGTGACACACAATGTTGGACTGTAAATACATCAACAAACATTCATTTACATGAACATCAATAAAATAAGCCAATAAAGCTTAATGTTTATTCAAAAATTTCAATGAACAAGCTGACCAATTTTTCGATGTTTAGTAGTGCCGCATGTAACGCAGAACATTATATTAAAACATGTATGTACTGGTTTGGAATTGTGTTGTAATTGAAATTATGTAGTAACGAAAATTATGTAGTAATTCAAGCTTTTTAAAATGTTTAAATAATTGTTTAGATTTGTAAATATATACATGTTTAATGATACATATTACCCTTGATATATTTTTATTGCCGATGATATAGAAATACAGAATCTTTTGTATCTGCCAAACATTAGATATTTACAATATCTGCTTGAGTTACATTTTTAGTATATACAGGGTGGGCGATTTAACATGGCCACCGAAATAAGGGAATTTAATTGATTTCGAAGGGCTGACACGGTGGTTAAAAATTCTTTCTTGTCTAGGTCACAGTTTATGCGTACTAAAGGTCATCAATGGTTTTTCAAATGGGAACATGTTATTTTTGTATCAAGACCTTGTGGCCACTATCCAGACGAATCCAGTGACCAATGATATCATAACCTTGAAATGATTTGACAAGTGGATCCATAGAAAATAACTTTGAATAACCGTATCGAAAATGGTATTGCACAGTCATGCAGAGAAAGTGGATATGATTGGATTATGACTGGATTCGTGTGAATAGTGGCTACAATTTCTTTATAAAAAAAATAACATGTTCCCATTTGAAAAACCATTGATAACCTTGAGGACGCATAAACTATGACCTTGACAAAAAAGTATTTTTAACCACTGTGTCAGTCCTTCGAAATCAATTCCATTTCGACATTTTTTCCGTCACTCTAAATGGCCAGTGGTCACGTTAAATGGCCAAAATTCTCCTTTGTTGTTTTCCTAATTTTTTTATGGGAGTTTTCCTCTGTTAAGCTGATTGTTAGTTTGTTATAAATGATTACTCTCTGGTAGCTTGGACCTTTTCCATCTGGTGTTGGTTTTGTTTTGGGCCTGTATAGTATATGCTTCTGGAAGGTGTGCTTCTGTTTATGGATGTAGCATGTTAGTTCTAGAATATACAAACTTGTGACTGTGAGAATACCCAGCTTCTTGAAATGGGGCCTACAGATGTCAGTGATCTTGATAACCCATTAGGGTTCTGATAATTTTCTTCTGCACTATTAAGATGGATTAAATTTGTGACGAGCATCCCAAAGGAGAATACCATATTTAATTATCAATTGGATCACCGCGAAGTCAAATTTCACGAGATCTTCAATTTTTAGAAATCGTCGAAGAAACCTTATTTGATAAAGCTTCCTATGCAGATTGTAGATATGGTGGTGACAACTTGTACTGCGACCTTTATAGATCTATTGTACCCCACTCTCCTCCTCCAAGCGTTGGTGTACTTACCCATCTAGAGCGCCTCCTCTAATCCTGATTCCTTTAGGAATCCCAGGATCTGGGTAGGATTCAAGGTCTTCAGCTCCTCTGTATTCAAGCAGTGAGCCCCGAGGTACATCTGTCTCTTGCGAAGTAGTGCTCCGCAGTCCTGGAGCAGATGTATGGGGGCTTCCTTATTTTCAACTGGATGTCTATGGGGTAGTTGCTACGTGCTGTATGGAATAATACGTATTCTGTTTTATTTCTGTTGAAAAAGAGGCTATTGTGCGCGAACTATTTGTTGGGTGTATCCAAGAGCATGTTAGCACGCAATGGGTTATTGGATAATTTTTTTTCGGAGACGATAAAACTAGCGTCATCAGCATTGCCCGATTACCGCTGTTTTTGTAGGCTTCTTCTTCTTCTTCTTCTGGTGCTACAGCCCAATTTGAACCTTGGCCTTCCCTAGCTTCCTCCTCCTACAAGGCCCCGGCCTAGAGCCTTAGCCAGCCTGGGGCCCCTAGTGGCGAAACTGAAGTCAAATTCAACAGTCGTGAATAGTCTTTCTCAGACAAGATAGTCTGCTCGAGCTGGCGCCTGTCGAAGTCTATGTTACTCCTGGGATGAGATCATGGCAGCTTCTTACAGAACTACGGAGACGCTGATCTGCTGATGAAGAGTTAATTAAAAAGTTTGACTTTCTTACGAAACTAAATCGTTTGGAGTGTAAAGACATCCGTGAAGGCACCATAAACCTTATAATTTTTTATCCAGGGGATTTGTATTGGACTTTGGAAAACATGTGTCTGCACCTGCAAGCTCATTTGTCGTCGAATGAAGAAGTCATGGAGTTATCGTCTATACAAATATCGGGTGTTTCAATAAGGACATAACAATTTTGTATTTAAATAAAACAAAGAATAATTGAGATATCGTGCTGAAAATTATTCCAGGTGTAGCAGACATGTTACAATTATGTATGGAATTCCACCAGGAGCATGACAGCAGCGATCGATTCTGAGGATCTAATTTTCAATCACTTTTTCACACATATGAGCTGGAATGTTTGGCTATTTCGCGTTCGATATTGTTCCTGAGCTCCTCTTACGTTGTTGGATTGTTAGCATAAACCTTCTACTTAAAGTGACTTCATAAGAAAAAATCCAACGACGCCAAATAGTATGAACCAGGTGGCCATTCGACTTGATCATTTCTTGAGATTAAATAATTACCAAATTTTGAATAAATCAATTGTTTGGCCAGGTGTGTAGCTTGTGGCACCATCTTGTTGGAACCACATATCGCTGATCCATCAAGCACAAGTCCATCAAGCACATTTTGCTGAACACAATCGGCTATGTTTCGGCGCTTTAAATTATCCAGATGTTTCACTTCTTGAGTTAATTTAATCTCGTATGGGTGTAGCTGGATATCCTTACGCAAATGTAGACTGGGAATTTCCCAATTCTTGTGAACGGCGTGGAATCGTCTAGTTTGGTTTATTTTGATCTCTTGGAGCTCTTACCACTGCAATATTTCCAGTACTTCGACCGGCACATTCAATAGTGAATATGTTGTTTCATTTTTTTTTCACCATCGCAGGAACAGTTTGTCTGGTGAGACGATTATTGCTACCAAAAATTGGAGTAAGCGCTCTTAAAGTTGCGACTCAAACTTTGGTGGTAACTTTTAACGATTTCGTGATCTTCACCAGGATAAAAATGTATGCCTTGACTGAGGTTTTGACCTTGACAGGTCATAAAAAAGTTTGTAGATTATGTTCCTTATTATAAAACAAAATTGTTATGTCCCTATTGAAAAACCCTTTACTTATCGGTATAAGGCTTTTTGGACATTTATCCAAATGTAGGTATTGTGCTCCGGATGCTGTTGTGTACACCAGCGTCAAACTGGGCAAATGTCAATTGCCTAGGGGCCCTGGCTCTCTTAAGTTTGGGCCTGGTCATCAGCATATAATGTAAAGTGTTGATCTGCAATGTAGATGACCAGGTCTGCAGTGCATAGTAGGAATAGAGTCGGAGACAAAAACACTGCCCTGCGGGACACCCATGTTTACACAACTGAAGTCGTATTGGCCGCATTTTACTTTCAGTTATCGTTCCGCATTTTACTTTTACGACTGGTTTCCTATTTGTGAGAAAAGTTGTGAACCAACTAGTACATTTACCGCTTATTACGTAATTGAAATTTTTTTTAGGGAGTTGCCTGTGCGACACACAGTCGAAAGCTTGCGATAAGTCACAGAAGATACCAATTGGGCGATATCCTTCATCAACTACATCTCAAATTTTGTTATATAATTTTCGGCTACCGCTGTTGTTGTCGATTTCTTCTTCTTCTTCTGGTGCTACAGCCCACTTTGAACCTTGGCCTCCCCTAGCTTGCTCCTCCATTCCCCTCTTTCCCAGGCTACTTCCTTCCATCTTCCTAGTTTAAGGATTCGTCTGGCGTCCTGGTCTACTTCATCCACCCATCTTTTTCTTGGTCTCCCTATCGGCCTCTTCCCTTCCATTCGGTCGTTCGGGATTCTTTTGGGAATTCTACCATATGGCATAGTTGGGCAAAAATTAATTGTGAAAACAATTAACAATTAAATTGCGAGATTTAATTGCAACTAACAATTAAAATAATTAATTGTAATTGAAAGATATCACAATTAACAATTAATTAATTGTTAATTGTAAAATTTTGCAATTACAATTGATTAATTGTTAATTGATTGATGCACTTTTACAATTACAATTAACAATTAATAAATATTTTTTAATAAATAATTGGTTAGAAAATGTTTATTATACTCCAATGTATCACATGCCACAATGAGTAACTGAAATAGTTATTTACATTAGAGTGTGGAAAGTTTGATTTTACAACGCGACAGCTCGTTTGGCAATCGAGCC
Source organism: Phosphuga atrata (assembly GCA_944588485.1). Taxonomy (NCBI): domain Eukaryota; kingdom Metazoa; phylum Arthropoda; class Insecta; order Coleoptera; family Silphidae; genus Phosphuga; species Phosphuga atrata. The sequence goes on along the minus strand of OX155892.1, from coordinate 88,066,681 downwards.
CGAAGGGCGAGTTCCCCATTAGCTGGAGCGCTGTCCAGCTGGAGCTGATTAGCTGTGAATCATTTCCGCACGAAATTTGTATAATTTTTTTGGCCGAGAATTATTATTTAAGAAACAAATAGACCCTCCGCCTCAACTTCCGGTCCCTAACCACCGCCCCCCATTTCCGGTTCCCACCTCCACTTTCAAAATTTTCCCCACGGTTCCCACCCCCACATTTGCGGTTCCAAAAATTTCCACACTTCCGGTTCCCACTTCCGATTCCGGAACCGGAAGTGGGGTGGGAACCGGAAGTGTAAGTGGTAACCGGAAGTGTGAGTGTGAACCGGAAGTGGGGTTTGAACCGGAAGTGGGAGCGAGGTGGAGGGTCCAGAACGAACCATCTTTCCTAACTATTTAGATTATTAACAATATTGGAAAATATTTTATTTGGCACAATGCGGGAAAGTACGGTTACAATGAGGGAAAAGTTTTTACATTCATCAAATAGTATTAATTGTAATAATAAACAATTGATGATTAAGTTAATTGTAACTAACAATTAAAATTTTAATTGCAATAAAATTAATTGTAAACCACAATTAATGGACTTAATTGCAATTGATTTCAATTGCATCTCACAATTAAACACTTAATTGAATTAAATTAATTGTAATTAATTTAGTTGCAATTAAAATTGTAATTGTTTGATTCTACAATTAAAAAATTAATTGAATTATGCCCAACACTGCCATCTGGCATTCTTATATTGTGGCCTGCCCGCCGTAGGTGCTGCAGTTTCGCGTATATTGATACTTTAAGGGGCTGATATACTTCCTTGTTGTATCGCCTCCTATGTTTTCATTTTTCCGTACTGGTCCTAGGATCCTTCTAAATATTATCATTTCGAACGCGTTGTAGGTTTACCTCTGCATAAACTGTGTTGTTGATTTGGCACTAGGTGGAATTTTTCTATGAAGGGCAACATTCTAATCCGCATGGAATATTCTAATATCTTTAATAGGACTGATATAGGGTAATTGGGTATAATTCTTTGCTTGCGACTTTTCTCTACTTTTATAGATAGGTATTACTATTGCGGTTTTTAAAATTTCTGGGAAGATTTGGTTTTCAGCATGGGAAAGCAGGATAAGAACTAATATTGTAGGATGTTGATGAGGGAAACTGTCTTCCCATTACAATCCGGGTTATTATATATTTTTTTATATATTTCCTCCCAGGTTTCGTTCTGTAAATATTTAGCAAAGCGATTTTTTGTTGCCGTCGACATGTTTCTGATGTGGCTATACCGTTTTTTTTATTCGCTTTCGTATTACCACATAGACTTATTAATCCTTGGTCTATTCCTCATCAGTCTCCTTATTACTATTAAGGTTTTTAAAATTTCTGGGAAGATTTCATTATCATTAACAATGTCTGTCATTGGATGTACCAGTAGGTACATGTCTGAAGTCTTTGAACATGATGGTAGGCACTGAATCATAGGCACAAGTAGATGTATTTTTTAGTGACTCTATAATCTTTAGGATTTCGGTTGTTGTAAATGTTTCCGGGAATATTGTTTGTGAGTTGAGTGTGATATGCTCATCAGTGATGTATCTTGGTTGGAACGTTTGGCGGATTACTTTCGGTGCTTCTTCAAAACAGTTGAAGATTGTTGCAATCTGTTTTAGCTAAGTAACTAGCATGTCTTTTTCCTCCATTTGGATTGGATCTGATGTGCTAGATTTATTCGTCTACACCTTTCCCCTTGTCTGCTATTACTTTCCAGAAGTATTTGGTGATATAAAGTAAATGAAGTATTTGGTGACAGAAGCATATAGTAATTATATTTAGTGCTTCGATTATTCTATGACGAAAGAAAATACTTAATACGCATAGAGTGTTCTTTTTTTTGTCTTAAGTATTTGCTTTTCAGTATTGGATATTGTTTTTGGAAAGTGAACATATCCTTTAGCTTGCTGCCTGACCGTTTTACGTCCTTCGTAATCCAAGAATTGCGGGTCCGGTTGATTTTCGCCAAAGCAGGTGAAGAAGTAATATTGTAGGATGTTGATGAAAGAAACTGTGTTCCCATTACAATCCGGGTTATTGTAGATTTCCTCCCAGGTTTCGTTCTGTAAATGTTCAGAAAAGCGATTTTTGTTTGACGTCGACATGTCTCTGATGAGGCTTTCTTTGAATCGGAGCTGCCTCATTAAGAGCAAGGAATGGGTTTTATTGAGGCAGGACTCACTGTAATAACAAAACGTTGGATAGAGTACTACCAAGAGCTTCTGAACACTACATCAACTGTGAATCTACAAGCTGTCAACCAAATTCCCCAATATCCTATAAGGGAGAAGACCCAACATCTGATGAGATTCGCATGGCTATCTTACAGCGTAAGAACAACAAAGCACCTGAACAAGAAGGCTTGGACAACGCTTTCACAATGGATTACATAACCTTGCACGTCCAGAAAAATGTAAGCAAGAGATCCCTCACGGAGCTGCAATATTTCGATGACCTTGTTATTTTGGCCAACACAGCAGAAGAAGCGCAACGTATGATGGACACATTCTCAAATGTATGGCTCTCATGGAATGGAGGTAAACACGTCCAAAACCAAACTCCTTATTATGAGCTTTCATCCAAAAACAGCTACACGTAGATATATATGTATAGATGGGACCCCTATCGAGATTGTTGAACAATTCAACTACCTGGGAAATTTAGTGACAGTGAATTGGGACCTGGATGCAGAAATTAGCCACCTTCTACGGTGTGCCTCGCATGCCTTCTTTAAACTCCGGGAGAGAGTCTTTGGCTGTAGTAACCTGACCATATACACGAAAGTCCTAGTTTTCAAAGCAGTTGTCTTATATATCCTACTATAGGGTAGTGAGTGCTGGATGGTGTACAAAAAGCACGTTAAGGCGCTGGAGAAATTCCAACTGAGTTAAATGGCATGATTTCATCTCCAACAAAGAAATTCGGGAAAGAGCCAACTACAACTCTATAGAGAACACCTTGGCGCGTAATCCTGGCTAGGGCATGTGCGCCGGATGTTCGATGATCGGGTCCCAAAACAAATTCTCTTTGGTGAGGTATCCCATACATACATACATATGGCCATAGACCCATTGTAGGGTATTGGCCGCTCCATTATGGAGCTCTTTGATCCTTTTGTTGCGGTGGATCAGTCCGCGTAATCTATTTTCCATTCATAGCTTCGTGTGTGTTTTTGTTTCTTGTACTATTTTCTTCCATTCCTTCCGGTCTCTCACCTTCTTCTTCCATTCTGTTCTTCCATTATTCTCATATCTTCGTGTATTTGGTCCTGCCATCTTATTTTCGGCCTTCCTCTTGGTCTACTGAGTGGTGGTTTCCAGTTTGTGATTCTCTTCGTTATGAAGTCTTGCGTTGTTCTTTGAATATGGCCATACCAGCTGAGCCTTCGAGATTTTATGAATTTCACTATGTCTACCTCTTTTAGGATAGTTTTTATTTCTTCATTTTATAGTGGTCTGTGTTCTTGTCCTTGTGTTTTCTTTGGGCCCAGTGTTCTTCTTATAATTCTTCTTTCCAGTATTCTCATTCTTTCTTCGTCTCTCTTGGTCAGGCACATTGTCTCTGCTGCGTATATTATTACTGCTCTAAGGCTGGTTTTGTAGATTTTTATTTTCGTGCTTGTGCTGAGGTTTTTGTCCTTGAGTAACGTATGGTATTTCCAGAAATCCATTTTTCCTGCCTTTATTCTTTCGCTAATTTCGATACTTCTGTCGTTGCTTTCGTTTACTGTGACTCCTAGGTATTTGTAGCTGTTTACCCGTTGGAATGTGTACTGTGCGGTGTCCCATGGTCAGCGGTATTCTGGAGGCCAGCTGACTAGGTATAAAGATGTCATTCACTCCGTAGTAAAGAAAGCCGGAATAGAGGGCATCTGGGAATCTCTGTGTCAAGACAGAGGATCTTGGCGTAACATCTGTCACAATAATTCCGGCATATTCCCGACACGCAACACCACCATAAGATCATGCGGCATCAAGACATTTGTATGTTCTCAATGCCAACGTACCGTCCGATCTCCTATCGGTCTCTGCAGGCACCAACAGGCCCATGAGCGGAGGCGGCGATGGCAATGAGGGAAGGATCTTCGGCAATGAAGAAAATTTCAACGACGACGACGGTGAGGCTATATTCGTTTTTCTGATTTGCCTTCGTATTGCCACGTAGACGTATTATCGATGGTCAGACATCAGACGTCAGACATCGATGAACTAGAAGGTACGACCTTAAATGGTGTACTTTTGTGAATCAACCGAAAATGGAGTCGTCAATGTCACTTTCGTCACTTCGGATTGATGAAATGTGTCTTCGACTGAGGTGGATATATACTCTCTAGATTTTGCAAAAAATATTGTCTGACTGTGTGCTTTGATTTTTCTGTTGTCCTGGTACGTGCTGTTAGAAAAGTACCGACCTTATTTTTTATCTTGAAAACCTGATGGATTTCAATCAAGCGCGCTTGCATGAGCCTATCTTGAACCTCCGTGCGTATGCGTGAATTTTTTCCCGCCTGTAGATAGCGTCAGTTTCTGTCGAGCAGTGTTTTTTTTTTCAAATTTTGCCAGAAACTGGGCAACAAGCAGGTGGAAACCATTCAGAAGATTCAGACGGCTTTCGGTGACGATGCTATGGGCATCACACAGATTAAGATGTGGCACAACTGGTTTAAAGACGGTCGCACATCGGTGCAAAGCGATACACGCTCTGGTTGGCCATCAACATGCCGAAATGACCATGTCATTGCCAAAGTGAACGCTGTGGTGATACGGGACCGTCGTGTGACTATCCGAGAAATTTCGACTGGAGTTGTGGTTATCAGGAAATTGGCGACACCATCACGACAATGCTCCAGCACATTCTTCGCACTTGGTTCGCAACTTTTTGGCCGAAAACCAGACTCCTCTGGTTCGACAGGCTCTTTACTCTGCTGATATGGCACCCTGCGACTTCTGGCTATTCCCAAAATTCAAGAGGCCATTGAAAGGAGCGCGATTTCAGACAAGAGAGGACATTATGGCTGCAACGACAGCCGAGCTAAAGTCAATTCCGAAAGATGCTTTTTCGGAATGCTTCCAACAATGGCGGCACCGCTGGGAGAAGTGTGTGGAGTCCCAAGGAGGCTATTTGAGGCTGATTAGGTTTCCAACGCTCCAGGTATACCAGTTTTTTTTTACCGGCTAAAGGTCGGATACTTTTCTAATAGACCACGTATATTGGTGGACATGTTTGACCATTCCATAAGACGCTAGTATGAAAATGTTCAAAATTATCAAATGTTTTTATGTTTAGTGCTTTCTATATATATTTAAAGTAATGGTGACTATGTCATTGATTGTTTCTTCTATACCACATTTTTCAATTTTCTTTTCTGTAGCTATGTTTTCTTACTCCAATTTTTTGAGGTCTATGCAGTTTTTACACATGAATGAGTTCGCCCAAATAGCTACTATAATTGTTTGAGTAACTAAACTTAAAAGTTTAAATTTTCATTGAAAAAGATTTTATTGTTCGGGAACGGAACAAAAGGGAAATGTTACTTACCCTCTAAATATGTATGTGCTTATATTTTCTGAATGAAAACGTAATTAAAAGTATATTAAGCTGAAAACGAAGCATAATCCACGATATATAAGGAAGACTCCAGGATTAAGTCTATTGCATCCAAACGGTTATACATTCGTTTCATTTGTGTCTAACATTAATTCCGTATTTCAAAGCTCTTAAATAAAAGATTATTTGGGGTTTATCTAAGACGGATATGCATTTATTCATGCGCAAAATATATACGGGTCATAACATGCATTTTACGACATAATGCGATACGGTTCTTGATTATATAATATTACGCCGAGTTGCTGCGGAACGAATATCCACGAGTACGAATAAATCATTATATGTCAACTGTCAAAGGATAACGTCTGTAATTTTCGAATAAAAAAGGATACTAAACGTTCTATATTATAATTACGTAATCCAACATCAATGAATATTTATGTACTTACAACAAACAAATTAATAAACAAAAAATATTGATTATAAATTATTTATGCAACGAATTTAATTAATACTTGATAAGTTTTTTTTTATTATTGTTTGTGAGGTTCATACAGTAAGGTAGAAAGTAGTCTGAACTTCTGCAATATTAATGGTGTTTGTACATCGTTTATTTTCATTATTGTATTTTTTGTAGCAAGATCAATAGCACACCTTAATTGTAAAATCAATAGTCGTATATAACTTCTTGTCGTTACTGATCCTAATCCTCCACCCACAAAAACAAGCATCTATTGAATAAGTAAGAAACTAAATATTCTATTAAAAATTATTTTTAAACCATAGGGAAACGTAATGAATTATTCGTTTTAATTTACGGAAAAAATACTCCTGAAATTATGCATTGGTGTTTTAATATTCTCTATATAAATGAAATATTCCTTTTGGGTTGTTCCATTGAAACGAAATGAGACTGCGTTGTTAATTTAGCTGCGTTTTAAATTAAATATTGCCCTAAAACTTAGAACTTTATAAGTGTAAGATGAATTAATTAAAATTGAATCAAAAGTTTTTCACTATTGTTAAAACTCTAATTTTTGTAATATAAATTCTCCATCGATGAAAACATGAAACTTCAGGCACAAAAAAATCTGACGAATTTACAATAGAAATATCTTCTTTCAATTTCGGTAAACATGGATTGGAAAAGTACTATGCCGTTCTTAATCGTATGATTTTATTGAAATTGAAATGTGAGCAGTTTCGTTTTAATAAAAAAAACTTACCATTAAGAACAAAACATTCTCATAGAATAATAAGCTATTGTAGTTTAAAAATGCTTATCTTTTAAATCATGTCCTCATTTATTACATATCAACTCATTATTACAACAATTTTAATATTAAGGTATACATAAAAAAGAGGAAATATCATTATAATAACAAGTTTATGTAGATCTTGTATATGATAAAAAAGCAATTTAATGTAACTCTGCTATATAATATTTAATAGAATTTCATGCAATAATAATACATAAGGACTCACATAGGAAACTTTTTTGTTCGTATTTCATTTTTTCAATTCAAAAATACGATTCTATTTTATTTGTGCATTTACTCGTGCAACGTTAATTAACGAAAACTCTTCTATTTCGAATTTCATATATTTTTGTATTTGAAAGGAAAATATAAAACGCTCACATACAACGCTCTTCAAGTTACAGCGTTGCAACGTGTACCAAAATAAACCTTTTTCGGGCACTTTTTGACGAATAACCAGTGAAAATAACAAAATATGCCCGAAACTTTTATATTCCCGCCTTTTAAATATGGCGGACGCGCATGCATTTAATTAACCGTTAAAAGTTCTATTTAATTAACTTCAATAAACTTAACTAGCAAAGGTAACTAAATTTTCAGATAGCAAAGAAAATAGGTGGATTATTCATTTGTGGGAACGTTGTTTTTTAATGCACAGCATTGCAACGTGTATCAGTTTAAAGACAATTCAATCAGCTTGAAGTTGGTGTAATCAGTTTTGTTGTAATTTAATTATTTTTCGAGTTATCAAGGAAAGTTTGAGGTTTAGTTTAGTTTTTTTTTTTGCTGTGGCAACGTTGCTCTTCAAGTTACAGCGTTGCAACCTGTATTAAAATAGACATAATTTATTAAGTTCAATGAACTGTAACTACTTGTTCAGATAGTAAAGAAAACGGGTGGATGATTCATTTGTGGCAACGTTGTTTTATAATGCACAGTGATGCAACGTATATCAGCTTAAAGACAATTCAATCAGCTTTAAATTGGTGCAATAGGTTTTGTTGTTGTTCAGTTATTTTTCGAGTTATAAAGGAAAGTTTGAGGTTTTGTTTAGTTTATTTGGCTGTGGCAACGTTGCTCTTCAAGTTATACCGTATCAACGTGTATTAAAATAAACATAATTTATTAACTTCAATAAACTATAACTACTTGTGCAGATAGCAAAGAAAACGGGTGGATTATTTATTTGTGGCAACGTTGTTTTTTAATGCACAGCGTTGCAACGTATATCAGCTTAAAGACAATTCAATCAGCTTTAAGTTGGTGTAATCAGTTTTGTTGTAGTTTAATTACTTTTCGAGTTATCAAGGGAAAATTAAGATTTAGTTTGTACTTTTCTTTGTAGCTATTCAAAAATACGATTCTATTTTATATGTGCATTTATTCCTGCAACGTTAATTAACGAGAACTCTTCTTTTTCGAAGTTAATATATTTTTATATTTTAAAGGAAAATAAAAAAACGCTCACATACAACGCTCTTCAAATACTTTCATATTCGCGCCTTTTATATATGGCGGACGCGCATGCGTTTAACTAACCGTTAAAAGTTCTATTTAATTAACTTCAATAACCTTAACTAGCAAAGGTAACTAGATTTTCAGATAGCAAAGAAAATAGGTGGATTGTTCATTTGTGGCTACGTTCCTTTTAATGCACAGCATTGCAACATGTATCAGTTTAAAAACAATTTAATCAGCTTGAAGTTGGTGTAAACAGTTTTGTTGTAGTTTCATTATTTTTCGAGTTATCAAGGAAATTTTGAGGTTTAGTTTTGTTTTTTTTTGCTGTGGCAACGTTGCTCTTCAAGTTACAGCGTTGCAACCTGTATTAAAATAAATATAATTTATTAATTTTTCTTGTTCAGATAGCAAAGAAAACGGGTGGATGATTCGTTTGTGTCAACGTTGTTTTTTAATTCACAGTGTTGCAACGCGTATCAGTTTAAAGACAATTCAATCAGCTTTCAGATGGTGTAATCAGTTTTGTTGTAATTTAATTATTTTTCAAGTTATCAAGGAAAGTTTGGGGTTTAGTTTAGTTTTTTTTTTGCTGTGGCAACGTTACTTCTTTCTTCTTGCTGTGGCAACTTCAAGTTACAGCGTTCCAACCTGAATTAAAATAAAAATAATTTATTAACTTCAATAAACTGTATCTACTTGTTCAGATAGCAAAGAAAACGGGTGGATTATTCGTTTGTGGCAACGTTGTTTTTTAATGCACAATGTTGCAACGCGTATCATGTTTAAAGACAATTCAATCAGCATCAAGTTGGTGTAATCAGTTTTGTTGTAATTTAATTATTTTGCGGGTTATCAATTTTGAAGTTGGTGTAATCAGTTTTGTTGTAGTTTAATTATTTTTCGAGTTATCAAGGAAAGTTCGAGGTTTAGTTTAGTTTTTTTTTTGCTGTGCAACATTACTTCTTTATTCTTGCTGTGGCAACTTCAAGTTACAGCATTGCAACCTGTATTAAAATAAACATAATTTATTAACTTCAATAAACTATAGCTACTTGTGCAGATAGCAAAGAAAACGGGTGGATTATTCGTTTGTGGCAACGTTGTTTTTTAATGCACAGCGTTGCAACGTATATCAGCTTAAAGGCAATTCAATCAGCTTTAAGTTGTAGTTGTAGTTTTGTTGTAGTTTAATTACTTTTCGAGTTATCAAGGAAAATTTAAGGGTTAGTTTGTGTTTTTCTTTGTAGCAATTCAAAAATACGATTCTATTTTATATGTGCATTTATTCCTGCAACGTTAATTAACGAGAACTCTTCTTTTTCGAATTTAATATATTTTTATATTTGAAAGGAAAATATAAAACGCTCACATACAACGCTCTTCAAGTTACAGCGTTACAACGTGTATCCAAAATAAACCTTTTTATAGTTAATTTTTTTTGTGCTCATGCGCCAATTTCCGCCATGTTTTTCGGACACTTTTGGACGAATAACCAGTGAAAATACCAGAATGTGCCAGAAACTTTCATATTCCCGCCTTTTAAATATGGCGGACGCGCATACGTTTAACTAACTGTGAAAAGTTCTATTTAATTAGCTTCAATAAACTGTAACTAGCAAAGGTAACAAGATATTCACATAGCAAATAAAATAGGTGGATTAATCATTTGTGGCAACGTTGTTTTTTAATGCACAGCATTGCAACGTGTATCACTTTAAAGACAATCCAATCAGCTTGCAGTTGGTGTAATCAGTTTTGTTGTAGTTTAATTATTTTTCGAGTTATCAAGGAAAGTTTGAGGTTTAGTTTAGTTTTTTTTCTTTTTTGCTGTGGCAAAGTTGCTCATCAAGTTACAGCGTTCCAACCTGTATTAATATAAACATAGTTTATTAACTTCATTAAACTGTAACTCCTTGTTCAGATAGCAAAGGAAACAGGTGGGTTATTCGTTTGTGGCAACGTTGTTTTTTAATGCACAGCGTTGTAACGTGTATCAGCTTAAAGGCAGTTCAATCAGCTTTAAGTTGGTGTAATCAGTTTTGTTGTAATTTAATTATTTTTCGAGTTATGAATTTTGAAGTTGGTGTAATAAGTTTTGCTGTAGATTAATTATTTTTTGAGTTATCAAGGAAAGTTCGAGGTTTAGTTTAGTTTGTTTTTAGGGTTCCGTACCGAAAACGGTACCCTTATAGGATCAGTTTGCTGTCCGTCTGTCTGTCTGTCTGTCTGTCTGTCTGTCTGTCCGTCTATCTGTCTGTCGGTCTCTCCGTCCGTCCGTCTGTTTGTCTGTCAAGACCATTTCTCTCAGGAACGCGTAGAGGTAACAAGTTGAAATTTGTATAAAATACTCGGGTCTACGGTCTCTTTCAGCTGTGAAAAAATCAAACTTCTAAGTCAACGCGGTTAAAAGATATGACCGTTTATGTCGCATATTTTGCGATTTTACAAGGGAATCAAAACCTAGAGGTACTTCCCGTTGACCTAGAATCATGAAATATGGCAAGAAGCGGTGTCTTACAGCACATGTAAAGGAAAAAATCTGAAAACCGTAAATATGTAGTTTAATTACAAGAAATATTCGAATTTACTATTAGAAACTTATGAAAATACACTAATGTATTGCGTGGTATTGTAAGGCACCAGAAGCATATGGGTTGCATGCAGTTAGGTCCTCCTAAAGATACCTTACTTACAAGTTTGTACGGAACCCTCGGTGCGCGAGTCACAACTCGCACTTGGCCGGTTTTGTTTTGCTGTGGCTGTGGCCTGTATTAAAATAAACATAATTTATTAACTTCAATAAACTGTAACTACTTGTTCAGATAGCAAAGAAAACGGGTGGTTTATTCGTTTGTGGCAACGTTGTTTTTTAATGCACAGTGTTGCAACGTATATCAGTTTAAAGACAATTCAATCAGCTTTAAGTTGGTTTAATCCGTATTGTTCAAGTTTAATTATTTTTCGAGTTATCAAGCAAAGTTTGAGGTTTAGTTAAGTTTTTTTTTGGCTGTGGCAACGTTGCTCTTCAAGTTACAGCGTTGCAACGTGTGTTAAAATAAACATAATTTTTTAACTTCAATAAGCTGTAACTACTTGTCCAGATAGCAAAGAAAACGGGTATATTATTCGTTTGTGGCAACGTTGTTTTTTAATGCACAGTGTTGCAACGTGTATCAGTTTAAAGACAATTCAATCAGCTTAAAGTTGGTGTAATCGGTTTTGTTGTGGTTTAATTATTTTTCGAGTTATCAAGGAAAGTTTGAGGTTTAGTTTAGTTTTTTTTTTTTGCTGTGGCAACGTTGCTCTTCAAGTTACAGCGGTGCAACGTGTATTAAAATAAACATAATTTATTAACTTCAATAAACTGTAACTACTTGTTCAGATAGCAAAGAAAACAGGATTATTCGTTTGTGGCAACGTAGTTTTTTAATGCACAGTGTGGTAACGTATATCAGCATAAAGACAATTCAATCAGCTTTATGTTGTTTTTTCAGTTTTGTTGTAGTTTAATTATTTTTCGAGTTATCAAGGAAAATTTAAGGTTTAGTTTGTATTTTTCTTTGTAGCAACATTGCTTTTTGAGTTGCGGTGTTGCAACCTATACCAAATCGAACAAAATTTAAACGGATTTTCTACTATAGCTTATTTTCTTAGATATTTGCCAGGTAAGGCTATCGCACTATATCAAATTATTGTCGCAAAAATGCTTGATGACTCCTTTAATCCGCCGCCTGTATTCCTCCTCGTTTTTGCACACGAACGCCAACTGTTCCATCATGTCTCCGCCGGCGGATTTGTTGAAATCGGGGACCTCATCGACTTCGGAGACTTGCGTCTTGAGGATCAGCACGGCGAGGATGAGGCCGTACTTGGCCTTCTTACGCCAATGCGCTTGCAAGGTTTGCATGCTGAGATGGTCGACGACGTTGATGTTGTATTGGACCAAATAACTCGACAAGGAGTCGTGGTAGAACTTCAAGTAGTATTGGTAGTTGTCCATGGAGGCGGGGCAAGCGCTCGTGTAGAAGCAGTACGCCAGGTCTATCACCGGTGAGGCTTCCCGAAGAATCTGGAAGTCCAGTAGTCGCATTTCCACCGGACAATCCACACTTAACGACCTCTGAAAAGATTAATACCACAACATTTAAAGCTATTTAACCCATTTATTGAATTTAGTCAACGTGTCTTCTACATTTAATTGTGTAGAAACTAGTGAAGATAAAATAGGCTAGTTTGAAGAAATCTATAAATGAATTAGTTTACTCGCTCTGTGCCAGATTTAGTAATGTTAGATAACGTCAAATAGGCTAGTTTGAAGAAATCTATAAATGAATTAGTTTACTCGCTCTGTGCCAGATTTAGTAATTTAGATAACGTCTAAACTTTTTGTACGGATTAATTGAAATTTAGTCGACTTATCTTCTACATTGTGTATAAACTGGTGAAGGTAGAAGAATCTAGTTTTAATAAATCTATAAATGGAATTAGTTTGCTGGCTCCGTGCCAAATTTAGTAATCATAGCTTGATTATTTGTCGAGATATTAAGTCAACAAGGCAAGTCTAAAGTCGAAATTTATTCAACTTGTCTTCTACATTTAATTGTGTACAAACTAGTGAAGGTAGAATAGTGTACTGTGAAGAAATCTATATAGAAATTGGTTTACTTACTCTGTGCCAAATTTAGTAATCTTAGCTTGATTATTAGTTGCTTACATCTAATTTGAACATCATGTTGTTGCACCAGCAGTCGCCGTGGACTATAACGGCGTTCTCTCTGAAATTGAGGCAGTCGTACATTTCCGCCTTGATGTTCTTAGCGAATCGCAGAAACTTTTCGCGGTAAACGGCTTCGGTTTCGGGATGGAACACGTCGACCAACCGCATCGCCATGTCGGTCAGCACCTGCAACGTCTTGGTTTTCTCGCAGAAACCTTCCATGGGGTGGAGAAGTTGCGATGTTAAATCCTCGTAGGTTTCATGGGAGGAAGCTCGCAGCGCGTAGGAGATCCCGTGGAACTTGGCGTATTCTCGGAAGACGAGTTCCATCTGCTTCTCTCCGAACTTGCGGCGCCTGTCAAAGAGCTGGAAGCCCTGCTTAAGGAGATTCTCCATGACGATCATCTCGCTGTAAAGCGTGTCGTCCGTCTTGTAGCATTTGGGCACGCTGGTGAAAGCATCCGCGATGCCGCTCTCCGCCTGGAAGCGGCTAAACCGCGGCCATACTTTTTTGTAGAAGAAAATCTCCTGCAAAAACGGCTCGCGAATCGGGTTCGTCTCCCGCAACTTCCTATCGCTCGGCGCGATTTTCAGAATCAAACTCAGGTTTGTATTCGCTCCTCGGACCTCGGCACTCTTCATCACCCCCATGTAACCATCCCCCGGCTGTGTGGCGAAGCGAAACGAGATCTCGCCGTCTTCCAACCCCTCCTCCTTCACAACTTCCCACACCAATTGCTCCAACTTCTCTTGCTGCTGCATTGCAACTGATTACATGCGCTTTCCAACGCCGATTTTATAATCATCGCCGTCGAGATAATAAGGCCCTTCCGATGTTCCAAAGTAACAAACACAAAAATTATTAGGTAATTTGAAAGACCAGTTTTACAACGACGTCTGTATATCGGATTAAAGTCTTAAAATCACAAATGTGTTTTCGCGATTTTCCCGTCATTTCCCAACAAACAAATCGCGCAAAAGCCGCATTCTAATATAGTCATTGTTTAAATATGATTTGGTTGAAAATTGAACGTCCTCATGCGCATTTTAATTTTTTCTCCGTTTAATTCAGGTTTAGTACAAACATAAAAACTGTTTCTGCGAATTTTCTGGCCAACAAACGAATTATTTATCAAAATAGTTTCCCAAGGACAATTCATTTTAGTTGAAATGTTACAATGTTGACATAACGGGAAAAAACATCAATAAACAATTTGCACGATTTCGCAATTTTTACAAAACCGCGCTTATTGTTTGCTTATTGTAGATTTAATCCAGCTCAATAAACAACAAAGTTATGAACAATAAACGAATTATTTCAAATTACAACGGTAATAATAGACGTGGAGCAACGATTAAAACGTTTAAAACGATTAAAATTTGTTAACGGATTCATTATAGTTTTAAAATCTGTTTTCGGTTTTAAACTGCGACTAAAACTCGCCGAGTTATTTGCCAAAAACCACGGAGTAAACTAGCTTTTTGTTTTTGGATGTGGCAACGTTGCTCTTCAAGTTACAGCGTTGCAACGTGTACCAAACTAAACATAATAGACCTTTGCACTGTTTTTTTTTGTGCGCATGCGTCAATTTACGCCATGTTTTTCGGGCACTCTTTGACGAATATTATTGCAGTGTTCTACGTCGTACTTAACCTTTTAATTTCTATACTCACTAGAAGTTAAAAAACAGTCTGGGCTTGTTTTTCTGTAAAAAGCTTTTTTAGTTTAAAACTTTATAGATTATAAAAATATCTAGTAGGGGAATAAAAGTTAACGATTAAATGTCTCAGAAACTGCAGCTATGGGGTGTTTGATTATTGGAAAACTTAATAATAATATAAAAAATAAATAACCAGTTTTTTGCATGCTAAAATTAATTGATAAATAAGGTTTCCAATTATATAAAATAACATTAGAAAAAATGTATATTTATATTTTATATTAAAGCTTTATTTTTTAACATCGCGCTTTCCAATTTTCCATCCATCTTTAATTGCAGATCTATTGGTGAAAGTTGTGTTCATTTCAGATCATTTGGAATAAAAATTTAAAATCAGTAACAAAATATTCTTCAAAACTATAAAAACAAAAATAACAAAAAATTATCTACTTCATCTCCCAGATGAATTGCGCCCAACAGACGATTAATAAAATCGGATCTTACACTTATACAGGGTGTTAGATAAACATGCAGCAAAAATTCAAGGGGTTATTCCTAGGCCTATTCTAAGAATATTTTGTCGCGTAAAAGTACTTGGATCTTCCTCTATCATGTCCAGTACAATCAGTTCCAGTTGTACCGTTCTTACTGTCACTAATCTTCCTCGCCTTCCATTTCGTTTCAATGCCAGTTTCACGAAGACGTGGATGAATGCTTTCGAAGATTTTGCGGTCGGGGATATTGCGGCTAGGAAACCGTTCAATGTGCAATCGTCTAGCTTGTAATGAATTGTCATCAGCAAGTCCATACCTGAAATGCATGTCAGTCATCTCGGCGTTCGCATACATGTTAGAGGACTTCACTAACTATTAAAGACACGTCAAGCAGCCAAACGTCACTCCACGTAAACAACTGCGACCGATACAGGTGATGATCATTGACGAGACGTATTCAAATTAAATCCACGTGTACGTTAGTAGGTAAAACAACTGTTCCAAGTTAACGTCAACAATTTTTTGGACTTCATAGACTCATTATTTTTTGTACTTGATAAACTCATTGGCGTACACCATACTTTTATTTACATTAATGATTTCAACAAATATCGAATGCCGTTGTCGCAAATTTTGTTCAGCCTGTATCTTCGAAACAGGGTTTTTTTAGAAATCATCATAGGAAAAAATATTCTTAGAATATTCCAAGGAATAACTCTTTGGATTTTGGTCCCATGTTTACCTAACACTACGTATAATCGTGTATCATGGATGTACTGCTAAAAATGACCAAGTCAAAAATTGGTCAAAATGAGGGCCAAGTCGTTTTAACGCCTGCTACCTTTATGGAAAAAAGTTTAGTGATTGCAATACTGGACCAAAAATACTATACCGATATACGGTATTTTTTAAACGTTTTACCGGAATACCGGTATTGATACCGGTATTGGTAGTTAATAATCGTACACGATTATATAATAATATAATAAAGCTCATAAGCTACGACGTATAAAAAAAAGCCAAATCCAAAAGTTCAAAACCAAAGGCCCAAAATACAAAAGCCAAAAATCCAAAACTTAAAAGCCCAAAATCCAGAAGTTCAAAAGATAAAAGCCCAAAAGTGCAAAATCCGAAAGTCCAAAATCCAAAATTGGAATAGCCCATAATCCAAAGTTCATAATATAAAAGCACAAAATACCAAAAGTCCAAATAAAAGACGATCCAAATAAAAAAGTACAAATGCCCAAAATCCTAAAGCTCAAAATATAAATGCACACAAAAAAAATCGTTCAAAATTCAAAATGCCCAAAATCGAGTTGATTATCTTCATTGAAGCACCTTGTGATATACGACATTTTTTTCTCGTTGTCGGGCGCGAGAATGAACAAAGCGGATGGTTTGCCGACACGTGAACATGCTACCTACGTACAACTGACCGTGAGAGAAACATTGATTTTCGAGGTTCAGGCCACAAACACTCAAGGATTGGCCTTGTGATTTGTTGATCGTCATTGCAAATGCAAGACGAATTGGAAATTGAATTCGTTTAGACTCGAATGGCATATCGGTTGGGATCATCGGAATTCTCGGAATGAGAACTTCCTTTCCTTTGAATTTACCTTTAAGTATCGTCGCGTGAATAACATTGCTCATCAGTTTTGTCAACACCAAACGCGTTCCTTTATATAACTTTGGCTGGAGCCAACTTTCAGTTGTAAATTGCGCGTTGGCAAGCCAGGCAGATCCAATGATTTTAAAAAATCTGTTGGTTAGTTGGTTGCCTCGTCTTCATTTGTATCAGTGTCGATAGATTTTAAAGAATGCGGTGGTCCAACGATTTTATTTTGAATTATGATGTTTAAGTGATTTACATATTGGTTCTTTGTCGCTAGAATTGCTCGTTCACTCAACTAATATTAATTTTTGCGATTAACAATAATTTTAGGTTGATGGGCTCGTCTTTAGTTGAGACGAAATTGCAAAAATTATGCGGAAACGATATTAATTCGTTCGTTTCGTCGACGGGAAGACGCCATTACCGATTGACAACAATTGCTTGGAGAAATCTTCTGCAGAACGTTTAGCAATGCAACTCGCATGTTTATCGTCAGCTGAAGTTTCTTAGTGTAGCGCCACAGAATAGATGATTTGAGGCAAGCGTTTATTTCATCGGCAGCGGTGGATCTTGGAATTACTGGTAGTGTTTGCCGGAAATTGCAAGACAGTAGAATCATTGCGCCTCCAAAACATCTTGAGTCATTGCGCAAATCTTTCATGGTTCGATTTAGTGCTTCCAATGAACGTTTTTTTGAAACGCCATTTGAAACGCCATCCCATATGATAACTTACTTCACCATAGACAGTTTTAACTGATTCAAAGGATGTCGGCCCACGAACATTAGAGAGTAGAGTAACGTTCGTGCAAATGGATCGCTTTGGCAAAGAAAAAAATAAACTTGTTAATGTTGTCGCTGAAGGTGTTGCAGCACGTTGAGCCACATTTGATGCGTTGGGATAAACTCGTTGACCATTTTCTAGATGCACCGCCAAAAACACGTGGATGACGTTCCTGAATGGGGAATGAAAAGCGCGTAGCTTAAATAAAAAAAATCCATAAAAAGTTCCATAAAAAAATGAGAAAATGAATTATTTTCATTACTATTACCTTTTTTCGTGAATTTTTCCAATATTATAATAGTTGCTATAATAGCAGGGGTGGAATACAAATCCAACAATCCAAAATCATAAAAATCGGTCCGGCCGTTATTGAGTTTTTAAAAGTCAAAATTCAAACCCGACTGTATTTTATATATTAAGATATTAATAGAAAGTAACATTCACCAATTTATTAACTATATATTTTTGAAAGGCGATGAAACAGAATGTATCTATTTAACTGTCATTAACCCTCCAACGTATTTAGCGGCTCTCTAAATGCTCTTTCCGCATATACGCTGGTTCGTGGTATTGTTAATAATGAGCTATATATAGCTCATTATTAACAATACCAATATTTGGAGAATGTATATACATCCTCCAAATATTTGCCTCGAAGTTCTTCATCTTTTAACGACTCAATTTCTCGTCTGACGGTTTTGGATGAATCTATTTTTTATTATTTTTTTAATAATTGTTTGGACATCCATTTTTCGTATTTATAGCTAAACATCACAATTTTTTGTACACACGTGTCACACATCACCTACAATAAATTCCTCTCGAGCTTTGTATTTTTTTTTTTATAAAAAAATGTGGAAATTATTGGGTTTTTCTCTCTTTTAAAGTCATTATAATTATATAAATACCTTACAACATTTTCTAGTTCATTATGTCTAGTCCAATATGCCATCTATGCAAATTTCCAAGGCGTTTAATAGCATTTAGACAGATAAAGAGTTCAGATCGGAGCGGAAGTGAGGCATCAAATTATTGAGATTGGTACTGCCATATCGTTGAAAAATTATTCGAAAATGAATATCGGTATTAGAAAATAATAGGTTTCATACCGGTATATAGGTATACCGGTATTGCAATCACTAATTATCATCCAAGCCAATATACATAGCTAATCATAACCTTCTAACATGGCCAAAAATGTCCAAGTCTTTTAGATCAGAATCTCTACAGTTAAAAGTGTCCATCTCTCGTTAGTATTTCTTACCAATTTTTGACTTGGTCACTTTTGGCAGTACACCCAGGATTATTATAATCTTCTTGGTCTAAGTTTTAGTAACTCTGATTTCATACGCAATAAGTTTCCTTGATCATTTTTAATTATAAAATAACTAATAGACATTTCTGATGAGCTTTGATGAGATAATATCAATTAATTTGATATTTTAGTATTTATGAAATTGTGGAAATAGAACTATTTCCTAGTTCGCATATCTAACTTTATCTATAATGAACATACATATGGCATAATGACTATTAATAAATATTAATGTAATGCTTTCCTAGAGCCAAATTCATTAAAATTCATTACATACATAACACTCTTATCGGGCTATTTTATTTCAAATAAATACTAGAAGTTACCGATAACACATTAAAATTAGATAGGAACGTGCCCAAAGCAATATTCATCGCAATGTTGAAAGTTTTAAATTTATGTTTTAAATTTTTCATATAAAATATTCATGCAATTTAATAAATAAAAAAAAATTATCTACTCGCACACTAAAATAAAGACATTCATAGGTAAATTATTGTATGTGTAAGATGCCATTATTATAATCGTGTGTAAAAGTATTCGATACTTTTATACACGATTATAATAATGGCATCTTACACATACAACGTGCGTGAAAGTCCAATGTAAATCAATTGGAGTTTCACGATTTCTGTTTATTGTTACTGTGGCAACAACTCGTGTCGTTAAACAAAAAACATAGACGTAGTGAAAATAGTCGCGGCCTCTCATTGTCAGTCTGGACGATGAAAATGGGCGATGAGATTTGACTCTCACAAAAGCCCTTCTTCACACACTTGTATGATAAACTACTTGTATAAATGTCTTATATTATTTTGTTATTTTTTGTGCAAAAATTGATTCTCGGAAAGATATTGAGGAATCAATAAATATTTGACAGGTTTTAAGCAAAGATGGTAATAAAATTAATAGATAATAAACAACAATGAAACTGATTTAAATAAAATTAAACTAATATCCAACAATCGGAAGAAATTCTCAGAGATATATTTGTATCAATAAATCGTCATTTTTTATAATATATTTGCCAAAAAATTAATCATCCCCGAAAAATAAATCCATTATTTTTCTCTTCTTGTCAATATGTAAAGCCATAAATCAATTTCAGTACAGCATTGTTAATCTATATAATAGAAGTATTAGCAAAATTGGGGCAGAAACCACATGGGAATAATTACGGCTTAACTAGCCATCAAACCAATAGCATATGTACTAAACTTTGATTTCAAATAACTTCTATATTAGGCGCTTTGTTACAGTTACACTACACTTCGCTGATTATTCGGAATGATAGTGCTTTCCACTTCGATAACATCCAAAAAATATATTTATTACAACGTCTTTCATAAGAGAAATATTTTAACTATTCCACCTCATATTTTCATCAATGTTATTTGACGTAAATAATTTATGATATTAAAAAAAAAACATTTAGTATAACAAAATATTTTATAAACGTAAATACGTAAATATTACATACGTTTATTAAAAGCATATTTATTGTTAATTATTCGTATGCATTTATTTTTATTATGAATATTTAGTACATACTAAATTGCATTTACTTTAATATTTTATATAACATGTACAATTTCATAGTTTATTCCCGTGAAAGAATTATTTGTATATCGAACAGCAATATATATATATATATATATATATATATATATATATATATATATATATATATATATATATATATATATATAGATATATATATATATATATATATATATATATATATATATATATCCTATTTTTATGTTTAATCCAGGAATGAACAACCTTTCCTGGCCAAAGGGGCCAAACTGCCATTCAATCTCCGGGTCAAGGGCCAAACTAGCGGGGATTGAGGAGTATTCGGTACGGGTAATTAAAAAGGGAAGGGTGATTTTCCTTCGATAATTAATTTGATAACGGGCAGAAGGATCACACTTTACTACCTAATATCATGTGTTTATTACAATTTAAGTATATGTATATATTATTGATAAGAAAGGCACGATTAAAAAACTTCTCGCACCATAGGAATCATTTAGTCTCGTGGTTTCAGTCGTATCTCGATAATCTTATTTGTCAAGTTGGGGATTTTTTATAGATTTTTTTTATATGGCGAGCTTCATTACAGCCGTGCTCGTTTCTCGCATCATAGCTTCCATATTCTTCTATCTGCCTATCATTTTCTTCTAGGTCTCTACTGACCATACATTCAACTTCATTTCTCCAGTTTCTTTTAAGCCGTCCTCTCTTTCGCCATCCCACCGGGATCCAGTTCAATACCCTTTTTGGCCAGCGTTCATTTGATATTCTATTTACATGTCCATACCATCTTAAGCGTTTTACTTCTATTGTCTCAGTGATATCGACATCAATACCCATTCTATTTCTTATCTCTGTGTCTATACACTATTCTTGTAAGTCCGCAACACCGCCTCCAATAATCAATTTCCCTAGCTTTAATTTTAGATTTATTTGCTTTATTTATCCACCACAATTCTGCTCCATATATTCCCATGCTTTCAACAATTGTTTTGTAAATACTTATTTTTGTATTTTTGCTGATATTTCGATTCCATAATACCCTGTTTAATTCTCGCGTTACTTTGGTACCCATTCCGAGTTTCGTCATGACTTCCTTCAGTGTTGGTAATTTTTATTCCTTGGTATTTATAATAGTTGACGTTTTAATGGTGTCTATTCCCAGTTCTAGGTGATCTGGTACCACTACATATTCTGTTTTAGATGTATTGATGATTAATCCCCAGTTGTTATATTCATCGTTTAATTTGCGCAGCATGTAATGTATTTCATTTTCATCTTCAGCCATGATGACTTGATCATCTGCGAAATGTAGTGTGTACAGTCTATCATTGGTCAACAGGTATGGTTCCCATGGAGTGGCATTTATGTCTCCATTTTTCAAGCGCTGCATTTAAATGCATCTTAAAAAGTGTCGGAGCTATACAGCATCCTTATTGAAGGCCTTTAGTTACTCTTATTTCACTTGATACGCGTTGTCCTATTTCTATGCAGCTTGTCATTTTTTCATACAAATTCCGCACAGCCTGTATAGGTATTCTTTTAATGCCTTGTTTCTTCATGACTTGCCACAGCGAAATGCTGTCATAAGCTTTTTGTCCACGACTACCATGTGTGTTTATAAATTACGAGAGAGCCGTTTGTCTACTGCTTGTCTTAGGCACAATTATACTATCAATGCAGAAACGGCCAGCTCGAAATCCATTTTGTTCCACTATATCCTTCATTTCCATTTCTAACCTGGTTTTTAGGACTTTTCCTTAAATTGTACTAACCGAGTTAGTTACGCTGAGACCTCGATAGTTTGAGCAATTAGTTCCATCTCCATTTTTGTAAAGATTGCTTATATATGAAGGGTAAGGGCGAAGAAGGGTCATAGTCAATGGGAGATAGTTTGAAGAAAAACAAAAAAAACTTCCTTATTTTATAACACGTTTTTATTTCAATGAAATTTAAACACATTAACAAGAGAAATAATAAAGTCTATAAAAAATAAAGACTATATAATTCTAATATAATTGAAAACTAGTTTAATAATTTTAGTTTTAACTTAAACCTAAAGAAATATCGTAGAAAAATCTTGAAAAATAGGTCAATGTCCGTGGACTATGATCTTTTTTATAAGTTTATTTTTTTATTAATTGGTTAGTACTCCTGCAGAAGAAAGAAAAATATAAATTCAATTTATTATATTATTAAAATAATATGTTAGAAACTCGTATAATAAAAAATTGGCTTAAAACTGAACTTCTCGATTCTCGTAATAATTTACTGTATTGGCAGTATACAAATTTTGTGCTTCTAAATTAGTGCGAAAATTTTTTAAACATTGAAGATCATTAAACTTTGGTCTAGGCACCTTCAGTAATTTTGGAGACAATTTTTTTAAATTATTAATGTCTGGCAATTCTGGGTTCCTAGACTTTTTAATGCAAAGATAAGACTCATATCCGTCAGTGTAATGATCAGATCTTACCAATATTTGATTGGGAGCTGTGTTTTTTACCAGCAGTTGACGCACAGGTCACGCACAAGGGACACTTAGCAACAAAGTAATTCTTGAACAACTTAGAAAAATTTTGAAACATAAATACCGGGCAATCAATAACATGAAAACGTTCTGGATTAGTACGTGATTTTTCAACTACAGACCCAGTCACTTGGCATTTCACATAGAGTTTTTTGGTTGATTAAAGCCATATTTTTGTCACACTCCATGTAGTAGTGTTCTCTGACAGGAAATACTATTATATTTCCTGTCAGAGGACACTACTATCAAACACTATCAAATCTTTTCATTATGAGAACCAAGTAATAAACATAGCGAAACATAGTAACATTTTTATTTTGCCCGCTGCAACTATCGCAAATAAAGTTACTTTCTTTACTTGAGCAGGTATAAAATGGGTGACAAAATTATGCAGCATTCATACCACGTCATCTGCACCTTTCTTACCTCTCGTTTCATCATAAGTGTAGAAATAAGATTATCTTGTAGAGAGTTGATGTATATTAAATAGATAGAATGAGAGTTGTCGAGAATAATAAGCATTGTTAGTACTAACATTAGGAAGAGGCAAATTCTACTGAAAATCAAAGGCATAGGCTTCATGTGCAGGGTCATTTTGTGCTTTTATTCTGGCTTTTCTTTTAGGATCGTAAAATTTATCTGCTTTAAGGTGATGGAGTTTTAATTGGATTTGAAGTTGTTTCAAATTGTTTTTCAAATTCATCATTTTGATTCCTGATATTTTCTGGTGTCTGAGAAAGAACCTTTTCAAGATTTGCAATAATTGCTTTCATTTCATCACAGAAAGAACAGGTGTCTGTCCTTGGGTAACCAAAGGAAATATTAAACTTAGGAATATAAGGCGGTATGTATCATAACTGACTTTAAGTGTAGAATGATCTTCCTCAAACATTTTGTGCATTTTCTTCACATTAAGTTCTTCTGGCAAGTATATTCTCTGAGAATCCTTTAGTGTGACTTTCTACCTTTAAACCCAGCTATATATTTCATAACAGCCTGTCTGGTTTTTTTAGACAAGCGATGGGCATGATTTTCATTTTTCTCTCTCATGTCAGTCTTAAATTTTCCTGAAAAAAGAAAATTAAAATATTAGATCAATCACTAAACATAAAAATACAAAAACCAAAGCATAAATAGAAACACATTGTAGGTACTTCTGCTCGTCGTGAGAAGTCAATTCATTGAAATTTCTTATGATCCAACGTCGTCCTTCTTCAGGAACCTCTACAAAGCAATGCAATCTCGAGCATTGGCAATCTTCACCTGTACAGTGACTTGAGATTCGTAACTTTTTCATAACATCTCTTGTCCTGATAGCTCTTCGTCTTTTTTTAGGGTTTTCTGTTACCACACACGTTGTCATTTCACTCTCACTATGGTCACTTAATACACTCATTGTTCACGTATTTATTTAGTATTATATTAATAAAAATAAATCAGAAAAAGTAGCGCTGTAGTCTAACGGTTCCTAATCTCCAAATCAACCAAACGCAAAGAAAGGTCATAGTCCATGGACTATGATCTTTTTTCTAAAAATTTTATTGACAATGATATCTTTTTTAAAGAACCCAGTTTTTTTTATATCGACTTTCTGAGGACAATGATTTTTCTTTTGTGTTTCTGTTTCATATTATACCAGTCTCTCTACAAGATGGCATTGTTACCTCTAATTTTGAAAAATATTGACTATGATCCTTCTTCCCCTTTACCCTTCATCTGCCGTCCTTGATTATTGTGGTATCTCTTCACCTCTTAAGAATAAGTTGAATATATATATATATATATATATATATATATATATATATATATATATATATATATGCAAGTATTTCCAATAAGTTTTCGGTTCCATATTTTATAGGTTCTATGGGAACTCCACCAGGTCCGGTGGAGCTTTCCCAGTTTTCATATTTTTTCCAGTTGGGGATTTATTCATTAATTGAAAAAAACATTTAGCAATATTACTTTTGTACAAATCCTATAATTACTAATTTTAAAATAGTTATTACTAAGGTTTTCTAATCATAAAAATAGTAACATTCATTAAAGTATGTACTTTTATTCTCTGCATTTTGTATAAATGTAAATTATGTTAATGAACTCAATTAATCAATTCTTTAAAAGCTCTTAATTTTAGTTCAAACAATTACGTGTTACTAATTACACATCTAGACTTGAAATTAAATAATAGGATATGGCTTTTTATCTGTAAAACAATACGAGTAACAATAAATAAGAAATTCTAGTAACAATAGATAAAATAGTAAGAAAAACAGATGTCCTTTCTGCAAACGCAGCACTCACATACACAGTTATTTACACAGAAATTCACTTATAATAAAGTATATTCTAATTATGCAGGGTGAACGGTAGGTAATTTGTATATTTTCTGTAAATATTGATAAGTCAATCCGTACAAATCCGTTAAATCTAGGATACTCTAATGCAGCCAGACTAATCCAATTTGCAAGTTAATTTGCAATTGGTGACTGTTACGTTCCTTTGGATTGTGTATGTGGTTTTGTCGTTTGCATATACTTTGTTCCAGCACAACCAATAACGTTGGAAATGTGCAATTTTTGTTAGAAATCGCTTTTATACATTAAAGTATATTTTAAATAGGTGTAGTCAAATTATTTCAGGTGAGCTATGTTTACCAAATATTAATTATCTTGTGAGTAATGTGAAGACTAATATTAAGATAGACCGTAAGCAAGATTTGAAAATTGTGACTGAAAACTGTTACAAACTTTGCATTACTTAGAAATCATGATAAAAATATTGATGAAGTTGTGAATGCAATCGAGTGGTTGGTTTCAAAGTTATTGCTAAGTTAAACAGTGTACCTAGTCTTACTGTTTAAAACAATATTAATAAATTACACATTAAACTAGTGGTTCTCAAATTTTTTTTGCCGCTGCACCCTTATCGACCTAAGAAAAATCGGGCTACAATTTCACGGCACAGCTACCCTAAAAACGGTTTGAAAACTTAGGAAAATAAAAAAACAATACAA
This sequence comes from Phosphuga atrata, assembly GCA_944588485.1. Taxonomy (NCBI): domain Eukaryota; kingdom Metazoa; phylum Arthropoda; class Insecta; order Coleoptera; family Silphidae; genus Phosphuga; species Phosphuga atrata. The sequence continues at coordinate 88,040,688 of OX155892.1, read as the reverse complement.
ATTTAATGCTCAATTGTCTTTAATGGGATGAATGATTCTTTTATTATTCCATTTAAGTTTATCGGAAGTTTTGTTAATTTCACCCTCAAATCACTTCATGTAGAGAGTTTGCTCTTGTACCTGTTTTTAATGTAAGATGTTGAGAATGCAAAATTGAGAGAAGTGGCGGTTTCATTTAGTTTTCCAATACGACTTTTAAATCTTGCCTGAGTTGCCTGAGAATGTCGATGGATGACATAGTGGCTATGGTGGCATTGTCTGTCACTTGCTTTATTCTAGAAACGGCTCCCTTTACTTTTCCAACAATTGCAGTCGTTCCATCGCTGCAAATATTAACACACTTGCTCCATTTAAAATAATTTTTCTGTATATATTTGTCGATAACTTTGAAAATTTCCTCGCCAGTGGTGTAAGCAATTCACTCATCAAAAATTCTTATTTTCTTTACATTTCGACAAACAGAAGAAAAACAGCCGCAACGTCGGTGCTTTCATCAAGCTGTAACTCAAAAATTACAAATTTTCAACTTTCTTGTAAGCTCGATCTCCACAGACTCAGAAATTGTGTGTAAATTCGCTTGCTTATAGTGCTATTTAACAGCTGCGCAGTATCAATTTTCTTGGCCATGCTTGGAACATGCTTCACGGAAGGTTTCAGTGCCTCGGCAATAGTATGGGGCTTTCCAGATTTTGCTATGTGCAACTAACTGACAATAAATTTGAAGCTTCAGTTGCGTTTTCATTTTAATTTGAAAAAATTCTCTTCACCATGGATGACCCTGCTTGAAGAGATAAAGCGCGGCGTTTGAAGATTTCTTCACCTTTATGTACTATATCAAAATGATTGCATTCCAGATGTCTTTTTAATTTGCATGGAACCATGCAGCTGTTAGCAACAATTTTACGACTGGACGCATTGCCCTTCCGGTGCTTGTTCGTTCCCGACGTCCCGATTTTGGCGGGACAGTCCCTGCTTTTTGGAAGACAGTCCCGCGTCCCGCCAATTTTTAAATTGTCCCGCTTTTTACAAAATATCTGCATTTTTTATTTTAAATCTACTGTAATATACAAAATTAAAATTTTTTCACATATTTCCATAAAATCTACTTTTTGAGTGACTACAAAACCCAATGAAGTTTTTTAATATCCTCGAATTGAGCTGTCTATTCTTCAAGATATTCCAAGCAGTTATTATAAAAATTTCTGGCTTCTTTCAGAAAATCCGGTCGTTTAATGGCACCTTGTTCTGAATTTTTTTTTTGGGTGACATTAAAAAAGGAGATTTTATGAGAATTTGTAGAAAAATCTTTTGAATATATTAGTAACCATTTTGCGAAAAATAATATTTTTATATTATCTTTTTTGATGAGGCGTTATTGGTAAAAAGATACGCTGCGTTGTTTTTTGTTTAATGACGTAAGTTGTTGCCTTAGTAACAACAAACAGAAATCGTTTAATAATAAAACTCCGTTTGATTTACATTGAACTTTTACGCACGATTTGGATAGTTTTACACACTATTATAATAATGCCGTCCTTCACATACAATAATGTGTTAATGTGTTCGTTTTGGTGTGTGAGTAGATAAAATATATATATATTAATTATTGGTCTGCTTTTATAAGTAATTTATAATTCTCATTTCATCCCATTTGTCCAGCTTTGTCTCAATGAAAATGTGGTCACTTTAAGCTAGGATCATATTTCCTTTTTTTTCCGGCTTTACTTGAATGATTTAGATCAGCAGGTGTCTGCTGGCATATTTCGTCTCCTCCGACGATGCTGGTTGTCATTGTATCAGTCGCTTCAGAAGCTTCTGTGTGTTCATCAACTTTCCGTTTTAAAGTCCCAGATTTTAGCCAATTCTCCATAATTCTGCAATAAAAGTAGGAACTCAATTCGTTTGCGTCGTCATGTAATTTTCTTTTAACATTTTTTTTACATTTCTTGATTACTGCTGCGGCACCCCAGGCATACGGCACCAGTTTGAGAACCACTGCTTTAAACGTTCAACTTTTTTTTAAGCTTTCAGAAAATCTAAAACTAAATCGGCTACTTTTATTCCTTTTTAAGATATCGCTGCAAATATAACAAGCTGTTTTTAGGAGGTTGGAAATTGTTTAGTTTCTTAATATTTACGGACTTATTGCAAACTAAATTGCATAATGATCTATATTAACGTATCTGTAAAAATTCTGCGTGTTTTGATATGTACTATGTAAAAATCAGACAGGTGGCAGAAATCGCGATTATTTTAAAGCCTTATTTCGAAATCGTACATATTATACATCAAAAGACGTTAAATTTTGTATAGAACTAATCATCTTTATCTGTTCTGGTGAATTTTTAAAGAATTTAAATGCAAATTTTCACATCTCAAACATCTCCAATTTTTGATATATCCCGCATTTGCAACCCTCTTAGCTTGATTTTCGGAAAATGGTGCAAAATGTTTTCTTCTATTTTGTAAGAAAAATATAACTGCCAATTTGTTCTATTGTGGCATAGTCGGTTCAGAGAAAATGATTAGAAAATACATATAAAACTTGAAATGTGTGTTCGCTCCGAGCGCAACAGTACTAGCGCCAATGGTGACACTTTTAAGTACTTCATGACCAGATATTTCATTATTTAGCATTTATTTGTATAAATTGACATGTATTTTGCTAAATTAAAAAAATTGAGAATGGAATCAAGGCCAAAATATATGATATATCTTGCTTATGTGTAACTTTAGAGCGAAATTAACTCGAAAATCATTTCAGCGCTTCGATTTCCTTCGGGTGACCAAAAAAAATCACGAGAAAATTTTCCAGGAAAATTTTTCATCATTTCGGTCGAAAAGAATAATAATAATAATAGACTTTTATTTACCAATAACGTAACGTGACATATTATAAACAAATAAACATAAGAAAAAAAAAAACACAAAAAAAAGTAAATAAATACAACAACAAGTTAGTAACTAGTTATGACACTGTTCTCCCACTTAACCCCCGGATTGAATATAAACTAAAATAAATAAATTAATGGATCATTTTAATATTAAGAAAAAAGAAAAAGGTAAAAAGTAAAAATAAAAATTTATAAAGAAAACAACAGCAGCCCAGTCTCAAACATATTTAAAGACAAATGTGAGAGTATAACACTGTTTAGGTACTATTCCATTATTGCTCATGCAGTAGTTTTATTTGCTTTTTAAAATGTCTGATATTTAGCCCTCTCATAGATTTAGGAAGTTTATTATAAATTTTGGCAATTTTGAATGTAAATGATCTTTCAAAAAGTGCTGTTTTGTGAGCCGGTAGAGTAATCAATGACTTCCTCCTCATATTCAAATTATGGATATCAGTTCTATATCTGTTTTTAATATATAAATATGTGGGACATGATGAACTATAATCTTGTGAAAAGTCAGTGAAGCATGCACCATTCTCCTATTTTGCATGTTTAACCATTTGATTTATTTAATCTTGGGAGAGATGTGTTCCCTCTTGGAGACTCCACAGATTAACCTCACACAACAGTTCTGAATACTAATTTTGGCAATTTTGAATGTAAATGATCTTTCAAAAAGTGCTGTTTTGTGAGCCGGTAGAGTAATCAATGACTTCCTCCTTATATTCAAATTATGGATATCAGTTCTATATCTGTTTTTAATATATAAATATGTGGGACATGATGAACTATAATCTTGTGAAAAGTCAGTGAAGCATGCACCATTCTTCTATTTTGCATATTTAACCATTTGATTTCTTTAATCTTGGGAGAGATGTGTTCCCTCTTGGAGACTCCACAGATTAACCTCACACAACAGTTCTGAATACTAATTTTGGCAATTTTGAATGTAAATGATCTTTCAAAAAGTGCTGTTTTGTGAGCCGGTAGAGTAATCAATGACTTCCTCCTTATATTCAAATTATGGATATCAGTTCTATATCTGTTTTTAATATATAAATATGTGGGACATGATGAACTATAATCTTGTGAAAAGTCAGTGAAGCATGCACCATTCTTCTATTTTGCATATTTAACCATTTGATTTCTTTAATCTTGGGAGAGATGTGTTCCCTCTTGGAGACCCCACAGATTAACCTCACACAACAGTTCTGAATACTTTGTATCTTTCTCGATGCACGAACATCTATACACTTATTGTACACAACATCACAGTACGAAAAGTGCGATAAAAAACCAAGGAATCGCATAAAAGTTTAACTACTTGTTTATTAAAAATTCTTTTGTTTGAGTAAATCATCTTTAGGTTCCAGAAGGCTTTTTTGATAGAATTATTGATGTGCGTTTTGAAGCGTAAACCCGTATCTAAGATTATACCTAAGTTGCGAGCTTCCTCAGCCAGCTGAATTCTCTTACAATCAATTATAATATTTAATTTATGTGCGTGCCATTTTCTTGATTCAGTTTTCCCAAATAATAAAGCAACCGTTTTTTTAGGATTTATGCATAGTGCTTGTTTTTCAGATTCTCGCAACATATTATTCAAATCGAAATTGATTTTAATATTGGCTTCCTGCAGATTGTCCGGCGTGAATGATGCATATAGTTGCGCGTCATCTGCGTAATAATTTACTTTACAAATATTCATATTCAGATTCATTTGACTAATATAAATTGAAAAAATCAATGGGCCTAGGATTGACCCTTGTGATACCCCTTTGTCTAAAATTACTTCATTCGATAACTCGCCTTTAAACTTTGTTATCTGTTTTCTGTTAGTTAGAAAAGATTTAATTAATGTTACAGCTTCATCTCCTATGCATATATGTCGTAATATAGAATACAAGAGCTCATGATTAATGCAATCAAAAGCCTTTGTGTAATCAAGTAAAATAAGAACTGTAAGATGATCACTATCTGCTGCTGTTATAATATCGTCGACAATGTGCAGGAGGGCTGTTGGACAGCTATGTTTTTTTCTAAAGCCAGATTGCGTTTCTGGTAGTATATTATTGGCATCAAGGTAATGCATTAACTGGTTTAACATAAGTTTCTCTAATATTTTGGACACTGTAGGTAAGATGCTAATTGGTCGTAGGTGTTTTGTAGGTGTAACACCTAGACTCTTCCAAGACACCTAGACAGCAAGACTCTTTTGGGTCTTTAACTTTAGGTAAGGGAGTAACCAGAGAAGTTTTCCATGCAGTCGGGTAACAACTATCTAAGAGACAAGAATTTATAATGTGTGTCAAGTAGGCAGAAATATGTGGACTGCAATATTTTAGTATGGTTATATTAATTCCATCACTGCCTACTGCGTTAGTTGTTATTGAATGTAGAAATTCAATTACGTCTTCGTTTCCAACAAGACGAAAAGAGAATTTTTGTGCGATATTATTTTTTAAACTATTATTATAAAAAGTCATTGCATCTTGTACCTTGGTCGGATCAATATTTTTTACCGAATTTGCAAAATAGCTATTAATTTGTTCAACATACGATAAGTTGAAAGGAAGGTCCACATTGTTTTGTTTACTATACAGCTCTAAGTAACGCAAATCTTTCCATAGGGTTTTGGTTTTAGTTTGACGGAATTTTTCATTTAAATAAGCTTTTTTCTCATTGTTAATTGCATTATCTGTAAAATTTCTTAATTCCTTGTAGTAATTAAAGTGAACAATATTTTTTGACTCTATCGTCGTAACGCACTATCTCTCACTTTTATCATCATATGGATATTATCCGTTAACCATGGAAACCATAACCATGCAAATTTTTTAGAGCATATTATTGTTCTCAAAGGTGCATGATGATTAAATAGTGAAATAATGAAATTGTTAAAGTATTGTATTTTGCATTCTATACTAGGCATATTAAATATGTTATCGAATGGAATAGTTATAAAATCTTGTTCAAAATTTTCAAAGTTACAATGTTTAAAATGTCTATGTGTTTTATAGAAAGGCAAAATTCTCTCTTTAAATCTCTTATTAAAATAACAGAATATTACTTCATGGTCAGTTGGCAAGTTAGGGGCATATTGTACTCTGTACACTATTGTACACTGTTTTATATGTCCAATCCACTTTTACACACTACCACATCAATTAGTGAACAATTGTTTAAGGTCAATATAGTGGGTTCTACAATTATTTGTTTTAAGTCAAGTTCTTCTATAATTTGATTGAATTAAATACTAGAGTTATTGTTTAAATCGAGTAGATTAATATTAATATCACCCATATTTACTATGTAATTACACATAGGTAATATATTATACAATTGTTCTTCATACAATTGTCTAAAAATGTCCTTTTTCGATTTTTTTAATTTTCTCAAGAACGGAAAATGGCAACGAAATCATTTTAGACACACAGAAACTACTCGACAAGATTCAATTATTCATCTACAAATTTCACACTGAAATTTTACGATTCTTGATTTGATAAGTCGATATCTCAGAAACGGTTGCAGATAATCAAAAACGAATTGTGGCATCGTTTTCAAAAGGTCATTTTTCTGTTACCCCACTTAGATTATCCGCGGGAAATTCATTACTTTCCAAGATATCTCTCTACTCCAATGCTGAAATTTCATAAAATTTTAGTCAATCTTAGCAGGCGATAGTGAACATAAAGAGATATCGAAAAATACTTTCAGAAACGTTTTTAAATTTTGCAGTACCTCAAAAAATAACGATTTCATAACATTTCATCGTTTCCGTGGTGTTGACTTCTTAATCGAAAGTTTCCCAAGAAATCTTATATGCGTTTTCCGACTAATTTTGACGCTGAATCGATTGGAGAAAACCAATTTAGAAATCTCTGTGGTAAGCCGTTCAAAGGTTATAACAGCGTAAAATCTGCCGGAAATACCAGATAGTGTATGCGAGATTATTAGTATTTTAGTGTATATTTTAATAAATTAATTTTTGTTTTTGCCTTTTGTTTTTATACACTATATTGGAGACGAAGTTGTCTTTTTGTCCTCGGGTGGTGCTAAGCGCTGTTATGCACGCAGCGAATAGATAAACTTAAAGGAAAATTTAAAGATTCATCTGTAGGCACTAGGTGAAACATTCTAAAAATAATATTAAATAATAGACACTAGGTATAAGTTTCACAAATTGATTTATTTAACACTTTATCGATTTCGGCTTCTTAGGCCTTCTTTCTTCAGGTCATAATCCTCTGAAGAAGGCCTAAGAAGCTGAAATCGATAAAGTGTTAAATAAATCAATTTGTGAAACTTATACCTAGTGTCTAGTAGTATTATTTAGTATTATCAACTTAAAGCATATTAAATAATGTAACATTCTATTTTAATATATTTTAATTCTATTTTTAATTTAGTTAGATAACAAATATTAAACAAATCGATATTTCTAAAAAAATGTAAATTCTGTTACTTTTTTAAACTAAAATAATTTGTGTTCATTGAGACTGAAGTTTATCTAGAATTATTGTAATTAAAACATCGTTTAGCTGGTGACAGTTCTATGTGTAACTTAGTAGATATCTCTATCTAGAACACCACATGCAAACATATAGTTTGCAATAATTGAAACTTTATGAAATTCCATAATGCTAAGTGAATATGCTGTAATGAAAGGATATTATTATGTCTGGTAGTAACATGGAATGCTGTAAACTATTTAATATTAATCTATCCTCTAATAATCTTCTGCTTTTATTCCTATGTACTTAACATCAAATATTGAACTCTTCTTCAATTTTTAATTTGTAGTTTTATAAAACTTATTAGTAAACAATAAAACTGTAATTATGGAGAACAGCACAGCCATCTCTTCAACGAATATTTTGGACAGTATTTTCTCCTCTAAATATAATTTCTTAATAAAATATTTTCTACTCAAATTTTTTTCGAAAAAAAATATTTTAGCGAATCCTTAAATAAATATGTGGCTTAAATACGTAATTATAATAAATATTATAAATTGTATATAATATAACAAAATCTAGGAAAGTTTTGATTAAAACGTTCATACTAGTTTGTATTTGTGTTAATAAAAGGAACAGACTTATCGATAAAAATTACAAGTATAATAAAATAGTTCTATAGTTCGAACATAGCAGTGGAGTGTATATAATTCGATAGGCGTCTAGGCAGTACTTGAAATCTTATCGTGCGTATATAAAAGAGGGGAAGAGAGAAATATGAGTCAAGAATGGCACCCACCTGCAACAGACCCCTATTTATGGCTTCCTTTCGTTGTCTCCCCGCGCTCATTCGTAGCACTGCAACTGGGGAGGTTTTTACCCGTCTTGCAGCATCTTATTGGATATTTTTTCTGATGTCTCTGCCAATTTATAGCTGCTACCGAAAAGATTAATTTTACTTAACCTCTACTATTTCAACCAAGGGAATCCCGCACATATATGTAACGCGGATCGATTGCGCAATTTATCTGTGATAAATTACATTTACGAATGAGATACACTTTAGTTCCTTCTAAAACACGATCCTCAAAGAAATAAAAACGTGATAGTTATAAAAAGGATCGCGTTTCTAAATTTCAAATGTTTATGATTGTTACGTCTTTGTGTAATACATAAAAGTTGTATGATGCGCGATAATAACTAAAATAACCAACAACGTAATTTGATTTTCGTGTAGGAGATACATTATATCTCTTTGTTATTATTGACTTTTCTAGCATTGTATAAAATATTTGAGTATTGCATGCTAGCTTTATCTTTTGCGATAGTATAATAAATACATTTCTTACCTTACATTTCTTACAAACTACCTTTTTAAACATACAATGCATTTTAAATCAACTTCTAAATTCTTAAATCAAATTGATAAGTTTATGTTACACAAATAAGGCTAGATAGAAAAAACTAAATAGACACGACTAAACACACAAGACTAGACAGACAAGACTAGACAGACAAGACTAGACAGACAAGACTAGACGGACAAGACTAGACAGACAAGACTAGACAGACAAGACTAGACAGACAAGACTAGACAGACAAGACTAGACAGACAAGACTAGACAGACAAGACTAGACAGACAAGACTAGACAGACAAGACTAGACAGACAAGACTAGACAGACAAGACTAGACAGACAAGACTAGACAGACAAGACTAGACAGACAAGACTAGACAGACAAGACTAGACAGACAAGACTAGACAGACAAGACTAGACAGACAAGACTAGACAGACAAGACTAGACAGACAAGACTAGACAGACAAGACTAGACAGACAAGACTAGACAGACAAGACTAGACAGACAAGACTAGACAGACAAGACTAGACAGACAAGACTAGACAGACAAGACTAGACAGACAAGACTAGACAGACAAGACTAGACAGACAAGACTAGACAGACAAGACTAGACAGACAAGACTAGACAGACAAGACTAGACAGACAAGACTAGACAGACAAGACTAGACAGACAAGACTAGACAGACAAGACTAGACAGACAAGACTAGACAGACAAGACTAGACAGACAAGACTAGACAGACAAGACTAGACAGACAAGACTAGACAGACAAGACTAGACAGACAAGACTAGACAGACAAGACTAGACAGACAAGACTAGACAGACAAGACTAGACAGACAAGACTAGACAGACAAGACTAGACAGACAAGACTAGACAGACAAGACTAGACAGACAAGACTAGACAGACAAGACTAGACAGACAAGACTAGACAGACTAGACAGACAAGACTAGACAGACAAGACTAGACAGACAAGACTAGACAGACAAGACTAGACAGACAAGACTAGACAGACAAGACTAGACAGACAAGACTAGACAGACAAGACTAGACAGACAAGACTAGACAGACAAGACTAGACAGACAAGACTAGACAGACAAGACTAGACAGACAAGACTAGACAGACAAGACTAGACAGACAAGACTAGACAGACAAGACTAGACAGACAAGACTAGACAGACAAGACTAGACAGACAAGACTAGACAGACAAGACTAGACAGACAAGACTAGACAGACAAGACTAGACAGACAAGACTAGACAGACAAGACTAGACAGACAAGACTAGACAGACAAGACTAGACAGACAAGACTAGACAGACAAGACTAGACAGACAAGACTAGACAGACAAGACTAGACAGACAAGACTAGACAGACAAGACTAGACAGACAAGACTAGACAGACAAGACTAGACAGACAAGACTAGACAGACAAGACTAGACAGACAAGACTAGACAGACAAGACTAGACAGACAAGACTAGACAGACAAGACTAGACAGACAAGACTAGACAGACAAGACTAGACAGACAAGACTAGACAGACAAGACTAGACAGACAAGACTAGACAGACAAGACTAGACAGACAAGACTAGACAGACAAGACTAGACAGACAAGACTAGACAGACAAGACTAGACAGACAAGACTAGACAGACAAGACTAGACAGACAAGACTAGACAGACAAGACTAGACAGACAAGACTAGACAGACAAGACTAGACAGACAAGACTAGACAGACAAGACTAGACAGACAAGACTAGACAGACAAGACTAGACAGACAAGACTAGACAGACAAGACTAGACAGACAAGACTAGACAGACAAGACTAGACAGACAAGACTAGACAGACAAGACTAGACAGACAAGACTAGACAGACAAGACTAGACAGACAAGACTAGACAGACAAGACTAGACAGACAAGACTAGACAGACAAGACTAGACAGACAAGACTAGACAGACAAGACTAGACAGACAAGACTAGACAGACAAGACTAGACAGACAAGACTAGACAGACAAGACTAGACAGACAAGACTAGACAGACAAGACTAGACAGACAAGACTAGACAGACAAGACTAGACAGACAAGACTAGACAGACAAGACTAGACAGACAAGACTAGACAGACAAGACTAGACAGACAAGACTAGACAGACAAGACTAGACAGACAAGACTAGACAGACAAGACTAGACAGACAAGACTAGACAGACAAGACTAGACAGACAAGACTAGACAGACAAGACTAGACAGACAAGACTAGACAGACAAGACTAGACAGACAAGACTAGACAGACAATACTAGACAGACAAGACTAGACAGACAAGACTAGACAGACAAGACTAGACAGACAAGACTAGACAGACAAGACTAGACAAGACTATTCCAAGCTGCTGGAACATCTCCTGCTAGCGAGGATAAAGGCGGAACTCTAAAAAGGCTTTAATCTGTCAGAAAAGCAGTTTGGGTTCAGGGAAGGTAGTTCGACAGTTGATGCCATTATGAGAGCGTTAGAACTGGCAAAGGAAGGTACAGAAGGGACACGTAGGACTCGAAAGATTGGCATTTTATCCCATTAGATGTTAAAAATGCTTGCAACTCGGCGGCATGGGAGGATATCATGAAAGAAGTAACAATGAGAGGCTTCCCCCCATATCTACTGAGGCTCCTGCACAATTATCCGCAGTGTGTAAGAGTGTGTATAGAAGCGGATGGACAGACAGCGGTAAGCGAGGTGTACAGCGGTGTTCCACCGGGCTCAGTAATGCGACCTACCCGGTGGAACATCCTGTACGATGGAGTCCTGAGATTGAAACTGAGATTCGCTGGTGATCTTGCTCTGGAGTTAGCGGGGACAACCGAAAAAGATGTAATGAGGCGAGCGACCACGGCTATAGCTCAAGTAAATGAGTGGATGGGAAAAAAAGCGGCTAAGCGTGGCCCTACATAAAACGGAAGCTGTGCCGCTCACAGGATTAAGAAAAATAGACTCAACACGCATTTGAAATGGAGGGCACCACTATTATGCCGAAAGACTATAAAGTACCTCGGGGTAACCATTGACGAACGGCTGTCCTTCAATGAGCACGTTACAAACGCAAGTAAAATTCTATGAAAACACTTGTGACACTTTAAAGGCTGCTGCCAAATGTTGGTGATCCAATCAGTAACAAAACGACGCTGTTGTGCACTATTGCCAATTCAAGGGTGCTGTATGGGGCACTAGTCTGTGCAAGGGCAATACACATACAAACGTACCTATATAAGCTAGCCACGGTGCAAAGGAGGATGGTTCTGCAGATGTGCATTGGCTACAGGACAGTGTCTTGAGATGTTGTTCTTGTGGTTACAGGAATTGGTCTAATCGAGTATATGATTGAGGAAAGGTCTGAACTACATTGGACCCGCGACAGAAAACACGACAAAATATACAAAGAGAAAAGGAAGCAGGTCCATGCAAAGCTTACCACAGGTGACAAAGGCACTGAATGGAGTGCCGCAGACAAGGGACAGTGGACAAAGCTGGTAATACCACAACTTGAACTATGGAAGCACGGGGAGGTTAACTACCACTTCACCCAAGCGCTCACCAGCGATGCTTCCGTGACTATTTGAATAGTATTGGCAGAGCCCCAGATGACCTATGCGAATAATGTTGCCTTGTGGACTGTCATGCACACGATGTTCAAATGTGACAGATGGGCCCCAGAGACAGACAAATGGACAGCTACTACACACACCAAACCAGAAGCGAAAAGCCTATTAATAGAAATGCTAACGTCTCAAGAAGCTTAGTTGGCAAGGGATTCCTTGACAAGGGTCATATTAAAAACAGAGAAAGAAGACGAACGGATGATACAAACATACAGAGAGAAGCTCCTGAACACCTGTGATTTAATAACACTGTGTGGAAGGGGGATGTAAGACAATATAATTACGGAAACACTATAATGTGAGACACCACCATAATGAACCGCGAAGAACGGTCCCGGGATGTGTGGATTATTTTTTTTCAAGAGGGACCTCTGGGTTAATGAATTGTTATCACCAGTTTTTTGTTTTTAATTGTGAGACTTGTATCATAACCATAGCGTCCTATTGTATCGCCTACAATAATTCACTGACAGTTTTTCGAGCGCACAGTGTAATATCAAATGATTATGTAACATTCTTTATAAATGCAGTAGAAATATTTTCCGTGTTTTCCCACGACCTTTCGATTCAGTAAACTTTTACTAAACTCGTAAAGAGAATACAAAAAGGGTTTAACTGTAAGGTCAGACTTTTATAACCTTCCAACGAATCTACTTACTTTTATTGACCATGTCCTTATATTTACTTGAGCTTTTCAATAATTTTAAAAATTCTAGAATTTAACGTATATCATAATAAACATAAATATTTAAAACTTATTTTCTGGATATTTAAAACATTTTATTGTTATACAATATCAATTTGAAACGTAAATAAAATACTTCTTTGCTATAATAAATGTATAAGAAGATGCTAGAAATAATACAAATACCGTATATAATAAACTAAGAAACTAAGACTTCCATTTATCTTCAATAACAAATCTAGTAAATATGAAAATATGATATGATGAACCTTAGGTTGACTGACATTTACAATTCTAAAATAAACATTATTTATAAAATTTAAAGATTCAGCTGTAGGCAATAGGTGAAACATTATATAAATAATAATAAATACTAAACACTAGGTATAAGTTTCACAAATATATAATATATTTGTGAAACTTATACCTAGTGTTTAGTATTTATTATTATTTAAACATTATTTCTTAAACATCAAGATGATCGAATATAAAATACTGTTTATCTACTCACACACCAAAATTAACACAATATAAAAAATACATTATTGTATGTGAAGGATGCCGTTATTATAATCGTGTGTAAAAGTATCTAAGTCGTGCGTAAAAGTCCAATGTAAATCAAAAAGGGTTTCATTATTAAACGATTTCTGTTCGTTGTTACTATAGAAACAACTTGCGTCGCTAAACAAAACAACAGAGACGTAGTGAAAATAAATTTTCTGACGTATATTAAAATTGAATTAATTTTTTTATCAAGAAATCTCGGCCTCTCAGTTTGGATTTATGTGGCTCTAATATAACTTAACCTAACCATAACCTAAACTAGATTAAATCTAGGTTTACCTAGATTACATCGACAACGACCAAATAGTGTTCCCGTCACTGTGCGTTTTAATAGTGTTCCCGTCACTTTTTAGCAATTTTAATTATGTCAGTGATTTGAAGTATGTTGTCTGTCTAAATTACAATTTCTACAATATTTTCGGTAAGAAACAATTAATTTTCTGTAGATTCAAGAGTATTTTAACATTCTTCGTAGATAAAATAATGTATGACACATGTGTGTGAAAAGCTTTTGTGCACTCATTGCAATTAAACCACTCACCTTCGGCTCGTGCTTCCCACTCATGCACAAACGCCCTTTTTCACACACTTGTATCATAAACTACTATTATACAAATAATAATAATAATTTATTGCGATAAAGTACAGCTACAAATAACATATATTTTTATACGATATTTATACTTTATTCTTAAACAAAAAATGGAGTTAGTAACAATCTATAATATTCATACTTCTAGTCCCAGAAGTATCAATACTAGCAGAAATGCTGCTTTATAGTATTAATACTTCTAGTCCCAGTTATGAATTACTGGCAAGTACCCAACGCAAAAGGACTTGTTCGAGGATTTATTTTTTGCGAGAAAAAAAACAAAGATCCCTAGTCTTCCACAAACTCATTGACAAAATGATTTATAATTATCTGTCTCTATAAAGAAAGTTAAAAATATTGCATCTAAGAAAGATCCTTTATATTTTTATTGCATGAAAGTCAAATATATTTAGCTGATTAGCTTAATTACTTTACCTAAATAAACTACTTTTCAACTGTTATGAACCAAATTATAATGGATTTCAATTGATTTTATTTCGTCAGGAAGTGTGAACAATTATCGTAAAAGTTCATAGAGCATTTACTTGGACCGTTTCGTGCGCCATTTCGTCCGCCTATAAAATCTGTGAAGGAACATTTCTCGAATAGAAAGAATTTGTCCTATCCAATATATGCCTATCAATGCCGAATTTGATAGATTATAACAATTCATCAAAGAAAAATGTTTCAAAGATCCTCACCAACAAAATCCTATACAGCATGATTTTCAATTCAGCATAATAATATCAAATAGTGTCTTTATAGCAATAAAATTTACCAAAAATGCGTAATAACTTCGCTTTTGAGGGTTTTTTTCCAAAATGTTTCACGTTTATTAGCATACAAAGATGTGAGTAAGGAAATGATCGCAAAAACAATTTTATTTATCTAGTGCTTGTTACTAACATACAAATGTTCCGGTACTAGCAATAACATGCAAATGTCTGCTATAGAATTCAATATCCTGCATGTTATTAGCCAGGGAAGTAGTTGTTTCAACATGAGATTTGTCATAGTCTTAATAAGACTTAATATTATAGAGGTACGAGCAGTATTATAGAGGTACGATTCGACATCATTTGTCTGCATTATCTTCAGATCAGATTTCAACGTTTCAATGCTCTTGAAATCAGTTTCAGTCGTCAAATATATTTTTAAATAATTTTTTCTTCTCTCCTCAAACATCATTAACTGTTCATTTTTTCCCTCAATTTCAGATCTAATATAGAATTAATGTTTATGAAATATACCCACAAAACTTTTCTTAAAATATAATTTAATAAACTCAAAACTATTTTCTTTCTACTTAACTCGAAACGTCGATAAACCGTGAAATGTTCCGAAGCAGCCATCACTTGTACGCTTTTCACATGATATTTGAAATGTAATATATACTTAGAAAAAGCTTTATGCCGGTGACTGGAGCTTTACGCCTGTTCTTTTCCCTAAGCTGAAATATATTAAGTTTAAGAAAAAGCAACACTACCAAATATTAAACGCTACTTTACGACATATATAAGCTCGCTTTCAAAGTTTGATACTAAATGAAATTATCACTTTAGTTTACACACCATAATACACATCCTAGGAGATAATACGTGAGACATAAGTACTTATAACTTAAGCAAAACAAGTTTTGAAATTATGTTCTATATCGCTATTTAACTCGCTCACAGAATAAACTTATTGTTAATCATACAGCTAACACTTTTACTCAAATGTGTTATTTCGCATTTTAAAAGTTACATTGTAAATTTCATATTATTAATAATGTATTTATTTGTATTAATTCAGATTATATCAATTACATTAAGTATTTAATCTATTTTTTATTTAACTTGTTATCATTGATAACAATAATTGTTTTACTATTTTATTTGAAACAGACAAATAATCTATTCTATATATTTATATTTCACGAATATAAAGAATCGTATCATGTATACATCATATCAGGTATAAAAATATAAGTATTTTATAATCAACTGACTTCTTATATACAATGGGCATTTACGTCTCAGAAATTGGCACAATCGTCAGTTTTGATATAAAACATCTGGAGTAATAATGACGCAACTGCAAGTTTATAAATTTTACACTGGGCAAGTTTAAAAAAAAAATTGTAGCACTTCTGTAGAATATCTCTATAGCGGCTTTTCGCTCTTTAGCGAATGAATTGCGGCGTTTTCACTCCAAACGTAAAATGAATAAAGAAATAATTTGGTGTATTTAAGTCAGTTTTACATTTTTTTGCAGTAGTGTCAATGTTGCTCCGGAGGTGCGATATAAAACTGTTATTAACCTATTTAATATATTAATTAGTAACATATAATAACAATCTTAATTATAATCTTTTTATTAACCAAATAACACAGCTTTTACAGTTTAAATCAAACCTCCTTTCAGTCGAATATAATTATTGATATAAGCATTTAATTCCACTTAATGCATAGTGATTATATTTTTAAATCATTTTCAAAACATTTAAACAATAATCATAAATCTGGCATGTGTGACAACTAATTTGCTTGTATTAACTAATCTCGTGTACTAAGACTCGTCATATTTAGAAAAGCATTCTGTTCGCGCCAATTTTAATAAATTTTTATTTTCAATTCAACATTTCAATCGATTTCGGCACCGATCAATAGAAGGGGAAAGGTGTATCGACCTGGGCCGAAATCGCTCGATTTATCTATTAATTTCGTCGCGAATTTATATATTTGAGAGCAGTACGCTTTGAGTGTGTGAATCGTGTAGAATGAAATCGAAGCGTGAAGCCAAATTCGACCGACACGTGCACGCGTTATTCAGTTTAGCGTTTAAAGTCAAATTAACCAGGGGTGTGATCACGAGCCCAAAGGGCTGAATCTCTCCACTAAGGGAATACCTCCACTTACTATCCCCGTTTCCTCCCTTAAAATTGTTGTCTTCCAGACGTTGGATGCCGTGAGACACGGTCCAAACACATTCCCTTTCATATGATTTCACATATCATTTTGGATCACTCGGTATTTTTAAAGACAAAAAACAAAAAACGCAACTAAAAATGAAATCACTCAAATTATTTGCTTATCAAGTTCAAATCAAATCAAATCCATTTATTTACTTTCAGATGTAAATGAATACATATAAGCTAAGAATAAGTCATAAATCATTAATGTTGTACAAGAATCTATCTATCAGGTATATTTTAAGTTTTAGTCGAAATAATCTCATTGAAGTTTCCTCTTGTAGTTGAGTAGGTAGCTTATTGAAGATATGGGTTCCTATGTGAGAGGGTGCTTTGCTGCATAGCGTTAAGTTGGCAGATGGTGTGCGTATTAGATTCCTGCCTCTGGTATTGTATGAGTGTTGATCCCTGTTTTTTGGTAACTTGGGTTTATTTTTGAAAATATAACATGATATTTCCCAGATCTAATGGATCGATGTATGGATGGAACCGTCAAAATGTTTAGGGTTTTGCAATGTGAACGACATGATGTACCCTCGAAATACCCTTAATAGCCCGCACAACCCTCTTTTACACTCTGAAGACGACATCTAGTTGTGGTGATGTCCCCCATATAATAATCGAGTATTTGATAATGGACTGAACCTCCGCGTGGCAGATTCGTTTCAAGAGCGGTAGATCTATGTTATTTCGTATAATCTTTAGCATGTAGGCTATTTGATTTACCCTGGAGGCAATGTTATGGATGTGGGTATTCCAGTGTATTTTTTATTCTAGAAGTACTCGTTGAAATTTAATACTACTTCTTCTTTCTATTCTCGTGTCACCAATTTTTAATGAATAGTTTTCAGCTTTGGTCCGACGCTTCGTTTGGAAAATAACATAGTTTGTCTTCTCTGTGTTTAAATGAAAATTATTTGCTGAAACCAATTGTTCAGGTTATATAGAAGGTTATTGGCTACTGCTTCAGTTGTTTCCAGCGACTCCTCTGAGATGATAAAGCTTGATCATCAGCGTAGAACACACTTTTGACCCCGCTTAAATATCGTCGGGGTATGCGATATATAGTGTAAATAGAAGAGGGGCTAAAGTTCTCCTTCATTATTTGTTTCACCTAACTTTGGGGTACATGAAATCAATCATTTTTTATTGTTTTGAGCTTTCCTTTTAGCCCAGTATTACCTCATCCTTTGAGATCTTGCTTCCATTTCTGTGGAAGAGATGTGGATCCTACGTTTTTGTTCGATTTTAACTTGGAACCGTTGCTTCTTATCCTTGGTGATGGTGTTGGCTGTTTTGTCCTTGAGCATGGTGTCTGTAATTTGGAATTCTACGAGGTCTTTCTCAGTTTCCTTAAAACAAAGAGGTTTTGTTTTTTTATTACGAAAGTGGTGTCTTTGGTAAGTCTATTTAAATTCATACGGAGGATGTGCCCATAAAAATCAATTCTCCACTTTTTTTATTGTGTGCGAGATTTTTTCACTCTTCTGGTAATGAGTTTCATTCCTAAAAAGGATTAATTTGTAGTTATAAAATTTTTGGCCTAAGATTTTGCGTAATATCTTTCTTTCCTTGACCTCCAACCTTTCAAGCGGTCCCTAGGTAGTGAGAGACAATGTTTCGGCTGCATATAAGACTTCTGGTTTAATTACCGTCTTCTTGTTATAAGTATCCTTCGTAATTTGGAAGACCAATTGAACTTTATTTCTTCTAGATTTCATTGCCTTTTTCTCTAGCGCATTCCAGGTGATCCATTCCCCAAAATTTTTTAATTCTTTGCCTGTGTCTGTATTGATTATGTATTGCTTGCCCACTTGAATCTTCTTGGTGGGTTTTTTATGTTCGTCATTATATTGGTCTTTTCAACTGAGACTTTGAGTTCCATTTTTAACGCTTGTCTCTGGAGTTTGAAGATTTGTTCCTTGGCTTCTGACCATGTCTCAGCTAGTAACGCCATGTCATCAGAAAACGCTAAAAAATTGACCTATTACCTTTGTTTTTAGTTCCTATTCTGATTCCATTGTGGATCTTCACATTCCACTCTCTGGCTACATTTTCTAGGACACAGTTAAATAGCAGTGAAAAAAGTCCATATCCGGCACGTACTGTTACGTATCTGTTTTAATCTCAAAAGAGGTGTATAGTTCCCCCATGATTTTAACTTTACAGAAAGTATTAATTAGTATTTTCTGATTAGGTTTTTAGTTTTGGTATCGAGGTCTAGTTCTTTCAGGACCGAGAATAAGGATTCCCTATCTGTAGAGTCGTATGCCTTTTGGAAGTCAATGAAAGTGATAACATATAATTTAGTCCGTGATTTTTGATACCTCAAGATATGTTTGCGGTTGATAATTTGTTCCGGACAGGATATCCCTTTCCTGAAACCCGCTTGGTATTCCTCAAGTTGATGGTCTAGTTGATGTTCTGCCCTGTGTAGTGGGACTGTGGAGAATATCTTGTATGTTGCGTCCAGGAGAGATATCCCTCTGTAGTTGTTAGGGTCTGTTTTTGAAACTTTCTTATGAAGTATAAGGCTGTTGTATAAGGGCTGTTTTCCAGTCATCTGGGATTCTTTCATGTATCCAAATTTCTTCAAAGATATTTCTGAGAGACTATAGCATTTTCGTTAACATTCTACCAAAGTTCAGCTGTGATTTGATTTTCTCCCGAAGCCTTATGATTCTTAAGATTCGATATTATTGAATGGAGTTCCTCAATGGTTGGAGGTTCTGAGTCAGGTTTGGTTGATGTGGATATATGAAAGTCCATCTTTTCTATGGATTCTTCACAGTTAAGGAGATTTTCGAGATATTCTGCTAATACTTTGCAGTTTTCTTTGTTGTTATGGCAACATATGAGTTGTAGAGTTGGGGATGTGGTGTGATAGGCCGTGGAATAGGTATATCTCACGGTTTGCAAAGAAATTTATTTACATGGACGATATATATATATATATATATATATATATATATATATATATATACATATATATATACAAATGTACAAGAGATACAAACACTGTTGAGGGAATGAGTGGATCTGGACTCTCTGAACTGGACTCGACTGGTCTGGTTGACTGACTGCTGGTTGAACTGGCTGGACTGAACTGAACTAGTGTCACTCGCTGACTGTCTGAACTTCTAGCTGAGTCTTGTTGTCTGGGTCCACTGGCTGGACCGGTGTGACTGAGTCCACTGGCTGGACTAGTGTCACTTCCCTGACTGTGTCCTTCTAGCTGAGTCTGGTTGACTGGGTCTACTGGCTGGAGCGGTTTGACTGAGTCCACTAGCTGGAGCTGTCTTGTTTATTCGGGGGTCCAGGTATTTATATTATGTCCAGGTATACTGGTCCCTCATCTGGGGGTGATTATTTTTCTATATTCGGCTATTTGTCGGTTTGGTGATTACCGATTCTCTAGAGAAAAAACGAGAAAAAACATATTGTCGTAATTTTCCCGAGGATTACACTATTGACCCTAATAAATTGTTTTCGGAAATTCGTCCAAAAATATTTGGGTAATCACCGTAATTCTCTCGTAATACTAAAAATTCAAATATTTCTTGATCTGTTCGAAGATTACATTATCGATCCTAATAAAATATTTTCGAAAATTGTCCGAAAATATTTGGGTAATTATTGTAATGCCCTCGTTAAACTAAAAATAAAAATGGAACGGCTCGTTTCCGCTACAGAGAATTGTACTTAAAAGTTTCGTACATTGTTTCTGTGAATGTCTTCGTTAATTTGCATAAGTATGTGATCATCTCGAGCTTTTCTGATTCTCCTAAGATTTTTAGTCACTAATTTTCACTAACATTTAAGAAATTTTGTGTATTATGGTCGTTTTTCTGTGATTGCCACTGGTGCCATACTTTTCTTCTTAGTTTACTGAGACCATCACACTCTTCGTCCACCATGCATGTTTTTTGATTTGAGTTGGTGGAGTAAGTTATTCTGCTTTAATTATTAGACTTTCTTTTATTTGATCCCAGCGTTGATTTTGTAAATCTGCAGTGGCGATTGAAAACTCTTTTGAGGTCATTATATTTTCAGGATCGTATTTCCTATGTTTTAGTCAGTTAGTGCGGATTTTCCTATTGGGGATGATTCCGAGTTTTATTTTAGAAAGATAGTGTATAAAAATAGCTATATTATTTTACAAAAAAAAAGAAAGATAGCTATATTATTTTACATTTATATTTTAATTGTAAAATAATACAATTTATGAAAATTGTTCACCCAGCTTGAAATTACAAATTCAATAATATAATAAAAATGCATAAACCATTGAACCACGATAATTGGCCTTATCTAACCTGTTTATTTTGCCGATTAAATTCGGCATTGCATTTTGAAGCTTGTTTATCGTGTATGATATTTTAACACAAAGCAGCAATTATTTACGAACAATTAAACCTTTTGAATTATAAACCTCGTTTAATTAAAGATCAACAAGAGATTTTAAAATATTAAATCAAGGGTTTAAAATTAATCGGAAAAAAACAGTCCATAAACAAGTTTTCATAAACAGATTGTTCTTATACAGGGTGTTAGGTAAATATGCAGCAACAATTCAAGGGTTTATTCGTTTCGAAAAGATTCATCGACCTTTTCTCTAAACAGGCACATTGAAACGAAATGGAAGACTAGGAAGATTCGTGATAGTAAAAACGGTAAAACTACAACAGTATGTGCTGGACATGATAGAGGAAATCCAAGTACTTCTACGCAACAAATTGCCAATAATTTGAATGTAAGTCATTGGACAGTTTGGAAAATTCTTAAGGACAATTTGTTGTTACTACATTTAACGTGTTAAGGCCTTACTACCTGCTGATTATCGTCCACATATTGCCTTATGTCAATGGCTTTTGCAAACATTAGTTCTAATATCTCAATTCCTGCCAACAATTCTTTTCACTGATAAAGCCAGTTTCTCAAGAAATGCAATAAGAAATTTTCACAAGAACCATGTGTGGGCAGATGAAAATGGACATGAGGTTTGTGAAGATAGATTTCAACATCCGTTCTCCTTGAATGTTTGATTTGGAATTGTGGGTGACTATATAATTGGACCGGTATTTCTTCCAGCAAGACTTACTGGCGATATGTATCGCAACTTTTTGGAAGAAACACTGCCCGGGTTTCAGCAGGATGTACCATTGGCGAGAAGAATTGCAATGTGGTTTATGCACTATGATGCACCACCATATTTCAGTTTGGTTGCTCGTGATATTTCAGCAATATACAGAGATCGCTGGATTGGTCGCGGTGAGCTACACGCATGGATTGCCAGACTTAAACCCCTGGATTATTTTTTATGGGGCTAATTGAAGTCATTAGTTTACGTTACTCCAGTGGAAAATTTGGATGAATTATGAAATCGGATAATTGCTGGGTGTCTCAATTAGAAACAACCCGTTTGGTGTGCTTGAAAGAGTTCTGCACTCAATGATGAGAAAATTGATTGCTTGTATCCAGGTTGGAGGAAGACGTATCGCAACATTTATTGAGCAACTTTACATGTACTTTTTGATAATAACATGTTGTTTCTGTTTGCAAAATTTGTTCACCTTGTATCTTCGAAACTCAAGATGAATACGAATAAGATGAAACTCCTGAGAAACAAAGAGGTTTTTCAGAAATCATCATAAAACAAAATTTTCTTAGAATAGGCCAAGGAATATCCCGTTGAATTACTGCCGCATGTTTACCTAACACCCTGTATATAGAGAAAGAGATTGTGGAAGTAGGTGGTGACTAGTACTGCGACCTTTATTGATCTTTTGTACCCCACTCTCAGTTCCATTGCTGCTGTCGAGCTTGACCCCATCGCTCCCGTGATGCAGACCCATATCAGTCTTTCAATCTTCTCAAGTTGCTTCTTCATAGAGATCAGCTTGGTTCTACTTCTCCACGCTACTTACCCATAAGCGATCGCAGGTCTCACTATCATGGTGTACATCCATCTCAGGATTGTGGGGTTACAACCCCACGTTTTCCCTGCAAGATTTCTACACACCATTAGAGAGCGTTTGGCTTTTCCTACCAATTCCTCTGTTTGTCTGTTCCATAGTGTGCTATCTAATGTTATACCCAGATATTTTATCTCCTTTTTGTATTCCACTATTACTATTCCCATCTAACAATATGGGCTATAGGCAGTTCAGTCATCTCTTCCTATTAAGGGATTATCACCTTGGTTTTGCTCGGGTTGAGTTTTATTCCCACTGTTTGACACCATCTATTAGTTACTTTGAGGCCTCTTTGTATAATTTCATAGAGCGTTCCCTCAAACTTCCCTCTGTCTATGATGATTATGTCCTATGTCATCGGCGTAAACTTCATATTTAATGTCTAGGTCGTTCAGCCTGGCCAGTAATTCATCAACCACCAGGCTCTACATTAGTGGTGATAACACATTTCCTTGTGGGCACACTCAAGTGGTGGATATTTTGATGGTGTCTTTTCCCACTTGCGCCTCTACCGTTTTAGCTCTCAGAATTTCCCCATTCTCTTTGATCTAATGCTGTCGATATTCCTTCTTTCAGGAGCCGATTTGACATTTGAAGAGTTATTGTCAAAGGCTACTTCAATGTCTGCAAAGAGCACCTACTGTTAAGACCCAACAATTTTATTTTTATTTGGTTTTATAACCATTTTTCTGTATTCTCGTGTGTTTCTAAAAGTAGGTAAATAATAATTACATTAAGATTATCTTAAACCGAACAGTAGATTCCCAACATCTGGTCGGTAGGGTAGTGGGTATTTGTTGAATGCGTTTAGAGCTGTTTATGGCCGCTACGCAACTGAAAGACCATTTGTAATCACTAATCCTTTGTAAATACGCTTCGGCGGATGTTTGCGATCGCTAATGGTTTTTGGATGCTTGGTGGTCGCAAACAATTGAAAATACAATGCAATGTTTAAATTAAGGTATAAGTATTTTAAATTTTGGGTAGTAGAAATAGAAATTACCACGTGCACTTCGGGTTAGAATTCTTTTTGGTTCAGTGGGGGCAGGCAAATGGGAGGTGGGATTGAGTTTTCCTGCTTTTTAACATATATTTTAACATATAATCACACTCAGTTCAATTATAATCCTCTTGCCACAAACATACCAAGAAGATTACAAACTCCGAAAGTGCACATCGTCACAAGTGCTTAAAATATAATTAAATATTAAATACATGTTTATCGAGGCGTACAAGTTTTTTTTCGCCAAACCATTTAAATTCCAGTGCCGATCTAATCTATTGGCAACCCTGAATTAACCGCCTTAGAGACAAACAACCACCGTGACTTAACACCTACCTACTTCCTTTGTCTCTAGTGCTGCTTCTATTTCATTTTTCAGCCGATACTGGGCAGTCTCTGTGTATTTTCCTGCTCTGTGGGCATGCTGATATTTGTGTAGTGGTGTACCTACCGGCACTGTTATCCTAACCTAATTAACAATTATCTTCTCCATTGTCCTAAAAAGTGTATTGATTAGTTACTATTTTTTATGACGAATTATAAAAATTTTAACGATTTTAAGCTTCTATTGTATGTCAATTTACAATCTAAAATTAGTAAGTAGTTAACAATATATTACAAAAAAAAAAACAGGAACATGGAAACAATATTTTTTTATTTTATGGTTATTATACAATTTGTTTGAAATTAATTAATATTTTTTTATTATTCATAAGTTATTCAATTTAGATAATTATTTCATTTACATATAACAATGTACAAGTATGTTTATATATTAAATATAGTTTAAAATTATTTTGTTATGTTAATAAATATATCATCAACCAGACTTCGACTTCCACTGCTGGACATAGGCCTTCCTCATGGCTTTCCATTGTTGTCTGTCTTTACCCGCCTGCATCCAGTTGGTTTTAATTCTTTTTAGGTCGTCGGTCCAGCGTGTAGGTGGTCTCGTCGGTCCAGCGTGTAGGTGGTCTTCCCCTGTCTTCTCAATTCCAACAATCTTTTCGTCCACTTGCCTTCCTTCACCACGGTCACCCCATGTCTGTCACTCCGGTCCTTTGTCGTAGGCCCTGATTCGTAACGTGGTCTGTTAAACCTAAACCTAGCATTGATCTCCCCATTTTCCGTTGTGCCACTCTATGCTTCCTCGCTGATGATATCGTTAGGGCACTGAAGTATATACTACCTGGAACGAGCGCTGGCCTCTTGGCTTGTGCGGGCCGAGAGAGAGAGGTCCCAAGGACCTCCCTTCATCCTTGTCTAGCCAACAGTGTAATAGAGGGTGGGAGGATGTGATACAGTCTAGAGTGAAAAGCTAGTTGTATTGAGTTGTATCAAGAAAGAGAGTGCGATCGTTCAATCGGTGAGCATATTATAAATCGAAGTTTATATATTTTAATGAAAGTTGTTTTCTAAAAGACAATGGAAAAATACTGTTGTATTTGCAAGAAAAAATGGAAATCGGACGTCGGACACACATTTAGTTTTCTTATTGGACTGTACTAGACGAAGACAGAACGATACGAGAGACACCTTGTGATCGGCCCGCACAAGCCAGGAGGCCAGCGCTCGTTCCAGGTAGTATATATTTTAGTGCGTTAGGGTTAAGGTCTCCGCTCCATACGTGAGTACCGGCAGAACACACTGGTCGAACACTTTTCTCTTTAGGCAGATGGGAAGAAAGCTTTTAATTTTTTGTAGGCTGCCCACCCCAGGTTGATTCTTCTATGCAATTCGCATGTCTGGTTGTCCTTTGATATTTGATTTTCTAAATATATTTCTGAACCATTTCAAGTGTTTTCGATCTTTATGACCTCACCCATAACAAGATTTGTCATGATCTTAGTCTTGGAAAAGTTCATTTTCAGTCCAACACCAGAGCATGCTTCTTCCAATTCATGGAGCATTTGTTACGAATCTCCTAGATTGTTGGTTGTTAGGACAATGTCATATGCGAAGCGCAGATGACTGAGTTCACGACCGTCTATGTTTATACCCCTAGTCTCCCAATCGAGTTTCTTGAAAGCGTATTCTAGAACTGTTATGAATAGTTTTGGAGACATAGTGTCTCCCTGTCTCACTCCTCTTCCGACTTTAATGCGGTTGGTGTTGTCTTGTAATTTGACCGACATGGTAGCGTTTTTGTACACGTTATAGATCAGTTTTGAGTATCTATAGTCCACTGAATATTCTATCAGGGCTTGCTTTTAATTAACAATTATATATGCTGCCTAAATATATGTTTGATTCGTGCAATTTAAAAGATTTAAACCGAAATGTTAAAAAGCTATTTGTATCGAAATAATATGAACTATATACATTTAAAGCAAATAAATTCTTTATATGCATACAGTTGTTATGTTCCATCATATTATTTCGTTAGAAATAGCTTTATAGCATTCCGGTTATAATTGTTTTAAATTGCACTAATCAAACATTGTATCATATGTTCTTATTATTCAAGAAATCTCATTATAAAACTAATCAACTACATATAATAGAAATATATTACTTTAACAAGTTTCCCAATTACAAAAGTTAGTTAGTTGTCTTCTTGTCATACATTGTTAAATATGATTGACGGACAAACTATTATATGAGTAAGATAGTTTATAATAGGAAAAGGATTCCATAATGAATTTCAATTATGGTATGTGTCAATAATATTACAGTAAAATTATGTATAAAAATTATGAAACCGTACTATTAAAAAATAAACATTTTATATCTCAAAAATATACCAATATATATTTTTATTGCTAGTAAGTTATTTTGTGGAATTCAGTTTTAGATTGGATAAAAAATAATTCGTATCGTATTGATTTTACAATTAGATAAAAAAGGAAATCGCGGTATTCAGTACACGTTCCAGTACAACCTACATATTTCCACAAGTCAATTGGATACTGGAAATGTACTTAAACTTGTCTGATTTATGTCCGCAGCGAAAAAAACCTTCAACATGCTATGTGTACTGAATATCATGAATACAAACTTTATCATTATCGATTTTCATACACGCAAACCCCAAAGGTGAAGAATATTAAACATGTCAATTTTTCGATGAAATATATACCAAGTAGATACATATTTAGATGTTGTTTAAACAGAAGTAACAAAATCTTCAGTTCATAGACGACGAAGGGATGCTTAGATAACTGAATAAGGAATAGATTTTCGCGAATAGTGAAAAAAATGAGATTATAATATAAATAACTAAAATTCCTTTCAGGCGGGACTATAGACAATGGAAATTCGAATGTCAAATACAGAATAAATTGAATTTGAATAATTTACGACTTTTATAAATTAATTCTATAATTATTAATTTACGACTGTTATAGGATTTCGTAAAATGATGCCTTTGTCTC
Organism: Phosphuga atrata; assembly: GCA_944588485.1. NCBI lineage: Eukaryota > Metazoa > Arthropoda > Insecta > Coleoptera > Silphidae > Phosphuga > Phosphuga atrata. The sequence goes on along the minus strand of OX155892.1, from coordinate 88,013,160 downwards.
ATTAAATTATTTAGAAAATGATTATTTAATAACGTAATACTATAATGTACAACTTATTCATTTTTTTTGTATTCGTGATAAAGTGTGCCTCCAATTTTTAATCGGAAAACTTGATGTACTGGTAATATTATTGTACTGTATGTACTGGTAGTATTAAGATTAATTATGTATATTTTCCTATTTACACGTTCCCTGTAAGACGCTTTCGCGCTGAAAAGAATATAAAACCTCCTGAAAATTTAATTTTCTTTTTGGATACTACAGAAACTGCTTCATTATTACCCAATTATTAAAATTAAATGTTTCAATTTCATTATTCACAGTTTATCACCATAAAGTACCATCAGTTGTGGATATAATAGAGTTGAATATTTTGCACCGGCTTTAATTATAGGGCCCATAGACAATTCAATTAGGTTTACGTGGCTTAGTATCAAGGACAATAAACATCAAAATCAAGTAAAAATTTAACTCCACACACGTGACACCGACCAGCTAGTTTATAAATTAAGGAGAATAAAAATTCTATTCTATTCTATGGCTGCCTTTGAAAAGAACTGGGCAATAAATTACTTTAAAACTCGATTACATGTTTGTTTCTTTCTTTTCTTTATTTGTTTTAATTTATTTATTTTGTTCCTTTCATGAACTTCGTGGTGTATTTTTTTTTTTGTTGAAGTAGAATACGTGTTTTGCCTAAATCTAATCTATAAACTTAAAAAATGGATCGGTATTTTCAGCAATGAAGCACGAACACACAAGTGGTCAAAAATTCCAAAAAACTGGCCAAAATATGAAGGTAACGTTTAAATACCGTGATTTCTGGACTTTGTGGTCGCTGATCACGAGACGGAATTTATAATTCCATAATTTAAAATGCCGGAGCCAACACAGCGGATGATTTTTCGAAAAAAGCATTCAATTTTGCTGAAATTAGAGTTTTATGGGTTTTCAAAAACGCCGATCACTCATTCAGATTACTCAGATCAGTCATTCCTTGAGTTAAGGTTCTAATAAATAACAACATTAGAGAAAAAAATAGGAAGAATTTTATTAAAATGGAATTTAAAAATGTTTAAATTGTTAATCACCATCAGATTTATCTCATTCCGAAACTAGAGCTGTAATTTCTGAAAATAATTCGATAGCTTCTGGAAAAAACGACTGCATGTTTTTCTGCGGAAGTTCTCGAAAACTTTGTAATTTTCGAATCTGATAAAACTGGGCGAAAAGGGGCTTTTGTGTGTTTTGAACCCCCAAAACCCCTTCCTGGCTACGCCCATAAGAGAAGGTATGTTGCCGAATTGGTTAATACCTACTGGCTGTTTTGTACACTTATTATTTTTATAGAAAACGAAAAATCGTTTGTTATTTGATACTGGTGGTCGTAAGGAAGCATATTTTCGATAAATTTCCAAGACACTGGAATTTTATCCTTGTTGTCAATAACAGTAAAAGTTCTCGGCATATTATTTTTGCATTGCAGGATTGTTAATATACAATTAATATAATAATTGGTTATCCGGATCTTCATAGATAAATTTTTCAATAATCTTCTTCTATAATAAATATTTTTGATTTTTTGGGTTTATAATTTTTCTGATAATCAGTTTTGTGAACTTGCTAATATCGATGTTCTTATTAATATTAAAAATTGCCATTAAAACATTGTTAAACATTGAATAGTATTACCATAAGGTCGATGCTTTGCAACTACAGAATTTTTCAGAAATATAAGCAATGAAGGCATTTTCTTTAAAGCATTTTATATTTTTTCTACTACACCATTTTAAGAAATCATTATATGTATGCAAATATAATGTTTTGGATTTGATCGGTAACAAGTTTGTCACTATGTGATTTGCAGTTTCGGCAATTTCTGGAGGTGTAGATTCGATTTCGTCGTTATCCATATTATATATTATCAAAAATCTACAAAAAAAATTATTGTTTCTTGCCGATAATTTTCAAAATATATAATTTGAACAAAATAATTCTTAACACATTAAGGTTAAATAAAACGTTCAGCGCCTCCGTGTCAAAATTGCTATTTTGTAAAAATGCACAATAACGGGAACACTATTTGGTATTTGTCGATATAATCTAGGTTAACCTAGATTAGATCTAGATTAGATTATGCTTAGGTTAAGTTAAATTAGAGTCAGATAAATCCAGACGGAGAGGCCGAGACTTGTTTCAAAATAAGAAAGATTAATTCAATTTTAATATACGTCAGAAAATTTATTTAAAGTTTTTTTATGAAGTATAGGCACCTGAGTTGTTGCCGTAGTAACAACGAACATAAATCGTTTAATAATGAAACTCAATTTGATTTACATTGGACTGTTACACACGATTTTGATACTTTTAAACACGATTATAATAATAACATCCTTCACATACAATAATTTATTAAATAATATGCTCATTTTGGTGTACGAGTAGATAAATGTTTTTTTCGACTACATTTTCGATTTTTTTTAACATTTATTGCAAGATTATTTCTTCGGACATTTGCTCGATTGGAAGCAATGAAAATCAATATATTGGAAGCTATGAAAATTAATTAATTATCTTATGTCCGAGAATTAATTTTCAATGCGAACAAGTAATTTTGTTGAAAAGAATACTTGACGAAATGTAGCTTGAATATATAAGTATATTCAACCTGCGTAGCTCTATAATAATCTCATGTTGAACCAACTACTTCCTGGCTAATACCACGCAGGATATTGCATTATACAACGACATTTGCATGTTATTACTAGTACCAGCATATTTGCATGTTATTAACAAGCACTAGCTAATAACATTGTTTGTAAGATCATTTCTTTCTATTTAAATTAAGTGAATAGCCATCTGCAGACGCGTTTCGAGATTTATCTCGTATCAGTGCAGCTTTGCTTTTTTGAATGGGAATACACTTACATGAACTTGAACACCTGGTGCATGACTGGCGAGGTTAGGTTTTAATTTAACATTTGGGGAGTAAGACATGAACTTAGTAAGACATGAACTTTTAATACGGTTGTTGACTTAAATGTTGAATTTAATATTGGTAATACCATACTAATTATAGATACAATCATATAAACTTATTAAAGACGAAATGTAGCTTGAACATATTTATATATTCAAGCTACATTTCGTCTTTAATAAGTTTAAATGTTTGTATCTATACTTACAATTATACTACATACTTATAGTATTATACTTATGTATCTATTATAATTATATTTACTTTTATATACATATATTATATTTGAGAGGTACAGGGAAAAAACCACGCATGTCCACCTAGATTCGTTTTGAGAAAAACGAAATTTAAAGTTAGGCCTTACGTTGTTTTTTCCCGTGGATATCTATTTTATAATGTCAGTTTAATAGGGACTAACGTGATTTTTCCCCAATCTTATATAATGGAACGTAAAGTACACTTCTAATACTAACATATGGGAGCACAAGTTTAATATTGACAAAGAATGAACTTCCGTGGATTTTCCCCTATGCCGTTCATTTATTTATTATTTATTTAAAAATATTTTCAGGCTACATTTAGTCTCTAATAAGTTTATGTATCTATAATTAGTATGGTTTCACCAATATCTTCAAATTTTTATGAACATATATAAAAATTCATGTACAAATTAAAAGGGCATGGATATCATTTTTTTTTCCAGTATTGGTAAAAAACCTATTCTTAGCTTCTTTAACTTTTGTTTTAGGTGAAGGCAACTGACAAAAAATTTCTTTACAATTTCATTAAAATTTATCGGATTTTTTTTGCAAGATATTAATAAAATTTAAACAAAATCAGTATATCAATTAAAATCTTTTTTTTATTTGAAAACGATCAATTTTGAAGTATAATATATAGGGTCTTCCAATAAGATGTTTCAGTTTCAATAGCCCGCCATTTTAGCAGTTGTCATGAGGCAACCTGTAACTACTTAGCAGATAACAAGTAAAAACGACGCCATTAATATAAATATTAATAATAATAATAAAGGCCTTTATTCGTAGTAAACAAAGAAATATCAATAAAACATGCAATCCATTGGGCGAGGTTCAGTTCGCCCTGCCTACAATAATAGTAGACAAGACGTCTGTTCAACTAACCCAAATAATTAAACTAAAAATAGCCAAAATATTGAAAATAATAACATAACATAGAAGTAATAACATAATAATAACATAACGAGAAAATTAATAAAAATTGTATTATATAATAAAAAGAAACGATTTTTTTTATTGAAAGGAAATGCTAACCAAGCCAAATAATTACTACAGCTTTCCTGAATATAGTCAATTAACCAATTACAACTAGTTATTCACACAATTCTTATAAATGAGTTTCTTAAAGCTAGGTCCGGACAAACTAAGAATATTATTAGAAAATTTATTTAACATATTAGCAATGCTATACGAGAGCGCTGAAATAATTGTATTGTATGCAGTGGTATTGTAAGCTTGCCCTTAAACCTAATATTAAAGTTATGCACATCTGTACGAAATCTAATTTTCTTGTAGAGGTATATGGGAAATTTATTTTTTATTATTGCGTGGTAGTGGCAAATCGTGTGCATATAACGTCTTAAATAGAACCATATACACTTCAACAAAGCACTGAAATTATTAAAATTCACTACAAAAAAGGTGAAAATTCTGCGGTCACAGTTCGCAAAACTAAAGCATTTTTGGGTCGTCTTGAAGCACCTTCTCGGCCTACAATTGTAAAACTGGTGGAAAAGTTTGAGCTGTTGGGACAAGTTAGTGATGCGAAGAACCAAACTCGTGCACGTCGCTCAAGAACAACTGAGAATATTGCTGTTGTAGCCCATAGTGCTGAAGAAAACCAAGGCTTATCCATTTATCATCGATCTTTGGAATTGGACATTCCACAATCAACATTACACCGAATTTGAAACTCACGTCTCACGTCTACCGACTATCAACAACGTCGTGTCTTTGCTGATTGGGTCCTTGTAATGCATCAAATTGATCCGGAATTTCATCGAAAAATCATCTTGAGTGATGATGCCCATATTCACCTCGGAGGCTACGTTAACTAGCAGAATTGTCGCATTTGGGGCTCGGAAAATCCAAGAATTTGTGTTGAAAAGCCTCTCCATCCTCAACGTATGACTGTTTGGCGCGGTTTTTGGTCTGGCGAGGTTGTTGGACCTTACTGTTTCGGAAATTAGGCTGGAGCAACTGTGTGAATGAATTGCGCTATCGAACAATGATTAATGATTTGATATGGCCGGAATTGGAAGATATTGATGTAGATAACGTTTATTTTCAACAAGACGCAGCTACGTGCCACACAAGTAACGATACCATCGCTCTTTGGCGTGAAAAGTTTCCTGACGGTGTAATTTCTCGAAGAGGCGATCACAATTGGCCACCGAGATCTTGTGATTTAATACCTCTAGACTTTTTTCTTGGGGACTACGTGAAAGATAAGGTCTATTCCAATGGCCCACAATCGATTCAAGACCTCAAAGATGGAATTTGTGAAGTTATCATACAGCCGCAAATGTGCGATTTGATGATGGAAAATTTCATGAAAAGAATATGGTCCTGCAACTGTAGCCGTGGCGGCTACACTTGGCAAATAATGTTTTACATTATTGAATACCCTCCTCTTTGTAAATCAATTAAATAAACATCCTATGATTTCACTAAAAAATACTCGTTTTTTACATATCAAAATGAAACCTGTTATTGGAAGACTCTTAATTTTATTTCACGAACTCTCGAACATGAAATGAGGCGTGAAAATATGCCCAAATCGGCGGCGCCTATATCAAACCATTCTTGTGTGTAAAAGAAATAGATAAATTTACATTTTCCAATTTTAATGACGCGAGCAAATAGCTGCCCGAGGGATACATACGGCCCATGTCGACCTTATATGCGGCCCGCGAAGGAATTTATAAACTGCTTTAATTGGAAATTACATGCATATTATGTTTACCAGGCCTGACGTTTACGTTATTATCTACCTGAAACTATTTTATAGATACTGCACATTTACGGGTGTTCTGAAAATATTTAGTTACGCGATTCTTATATTTTTCTACAGTTTAAATCAGGCCTGGGCAAATAGCTGCCCTTGGGATACATGCGGCCCGTGTCGACCTTATATGCGGCCCGCGATGGAATTTATAAACTACTTTAATTGGTCTAGACCAGGCCTGGGCAAATAGCAGCCCGCGTCGCTTTTTTGTGCGGCCCAAAAAGCAATTTATAAACTGCTTTAATTGGAAGTTACATGCTTATTAGGTTTACCAGGCCAGATGTTTACGTTATTATCTACCTGCCACCATTTTATAGAAACTGCACATTTTCGGTTAAATATTTCGTTTCATTTATAAACTTGGCCTCATGTACTGTTAAGTTTTGAGGTGACTAAGGTGACTTTAGGTGAATAAGTTGTTGTAATAAAAACCAGGACTGGACATCTGTGCCATTAACGCCCATTCCAAAACCTGCCCTTTGACCCTCGTTTTGGATAAATGCAATTGTTTTATAGTTTTATAGTTTGTCCGGAAACTAAGGGTTTTTTTATCACGCTTTATTACCACGCTAAAATCTACATCCCTCAAACATATTAGAAAACGTGCGAAGACCTATAAAAACCTTCTTATAAAGATTAACCAGAGGACCAGACATTTTCAGGTATTTAGAGAATTTAAGCCTCGATTGTTCATGGGAGGAGCCAAGAAAATTCAATCTCCCCCTTATTTGAATTAGAGGGATGATTTAACCCGTTTTACAGATATATTATACCAGGAATGGTATAAATACCATTCCCCAGTTGTCAGTAACAAGTAAGAGAAAAGAGTGTAGAGTGGTAAGCTATAAGTTCTTAAGTCTTAATTTATTTTGTTGTATTATTGTTTAATTAAATTGTTAAAACCAACTCGACTATTATTCGACAAACTACGTGCCTTGCGAATCCCGGTGAACATTACTTTACAAGTTCCCGAGATATTTAAATATATCTCAGAGTCCGAGGAATTGTTGGCCAGCAGTCCTTCCCTCTCAACATTGAAGTCGGCGATGGTTCACGCCATAACCCCCTTCACAACATTGGTGGCAGCCCCACAACATTGGTGGCAGGCTCACAACATTGATGGCAGCCCCACAACATTGGTGGCAGCCTCACAAAAAAGTAAATAACTATTATAATAGAAAAAAAAATAATGCGGCCCGTTGCCAAATTTTCCTACGCACTCTGTCCCGACAGCCAAAAGATTTGCCCACCCCTGGTCTAGATGAACTATAAATGTAGATAATATTATTAATTTTGCTGATTAATAATTCCTTGTTGCCACTATGATGACTTTCCTTCGTTTTCTCAAATACGTTACCATATGCTGCTTGTCTTTTAGTTTTATCTTGGTAATATTCTATATATAAATAATAGTTTCGATATCATATATCCTCATAAGCTCTTCCAGCAGCAAAATAATAAGCAACTTTCAAAGCAATTTCTTCCAAACATCCGTTCCAAGACAGCTAGCTAGAATTTATAAATCCATAAATTATTATTCTTATCGTTAAATTGTTTTCACTTTTTCGTGTCGATCATATATTAAAATGACACGAATGACTATAAATAAATTCGTATTTTCGCTCGGTGCGGCGGAGGCAAATTCAGACCAATATCCTGTCTATTCAGCACAGCTGCGCCAACAAAAAAAATATTAAATAAACACAAATCCAATATAGAATACGTTTCGGTATTATCAAGTGATGCCGAGTTTTTAACAATCAATGCGTTAAACAAGCAAATTGAAGGAATCTAAATATAAAACCGTTTTTACATTTATTATCTTTCGCACAAAGTCTTACTAAAATCTCATTGAGTATGCCCAGCATTTCGGATGGAAACAAGCGTTGATTTGTTTTCTAGAGAATTAATTCCGCGTTGATGTTGAAGATTGGTTCTAAAAAGAACCGAAAAAGAACTAACATTCGCCATTTTGAAGAAATATATGCGTCCTTGCGGGTTAAGTGTTAGACGCATTCTTAGTATCATATATATATATATATATATATATATATATATATATATATATATATATATATATATATATATATATATATGTGATCATCATCATCATCAAACAGCCTTTTTGCATCCACTGCTCGATATAGGCCTCCCCCATTTCTGCCCACTGTCCTCTATTTTGAGCGCTCTGCATCCAGTTTGTGGTTATTCTTTTGATATTGTTCGTCCATCGCGTGGGAGGTCTTCCCCTGTTTCTCTTATCAGCTCTTGGTCTCCACTCGAGCAGCCTTCTTGTCCATCGCCCATCTGCCATGCGGGCCACATGTCCAGCCCAGCTCCTCTTGAGCTTAGCCACCTGGTAGATAACATCCGTGACTCCTGTTCTAGCCCACAAGTCCTCATTTCTAACGTGGTCACGAAGTGACACACCGAGCATCGATCTTTCCATCTTGCGTTATTCTAAGCTTCTTAGCAGATGTGACTGTCAGAGTTAAAGTTTCATCGCCGTAGGTCATAACCGGTAGAATGCACTGATTAAAAACCCTTCGTTTTAAACAAATCAGGAGATTACTCTTAAACACATCCCCAAGTCTGCCATATGCAGCCCAAGAGAGCATAATTCTTCTTTTTAATTCGCATGTTTGGTTGTCTCTGGAGATTCTCATTTCATGACTAAGATACGTGTGCCTATCCACCAACTCCACCTCACAGTCACCAAGATCAATATTTTCACTCATGACCAGATTCGTCATAAATTTCGTTTTTGATAAATTAATTTTTAGCCCGACCCGAGCACACACTTCCTCAATATTTTCCAGCATTTTTCTGATATCTTTTAGGTTGTCAGACAACAAGGCTATATCATCCGCAAAGCGCAGATTTGTTAGGTTTAAGCCATCTATATTTAAACCCTTTCCGCTCCATTCAAGCATCCCGAAGGCGTATTCCAGAACGGTGATAAACAGTTTGGGTGACATAGTATCACCCTGTCGAACTCCTCTACCGATTCTTATGGGGTTGGTGTTTTCGTGCGGTTTTACCATCATGGTAGGTAGCATTTTTGTATATGTTATATATGTTTATTGTAACGATAGTCGACACGATATTTTTGTAAGGAGTCTAAGACTGCACTCAACTCAACGGTGTCAAAGGCCTTGTGAAAGTCCACAAAGGCAATGACAAGCGGTCTATTGTATGCGGTTGATTTTTCGATCACAGTTTTGATGACTTGAAGATGGTCATTGGTTCCAAATCCTCTGCGAAACCCGGCCTGTTCCACTGGTTGGTAGAAATCTAATTTGTTTTCCAGTCGTGTAGTAATAATTCTCGTGAAGAGTTTATAAAGGTGACTGAGTAAGCTTATTGGTCGATAGTTTTCCAGTTCGGCTGTATCTCCTTTCTTTTGATTCAAGGTAACGATGGCGGTGCACCACCTATCTGGTATGGTGCTGTTAAAAAGACAGAGATTAAAAAGTTTTGCCATTTTCTTGAGTAAACAGTTACCACCTAGCTTAACTGCATCGGCAGCTACGCAATCCTCCCCAGGGGCCTTATTGTTTTTTGTTTCCCTCAGTTCCAGCTTTATTTCGTCCAGAGTAATATCAAGCAGTAATTCTGACCCTTGATTAACGATGCCTTTTTTTCTTGTCAATATCTCTAGTTCTGTTTCCGAGTCTAAATTTACTTCATTCTGGCTTTTATATAATAGTTGGTAGAAGTCCTCAACTGTTTTTATAATACCCGGTTTGTTGTAATATGCCCCTGTTTGTCCTTTACCTTCGTCATTTGCTTTTTTATCGCTTTCCAGTTTTCTACGTAAGACCTTCATGCTTTTATTGTTTTCTATTGTTCTGATTTTGGTTGTGTGTTCTAATGTAGCGCCTTATAGCTTTTGATACTTTGTTGTTAATTAGTCTTAGCTCTTCAGCAGCAGTCAGTTCGTCACTTCTCATGTCTCTTCCTTGTTTCATTTTCCGGGAAGTAGCTTCGCTTCATTTCGATTCTTTCTTGGTTGTTGGGCAGTATCTGTTTTGGCTCTCTAGCAGGGCAGTATTGATGGTCTCGTTTAGGACATTGATGTTCTCTTTTGCTTCAGTGCCATTTAGCCTATTTGTGATGCGTTGCTGGAAGCCAACCATGTCCGATGGGCTCTTTAATGATCTGTTGCTGTCGGTCTTCTTGATCAGTTCATGCCATTCTCTACCTACGTCAATCATTAATTTGGCTCGTACAATCCTGTGGTCACTTCCGGTGGTTATCTTGTTTAGTACTGACACGTCTTTAACTATGTATCTTTTGTTGGTGATTATGAAGTCTATTTCATTTTTTTGTTCGTCCATCCGGACTTATCCATGTCCATTTTCTATTTGGTCTCTTAGGAAAGAAGCTATTCATCTGGAATAAGTTGTTTTGCAGCAGGAAACCAAGCAATGTTTCACCCCTATCATTTCTGCCCTCCAGTCCTTAGTTTCCCAGTGAAAACTCAGCAGCGTCCGACCTTGTTCCCATCTTGGCATTGAAATCACCACATAGAATAGTATAATGTGCCTGTTGATCGCTGAGAGCATATCTGATGTCGTCGTAAAACAAGTCTACTTCTTCGTCAATATGATTTAAGGTAGGCGCGTAAACTAGTATAATTTTGATATTATATCTGATGTTAAGTTTGAGGAGAAGGCATATAACTCTTGTGGCGATTTCTTTCAGAGACAAAATGTTTGTTCTGTGGCGCTTATGTATCAGAAAGCCAGTTCCTCCCACTGAGCTATTTTCATCTCCTATGTAATAGAAACTGTGCCCAGATTTTAAAGTATTAAGCTGTTCCCCACGCCTTCTAACTTCGCTGAGACCCACGATATATGAGACCTTCGCTGAGACCCAGTTGTCGTTGAACGTCCGACGCGCGTGGTAGTGTGCTCGCAGTGAATCGAATTTTCAAGAAATTATTCTGTTTTTAATCAAAAAAGTGTTTAAATTAAATAGTACAGAAGTTATAAATCAACATGCCAAGAGATTTGAGATCTACCGTACCCTCAGACAACTACAGTGATATAATCATTACATTTTTACGTAGTCCAGATTTTGCTGAAATAATTAATAGTGCAGTTAATAAAAGTGTAAAACCTCTTAAATCTTGTATTGCTCAACTAAACGAGAAAATCACTCATTTAAGTAATGAAAATAAGATTCTTAACGAAAAATTTCTTAATATACCTACCGAAATGGCCCGTTTAAACAACTGTGTTGAAGATAAGGCACATACTCCAAGCGATAAAACAAAAAAATGTATTCCCACCGATATCAACCAACCGCGGTCCGACACGGGGAATCTAGAATCGCAAAAAGATGCACAACTAGACGAGATAGAAGGCATTCAGTCAAACACCGAAGTCAACCTCGATAAAGAAAAATATCCCGATAAAGAGATTTGGCACACTCAAAAAAAATACACGAAAAGAACCCGTCGCTCAAATTTAATCATTGGCTCTAATACAGAACCTACTTTAATTAGGGCTATTACTAAATATGCCCATTTACATGTTTCTCAACTAGAACCGCAATTAACGGAAAATGATATAACATCTTACCTGAAAAGCAAGAACTTTAATCAAATCCTCTGCAAAAAGCTACCCTCTAACCGCCCCGAGGAATATTCCTCCTTCAAGGTATCACTTCCATTGGAGAACTTAGAGGACATCAGGAAACCTGACCTATGGCCATGTAACACACGTATTAATCGTTTTTTTCCCAATTTGGCGAAGAAATTACTAAACAAGTAAATAAAAATTATCACCAACAATCGGAAATTCTTATGTATCTAAATATCCAAGCACTACGTAAGAAAAGCAACCAACTAGAACTAGCTATTGAAGACAATAACCCTTATTTTATCTGCCTCGCTGAAACATGGTTATCCAGAGAACATCTTCCCTTATTCCATATCCACAACTATAAGCTAATCACCTACTACAGCAGAACCCAGTCAACTGGAGGGGGAGTAGCTATATGGGCCAGGTCTTCAGTGCATCACAGCGACATGAGTGTGGATAGACTAGATGTTGATGTAAACTCGATTGAGAAAGTCATCGAAATATGCGGTATTGAATGGAAAATGAATGGCGTCTATACAGTTATTCTAAATATCTACAGACCACCGGCGGGCTGTTTACTCACTTTTATTACAATATTAGATGATATTCTCCATAAGTATTCAAATAAATCTAAAGACATAATTCTAGTTGGTGACTTTAATGTCAACTTTTCCGAGAACTCTAAGGATAAAAGCCACCTGACTAATTTATTTGAGGCTTATGGAATGATGGAATATGTGCACCAGCACACTAGAATAACGTCATCGACAAGATCAAAAATCGACAACATCTTTGCCATATCAAGAAGCCCCTTATTTACATCAGTCGAAGATACACCGATGTCAGACCACCGGTTAATTAGGCTAAGCAGCAGCCTGAAGACGCAGTATAGGAAAAAATACCTCCTCGCCAGAAATATGTGTATTTCTAACAAAAAGCGTTTCGCTGAACAACTTCAGAGTGAATCATGGTCGGGGATCTACAATAATCCAGACTGTAACGGCAAAACTGTGTCCTTCATTAAGACCCTCCAACATCACTTCTTTTCCTGCTTCCCCATATCGAAAATCAACGCCAATCATAAGTCTTGGATTACCAAGGAGGTAAAAACGTCTGCCGCTAAGTTAAGGGACATGTTTATTCTTACCAAACAGTATCCAGTGTTGAATAAAAGGTATCTGCATCAAAAAATGAACCACAACAATTTAATCCAATCTGCTAAAGAAAAATTTCTTCATCAAAGAGTAATTCAAGCACCGAATAAACAGAAAGCTTTTTGGAGGGTAGTAAAGGAGCAAACCAATAAAACTAAAAATTCTGAAAAGATCGAAATTTGGGAAAATTCCAAGCTTGTCACTGCACCGAAGCAAATAGCGACAATCTTCAGCGACTATTTTGATCAAGCGCCGAAGTCAATCAGCCAGAACATCACACCAACGGAAATCTCCAACAGCCACTTTAATTTCAACCCAAATACTATGTTCCTTGACGAATTTTCGGCGAACGAAATTCTACAAATTATGGGTTCCTTAAAAAACACTAATACATGTGGACCTGACTCGCTTCCTACCAACATCTTTAAAGAATTCAGACATTTGCTAGTTGATCCAATAACTAATATTGTGAACGCCTCCTTCGCTAATGAACTATTCCCAGAAATCCTGAAAATATACAAAAAGGGAGACAAAAAACTTGCTAACAATTATCGACCAATAGCCCTAATATCTGTTTTAGCTAAGATCCTGGAATACTCTATGCGAATAAGGCTTATCCCATTTGTTGAAAAATTTCAACTTATTCCTAGGCAACAACATGGATTTTGCAAAGGAAAATCTACCACGACCGCACTAGCTCAATTTTACAACACCATCATAGCTGAGGTAGATAAGGGTAAATGTCCGATTGGGATATTCTGCGACCTATCGAAGGCATTCGACTGTGTATCTCACAGTGTTTTCCTGGACAAAATCTTCAATTATGGAATAAGAGGGAAATCCGCCAGATGGCTTAAGTCCTTCCTCGAAAATCGTCAGCAACTTGTGCAGGTCAAATCGGGGACGGTAGTTGGCCAGTCCCTTGTTAAGTTTACGAATATGGGTGTCCCTCAAGGAAGTGCCTAGCTCCAACACTTTTCCTACTATACATTTCAGACTTGGCTAGCTTCATAAATGAGCATCACTGCACACTGTATGCAGACGACGCCAGCTTTATCGTCTCTGAAAATACTGGGACTGACAACCCATCTCGAGCCAATATACTTCTAGGAAAACTTAACAAATGGTTCTCAGCAAACTGTCTTTACCTCAACAGAGATAAGACCGAATATATGATATTTCAAACTGCACGCAGTTCTCGTGCCAAAGACTTTCCACTCAAATTAAACAACGACGCCATTAGGAGAGTTAATGTAACCAAATTTCTTGGTATTCATTTAGAGGAAAACCTGCACTGGAATATCACCATTCAAGAAATTTGCAGCAAACTTCACAAGAAGATATTTCAAATCAGGTACCTCCGACAGTTTTTACGGAATGAAGATCTTCTCACATATTATTTTGCTGAAGTACAGTCATTACTTACATATGGTATACTGCTATGGGGATCCTCGCCGCAGGTAGAGACAATCTTACTGGCGCAAAAAAGAATAATAAGAACCATTAGAGGTATCAGTATAACTACTTCATGTAGGCCACATTTCATGGAATTAGGCATTCTAACAATCACGAGCCTTTACATTCTGGAAATTGCCTGCTATATCCATAAGAATAAACACCTTTTCCAAAAGAATTCGGATATACACCACCACCACACAAGGGGAAAACATCTTTTGTACAAGCCCAAGACCAATCTTACGATTTGCGGAAAAGGACCAAATAATCAAGGAGTTGTTATTTATAACCAATTACCAACCAACCTAACCGAAGAAAAGTCCTATAAAAAATTTAGAAAGAGACTGAAAGAACTGCTACTAACTAAAACAATTTACAGCCTAGCAGAATTTTATTTATTTTTAATTATTTAATTAAGTTTTTACTATTGTATTGTCTTAATTCTCTGTATATTTTTTGTCTTGACAAACCCTATAGATTTTATATCTCATTGGTAATAAATATTTTGATTTGATTTGATTTGATATCCCATTTGATATTTTCTAATTCGCACTTTTTTAAGTTCAGTTAACCGTTCTTCCGACAATAATGACAGTGCATTGTATGTTGCGATGTACATCATTCTTTCTACATCTCTTAGGTTTCTTCGCCAGATGATTGGTGCTACCTCTACAGCACAACCCCATACAACCCCATATATATATATATATATATATATATATATATATATATATATATATATATATATATATGTATATATATATATATACATATATATATATATATATATATATATATATATATATATATATATATATATATATGTATGTATATGGTATCTCTTGAAAAGTTACTTTCCTTGGTTATTCAATTATAGTGTATTTTTTCAATTAAATGTTAGAAGGTTCGCTGTTATAATATTCGCTATTTCGGATTTTAATTAATTTTTTGCAACGTTGTTTTGAATAAAAAATGCAAACGCAGGCAAATGCCGTTAAATAATTTAGTCCTAGTCTAATTAAAGATTCGCTGCTTCTAATTAGTTTTAGCATTTTCAGTCAACCTGATTCAAATATCCGTCGTAATTAAATTAAACAGCGGTCGATAAGTTCCGTTTAATGTACGCCATATTTCCAGTTTAAAAAAAAATCTTTAAAAACAACACAAAATGCCATGTTTGATACACCCAGTTAATTAAATTTTAATATAAATTCTTCTTTCACAAAATAGAAAAGGCAACAGGTTAGAATCTTATTCAATTTATTCACAAATAACGTGAGTTCCAAAAGTTTTGGAATCCACTCTTGACTTGAATTTGAAGAAGTAGGTCATTTCTTAATTCAGACAAATAAAATTATACATATTATAAAATGTCATTTTTAAGTAACTGTCAGTGGTCTTGAGGTTATGTCACATTGTTTTTAGCGTTAAGTTCAACGATTTCATTAGTTATAAATGACTTCTCATAAATTTAACACTGATTTATTTTATAGTGTTGTGAATTATAAAATTAACAAAGAAGAACAAACATTACAACAGATGTTGAATGTGTTGTCCATTTTCCCGAATACACAAATTAATTCGCCGTTTTATGTATTTCTACCGGCCTTACTTAATTTAAAGCTGCTTACAAAAGAGCAAAAAACTTTGATTGTCGAAAGTTATTTTCGTAATGGTAGACGCCTGCAAAATGGTGAATGGGAATACTGTATCGACCCGTGCATTGAAGAATTTAGGCAACGTTTTCTTATCGCTTTATTTAATAGGAATCAGTTTAGAAGGCAGGTATTACGGTCAGTTGATTGCTTTCGAAGTACTGGTAACATTAATAACAAATCAATAAGTGGAAGGCCTCGTATTAATAATGAGGATATTATAAACAACATCAGACATGCAGTCCAAGACGAATCTACCACTTCAATTAGGAGACTAGCTCAACAGTTGAACTTAAGTCTTACTACCACTCACAGGATTATTCGTCAAGATCTTCACATGAAACCATATAAGTTTCAAATGTACCAAGAACTTTTACCACTCGATTATAATAAAAGACTGGCCTACTGTCGGTGGTTTAATGAAAATATGAAGGACGAAGAGTTAAATTTAACTTTTTTTCACTGATGAAGCCTGGTTTCATCTAAACGGATACCTTTATTCCCAAAACATGCGCATGTGGAGCGTTGACAACCCACATTTTTTTAAAGAGACCCCACTGCATCCAATCAAAGTTGGTGTGTGGTTAGCAATGTCAAGACGCAGAATTATCGGTCCAATATTTTTCGATGGTAATTTAAACGCTGCCACTTATAGAGCCACTATTTTGCAACAATTTATTAACGAACTTCACGATGATCAACTCCAAAATGGCTTCTTCCAACAAGATTCTGCTAGACCGCACATCTTAAGGAACTCTTCGACGACAGGCTAATAAGCAAAGACCGATTTTCACCAAGTGCTACGTACGTGATCTCACTCCTCTGGACTTTTTTCTTTTTCCATATTTAAAAAATTCAGCAGTCCAGTGCATACAGTAAAAGATCTGCGAAACAATGTAATAAGAAAATGTGAAGAGGTAGACAACACATATTACAAAATGTGTTCGATAACATAAAACGGCGAATTAATTTGTGTATTCGTGAAAATGGACAACACATTCAACATCTGTAATGTTTGTTCTTCTTTGTTAATCTTATAATTCACAACACTATAAAACAAATCAGTGTTAAATTTATGAGAAGGCGTTTTATTTATAACCAATGAAATTGTTGAACTTAACTCTAAAAACAATGCGACATAACCTCAAAACCACTGACAGCTACTTAAAAATGACATTTGATAATTTCTTTAATTTAATGTGTGTTAATTAAGACATGACTTACTTCTTCAAATTCATAGCAAGAGTGGATTCCAAGACTTTTGGGACTCACGTTATTTTCTCAATAATTATATATCAAAAGATAGGGGAAAAATGAATAGTTTATTTTTACGTGAACTTCAAGACTTCATCAAATGTTTCGGATTACCAATTTTGAACAAATATGCACAGTTTTGTTCTATATATTTGTTGTCATTTTAATGGTCTCTCTCATAGAAGTCTTGGTCCTATTGGCGACAAACTCTAATAATCGATTTTCACAATCTTCTCTTGATGCCAATTTTGTATCACTAAGGAAGTTTTGCAATGCAAGAAAAACATGATAATCGGTTGGTGCCAGGTCCGGAGTATATGCTGGATGCATTTCAACCAAGAGTGAACTTCACGAAGTTACTGCTGATTCACTATAGACCAGTGGTTGGCAAATCTTTTGACTGTCGGGCCACATTGTGGATGAAAATTATACCGCAAGACGCAAATAGTCGTGTCTATATGACTTTGAAATAGTAAAAAATACTACACATATTTCTCTCTTACAAGTGAAAGAGTGAACGTGAGGTAACTAATTTGTTGTGAGGCTGCCACCAATGTTGTGGGGCTGCCACCAATGTTGTGAAGGGGGTTATGGTGTGAACCATCGCCGACTTCAATGTTGAGAGGGAGGGACTGCTGGCCAACAATTCTTCGGACTCTGAGATATATCTAAATATCTCGGGATCTTGTAATGTAATGTTCACCGGGATTCGCAAGGCACGTAGTTTGTCGAATAATAGTCGAGTTGGTTTTAATAATTTAATTCTTACTTATTACTTGTTATTGACAATTGGGGAATGGTATTTATACCTTTCCAAGTATAATATTCCTGTAAGAGGGGTTAAATCATCTCTCTAATTCAAATAAGGAGGAAATTTAATTTTCTTGGCTCCTCCCATGAACAATCGAGGCTTAAATTCTCTAAATCCCTTAAAATGTCTGGTCCTCTGGTTAATCTCTATAAGAAGGTTTTTATAGGCCTTCGCACGTTTTCTAATATTTTTTGGGAGGTAGATTTTAGCATGGTAATAAAAACCCTTAGTTTCTGGATAAACTATAAGACTATAAAACAATTGCATTAATCCAAAACGTGGGACAAAGGGCACGTTTTGGAATGTGCGCTAATGGCACACATGTCCAGTCCTGGTTTTTATTACAACAAATTTCGTGCAACTCAAATTCACAAATTGCAACTCAAAAACGCGGTACCATGATTACGGTGTCACTAGTTGTTAATGTGGAAGAAATTTCGTTGCCACTTTTTTTTTATTCCACGTATAAAATGCATTCTAGCTCCATGGATAATGTCTCCTCTCTTGCTGACGGATACGCTTATGGGTTTGATTGGATTCTAAAGACAAAATTTGTTAAATTTATGCAAACATTTCATCCAACGCAGAAGGTCATCTTTGCAATCAAAAACTTGACTTATGCTCCATAACCACTCTATACATCTATTCATTGAGGCATTGGATTTGGCTGCGAAAAAATGGCTTGACTATGCTATCTTTTCCGCTACACTGCAATCACAAAATGCAGCCATTATATGTGTCGGTGTATGAACTAGTCTAGTAATGTATGTACTTTTGGGCTAAGACCTACTATAAGTCGCAATGCAATGGATCGCAACTGAACAACGCTTACTTAGTTATTGAAATGCGATATATTCTGGACATAGTCCGATCCACTTTCGACTTTGCACATTCTCCACGATACATAAAAGCTGGATTTCAAACGACTGGCGGAGTTTACTGTACAATTCGGATATTTTTGTCGATTCGGACTCTATATCTTAATTCTATACTCTAATTGTACAGCTGCTAAACTTTAAGAGCAAGAACCAAATTTAGAATTTCTGTGTAGTAATTTGTATTATGATTTGAAGTGCACAAAACGTTGCTGCGCACGAAAAAGTAAAACACTAGAAGTTACTACATAAGAAAAACGAACAACTTCCGAAGAGCCATCAATATTTTCGTCTTGTCCGCGTGGCCTTTCGTCGGTTTTGTTTGATGGGACCCTTGCAGGGAGCGACTACTGTCCCAAAATCGAATCGTGGACGGAAGTAAATGAGAAGTACAATCCTGACATCAGCAGGAATCTTTTCCGAATTACAAGCGAAGCAGCAGAAGCAGGCCAATTTTTAAAAGTCACAAAAGGAGAAATCAACACCGCCGAAGAGTGGTAGGAAATCCCAATATATGAAGGTGACGTTCAAATACCGTGATTTAAGGTTTCCTCGCGTTTTTTGCGGTTGCTGATCACGAAACTAAATTCAAAATTGCCAAATTCAAAATGGCGGATGCTATGTAGCGGATGATTTTTCCAAAAAGCAATCAATTTTCCTGAAACATGAGCTTCAAGGGTTTTGAAAGTCGCCAATCACGAAACTGAATTAAAAATTTCGTAAATCAATATGGCGGATCATGGAATTTGGTTCCTTTTTAAGTTTCTAAAACATAACACAATTAGGGAAAGAATTTTAGTAAGCCTGGAAGCGCAATCATATTTTAGAGGCCAAAAAGCCCAATGGGTTTGAGTAGGTAAAAATGACCTAGATTGGGATTGAATTAATTTTGGAATGACTTTCTAGGCTTAAAATGAAATATCAAAATATTGTTTAAATTTTTAATCGTCATCAGATGTATCTGATTCCGAAGCTGGAGCTGTAATTTCTGAAAATAATTCCATAGCTTCCTGAAAAACCATATTTTTTTCTGCGGAAGTTTCTAAAAATTATAATTGTTGGATCTGATAAAATCAGAATTTTTCGGAATTTTTTTTCTAGCTTTTTTACGTTGTACGAGATAAGATAATTCATTGTGGGTACTACTATGTATACATTGAATCCTTCCCAGATCCTGAGATTCCTAAAGGAATCAGGACTAGAGGAGGCGCTCTAAATGGGCAAGTATACCAACGATTAGAGGAAGAGGGTGGGGTAAATAGATCTATGAACGTCGCAGTAAAAGTTACCACCGAAACCTACAAAATCTATCTATGTACAGATAAATTTGTAATTGCTTGCTCAGTGAATTAATATTTTGGCAGGACATGACTACAAAACCAACTTATTTTTGTTTTGTTTTTATTATTATACATAGATATTATTTTTGAATGAAAGTGATTTATAAAATGCTTCTCGGGCCGCATAAAATGTCGAAGCGGGCCTTATGCGTCCCACGGGCCGCTATTTGGCAGGCCTGCAGACCTATGTGGCCTGCTGTTCTCCTAATGGAACACAACACCTCTCCTGTTAGTCAATTCTGGCCGTTTCTGATCAACCAATAGCTTCAAACAGTCCAGTTGCTGACAGTAGAGATCCAAATTTTAGAAGTCCACAGACCGGCGCGGAAGTTTCGCTTCAGCGACAGGTTATCGCGGCGGAGCGATTGACGTGGCGGCTTATGTGCATGTTCAGATCATCAGACGCGCTTTCCGCTATTGCCGCGGTAGTGCAGCGTTGCACGACAAGAACTCTGCATGCGCGGTTAAGCGGCTTTGACACGATGCTAGTTGACTGGAATGACAGATCGCATGCGAATCAAATCGCATGCGAGTAATAATTTTCAAGAGAGTTAACTGTCTTGAAAAAAGTTAGTTCACTGTCTTCTTGTTATCAAAAATACAGAGTTTTAACTTTTAACCTGCAGAAGAATGTCCGTTTTACAAGAAGGTATTAATATTGTAGCTGTATTGTTGATTGAACATTTAAAGTTGACATTAAGAAAAAAGAAAACGTCGAATGTGGGTGAGAAATTGGATAGCGAAAAGAAAGTATCTAGGTGCTTCGGCAACTTTTTTGAAGGAAGTTGCAGTTCACTATTCTGATACATACAAAAATCATTTTTTTGTTAGCACTTGAACACGGTTTCTTAGTTGTCGCCATCTTGAAATTGAACTCGCACGGCTAAAGTAGAAGGGCATCCGAGTCAACTCGCGCCAGTCCAACTGACTGTCTCCGAACTGTCTTGATGTGTTGACACGGTGCGAGTGTCAACTCACAACTGTCAACTCGCATCGTGTCAACGTACCTTTAGTTTCGTGTTTTGAAATAGCGATTACAAAGAACTTGATTGTGAATTTTATTTTAAAATATTATCCTATACTTTAGGACGTGGATAATGAAAACTATTAAAACTAAAAGAAAAGGACAACATTTGTAAGCAGATAGGATTAGAATTGGAAGCAAATGTTGATAATTAAGTTTGTTCATTTTATGAACACATAATCTTTTTCTTTTATTTCTTAAATCAGTTTAAGGTATTTTAGAATTTAACAAATAAAAAATTAAAAAACTAACCGATTGTCTTCTTCTGTAGTCAGTACTAATAATAGCAGAGCTTCTTCCTCTGAGGAACTCATGACTATACGCTAGAGAATTTTCAACTGATGAAATTTCGCGACGCAAATGCTCCACGTAGGTCTGAAGGAGCCTTTTGTTTCTGGTCATATGGAAGCAACTCATAATAAATGATCGTCCCACCAAATGCACAGCGGACCCTTCTTGGCCGTTAGTTCTAGATTGGCCACCGTTTGAGCTGCTTCGCCGGGCTTTGATCTCGTTCGTTTTCTCATCCAGTCACCATCCGTTTAACAAATGGGTTGATTTCATTCGGCTCGGCTAAGGTTTCGCAGGTGGAAATTCCATCCATCGTGTTTTTTGTGTTAATTGGTGTGGCACCCAAACATCAAGCGTGTTTTTGAATCCAGATTTGTGCAAATTATTCAAAACTGTTTTATGGTCGATCTTTTGCTCCTGGATCGATGCTACGCATGAGAGTCTACTTCTGTACTGATCATTTCTGTGATTTTATCGACAATTTCGACGACAACCTCTGCGAAGTGCTTTAACATCAAAAACACCTGAACGGAATCGATGAACCTAAAATTGCACGTAATTGGCTGTTATAGTATCGCACCATAAACACCCTTCAGAATTTCAGCCGCCAGACTTGACCATCCTTTTATCAAAGCTAACTAAAGTCTTTGTAAACATGCTTTAGAAATCGGTATTTTAGGTCATATTCCGCAAATGATATGCCTTTAGAAACGACTTGCCACAGGGATCAGTACTGGCCCGCTTTCGCCTTTATCAAAGAAAAACTGTAGAATATACCGAATTCTCTCTTCGTTGACTTCCATTTTAACACCCTGTACTTCTCAACTGAATGGATCAAACAAAAAAACAGCAAAATAATTATTTAGTGCGAAATGTCACCTTTCCAACGAGCATAAATCTAAAATTGTATCATCTACCGTCTCCAGAAAAAATAATGCATTTCTTTTTTGGCCAACCTATTATTATGCAAACTGAATAATTAAACAACTTAATACTCATAAAGTCTAACTAATACATACATTTCTAAATATGTATTTCTACTATGTTAATAGATTTCAATATTCTAAATATGAAACCAATATCAATGTAAAAATATTATCACCAAAGCAGCATTTATGTTTCAATCATATCATTTTCAATAATTTAGTTATTTATTTAAATAATTCTGAAATAATATCACATTTATAAAATATATTCAAATGCGAACTTAATTATAACTGACAATAATTGAACCGCTGACGGTGAAGTCGCAATTAGTTGAAATTCACATAAATTTATTTGTAAATATATTCGCGAATGCATAATAAAAGCATATATTTAAATTATGCACAAGCTGGTTGAATATTTTACAAAACTATTAACAAATATTGTACAAGTGTTAACAATCGAGTAATTACTAACAAACTATCGGTAATCTGATTCTGCTGAAAAAAAATTACATGAATATTTATGTCATTAGACTCCATATTGATCTTTCTTCATGTATTATGTCTCGAATTTCAACGACAATTTGGGATGAAGTATGCGAAGCCAAATATTGATTTCTAAAATTAATTTGAACATTTATTCGTTGTAATCAATTTAGGGTGAAGAATTTATTTAGGGTGAATTTAACATCGTATAAAATTATTGATTTCTATATTTAGTTTTAACATTTATTCGCTGTAAAACAGAAAGTAATTTAATCAATGTAACTCAATCAAGATTTTTGTTGGTATAGGTCTTCAAATGTTTTATATGAAGAAGGAAAATAAATATTTATTGAAAACAAAAGTCAACTAGGTCTTTCGGTTCATGTTTTATATTTTTTTACGTATATTCACATTCATATTCATAATTCAATTCGTTACGAAAAGATAGAGATTATTTGATAAACTCCGAGTAGCAATATCAAATAACAAGTCGAAAACCAAAGAATTATCCGTGAATCTCGAACAGTAATCCACTGAATCAATCCGTATCAATCGTATCGTATAAGAATCAATCTCCTTCGGATATGAGTTAACAACTTGAGAATAAGAAGATTTGTAACTCTTTTATTGTCTCTAAATCTCAAAACAAAAATACCTTAAAGACAACTATTAAAAACATTTGTTAATTTTAACAAATTTTAAAATTGATTCATTGTAAAGCATTTGTTTTTATAACAGGTTGAAATTTACCTTTATAAGATGTATAAATAAATTATAAAACTTTTTTGTTAAATAAATTATACATCTTATAAAGGTAAATTTCAAACTGTTATGAAAAACAAATGCTTTACAATGAATCAATTTTAAAATTTGTTAAAATTAACAAATGTTTTTAATAGTTGTCTTTAAGTTATTTTAGTTTTGAGATTTAGAGACAATAAAAGAGATACAAATCTTCTTATTCAATGAATTTTAAAATTTGTTAAAATTAACAAATGTTTTTAATAGTTGTCTTAAAGGAATTTTTGTTTTGAGATTTAGAGACAATAAAAGAGATACAAATCTTCTTATTCTCAAGTTGTTAACTCATACCCGATGGAGATTGATTTTGAGGATTTTGATTTTATTATTATTATTTTAAATTTTAAATATAGAAAAAAACATTAAAATAATTAATTATTAATTAACTACAAAAATAAAATATGTTGCAAACTATGACACTTTTCAAAACACTGGGGCAATTGTAGTAGAATTTGGCATTTTTTACATTGCCTAGTGGTTTCACTTCATATATTATGGTTGGTGCATACGTGAAACCTTTTTAGTGGGTGCTTTTTTTTATTTGCAGAGGGTCCAGGGAAATGTGTTCATTTTTTTGTTGTAATCGATTTGGGCAGTTCTTTTGCGACGGACGTCCACGTGTTACATAATTTGGCAAGGCCAAATTTCATAACATATCTTCTGCTATATCTAGATGGAAATTGACAATTGTTTGCTGTGTTGTATTCGATAATTTCGAATGTAAAACAAGGCATTGTAACCAGTGTTCCCGCGGTCATTGTTAGTGCTGCGCGGTCCAAAGTCGAGTGTGAGCAAAATTTTTAAAACAAATTTTAATTAAATTGCGCAATTTTTGTATACTTTTATTTATTGAAACCATAATATCAAATAGCAAAACTATAGTTTTATATATTTCCAATTAATTTTTTTCTGTCTTCTGTATTTCGTACTAACCCACTGTTTTTAAACTCGGTTTTAATTATTTGCCCATTTGATTAAACCAATTTTATTCTCATTAGATCACCTAGATGTTCATATTGCTGTCTGTTGCGATCTTTTCTTTAAATGGAATTGTGACATGACATAAAAACATGACTGAAAATCCCCGTTCCCAATCCGCACTGGACGCATGGAGGGTGGTACCCATAATATTGTAAAGTATAGAAAGATTATAAAATTATGGATAGCACGGTACCTTGCTCCATTGACTGTAACGTTGCGATTTTTATCGTTCTTGATATTCATAATACTGTAAAGAATAGAAAGATTAGAAAATTATGGATAGGTTAGTAGAAAGTTAACGGATCGTCGAATGTTTTCAACAATCTAAGTTTACTCTTCTTCAATATTGTAAATTTCTTTCAGAATATTCATCTCATATTTTATCAATGCCAATATTTTGATTTATCATGAATATAGAATAATTTTCGGAAAGATTTTTCAAAATTTTAATCTTCTGATAAGTTTTTTACATGACTGCTCCTAACGATTTTGTCTCTCAGCTATTGAGATTTTAATTTTCTTATTTTCGTCTTAACATACTGATGTGCTTCAATAAGAGTTTAAGAAAACAAATTTATTGTGGATATTTGTACAAAGATGTGGAGGCTCCTCTTGCTATCCAATATTGAAACGAAAATTGGTACCCGATATTGCGAATCCGTCAGAATTTTTGTACAATATTTACAGGATCATTTCGTTCCATAACTTGACAATAGTCAATTAGAACATCATCTACCTTACTTCATTGATTAGTTTAAATGGCATCATGTGCAGTTACTTGAGCTAAATCTTCAAATTTTCGCTTTTCATACTCGATCGGTGAAACATTGTGTAAACAGTTTTGCAGCTACTCCATTTTTCTTTCCAAGCATGATATTATCTCCAGTAAACATTATCATATTTCTATTACCCATGCGTTAAAAGTGCCTACTATCTTGGCGCACGTTTTTTAGTGCGAAAAATGCCTTTTTTTATTACCACAAAACTTGGGTATCGCACGCAAATATTCAATATCGCATTACATTAAAAACACTCAATATCGTTACATTAAAAAAACAATTAAATAAATAAAATAAACACAATCAAGACCTCAATATTAAAAAAAGTGACGTAAAAGTGACTGAATTTTGTTTCATTACAAAATAAAAATTAAAATTATAGAAAACTTTTTTCACTTTTTTTGAGTGTAAATTTTGTGGTGATACCGGAGACTGATGAAAGTTCTTATGACGAATCCACACCACCGGAGACAATTGAAAAAGCAAATGCTTCATTTTTTATTCAACTTTTTTTTTGATTGCGCCTGGATCCCAAACTTGTAAGATACGTCTCCTCGCATGTGTATTGTATATGTATTGCACACGGGCGGTATTGGCAATTGCCCTCTCAAGCGAATTCGTTTGTGCGCCCAATTTCGCTCTCGTGACCAATTGAGAACTTACCGCCCTAGGAGCAAAATATACTAGTTGACGTATAAGTTATGTTCAACATAATTTTTAAATTTTTTTGTTACAATTGACTTGCTGTCACAATGTGCCACTTTCAAAATACCAACAAATGCAGTTTAGTAATTTATATCATTATTAAGATTTTTAAAATCCAAAATTGGTACTTTTAGTACTGAAATATCGGTGCTTTTGTTACTCTTCATAGACTTCATAGAAAAGGTCGTATTATAGTTGTCTGCCTTCCCAGTTAACAATTAATGTATGGTAGGTTGAATTTTGTTGAAGGTTGAAATTTCATTTCGTTAAACACATTTTTTTCCAGGATATTGTATATCCACTCGGTGAATTCAAAAGCATAATTTCGACTTTTTGGCCAATTTTGAGGCAACTTAATTTTTCTATATGCTAATGGATTTTAGGAACGGAAGTCATTGATACGTATTCGTTATTCAGTTAATATTATAATTTCAGTTAATACGTATAGCCAATATTACAATATCGATTAATAACTTTCTTAATTAATAATTAACTTTCTCAAAATCAGATTTTGACCGTTCCTGTTTTTCCCTTTTTTCCGTGACGTTCTTCAGGTGTTTCCATTAACATTTTAACATTTTTAAAATTAAATTTTTTTCAATATTTGTGGTTTATTAACAGCTTCTCTATGTTGTTTTTGAATAATATGTCTTTTTAAATAATATTTCTTTTTGAATAATGTAACCTATGTACTTAATATATTAATTAATCTTCTTTCTTCCGAAATTTCCCCAATTTCGAGGACAAAATAAACTTTTCGTAATTTAAGTGCGCGGAAACTTAATTTATCTGCGCAGATTTTAAAATGTGACGAAAACTACTGCGCATCCGCTCACCCGCGCAGCTTAAAGGGAACATTGATTGTAACGTGTGATTTTTTAACCATTTCGGTTTTGAAAATTGAAAAAACACGGAAAATTTGCGGTCAGGCAAATTTTTATTTGGGCCGATAAATGAATGCCTGTCATTTGCTTTTTAAAGATGATTTCAAGATGATTCAAGATTCAAGTAAGCTCCAATTCTGTCACACTTTTTCCAGCATTTCGGTCGGTATCTTACCAATGGCAGCTGCAATGTTGTTTTCCAGGGCTGGAATTGTGGTTAGCTTGTCCCTCTACACGGAACCACATGAAACCAACATGTCACCCAAGTGCAATTCTTCCATTTTGAGCAAGAAAAGTCTGTAATCATCGCACGGTAACTTGTTCCATTGACTGTAACGTTGCGATTTTTATCGTTCTTGAAAAAGTACGGTCGAATGATGCCGCCGGCCCACAAACCGCACCAAACAGTGCATCTTTCAGGGTGCATTGGCAGCTCTTGAACTGCTTTCACACTTCTATTTTTCTTCTCTTCACTTCTCTTCACACCAACTTTGGCAATTCTGTTTGTCGACGTACCCATTGAGCCAAAAATGAACTTTGTCGCTGAAGACAATTTATCGATAGAAAAATTAATTACCTAACTTTCCTAAGGCCCATTCACCAAACAAACCACGTTGTGGTACGTCACCTGGATTCAATCCTTGCAGCACAGCTTTATTTTGTATGGTTTCATACCGAGGTCCTTACGTAAAATTTTCCAGGTGCTCGAATAACACAAGCCCAATTGTTCACAACGGCGATGAATTGGCATATTGCGATCTTCATTGACACTGGCCGATAAAGCAGCAATATTTTCTCCGTACGCACTCTTCGCAGGCGGGTTGGTGGATTAACCAACTAACCATTGTAGTGGACTATGTAGTGGACATAGTTTGTTGACTAACCATTAAATATGTCAAATAAAGTAAAACTGGTGCGAAATTTGGTCACAACAGCTTGAATAGCCCGTTCGGTGGGTCGATTAAGACGACCATAAAATGGTATACGAAATACGTTTCTCACACAGCACGAATTTTGATAATAAATTTAAATCTTAAAACAAACGGAACACAGCCTGAATATATAAATATATTCAGCCTTTCCGGAGCTCTATAACAATTATTGAGTTTTTTTTGGACCACCAAAACAAATCTCACATGAAATTTGTAAATTATTTTACAGTCCACTTTCGTGGCACTCAACAAAAACCCTAAAAATAACATTGTTTTTAAAATCATGTCTTTCCGATACCTTAGATGGATTATACCCCTATCTGTAGACGCGTTTCTCTCATCAGCACAGCTTTGCTTCCATGAACAATCATTTGTAAACCACTTACTTAAAAACCCATGCGCTATTTAGGGTTAGCTGTTTATAATTTTGACATCTTGTGAGAGAGACATGAACTTAGCAGGTTATTGATTAAACTGATAAGATAGAATTGGTGCTGCTAGATAAATCTCGAAACGCATTTGTGTTCCGTTTGTTTCAAGTTTGTATGATTATTTATAACGTAGGATGGTTTCACCAATTCTATATAAAAAAAAATTTCAACAATTTTTTCAAACAATTTTTTTTTCAAACAATTCGATATAAAAACAATATTTTTTTTATGGTTTTTGTTGAGTGCCACGAAGGTGGACTGAAAAACTATAAAATAACTTACAAATTTCATGTGAGATTTGTTTTGGTAGTCCTAAAAAGACTCAATAATTGTTATAGAGCCCCGGAAAGGCTGAATATATTTATATATACAGGCTGGGTTCTATTTTTTTTTGTATGATTGTAGTTCAAAAAAAAAAGTTTTAAAAATTTTCGTATGCTTGTCTATTCATGGTGAAATGGCAAATCTTACTGAGGTATCGGAATTGAGGTATCGAAATTGCCACATGTCACGAATCTTTTTTTGTACACTGAAAAAAAATACACTGAAAGACCAAATAGCAAGAAAATCACCCGTTATATTGCAACATCCAACAGGTAGAAAAATATTTTCTTGTAACCCTTCACGCATTCCCTCATTAGTGGAGAGCAATAAGTTGGTGTCGACGAAATCTTCCCTGTCGACGACGCCCATTCCGTGGTTATAATTTATAACACATTTTATATAACGGTTCTATAACTTTTTCTCCTTCCCTTTTTTAATTCTTTTAATTTTTCCAGTATCCACCATTTCTCCTCTTGAATGTTGAAATTTTTAGGCATATTTTTGCGACTTTTCCTTACAGTTCCGATAACATTTGTATCATTTTCACTCAATATTTCAAATAATTCTGGTGACGAATATGAGCTGCATAAATCTCTTACATTTTGTTTTGGGTATTTAAATACCCACGATGCAAGAAATGTTTGATAAGATAGAATGAATATGAATGATAGGAAATGTTAATGGCAATAAGTAATTTTTATATATTTCAAATATTGTCCAATAATAATAATTATAATTTTATTTTTAGTTTTAACAATAGGGAATATGCATGAAATTTCAATTTATTGACCGTACATTTGAACTAAACCATTATTTTTGTAATTATTATCTTTTAAATACTTAAAATAAATAATAGTGCAAATTAAGCGAGGGAGATTCAAATTTGTAAAACGCAACACCATTGGTTAAAACGAAAGTGACGTAACATACCATGTAAACAAGTTCATATTGTTTACATTTGTATGTAATTGCAGTCTTTTGGTTAGCAAACAAACTTAAAAAACGTGAAGTTAAAAATGAGAACAGCTGTAGTAAACAAAGGACTGAACTGTCAGTGGTAATTGACTTCATGACGTCAATGACGTCAACAGACCACGAAAAAATGGCGACGTTTAAACAGCTCAATTTTTTTTCTATTTGAAATATTTTTTTACTTAATAACAGCATTTTAAGGAGTATTTTTATTTTTTACTATGTTATAACTAAAGGTCGGAACTTTAAGTAATTGCCTATTTTTTTCTTTATAGGCAAATGAAAAAGATAAGCATATAAATCCGTTTTACATGATTCTCTATCGTTTTACACTAGTTTTAAAAAAACTATTTTGCCTATTTTGCTGTTTTAAATTTCTAAGGCCTAAAAGATACTTAATGCGCTCTTATAGCGTCTATTTGTGACGTAAAATAGTGAAAAATTGTTTATTCATAAATTCTCAGTCTGTGTGAAATTACGAAAACGTTAAAAAGGTTTTCTTGAAAGCACTTTAAGGAGTCTAATATCAAAAAATTACTACCCCATTTACAATTTCCACCCAAACCAATTATCACAAGATGGAATACTTGGCTAGAAGCGGCATTTTATTACTGCAACAATTTTGATGCTGTGGAAAAGGTTTGTTTTTCTCTGTTCCCATTCGATCAGCCAAATTTTTTATTTTCTTAGGTTGTAATCGAATTTTACTGTAGCTGTGCAGAGTCTATACGCAAGGCACAACATTGTTTTAAAAATACATTCAAAATTATTTGGCATATATTTCATCCAATTTTCACATTTTAACAGGAACAATTACAAAATTGGAAAAAAAACTGGAACCCCATTAACATTATAAGTATTAAGCATTATTTATAATTATAAGTATTGTTTTTTTTTATTCTTTATAGAATTTAAGTAATTAATTTTTTGGAATATATAGATGGTCAATGCACATAAAGGCTTGAATAAAATACTTTTGGACTGCTGCATTCTTTTATAAAATAAAAAAAAATGTAATCTATTTTAATCGAACATTTTTGAAAACTTGTCACCATATCTTTCTTATCTTTATATAACCTATAAAAAACCTATTTCGTGTTTCTTCCCAACCTAATAACCTACCTATTCTAACAATTTTGAATGCCTAATCTTCCGACCTTTAGTTATAACGGTATAAACAGTGAATAAAATATTTAAAAAAAACATGCATATTCCCTATTATCTAGGAATATTGTATATCATTTTCCTAAAATTGGCTTAGCTAATTCCATGACGACATGTTGAGAAGTAGGAAGAGGTTCCAGGAAGTTTATCATTCCCTGTATAAATTTTGAATTGCGAGTTAGATTCACACGACTTATAAAATTTTATTCTTGCAATAATTTGTATATAATGTAGACAACCTCTGTATTTCATATTCATAAGGGATTCATCAATAACCATATTTTCGTTGGGTGTATATAATTGTTCAAACTTGTTGTTTAGATAGTCAACTAGTCTTAAAGACTAAGTCAACTAAGTTGTTTAGATAGTCAACTTGTTTAAATAGTCAAAACTATTGTCTTATTATCTACCAAATGGAAGAAATGGGATATGGCTAAAAAAAGTTTACGAGGCATAGTTTTTGAAACTAATGGGGTTTCGATAATTGCTCTTTTTGACCAGTAACTTTCTGTTTTGGATTTTTACTTGCGCCATAAGAATACATAATGCAAAATATGCCTGCCATTCGTCACTAGTTATTGGAAACCATTCTGACTTCACCTGAGAATGTTTCTCGTAATCTGAGTCGCATATCTGTTGGTTTCAGTATCTATCATATCGAAAAAATCATTACTAAGTACCTGTCTCAAAGCAGAAAGAGGGGTTGGAGTTGCTATAAGTTACTCAATATAATAGCGTTGATACCGCGAGTTCCCGAAAATAATTTTATGTTCGGAATATTTTCTTTTTCTTGCCAATTCCATACATCAGCTGGAAAGGCCGAGTCTCCTCTGCTGGATGATAAGAGTCTCGGACGCTTTCGAACAGTTCCAATTATTGAACATTCGCTGCTGCCATTGCAAATATCGCTTGCATCATTAAAATCGGGACCACTCCTAAAATCAGCTTCATCGGTTTGGCCCTAAAAATCATTTACACACTCCATGACGCTTTCGGCAGATATATTATCTTCTTCTTCTTCTTCTTATACTTCGAGAAGACCTTGAGGTCTGTTTATTGCCAAGGCTCAATTCAGTTGTTTATCCTGTGAGGCGGAGCTCCAACTATCCTTCCATCTCTTAGGTGGTCTCCCTGGCGGGCGCCGGCCACCTGTTTTTCCATCTCTGGACATGTATGCTAATCTCTCTTGGTTCATTCTGTCTAATGTGATCACGCCAATATCTTCTCCTTTCCCTCCCCCATCTCACTATCTTCTCCACCCTGCATGCCGCTCTTATGTGGTTGTTTCTCACCCTATCTCTGAGTGTCTTCCCTGCGATGGTTCTTAATGTTTTCATCTCCGCTGTTCTGAGAATGCTTTTTGCTCTTATTCATGTCAGCTCTCGTTTCAATACCATAGGTTAGCACCGGCCTAACACAGGATTTATATATTCGCACTTTACTATCAATGCGCATGTGGTTGTTTTCCCAGATGATATCTCAGGCATCCTGAGGTTGTTGCGGCTTTGTTGACCTGTGATTTTATGTCGTTTATCGGGTTGTTTCTGCTTGATGTCTCCGCTCCTAGGTAATGGAAGCTCATTACCTGTTCTATTCATATATATGAATAATGTATATTCTTAATGTCAATAATGTCTATTACGACTTTACACCTTGCTGGTTCTTTGGAGAAGATCATACATTTTGTTTTATCAGTGGAGATTGACATGTTGTATTTTTCACTAGTCTGATAGAATTTATGTGTTTGCCTCTGCAAATCGTTTTCTGTTTCTGCCAGTTTCTGCCATAGCACACCATGCTGATTGGTTTGTTGTGCAGTCTGTATCCCCTGTTCATTGTTGTCACACTGTGTATAATCTCGTCCATGACAAGGTTAAAAAGGAATGGGCTGAGACTATCACCCTGTCTTATTATACTTGATAAATTGAAATATATATATTATAAATACATAAATTATACGTATAATGTATTTTCACATAGGTAAGTAACTTTAAAATTGAGGCAAACTTACTGTCTGTGAGGCGTCTCAATCAATTTTGACCCAAGGAACAAATGACGTCTCACAGACGTCTTTGTCTGTCAAACTATATATTATTGTATTAATTGTTGTATAGTAATTATTTGACTTTAAGACACACCTAGTACAATTTATTAAACGTGCTAAAGTCTATATAAAACTTCTTCTATCCTAAACTATCTAATACAAGTAATAAATTAGAAGTATTCTTTTGATTTAAATTAAGAAGTAATAATTGTTATCTTCACTCTCTTCTTAATATTTTTGATATCAATAGAGATTTGAAAAAAAAAAGTTTCTGTTATAGAGTTTGCCCGACCAGTTCAATCTGTAAGATAATTTGCTGGCATTCAATATTGTCATTTTAACCCATATCAAAGGTTCCAAGTTATTAATTAGTTTGAGGACATTGTAAGTTTAGCTAGATTCAATCGATAAATCCGTTTAAGGACTTCATTGTAGTTTTGATATCGTTCTATAGAACGATCTTTTTGTAGATTACATTTAAGCAAGTTAAGCTAAATTCAATCGATAAATCAGTTTTAGGACTTTATTGTAGTTTTGATATCGCTCTATAGAACAATTTTTTTGTAGATTATTTGTAAGTTTAGCTAGATTTAATCGATAATGACTTTATTATAATGACTTTATTAACGATTTTTTTATAGATTACATTTTAAATTATGATCAATACATTTTTATTGTTTTGTTTTTGCACCTCCGTTAATATTGAACCATGTACAAACAATTACTTTCCTTCAGATACAATTTCGCTACTACTTATACAATAATATATTTGATTCATGTTATTTAAAATTCTATAGCAGTTTATAAACTTGCGTGCATAGAAATCGACCCAAGGTAAACTTTTAATTTTAACTTTTTTTGGAAACTGTTTATGAGATAAAATAAAGAATTATGCCGTTTGAAAGACAATTTAATAGGTATGCTTTAATATGAGTTTAAATATATTAAGAATCCTCGAATATCGTTTATAGGCGTATCAAACGGTAAACAAAAACGAACGTATTTATGGTGGTTATAACGAGAATTTCAAACTAATGGAAGATTGGAAATATTGTTTAGCAATTCAAATTTGCACATTTTTCTTCTTCTTCTTCATATGGCGCTACAGCCCAAATCGGGCCCTGACCTCCTGTATTTTTGTCCTCTATTCTTTCCTGCCCCTTGCTCTCCACGCTCTTAGTCCCAGTAGTTGATATGCGTTTTCCCGGGTCTCTTCCTCCCACTGTTCTCTTGGCTTCCCTACCGGCCATCTGCCTTGCATTTTTGCGTTCAGTGCTCTAAGTGGCAGACGGTTGTCGTCCATCCTGAGCACGCGTCCTACCCATCTTACTCTTTGCAGTTAGATGAAAGCAGAAATCGATGGTTCTTGGTATATCTAACATAGCTCGTTATTGTACCTTGTCCTTTTGATGTTTCCGCCCCTTACCGCCCCTAGAAACCTACGTAGCACCTTACGCTCTAATATGTTCATAGTGCTCTTGTTTTTTTTCGCTCATAGTCCAAGTTACGCTACAATAGCCTGAGATGTGCCGAATTATTGTCTTGTATATTCTAAGCTTGCTCTTGCCGTGCACACTATTAGTTCTTAGTATTTCCGCCTTTTCATAATAGGTACGCCTTATTTTCTCTTAGGACTCGGCGCCTTAATTCTCCGTCTTCGATACTTCTTTGTTGATTTCCACACCCAGCTATATACATTTGTTGGCATTTCTGTCATCATCTTTGTTTTGCTTGTGTTGATGCTGAGCCCGCTATCTTTGGCAGCTGCTTTTAGGCATAGGTCCTCAGCGCTTTGTCCTTCGAACATAAATACCGTCGTCCTTCTGCTCATAATATTTATGTCATCGGCATATGCCGCTAGTTGCTCCGTATTATTAGCAAGGATGTTATCCCTACCTACACCCAAACGTCTTATAACAAATTCCAGCGCTAGGTTGAAGACTGTGGGTGCTAGCCCATTTCCTTGTTTCAACCCTCTCGTTATTATTAAGGGGTCCTTGATTGGTTTTGGACCCGCACCACGGCTTCAGTTTTGCACATTGTGGTCTTTATCATTTGCACCAGTTTATTTGGTATCTTCAGCTGCTGTAGAATTTTGTAAAGGATGTTGCGGTCGATCGAATCGTATGCCTGCTTATAATCGATGAAGATGTTGTGCACATCAATGTCGTATTCCAAGCAGGCAGCTTCTTTTAGTTGTGCATAGGACCTCCGGCCCTTCTGCTCATAATATTTATGTCATCGGCATATTTCGCTAGTTGCACTGCTTTGTTGGCTAGGATGTTATCTCTACCTACACCCAAACGTCTTATGACAAATTCCTGCGTTAGGTTGAAGAGTGTTTGTGCCAGCCCATCCCCTTGTTTCAACCCTTTCGTTCTTTTGAAGGGGTCCGTGAGTTGGTTTTGGACCCGCACCACGGCTTCAGTTTCGCACATTTTGGTCTTTATAATTTTCACCAGTTTAGTTGGTAACTTCAAAACAAAACAAAAAAATTAATTAAAAAATTAAATTAAACAAAATTATCTCATTCCACCCCCACACATATTACACCTAATAAAGAAGAAGAGCAAAGCTAGACGCGAATGGCAAATTACTAGACACCCGGAAATGAAAAACATAGTTAACAACTTATCCCACAAAATCAAATTGGCACTCGATAACCACAGACACGAATCATATCAAAGCTGTATAGCCACACTCAAACCTCAGGATCCAGGAATGTGAAGAACCACCAAAAGAATTCTCCAACAGCATGATGAAATACCCACCTTAACTGATAGTAACAACACACATAACGGAAGCAACACCTTTTATAAAACAGACGAAGAAAAAACTAAACTCTTCGCTAACTACTTAGAAAAGGTATTCATGACACATCCATCCACAGAATTCGAAAACCGCACGAATGACTTGACTATTACTGACTATATAACTCTATAGTCTACTATTATTGAAATCAATTATACAACACCCACCGAAATTATTAAAAATCTTTCAAACAAAAAAGCGCCAGGACACGACCTTATTCCAAATCTAGTACTAAAACACCTAACCGACAAAGTTATAGCATACATATCCAATATATTCAACGCGAACTTTAGAGAAGGCTATTTTAAAAAAAAACTGGAAACATGCACATGTACTCATGTTTCACAAACCTGGCAAAGAAAAGCAAAAAGTGGAAAGCTATATACCTATAAACCTCCTGCCTACTATATCTAAGTTGATGGAAATAACGATCCTTCAGAGAATCAATGAATTCCTGGAAGAGAATAACATCTTGCCACCCTTCCAGTTTGGATTCCGCAAATCACACATAACGAACCATCAACTGTGTGCAATTGATTTCCGAGGCCATAAGACGGCCTGCACATCGTGTGTGCAATAACAGTAATGTGCAATTATCAGTTATTTTAATCAGTTATTTTAATTTTCCGAGGAGCGAGCTGCACACCCGGTGTGCAATGATCTTATTTATGTGAATTCACTTACGAATTGGTGATTTTCATAATAAACATGTTTTTTTTATTAAAAATGAATATAAAGAATAAAAATCACTCCTGGGGACAGTGTTCGAAAAAAATCGTCGTCTCGAATGGGTTAAACAGCTAAATCTACCAAGCTATCTGCTAAAATTATTATATTTCTTTCTCACAGACAAAACCTTCGCAGTAAAAATCCACGCTGAACTATCAGATGCCAGAACCATTAAAGCAGGGGTCCCACAGGGAAGCATTCTTGGCCCAACCTTAATATTAAAAATAAAACCTTACTATTAAATAACCTTAATATATACATGCACGATATTTCCGTTCCTCCTCAAGCGATAATCTCTATGTATGCAGACGATATACCTATTATAACCCAACACCACGACACCGCAGCAGAACAACTCCAATTAGCTTTGAACTTCATCAACGACTGGTTTTCTCAATGGCGCATACAAATAAACTGTACTAAAAGTGGATTTAAGTATTCACACTACGACGGATAAAAAACCTACCACCAATCGAATTAAGAGGAAATGTAATTAAATATACCTAACTAAGAAGCCGTAAAATACCTGGATGTACATCTAGATACTCGCCTAAGATATAGCCTTGACGTAAATAAAAAGATCAACCAAGCATACGCCAGACTGTCTCAATTATACTCTCTAATAAATAGAAAATCAGCCCTACAACAAAAATCTTCTTTACTCCTCTATAAATCTCTTATAAGACCCTTAATAACATTCGCATGCCTAATTTGGTACACCACCAATCAAAAACCAAATTCAAGAAAACTGCAGACAGTTCCGAATAAAGCTCTACGAATAATCCTAAATGCCCCTTGGTTTATCAGAAACAAGCAGATGCATCAGGAATTAAATGTACCCACTCCAATCATCATGGAGTATTTTACAAAAACAACAATAAAAAAAAATTGAAAATTTTATTTCACCAATGCCCCAGTGCCATGTTCTACCAACTCGAACAAAGTAACATCCACATCAGGCTCAAAAGAAAACTCCCATAGGTCATCACCTATCCCGACTTAGAAAACAGCGAAAGTGATAGTGATTTAAACAGTGACAAATTACCAACATAGAACTCTCAGCGGACAAAGCCGGCTTACGCTAAGTACCAAAGTCAAAATAATTGTTAACACTACTGTGAATGTTAGATTAATTATGTCGAACCGGTATACTTATAATAAAAAAAAAGTTGCTAACTTCAGCTGCTGTAGAATTTGGTAGAGGTTTTGCTGTCGATCGAATCGTATGCCTGCTTATAATGGGTGTAGATGTTGTGCACATCAATATCGCATTCCCACGCTTTATTCAAAATTTGCTTCACTGTAAAGATCGGGTCCACCGTCGATCTTCATCTCCTGAAGCCTACTTGATATTCCCCTATCAGATTTTCTGCGTACGGCTGTAGTCGTGCGTTAATGATTTACGTTAGTATTCTGTACACAATGCATCGCATACTAATTCCGCGGTAGTTATCGTACTTCAGTTTGTATCTTTTTTATGGATGGGGATGATTATTGCTGTTTTGAGGTCCTCTGCGAGCGTCTCTTCCATTAGGTGTTGTCCACCTAGTTTGTATGCCTCAGCTGGTATTCTATCTATCCTCGGTGCCTTGTTTCATTTCAGATTGTGTATGGACTCTTTCGTCTCCTCTAAGGATGGGGGTTCTGTGCTGTCCCCTTCAAGCTCGTTAATTTCTCCTGCACATTATTAGTTTTTCATAATTTGATTAGTTTTCAAGATTGTTAGTTTAATGCATACTACACATACATCGCCGCAAGTATTAATTGAAATTGGACTTAACCAGCGTGATGTTACTCGACTGGAGAGTATTCCAACATTATGTAGAGACTGGATCCTTTCATAGACTGGTACAGAGAGGAGGAGATTTACAACGGCACGGGATGACCGCTTTATTGTGTCAACATCATTAAGAAATCGTTACCTTAATGCTGTTCAACTGCCACAACAGCTCCGTGAAGTACCAAAAGTGGCTAATACTCAGTGGACAGTAAGACACTGCAGGAAAGTAACTTGACCCCTAAGACACCTGCAGTTTGCCAAAAACTTACCCCGGCTCATCGTCAAGCACGCCTGTGTTTTGCAAGGGGTCATTAAAATTGGACGTTGGAACAACGGAGGTCTATTATGTTCTCAGGTAAGACCAGAATTTGCGTCTATGGTAGCGAAGGAAGAAGAAAAGTGTACCGAAGACCAAGACAGCGATTTGCGGAATGCTGCATTGAATAGCGGACTGCTTATAGAGATGGTTCCTGCATGATCTGGGGTGCAATTTCTAATAGAGCACGAACCGTCCCTGCTTTAAACGGATGCTATGTACATCGAGGAGATCTTAGCAGTTCATGTGATACCTTACGTCGACTAATTTGATGAAGAATTTATCTTTATGCATGACAATGCGATGCCGCATACCCAGAATCGTAAACAAAGATTACATTACAGAAATCGGTTTTCGGGTTATGGAGTGGCCAGCATGTAGTCCCTACCTAAATTCGATAGAACATTATTTATGGGATAAGCTTAAATGAAGAATTGAGTGGTAGGCTTCGTACCCCTACCTCAAGGTTATGGTTGCAGTAGAAGAAGAGTGCCTTAACATCCCACAAAAAACAATAGCGAAGTTGATTTGTAGATTTTTTAAATTTCATTTCACATTGTCCCCAAATATTGTAATGCATAAATCGATTTGTACATATTTGTATTACACGTACATTTTGATAACGTGTAACTCGTTATATGCAATGAACACAACACAACACATAATGTAATATTTGATATTCTAGCATGGATTTCCAGGCAAATATTATTTATATTTAATTGAAATACTTCACCGCATTTCATATGTTAATTCAAAAGCAAACCTAAATGAACTTTCAAACTTAAATATAAACGTGTTGTGTAGACACGAATAGAACCTTACACAAGACCTTACTAAATCTGTATAAGACTAGATAAGACTTAACTAGTCTCGGGAAGCCTAAATAAAACCAAATAGAATAATGCAAGACTTTACAAAATTTGATAAGACAGCATAGGAGTCGATAGGACAAAGGTCGATAGGACAAAGGTCGATATCAAAATTACATTACTAGACAGTACTAGGCTACCAGTAATAGGCTATTGAAAATATGGGTTTTAATACTTTTATAATTATACTTAATTTTAATATTTAATATGGGTTTTAATATAAAGAAAGCAATATTGCTGTATAATTATTGCTCCTATGTGCAAATATTTATTATATTTTCAATAGTTATATTATCTGCATAGCATACCAAATCTAATTTGTTCCAGCATTCCAACATCCAACATTCTTTAAAGTAAAATAATACAACGGTTTCATATTTCATAGGACAGACTAGAAATTGTATATAAAATTCCTGTGTAATTTAAAGCAAAGGGCAATGTGCTTCACGTCTACAAAGCATAAGTTGGATGTAAAACTGTACATAAAACTTTATATTAACTACGGGAATTCTCCGATAACTTACTCACAAAACCAAAAATACTTCCAGCGATAAAAATCGCATTGCATGACTCCCAAACTTTTCATTGCATTTATGTTCGAAATTATCCATGCTATGCTGAAAAAACACCGAATTGAAATCACGAACGTGAGCACGAAATCGACCGTTTTATGCGTTGCAAAATGTTGTTTTGACTTCGGTGAAATTGCTTTGTGCGCGTTTTTTAACTTAAAAAATTGCCCGGGGCGATAAGGGTGGATGTGGTAAAGGGGCGACAGAAATGGTTAACTAAACGCTTTAGTTATCGCATGCATGTATGTAGTCTAGTTATTATGTTGGCTTATTCACTCATTCATTATCCGTTGAGTGTGTATCAGCGTGAACACGCTGGAAAAATAATTGCGTCTTCAAGCGTCTATAACACATTTCTTTGATCATTTAGGCATAAATATAACATTGAATAATTTAATATTTAAATTATTTTATAAATTGAAGATATTACTTAATAATTACAGATTGCAAAACCGTTTGTAGTGTTACCATAAATACCTTGAAAACATACATAGCAGCAACTACAAATAAATTATTACTTAAAGTATCTCTTATACATTCCTCTTAATTATAACGTAGTAACGGTTGCAACCATCCTTTTCATATTATAGATTCTATTATTACAGCCAAGAATGTTGGAAAATCTTAACAAAGTTGCATAATTTAATACTACCTAATTAATTGTAACAATTATAAACTAAATTAATTTTCTTGAAAATAACTTCTATAAGCAGCTGCTTGTGATTTTGCAGTTAACTTATTTTGCTCTCGAATAATCGTTATTTTATCAAAGAAAATTACAAATCTACATTTTCTTTAATGAATTTCAAAAATATAATTTAAAGACGGTAATTTAAGTTTAGTCGATTTAATTAAACTTGAGGTAACGACTACGTTTTGGGAAACTTGGGATTTATCTCGATTTAGCGTCATCGAATACTTCGATTTAAGTTCGAATATCAATTTGGAAATGTTTTTACTGTAATCTAAAATGCTCGCATTTCCAATGATTTATTCCAATTCAACATGACAATCTAAGCTGACTGTAAAAAGTTCTTTTTTTTAATTAATTTGAGTTATAGATATTTAAAAGTTTATACTCAACTAATATTAAAAGACGTAATTTAGAAAATGTGTGAAATCTGGAGTCATGTCAGTGTCATGTCTGGCTATGTGCCTCGGCTTCCCTTATCTTTCTGGCCTTGTCCGACCTCTTGTCTTGCCTGTTATTGTCCGCTTCTATCCTGTCTGATCAACGATATACGGTATGTGTCTCTATGATATATATATAAATATATATATATATATATATATATATATATATATATATATATATATATATATACATATATATATATATATATATATATATATATATATATATATATATATATATATTGTTTTTGCAGAAAACTCACACTTGTTCCTGTCTGCAAAATAATTAATTATTAATAATAAAATTATATAAATAATTAATTCGACAATTAATAAGCCAATGATTAGTAATGTATTGTCTTATTATTTATTACTTAAGTTCTTTAGTTCTTCCTCCACATTCCACAAAGTTTTTTAAGCTCTCAAGAACTCAGAGCTTGAAAAACTTAGAGGTTGATTAAAAACTGAGCTGATTTCAAACGATAAAAAGAAAAAGCGATTTCATAGTGAATTAGGTGAATGATTTCATAGTGAATACGTATATATAATGAGTATGTGTAAGATACTTCAAATTGGAGGACACCCGTTAAACGCCTCAAAGTGGTTGAGATCTGCGAATCCCATGAAAACAAATGTGCTATTTTGATTTAATATGAGACAAATTATAAAATAATACGCTTTAAATTGAAGACACAAAAATCGGCGAATTGATCCTTAAATATGCGGAAATATAAAACTGGTTTATATTTCCTTGTATTTAAGGATCACTTACTTTAATATAGAAAAATATATTTTTATGAGAATACAATTACTTTGAAAATTTATATTTACGTATGTTCTATTACATATATCCAAAATGATATTATATATTAATAACCGCATTTTATTAATTAGCGCCCAATTTATAAATTTGTATGAAATTTTATATAAAAATTTATACTCTCGCTTATAGCAGTTTCGAATTAATTAAAATGTATTTAAGTTATTTTTGGAACGAAGTTCCTTTAGGGAGCTCTCGGTAGGAGTGATTCGGCAGAATCGTTACGTTACGTTATATGCCTATCTCTTTCTCTCAGTGTATATTTCTATACCGCTCGCTCTCTCTTTCTTTCTCTTTCTCTCAGTGTATATTCCTATAATGCGTGCTCTCTCTGTTTCTTTCGCTGAGTGACAGACGAGCATGGTCTGTTTATACCCTTAAAACTAAACGAGAAAAAAATATTGTTCAAACGTATTTTTGTGTTTTGTCGTTTAAAGGTCGATTCCCATATGCGCGACACTCAGCTATGCGACTTCGTGCGACATCGCCTGTTAAATAATGATTACATGGTTTTAAATGGGCACGTCACTTAGCTGTCGCGTAACCATAGTGAGAAAGTGCCCATGTAAAACAATATAATTATTATTTGACAGACAATGTCGCGTGGCGTCGCTTATATGAGAATCAGCCTTTAAATCATAGAGTTATATTGATCATATTAGACTCATTACTTGAATAGGTTTTGAGAAATCGAAACCCAAGAAAATATACAAAATACTGAAAAAAGTAAGTCAATAAAACAGCTTACACAAGTTTATCGTACGTGTAATCCGAGTGATTAATATTTAATATATTTATATATGTCGAAGTCATATAGTGAAATCAGTCAGATTGTTTAA
The DNA here is from genome assembly GCA_944588485.1 of Phosphuga atrata. Taxonomy (NCBI): domain Eukaryota; kingdom Metazoa; phylum Arthropoda; class Insecta; order Coleoptera; family Silphidae; genus Phosphuga; species Phosphuga atrata. The sequence goes on along the minus strand of OX155892.1, from coordinate 87,970,389 downwards.
AACTGAGCCATTGCATGACCTGTTTACGGTTAGTTAAGCGCATGCACGTCTGCCAAGTTTAGAAGGCGGGAATATGAAAGTTTCTGGAACATTTTGTAATTTTTACTGGTTTTACGTGAAAAAGTACCTGAAAAATATGTCGAAATTGTCACATGCGCACAAAAAAATTGTAACTATGAAAAGGTCTATTTTGATGTTTTGTTTTTCCTAGACAGTGTTCTTGGGCCCCAAGTTGGACACTCCTGATCTAAATCAAATACTCAACTACACATGTTATTTGTCATTTATGACAGACTAGATTATTTTCGCACACATTTTTTGCGACCGCAAGTTTTGATTTAATATAATAATCTCGTCTATACACTAAATAATTGGATAGTGGATTTCAGTCTATATCTACATACTAACTGCTTGCGTTACGAAATTTATAAACTTACTATTATACTCACAATTTGGTATCTGAAATAAAAGAATGAAAACAAGTTGTCGGTTTTGTTTTGGGCCACATTGAAACTAATCTTGCCCAAGTTTGGTCAAATTTTCCAGAACATTCAATCAACACATTTGTCTTGTGGCCCGCGGGCCGCAAGACAAAATCCAATGCGGCCCAAAACAAAACCGACAATTTTTTTCATTCATTTATCAAATTGACGATTTTGTTTCGGCCCGCATTTCAACTTATCTTGTCCCAGTTTGCTCAAATTTTCTAGAACATTCAATCAACGCATTTACATGCACTTATTTTAATAATAATTCAAAAAGAAAAGTTGTTCGATTCTTAAATGCGCGAGGAACTTCGTTCCTGACGGGGGTCCCCTGACCGCATACTATTTTTTCTCTTTGTTAGTCTGTCTTCATTTGGGGACACTAGCCGATAATATATACAAAAACACTAAGTTATAATTTTGATTTTAATTTTCGACAAAATAAGAAAAAAATATTTATTTGTGTAAACAATTTATTTATTTTTATTTTTATTTATTCGATCATTGCCCAACAGTGTGAACCAATTATAGAACAAGATTACAGTAAATTAATTAAAAAAAAAGAAGAAAAGACACATTATCATAACATTAAAAAAAACAGCATAATCAGCCAGAAATAAAACAAAAATATAATTCAAAACAATAAAGAACAAAATAAAATACACAAACAATGCGCTTAGGTATTCTTATAGATCAAACCGACACTTAGGCATGGTCATGAGGAGTAGGGCGAAGGAATCCACAGCCTAATTTGTTCCACGAATGACGATGCTATTTTTTCAGTTATTTTTACTATCTCTTCTTAGTTTGTACATATTTTTTGTATGTACACGTTTACCTATATAGATACATATTTTATTCCTTCTGAAATACAATTGTTTCTAAAACATGTAAAATTGTTATTGTTTTGTTTTACTCCTGGTAATCCTGGTAATTTTTTTGATAATCCGGCGGTTGTCCGGTCCCATATGTGTCGGATTATTAATATTGTACTGTATTTAGAAAAGCATGATATACATAGCGTTACATAGCACTTTCTACATTAAGTTTTCATTTTCCTTTGCAGTTAATGTGTTGATATCTTGGTTGGTTTTCACGCTTCTACAAATTATAACTTTTTTGTTAAATCTTATCCAGGAGGACTATACACTGGATTTGGATGTGTACTTTATCAATAAACAATAATATCAATATTTATATATCGGAAAGCAATGATGTCAACAAGTGCACAGATTTAGAAACTCAGAACTTGAACACTATGAAGTATAATAACAAAATGAGTGCATCCCATGTAAAATAATTTCCTGTCTCTGGGTGTCTAAAATAAGAAGCATGTAAAGCATGAGCTGGAAAGGACTAGCACAAAAACAAGGTGGAATGGAGGAAGAACGTTAGGTAACTCTGAAAAGAGTACGTTAGGCGCTAATGGGTTAATGCTTCAGTTATCGCTTGTTTCTTTAATATAATGATATCAATGATAATTGCCATCTGGTAACACTTTTTAAAGTTATTGAAAGAGCGAACTACTCATATTTTGTTGATTTTGTGAATTTTTGCTTTCTTTACAAAGGAATAGGAATAGGCTATTTGACATTGAAAATATACTAAAAATTGTGGTGATCCTACCAGATAATAGCGTAAAAAAAATTTCACTTCATTTTAAATTGAATTATGTATATTTTTTGCAAATTGCACGAAAATAAAATATAATATTTTTTATTACTCATGCATTAAAAGTACTATCTTCGCGCACGTTTTTTAGTACCAGAAATGCCTTTTGGTTGTATTACCGCATAACTTGGGTAACGCACGCAAATATTCAATATCGCTAGGTTACTTAAAAAAATTAAATTAAATTAAATTAATAAAATAAACATAATCAAGATCAAGAAAGTGAAGTAAAAGTGATTTTTTTTCATTGTAATATAAAAATTAAAATTGAAGAAAAAGTTTTAAAATGAGTGAATATTCTATGGTGATACCGGAGATTTCTTATGACAAATCCACACCACAGGAGACAATTTTGATTCAATTTTTTTTTTATGGCACCTGAATCCCAAACTTGTAAGATACATCCCCTCGTATGAGTAATAAAAATATTGTTTGCAATAAAAATATTGTTTCTACTCACTTCGTGCGTGCACCCAATTTCACTCTCGTGTTCAATTGACAAACCTACCGCCCTAGTTACAAAATATACTATTTTGAAATTTCACCTGTGACAAGAACGCCATGTGATTGGACGCATTCTGGTGACGTTACACGCGAGCATGCACGGCTTCCTAGATATATTATAGTTCGCGTTTTATGATTTCTGAGTGCTATCTTTGAGCTATTTCTGAAGCAGTTTTCTGATAAGTTTTGATAAATCTTCTATCTAGTGGCATAAATATTCGTTTCGAATCTCAAAATGGAGTCAAGCATAGTATTTTTGTGGCACTGCAATTGTTGTTCATTCTCATTGGTATTTGTAACTTTACTAATATCTTTGAGCTATTTCTGAAGCAGTTTTTTGATAAGTTTTGATAAATCTTCTATCTAGTGGCATAAATATTCGTTTCGAATCTCAAAATGGAGTCAAGCATAGTATTTTTGTGGCACTGCAATTGTTGTTCATTCTCATTGGTATTTGTAACTTTACTATCGGAATCAGTAGCCCTATATCATGATGTAGCTACAAAATATGATAATTGACTACTTTCAAAAGAATAAATGTCACTATTTGATTTTTCATCTTCCAGGACAATATTTCTTTTAGTCCTGTGATGCTTGATTAAGTCCAGTGATGCTTGAAAACAGCATGATTCAATCTTAAAGGGCGAAGTAAAACGAGGTGCTGTAGAAACTTTCAATGCGAGGTAGAAAGTAAGAACGTTGAGGTTTTATTTTGGCAACTTGTTTGCACAGCCTTGCTCCTATAATGCATATCCACTTTTGTTGTTACTTAAACAGATTTGTCTACAGTTATGATAGGGCTGCTGGTAGTTTCTTTGTCTTGAGTTTTTGATAATTCTGAAAAGACAAACCTCAAAGTGATTGACTTTTTCCACTCCTTTTTTCCTTTTGCCATAGTTGATGCTTGAACCATTGTGAGTCCTTTGTTCTTTACTATTTTCTCTTTGTTTCGATTCCATGTAGTCTTCCTCTACTTTTCCCTTTTTGACCTTTAACTTCCCACACTCTCTTGACTGGTCTTTTGTCCTCCATTCGCTTGAGGTATCCATACCATCTCAGTTGGGTTGGTCCATACCATCTCCATACCATCTCAGTTGGTTCTCGATCCGCTTTGCTACTGGTTGCACCTTTAACTGTTCTCTGATGGTGTCATTTCTAATGCGATCTCGCCTTGTGACTCCTAACACTCTTCTTACGTATTTAATTTCTATACTTTGGAGCTTGCTCTTTAATCTCTTCGTTAACACCCAGCTTTCACACTCAAACGTTAGTATAGGTACGAATGCAGCTCTGTATATAATCATTTTTGCTTTGTGCGAAACTTCTCTCTTTTCCAGGAAACTATTTCTGAGGCTGTGGTAGACCCTCTCTGAACTCTCTATTCCGTCATTAATTTCTATTTCATGGTTCCTCTTGCTATCTAGCCCTACTCCCAGGTATTTAAAGATGTCAACTTGTTCTATGGCCTTTCCATTTAGCTCAATGTTTACTTTTGTATTTGATTTCCCACTAACCAAGATTTTTGTTTTCTCTTCTTTTATCTTGAGCTTCTTCTCTACTAATTTCTCATTCCATATCTCTAATTTTTTCCTCAGCTCCTCAGTTCCAATATAACAAAGTCGTCGCAAACGCACATGCAGTTATATGGATTGGTTCTAGGTTTCTATACCCTACACTCAATGAAGACGTTCTTTACCTTGTTCCTTTTATTACTTCGTCCACAACTAGGTTGAATAAAGTTGGACTCAAAACAACTCCTTGCCGTACACCATCTTTTACCGGAAACTCGCGTGATTGCATATTGTCTGTTCTTACAATATTTCTACTATTTTTGTACATGCCCATTAATGCTCTTATTACTTTTATGTTAATTTTTCTTTTGAACAGGCTTTTTTCTATAATTGATCTTGATATCCTGGGGAATGCCTTTTCCAGGTCAAGATAGGCTTGATATATTTCATCGTCGGTATTACTTATTTTTTTCATCATCTGTTTAATCGTAAATATATAATCCTGTATCCTGCCCTTCCTGAAACCACTTTGTGACTGTTCAAGCTGTGGTTCTAGTTCCCGACTCTGTTTTATTTCAAAAATTCGCTTCTACACTTGCGATGCTATGCTTAGCAGGGTGATTCCGCGGTAGTTGTTACAGTCTCTTCTGTCTCCTTTCTTGTATATTGGCAGAGTGGACCCTATCACCCAGTCTTTTGGTACTCTGCCTTCCTCCCAAGCCATATTGCATAATTTTGATTACAACTCCTTCTCCGCCCATATTTTTCAGCATTTCTCCTGTTATATTACCATGCCCAGCAGCCTTTCCCCTCTTGAGTCTCTTTATGACATTCTTAACTTATTCTACTTGTATGTGCTCTCTTTGTTGTTGTATTTCTTTGATCTTATATGTTGTAAATTTTTTCGATTTCTTCCACAATAATTTCTTTGTTCAGCTAATTGTCTTCAACAGTATCTTCTCCATATTTCTATTTTGTCTTCCTCCTCCGTTAATATTGCTTCATGTTCATCCTTATTTTGTTTAATTTCTTCATTTTTCTCTTCAGATCTTAGGTTTTTCAAAGTTTTGTAAAATATTTTTTGGTTTGAATGAAAGTCAGCCTAAAACCTAACCTAACCTAAACATTTTTCTTCCAAACTCCTCCCAGGTTTCTTTTTTTGCTTCTTCGAGCTAATTGTAACCACAATTTTCGACTTCTGGAATTCGTTGCGACAGAAATAAGCAATTTGTGTGAACTACCTATAGACGTATTTACATTATGGCACTACACACCATTTATACACCAATATCTCCAATAAAATGGTGAAATTCATTTCAGCTGCATACTCCTAGTAAAGTTAATATCTTGTTAACAAAACTGGTTTATTTGTGTGTGACGTCATACGTGTCATGGGATCAGCGGCATTACAGAAACAGCGTTTTTGGCGTGGTTTTAGTAATTTAAACTTTAACATATAGATATCCAAGAAATATCAAGATAGTGTGCTTATTGTGTTAAAGAACAATTTAAAACGATTCTCCAAAATTAGTCAAATAGCATATTAAAAAATGTTGAAAGAAGGTTTTTTTGAAATTGGACAGAAAAGTTTTAAAAACGAGAGTGAAATTTGGTTGAAAACTTTTGCAAGATGGGATGAAATCTTGACCGAAGAGAAATTTTAACATAGGGTGAATGTTAAAATTTCACCTTCATTTTTTAAATCTCACCTACCCCCTGGAACCCGAACTCGTACCCCGTGTACACCACAACTGGGTGTTAATATAACAACATAATATTATTACTTTTTAGTTTCATTATTAAACGATTTCTGTTTGTTGTTACTATGGCAACAACTTGCGTCACTAAACAAAAAATATAGACGTAGTGAAAATTAATTTTCTGAAGTATATTATAATTGAATGAATTTTTCTTATTTTGAATCAAGAAGTCTCCGCCTCTTAGTCTGGATTTATCTGCCTGTAATATAACTTAACCTAACCTAGATTAAATCTAGGTTAACCTAGATTACATCGACAACGACCAAATAGTGTTCCCGTCACTGTGCGTTTTTAATAGTTTACACTGTGCGTTATTTTTTCCACGGATGCGCTGAACGTTCTAACCTTATCGTGTCAGTGATTTGAAGTATGTTGTCTGTCAAAATTACAATTTTTACAATATTTATCTGGCTCTAATATATCTTAACCTAACCTAGATTAAATCTAGATTAACCTAGATAACATCGACAACGACCAAATATTGTTCCCGTCACTGTGCGATTTTACTAGTTTACACTGTGCGATATTTTTTCACACAGAGGCGCTGAACGTTCTAACCTTATCGTGCCAGTGATTTGAAGTATGTTGTCAAAATTTCAATTTTTACAATATTATCGGTAAGAAACAATTTTTTTTGTAGATTCAACAGTATTTTAACATGCTTCGTAGATAAAATTATGTATGACACACGTGTGTTTGGCTTTTGTGCAGTCATTGGAATTAAACCACTCGCGTTTGGCTTCGAAACTCTTGCACAAAAGCCCTTCTTCACACACTTGTATCATAAACTATTATTTACATTTTCTAGAAATTTAGAAAAAAAGGCATTTCTAGAATACGTAAACCGTAATCTCTCTTTTGTATCCAGTATATCGTTGCAAGTGATTGAATTAATCCAGAAATAAAATGCATAAATCTTTATATAACTTAAAGAAAAGCAGACAGTAGACTTTATAAGTTGTTTGAAAATTGTTTTATAAATAAATATTTATAATAAACTGTTTTAGCCGTCAAAGTTGCGGGCTATTTTATATTCCATATTTTACATACTATTTTAGAATGTTGAAATATAAAGATGTAAATTCCCGTAACCATAAAAACTGCGAATAAAATGTAATATGGTTGTTTATCTTTTCAATATGCAATGCAAATATATACATATACTTTATGTAAAACATTTTATACTTTATGTGTTCAAAGATATAAAATAATTACATTATTCTACATTACTTTTCTCATTAAATAAAATTGTTTTGTAGACTTCACTTGTTCAATGTCTTCAATCTTATATAATCTTGTTTGGTCGCATTCTCAATTCTCGTATCAACTAATCTTATATAATCTTGTCTGGTCTCGTTTAGTATTACCTAGTATTGTTTTATCTTGCCTGGTCTCGTTTATTATTACCTGGTATTGTTTCATCTTGTCTAGTCTTGTTTAATCTTAGCTACTTACAAAACATCTATGTATTTTATTGGTTAGATAAAAGATTTATACAAAATGTGTGGTATGCAAATAAATAATAAGTTCGCTTATTAAAAATTAAACTTATTAAAGACGAAATACAGTTTGAATATATAAATATATGTTCAACAACAAACTGTTCGTAGCTCTATATTATTAAGTCTTATTAAGACAATGAACAAATCTCATATTATAAGAAAAGAATTATGGAAACTTTATGTTCTTTAATTGACAAATAACATAAATAAAATAAAATTATTAGTACGGTGTGACTCCTGCGTTTTACTGCTAAGACAGACCACGAGGTCTCAAGAAATTGACATAACTTGAAAATGAAAATAATTATGAACATCCAGTTTCTGCCTTTTCGCTTCATCAGTATGGACTTATAATCTCACAATTTCTTGTGACCTCGAGGTCCCTCTTAGCAGTAAATGCAGGGTTTCATTTATGTTGTTAGTCAATTTGTGAATTAAAGAACATAGTTTCCTTAATTCTTTTCTTATGATATGAAAATTCACATAGTAATTTTTTCCTACTTTCATATAAATCTCATATTGAAACAACTACTTCCTGGCTAATACCACACAGGATATTGAATTATACAGCAGACATAAGGTGAAGTTTGGTAAGATCGGACCGGTTTTTGCAAAGTTCCACTTTTAACACATTTATTTTTATGGCCTTTTTTAAATATTTAACATATACTAGCATCAACGCAAGTAGAGTTATTACTCTATAATTTGTTTTGAAAAAAACACCAATTTTCCATGGAAATTTTCATTTATACAGAAAATTGTATCAAACTGTATCCAATGCGTAAAAGGTTATTTAAAACCAATTGAAATGTATCTTACTGTGTTCTGGGGTAAAATCAGAATGATTCATAAACCATTTACAGAATGCCACTTGCCGCATTAAAATAAGTTGATTTGTTTAAAAATTACACACTTTTAAAGAAATTCCTTTTAAAGAACTTTCATATAGAAAGAAGTTTATTTAAATTCAACTCACAAAACATATTTTAAACAGTTAATTTTGGTAATTATATCAATAAAAGTTTTCAAATTTAATTTTCATCAAAGCATCTTTCACATTCAAATTGCATTTTCTTAGATCCATTATTACACATTACACACACCCATTCCATACAAGTTATGCATTGAATCCATGATCTTCTATCAGTGTAATATTGGTAATCACATTTGCAGATTGTACATAAGTACATAAGTTGTCCGAACTGTCATCTTTTTTTAATACACTTACGGATTTTTTTTTGCTGTTTGTCATTAATTAATTTATTAATTACTTCTTTTGAGGTTACCACTTCGGCTCCTGTTCCTAATCTTTTTTTCTTTCGAATGTTTGATTTAACGTTTGTCTTTACAGTTTCCAATAATAGTTTTTCAAATGTGACTGATGTTGTTGGTTGAGGACTATCACAGACAGAAAGCGAACTGTTTCTTGAAGATTGTGGTAACATTTCAGCACTTCTTTCTTCCATGAAGCTAATAGTCTCCTCAACTGGACTATCCACGTACCCAAAAGGGAAATCAATGATTATAGGTGGATGACAGACGGCTTCTTCAATAATGGATAGTTCCTCGTTTATTTTCGGAAGATCTTTGGCTTTTGCTTCTTGCCATTCTTTCAAGGCAATGGCAGAGAACATGGAGTCAAGAACGACATTCCTTGAAAATGGATAAATGCCCGCTTTCTTGAAACCATTCATAATTATTTCCGGGTTTAAATCGCGCTAAATACGTTACAGAAAACTGTTTTTTTGGGAGCTCTCCAAAATATTTTCTTTGCCACGTAACTAATTTTTGATCCCAGGTTGACTTTAATGATTTAAAGACATTTAGATCTAAAGGTTGGAGTACGTGACAAGTATGTGGTGGAAGTTTCAGAATGGTAACATTTGATTTACGAGCTTTTTCTATTAATTTGACACTAATATGGGTAGAATGTCCATCATATATTAATAAGGTTGGGCGGCTTGGATTAATAGATTTCAAAAATTGTTTGTCAAAATAATTTGCAAATACAGTTGATTCCATCCAACCATTGTCAGTCGCAGCGTACGTGGTTCCCGGAAATCCAATATTCTCTGGGGCAACCCATTGATCCCAGATATTTTTTCCATTAAAAATAATAAGTGGTGGGACTTTTTCACCCGAAGTAGATGCTGCTAGTAGAACTGTGATGTTGTTTCTTCCGGGAGCACTTATTACTCGTGTGCAAGACAGGTTTTTACCACCAACTATTTTAATTTTGGATGGGTCAGTGCAAAAACTAGACTCGTCTAAATTCCAAATACTGGAAGTAGAGTTTTCTAATCCTAATTCTTTTAAGGTATTTTCCAATAACGTGAAATATTGTTGGATCGTAAAGGGATTGCAACCTCGTTTACGGGCCACTTCTACCGCTTGCGGTTTTTTTATAGTTAAATTATGTCTCTTTTTAAACCCTAGAAATCAATCTTCTCCAGGGAGATCGTCTTTGAACGGGGTTTTGAGTTTGTTTTCTTTAATAAACTGCCTCAACTAATTCAAATACCTCTTTTCTGGATAACCCGAACCCATATTTTTCCATTGTCAACAGACAATCAGCAAGCTGTTGTTCGTGTTCTGTTGAAATAGCAGTTTATCTGCTAAGTGATTTATTTATGATGCCATGTTTTCCTTTTAAAAGATCCATTATGGTGTTGATCGGTATTTTATATTTTTTGCTAGCTTTAAATGCATTTATATTTCCAGCCCTAATTTCTGCTAAGGCTTCTTCAAATGTTTCTGAGGTATACGACCTTCGATTTGTTTTCCTAACGTAATTTCGAACCATTTCGGATCTAAAAATTTTATAAACATAAGTGTTGTAAGAAAATATCAGAAGAAATAACCAAATATATGAACAGCGCAGACCACTGCGATCTTGCCCCGCTGCATGCTCCGGTCTTACCCCATGCACTAATATTTTTGGGGCAAGCCCGAAGTAGCGGTTTTCTCAGTAAATTTTGCACATATGATGTAATTTATTTATTTAATGTAAACTTTATACAATATTCTCCATGCTTACCAAAAATAAACCAAATAAACACAAAATTTCCTTGCACTTACCTGACACTTTTTTGTACGACTCTAGGTTTGTGGCAAACTGCACGAGAAGTTGTACTCTATAATGAAGATATAATACAGTTACTCCCTGGGTAATTGGGAGACATCTATATGGATCGCCTCATATTAATTTAATACAGATTTCTAACTATTAGCTAATATATTCTCATTTATGTAAGAATAAATATAGACCAATTACGATCTTTCCCCCTTTACGATCTTACCCCACTGCACCTTATGCATGTTATTACTACTCCCAGTACATTTTCATGTCACTAACAAGCCCTAGACAAATAACATTGTTTTTTATCATCATTTTATTTGTATTTAAATTAAGTGAATCTCTCATCAGTGTAGCTTTGTTGTTTGAATTATAAATTGGAATACACTTACATGAACTTGGACACCTCGTGCATGACTGGCGAGGTTAGGTTTTAATTTAACATTTGTGGAGAAAGACCTGAACTTAGTTACGGTGGTTGATTTAAATGATAATTGAATTACCTGGACCTCAGAAATCTTGTCAGACGGTAGACATTCGACTCCATATGGCGCAACAGGCCGTATCACTGTCCGATATATCTTGGATTTAAGGTGTGAAGTGGCCTTTTATTGTAACACATCTAGGTTAGCTGCATGAAGATAGCCCCCCATAATTGAAAAAATAAAAAAATTAAAATGGGATACGAATGACCAAGATTTGACCATGATTGACCACCAAATATTTTTGTTTGCCCACATTCCCTTCAAAAGATATTATAAAAAAATGATGTGGGGCCTTGCCCCCCAAAATGCATTTTTTCTATATTTGATAATGCCATCTTAAAAAACTTCGTTTGACCATGTTTGCCTATTATTTATTTTCATTATTTTTTTTGGATCCCCGTCGTTTTTTTTTTAGTGTAATATTTTTTATAATTTTTTTGTTTTTATTGTTTTTTTTTTCGTTTGGTATTGAAGAACTTCGTTTGACCATGTTTGACCATGATTTTTTTTTCAATTCAATGTATTTTTAAGAGCACCAAAATCGTTTTTTATGGTGTTTTACTTAAAAAAGTTGTGTTGTTTACATAAACGGCGAAAAAATAGATAAATTTCATGGAGAATTGATAAGGACCGAGAAAAAAATGGGCAAAAACACCGTTGCTTTTTTTACTGCATAAGAGGTGAAAAAATGTGCAATACGTAAATTTTAAGAGGTCCTTGTATTTTCCGAACTGGTAGCACATTATAAATATATCAGTAAGTACATTAAAGTCAATACTAAAGAAAACAGTTTTCCTTGATTTTTTTATTTTTGATTTATTTTAAATGCCATCTGTTTAGTTTCAACTTGTTATCTTCTTATTTATAAGATTCATAAATAATAAATTATTTAATAAATAAGATACATTTTTGGTTTTCCATTTCCTTTAATTTTTGTGAATTTATGTGTAAAAAATGATGGAAACTTTCATTTTACACTTCTATGAATTATTTAAAATTTGTTTTTCCTTGCATAGGTCTGCAAAATTCATAGCGATTTGTAATTCTTCGACAATGCCACATACTGCCCGTTATCTCTCGTTGCATTCAATTGCCTCCCAGGTGGTTCGTAATATTTTACTGCCCCGTTCAGAATATAAGTTTTTCCCTTGGTTGCAATTTTTTCAGGAATATCAACTATGAAAATTTTGTCCGGTGCATCATTACGCTTAGAACGCTTAATATTTTATGGTATTTGCTCATCAATGTCCATTCAACGTCGAGAATGATGTTTTCACCTGGATTCATTTCCGCGACGGGTGAATTGCAACAGTTGATGCAGTACCGTGTTTTTTGTTTTTGGAAAAAAATCATCTTCGAATTTTTGTATGCCGTTTTGAATCCGAATTGGATGATACTTTTTGCGTCTACTTCGATTGTAATTTACGTACGGGGTTTTTACTGTCAGATCGTACATGCCATTTGTTATGCAGTTGGATTTACAAGAAATAGTTTTCCAATAAGATTGGTGATGTTTGCTTGGCAATCTGTTCTCCTTTTTGTTTTGCAATTTGTAATCCTTGAATATGTCCTTGGATATAATCCATCCGATGCGTATGTTTCTATGAAAGATATAGTAAGACAATTTTCCTGCAAATTTTGAAAATATTCTTGAAGGAATTCATTATCTGGGTAAACTATCATTGCAACTTCAACAATGCTATCAAACGGGCAAGTGCTTTTCAGTTGAATCAATCATTGTCCAAACCAAACTGGTCCCACAATTCCGCCATTTCTTAACCCTTAACCACCTGCCATACGTCTCAGGTGAGAAAATGACTGCTACTTTGGGTCTGAGAGACGTATGTCAGGTGGTTAGGTGTTAAAATCATCTTACTCTTGTCCCTTTTTTTCTTTTTCCGATTTGTGTAATGGTAATAATTCCCTGTGTTCTCTGTGCAAAATCCACAGAAGAAAAATGTGAATATTCTGGTGAGACAAACGGGTTTTTGAGATCTTGATTTGTTGATTACAAAGAACTTTGTTGAATCGAACTGGATGAAAGAGCTTAAATGTTTTCTATATTTGTGTTCGCGCTGGTTAATAATCTTTCCTCAATAATGTCACCGAGTTTTGTATTTTTTCGTTTTTAATTCTCTTCTTGAAATAAGTATTCGTTCTCTTGTAGAAATTATACATTCTTTTTGGATTTTTGAGTAATTTACTCATTGAATTTGTAACGTTTTCTTTTTTGTTGTTTTGTTGTTTTTTTGTTGTTTTTCAAATTCTTGTACGCTTCAACATTTTCTGAACTCCCTACATCGTATTGTGACCCGAATTTCTTTTTCATTACATTCGCCCAGAGGGAAAAGAATCTGGCCAACTTCAATAGAGCTTCAATAATTTCTCGAAGATAATAAGCGTTTGGTCTATCAAAATTGGAACATTGTTTCGCTTCTTTTTCAGCTCAAATCCGAATGCTTTCTAAGATACGACGTACATCCCTCACAACTTCAAAAGGCTCATTGTCGATACACTGCTCTCCATCTTCTATCGATGAGTCTTGTTCCTTGCAGGTGAACGTTTTAATCCTGTCGAAAAGAAATATTGCCCTTTGTTGACTGACAATGTCAACTCAAATTCATCCTGACCATCGCATTCGCTTAGAGCAACTATAAGAACGGCGAGTAGAAGGTTTTGAACTCTTGCAATGTTTCACAAATTGTCATGACTCCAATGCATCCGACTTACAAAAGTCTTTTAATTTTCCGGATTTTCCATTAAAAACTTTCTTCGGACGGTTCATCTTGATCAGGTGGGCAATATCCAAAGTTCGGCAATCCATTTCTTTTGGGAAATCGCTCGTTGTTCATGGATATCAAACAATACAAAAATTGATTTTGAGGCTGTTAAAAATATTTTGTATTAATAAAAATGATGGGAAAACATGGTCAAACGAAGTTGTTCAACACCAAACCAAAAAATAACAATAAAAATAAAAAATATATAAAAAATTGAATATGAAAAAATCGATTTTGGGGTTCCTAAAAAAATTTTATCGAAAAAAATGGTGGGCAAACATGGTCAAACCATGTTTTTTAAGATGCCCTTCTCAAATACAGGAAAAATGCATTTTGGGGGGCTAGGCCCCCGATATTTTTTTATAATATATTTTGGACGGAATGTGGACAAACAAAACTATTTGGTGGTCAAACATGGTCAAATCTTGGTCAAACGTATCCCATTTTAATTTTTTTATTTTTTCAATTTCGGGGGGCCATCTCCACGCAGCTATCTAGGTTACATTTACTCTGGCTCTTACTTCATCACTGAAGCTGCCATAACTCTGTAGACGAGACCCACGGCATCTAGAGGACTTGGTCTTCACTAGATTTTCTCCACCGACTTGAATGGTACCATCACTTAGATTTAACTCAAGATATTCCGCCTTTTTCACGTTTAGACGTAGACCATACTGGAAGAGGCAGTTATTCCAGTCTTCAACTTGACGTTGGAATTTCTTGCGAGAGACATCTGCAACTATTACGTCTTCCGCATACAGAAGGGTCTAGTCTATCATTTTATTTTTATTTAAATTAAGTGAATCTTTCATCAGTGCAGCTTTTATGTTTGAATTATAGATTGAAATACACTTACATGAACTTGGACACCTCGTGCATGACTGGCGAGCTTAGGTTTAAATTTAACATTTGTGGAGAAAGACCTGAACTTAGTTACGGTGGTTGATTTAAATGATAATTGAATTACCTAGACCTCAGAATTACCTCATAAATTTTGTCCGACAGTCGACATTCGACGCCATATGGCGCAACAGGCCGTATCATTGTCCGATATATCTTGGATTTGAGGTGAAGTGGCATTTTACTGTCGCAAAGTATACCCGTGACCTCCATCCACCGCATCCAGGTTGCATTTACTCTGTCTCTTACTTCATAACTGAAGCTGCCATAACTCTGTAGACGAGACCCAAGGTACCTAGAGGAGTTGGTCTTCACTAGATTTTCTCCACCGTCTTGAATGGTACCATCACTTAGATTTAACTCCAGATAGTCCGCCTTTTTCACGTTTACACGTAGACCATACTGGAAGAGTCAGTTATTCCAGCCTTCAACTTGACGTTGGAGTTTCTCGCGGAAGACATCTGCAACTATTAAGTCATCCGCATACTGAAGGGTCTAATCTATCATTTTATTTGTATATAGTTAATCTCTCATCAGGGCAGCTTTGACGTTTGAATTATAAATTGAAATACACTTACATGAACTTGGACACCTCGTGCATGACTGGCGAGGTTAGGTTTTAATTTAACATTTGTGGAGAAAGACCTGAACTTAGTTACGGTGGTTGATTTAAATGATAATTGAATATTGGTGAAACCATACTAATTATAGAAACAATCATACAAACTTATTAAAGACGTAGCAAAGCATTACTTATGAGAGAAATAAATCTCGAAACGCGTCTGCAGTTGGCTAAAAATGGTGAATGCAGATGGCTACTAATTGCAATAGGAAGAAGTGATCTTAAAATCTATGTTATTTGTCTAAGGCTTGTTAGTGACATGAAAATGTACTGGGACTAGTAATAATCTAAATGTCTGTTGTATAATTCAAAATCCTGTGTGGTATTAGCCAGGAAGTAGTTCTTTCAACATTAGAATTGTTCAAGTCTTAATATTATAGAGCTAAGAACAGGTTGAATATATTTATATGTTCAAGCTGTATTTGGTCTTTAATAAGTTTGTATGATTGTATTTATAATTAGTATGGTTTCAAAAATATAAGATTAAGCTATATATTTTTTATATTAATATTGTAATTTATTTATTTACAATGATATGCTAGATATAAATGCTATTTTTATTAATTGAGATTCAGACAAAGATTTTAGAAAGGATATAAGATTTTCTAAAAATAATTAAAAATCGTTTGTTTAGTTATTGGAAATGGAAAATAACTAGAAAAATGGGAAAATAACAACAAACTAAAATAAATAGCCAAATAAAAAAATAACTAAAAAAATTACTTAAACAAACGATGCATAATAGGGATGATAATAACCAACATTTATTAATTAAAAATTCACATTATTGTTATTTGTTCTTATACTTTGCCAATTAATTAATACATACCTAATATTCAAAATACTAAGGAGATGTTTCAAATTAAATAAATTTTGCTGTTTGTTATTATGCCATTAGAATTAATTGAGGGAAAAATTACGTAATTGCCTTTTATTTTTGCCCAAACCTACTTCTTTTTTTGACATTTAATTTCCATAACAAATGTGACAACATAAAATAAATGTGTTCAATATTTTACCTAAACTGAACACTAATTTTAGTACTCAAAGTAAATTAGTAATTTCATTTAACTAACATTTTTCTTTCAATACATTATTATACAAACATCTAAATATTACAATTGATATTTAGTAGTTCGTCAATCTATAAACATTTCCATACCATTTATACACATACCATTTATACACATTTCTTAACCATCAATTGTACAATAAATTAATAATTGAGTATTGACAAATCATAATTATTTGTAAAAAAACAATTCAAAATGAACATAGTTTCATCTCCCTTGTTTAATATAGTGCTGTTAAGTCGCGGTGATTGTTTATCGTTCGACAAACGTTCGGGTGAACGAATCTAAGGCGGTTCATTTAAGGTTGACAATAGATACGATCGCCACTGGAATTGCGTGTTTTTGGGAAACAGAAATTGTATACTTCGATTACAATTAATTTATTTCTAAAACTAAATACACCTATAACGACGCGCACTGCAGGAGTTGGAGTCTTTCTAATATCTTCGGGCAGAGAAAGTTACATACGAACTCGTTGTATTGGTATATTTCAAAGCAGGATAACTCGTCATCTATCTGTATTGGTATATTTCAAAGCAAGATAACTCGTCAATCCCTCCTCGAAATTATCTGCCCTTATAAATTCTAAAAATTCCAACCCGAATTGCACGTTTTAATATTTTTAAAAATAAACAATCTTACATAAAAAATAAAATAAAACTTCAATCTCCTTCTTCTTAGCGTTGTCCCGCTGGTTTAGGATCCGCTTTATTGGTCAATGACCGCAATTTTGCACGGTTTTGTGCGTCATTTGGTTTTAGACCTACGATCTTTAGGTCACTATTTATCGTGTCCTGCCATCGCTGCGTCGATCTTCCTCTGGGTCGTTATCCTTCAATCTCAAAATGGAGGGCAGAGTAGACAACAGTACCAGGAGGTGATCGCAGTGCATGGGTATACTATCGTAGTCGTTTCTCTCTCATTTTGTCCACAATTGGAGCGACACCTATTTGTTCTTGAATTGTGTCGTTTCTGACATGGTCAATAAGGGAGATGCCCATTCCCAACGAAGCATTCTCATTTCCATGGCATGTAGATGACGTTCAGAAATCTTGTCAGATTGTCAGATGGTCCGATATATCTTGGATTTGAGGTGAAGTGGCATTTTCTTGTAGCAAAGTGCACCCGTGACCTCCTTCCACCGCATCGAGGTTGCATTTACTCTGCCTCTTACTTCATCACTGAAACTGCCATCACTCTGTAGACGAGACCCACGGTACCTAGAGGAGTTTGTCTTGACTAGATTTTCTCCACCGACTTGAATGGTACCGTCACTTAGATTCTCAAATAACTCCAGATATTCCGCTTTTTTCACGTTTAGACGTAGACCATACTGGGAGAGGCGGTTATTCCAGTCTTCAACTTGACGTTGGAGTCAACCGCATACAGAGGGGTCTAAGGGAAAAATAAAACTTCAATATCATCCATCCAATGGCGCTACAGCCCAAATCTGGCCTTGGCCTCCTCTATTTTCTTCCTCCAGCCATCCCTGTCCTCCGCCGCCCTTCTCCAGTTTGGTGTTCCGAGCATGGATCAAGAGCCCCCCCTGGATTTTGTCTGCCCATCTCGCCCCTGGTTTTCCAACCGGTCTTTTACCTTCCGGTTTTTGGTTGAAAATCCTCTTGACTAGTCTTGACTCTTCCATCCTTTGCAAATGCCCGGCCCATTTAAGTCTTTTTAATCTCATTGTTGTTGCTAGGTCTGCTTCTACGAAGAGCTGGTAGATCTCGTGGTTGTATCTTATTCTCCACTTTTCGTTTTCTTGGACCGGTCCATATATTCTGCGTAATATCTTTCTTTCGAATACGTTCACCATTGTTTCCGCTCTTTATGAGAGCTAGGACATCCAAAAAACCGATGCAATTTCAAAAACCGGTTTTCGGTTTTTCGTAAAGTAAAAAAACCGGTTAACCGGTTAAAACTCGGTTTTAAGTATAAAAATAAATAAATTGCTGCTGTAAACCAAATAAAATAAATATTTAATTATATGGCGAAATGTAGATATATATTTATTTATCAAAGAACGAAACTAGAGTAAAATGTAAGAATAGAGTACAAGTATTTATATTATATTTCTTTAGGATCAAGATTATGCGCACTCTAAATCTGTGAACCTTTATTTCACTACATATTTACTGCTCTTACAATTGTTACCGAATACATGCGTAAATCGTTGCCGCGTATGTTTTGTCTCGAAGCAATGTCTAAACTAGGAGACAGCGCTGGATTTGCCAGCAGGCTGAGTAGGCTGGAGCCTAGGGCGGCAGATTTTAGGGGCGGCAAATTTGGGGCCAACATTTCTTTGGTTGTACAGAAATTAAAAAGATAAATTCTAAAAATCTAAATTCAACTATCTAAGTTTCTATCTCTAAGATTCATTTTTATATACCTTAATGTAAATGTTATTAGGTCCACACAAACAATTCAACATGTAATATGTTTCACCACGTATTGTCAAATTATTTTTTTCTACAATTTGCCTAGTAGTGGTTGGTCCGAAGCAGGATCGACGGGGCCGGGCTGTTAGGGGCATACGCCGCGTAGTTGCATTGAGTCAGTGAGAGACAGATATAGAGCGGCGATACAAACGAAAAAGCCGCTGAAATGAAAAGCCGCCTCTTTTGATTGAGTCATGCAATGTTAAAAAGTTGCTAAAAACATCACGTGATTAATGGTCGACCCTTTACGCTGTATTTTAGTACAAATAAATCTACAATATTATACTTCAAAAATAACCATAGCAAAATAAAAATATTTTCCACTTGAAGAAAAAAATAAAATAAATAAAAACTGCTTTTCGGTTTTTCGAAAAAAAGACAGATTTTCTTTTAACAGAAAACCCAGTTAACCGGGTTCGGTTTTAACCGGTTTGGATGCCCTAGTGAGAGCGTCCAGGTCTCGCTTCCATAGCATAACACTGGGCGTATTATTGTTTTAAAAAGTTTCAGTTTTGATTTCCTGTGGACATTCCCTGATCTAATTATGGCCGATATGTGATTGGCATTATTGATTCTTCGTTGGATTTCCTTCATCTCGTCCCGTTTGCCGGATATGTTACAGCCTAGGTAAAGTCATTGACAATCTCAAAGTTTTGGTCGCCTATTGTCATGTTCTGGCCTCTCCTCCTTTTGCTTTGGGTCTGTATTAATACTTTGGTCTTATCTTCATTCACTTATAGGCCCATTTCTTCAGCCGCGCCTTCTAGTTGTATATAGGTTTCCGTCATTGATGTTAGGTTTCATTCAAGTATGTTTATGTCATCTGCATATCCTGCTAGTTGGGTGGATTTGTGTAGCAGCGACGCGTTGGTGTCTACCGTGGTTTTCCTTACTGTTTATTCTAATGCTAGACTAAAGAGCATTTGGGCGAGTCCATCTCCCTGCTTGAGGCCAAACAATATACTTGGTTTAAACAAACATTTGTTGGGCTTAAAAATACTATTTGCAGCTGTTGCTTAAAGGATTTTGGATAACTATATTTATCCACCTAAATATTTATAAACCATGTAAATTAAAAATGGTTTACGATCATAACAAGTACCATTTGTTGGATCTTAACATACGATATTTATTTCCTTAATTTATTAAAAAACATTGTGAAATAAAGATGGTTTTAAGACCAAAACGAAATACAATTGTTGGTTTTTAACAAGTGCACTAGCTATAAACCGCGGCTTTGCTCGCACGGATTTTTAAATCAGTCAAATAAATTCAGGTCAGCCCTGTTTAACAGATATTGATTATCTTCTGAGTAATATAAAGACTAATGTTAAGATAGACCCTAATGACAAGTTTAAGAAAAACCTAACGTAATGGGACGCGACACGATGTGAAGTGACTTGACGTATACTTAATGGTAAGGTATGTTACTAAAATTACGATCACCGTAACATGTTGTAAAACAACGTGCATTGACAGCGTGAAAAACTGATTTGAGAGCGTTGGTACTTCAAAGTGAATTCTGTTGTGAGGCTTTATCAATTCATCGAACAACAGTGGCACAACATGGGGAGCGCTGCCTGACGTGCCTGCCTGCGTACGTCGGCCCTTGTTCTCTGTTTCTCCGCTGTCGAGTACCTACGCACGAGTGGTACAACTCGGTTTCGGTTTCTGGTAAAAACGCAAGACATGTCGACGTGGTCTTAAACGAGACGTGCAGGATTATAACAGGCTTCCTGAGACCGACACCTGTAGAGAAGCTGTACCATATATTTGTAATTGCCCCAGCACGCGTCAGACGCAGAGTATCACCCGAAACAGAGCGGCAGAAGCAGATCGGGGATAGGCGGCACCCTCTATACGACCAACAACCAGAAAGGCGATGACTCAAATCAAGGAAGAGCTTTCACTAACATACGCAACAACTGCAAACATGCCAAAACAACGCCGCATAGAACTATGGAAATAACAACACCCAAAACTGCGGACCGAACCCAAAGAGAAGCTGCCACTGGGAAAACTTTTACCATACGCGACATGTAAATCACTGAACATACTACGGACAGGAGTGACGCGCTCAAAATCGAACATGATGAGATGGGGAATGCCTGTGAATGACATCCTGCGTGAATGCGGGGGGCTTCAGAGCGACAGCCAGCTTCTCAGATGACCCAAAATGGGAGAGGCATGCACGATAAACTAACCTAATTGGGGCAAATGACAGGGCGATAGACGAAAACTATTGGAAAGGAAGGGTCTGAATGTAATCATTGGTCAATTTAATTTTGGCCAGATATTAGTATCGAGGCGGTGGTGGCCCAGTAGTCAAGGTGTCAGACAACGGAGCCGCTAGATTGCCGCTAGCCGCTAGCCGCTAGATGCGAAGATTGAACATTATTTTTTGATTGATTAAACAGCAGTTTTCGCGTTACGTTAAGTTCCGATACGTCACGTCGCGTCGAACGTAATCAGCCGCATGTAAAACAATGTGTTTAAGTTTTACGTCACGTCGCGTCTCGTTACGTTAAATTAAGCGTACTCCCGCCATAAGTAAGTTGAAATAACAGACGGCTCCAAGAAAGACAGTGGAACTTCCGCTGGACTCTGCGGACTGTCTCGCAGGTGCAGCATACCTGCGCCACTGGAGAAGCACAGCATGGACTTCAAGCGGAAATTCTCGCAATCGAGACATGTGTCCGAGAAAATTTAAGAATGGATTACAAAAGTAGAAACATCTATATTTTCACAGTCGGGCTGCGATAAACACGCTAACATTTCATAGGATAACCTAAAACGTCTCGCACAACACAACAGCGTTACGATGGCATAGGTGCCTAGTCACATAGGTCTGGATGGAAACGAAAAGGCGGACGCACTTGCAAAAGATGGAGCTGGTGCAGTGCTCCGGATTGCAAGGGAGAAGTTCTACATCAACAAAACCATGGCCCGTAACGTAATAACAGAGTTCCACAATAGGCCCACACAAGTGGCAAGCGAATGTTAGGTCCCATATCTAGCACCATAACGGCTAAAATCTATGAGAAAACTATCTATAAGACAGAACTGTAGCAGGTCTCTTAACGGGTCACTGCGCACTAAGGGGACGCCTGCAGATGATGGGTATCTGGTCAGATGAACCATCCTGCAAACTGTGCAACGAAGAGGACAATACTGCTTCTCATATCATCTTCCACCACGAAGCAATCGGGAGCAGGAGCATAAAACATCACAGCTGAGGGACTCTCGCCGAAGCACAAGACACGTAGACTTTTGGACCTAATACCCGGTCTGGATTTATTTGCTTGAATGGAACAATGTGGGGGAATACAATTGGCCAATATTAATAATAATACGTATGGGCCACTAATGAACCACGTGAAGCGTCTACTTGATTTGAGATTTTCTAAGGCGCCACACTTCTTTCATCTTTTCACTGTGCGCTTTCTTCCTTTCTTCAGA
This sequence comes from Phosphuga atrata, assembly GCA_944588485.1. Lineage (NCBI taxonomy): Eukaryota > Metazoa > Arthropoda > Insecta > Coleoptera > Silphidae > Phosphuga > Phosphuga atrata. The sequence continues at coordinate 87,948,123 of OX155892.1, read as the reverse complement.
CCAGGTTGTTCCAGTCTTTAATTTCTTGACCTCTCGACTCACTTTCCATTCATATACTTTTTGTCTGAATATGAGTCTGTCTTGTATGTCTGGGACTATTATTCCATCGTCTTTCAAATCCTCTATAACTTCGGCGATCCACTTCATGTTCTTTATGCTTTCGGTGTATTCCAAGATTTTTTTTTGTCGGTCGGGTGTCCGGCATTCTCTTGATATGTCCTTAAAATTTAAGCCGACGTTCCCTCATGTCGTGCATGTTGGATATCTGTTTGGTCTGCTGCCTACTGCGCAACCGGTATCCTTCTTCACTCTTTTCGGGTCCTATAATTTTTCTGACAATTTTTCTATCTACTTTCTTCATGTTTTCTAGGTCACCTTTGCGATTCATGACCAATGTTTCAGATGCGTACAGGGTTTCTGGTTTGATGACAGTGTTATAGTGTCTCACTTTGGTGTTACGTGATAAGCACGACTTATTGTAGATGTCCCCAGTCTTCCAGAACGCTCTGGTCATCTTTTGTTTCCTCTGTTCGTAGGCTGACTTCCATTGGCCTGTATCATCTCTCCGAGGTACTTAAATGTGTGAACCCTCTTGATATTCCCATACTTTGTTGTAACCATTTCCGGTGCATCTTTCTGGTTTGACAAATATTCCGTTTTCTCGAAGGAAATCTGTAGCCCGACGTTTACAGCCATCTCTTTCAGAAGCTTCATCTGTTTCGCTACTGTCTCTGTGTTCTCGGTAAGTATAGCTAGATTATCAGCGAATGCTAGACAACCGATATCTATTCCCTTATTCTTTCTTCCTAACCTGATGGGTTTGTAAAGTCTGTGTGCCTTTAGTTCTTTTTCCCATTCGCTGACCACTTTGTCTAGAACTATGTTGAACAGCATAGGTGATAGAAAATCACCCTGTCTTACTCCCGTTCTAATTGCGAATGGATTTGACAGTGATTTGACATGAATTTTATTTTTGATTTAGTGTCTGTTAATGTCTGTTTGATGAGGTTCGTCGTCTTCTTGTCAAGTCCTCTCTCTTCTAGTTCTTGGATTAGTGATGTTCTGTCTATAGAGTCGTAAGCCTTCTTGAAATCTACGAAAGTGCACACGGTCTGTTTGTTTCTCGTCGCTTGATATCTTAGAACTGTTTTCAGATTGAGTATCTGTTCAGCACAAGACCTTCCCGGTCTGAAGCCAGCTTGATATTCTCCTATTGTGTGTTCTAGTTGGGACTGTACATCTCCCTTCTTATGAAGAGGGTGTATGACTGCACACTTCCAGTCGTCAGGCATTGTTTTGGATTCCCAAATGTCTTGTATGATCTTCGTAATTTCACTGGTTGTTTTCGGTCCGAATTCCTTTAGTAGCTCGGCTATGATTCCATCTTCTCCTGCAGCTCTGCTGTTTTTCATTTTCATGATTTGTCTCCTAATCTCTGATACATCTGGTGCTGCTGAATTATCGTTTCTTATAATCGGTTCCATCTTTGGGAATCGCTCTTTGGGTTCAGGACAATTCAGGAGTTCCTCAAAGTGTTTGGCTAGTATTTCGCAGTTCTCTTTGTTGTTTAGTGCCAGTTCTCCATTATCTTTTCTGTAACAGGAAAACAGGGAAACAAGGTTATGTGGTTGATACCCTGCAATTCTGCATTTGCACGTCTTGTAGAAGTCTCTTGTTTTGTGCTTTCGGAAGTCTTATCCTACCCCTGTTAATTGGTCCCTTAAGTAATCTCTTTTGACTTTTCTTTTGTCTCTTGTCGTTTGCTTCCTTGTCTCCAAGTACAATAATAATTTGGTTTCAGTTTTGTCGCTGTTCCAATTTTTATATGAGGTTTTTCGGTACCCTATTATCTTTTCGCATACGTCATTCCACCATGGGTTTCTTTGTTTTGGTTAAAGGAATTTTCTTGTTAAAATTGGCCAATATTATTAAATATATTAATAATCGAATTCTTTTCTACCTCTTTTAATAGGCTAGCTGACTAAATTAGAAAAATTGGTTAATGCTGTACCTTAAAACCTACTTGATAAAAAAAATATTTAATTTTTTTTTAATCTATCGTTTACATTAAGTACTTTACGTTTGAAAAAACGCTCAGTACTGTCTTGAATGACGTCACATGGTGCGAAAGGAATAAAAACAATGGTGTTTGTGGAAGGCAGTACTTACTATAATATTGTTTTCTTTAATAAATGAATATTGTTTTGTTTAATACATGAATTTCTCATACTACAAATACTGTGTAGGTCCCAATGTAAAAGCACAAGTATAAAAACGCCAAGCAAATTATTTATATACGTTCCAAACAATGAAAAAATACGAAAAAAGAGAAGGTGATTTAAACACGTTAAACAGTATCTCAAAAAGTTAGGTATTACGCTAATTATACCTCCCAAGTGTTGAAATAGGAGTGAAAATGTCTAAATATGAAGCGAAGCTAACAAAATAGATAGCCAGCTTAAGAATACATGTAGAGAGAGTTATACAACAATTTTGTTTGCTTAAACCACATGCATGTGTTAATTTAAAAATTTGTAAAAATACTGGACGACATATTCATCATAGCTTGCTGTTTGATTAATTTGGAAGATTCTTTAATGCACAAAATTAAGCACAAAAAAAACAAATTAAATTGTTAGATTGTTTTTAATTTGAAATATATTATTATACCATGAATATACATTATTTTTCCAAAAGTTTATTAACTTATTATTGATCATATTTTAAACATATTTAAGATTGAATGGCACACTTAATATTTCTACTTCTTTATTTTTAACATAATCTGGGTCAGCCACACAAAACAAACAAATTACAACAATAAACGGTTGTTATCTACAGAAGTGAAATAATTATATTCAAGTTAATAATATACATTTTATGCTTGTCTATACTTACATCAAGGATTTAACATTGCGGAATTCCAATGTTTCGTATTGCGTGCAAAACACAATGTTTGGCGCGATAAATTTGCCAAGCATAACGACAACGATTTTGGGCAAATTACTACCGTATGCTTTGTTAAATCCTGATTCCTTAGAGAACTGCACTTGTTTCTCAAGACGTAGTTAAGAATAATTGTATCAATTGGACAAGAAAACTGTTAAAACGAGAAATTTCTCACTCTGCTCTACGAAAATGTCAAAAACACCAATGGTGTTTTGTACGACGTGACATAACGTTTTCTGATTGGTGTTGACTGTCACGTGACAGAATGCCTACATTAGTCGATTTTGTTTTGTAAAAATATTAATTAACCTCATTTTTTTTTTTAATTAAATAATGTTGTTTTTGGTGATCTATAAACAATGATTAATTATTATATATTTTAATTAATTATTATATAATTATTAGAAGCTTTCATTCATTCGATTTATTCTTAATGAACACTACCCTATTGGTATTGGAAAATGGTAATACACTTATTTCTTCATTTTTAAAGAAGTATTCAAATACCAATTCTGACAACTCTAACATCTGCAGTTTATGAGAAAAAATTGAGAAAGAAGTATATAATTAGTTGCAGCTGACGAACGACAGACATTCAACTGACAAGTTTAAAAATGTTTGTCGACATTGCTTTCTACACAGTTTTATGGTGTATGTGTGTATGCACTTCTTACATAAATACACTTTACATAACTACTAATAAATAAGATTAAAAATTAGTTTTGGTTTAATATATTTTAACTGTTTTAAGGCTAGTTCTGTAATGATAATATACAGCATAATATTTTGATACTAATAACAACATACAATATAGTTTTATAGTTTCGTATCATTATAGTTTTATATGGTACTACTGGCACAGTATACAAGTTATTTCTATACTAAAAAACAATTTAATGTTTCTATACTCATTTTTCCAAACTTTCACACATCCTTCTTCGTTACACCACTCCATTTAAAACCATTACAACTTGACATTTAATGTTGCCATTAAAAATCTATCATAAAAATATATATCATAATATTTTTAAGACTTTATCAATGTCATGCATTAAATTGGACAATAACATGCTTTAAATTTAATGTAATAAAATGCGGGCTATGTCCATTAAATGCAACAACATGTTTAAAAACAAATCAAATGATTTTAATGAATGAATTATCTTCCTTGATTAATGTGTGCATCTGTTTGATATTTTCGGTGTTGTATTAATTTAATATAATATTAATTCCAGGCATGGAGATTCGCTCGCCGAGGTTTACGGGGTCAAGCTGGTTGGCATTCCCTGCATTACGAGGAGCGTACAAACACGTACAGGTGACGCTAGAGCTTAGACCCGAGTCGTATGATGGTATTTTCTTTTTGACTGGGGAAAGGGATGACATGGCTGGTGACTTCATGGCCTTGCTACTCCACCAAGGATTTGTGGAGTTTCGGTGAGTTTCAACTTATTAGCCTCCATCGTTCCGCTTTGAATACAAATTCAGCGAACTTCATCAACGTCTCAGCTTTGGAAAAAGTTGATTACGTGCGTAATTACCCGGGTAATTATTTTTCGTATGTAAATATTGTTTTAATATTACCACTGTTATTCTCGCGTAAACCTTAATTTATTGCTAATTTAACTAAGGAGCGATTTAGTAATTACTTAAATTTAGCAATTGTGGTTTATAATAAATTTAAGGTTTGATTCATGATTAATTTTATAAATATTTAATAAATCTTGAAAAACGCAGCGAGCACAAATTACTTTCTAACTATATAATTTATTGGTTAAAACAAACTTATTGCGTTAACTTAAGTAATTGACTGAATGATTTGGCAGCCCTCTAATGAAATAGATAAACTTGTGCTCAAACTTTTTTAGATTAACTTCGTTTAACTTAGAAACTATGTAGTTTCAGTGCTTTCTATGAAATTTACTAGTCTCGAGTTTAATTAATACTACGAGTTTTTTTTTCTATTTGTGCCTCCGTCAAAACTTGTTTGTACCATATTTTTGCATTTAATTTAAACTGTAATATTATATACAAAGGGTGTACAATTTCTTCGATAATAAAAACCACGAACAGGCAGCCCTCAATTAGAGTTCAATTAACGTGAAACTCGTTAAAGCGAAACAATTATCTTAATTATGTTTAACAGATCCCTTTTATAATTTTTGGCCTTATTATGTCTAAAAAACATTAGTTTACCTCAACTTACTTTTTTGTATGGGGGATGCTTGTGGGGCTGGTGGGTAATATAGTCCCATTGGTATTTTTTATTGGGATGTAAGTGTCCCCATGTGTTAGTAAGAATGTAAGTTTGGCTTTTTCAAAATTTTCTTCTAATTACAGTATCATATTTATGAATGGTAAGGCGTAAAGCACATCTTACACAGAGCAACGTTGCACATTATACAAAAGGTTTTGTTTCGCGTTTCTTTGTTTTTTCCTGGACATCTTCTTCTGGAGCTACTTTCAACTGGGAGCTAATCTCCAACATTGAGCATAAGTTTCATTGTTTTGGATGGACGTCCAGCAGATTTCTTGGTCCAGCGTTTCAGCAGTTTGATTGCACTTGCTTGTTTGCCCACACACATCAGCTGTTCTGCTAGAGGGGCAACAAATTGTTACAGTGGCTTTTTTCTTCTTCGTTGTTCGCTGACGCGTTGGCAACAGATGTCATAAACAATTTATAGAAAACCTTTTTCCATCATTTTTGCGATTTTCTATCAAAGTCCTAATAATCGAGGCAAGAGAGCTTTCGGATAACGTGCCCGATCACAAAGAAGTCTGGTTTGCTTTCCCAAATTATAATCCCAATTACAAATACAACGAGTTGAAAGAAGAATGCGATCGATTCGGCGAGATGTCAGCGCGGACTGTAATTTACAATGAGGAAGCCGTGAAGCTACAAGAGATGCTCGATGTTGCAAGGATTCGAAAAGACGAAGTCTGGAAAGCTCATTTGTTAAGTACTTTGACGAGAGGACCAGAAGCTGGTGATCTGGAAGTCGAGCGATTTGGAAGTCGAGATGAAATGTATGGAGAATGTGAAATTTGCTGAGAATATGATTCTTGAATAGAAAGAATTCTTGCATAAATTACAAACTGAACTTAGATTATCTATCGATAGAAAGAAGGAATTTTATAAGAAGATTGATGCCAAATACAAAGATGCAAAATAAATAAGAATGATATAAATGATGAAGAGTTCTGCAAGGACAATTTCCGTGTCGCCGTGCCCAATCTAGACGACGCAGAGCAAGAGGCAAATTTGGACTCTGCATTAAACGAGCCACTCCAAACTGTCGAAACGGACAAAGTTTTGCCGGAGGTCGAAGATTTGAATAGTTTTATTCTTATTATACTTTGTTAGGTTTAATGAACTAAGGAAGCTTATGAGGAATAATATGAGGAAACAATAGAATTCGAAGGGAGAAGAAGAACAAAAAATGGATCGAGTCTTGTAAATTGCTTGGAACACATTGTAAATCAAACTTAGTTTCATTATTAAACGATTTCTATTTATTGTTACTATGGTAATAACTTGCGTCACAAAACAAAAAAAAACGGCCAAGTGCGAGTTGTGACTCGTGCACCGAGGGTTCCGTGCAAACTTGTAAGTAAGGTATCTTTTTTTGTGGAGGACGTAGCAAGCACATTCAGTTAACTTGACAAGTGGCCCTCCTGAAATCATGACCATCGTAGTACCGCTGCAAGCATAACCTCAAGATGTCGCTGTCGTACGATGGAATTCTACCCTATATTTTATTACCATACATCCCCCATTCACTATGAGTTTTTAGGGGTTCTGGAACTTCACTATTTGTTTTTACTGCTCAATTTTGCCTGTATACCTATATACCCTGTATAAAGGTATACAGGGTATTTTTTTTAAATAACGCGAATATTTTAAAACTTATAAAAAAAAACTTTATTTTAGTATTACACTTATTCACTAACTTATATTAAGATCTAACTAATTATAGTTCTAATATAAACTAATATATTAACTATTTCTAGATCTATTTCGATACTCTTAACATTCAGTTGTTCAATTGACTGCTTTTGGGCAATTGACTACCAACAAATTTAGGACGTACGTGATTTAAGTATATGTAGATTATAAAGAAGGGTGGAGATAGCAAGATCAGCGTTTATGAAAATGAAAAAGTTTATTTGTAACAGAGACACTAATATAGAATTACGAATTAGAATACTACGCTGTTATGTGTTCTCTACCCTGCTATACGGAATTGAAGCCTGGACCCTAAAGAAACCTGAACTAAAACGGTTGGAAGCGTTCGAGATGTGGTGTTATCGCAGAATGTTTAGAATATCCTGGAAAGATAAAGTCACCAATAAACAGGTACTAGAAAAGGTAAAAAAGGAATGCGAAGTCGTGCTGACCATTAAGAAAAGGAAACTGGAGTATCTAGGCCATGTCATGAGAGGCCCCAAATATAGTCTTCTAAGACTTATTATGCAGGGAAAAATTAAAGGAACCAGGAGTATTGGTAGGCGTAGAGTATCCTGGCTGAAGAACCTGCGTGAGTGGTTCAGCTGTAGCAGCACGGAACTTTTCAGAGCAGCGGTGAACAGGATAAGAATAGTCATGATGGTGTCCAACCTCCGGTAGGAGAAGGACTGCAAGAAGAAGAAGATTATAAAGAAAAATTAGACGAAATATAATATATACAGGATGTTACGGGACTTGAGTATGTCGCATGTCGGTTATAAACAAGCAAAATTTAGACATAATATATACCCTGTATATATTATGTATATAGAGCGTACGTGATGAAATGCATAACAAATATAAACAAAGAAAATTCAGAATAAACAGCTTGGTGCCGACACATACTTTTAAGCCTTCGAACCCAACCGAGGAGGACCTAACTATATGCAACCCATATGCTTCTGGAGCCTGACAATACCACGCAACACATTAGTGTATTTTCATAAGTTTCTAATAGTAAATTCGCATTTTTCTTGTAATTAAACTACATATTTACGGTTTTCATTTTTCCCTTTACATGTGCTGTAAGACACCGCTTCTTGACAAATTTTATGATTCTAGGTCAACGGGACCCTACGGTACCCTATTGGTTTTGATTCCCTTGTGAAATCGCAAAATATGCGACATAAACGGTCATATCTTTTGATCGCGTTGACTAACAAGTTTGATTTTTTCACAGCTGGAAGAGACCGCAGAACCGAGTATGTGATACAAATTTCAACTTGTTACCTCTACGCGTTCCTGAGAAAAATGGTCTTGACAGACAGACAGACAGACAGAGAGACGGACGGACAAAGTGATCCTATAAGGGTTCCGTTTTCGGTACGGAACCCTAATTAGGATATTAACGTTTATTAGTCTTTTTAACCATTTTATGTTTATTTTTATTCAGGATTTGAAGATTATCCACTATTTGCGACAATTTACAATTTACATTTTTGAGCGCGATCTCGCTTAGTTTTTGGCAACCCATTAGTCGGCTAATTGGGAGGCCAGTATACTGTAATACGGTTTTGAATGTTTGTGAGAGTAAAAGAGGATTTTGCTTATAAAATGTTACGTCCGATTCCCGAACTTTAGTGACTGAAAACAAATAAATTACACTTCAGGAATCTAAAGAAAAAATTAAATTAAATGATTAAATATCCAATATGAATTATTCAATGTGAAAGTTTTATACGCAATGTTGTGTCGGAGGTCTCAAAAGGCTTGCGTTCCTAATATATACGATAAAAATATGTTTTGGTGAGAATTCGTATTGCATGCAAATTTCCAGTAATTCACTCGGTATATATAGCGTATATATAACTTACTCCACTAGATATAGCGTACTAACTCCTTCAGCCGTGTATGATGGGATAATTTTACCCACGCAAAATGCATATATTTTTAGTTATCTACATATTATTAATTTTCATTTCGTAGCTGTTTATGTTTTTATAATTTTATAACTTTATTTTTATACATAATAACGTATTGAGAATAATATTCCCAAAAATATTGTTTATTTATTTAATTATTTAATTACCTTTTGAGATATAACAATATCTATAGGTTGGTATAAGTTGAGGTCCGATGCTACTAGAGAAAAAACAATAAATTGATCGCTTGCAAAGTGTGAAATGACCCAAAATATAAGCTATTACAAAATACAATATAGGTTAAGTTACAATAAATACTTCAAATTTACATTTAAAAAAATAATTTATATTATAGAAGGGAGTTTGTAGTAAATTTTGTACGTAAGAAATTCTTTCACTTTTAATTTGAATTTCTTATATGATGTTTCATCGCACAGGCTATTAGGTAGGTTGCTATATAGCTTCACTCCTTGATTTCCAATCCTTCGCTGCACATTGTTAGATTTGTTTTTGAAGGGTATAAAATATCTTTCCCTCTCTTATTATAATTCTGTGGCTTGGAGCTAAAAAGGCCAAAGTTGTATGTTTCAACTTTGGCTCAAACATAGATAATTTTGCATAGAATCTGATAATGTACTGCATGTTTTAAAAAAAAATATTTGACTTTGAAAAAAAATGACTTTGGCCTTTGTTGCATACATTCACGATTAAAAAAAAATTTTTTTTTTAGGTGACATTGACCGATATAACAACAATAAAAAAGAGAATATAGTTATTTGTTACGAAGTTTATTATATTTTTACAAAGTTTAGTGTTAACAAAGGTGAAATAAACTAAATACATTACAAAACTAAGATATTCTACATCTAGATATGAAAAACTTTATGATAGTAAATCTATTTTCTCTTCAGAAGCTTCACCCCAGTAATCCACTATGTTATCATTTGCTGACATTTGTTCAATAAAGTGATTGTAGTACATGCGATTAGTTTTGCTGATATTTGGCAAAAGTGCCTTTAAGTCATTTAATTTATCCGTACTTATGGGAAGTGGTTTATTATTAAGTGGTTGAAGCTTGAGAAGACCACCCGTGTTTTGACCATGTCGTGTTTTCTTCTGATTTCTGGATATATCGAAAATTTTAAACTCGTCCTCAAAGGAATGTTTGTACAAAATGTTCAGAGAATCTGTTGAATACTGCATCCATTTTATTTTGAGCCACTGAATTGGTTCCTTTAAGATGTTTATTTTTCGATGTACATAGTGAGTGTTTAAACATGATTTGAAGTTTAAAAAGTCGTTTTGTTCCAATTCTATAACCTTTATAGGGGGTTTTCTTGGCACCAAACGTCTTGGCCCAATCTCGGGGCAACTCAATATCAGCTGTAGTACGTTTTTTGGTTTTTCTATAGCCGCAAGGATAGTGTCTGCCTCCATATGAGTATGTCCAGCCTCAAGAAACTTATGGTTAATAGTTAAATGTTTACCTTTAGCTTTCAATTCAGAAACAGTTTGCAGTAACATTGTAGAAAAATAAATATTGCGGTTTTGGCCTCCGCTGGAGTCGCTGTACATAGTTACCGTGTGTATATTATTATTTTCTGCAAGATTATAAAGGTTATGGTAAATGCAAGAACCGATTTCCTGCCCTCCACGATCAGCCATTGTCTCATTCCATAGGTAACACACAGAAGAGGATTCTTTTCCTATGGTTTGGTAAATGGTAAGGTTAAATGTCCACAATAGACGTTTGTAGAAACTCAATTCACTTCTGAGATATGGAGTAGGCAAACATTTTTAGGTGTGTAGGTGTCTGGTTTTATTTTCTTCGATTAATCTGCGGCCTATCTCGTTTTCACAACATTTTAACTGCATAAGAAAGTTGTCGCATTTTGCGCATGTATCATTTTTTGGTTTATGAAATGATAAGTTGAATTCCTCAACAAACATTTTTCTGTATAGGGAGGCATTCCGCGGTTGAATATTTCCTTCTTTACAATAATCCAAATACAGTCGGTACATTTGAGCAATCGCTAGATCGGATGACAAGTACTTTTTCTGAGTGGGGGATCGTAAATAGTGACTCTGATAAGCGGGAAATAGTTTTATGTGTTCTCTTATTAGGAGTTTATTCTTTTCTGGGATTTTCGGTTGGTTTCCATGTTTTCCACGTTTATCCTCAGAACATATTTTGCTATTGCTTGGCCGTTTCTTTTCAACAATCACTCTCGCTTTTTTTAAAGTGACGTCAAATGTATTTATAAACATAATTTGACACACTTCCATTCTTTTGCCGTTGATGTTTGTCAAAAAATATTTTCTAGAAAAGTTTCGTCTACTCTTCTTGCCGTCATTATGTCTTCATCGCTGAACATGCTTCCTCTTCTTCTATGGAATTTGCCACAAACTGGTTTTGTCCAGAGCTAGACAATTTACAAAAATTTGTAAAGAGAATTTGTCGCTCGTCAGGGGTGAATTTCTGGAAACACTTCTTTTTGCATGAGCACGCTGCTTTCATTTCTTTGGCAGGTAAAGTTTTCTTTCCCGACACTGACGAATATTCTCTGCCTTGAGTTTTCAACAGTTTTCTTATATTTCGAGTACAATTAGAAGAATTCCTCTTTCGTTTCCTAGTAGCGTCATCTTTGTTTCCTTTTTTTCATCCCCTGTGTGATTTATTTATTTGATTTTGAAGGATCTCTTCCAATTCCTTCGTTTCTGGAACTGGTATTGTCCTGGACCGTGTGCTTAAATTGTCATCATCACTGATTGACGCTGATTCTACAAGATACCAATACAAACCAATACAATGTACATGTCATGTGGACAGCCCGGACTTTTATGAAAATGCATATTTTCAACTATTCGGTATTTATTGTGCATATAAGCCGGGCTCTAGTTATTACAACGAATCAACATTACCTCAAATCGGCAATATTAAATGAATAGTTCTATATAAAAATATAATGCAGTACTGAATCACTTACTATTGTCAGCACCACACATATGTAAAATCTGCCTTGTCCTTGAATTATAAGTATTCATTTTTTTTGTTTCACAAACACTTTAAAACTGGAATTGCGATGCAGCTGCAACCATGTAACGTTTATGATGGCTACTGCTGCTATGAAGGTTAAAGTTAAAAAGGCCAATGTTGACATTGACCCATTTATGTTAAATAAAATAATATTAATAGTTACCACTAAAAGGGTCAAAGTAGACACTGGCCCTTTTTGCATAAACTGATGTTGATGACTTCATAGCGACATTGGCCAAAATAAATTTATAGATCTGCTATTGGTTGAGATTTGACATTGACTGTTTTACCATCTTAAAGACGTAAGAAAAGAAGTCTACTTATTGCTTAAATCAAAACGGCAAAATATTGACATTGGTCTTTTAGCTCAAAGCCACAGAATTATGGTTGTCCTTATTTTTCCGGAAATTTTGTTTAATCTTGTGTATATAGGCAGTCGTTTCTAGAACATACAAACTAACTACTGTTAAGATTCTTAGGTTCCGGACGTGTTTTTTGCAGGAATCCGTAATTTTTAAACCTAATAGTTTCCTGATAATTCTCTTTTGTGCTACCAGTATTATTTCTATTTTGCGAAGAAGCACCCCATAAAATTATTCCATATGTTAATATGCTTTGTACTTCAGCAAAATAACAATTGCGAAAATATTTCTTGTATAACAGTTTATTTATATGTTTGATTAAAAATGCCTTCTTGTGCAGTACAGAGTTGATGATTTGTATATGGCTTCATGGCTTCCATCTTAGATGTTCCTCTAGAACGCCTAGGAATTTTATATCTTTAGCCCTTTTTAATTTTTGATTTTTAATAACAATGTTAATATTTCCGTCGTATACACTTCTTGTCGACTGAAAAATTATATATTCCGTTTTGTTCTTATTAAAATGGAGTTGATTTGCTGAGAACCATGTATTAATTGAATCTAAGAGTTGCTTGCTTCATCTACATTGTTGCTTTTGTCTTTCCCAATCACAATGAAGCTTGTGTCATCCGCATAATTATGTGCAATATTGTTCTCTTATGTACTTAATTAAGTCTGCCGTGTATAGTAAAAATAATGTTGGTGCCAATACGCTTCCTTGTGGTATCCCTATATGTGTACATATTGTCTGTAATTGTCCAGTTCTATTTTCAATATTTATCGATACATACTGTTTCGGGTTTTCCAGGTAGGATTTTATCCAACGGCTCGCTTTTCCTCTTATCACATATATGTTTAGTTTGTCTAATAGAATACTATGAGAAACACAGTTAGAAGCTTTTGTTCTTCAACTTCCTGTAATATTTTACTGTGAAATTCTATCAAAGCTATTGAGGTGGATTTGCCTTTGCAAAGACCATGTTGTTGAGTAGGAATCAGATTATATCTTTCGATATAAGGAGTTATTCTGGTTTACATGCAGTATTCTAGAATTTTCGCTAATACCGATTTGAGGGAAATTGGTCTGTAGTTTTGAGTATCCGTGGCTGCTCCTTTTTTGTGCACTAGTATAATTTTTGATATTTTTAGCACTTCTGGAAATTTCTCCTCAGCTAGACTAGCATTTATTATGAGTAATTGGTGCTATGAGGTCATACCTGAATTCTTTTACGATGTTGCACGGGAATCCATCTGGTCCACTTGTTGTTTTCTTTTTTTAATGGCGCGATAATAGTCAGAACTTCATTTTCTGTAAAATCCTGTATGTATATTGTTCCTTGATTGAACTCTATATGATTGTTCGAAATAGTTGTCGGATTAATATTTCTTGCAATTGTTTTTGTAGCTTGTTCAAAATAGTTATTAAATATATCTGCGATTTCCTTAGGTTTAGTGATTAAGGTATTATTTTCCATTATTTTTGTGAGTCTGGATATTTTTAATTTATTTATTTGTTCATTGACTTGTTTTTGCCATTATCTTACTGTTGAAAAATTTTTGTTTCGTTAATGTAATTAATTTGTGATGTTCGCTTTTTGTTTTAAATATTGGTTCCTTAAAGCTGGATACTTTTTTTGTAGCAAAAACATGTCTTTTAGTTTAGCTGCTGAGATTTTTACTTCTCCTGTAACCCATATTTTCCTGTCTACATAGATTTTAATCATAGGAAAATTTGAGAGGAAATGATATTGAACTACTTTGATGAAGTCAACAACCTTGTTGTTACTGTTTGTGTTATTATATATGTCAGCCCATGTTTCATCACGTAGCTGGTTAGAAAAACGAACTTTGTTGGCTATTAAGAAGTTTCTTATGAATTCATAGTGGTTTTTAGTTTTTTTTTCTTTGTTATGCAACTCAATCTTAACATACAGTGATCCGACATAGGGGAATCTTCTACCGAAGTCATTATTTGCAGTCCCAAAGTGTCAAATATATTATCTATTTGTGTTTTGGTCGTGGATGTTATCCTTGTATATTGTGTTCATCTATTCCGTAGGCTTCCAGAAGGTTGGTAATGCTATCTTTTTCTTTTATGTTCAATTCGAAATTTATATTGAAGTCACCAACTAAAATTATTTGTTTATCATTTCATGCCACTTTATGTAGGATACTGTCTAGTGTTGTTCTGAAAATTCTGTCTGTTATGTTCTAATCATAGGCGTTAAACATCTTGTGTTATTTCCTCAAAATAAAAGAAGTTTCAAGCAATCGGAACTCAATTTTTATTCAAATCGAGGTTCATCTAACGAAAACTTAATTCAAGTTATATAAGGTACGTTTATGCTGTCCGTCTGAACCTATAAAGTGTTTAATTCGCTTTGAAATTTTAAACTAAAACTTGTAATGAAATCAGTTTACGTTTTACATTTTAATAATTATAAAATAAAACTTTAATTGAAAGGAAATTAAAATCTAACGGGCAAATATTTGCTATTTGCTTCGGATAGATTCTCAAAATATTGTTGATTGTAGAGCGAATTGTGTGGTTGGTTTGAATATACGAGAATTTATTAACAAACATATTGGAATCCTACTACAATATTAAATCACCTCGGTAAACCACCATAACCAATGTTCAATAGATTTGGAATGATTTTCTGGTCATGTTCACCGAATCTCACTATACAATAGATTTCCAGTGACATCAATCACTTTTATTAGCGGAGTCGTAGGAAAGCCCTTTAATGTTAAGTGCTCGCCACCACGCGCTATATCTTCTCTTAACAAAAAAAGGGGGAAAGAAAACAATGGAACTCTTACCGACAGGCAAGGGTGTTTAGAAAGTACGCAGTGCGAAAGAACTTAAAATCGGATGAAAGATGTTTTTAACTTTGAAATGAATTCAAATAGCTTCTATTATTTCGATTTGAATAAAAAGAACTTGTAAGGATTTAATCTGACGTGGCAAGATTGTTGATGATACAATGCAAATTATTTAGAATGTTTTATCTAATCTTATATATTCTATATATAGTATTCTTATATATTCTTATATATAATACATTCTGCACATTTTAACAAAACATATCGTGGACTTTCTGCAAAAACTGGCCATATCAAAAATTAAGGTTCTATAAAAACAGCTTTTTTCTGCAAACACAGTTTTAGTGACAAATTATATAAGACATAACAATGTCTAATGAACGTATTGAAATGTGTGTTTTTTTTACTTTTCCGAAAAATGTGACATGCATACTTTTTATTGTATAACGCCGAGCATCTGCCCAGCTTTCTTTTTCCTATCAACTGAAAGTGACCTATACCAAGGCTGATACTCTGAGTGACCTGATCACTGACTTGTAAGTAACCTGATCAAGGTTGAATAATGTTGCTGGATCACAGCTTGAAGAGTTTTTTGGTATAGGTAAAAGACTTTTATGGAATATTTTCTGGAATATCAGCTGGTCTGCCTCTACCATAAACTCTAACATCATTGTACTCTGCTTAAATAGTATTGTACTTGAAGAGGATTCATCCAGATTTGTTTTTTCATAACGCATTAATTTCATTTTGAGTCATAATAAAGGGTGCGGCAGCCAAACCTGCATTTTGTAAATAACTGTAAGAAAGAAACGGTTACATTTCTTAAAATTTCATTGATGTCATATTAATCTACATTGAAAAGCATTTAAGTAACATTAATCATTTGTTAAAACTAACATTCCGTCCATCGCTCCGTTCCGGGATATCACCCAATGCACCACATCATCCAAAGATCCGGGATCGATCGATGCATCGGGTGATATCTCGGAACGGAACGATTCCTTGGCCGGCCCGTTCACCGGCAGTGTATACCGGAATGAAGACACCACAAAACCAATCAGACACCCAATTTTCTTCGTAGGAATCGAAGTGCTGCTCAGCCAGTGAGTGTCCCATCGATGGAAACAAATGGTAGTCGGAAGGAGCCAAGTCTGTTGAACACGGCGGGTGGGGTAGCAGCTCCTAGCCAAGTGCTTTGATTTTATCCTGAACCGGTTTTGATTTGTGTGCAGGCGCATTGTCGTGTAACAAAATCACTTTGCCGTGTCTTCTGGCCCATTCTGGTCGTTATTCGATCAATGCCTGGTTCAAATTGATCATTTGTTGTCTGTAGCGATTAGTATTAACAGTTTCACCAGGTTTTAGAAACTTATGATACACCACACCTTCCTGATCCCACCAAATACAGAGCATTGCCTTCTTGCCGAATCGATCTGGTTTTGCAGTCGATCTTGATGGTTGTCCTAGTTTAACCCAGGGTTTTTTTCCGTTTAGAATTCTTAAAATAAATCCATTTTTCATCGCCATAACAATCGATCGAGACTGTTTTTCTTTCGTGTCTTTGAAGCAAAATTGCAAAAGTGTTTTTTCGGTGTTTCATCTGTCTTTCGTTCAATTCATGTGGCATCCATTTTCCACACTGTTGGATCTTTCCCATAGCCTATTTGCTGTACAACACTTAACATTACTGCCATTTGCTTTTGACTCAAAGTATCATCTTCATCCAATATTGCTTGCGTCTTATTCTTGCGTCAAACTTTTTTTGTGGTCTTCCACGTTCTTCATTTCTCACATCAAAATCATTAACTCTGAACCGTTGAAACCATCTTTTGAATGTTGCTTCTGATAGAGCATGATTACCATATGCCAATTTTCTGTTCCATTGCATCACAAAATGCGTTATTTGGAGGTGCCGCTTCATAAATAGTGAAGTTATAGGACCACAATTTAAACGAATAATAGATTTGGGATACATCAGAACAAAGTATTTGAAGTATGCTTTGTAGATCAAACGAAGCACTCAGAAAACCTTCGTCTTCCGTTGCTTGAAGTTTGTCGGAATTCTTTGCAGCATTTGTTCATTTCTTCGTTCGTATTCTTTTTCAGAAATAGTTTTACTTTTTAATTGGGCGCAGATTATGCATTCATATTTTTTGGTTTGAAAATGCTAGGTTGTTATTCTTACAGAAAGTTCTCCTATCGGTTATTTGTGAAACATGAGTTCATACATGTTGCTTCTAGACAACTTGGAGCCCAATTGCAGTCTCTTACTACTTTTTCCTTACTCTTAAATTTTTGGCATGATCACATGATTTTCTTCATTTGCGACACATAAGGGCACCAAGAGCTTTCCTCTGCTGCAAATTTTGGCAGTCTCTCTCTCCCTCTCTCGTCAATGGCGCTACAGCCCTGGTTGCTCGCTGGTCACCCTCAAGTTCTCCCTCCACTCTTCCTTATTCATCACTTCTCTTCTCCACTATCTAGTGTTTACCAGATTTCCGGCATCATAAACCACTAAAACCCCTCCTCTTCACTACACTCCACCTGGAACTGCGTGAGCATTACATCAGGTGGGTGGTGGTGTTTGTTCTAATTGTTTCCTTTTCCTTCTTCTTGTTGTCCTTTCCTCGTATCGATTTCGTCTTTCGTCTTTAGTCGTATTGGTTATGTAGTCGTGTGCTTATCTATTTTTCCGTCTTTTCGTCACATATCTAGTCGTCCATGTTACCTTCCTTGTGTGTTGTGAGATACTATGGTCGCCTTCCATTCCCTCTCCTTTTGTTCTTTTCCCATCATGATTTTGGTTGTGTAAGCTTGTACTGCATGCCAGTTATGCTCACTTTCTAGGCCCCCAGGTATCTAAAATCGCTCACCTGTTCTATGCTGTCCTGTGTGGCGATAGGGATTGCTCTTGTTCTTTTTTTGTATCTTGTCTTAGTTTTGTTTACCTGTAGTCCTATTGATATGGCAGTTTCTTTTAATAGGTGATAAGTTTATTCTGCATTATATTAGTATCGTCTGCATTAGCGACTAGTTGCGTGGATTTATTTGTAAACAAGTTTGCTGTTCCCACTCCCGCTTTCTTAATTACATATTCGATTAGGTTTGATTGATTAGGTTGAAATGGGTCGGTGCCAGTCCGTCTCCCTGTTTTAGCCTCTGTTGGTATTAAACGGTTCCGTTAGTTCGCCTTGTACTTGGACCTGTGATGTGCAGTCCCTCATCATGATTTGTATCATTCGTGTCAGTTTCCCTGGTATGCCTAAGTCCCTCTGGACAACATAAAGTTTTTCTCGATTTATCGAGTCATAGGCCTGTTTAAAGTCTACGTAAATATTGTATATATCCGTGTCGTGCTCTAAGGCTTCGGTAGTAACAGTTGATCTATTGTGGATTTTTTGTAGCGAAACGCGGCTTGGTACTCCCAAATTATGTTTATTGTGATGGGTTCCAACCTGTTATTTATGATACTCGTAAAGATTTTGAATACGTTGCTTAGTAAGGATATTCCACGGTGGTGAGCACAAGTTAACTTATCTTCTTCCTTATACACTGGGCATATTATACTTTTCTACCATTCTAGGGGTATGTATTCTTCGCTCGATATTTTGGTGATTAGTGTATGGATTTGGGTGGGTAGATATTCCCCGTCGTGTTTAATAACTTCCGCGTGTATGTTATCGATGCTAGGGGTCTTTTAGGCGTTCCAGGCGTTTTTTAGTCGCTCAATGGCTCTCTTGCCTTATGTAATCATTGGGTTTAATGTAAGTTCGTTTTCTTCTTCGTTTTATGCAGATAATCGTTCTCTGGTAGTTTGTGTTTTTTGTTCGGAGAGCTCGTGATCCGCTGTGCTTAGTAGGTCTTCGAAGTGTATCTTCCAGGTTTCTTATATTTGGTTCCAGTCACTGATAATTTGCACTGTTGGTCTCGGCATAGAGTGTTGTGTGATTTGTATCCCTCTCTAATTTGTTTTAGGTATTTATACCCGCTTCTTATACCTCCGGTTTGGAAGTCTGTCACCATCTTTAGCGCTTGTTCGTTCTTTTAGTTCGTACTTTCTTTTCTTATGTCTACATACTCGGTCTGACTCTCGCCTAGTTTGTTTGAACGCTTTCTTTCTCTCTCCTGTTTCCACCTGCAGCATTTTCTGCACATTCTGGCAATGGGTTTTTTAATTTTGTATTTAAAAAGTGTCGACTTTTTGACTGCACTAGTTGACTAACAACACAAGAATGACTGACAAATAGCCAACTCACTTGATCATTTTTACGTGCAGTAAAATTTGCTTTATTAATTTGGTCAGTAAGGGCAGGGCTGCTTGAACACCTATGGGATAACAATACCGCTTGGTCTCTTTTTCTGTTACTGTAAAACACTTCTGCTATTGACTATATTATAACTTTAACATTCATTTTTATCACTTTGGTCATTTTCGGCCACTGAATGGATTTTAGAAACTCAAGGACTCTTGCACACATTAGCCACGAAATGTAACGAGTATGCAGAGAAGCCATAGATAAACAAATTGCCTGAACACGAGAATTTATTCTTTGCGA
The DNA here is from genome assembly GCA_944588485.1 of Phosphuga atrata. Classification (NCBI taxonomy): domain Eukaryota; kingdom Metazoa; phylum Arthropoda; class Insecta; order Coleoptera; family Silphidae; genus Phosphuga; species Phosphuga atrata. The sequence continues at coordinate 87,928,525 of OX155892.1, read as the reverse complement.
CTCCCCCAGCATAGCGAACGGTTATGTCCACCCTCAAAATGCAATCCTGGACACCTCACCCAGCCAACCAAACATCCCAGATACTTATAGGACCAAAAAGACCAACAAACAAGCGAACCAAAGCACCGCAAAAAACGCGCATGGCCCGCAGACCCGACACACCACCGAGCACTCAGTATACTTGTAAAGCTTAATCCGTACGGACGGTATCTATTTAGAATGGCGAATGTTAGTTCGCCAAAACGTCAAGAATTTGTAAACCAACCTTCAACATCAACGCAGAATCCCCGAGAAAACAAATCAACACGCACACATATTTACTTCATCTCTTCGTCGTATGTGCTGTTCGTATTCTTTTTCAGAAATGGTTTTATTTTTGAATTGGGCGCAGATTTTACATTGATTTTTTTTTGTTGTAATTGTTACAGATTGTTCGCCTATAGGTTATTTGTGAAACATTATTTTCGCCCCTTTCCGTTCATTATTCTACGAGGAGCTCATACATTTTGCTTATAGACTACTTGGAGTCCAAATAGAGTGTCTTACCACTTTTTTTTAATCCCGACACAAAAATAAGAGTGGTATAAGATTGACGTGTCTGTTTGGCCGTCTGTCCGTATATGTGGCTGTTTATGGAATCGTAGCTCCTAAACGAATGGACCGATTTTGATGCGGTTTTTCTTTTAAAGCTGACGTGATCGAAGAAGTTCTTAGCTACAATTTATGATAAAATAAAATTAAAATTTTCATTTTAATATTTTAATTTTTAATTTTTTTAAGTAACCCTCGATACAAAAAAAAATCTAAAAAGTAAAAAAATAAAATAAAGGCTCTCTTGCCCTTTTAACTTCATTAAAAGTAACTAATTAATATTTTAATGATGAGCGTCACCGCGTCGGGGGACTGCTAAGGAAATCAAATAATAAAACCAGAATACAAAGAAATAAAAAGAAGATTTATAATAATAAAGTAAGGATTAAGTAATTATAATGAAAAAGTAAGCATTACGTGATTAAATAAAGTAGGACTACTCTGTGTAAGCAACGAACGTAAGTAACAAAACAACAATATCCAATCGTATAGTTTTCAGTCTTGATTAACGTCTGCTCTCACGTGTCTGCCTATTCTCTTTGACGCCACCGTGCCGCATACCACATCGATACTCAGCAGGAACTTAGTAGACTTTGTAAGATAGTTTGATACATCTAAATTCATACGTATAATTTGAAACTAGTAGGTATTTTCTATTCGTTCTTCACCTAGCGGTCCCCAATTCAGAATCCAATAACCCTTCTATTCTTGTTAGTAACGCTTTCGATAAAATCTTGTAAGGAACTGAAACAAGAGTCATCTTGTCACCCTTCTTATGAAGGGGATGAATCAGAGCCATTTGCCAGTCCGCAGGGATCGTCTCAGTTATCCATATGTTCTCAAGTAACCGAGTGATCCGCGTTGTAGGAGTTCAGCGACGATAACATTTGCACCAACAGCTTTGTTTGCTTGAAGTCCTTGAATAATCCAGAAAATTTCGTCTTCGTCAGGAGGCAATGAATTGGGAGATGATACTTCTGATGGTTCCATTTTCAGGTTTTCTTGCGGACCATCGTGCTGAGTTTCCTGAATGGTCATGACCTTGATATCACGTCAATGTTTTCGTTATCTCTCTGAGTTTTCCCACTTTAAGAAGTGATTGCACATTTAGAGTTCCAAACCAGTAACGGCGTTTTGTCTTGAGTTTATGATTTCCAGGGGACTCCGACTTATAATAATTATAGTTATCCTAATGTATATATATATATAGATATATATTTATATATATATATATATATATATATATATATATATATATATATGAGATGAAGGAGTATAGAGACATCCTATATATATATATATATATATATATATATATATATATATATATATATATATATATATATATATATATATATATATATAGGATAATAATACTTCATATATTGTTAAGCTTGAAATACATTACGTACAATTTAAAAAAAGTGTAATAAGTCTATATAAGAGAAAGGCCCATAAAACTTAATAAAGACGCTATAAATTATTCCTCAGCCAACGTTGTTTTTTGTAATCTTTATCTTTATGAACTTCAGACCACGATGTAGAGCTTTTTCATGCCGATGTCAAATGTACAACTTTTTGCAAGAATCTTTCTTCTGTCGGCTTGTTCATAATTTTCTGCTCTACGAAATATTACAATTCAAGTCTTGTGACATTTTCTTTAATACATAAAAAACATTACATCAAATATTTATTCAAACCATTTTCTTAGTGAAATTTAACACTTAACTACATCTTTTAACAACATCTAACATCGATATTACAAAAAAATAATAATAACTGAAACTATTTGTCCTAATTAAAGAGAATTAAACAGAATCTTAACCGAATCTAAATTTTTAGAATTTATCGACAAAATCGGCAAAAACAAAAGTTTTGTTTTGTTTAATATACATACTTAAATTTTCGTTATAAACCTAAATTTATCTATCGAATCGTTTTATTTAGAAAAATTTAGTTTTAATCAACCGTTAAATCAGTTTTCTATTTTTATTCCTTTGCTCTCTTTATTATTCAAAACATCCAATTATTTGTAAGGGAAGCCGAATCAGGTTTGGAAATCTTTGGTAAACTTTTCAGACGCATAACTATCTTGTAAGAAACTCCTTCATCTTACAATTCCTTTCCCCAAATCCACGAGAACTGATAACATAATGTGCCAAAAACCAAGTTTATAACTCCCATAAATCGTACAAACCATATATCATGGATTTAATCCCAACCGCCACAAAACTTATTCCAATATTATTAAAAGATTTAATAAAGAAGTTATTAACTTTGCTTTGATAACATCATACATATGTTATCAAACTTTTGAATTCTATCTATAAATTAACTAAAATTAATCTTAATTAAAAAAAAATTAAACAACGATTCCAAATATCATTCTTTATCTATTATAGATGATTCAATTTTTATTATAGCTTTATGAAAGCTGAATAAAAATTTTCTTTTAATTCTTAACATTTATTTTTTAAATTGAATTGTTATATACATTGAATTGAAAAATCCACTATGTCTTTGCCACACTTATCTTATAAGTGTGGTAAAAACAGTGAATTTTTCAATTCAATGTAAGTATGAATTATCACGTAGTAACTGTCGCAACCATCCTATTCATAGAATTGTTATGTATTTTTTTATTCTATATATTAGTTTTCGGCCACTAATAGTTGTACCATTAAATTAAGTTGTCCATTAAAATATTTATAAAACAAATAGATGACGGTGAAGCTACGAATAGAATGAAGGCGCAAGCTTCAAGCCCAGGTAAGGTTGATGCCTTTTGAACAAATATAATTAATAAGAGCTCTGACTAATGAGAAATAAAAGGTAACTAAATCAAATGTTGAATAAATATGCAATTGGAACTTTTGGCTCCTCTTACACCAATCTTTATTTGTCGTGGTATTGATCTAAATAAAGTGTTTTCAAACCAAATATCTAGAAATATTCCTTCGAGGCAATCTTCTTGTATTCGAATCTGTAGCTTTTGTATTTTCCTTGAAACCCTTTATTATACACGTATAAAAACCGGTTCGTAGTATTGTGTACCTACCAGTTCTTACAGTAGTCCTGGATTATATTACAAAAAAGAACTTAGCAAGAAAAGGGACTAAAGCTTCGAAATATATCATACTCGTATAATATGTCAGCTGTTCAGAACTTCTGTATGAAAATTATATTTATGGGCACTTTTATGCCAGCTCAATATTAGCAATCTACCAGATTTTTTTCTCCCCAAAGCCACTTTATTATCCATCAAAATTTGAACTGCACTTATTTTAAAATAATGGATCTAATAAAATGATCTCGAACGAAAAACATCTCATAAGTTGTCACTCGCTTCTGGCCCATCCGCTTCAAATATGACTAGTATTTTCTCGGAGCGGTGGTTTTTGCAATATTAAGTAGACGTGGCACGAGCGCTTGCCTTTCACAATCTTTCAATAATGCAATAAACTAAACGGCTATTTTATTTACTGACAATGAGATAACCGAAGCGTTATTCATTCACAAATTTGCAAACAGTGACTAATTTAATAGCCGTCTTATCAATTAGAATTAACAATAGCTCTGACTACTGAGAAAATAACAGGTAACTAAATAAAATGTTCAATAAATAATAGCATTTTACCGAAAATAATTTTAGCAATTGATCATCATTGTTTATAACATGAAATATTTATGGGTTATTTTTAACATCATGGATCTTAATCATAGCAAGTCTTAACTCTAACAGACACACAAAGTTATAAATACACAATAAATATGTACATATTTTTTATAGAAAATCCAAAAACTTTGGGATGATTACTCTATGGCAGTGTTTTCCAAAGTGGGTTCCATGGAACCCTGGGGTTCCATGAAATAACTCTGGGGTTCCGCGAAACAAGTTGTAATATATCATTAAAATAAGATTAGCTAAAATATTTTTCTAGAAACGAATTATAGTATATTACGTAATGAGAGTTGTAAGAAGCATATTACGTACGAGCGGAACAGTTACGCGCGACCCGCAACGCGGGTCGCGCGTAATTCCGCGAGTACGTAATTACCTTACAACTCGAATTATGTACTATACTTTATCTACGTCCACACTAATTTGTTTCTATTCAATAGGAAAAATATGTTTGATGTAACTGATATAGTGATTCGTCGATATAGGCAACACAATGTACGCAATGTCAATTTCAAATGAAATAAAGTTAGACGAATTTGTTATCTATATAAAATTTAACATGTTGCGAATTTAATCTTAATAATTTATATTTTTAATGTTTAATTTCATTAATACCTACTAAATAGATATAAGCCCTAAAGAAAGTCAGAATAAAAAAAGACCGATACGTTGGCAAAATATCGACATCAGTTGTTTTATTAAAATAAATTCCTTTTCCCAAGAATAAACTACGATATAACAAAAATTATATGATCTTAAGATATATGTATAATTATTTTTTTTTTTTTTTATTATAATTTATAGTAACGGAACAATTGTTATATATCAATGTTGGATTCTTATCGACATCACTTGAGATATTAGTTGAATTATGAGTACTTGAAGTCGTATTCCATAATGTACTTGCATTTGTGGAAGTGAAATTATTGTTTATCGCAGTAGAAATTTTTGTAGCAATATCATTTTGATTTTTCATGGAGCAGTCTATAGCCTTCTGCTACTGCAGACGAACGCCAGCCACCATGCCTTTTTAGTGACAATAAATCACCACCGGAATCCACAAGAATGGTGGCTGACGAACGTCTGAAACAATGTCCTGTATTCAGATGTGTTTCCGACAAATGAAGATAATTAGCGATTTGTTTAGGAATAGAGCCAATTTTATTTATTCCAACACATTGCTTAGTGCATTTCTCATTTTAATAATTTAGAAAAAAAAGGTTAATCATTGTCCATTTTTTGTGGGCGTAAGTTAATATATTTTTGCTGGTTTGTTAAAATTCTTTAGGTACCACAAAAGATCTTTGAGTTTTTGTTTTAGAATTCCGGTGTCTTCTATATGGCAAGGTTTGATATTTCGTAGTTCCTATTATCTGCAAGCAACACTAATGCCAATGATAAAAATAACCTTAAATTATATAAAAAAATATGTCGTTATGCCCATTAGAGAGCATTATAAGAAAAAGTAAGAAAGCAATGAATACCTTCACCAATAAATATTTGTTTTCCGGCGAATTATTGAGGAAACTGTTAATTTCTTGTTTGGTGAAAAATTTTGATTTCTTGCTTTTAAATCCATCAGATTTTCTCTTTAGTAAAGCTATTAACTTTGAATGTTTTGAAATGTCGATGCTTCGTGCTTTATATTAATTGTTGTCCGAACCATTGAATAAATTGCCCAAAGTGAAGATGGTTTCATTGTTTGAGATAATTCATCAAAGTATGATAATACAACATTTTCTGAAAACGATTTCAAAAACATAGAGTTGTTTCATTCTCCAGTCCATAAATTTTCTATATGCATCCTCGTATCGATCCCGAGATTTAATCGGTAGCAAATTATGGGCAACTTGTTTCTCTTTTTCAATTTCGGGCGGAATGCTATTTTCTTTTTCACTTTCACTGAACATTATTTTAATTGAAATTGTTTTAATTGAAAAAAAAATAGTGTTTATGTTAGGTTTGTTTGACGTTTAATAATTGTATGACAAATAACGGAATGCTTTGGGTTGCCTATATTAAACGATAGTAGCAGCTCTCAACCAATCAACGAATCGTAAACCAAACGTACTAGTGTGTTATTAAATCATTAAATAACATTAATCGCGGACTGTTACATACGTGTGTTGTATGATGTATTTACATAACTCACGAACTGTACAACATTGGGCAATTACAATAGTGGTCGTAGATAAAAATATTAAGAAACTATTAGATTAAACTATTAAACAAATTCAGTCAAATTTTCTTGCCAAAGGCATTATTATTTATATATCGTATAAGGGCCGTTTATTCTCACTATATCCAGCTCACTACATCAGCTCACTAGATCCGAACTGTTCTAGAAAAAACGATATAGGCCCTATGTATTTCTGGCAGTCTTCGACATAGGCGCATGAACGGCAGAGCCTAAGCTATTTATACAATTTATAGAATATAACGTGTGGCGTTCGATGACTGTTGCATTCGTACAAAAAAACAGCAGTGGCTAAGGTGCAGAATACGGGTTTTTTTAAACTTAGTGTTGCGAACCTTTTAGCTGGTGTAACTGTTGTTAGTCGTCTTTGGCACTGTTTAACTGAGATCGGAAAGGAAATTGAAGCTTCTGCGTTGCCTGGTTCAATAAATATTCGTGTTTTGTGGTACTAAAAATTGACATATTCAACGCAACACAAATTTCTGGTCACGTGACAAAAAGTGTGCGCATGCATCATCTCGGCTTTGCCCCTTTTACTTCTCTTTCGGTTATCACAGAGTCCCAGGGTGACAGGTCCGGTGGCCCTTCCACATCTCCACGCAATGAAATCGTCCTGGGAAGGCGTCCTGGGAAATGTTGTCCTAAAAAAGCCAATGTTACTCTTGATGTATGCCAAGTCTTCTTACTTCTGGCAGGAAATAATCACGCATAATATCTCCAGGAAATCTTGCGTCCTGGGAAATGTTGTCTTAAAAAAGCCAATGTTACTCTTGATCTATCGCAAGTTTTCTTACTTCTGGCAGAAAATAATCACGCAACATGGTAACGTAGCGATCTGTGTTAACAGTCACCGTTCATCGGTTTTCACGAAGAAAATAAGGCCCAATAATGCAATTTCGAGATATGCCACACCAAACAGTAACATTCTCGCTGTGCAGAGGATTTTAATACAGTTGTTGCGGGTTTTCACTTGCCCAGTTCCGAAAGTTTTGTTTGTTTACCATCCAATAGTTTTTGCACAATCATAATCTTATACTAGAAGATTGGAACGGAGGTATCTCTGTTGGAGGCAAACGGATAACGAATTTGAGATATGCAGATGATACTGTGATTCTGGCTTCGTAGGAAGCCGAAATGGAGGCTATAATGGCCAGACTCACAAGAAGAGAGCTCATAAGGACTGGAGATTAATAGGGGCAAAACAAAGATCATGATAATAGATAGACAAAATGGAAACCTACCACAAAGCGACACCGTCTCTGGATTTGCAGTGGTGAAAAGATTTGATTATCTAGGATCAGTAGTTACCAACAAAGGTGAATCGGAGGAAGAAATCCGCAAACGAATAGCGATTGCCAGAACGTCTATGGCAAAACTGGTTCAAATTTGGAAAAATCGAGCTATTACCAAAAACACAAAACTTCGGCTGATACATAGTCTGGTCTTCTCCATTGCAACTTACGCCTGCGAAACATGGACTATTCGGACCTCAGACCAACGCAGAATAGAAGTGTTTGAAATGTGGTGTTATCGAAAAATGCTGCAAATACCATTTCGAGTCGTTTGTGCCCACCGCACAAACGACTCTATTATTCAACAACTCGGTATAAAGACCAGACTATACCGGACAATAAACCAACGGTATTTGGGATACCTGGGTCATGTGGCAAGGAGGTTCGACAATATTGTACGAATCATAGTAGAAGGCAAAGTCCAAGCCTAAGAGGAAGAGCGCCGACAGGATGGATTGACCGGACAAAAACCCTGACGGGGCAAGGGATGCAGGAAGTAATGAGATCTGCCCAAGATAGAGAGCGATGACAAAGAATCATTGCGAGCGTAGCAAATTGATGTCACCACACCCTGCAGAAGGGTTATGGACTGTGGAGGGAGAATCTTATACGGATGGAAATGAAGGTCCAAGTGTAAGATTCTGCGAACTGACTTGTCTGACACCTGAAGTGCGCGTGCGTGACGTACCGGCGAACGAAAAGGGCTGCCTTCTACCTCTTGTCGCACTCTTTCAATGTTTTCCAGGGTCCGTACAGTTCGATGACATCCCCGTGCAGTCCATGGTCTCAAAGATCATGTTCTTTGAAAATTTTTCACCCACTTCATAATGGTATTCCGTTTTGGAACACGACCATGATGACCAGGGCCTTCCCTAGAGCAAGTGTGGGGCCCAGGGCAAAAAATAATTTTGGGGCCCATTTTTTTATAGTTTAAAATCTACAAAATTATATTGGATTTTGAAATTTAATTGTAATGACAAAACAAGAATAATAAAAACTGTTTATTTGTTTTGCACAAGAAAAATAAAAAAAAGTAAAATAAATATCTATCTTTACTTGGTAGTAAAGCAAAAAATAATGAAAAACAATGTAAAATGTAAACAAATATAAGATTAGGTTAGGCTAGGTTAGGTTATTAACAAACCATATAACATAAATATGATCAACAAAATCATAAAAAATTAAACATAAATTTTTAAATATCTGACATTAAGTTTATTAGCTATATCTAAAATTATTGTCCTAAGCTAACTAAACAAATTGAAATTAATGTATCGTGCTTTTATTTCTGAAAATGCATTAATGATTTCATCAAAATTTAAACTTTCACCCAACTCGTGCTCAATCGACAGTAATGTTAAATTGTTTCGATTTTCCTGGCTCATACTAGTTCCCAAATTATTTTTTCAACGAATTTTAATATTGAAAAACTCCTCTCCGATGCCGCCGATGTTACGGGAATTGTCAAAATTATTCGTAAAACTTTAAACAAATTAGGAAAGGATTCTCGAAATTGTGATATTTTTTTTAGATACTCTAAGGGTGATATTTTTATGGTGTCTTTGCAAAAAAAATCGCAAAATATCTACTCCTTCGTATCTCCGTAACTTCGTATCTCTCGAATCTTCTCCTTCGTATTCATGTAGTCTTTTTCTACATAGTAAACTTTATTTCAATGTCATTTGCACTACAAATTTCACTTGCAATATGTTTCGAAGTGGTAAATCATGTCTCTCTGAATTGAATTAGAAATGTTTTCAACCCGTTTAGTAGCGATACAGCGAACTTAAATCCGCTTCGGTTTTTTGTAGTACTTTGCTAATTTTACGTATGGCAAGCAGGAAGTCGTACCATATAATTAAGAATAAAATAAATTCATAATTAATTCCATTTTGTGATAAACACTGTGCTTCGCTTTTAATTTTTGGGTCTTTTGTGGTTGCACTAACAATCTCAATCTCAAATTTAAGGTATGTTCGGTGCAAGGTACAAAAAACCACGTAGGATTTTGTTGCAAAATTCTAGACTGTGCGCCTTTGTTTTTGCCAATTATATTGGCGCCGTTGTCATACGATTGCCCACGAGAATCATTTAAATTAATATTCATAATTACTAATTGTGTTTGAAGTTCGTCGAATAAATTGAGACCAGTGCTTTTTAGAACTGGTGTAAAACCTGTAAAAAATACAACTTCTACAATTGTAACTATAAATGTTAATTGTTCGATATGACTTCTATTGGTAGTACAGTCCATTTGAACGGAAAAATATTTTCTCTCTTTTATTTTGGAAATTATTTCCTCTCTAAATGAGGGCCATACGAATGTCGAATTTTGGAATCATTTCAATCAGTTCTAGGAATTTTCCGATATTTTTTGTGAATATCGTTGCAATTGGAGCTACGTAAGGTCGTTGTGCTTCGCTAAATATTGAATTGATAATATGATTCTTTTAAAAACAGAACGCCAATGCTCTATCTCCATTTATGAAAAAAGTGTGACCACGCAAGCTAAAGCAAGAAATGGGCTAAAGCAAGAAATGGGCTAAAGCAATGATGGGAAAGGTTGCTGGTGCAATTTCACGAATAAGAAATGTTGCAAAAAACTGCGATACTAATCATGGCATTCTTCATAGATACGCGCTAGTAACAAAAAGAATTTCCGATACATTCAAAGCAGTGCTGATAATTAGTTTTATTAAAACTCGGCCACTGCAATCACGCATTTTTGTAAGTTTTATGTGAAGATGGTAGCTTCCACACCAGGTTGCCTTTAGATATGGAAGTCAGATAACTTTGAAGGGGCATTATTCTTAAACGAATGCTTGAATCACGGCATGAACTGTTGACCAATACAGCATGGCCATTATTTAACCGACATTTTGTCAAAACTTATTGATACATCTCTAGAAGGCAAAGAAGTAAATGTTTTGCAAGCCAAAGATAAAATTATATCCATGACACAAAAACTAGATTATCGGATCTCATCAGTTGTACAAAATAATTTTGACTGTTTTCCTATCCTAAATGACTTCCTGCAAGAATTTAAATTAAACTTGAGTAGTCCAAATACATAAACGAGAATTTCCCAAATCTGAATGATAGAGAAAACAATTGTTGGGTACAAAACCCATTCAAAGTTGAAGAAAAGCCTATTGAATTTACAGCACTAGATTATGAAAAATTAATTGATATTGTTTCTGATACCCAATTCAAATCTAAATTTGAGGAAATGCCACTAACAGCATTCTGGTGCAGCATACAAAACGAAGATCCAGATTTATTAAAATGGACTATTCGAGTTCTTTTGCCATTCGCAATAACCTATTTGTACGTAACTGAATTTTCGAGGTTTGCACATACCAAAAGGAAGTATTGAAATAGATTAGACTCACGACCAGACCAATACAATTTATAAATATTTTTTAAAAATCAACCAAATTTTGATAAAATATTGGAGATTAAAAAACAATTACACCTTTTGCACTGAACTTATGTAGCCGAAAATAACTTAGATGTCAAAACCGATGTCAACGCTAATATCTCTGCTTAGAAGTATAAGTATATAGATATATTAAAAAAGGAAACAACTAAAAATGACCAAGATACTCCAAAGAAACATGACAGGTGACGCGCAGCCCACGATATGATAAATGCCGCGATATTAGAATTAAAAGCAGATTTCTTAGTCCTAAGCGAACCAAATAAAAACATCGTGAGTAATCCGGAATGGTTCACCGATGAGAAAAAGGACGCAGCTATAAAAATCACCAATAAAACAATGATAAACTCTGGTAGTGGACCGGGCTTTGTATGGGTGGACATGCAACAGTTTAAGCTATACAGTTGCTACTTTTCTCCAAATAACACACCCGAGCAACTAACATCGTGCCTTGCCGCCCTCAGTAGCGATATAAGAAACTCTCCCAGAGAAAAAATTATTGCGGGTGACTTCAATGCCAAATCCTCATACTGGGAATCCCACAAAACAGATCATAGAGGAAATATAGTAACCGATTGGGACAGCCGGGACTAACATGTACGTTCAAAACATAGGCCAAAAAAACACTTTAGTAACAGGAAAAGCGGGCTCTATAATAGATTTCACCTTCTCTGCGCATAACATATCGAGCGAAATCACCAACTGGAAAGTTCTCGACCACGAAACCCTTAGTGATCACAAATACATTACATACTCCCTGGAGAGCAAGGCGTCCAATAAAACAAATCAGGCTAAGAGATGGAACATTAATAAAATAGATGAGAAAAAAAATCAATAAACAACTGACGGACGACATCAACAACAGAAGAACTGACACAGCAGAGGCGCTCATTGAAAATCTGAAGAGGGCTTGCAACGTTTCCATGCCAAGGAAAAAACCGCACAAAAATCGTAAACAAATGTATTGGTGGAATGATGATATCGCAAATAGCAGAGCAAAGTGTATGGCAGCTAAGAGAAATTATCAACGGCAAAGGAAGAGACCTGGCGAAGAAAAATTCTCTATACAAGCGAAGCTCAAGTACACAATCGCCAAAAGAGAACTCAAAAAAATAATCTTCAATTCAAAAAAGGAACATTGGGAAAAACTATTCAAAGAGATTGACGAGGATTTATGGGGAGATGCGTACAGGATATCCATCAGAAATCTTTAAAATCCACCACCCAAATCTCCAACTCCAGGCAGACAAAGCGCAGGAGATTATAAACGCGCTCTTCCCGATCCATGAGCAAGTGAGGTGGAAACAACCGACAGTAACAGATATAAAACAATTCTCAGAAACGGAAATGAGAAATGCTGGGCAACCATCTCCGTATCGATAGAGCACCAGGACCTGACGGATTACCCGCTGAGATAATAAAAAGGACAATCCAACTACATCCGCAATACATTCTAAAAAATTTTAACAATTTCCTCATGACTGGAACCTTCCCCAAATTGTAAAAGAAAGCAACGTTAGTGCTGCTAAAAAACGGGGACAAGCAAGCACAAGAGCCACGATCTTACAGGCCAATATGCCTTCTAGAAGAAACCGCTGAACACATAATCTGCACATGTATAGCGCTAGCACACATTAGGTTTGCCCACTTCGGGGTCGCAAGATTGACCACCTTGGAGCTGAGTAGCAAGCCTCTCAGGAATATCTTAGACTTCGCTCACGAAGTTGAATTCCTGGGAGAGTAATTGTAGTAGGGTCAAGCACAATAGATCGCAGTTGCAGTTGGTCGCAGTGTTGAAAGGCTTTTCAGCCAAACGACCCCCACACAAAAAAAATGCCTTCTAGATACAATGGGAAAACTATTAGAGCATATGATACTGGGCCGAATAAAGAAGCAGTTAAATACAGCCGGCAAGAAAATATCTGAACGGCAATTCAGGGTTCAGAGAAGGTAGATCAACTTGTGACGCCGTACAGGCAGTTATAGATATAGCAGCATAGGGAAGAAACGGCACACGACGAGCTCGGCGAATATGTGTTCTTATAACGCTGAACGTTCGAAACGCATTCAATTCTGCATCTTGGCAATACATTATGGATGAAATGACAAAAAAAGACATGCCACCCTATCTCTCACGGATTATAAGGAGTTATCTCAGTGACCGCAAAATCATCTATGTTACAAATATAGAGCCTAGAGAGCATAGTGTTAACAGTGGTGTCCCACAAGGATCTGTACTAGGACTCATACTTTGGAACATCTTCTATGACGGGGTGCTTAAACTGGCTCAAGCGGAAGGTGTAACAACTATAGGTTGTGATCTGTAAAGATCTGTAAATCTGAACAGGCATTAATGGAAAAAGCAAACGCAGCCATAAACAGCATAATCAACTGGATGGCCAGCAAGGACCTGCAACTGGCACCGGAAAAAATCAGATGCCGTTCTCTTGACTGGAAGAAGAAAAGTGCTACCAATGTGCTTCAAAATACAAAGTGCAGTAATCAAACCCAAGGAATGGGTAAAGTACCTAGGCATAATAATCGATAGGCAAACAAATTTTGAGGCATATATTGCGAGAGCTGCGGAAGAAGGACTAAAAATAGTAGCCGTACTGGAAGAAATGATTCCTAACGTCGGAGGACCAAAGAGTAGCCCACTCAGCCATGCTATACGGAGCTCCTGTGTGGGCAAACGCACTGCTACTGACAAAAAACACACTAGTTCTTGCAAGCGTCCAAAGGAAAGCGGCCATAAGAATATGCAGTGCAGATAGGTGTGTATCAAGGGAAGCGGCCTTTTTAATTGCTGGAATCCCCCCAATAGAATACACAGCTACTGAAAGGAAAAGATGCTATAAAGCACTTTCAAGAGAACACAGACAAATTGCAAGACAAACAACTATAGAGGACTCACAAAGAAATTGGCAGAATACGGATAAAGGAGAATGGACGAGACTGCTAATTCCGGATATATCTAAATGGATAAACAGAAAACATGGGGAATTAAACTACCACTTGACGCAAGTTTTGACAGGACACGGATGCTTCAAATACTATCTACATAATATTAAAAGAGCATCAGACGGACAGTGCGTCTACTGTGGACAGGACGACAGTATTGTGCACACTATACTAGAATGTGACAGATGGGAAAAGGAAAGAACTACAGCTCTGAGAGACACTATTGAACTACTATTATAGAGCTACTATTGAACCCAGAAAACTAGTAGATTTCATGCTAGAAAACGAAAATAATTGGGACACTAAGCAAAATGTTTTCGGATATTTTGACACAAAAAGAAAAAGACGATAAAAAGAAAGAGATATATATATATATAGAGTGGAGAAAACTCCGAGAGGCGCAGCTACAATCATGAACAAATATAATAAAAAAACCATATTCACTTCACCAAGATCAAAATACAAGGGAAAAAGAGAAAAACTAGGGCGGACAAAAAACCGTCCGGGCTGCTCACCCTGAAGAAATGCGCAAGCGATACCGGGGTGGCGTACTTTTAAGCCAGGTGGAAGAAAAAAAAAGAAGTTTAATTATGGCAAGGGTTCCATGATCCGTAAAAAAAATCTTAATGGTTCCTTAAGAAAAAAAGTTTGGGAAACCCTGTTCTATGGTTAAGTTTTAAATACACATCAATAGGTATATACATACAAACCATCACCTACAAACAATTTGAAGCCTTTTTACAATTAGAATTTACAAAAGCTTTGACTAGGTACTCAGGTGAAAATAACAGGTAACTTAATCAAATGTTCAAGAAATAATAATAGTTTACTGAAAATTTATTCAAAAATTGATCATAATTCTTTATAAAATGAGACATTTATGGCTTGTTTTTAACATCATTGGTCTTTATCATAGCAAGTCTTAGCTTTAAAAAACACAAGTTATAAATACACAATAAATAAGTACATTTTTTTTAGAGAAAATCCAAAAACTTTGGAATGATTACCCTTGGAAGTTCGGTGAATCGATTTTTAAGGAAATATTGTTCTTGTGAGAAAACTGTTTTGATTGCAAAACTTCCTGAAACTGAAAGTAAAAATAATGTGTTAGATTTTATTAGTTGCTGAACATTTTATCATTTGGTTTTGGTAACAGATGCGTCTTATGGGTCTTTTCGTGCTCTAAAATAATGTTTAAAAAGGCAGCAAAAACGAACACATAACTTTTAAATATTAAAATCTTCTTTATGTAGTCACGAAAACAATTCACGAGAATGTCACGAAAATCACGAAAACGACAAAGAATATTATATTCGATAGATTTGTTATAAAATTACAATGATAATTGTTATAAAATTCTTACAATTCAACACTTAAAAAACCAAAACTAATTAAAATCACAAACGAAACAAAAAAGAAGTGTAATAAAGAACAAAACAATTTACTAAATTAAATTCTACACATATGTTCACAATTTTACTAGTTTATTTATTGATCTAATATAAAATTAATCAAAGCCAGCATGTACCTGTAGTATATTTCGTTTTTGAGCGTTCCCATTTAACTCCTACCTGATTGCGAACAAATTAATTTCTCTTTGTTAAGTTAATTACGAATTTATGTGGAATTCTATCACAAGTACTGTATAACCGTCGTATCATTCAACAATTCTATTAGACTGAGTTTGATATATCACTGCCAAAATTCATATTGAATGCAAATAAATATATAGATATCCAAAGAATTTCATATTAATTTGAATTCTAATAGCTAGCTGGAAAGCATTGTAACTGTTATGAAACTGACGAGAACTCGAGCCAAGAGATCAATAGATATCCGGCTAATTACAGGAATAATCTAACAGCATACGATCTAAAAATAAATTCTGAAATTCGGTTCAATAAATAAAGGCATGTCAGAATTTCTAATAAATCTGTGCGACGATACCGTGGGCTTATCTGTTAAAACTGAAAATATCTTAATTGAAAATATTAATCAAGTGGAAAAATCTTATTTATTTCATTTTCCAGTTACTTATACATGCTTCAAATAATTTCTTATTTATTTTATACCTATTTACTTAATCCAAAGCTTAAATCGTACAATTTAATTTACTATGAATACATAAATCATAAAAAAAGTCTTCTTCTTGTGGTGCTACATCTCTAGTGAACTTTCACCGCCTCCCCCCTGCCTACGTTTGTGCTTAATGTCTAAATCTTAGATGCAAGTATAGGGCCCTTACAGTTAGCCTTTACAGTTCTTAACGTGGGTGGCGAGCCACTATTTTAGGGAAGTTTTTTCTTGTCAAATTACTGTGATGATTTTGCCAGAGACATGTATAGGAGCACGGTGGCTTATTTCATACTCATGTCCCCGGGATTTGAAACTGGGACTTATGGCTTATTATTAGTAATCCGACTACTAGGCCACCATTGCCTCAGAAAATTATAAACTAATAAGACACATAAAAAGGAACTGTTATATAAATGTAAATGTGCGAACAATTAAAAACGAATTTGTAAAAAAGGGAAGAAATGAAACAACAATAAAATCAAAACTCAAGAACTTGTTATTGAAGGGACATTTATTTTACTTACAATTAGTCTGTGGCAACAACCTATCTCAGTTTTCGAATTTGCCAAACAAGAGCAAAAATGAACAATAAAAAGTCAAACTGAATAACTCGTTTTTAAGAGACTTTGTTTTACTTCGGGTTATTTATCCTTAGAAATATTGAATTTTCGAGTTATCGAGATTTTAGTTTATAGCAACAATAGCAAATCTTTTATAGTAAAAATTATTATGAAAGCATCTTCTGAATATCAAAGTATCTCAAATCAAACTTTCCCCGATGCCTCAACCAAAGTTCTACATTATTGAAGATTCATATAACACAGACTAATCAAGTTTTGTATTGGATAACATTAATGTGACGTGTCAAAAATGGGGTGATGCTGATTCCTGCTCGTGGTGCCCCTGCATAGATACGTGGATTTGAATTCCAGTACTGAATTGAACGTCAGAAAATCGAGAAACACTCACTATGCGAATAAACAAAAGGTTTCATTTCAGAACCAACCCTGAAAGTTATTTCAGTTAACATCGAAGACATTTCAGCATCTTAACAACAGCTGCTGAATGAAATATGCTATGAAGAAATGTGTGATATTTTGTGCATCCAAGAAACTCATAGAGATGTCTGAATGCTGCAGAAATACCTCATGCTCATTATGGAAGTGCCATCTTTGTCAGACCAGAAATCCAAGTCAAGAGCGTCCATTAAACACAGCAAAATAACATCGAAACTATCACCTTGGAGCTAAACAACTGTGTGGTCACATCAGTGTACAAGCCTCCTTCAGGAAAGTTCTACTTTGTCCCTCCTTGCAATTTTGACTCCTGGAAGACAAATGTAGTCAAAGAGAATTTTAACAGCCACAGCTATGTGTTACTCACATGAGCATGAAAACGGAGAAGCTGTTCTATCTTGAGCTGAAACTACCTCTGATATATTCATATAGCATATTCATGATAGCAAATTGCCTCCATCCTTCAATAGTGGAAGATGGCGACGAGGCCTGACCTCCTCTTCGTCAGTGAAAACATAGCAATACAGTGCCACAAATCGGTGTGTTATCCTATACAGACCAATAATGTGTCAACTCTTCCCCATCATAAGACCTCAAGAAACTGACTTCAGGCGAATGTATAACTTCAAGAAGACTAATTGGCCTAAGTTCTCCAGAATGTTGTATGAAAAAGTTCAAACAATTTCACCTGGGCCGGAAAGCTATGAACCCTTTGTTGACCTAGTTAATCTCTGCTAGCGAGCCTGTATTCCAGGAGGCTGTAGGACGGTATATCTTCAAGGTGTGACCTCAGAAACAACCATTTTACTAGAGGAGTATTACACACGATATGAGGAAGATCCTTTCAGTGACGAAACCTCCCAAGCAACGAGCTCTGTTCTCTCCTCCAATCTCTGAGGCAAAGCGTACGTAGTGGGAGAAACTAATGTGAGACTGTGATATGGGCAGGAATAGTCAAGCGGCTTGGAGATTTCTTCGGCGCCTGAATAATTATCCTTCCCAGGCAGACACCCATGCAGATATCCGAGCTGATCATATTACATGCTAGCTTGTGCTTAATGGAAAAACACCGAGTACAACTAGGGCTGGTAATAAAACTCTTGAGAGGCAGTCTGATCAAGAAACCACCTCCTTACAACAACCTTTCACCCTGATGAGATAGATCTTGTACTGAGCAAATGCAAAAATGGCAAAGCCGCGGGCCTCGATGAAATAAGAGATGAGCAGTTTAAGAACTTTGGAGCAATAAAAATGTGCTGGCTGAAAGAACTGATGAATAACTGCATAAAATTCTGCAAGATTCCAAAGATATGGAGGAAAGCCAAAGTTATAGCGATTCGTAAAGCAGGCAAGGATGATTCCAGAACTTGCCATCCCATATCTCTCATATGCCATCTGTATAAGGTTCTTGAAAGACTCATCAATAGAATAATGGGAGAGTTGGGAGTAATGAGAGAGTCTTTATTCTACAACAAGCCGGTTTCAGGTCTGGGAAGAGTTAAATCTTAAGTGCTGAAACTCACACAGCATATTGAAGATGGGTTTGAAAGGAAATATATCACAGGAGCTGTATTTATAGATCTAACAGCAGCCTATAACACAATGAATCACAAAAAGCTTATCCAGAAACTATATAAGGCTACCAAAGATTACCAAGTAACCTATTTCATACGCAACCTTCTTGAATATAGGAAATTCTTTGTTGAATTTCAGCTAAGAAGCAAACGAAGATCACAGAAGAACAAATTATCCCAGGGTAGTGTGCTTGCTCCGGCGCTATGCAATATCTACGCCAACTATCAACCATTATCTGAGTGGTCGCAGGGTTTCATTTATGCAGATGACTGTACCATTACTGCCCAAGCCAGTTGCTTTGATACTGTTGAGCAGAAGTTGATCAAAGCATTAATAGAACTATCAGCCTACTTCAAAGAAAATCAGTTGAGACCAAATCCTAGTAAATTAGACTTGTGTTCACTTGTGTTCACCCTAAAACCGACCAAGTAGCCAGAACTCAATATTACCTGGGATGGAGTAATGTAGACCACTGTATGTTTCCAAAATACCTAGGAGTCATCCTTGACGGCTCTCTAACTTACAGGAAACATTGCTTGAACACCAAACAAAAAGTGGCTGCCAGAAATAACATCATAAGGAAGCTAACTGGCACAACATGTGGGGCACCGTCAGAACCACTTCCCTGGCTCTATGTTTCTCAGCTGGAGAATTTGCGTATCCAGTATGGTCCAGATGTAGCCACGCCAAAATGGTCGATGTAGCTCTCAATGATACTTGCCGTATTATAGCCGGCTGTCTAAAACCCACTCCACTGCAGTTATACAGCTTAGCTGGTATTGCTCCACCTGACATTCGTCGAGAGATTGCGCCCAATTATGCCCAAGAAGGCTCTAACATCTGAAACACACCCTCTATATGGATATCACCCAGCAATTTCACGACTCAAATCAAGAAAATTCTTCCTGAAATCAACAGTGTCTCTTGCCAGAACACAAAAGCAATCCCGTATGGATTTGTGGCGAGCAAGGTTTAATAGCTCTAAAGACTGGCCGAAGGCAAGCGAGAAACTACCTCCTGGCTATAGAGAGAAATGGAGTACATAGAGATCACTCAACAGGCCACGGTCAGAAGTAGCAAGATCTAAAACCACCTTGAAAAAATGGGGTTTTCAAGTGGAGTTATGTGAATGTGGAGAAATACAGACGACGTCCCATCTGCTCCAGTGTAAACAGTGTCCGAGAACATGTACTGAGAATGACTTACTGCATGCTAGGGCATCCAGACCGCTTAAAACCGAACCCGGTTAACCGGGTTTTCTGTTAAAATTTGCGAAACCGTAAAACCGGATTTTTCTCGAAAAACCGAAGGTTTTTGTTTATTTTATTTTTTCTTCAAGTGGAAAATAATTTTAGTTTTCTAGGGTTAATCATGAAGTATTATATTGTATATTTATTTGTACTCATATATACTCATATATACGTAAGAGCAGTAAATAACTTTTCAACTCCAAAAGAAATTAATGCAACCTTACAATTTTGCCAAAATTCAACCAGTTACGGATTCCCAGCAATATTTTACACAAGAAAAGATAAATGCATTTTTCGTAGAGCAAACCCCGAAATTAATTATTTTTTAATCGCCCCAAAATAATGAAAGCATTGAAATAATCAAAGCCGCAAGTCAGATACGAGTTCTTGTCTAGTTAAATCCTTCATCTCTACATATATTTGCAATTGCTTGTCTTGTTGCCCCAGATCAACGAACAATTTCGAACAATATAACAAAAGCCCTTAAAAAAAAGCCAAACTTTAATATTTCATTTCCTGTGATGATTTCAAGTTCTAATTTGACCTACCTGGGGTTTTTAATTTGTGCTATCAAAATTTGAATTGGTCTTTCAAAGTTAAATTGTGTCCTTTCAAGTTAAATCGTCTTTAGAAGTAAATGCTCCTAGATCGCAGGCTAACCTGGGCGAACCATATCAGGAAGCAACTAGATGTACAGCTGAAAAAAATGTACTGGCTTATAGGAAAGAAATCCAAGCTATCCCTGCATAATAAGTCTTCATATACAAGACCATACTAATTCCAATCTGGACCTACGGTATTCAGCTCTGGGGGACAGCCAGCAACTAAAGATCCTACAAAGATTCCAATCCAAAACACTGAGAACCTTAGCCAATGCTTCGTGGTATGTAACCAATGCTACGCTACATAAAGACCGACGCAGTCAAGAACATAGCCCAAAAGCTATGCACTCACTACGAGAAGCGAAAACCATCCAAACGCGCTGGCACTCAGCTTGCTGGACCGAGTATTAATCACAAGGAGACTGAATAAATTCAAGCCGGTGGACCTACAAGCACGATTTCGTACAACCTAACCTTCCAAGACTAAAAAACCCCAAAGGTGAAAAATAGAGCAGCGTGTATCATATCTCTACATCTATACTCCCTACAGTCATCAAAGCTAATAAATGTTATATACTACAAGAGAGCTTATAGTTCCATGTAATATAGTGGAAATAAAAAAAATCGTCTTTTTAGGTACGATATTGATACGAATACGAAACCAAACTAACGTCGTTTGAAAGGACTTTGAACTTCCTTGCTACTACTAACTATTTTAATTTAAAATGTTCTTTCAAACAATATATTTAATGAATATTGAAAATTGAATACATAAACTTCTATATAATATCATCTATATAAATTCTATAAAATCCTATAAAATTTTAGCCCAAATATGAACAATGACAAGAAGCCAAGAGTAGTGAAAATATTCCAAAAAGTAACCGAAAATACGGCAAAATACACTATGTGCAATTTAGTTTTAAAAGGTAATACTTAATTTAATTATTTTTATACTTAAAACCGGGTTTTAACCGGTTAACCGGCTTTTTACGAAAAACCGAAAACCGGTTTTTCAAATTCCTTTGGTGTTTTGGATGCCCTACTGCATGCCTCACCAAATGCACTATAAGTTGCCAACTTCTGGGCGGCAGTAACTTAAATGAACTATGTGTTATTCGGTGTGGGATCTCAAATAACTACACGTCTCTTTTATATCTAATATTTCAATTGTATCCTTTCATGCTTCTTTATTTGCAAATGTAAGTGTTTCTGATACGAACAAATAAAAATAAAGTTTTGTATATTTAAATTTTTGTTTTAAATATTTTGTATTACATTTTAGCACAGATAATCTGTTATCTGAAATTAGAGTTACATGAAAACTCTCGGGAACTTTATTTGTTTAATTTGAAATGTAATCACCGTGGAACACGTAAAATATCAAATTATAGATGTAACAGGATGAATCTAAGTTATAACCCGTCTAACAAGATCACATACATTAATGTCTTCAATATATAAAGTGTTGATTACAACAGTAATTTAATTGAATGTGAACATATATATCCATACTACTAACTAAACTAAATTACAGAACGCTTCGTTGAATTAATACATTAATTAGATTTAAATTAATTAATTGAATCTAAATTAAATTTTTTTGTGAAAAATCATTGCCTGTTTGATAAAATGTAATTATTTAAATCTGGAAATAACTGGTTACGATAGAACAAACTGTTTAAATTTACTACTAGCTACTTGTTTCGGCGATTTAAAATTTAATTAAACAATTTTTCCACCATCGAGCGCAAGTAACAGTTCTTTTAACAAGATTGTAACCATTGTTAAAACGATTATAAGAGATTTCTTAAAAAAATGTAGAAAAAGGTTGAAACTATAATACAATTCATTTAAGATGAAGAATATTATGACATTATTAATATATCGAAATTAACAAAATAAAATTGAAAAGGCTTGATTAAACATTCCAACGTGCAAACAATATGACTTGTTAGTCAATCGGATGATACAATAGGCAGATAACTTAATAAACTCATAACTGACAAGAATTATACATATTTCTCAACAGCTTAGGTTAGATTAGCTTAGGTTAGGTTAGTTATGTTAGGTTAGTTAGATTAGCCCAACATATTGGCCAACGGACAAAATTCCGGATTTTTTAGATCTTTGTTGCTAAAGGAATTTCATCTAATTAGGTAGACATAATATCCAGCTATTATCTATCATCTGACCACACACCTGTCATACTTACTATTAGTGTTACAGTAATTAGAAAAGAAGCCAAACCAATGTTATGTAACAGCAAACAGATTGGGACGCCTTCAAAAAGTTTATGAATCAACACCTTGATCTTGATATAAGCCTTAAAATGACTGAAAAACTGGACAGTACAGTTAATAAATTTATAACTACTACACAAGAAGCAGCATGGTAT
This sequence comes from Phosphuga atrata, assembly GCA_944588485.1. Lineage (NCBI taxonomy): Eukaryota > Metazoa > Arthropoda > Insecta > Coleoptera > Silphidae > Phosphuga > Phosphuga atrata. The sequence goes on along the minus strand of OX155892.1, from coordinate 87,905,446 downwards.
GCTACACCGCGCATGTAAAGGCAAAACCCAACCCGCAAAACTTCCCTAGAGAAGTGTTGGAACTGGTTAAGGAAAAAAAAATCTAGGGCTGTTTGACAACGAACACATAATAAAAACAACAAAACAAGATACTAATAAACGTAAACGAAAACAGAGTGAAGCAAGAAATGACACATTTCAACAACATGTAACATCTCTTTCCAAGGACAACTACAGCATATGGAAGGCCACAAAAGGATTCAAGAGGCCACAGATACATATACCACCACTACGCAAAACAGACGGCTCGTAGGCAAGATCCGATCAAGAAGAAGGGGACTTACTCGCACAATATCTGGCAGAAGTGTTTACACCCAACTCAGAAGCAATACATGTAGAAGTGGACACGACACCTTCCTTAAAGTTTTCACCCCAATACGAGATTTTAAAATCGGAGAATTACGCCAGGAGATAAAACTATTGAGCACCAAGAAATCACCAGGTTACGACCTTATAACTGGTCCTATCCTTAAACAGTTACCAGAAACAGGAGTAAGACAACTACTAGCACTATTTAAAAGCAATTCTGCCCTTAACTTACTGACCGCCTCAACTAAAGATGGTGCAAATAACAGTAAAATTGAAACCTGGTAAGCCACCAAACGATGTGCAATCTTACCGCTCAATTAGCCTGTTATCAATAGTATCCACTCCTAGAAAAGATGATTCTAAGTCGGATAAATAAAGACACACCATTAGATGATTGGATCCCAAAGCACCAATTTGGATACAGACGAGAATATTCTACTATGCAACAGTGCCACCGTATGTGTAACGTAATTTGGAAACTGTTTCAAAGTAAGAAGTATTGCACGGCAGTATTCCTTGATATCCGACAAGCATTCGATAAGGTGTGATACACAAAGGGCTACTGAAATAAAAGCATTACTCCCACGCCAATATTATATCCTTTTCCATTCCTACCTCTCCAATCGCCATTTCATAATAAAATTTGGAAACAAAACCGCGACACTACAGTCAATTACTGCAGGGGTGCCCGAAGGCAGCGTTTTAGGCTCAGTCCTATACTTACTCTTCACTGCTGATATACCAATTACACCGTATACAGAAATGGGAACATTCGCAGATGATATTGCCATCCTCGCATGCAATGAGGACCTTCTAGCTGCTACAAGATTACTGCAAGAAGACATACATTTATTAGAAGACTGGCTCGAAAAATGGCGAATTAAGATGAACGAAAATTAGTCAGTACATATAACATTTACAATACGAAGGGGAATAAGGCCTCCTGTTACCATAATTAACATTGCTATACCACAATCTGAAGAAGTGACTTATCTGGGCTTACACTGGCACAAAAGGCTAACTTGGAAACAACACATTAAAAAGAAGCGCAAAGCCATGGATCTGAAAGTCAAAAAAATGTACTGGCTAATAGGTCGGAAATCACCCTTAGCAACTGAGAGTAAACTTCTAATATATAAAACTCTCTTACGACCTATTTGGACTTATGGACGTGAGCTGTGGGGCTAGCTATTCTAACGTAGACATAATCCAGGGATTCCAATCCAAGGCAATAAGAACACTTATGAATGTTCCATGGTACGTGACGAACCTTACCCTACATACCGGCTCCAACACCCCTTACGTACGTGACGTATTTATAGATACGTGACACCATGATAGACTTACATACCATCCAAACGACATCGTCCAACCACTTACGCCACATACAAACTTTCGACGATTAAAGCGTAAATGGCCTTGGGACTTACAAAATAATGATCCTCAATCAATAGAAGGATGAAACTGCGAGGAAGACCCAGTGGGTGCCAACCTCATCAAGCTAATCAACTTCACCATTAGATTAGCTCATATAATCTCCTGTAGTTCTGATTGCTGATGCACTATTATAATTAACAAAAAATCGGATGATACGCAAAAAGCGTATCATTGTCCTATCGTCACCAGTTAATTTCACATTTAGATATAACCCCTTAATGGTGTGTTCCAGAGCCCAAAATAAGAAAAAAGTCTCTATAAAAATTTGTCTGAGAACGTTTCATAAATACAACGGTCGTTCCGTGTATGTACCTCCACTGGTTGGCTATCAAGACGAAGATAAACACAAACAGTACTTCGTCACTAGTAACGAGTACACACAAAATTTGAATCAATTATCATTATTTGCATCTGAGATATTAGCAAAAATGTTGTGCGAGGCCAACCCCCTTTTAAGGACTGTACCTCAGTTAGGAAGCATTTTCGGACATATCTTTATAGGGACCTTTTTCTTTTTCATTTTGGGCTGTAGAACATGCCCTAGAATTTCTGCCGAACATTTATTAAACCCCCAGTATATCCATCCTACTAACTAAACTAAATTATAGAACGCATCCTTGAATAAATATATTAATTAGATTTAAATTAATTAATTGATTACAAATTATGTTTTTTTAATGAAAAAATATTGCCTGTTTGATAAAATGATAAAATTGGAACTTTGTAAATGCTACATTATGTAGCTCAGGGGTGGCCAACGACGCGTCCAAAAGCGATTTATTATGCACCCACTACACTATTCCCGATAAATTGAAATATTTTTTTAAATTTTATTTCAAATCAATTTTATGATCCAGGTTTTAGGACATCTTAATCAATTTGACGAGTCGAAATCGATTTTATTTTGTTTCAAAATCCTATGATTAATCTTGCCATTTCTACTTTATGTGCAGAAATTAATAATTTGACTGCCAGACCAAAAAGGGTGGTTTAGTCACCCAGGCCACACAATTTTTATGAAAGTATTTGGCTTAGTACATACCACTGTTATACGTATACTTAAAAAATGCAGAAAATTAATAATTAATTAAGGCGGAATGTAAATATGATATTCGTGGCCCTGGATAAGAAAAATTGGTACTTACGTATTAACGCCACCGCAGCGAAAGGTAGCGCTACCGCGCGATATGTGGTTTCGACTTATGCGCTTTAATATAACCTAGTCTTTCTCCAATATTTTACCCTTATGCCTTATAATAATAATAATAATAATAATGTATTTATTTTTGCCTCTTTGACAGAACGATCAGTATAACGTAGTAATAAGTAACTTAAAAAAATATATATAACTGAAAGAGAAAAATACATTCTGATGCAGAGGAAAAAATGAGATGTAATTCAGATGTGTGCCAAGGCACACCCTGTTCTTCCATTACACCTCGGTACATCAAATTAATAAAGATATATAATATAATTAATAAAGATATATAAATATAATTAAATAAATATAATATCAATTATCGACATAGTTAAGGTTATATTATCAATTATCTACATAGCTAAATAAAATAGTAAAAGTACAGTTGGAGTAACATAAGTACATGAAGGCAGGACGATTTTGTATAGCAGCTAACATCTCACGGAGATACAGGTAATGGGGAACATTGTTTATTATATAAAACTGCGAAAATATATTTTTTGAACTTAGATTTCGAATCGAAGTCGTTGCAGAAGAGTGGAAGGTTGTTAAATAGATTGACAATTGCATAATGAAATGATCTTGCAAATAAACTTGTTTTATGAGCAGGTGGTGATAAGCGGCCACGATTTCTTGTATTAAGGGTATGAATGTCACATCTATATGAAAGTTTTTCGAACAGATAAGCAGGTGTTTTATATTTATTATTATAAAATAAGGAATAACTTTGCATTATGCGACGGTTATCCATATTTAACCAGTTTAAATCAGACAGTTTGTGGCTTATTTTATCGAATTTGCGTAGACCAAAAATAACCCGTAAGCATGAGTTTTGAATCAGTTGAATACGAGTTTTTGTCCTTTGGTCTAGGCATGGATGTAGTAACGGAGAACAATAAGAAAATTGTGATAATACTGTCATTTCAAACAGCGAAATTTTTATTCTTTGAGATAAAAACTCCCGATTATGATATATGACCCTTAGATTGCCGTACGCAATACTGATACATTGACTCACATATTTATTATATCTAAAAGTATTATCAAGGGTGATGCCTAGGTTTTTCGCTTCAGAAACAAATGCGATGGGCTGATTATTTATTGAAGGTTTAAAACTGGTCACTAATTCAATGCACTTTCCTTTAGGCCCAAAGAGAAGGTATGCTGACTTAGACGGATTTAAAATTAGCCCATGAGAAAGGGACACTTCGTATAGTGTATTGAGGTCATAATTTAGTTTAAGTAATGCATCGCGGTAATCTTCGGCTGGAAAAGAAATGTACAGTTGATTATCATCCGCGTACATATGATATTTGCAATACGATAACTTATATTATACGATGAAGGCCGTATATATTGTGAACAATATAGGCCCCAAGATCGACCCCTGGGGGACACCAGACACTGACTCCTGGAAGTTTGATATACCAGACTCTAATTTTACCGCGTGGCACCGCCCTACTAAGTAATTACTTAAAAGATCTATGGCTGACTGACCGAAAACAATGTAATGAAGTATTGATAGTAAAAGTTGGTGATTGAGCGTTTCGAAGGCTTTGCTGTAGTCAAAAAGTACTAGTGCTGTTATTAATCCCGCATCGGATTCTAGTATCCAATATCCAATATCGGATTAAATATTTTTTCTAATTTCGGATCGAAAGGTCGCTCTTCCGCGGCATATGTGGTCTCGCTTTATCTGCTCCGTTATAAGCTGCGGTGACGTTGTACTTAAGTACCAAAAAAATCGCAATTTGTCTCCAATATCATATTTGATATTATATACCAGTTAAACCGATTTTTTGTATAAAAACAATTATAGTTCTTTATTATACAAGTGGATAAAATTATCCTTAGTTATACCTTATTATATATAGTTGTACCTTAATTTTATCCGCGAGTGTAATGCAAAAACTTTTATTAAATCTTGCTTTTGATTTAACAAATTAAATTCAAGGAAAATTTCCATTTTCTGTGTTTTTTTGACGAGAGGCAAGAAAAGAGAGGCACGTCCATGATTGTGTTGTTACCATGACGATACAATTGTTGATTCGTACGTCAAAATTTTATTTTATTAGAAAATATTGTTATAAACAATTTTTGTTATTGTCGATTATAGGAGAATATAAGTTACTGAGGCTTAAAATGTCATAATTGTTTAGATTTAGTGTTATGTTTACGGAGCCCGTAAGTGAGGTTATTTTGATTCGTTGCCATGGATACTTTTATTGAACTAGTGCAAAAAAAAATTTATTGCACTAGTGAATAAAATTTTTATTGCACTAGTGAATGAAATTTGTATTGCACTAGTGAATAAGCCACTGCTTTATTGATCCGTATCCAAGGAATTAAACATGAGTTTATAACTAAAAATTGAATAAATAATATTTAATAATACAGACGACAATTTATTTAAAACACTTTAATTTTAGAAAAATCTCAAAGAATTATTTTACTGTTATTGTGATATTGAGTTTGAAAGTGATACTCATAACTAAAGGTCGGAACTTTTGGTAATTCCCTATTTTTTTTCTATATAGGCAGATGAAAAAGACAAGCAAATTAATCCGTTTTACATGATTCTCTATCGTTTTACACTAGTTATAAAATACCTATTTTGCCTATCTTGCTGTTTTTAATTTCTACTGCCTAAAAGATACCTAATGAGCTCTTGTAGCGCCTATTTGTGACCTAAAATGGTGAAAAATTGTTTATTCATAAATTCTTAGTCTATTTGAAATTAATGAACGCATTCTTTTTGTCTACGCATTAGCAGCTGGTACTACTTGACACCATCTAACTTGTTCTCGTCGTCTTCTTCACATATTTGTGAATCCGAACTTCTTCATCGTATATCTTCGAATTACACTTTTGTTTACAAAGTTATAATACTTCCGAGGGGACTGTTTGTTAAAATGCCGAAAGATAAAAGCAGTCAAAACGCTTTACTAAGGTCTTGGGTTAAAAACAAAGAAGCGTTTACAACAGATGGTAAAATAATGTTTTATAAATGCTGTCAAAAACATGTTCCTAAGTACCTACTAAAAGTACATAATTCTGAATTAATATATCCATATCTTTGATTAATTATAGGTGCCTTGCTCTAAAAAATCGCACAAAAATCAACATGAAGAAAGAACTTTGCATCAAAGTAATTTAACGAAACCAAACCAACGTGGAAAACAGATTTTATTAACTGAAAACATAGCTGACAGTAGGCATGATGTGTTTTATTTGGACCTATATGAATCAATGCTGGCAGCGAATTTACCATGGTTTAAATTACAGTGCCCAAATTTTTAGACAGTTTTTATAAAAATACTGCATCGTTCCGTTCCAAACGAATCCACCAGCAGAAAATAATATTTGCCGATATGTTACAAAAGAGGCTGGCACAAATTAGCTCTGACATTGGCGAATGTTTTGTATGGATTGCAGTTGATGAAACGACTGACACTAAAGGCCCGGAAAATTAAGTTCAAATGAACCTACAATTCCATATTTGTTAGCTGTACATTTTTTGTACAAGCTTCCTGAAAACATCACGCCAGAAACAGCGGTAAGATCGAATAGACCTTTTTATAGTTGAATTTTTTTTGTGCGCATTTGTCAATTTCAGCCATGTTTTCGGGCTCTTTCACGTATAACCAATGAAAATAACAAAATGTGCCCGAGACTTTCCCTTTTGATTCCCGCCTATCAAACTTGGTGGATGCGCATGCGCTTAACTAACCGTAAAAAGGTCTATTATGTGTGCACCGACTTCGTCATGCGATGTTGAACGTTCTTTTTCCGCATATAAAATGGTTTTATCTGACAGAAGGCATGTACTTACATCACACAATTTAGAAAAAATAATGGTAGTTTATTGCAACAGCAAATATAACACCAAAACAAATCTGCTTTTGCCATATCTTTCTTATCTTTATAGAACCTATTAAAAACCTATTTTTTGTTTTTTGAGAACCTAATAACCTACCTATTCTAACAATTTTTAATGCCTAGAGTTCCAACCTTTACTCATAACATACTACTGCGAAAGTCAAGTGAGTATCATATTTGATATTCATGACAGCTAAACTGTTAATGGTTTTTATGCAAAGAATTTAGAAAATTTAGAACTGGAAATTGTAGCATTACAAAATGATGTCTCTTTAAAAGTTATTAAGGAATTGTGGAAATTAGTTGAATACCTATTAGTTGCACGTAAATATCCAATATTCAAAATTTATACACTGAAACTAAAATAATTTTTTTGGAACGATTTAATTCAGTGAAGTCACATTTTCTTCAATGCATTATGTCAAAAATAAAAATAAGTTTAGTCTTACGAATGAAAATTTGAATTACAGTTTAAGAGTAGCAATATCAAATTACTGTCCTTATTTTGAAAAATTATGTATGTCTCAACCTTTTCAATAACGAATAATTTTTTTTCATTATTATGTAATAAATGTCGTTGAATAAAATTGTTATTACAATCAAAATTAAAAATGGCAAAAATTATTTTTTTTTTAAAGCTTAATTGTGAATTCAAAAATAAAAATAACTTATTAACAATAAACATATATGATATCATTACATATTGTTGCGCCCGCAACGTTCGTGAAAATTTTTAATTTCGCCCTTGCTTCCAAAAAGGTTGGCCACCCCTGATGTAGCTAATAACACATGACTGAAACCCATTGAAACTTACTTAAGGAAATATAGCTTGAATATATTGAAGTTTTATTAGGAATATGAACAAATCTCATGTTGAAATAACTACAGATTTGCACGCTATTCCTAGAACCACTCCATTTTCATGACACTAACGGAGCTGAAGAAATAACATGTTATGAACAGGTTGAATATATTTATATATTCGAGCTATATTTCGCTTTAGTACGTTTGTATGATTGTATCTAATTAGTATGGTTTCACCCCAATATTCGATACCCATAATTGATATCAATTTACTTAATGAACAGCATGGTTGCGACCGTTACTACGTGGTAATCCATGTACTTACACTGAATTGAAAAATTGTGTAGGGAGCTCAATTTATTGAAATACAAAATACTTTTCAATACTCTCTAAGGAAGAAAACCTTTGAAAAAAGAAAGAAATAACGAAAAGCAATATAAAGCTTTTATCCTTAATAATATTGAGTTGGTGAATTGGAGCAAGTGAATTGGAATTAACATTTTGCTATTTTCGAAAGGAAAGTGATAAAACTGCATACTCCAAGCCCTTGATATCAAAAATATTTGAACATATTATTCAATAATCAATTATATGAATGGATATTAATCAATCTATTCTGTTATAATAAACATCTTGATTAATATGTCCATTTAGAAAGTATCATACGTTTATTTTTCAACGTTTTTGATTAAAGCACACGTATCTAATCCTTCGTATCTACTTAAACCTTGGTGTCTGCTCTAAGTATTGTCTAAATAATATGTCTTGTCTTTCAAAATTCTGTTGGCTCTTGTCTCCCTACAATTTGTTTGTTTAAGACTTTTTTATGCAAATCATGTCTCCTAATCGTCAGTTTCTATTTGTTTAAATCTAAATTTTCTTTAAGTTAATTTATTTCTGTCTAAATCTTCTCTTTCTACCTGTATATTGTATATCTAATTCTTATAATTCTGAATCGCATCTGTGTAATTCTTGTTTGTCTAATAAAAACCTTGTCCATAAAAATCTTGTTTATGTTAGTGTGTACATTAAATTTTCTTCAATATTGGTGAAATTATACTAATTATAGATACAATCATATAAACTTATTAAAGGTGAAATGTAGCCTGAATTTATAAATATATTAAACCTGTTCGCAGCTCTCTAATATTATATCTTATTAAGACTAATCCCATGTTGAAACAACTACTTCCCTGGCTAATGCCACGCATGATATTGAATTATGCAACAGATATTTTCATGTTACTACTAGCCCCTGTCTTTGTACACAAACGTCAAATTAAAACCAAACCTTGCCAGTCATGCACGAGGTGTTCAAGTAAGTGTATTCCAATTTATAATTCAAGACAGCAAAGCTGCACCGATGAGAGATAAATCTCGAAACGCGTCTGCAGATGGCTATTCACTTAAGTTAAATAGAGAGAAATGATGTTATTTAACTAGTACTCGTTTTCTGACATGAAAATTGTACTGGGGGCTAGTTTATTATTCTCGTGTCAGAAAACATCAGATAAAACAGAGAACAAATACTATGACTAGAAACACAATATAATATTTGACCAAAACTTGGCCACTTCCACTGCATTATGTGATGCTTCATAAAATACTTATAAAGATAAAGTTCATCTTCTGTGCAGGAGATCGGACACAGTCTACACTGAAGCTTATGTTTCAGAGTCGGCTTTTCTCCACAGTCGCACTGAATGCTATCTTCTTTAATGTAGCCCCACTTTGCAAAATTGGTCTTAGATCTACCCACTCCTGATCTTAATCTATTCAAGGATTTCCATGTTAACCATCCTTGATCATGACCAGGAGGTAAACTTTCGGCTATTCTTTTCCAGCCCAGGGGAAGAGATTGCTTAGCTTTCCATAATTCTAGCCTGGCTTTTTCGCATATAGTCTTAAATTCTTTGGATGTTCTTAGGAAACTCTTCCTAGACTTCAGCCTCTGAGCATGTAGTTCATGTCCATGTAGAAGATGGGTTTCTTCCTGCTCGGCTTTCTTCCTGCTCGGCTTTCTTCGTTTCCTTGTTTGCAGCTATTTCTCGTCGAATAGAGGGTGGTGCTATTCCTGCGAGCTGGTAAATGCACTAGGTTGGTGTTGATCTTAAGCATCCAGTTATAGTTCTACATGTTTCATTGAGAGCTACGTCCACCTGTTTAGCATGAGTTGAGTTATAGCAAACCGGACAGGCGTACTCTGCAGCGGAATAGCACAATGCCATTGCAGATGTTCGAGTGGTGTCAGGTTGACTACCACATTTTGAACCAACTAGTTTTCTTAGAAGATTATTCCTGGTGGACACTTTTGACTTGGTGTTCAGACAGTGTTTCTTGTAGATAACTGCTCTGTCCAATGTCACTTCTAGAAATTTTGGGTTGTAATAGTGTTCCAGTTCTACTCCTGACCATTCTACCTTACTACGGTATGTCTATCATGGAAATGGAGAGGCTTAGGAGGGAAGGCGTGCGAGTTGACGAATGGCTAGTGGTAAGGCTGAAGGAAGTTGAACTGCAAGAACGTCAAAGGAAAAAAATGGAAAGTAGATATAGTAAGGACTATGCGGAAATACAAATATTTGAAGAGCTACCTAAATACTTAAAATCAACAATGGGCCTGAATACCCAGTCAGTAATTGCCAGGCTTAGATGCGGCTGTGAAGAAAGAGGGCGAAAGTATTGGATGGATGACAAGTATAAGAGTTGTGGTGTATGTGGGGCAGGGAAAGACGTGTGGGTGCATTGGTTTGAGGAGTGCAAAAAAGTAGAGTGGACCGAAAGAGAGAGAGTGTTAGGGTCGAAATGGAAATAGTGCATGAATGAGGATGGTAGTGGTTTAGTAATGATGGAAAGGATAAAAGGATGGAAGGAACAGGGAACGGAAACAGAGGAATGTCCAGTGTAGTTTTTTTTCTCTCTCTCTTAACTTAATGTTTATGGTGAATATTGATTTTGTTTTCTTTTTTATATTTCGTGTTTTGTTTTTCTTTGCGGAATCTAAATTGTTTTTATTTAGTATTGTAATAGGAAAGGTTTATGTTTTTTTTTATTTATGCCAATAAAGGATTGTATGTACTACCTTCAATTCACGAAAGGCTTCCCTGTTTCTCAAGTGAAAGGCACATGCTTGTGTCTTGGAGGGATTTGGTTTCAGTTGGTTTGCGAAATAGTATTTGGAGAGACCTTTAAGGGCACTCGTGAGGTTATTCTCTACTGATTCAAAATCTTTACACTGTGCAGCAAGAGCGAGATCGTGAGCGTACAAGAAACTCCTGGTATTGGGAGCTATGGGCTGGTCATTTGTATACACATTGAACATAAGTGGAACGAGAACACTTCCTTGGGGTAGGACATTCTTCTGTAGTCTCCATCGGATACGTTGCCCTTGGAAGTCATCAAAATACCTCCGATTTTGCAGGAGAGTGGCAATGAACCTGGTTAGGCTGGAGATTTTAGTCAACGTGTAGACCTTAACAAGTAGGAGCTGATGGTTGACAGTGTCGTAGGCTGCAGATAAATCAACAAATGCCACTCCAGTTGCATTAGCTGCTTCGAAACCATTCTATGAACTGCGTAAGGTTCAGCAACTGTCCAGTACAGCTTTTGCCGGGACGAAATCCAGCTTGTTCGGGTATGACCAGAGGATCAATTGCGGGTAGAAGGCAGACACAGGAATTTAACTGGTCTGAAGTTTTTCGGGTTGTTCCCTTCTTTGTCAGGTTCTATCCTCTTTTATCCTCTTCGCTCTTTGTCAGAGCTATCACACAGCTCTTCCACCATATCTTTGGGATTTGACAATTCTTCATCCAGTTATTGAAGAGCTGGAGTATCCATTCCTTTGTTTTTAAACCGAAATGCTTAATTTTTAGTCTGTTTGATAGCCTTCTCCAGTTCTGAGTGGTATTCTAAGATCGGTACCTTCCACTTGAATTTCTCTTTGATGTCTGGGCACTTTGTGCTTGTGGATGGGCTTCCCGTTCGTCAAAATCTGATGTGCTATTTGGTTGGCAGTGATGTTTTAATGTCTTTGTCGGATCTTTGCTTAGACGTCTTAAAAGTCTCCATGCTTTATGGCTGTCTCTTCTCAGATCCACGTCTTCTATAGATCTAGCCCATTGATCCCGTTTTGTTTGTCTAATGACGGAGATGAGTCTGTTCCCAGCTTCTACTGTTGATTCACTGTTGGGAGCTAGTAATAACATTGAAATACCCGTTGTATATTTCAATATCTTTCAATACCCTGCAATAGCCAGAGAAGTAGTTGTTTCAACATGGGATTTGTTTTTTAGTCGTAATAAAACTTAATATTATAGAGCTACGAACAGGTTGAATATATTTATATATTCAAGCGCCCTTAATAAGTTTATACATTTTTTTCCGGCAATCTTGTTTTTGTTTACACTGTCTACCTTATTCTTATCTAAAGTTAGACTATACAAATATTGTCTTTTCTTGTCTGCCTAAATATAGCCTCTCCAAATTTTGTGATACCTCCAGGAGTTTTAAAAAGTCTGCAATCTATAATCAAAGTTATTATTATTATTTTATATGTAATACGTCGGTTACAAAATCATCGCTAAAAAATGCTTCTATGCAGTCAAATTCAATAACTTTTCTTTCACATATTCTTAAAAATATTTGCAGAATATCATTCTGCTTACTTTAAGAAGTAATTGTATATAATATCACTTATATAATATCTTATCTTATATAATATCACAATGCTGTCATGAATTCGAATCTCGTGAATCAAAGTTAACGTTAATTTAACATCCTAATTCATTATTTTATAGGAATAAATGACCCAAGTTTAATATTTTAATTAGTCTGTTGTCTAAAAAGTTTTCAATATGCGACGATTATTATAATGAACAAACAGTGAATACGCATTCGGGATTTATGTGTATTTGCAAAATACACACATTTATTTTACTTAAGTTTTAATTAAAATGTATCATAATATATAGCACTCTAAGGGTGCCGTTGTCGAGTAGAAACATTAAATTCGGATGCTAGGTGTAACTATTATTGCATCTACGTTTTCGTCCGACTTTATTGATGATCACCCCTGATTATCTCCGTAATTGGAGAAGGCATCAGTGACATACGAGCTCTATTTCCAACTAAATCATTTAACTAGGGAATACCTGTATAATATTAGGTAAATCTATTTAAAATGAATCGTTTTATAATATTTTAATCAGACAGTAATTTATAGAATATTTTAGGTAATAATCATTTATAATTGTAAGCTTAAATTAAAAAAACTACATTTTATCTTGGATATATTTATTAATTTAGTAATTAATTTATTTACGTAATATTATTTTAATTTGCCTTTAGAAACTTAATAATCAGGAAGATTACCAACTATTACATGTACTAATGCTACTAGTATAACATTGAATTGAAAAATTCACTATGTTTTTACCACACTTAGACTATGTAAAAATGTTATACAACTTGTTATTCACTACTAGTATAAATAATGAATCATTCAAAAAAGCAAAGCTGCACTGATGAGAGATAAATCTCGAATCTCGTCTGCAGATGGCTATTCACTTATGTTAAATAGAAATAAACGATCTTAAAAACAATGTGATTTATCCAGTACTCGTTAGTGACATGAAAATGTACTGGGTCTGGTAATAACATGTATAATTCAATATCCTATGTGGTATTAACCATGGAAGTAGTTGTTTCAACATGGGATTTGTTTTGTAGTCATAATAAGACTTAATATTTTAGAGCTACGAACAGGTTGAATATATTTATATATTCAGGCTACATTTCGCCTCTAAAAAGTTTATAAGATTCAAAAAAGTTTTTCATCGTGAGACTTCAAATAACTGTTTTTTGAGTTTGTTATTGTTTTCGATATCCGTTATCCGTTTCTGTGCGTGAAAACCTTAAATAAAACATTTAAAAATAGGACAATTGAGTAAAGTAGGTAAACAGAATCATAAAACCTTCTAACCTTCCTACTACTACGATAAATACACTCTTCCTCTTTGAAACAAATACATTAAATGAAATTTATATTCCTGCTTTCATTTAGAAAGAAACTCTAATATAATAGCAGTAAGGTTAGTTTGTTATTTTTAAAATGTATTTCAGGATAAGGAAATTTAGTTTTAGAGTAGAATTTCGATAGAGAACTTTTCGAAGCACTTATATATAGTTCCCCTGCATAGTGTTCGCATATATACTTTTGTTTTGCTTCCTTTTATACCCTCGAGTCAATAAAAGGGAATACAATGGCAAAGTTACATGTTTTACTCTAAATAGCATCATTTATTAACGAATGCCTATTAAAATGTAACATACAGCTTTTATATTTGGAACGTTCTTTGATTATCGTTATTATTTTCACTAGACATTTTATTTACCTCCTTTTACTGTGAAATATACGGAGTTTGTAACCTTTACACGCGGTTCAAGTGAAACTTCTTTGACGGTTGCGGCACGTATTACTAAAGAGATTAAAGTTAACATGTCATACTAAAATTTAATTCAATTTATTGATAATATAATCTACAGGGAGCCATAAAAAACCTTTCTTTATATTAGAATTGTGATCATTTTATTGGCATACGTAATTACATAATTTTTAACCTAACTAAGAAACATAAGTGCTACAGTCATAGTTAACAAAAATTAAATAAAACAAACAATTAATCCTTTCTAAAACTGCGGTAAAAATTAAGGGATAAGGCAAAAGAAAAAAAAACAAACAAACAAACACACAAGCCCCACAAAAACAAAAAACAAAAACAAAGAATATATAAATCAACCAAAAATAACAATTCCTCGTACTCTTCCCACAACGACAACAACAAAAATTCACCTCACTATCTGTTTATCTTTTTTTAACTGAACCACCCTTTTCATCAAGGGCCAACTGGCTCCGTCTTCCCTCATGCACGAAACTCAGTCGTCTACCACCGGTCTCTCCTCACTGCTCCACTCCACTCCACCACGTGTCACTAGCTTCCCCACATATGCCACACAGCTTAAAGCCAGTGTCCATCCAGTACCTCCTGCCTTTTTCTTCTGACCCGCACCTATGTCGTGCAATCAATGCCTGCGGCAGCCTAGCTCCTTTGAGGTACAACGGAAGTCTTTGGAACACTTGTACGCTTTGTATTCTGGGAGGAACTTACTCCCCTCGATCTTCCTCTGACGACACTGCAGCTCCACCTCGGCTAACCTTTCATACACCAATTCTTCCACCTTCCTTGCATTCCCAAACATTCATACAGCTTCTTTCTTTCGCTCCCCCATTTTGTGCCCTTATTTACACCAAAACCTTCCATTCTTACAACTCTCAGCACTTCTTTTACAATCCTTTAATTACCCATTCCATACACTTTCCTTTCAAACTTAACGACCCTCCTCGCTGCCTGCGAAGACACTTTCCTCGTATTTGTTTCTTACAGCACGATGTATGCCGGCATAGTTCTATCTAAATTGAGTGCCATTTTTAAAAACTGTAGCTGGTCTCTGTCAACTCTATCTTCCTCTTTCACTCCCCACACTTCCGCTCCATACAAAACGATGCTTCTCACACATGCCTTCCACACTACCATTTTTGCTTCAAAGTTATTGCTCAAGCACTCCTTCCATACGTTCCCTAGCCCGCTAGCAGCCACCCAAGCCTTTTTACAAATATATTTCACATGTTCTTTCGCGGAGCCATCCTGCCCAAACATAAAACCAAGATATTTTAAGCTGCTAACTTGCTCGATTACACTACTTCCCCATTTAAATGACTCACTCCTTCTACCCGCTCTTTTACGAAACATCATCCATTTAGTCTTTTTCACGTTCACTACCAATTTCCTCTTTTCAAAAAATCTTTTCGCCCGCTCGATCATCTCTGACATTTCTCCTTTCGATCTAGCCAAAATCACAACGTCGTCCGCATAAGCCAAACTCCAAACTTTCCTACTACCAATTACTACCCCTCCCCCTTGACCTCTGCTCAGCACACTCTCTAAATCTACCGTGTACAGGTTAAATAATATTGGACTCAGCGGACAACCCTGCCTTAGCCCCATTCGCACATCAAAACTTTCTGAAACTTCCTCTCCTACTTTCACTCTGCACCGCGTATCCTGATATAAATCCCTGATTCTCTCTATAAACTGCTGCGCTATACCTTTCCGTCTCAAACATTCCCACATTCTCTCCCTCACCACAGTGTCGTAGGCTGCTTTCAGATCTATAAACAGAGCATAAAGCTTCCCTTGCTTCTTAACCAGCTCCTGCTCCACAATATACTTCAACGTAACCAAGTGTTCCAGCGTACTGTAATGCTTTCTAAATCCGGCTTGTGCATCCGGGATCAGACCTTTATCTTTCTCTTCACACAAAAGCTTTTGCCCCAGAAGTTTCGCATAGATTTTATACGCCGCATCCATAACCGTTATTCCTCTGTAGTTAGCTAGGTCTTCCCTATCTCCACCTTTGTATATCGGTACAATTAAGCCTTCCTCCCAATTCACCGGCAACCTTTTAGAAGCTTTATAAATATCGTTGAGTTCTTCGAACAGCTCTCACTGGATGACTATCGGGGCGTACTTCCACGCTTCATTCGGGATACAATCCAAACCCACACCTTTTTTTCTCGGAAGTCTATCCAAAACACCTGAAAATACTTCCCAAGTAAATTCGCCCCTGCAGCTCGTTGCACCATTAACCCTTCCTGCGACATCGTCGAACGGTTCAGGCAGACCACTGATTAGCAGCTCCTTGAAATAGTTTCTCCATAGGCCAATCGGTTTCTCACAACACCCTTGGTTCCGTCTATAGGCTGACACCATTTTCCGAATATCCGCTTCGTTGTGGATCCCCTTCAACTTCTCGAATTGCGCGTCTTCCCACTCCTTCTTCTTCTGGAGTTCCATCTCTTTCAGTTGTGTACGGCATTTGTTGTACTCCTCCATCGAGTCCTGACCCTCCTTCCACCTTTTGAAATTTTTCCTCACGGACTTCTTAAGTTCCTTGACTTCTTGGTCGACCCTATACGTTTCTTTAGCCACTCCACATTTGATCTTGACCTGCACCATGGCTTCTCGAACCACTTCCATTATTTCGTAAACAGCCGACTCCCGGAGTTATTCCTTCCAAATTTCTTTGGAACATAACAATGGCCTTACCATTCCAGAGCGATACTACTTTAACTTGACTAGATAACTTAACTTTACCCTCCCAAATTATTTCCAGCTGAAAATGGTAAGATTCAACCCTGTCACCTATTTGCCTAATCATTATGCGCATTCTTGCCACATAAATCTACCACATAACTACCACATAATCAATTACCGACGCGCCTCTCCCACCAGCATAGGTGAATTCTCCATGAATAGTATGGTTGTGACCGTTACTACGCAGTGATCCATACTTACTCAGAATTTATCAATTCAGTGTTTATATTTGTTTTCATATATTGTTTTATATAGATGTATTTATATTATTTTATGCTGTATTTACGATATATTTTAGAGGAGAATATAGACTTTACTTAACGTTATTTCCATCAGGTCTGAGTTATCCTCAAATCAGAGATAACGTCTCTCATCGATAACATTATCTCTGCTCAAATTATAACTAAAGTGATTTTGCTTTTCAATATTAAAAATCGTCAAAATTTTGTAACTGTTAAAGAGCGACATCTATGTAGATATGACTTACCTTACCTAACCTTATTTCCGTCAGTCAGAGAGGTCTGTGAAGCTGACACCCGCACCCCTTCAATATTCAAATTTGATTAGACCAGAATTATATGCTCTTTATGTGATAATTATGTGACGCAATCGCGATTTTTGTGCTCGAAGCGTTCAATGACAAAATCTAATTTTACTAGTAAGGGTGCCAACCTACAGTCAAGCTAGCACCGACCCATCTGAAAAACTGGGATACCGATACCAAATAAGCACTACAATTATGTGCTATTTTTGTGCTTTTTAAGTACCCCGGAGCGAGTTCGCTAACTCAACACCTTGTGCGAAAAACTCACCCCATGGCGAATGAGCCACTAGAGGTGAAATCTTTAATAACAAAGTAAATATAAAATAATATGTACTCCTCGCGATTTTTGTGCTCGCACCCTTGTACGAAAAATTCACCCCTAACGGTATGAGCCATAAGAAGTGAAATCTATAATAATAGAGCACAGAAATCTTAACCTAAACGAAATTGTTGCAATAATAATGTCCTCTCCAAATATGCTATACGTGGTTTTTATGAAAAAAATCACTCCTAACTGTATTAGTCGTATGAGGTGAAATCTTTAATAATCGAGAACAGAAAGTTGTACCTTTGGACCTTTGTACAAAAAATTCACCCCGAACTGCAAAGAGGTAAATCTATAATAATGGCATACAAATAATTAGCACACAAATTTTAACCGACGCGATATTGTTCCAATAATTATGTGTTCTCCAAATATGATATTCGCGATTTTTGTGCTCGCCCCCTTGTACGAAAAAATCACCGCGAACTGTATGGGCAATAAGAGTTGAAATATTTAATAACCGAGCACTCAAATTTTAACCGGCGCGAAATTGTTGCAATAATTATGTGCTCTCCAGATATGATATTCGCAATTTTTGTGCTCGCACCCTACACCCCGAGCTGTATTAGCCTTAAGAGGTGAAATATTTCATAATCGAGTACACAAATTTTAACTGACGCGAAATGGTTGCAATAATTATGTGCTCTTCAGGTATGATATTCGCGATTTTTGTGCTCACACCCTAATATTCGATTACAAGCATTTTGACCGACACCAAAATGCACGCAATAAATATGTGCTTTCGAAAATTCTTTTCACAGCTTTGCAAGTGCAATCTGAATGAAAGTTTGTCGAAAACCACCCATCCTATCCGTATTTTTTTTTCTTATTTCTTCCATGTTTCGTTTGGTTGAGAGAAAGTTTTAGTCCTAGGTACTTGTACTCACTCTTCCATCTTTTTGGATCCCTGTCCTCCTACTATTATTAGTTCTTCGGTTCTTAGGTACATTATCTGGGCTTTGAAAGATTCATTTGCAGCCCTATTTTTTTAGATTCTCTTTGTTGGTCTGCAGTTATTGTTGATCTAATAAATATTCTCTACTATGTGCCAAGATAATAATATCGCCAGCATATATTAGATTGGTTAGTAGAGTTTCATTGATGTTGATAACTTTGTCGTTCCAGTCAGTTTTCTTAAAAATCTTTTCCAATGCTAAAGATGAGGAGTTAAAAATCTTTTCCAATGCTAGAGATAAGGAGTTACTTTTTCGTACTCCTCTTTCAAGTTGGACAGGTTTAGTTGTTTCGTGGAGAATGTAGGTTGCGGTTGCTTCTCTGTTGCATTTTTTGTTGGTATTCGTCGAACTTTCTCTCTGTTGGTGATTATTTTTGTCAGTAATTTGTACACATGTGACATTAGACCGGTGGTTCTTAATCTGGCACCCCCAGGGGTGCGGGCACTCCAGGGTGCCAGGGATCACCCCAGGTGAAGGCATTTTTGGGGGTGCGGGAGAAGCCCTTAACAATATAAATTATTAAATATCATTTATTAAATTTTTATAATAAAATATTTCTTTAACTATAGTAATCCCTCCAATAACGCGAAAGTCGGAACCGCGTTATTAGATATATTTAAACGATATTAAAAATGCAAATATGCCAAAACGAAGAACAAATTTAAAAACAAAACGTGAATAAACTATTTATGTATGTTCAAAGATGTATATTTAGCCACTTATATAGTTATATGAAATAGGAGTTGGAGAAAAAATGTATACACGCATACTACATACATGAGTAAAAAATTAAGTGGTGAAATTTAAAAAAAAATAGTGTTGAGTGCAAATCTGTCTGCATCCATCATCCTCCTCTAGGCCTAGGGCCTTGAGATGTTTCCTAAGTCTGCAGTGTCCCGTCAGGGCTCCTGTCAGAATTCTGAGCTTGTTCCTGCTTAGTTTCAGGCAAGCTTTAGTTCTCTTCTGGTTGAAAGATCCCAGCATCACTTTGGATTGCCTTAGCCCTGGAAGTTCTTCCCAGGTTTTCATCCATTTTTCTCTTATTTCTTCATCTAAACTTTTGCGGATGGTGTTCACGC
Source organism: Phosphuga atrata (assembly GCA_944588485.1). Taxonomy (NCBI): domain Eukaryota; kingdom Metazoa; phylum Arthropoda; class Insecta; order Coleoptera; family Silphidae; genus Phosphuga; species Phosphuga atrata. The sequence continues at coordinate 87,885,664 of OX155892.1, read as the reverse complement.
TCATACCGCAAAAGGGTTCCGGACCTATAAAGGGGCTACTGGATCCCTTGTTTGCTAGGTGATCGGCTTCTTCGTTTCCGTCTATACCAGTGTGTCCTGGTACCCAGTATAGCGTTACTTTATTATCCCTGCCAAGTTTGTTCAGCTTCCCCACACAGTCCCATACCAGTTTGGATCTGATGGTGTATGAGTTAATGGCCTTGATGGCTGCTTGGCTATCTGACAGGATAGCAATTCGTTTTTTGCGGTACTTCCTGTCGAGGTTAAACTGTGCACATCTTTCGATTGCGTGTACCTCCGCTTGGAAGATACTTGGGGATGTTCCCATGGATTCGGAGTATCTGGTACGAGGTCCAAACACTCCTGCACCAGTTCCTTCCTTTGTCTTCGAACCATCTGTATACCACTTGATGGTCGTTTATATAGATAACAACCAAATTTAACTATAAATACTCTCAATTTGCACTGTAGGCGCCTGCAATCTGGCGAGAAATCCCAACAAGTTCGGATCATCGTGATGATCGGCCGTTTTCCGGCGTCAGCGGACGATTACACTCATGTTTGTGTACGCGCTCTCATTCTTTTACAAGTGTTTGATTCAATCGCCGTCGTCGCCCGAGCAAACTTCGGCCGATGACGGTGTAGGTGTACGCGAGCCATTGGGGTTGCCAGACTGTTTCTATAATTCGATTAAATCGATACTTTGATATTATCAATATGGAATTGATCCTTCAATCGAAATCATCATACGATGGCTCTCTAAGAGCCGCATGCTTAACAGGGTTTTTGAATTGCGTGAAGAAATTATTCATTTACTGACTAGTCAAAACTGCGAATCAGTAAAAGATTTTGAAAGTAAGGATGTAATTCTGAGACTCGCCTACTTAGCAGATATATTTAGCCACTTGAATGAATTGAACATATCAATCCAAGAATTTTGTAAAAATATAATAATAGCTAGTGAAAAATTATCGAGTTGAAAATAGGAATTTAGCAAATTTTCCCTTGCTTGATTCAATTTTTATGGAAAATGAAAAAAATACTATTATACCCGACATTATTTGAAACGATTGAGCGAATCATTCAATGCATATTTTTCTACTGGAAATATTACCAAAACTCGGAGATGGATACTGGATCCATTTCTATATAACTTAAATTCGATGGATGATAGTGATTTAAAAAAAAGGCGATCTTATTGAAATACGTGACAGTGGACATATTCAAATGGAATTCGAACAATTAGAATTTTAACAATTCTGGTGTACACAGTTTCAATCTTATCCAGGGTTGGCGAAAGGAGCATTGCAATTAGTTTCACCATTTGCCACCACCTATCTGTGCGAAATGGGATTTTCATCGCTTATGCATATAAAAACTAACAATTGCTCAAATGAAGCCTCGCTTCACAAGTATTTTATTGAACAAGCAACAACAGCCTAGCCATTAATAAAAATAATATTGTTTTGTATTTGATTTATAAAATTTAGTTTTTTTAAAGAAGCAATGAGTTTTGCAAAAAATATTTTTAAACTAAAAAATTTATACACATTTTTCAATGGGGTGCGGAGACCTATTTTCAGATTAAAATGGGTGCGGCTCACTCAAAAGGTTAATAAACACTGCATTAGACTGATCATCCTGTAATTCTCTATCCCAGAGGTTCTCAAACTGGGTGCCGCGACCGTATGTCTGGGGTGCCGCAGCAATAATCAAGAAATTTAAAAAAAATGTTCAAAGAAAATTACACGCGTAGGTAAACGTTTCTGAAGCGACTGATTCAATGACAACCAGCATCGTCGGAAATATCCCAGCACATACCGCGAGTCGAAATCATTCAAGTTCGTTCGCCTCAGTTCGCGAAAACGCTACTCACGATGGCAAAAACTGGAAAGCCCCATACTATTGCCGAGAAACAGATTAAACCTTGCGTTGAGGATGTTGTAAGTAGCATTTTAGACCCAGGCATGGCCAAGAAGATTGATACTTGCACCTGTCAAATTGCATTATAAGGAAGCGAATTCTCACAATTTTAGAGAGTCTGTGGAGAACGAGCTTATAAGAAGGTTGAAAATTTGTATTTTTTTAGTTTACAGCTTGATGAAAGTACCGACATTGAGGGACTTGCTGTTTTTCTTGTGTTATTGAAAATATTCATTCGCAATGCAAATAGAAGACGAACTTTTGATGAGTGAATTGTTTGCAACTTACACCACTGACGAGAAAATTTTCAAAGTAATCGACAAATATATACAGAAAGATAATTTTAAATGGAGCAAGTGTGTTGATATTTGCAGCGATGGAGCGGCTGCATTGATTGGAAATGTAAAGGGATCCGTTTCTAGAATGAAACAAGTGGTATCCAATGCTACCAGCAGCCACTGTGTCTCATCGACATTCTCTGGCAACTAGAAGGATGCCTCAAGATTTTAGTCGTATTGGATGGTGTTGTGAATAATTAACACTTATGTCAATACCCGGGTACCCGTGTACCCTTTTGCATGTTCTTACTAACATATCTTTTTTGTTTAACGAAAAATCATCAAATCCTTTTAGATCCTCGTTATTTGAGTCTATTGACATCGATTCATATACATAAATAATAAAATATGCCAAAAAATATATAAACTTTTTAGACTTAAAGTCAAATACCCCGTTGTTCAATACCCGGGGTACCCGTGTACCCATATATAAATAAATCATTAAACTTATTTCTAAGGATAAAAAATAGTACTTAATATATAAATAAACGGATTTATTTAACTTTTAATTAATTTTATTATGAAACTTATTATAAATTATACATAAAATATTTTTATATTCAATTTATTATTGGCAACATTGTCACATTTTACAATTGCTTTGAATGTTCATCGCAAACTGGTTTGTTACATTCTTTACACAATTTTCGCGTTTTTTCCTGGTAACAAATATGACATGACCCTACAACTATTTTTCGTCTAGTGGAATCTGTCGGTTCAGTAGACCTGCATGGCTCACTTGATATTGTTGCCCTGCTTGTAGGATCTATTGGTTTTCCATATATGCTTTCTATGGCAATCCTAGTGGTGAAATTTCCATAGTGGTGAAATAATTTAATTATTTTGAGATCGTTCTTGAATAACTGTCATACATAATTCTTCACTTAATTTTCGTAAAATTACGTTATTTAGATGATAAATGATAATAGCTGGCAAGACGGGCTATATCCAAAATATTTAAAAAAGTCCGTCTGTGGATTGTGTAACATCTTATCCATTATATCCACACCAATTTTTGGTTTATTATAATACTGAACAATTTCTGTTTTTTTTTTGTCATCGCTACAAATCTTAGTGCATCGTAGATAGAATTATAACAACTTTCTTTTTTTTAGGAACATAAGAGCATAGAGTAACTTTTTCATGAAACCCAAATAGAGAAGATAATTTTTCACGATCTTTAGATGCTAGCATGTCTACTAGAATGTATTTTATTATTTTTTTTTTCAATGTTCCTACAATTTTTAGGTTCCATACAATAAATGCTTTGCTAAAGGCAAAATAGTAAAAAAATGTATCCATTGTAATATTTCTTCCGGATCCTTTATATTTTGCAGCTAAATCTTTTACTCTCTTCCACTCTTTCGCCTTGATTTATTTCACGGCCAGTTGTTATTTTGCCAGTATAAATTTGACCTTTCAATGGATATGAATTTTTGACGTCGCTTATCCACCATATTTTGATCCCATACTTTGCCAACCCGGCGGTGTTATTTATTGAAATAGGGTTTTTCGGGTAGTGGAATACTCTATGGGTAATCCCTAGTTGTAATGTGAAAGTCTCCGGGTATTAAAATTATTTTATTGAATGAAAACCCCATGCGGGTACACGGGTACCCGGGTATTGAACAACGTAGTAACGTCTGGGTATTGACATAAGTGTTAATCATGTTAAGAGCCGCCCGCTTCAAGCACGTCTTTTAAAACTTACCGCCTAAGATCTAGGTATGGATCACTTTCAGCTCCAGTTACATTTACAAAACAGCCTTTCTTTTAACAATTGATGGCGATTGGCTGCTTAAATTGGGATACCTTTCCGACAACTTCGAAAATCTAAATGAAAACGCCACTTCTCTCATTGAAAACGAAAAAAAGTGAATTGAAGGTGAAATTAACCAAACTTCCAATACACTTAATGGAAAACTTAGCTGTGCTGCAAAAGTTTTGTGGCCCGACAAAGGTGCCGCGAGAATTTTTTTAGCTCGATAAGGGTGCCGCGGCAAAAAAAGTTTGAGAACCACTGCTCTATCCGGTTGTTATCAACTTAGGACAGTAGATTAGGACCGCGTTAGCGTTTTTGTTATATGTTTAGTAGTTTCGTAATTTTCTTTATTAGATTTATCTTGTCTCATTGCCACCGTGATATTCTCATCTCCAATTGCTTTATTAGATTTCATGTTATTCAAAGTAGTTTTTACTTCCTCTATTACCTACTAATCAACCTACCAAAAACCTAACCTAACCTAACCAAACCTACCACAATTTCATAGAAACTGCACATTGAAATAACTATTAAAATAGATTTTTTTAAATGCAGCTCGCGGTCAAATTTCCATCCGTAATGTGCAAAAGATGCAAAAGATTTCCCCAGCACTGTTTTAGAACAATTTACTCTTTCACCATCAGCATTTTTCAACCTTATAAAATTCGCGTTCGCCTTATTGTTAGTTCAAATGAACTCACATTTTATACTGTTACATTGAACTTATTCTACCGAGAGAATTTTGTGGGTCCCGTGAACCTCTGGATACGAGAGTTTTATTCCAGACATACATGTGAACAGTGCGCAGAGAATTTTTCCTACTAGGGTACGAGTACAAGAATCGCGAATATCATATCTGGAGAGTACAAAATTATTGCAAAAAATTTGCGTCATATAAAATTTCTGTTCTTAATTATTAAAGATTTCACCTGCTAAGGCTAATACAGTTCGGGGTGAATTTCTCGTACAAGGGTGAGAGCACAAAAATCATAAATAGCGTATCTGAAGAGCACTTAATTATTGCAACAATTTCGGGTCGGTTAAAATTTGTGTGCTCGATTATTAAAGATTTTATCTCTTATGGCTCATGCAGTGCGGGATGAATTTATCGTAGAAGGGTGCGAGCACAAATATCGCGAATATCATATCTGGAGAACTCATATTTATTGCAACAATATCGCGTCGGTTAAAATTTGTGAGCTCGATTATTAGAGATTTCACCTCTCAGGGCTCATACAGTTCGGGGTAATTTTTTTGTACAAGGGTGCGAGCACAAAAATCACGAATAGCATATCTGAAGAGGGCATTATCATTGCAACAATTTCGATTCGGTTAAAATTTCTGTGCGCGATTTCACCTCTTATGGCTCATTCCGTTTGGGGTGAATTTTTCGTACAAGGGTACCAGTACAAAAATCGCGAATAGGTTATCTTGAGAGCACATAATTATTGCAACGTTTTCGCTTCGGTTAAAATTTTTGTACTTTGTCAATAAAAATTTCACATTCGGTTGGCTCACAATTGGCTCATTCAGTTTTGGGTGAGTTTTTCGCACAAGGGGTTGACTTAGCGAATTCGCTCCGGAGTACTTGAAAAGCACATAATTGTAGAGTGTATTTGGTATCGTTATCCCAATTTTTCAGATGGATAGGTGGTAGCTTGACTGTAAGTTGGCACTCCCACTAGTAAAATTTGATTTTTTTTTTATTTGATTGCGGCACATAGCACATAAATAGCACATTAAAAGCACATAATTCTGAATCTTATCAAATTTGAATTTTGAAGAGGTGAGGGTTCCAGTTTTATAGACCTCAATCAACGTCATTTCCGATTGAAAAAAGATCTCTACTTTTAGTTTTACTTCAATAAAACAAGAACAAATTGATATATCATTGATATTTGATCGTGATTTTAAATTCTTATTTTTATCTTTAAATTACACAATTTGTTTGTTTTAATTCAAAATCAGTTCAAGAGGAATACTGAAACTAAAATTCAAATAAATTAAAATATTTTTTAACTAATTAACTTTATGTTTCTTATTAGTAGTCCAGTAGTCCAGCAGCAGACTGTTATTATTATTAACCTAATAATAGTTCAATGTTTAATAATTATATATAGGTGTGTTCTAAGAAAAAAAAACAAAGTGATTCTAATTTCAAATCAAATCAAAATCATTTATTTCATTATATAAGATTTTTATAACAACTACAACATAATATATCTATCATTATTTAAGGCAATAATATAATATATCTATAATTATATAAGACATTCATAACAATTACTTCTATATAATATATAACAATATATCTAAAACAAAGCTATTAACACTTACGGATCAATTATAATTGATTTATAATTTGTTAATAATTATTAACTGATAATCTCATTACAGTTTAATCTATCATTATACTAGTTTATATAATGCTAAGAACCCAAAATTAATTGGTTGCTTAGTGTAGGTATTACTATTTACACTTGATGTATCGAAATTATAGTATACAGACATGCGCGCCAAATAATAATATACTGCAATAAGTTGCATAATCTGTGCTGAATATATTGTATAAATTTATGTGCAAGAAACATGGGCTATAACCTAGATCCTGATCCCATGTTTGGTGTCTGGCGACTCCAAAAGCAATTTCTTGCATTGTCTTTAACACATTGAAGAAAGATAAACCTCAAATGAATTATACATCACCAAATATACGGACTTGTAAAATAGTGAAACGCGTGTTTCACCTTCCCTTGGAGCTAAATATTTATTGCAACATAATAAGCGAAATAAAAGCATTATGACCCAGAAAATAGTTTTTCCATTATAATTAATTGCAATTAAAAATGTAAATGGATGAATACCATACAAAACAACTCTTGTTGTAAAGACTCCCGAGTGAGTTCCCCAACTGTTTACAAGTTTGCTAAATAAGTTTTAACAAATAAAACGAATTTAATTCAGCATACATATTAAATATTATACAGAAACGTATAGTTTTGTAAAACAGCTTGCTTTAAAAATCGCCACAACCTAAAGGGAAATGTTCAACCGATTTGAACAAATTTAGTCTATAAAGTTATTTCAAATTAAAAATGATTTATAAATAGATATTACAGAGATTCTATTGACAATTAGTTCAATGAATAATGGTGAAACCATACTAATTATAGATAAAATCATTCAAACTTCTTCTTTTTGTGCATATCCGTTCCGGATGTTGGTGACCATCGTAGATATGTCAGTTTTGGATGTTCTGAATAGTTCTTCACTCGTGTGTGAAGTCCATGTTCTTAAGTTTCCAAGTCAAGATGTTCTTCTTCTCCCTCGTCCTCTTTTAGCAGGAATCTTTCCTTGAAGAATGTTCGACAGCACTTTTTACCCGTATCCATTCCTCATTACATGACCTAAATATTGTTTCCTGCATTTTACTGTTTTCAGGACTTCTTTTCCTTTCTTCATTTTATGGAGAATGTTATTGTTTTTATCTGTCATTCGCACTCTAAGCATTCTCCTGTAGAGCCACATCTCAAATGCCTCAAGTCGTTTACCCATCGTCTCGGTCAAAGTCCAGGTCTCGGCTGCATAGAATAGGATGTAAAATATATAGCAACGAAGAAATCTTAATTCTGTTTTCATCGAGAAGTAATGACTCTTAAGCACAATAGCTTTTTTACGAAATGCAGCTCTGGCTTTCTCGATACGGACCCTAATTTCGTATGAATTATCCCATTGGTCATTAATGTTGGTTCCCAGATATATGTTTTTGCTGACTTGTTCAATAGGGGTACCATTAATATGAGGAACGTAGTTTGGTAGGTCTATGTCTTTCTTACTGATGACCATGAACGTTGTTTTATTCATGTTGATATCTAAGCCATAATCCTCACTACTTTCACCGATTCGAGAGACAAGGTGTTGAAGACCATTCAAGCTGTCAGCAAATATTACAGTATCATCAGCGTAGCGGATATTGTTCAGCTTCTCTACATTCACGGGTATTCCTTCTTCAACATTTTCGAGGGCTTCTTTGAAGATGCACTCTTAATAAAGATTAAATATCAATGGCGACAAAATGCAGCCCTGTCTGACTTCTCGGCATATCTTTACTGTGTCAGATTTCTCATTTTCTACCCTCACGGCATATTGATTCCAATATAGATTAATTATTATGAGCCTGAGATCTTTGTCGTTTATCTCACTGTTTTTTAGCACCTCGGCCATCTTGTAATGTTGCACTCTATCAAAGCCTTTTGGTAGTCAATAAAACAGGCATAAACAACACAGTTTATGTCTCTACACCTCTGGATTAAGATTTGGATGCAGAACAAAGCTTCTCGAGTACCAGCAGCATTTTTGAAGCCAAACTGTCTAGGTGACATTTGTTCTTCACAACCTCTATATATTGTTTTGTGAATGATTTTCAAAAGTATTTTCAGTAGATGGCTCATCAAACTTATTGTTCTGATATCACTGCCTTTTTTAGCTCCTCGCTTCTTCGGCAAGATTATAAACTCTGATTGAAGCCATTTTTGCGGAATGTTCCCCAAATTCAAACTTATTAAAACGAAATATGGCTTAAATGTATAAATTGTATATTCAACCTATTCGCAGCTCTATAAAAATAAATCTTATTAAGACTATGAACAAATCGCATGTTGAAACAACTACTTTCTGGCTAATATCACACAGGATATTGAATACAACAGAGATTTGCATGTTATTACTAATCCCAGACCATTATCATTACACCAACAGAAAAAGAGAAATAACATTGTTTTTAAGATCAATTCTTTGTATTTGAATTAATTGAATAGCCATCTTCCATGCAGAGTAGTAGGAAGTAGTTGTTGCAATGCAGATGGCTATTCACTTAATTTAAATATAAAGAAATGATTTTAAAAACAATGTTATTTCTGTTAGTGCCATGCAAATGGACTGGGACTAGTAATAACATGCAAATCTCTGTTGTATAATTCAATTTACTGTGTGATATTAGCCAGTAAGAGTAGTTGTTTCAACATGAGATTTGTTCATAGTCTTAATAAGACTTAATATTATAGAGCTCGGAACAGGTTGAATTTATTTATATATTGCTATATTTTGCGTTAATAAGTTTGATTTAGCTCAATTATTAACCGGTGATCTGTTATTATAGTTTAAACTGCCATTATACTAGATAATGGTACTATCAATTATTTATAACTTATTACGGATAGTGTATATTCCTCTTATGTAATATAGACATTTAATCAACGACAAAGGTAAATATTTAATCAATTCTATGCTTTGTGACCTAATTGCATTAAAATAATGATGGAAAAATAAAATTGAAAATAATATGGAATATTTAGTTTCTTTTAACAATCCTCAATAATAGCATAAAATGCGTTTTTTGCTTATGCAAGATTTTTAAATTAAAGATTATGTAAATATAATACTTGAAATTATAGCTTTTTATAATAATTCCAAATACTAATTCTTATTAAAAATATATTATTAAGATTCAAAGTTCAATGAAACATATTTGATAACTATATAATCTTTATTTAGAACAAAGGTAATGAATAAAACAATGATCTTTATGTAGAAGTATTGCGACAATTGCGAAAACATTTTTAAACATTTGTTAATATGAGTATGAGTTAATCGAAAATAAATGAAATATTCTGAAAAGCTGAATTATTATATTGCAGGTACAGACAAAGAGTGAATTTCATAATATGTAATAAAGTTGTAAAATTGTCATAAAATTCTCAAAGTTTTCTTCTAATTTTTGGAAAATATAATAATCTATGTCGTATATATAATCTATAACATAACCGACAACAGTTTCTGTTGGTATTGAATATAAAGGCCGGTCCAGACGATCCGTTTTGCACAACCTTTTGTCTGCGAAGTTCAACACGTTGCAGATAAAACGTTGCGTGTAGATAGGAAAACTGCGCAGTTTTGAAAACTGCGTGGAGACGGTACAGTTGCAGCGATAACTGAGCTAAAGAGCATAGATATCCATGAACTGTGCAGACAAGTCGGCGCATGTAGACGGTAGCTCCGTTTTGCGATTCATTTTGTTCAAAAATAACAAGACTAGTACCGCCTCCATGAGGATTTCACTAAAACTGTGCGAAATATACAAATATATCTGCACCGTGTAGACGCTTTACAAATTGCAACATTTTTATTCCGTCTTAAGACTGCGCAGACAAAAGGTTGTGCAAAACGGAGCGTCTGGACCGGCCTTTAAATGAAACGGATTATCCAAAATCCTTTATTCCTGAAAGTAAATTCCCCATAGAACTTTTTTGCCGAATTTGAATTATAAAAGTTGGAAGATGAAAATGGAAGAAGATTAAAATTATTATTTTAAAATTTAAATTAATATTTTTAAAATTAGCGTAAAATTGTTTTTGATTGCGTATAGATTTTTTGCCAATTTTAATTAATGTTATGATTGTTAAGTTTAAATATTGCTTCTTTAATATAGATTAATCTCTTTACAAACAAATAAAACGGAATTTTATGCGTCTAAAAAATACTATTTAATTGGGCTCAACTGAGCAGTTATATGCAAGCTTGAAAACAGGAGAGCTTATTTGGAAATTTGCATTTCTATATAACAATTAATTAGGTTGTTTTATATAATGTTAATTGATAATAATTAAGTAACATTATAAAGTGGTAAATTAGTAGTTATGTAAAGCAGCGTTTCCGAAAGTGTTTTCCGAAAAAAAAAAATGCCGGGTCGCGAAAGACGATTGTAAAAAGACAAAAAAAATTACTTTTTGCTGATAAGAAAAAGGGAATTTCTAAAATAATAAGTAAGACCGAGGGTATCCTTATAGTGCTGGAGATAAATTAATACTTCCCGCATTCAAAATTGTAAAGGAAGAAAGTTTAGGTACTTACGTATTAACGCAACCGCAGCGTGTGGTCGCGCTACCGCGCGATATGTGGTCTGGATTTATTTGCTCTAATATAACCTAATCTAACCCTTATCCAATATTTTTTTTTACTATGAATGGAGAGGTCGCGCTACCGCGCGATATGTGGTCTGCATTTATCTGCTCCGTTATAACCTAATCTAACCATCCATTTTATTTAAATCTGTAGCTGCGGTGGCGGTAGTACGTAAGTACAAAACTTTCCTTTCTGGCGATACTATTATCAAATAACATAGTTAAACGTAAAAATTGACGATTGCGCGAAAAATTTAGAAGAACTAGTTGGTAAAGTAAAAAAAGCAAGGTTTTTCCTTTCAAGTAGAAGAAAGCACAGATGTCAAGGATAATGTATAATATATAATGTGTTTTATCAGATATATTGACGAAGGCATCATACAAAAAAAACTTGTTTTGTATAAGGCTACCGCTGATAACGACCTCAGATGTGTGAGAATTTAATTTAAATTTGCAAGGCGTTGGTTTGAATATTTTCAATGTATCGGAAAAGGTTTTTCAAACAAGAATTTTCATGAATTTTCATAATCAAACATGAACCTGTGGAAACAAGAAAATTTTAAATCTTTTGAAACATTACATAGACTTATTGAAACCCATGCAATCTATGATGAAGAAGATTTACATCTCGAAACACTATTAGTTTAAATTCAAGAACATCTTTCGGAGCTAATAAAGAGTTTTAAAGACTACTTTCCGGATATTCTTTAAAATAATATGTGGATTGAAGATCCTTTTTCTGTCGAAATTGAAAAGGAAGAAATGTTTAATCTCATTGAACAAGAAGTTGATAATTTAATTGAAATTCCATGCGACACCGATCTTAAAACAGTGTTTGAAACTATACCAATAATTTTTCGTTGAACTGTCAAAAGGAGTATCATAACGTAAGGAAAAAAGCGATAAATTTGTAATGTCTTTTGTCACAACTTATACGTGTGGGGGAAGCTGCATTCTTAGCCTTAGTGTACTACTTAGTGTACTGTAGAAAATAAGTATCGAAACAGATTGGATATCGAACATAATTTAAGAACAAAATTAACATCATTACCTCCGATCTATTATGTGATGACAAACATCATCCCTCGCAAGGACAAAATAGATTGAACAAAGTTTACTTCGTTTACTAAAGTTTTAAATAAATATAATTGTTAATTTTTTAATTACTTATATTTTTATTTAATTATTTTGCAATATTTGTGTATGAAATAAACAAACAAATAGCTTGATTTTTATTAAAAAAACATATTTGTTTTGTAGATAAATGGGGCTTTCGTCATTAGGTGGGTCGCTACAAATTTTATAAGCTCGAACCATGTCGCGGTTAAAAAATGTTTTGGAAACGCTGCTGTAAAGCACATTTGGGATATTTAGGAACATTTTATTTATTTATATATGTATTTCATTTATTGTTCTTCATAAATATTCATACAAAATAGATACTTCAACATATATATACATATAAGACAGAGAACAAAAGGACTCATTTAGGTTCATGATGCCCAGTCTTCCAAGAGCCCAAGCTACACTGCAAAAAATATTGTACACTGCAAACTTGTTTTTGATGGTATATGTGGAGGAAAATGTGCCCAATATTTTCTATATGACCAATTTGGGCACTCATTTTACTTCTGCCACGTGTAGGATAATGGGAAAGAAACAAATATCAAATAGCATATCTTCTAAACTATTCAATCGAAAATTTACAATTTATTATCTTGACGAATTAGGTAACTTATAATAGACATAGGGATTATAAATAGCACTATCAGGCATATAAAAGACCCTTATTTTTATATTTTGACAAACCATTGGAAAAGTAGGAAACATGTTAGGTGAAATTGGTCTTGCTGGTCCACACTTCCTCTTCCACCATTGTGCTGCAGCATCTAGCTGGATTTTAAAATGTTTTGACTCATTTCCTCTCTTTTTAATTATTTTCCCCTATTTAATTAGATATACATCTTTCTTATCAAGCCAGGACAAGATCAGAATATAATGTGCCTACGAATATCCTTTTTTTAGTTTGTATGATCAAGTTTTTTGGCATATTTTTTCGATTTTTTCTGTTTTCCCTTTCAACCACAATTGTATTATTTTCCTACTAAATTTGAAATAATTTTGGTGATGAATACCTACGAGTTGTCTAAAAACAAAGTATGTATATCTTTTCCTAAAATGGGAAACACTTTCCGATACAGGAATAATTAATAATATTATAAAAATACAATAATCTAATATACACCCCTCCCTCGTTTTACACGGTTCCTTTTTTACACTTTCTCGCTTTTACACGATTTAGAAAAAAAAATTAAATTAAAAATAAATGTTAGGTTTTAATATACATATTACATACATATTACATACATGTATAATTAAAAATTATTAAATTCTTTTTAAACCGTGTAAAAGCGAGGAAGTGTAAAAAAGGGACCGTGCAAAAGGAGGGATGGGCGTAATTGAATATTCTAATTATATACCACGGCGTACACGGAGACAGTTCTTGACGTCTGGGGCTAATAACGTCACCCAGACGTCATTGTATCAAGGTGTTAACACTGTAAGAAATGTAATAATCATTAGAAATTTAATTGATAAAGCTCATTGGTGCAACACGTTTTAAAATCAGAACTTTATGAGGCTCTTGAGACATGTGTTAACCAAAATTACTTCAAATTTAATAACACATACTATCAGCAAACAACAGGTCTAGCAATGGGATCTCCTTTTAGTCGATCTAATCATGCCAACGATCGAAGAAAAAAAATTTTAAACTAGATTTCGCAAAAAAACATATTTCATTTTGGTATAGATATGTAGATGACGCAATAGCGTGTTTCAGTAGTACAGCACGTCAATTAGACCAATTTCTAAATCTAATAAAGAACATTCATCCCAAAATTGAATTCTCCATCGAGGTATAAACCGACAACAAAATAAACTTTTTGACCTTACTCTGATTCATAAAGGGAGCAAAATAGAATTTGATATATTCCTATATAGAAAACCCACCTATGTTAACTGTGCAATCCCTTTCTCATCATTTCGCCCGATAACACACAAATTAACTACCTATCATTCTATGATCCATAGCCTTTTCAATCCCCCATTCCCGGAAAACAGAATCAAAGAGTTAAATACCATCATTTCAATTGCTAGAGAGAATGATTCCCCAACCAAACTCATTAAAAATTTAATCAATAATAAACGAACGCAATTAACAATGACCCCACAAATAGGAAGAAAATCACAAACCAAACCAATATCTCAATATTTGGGAAACCTGTTCAATGGAGCAACGAAGTCAAATACCTAGGACTTACACTAGATTCCAAACTAACATGGAATCCCCACATGAACAAGACAATCTCCAGATGCAAACAAACGCTGATGATAAGTAAACGAGCCATAGGTAGCACATGGGGTCTCAAACCGGAACTGACTCACTGGCTATACAAAACTATAGTTCGACCAATACTAACCTACAGCATAGTAACCTGGTGGCCTAAACTACAACAATCAACTGCTGTTGCAAAATTAAGCAGGATACAACATCTAGCGAATCTATGCACCACAGGAGCCTTTAGAACTACCTCTGGATTAGCATTAGACGTGATACTAGATACACCGCCATTAGACATCTTTCTAAAAGGTGAAGCAAGAATGGCGGCATACCGACTACAATGCGCGGGTCAATGGATCGCAGCCAGTAGGATCGGGCATACGAAAATCATGACGGCAGTCAGAATACCGTTGATGGAAATGAGAACCGACAGTACCAACAAGTCATTCCATTTCGAAAAATCATTCACCGTACACATAGATCCAAGCTGGAAACCGGACCAGCTTCCCACCCCTACGAACAAGAACATAATCTTTTACACGGATGGTTCAATGTTTGAAGGAAGGGCCGGATCGGGCCTGTACAGCAAAAATCCCAAAATTAGGGAATCAGCCAGCCTAGGCGAACACTGCACGATATTCCAAGCAGAAGTACACGCATTACTATTGGGTGCTACTGAATGCCACAGACAAAAATATCGGAACAGAAACATTTATTTTATATCTGATAGTCAAGCAGCGCTAAAAGCACTAGAGGCCTGCAGTACAAAATCAAGAATCATAAAATAATGCAAAGAAATACTACATACACTAGGCCAACAGAACACAGTAAAAATCATCTGGGTTCGCGGGCATAGTGGTATAGAGGGAAACGAACATGCAGACGACCTAGCAAAACAAGGTGTCCGCAAGAAACTAGTTGGTCCCGAACCGAGCATAGGTATAGAAAAAGCCTGCGCCAGAGCATCCATCAATGATTGGATGAAAAATAAACACAAACTCAGATGGAACTCCTATGATAAAGCAACCCATTGCAGGAAGCTAATAGACTCACCTAATCCCAATATAGCAAAGGACCTGTTAAAACTAAACAAAGCTCACACGAAGCAGATAGTTAGTTTACTAACAGGCACTGGCGGATTTAGAGAATTCATGCATAAAGTAAAAATCTACCGAGACGAACCTTTATGTAGACTCTGCGGAGAGGAAGATGAAACGGCAAACCACGTACTCTTCGAATGCCCTGCCCTAGAACGAATGCGACACCAGCTCGACTGGAACCAACAAACCACATGGGAACCCAAACTTGTAGGAAAACTAAGGAAACTAGTCAGTGACACAGACGTCGGACTGCAAGTTTGATATCAACCGACAGCACAATAAGCCTTAAGGTTGACGTGCGCCAAACCCTTAGAGGAAGTCGGGAATCTAATCTAATCTAATCTAACAATGACCCAAATGTATACGAAAACCTCAAATTCAGACAAAACTTTCATCTCCCTGGCATATTTTGTCAAATCAAGCGAATAAATCGCAAACGACCTTCGAAAACAAAATCTTCAAGTAACATTTAACAACCCTCCTCAAAGTTGTCCCAGATATTATTTAATATTAAAGACAAAATCGACCCTCTCAAAAAATCTGTATACGAAATTCATTGTTCCGAATTCAATAGCGTGTACGTAGGTCAGACAGGACGAAGTTTTTCAACACGATTTACAGAACATTTTCGCGCTTTTTGTCTTAAAAAAATACACTAGTTTTCTTTTCAAACCATTGTCAATAAGAAATAGACAATCTCAAAATCTTGCATAATTGCAACAAAGGCCCGAGACTTCTAGAGTCATTAGGAATTTTCAAACTGAGCCGTAATCCATCCGTTAATCTCCTTAACGAGCAAACCGACTTAATCTTTTCGCAACTTTTTAATCTTGCTTAACCGTCTCCAGGTAATTACCAAATTGCAGAAAGGCCTCTCGCCCCAACAAAAAAAAAAACATTAGTATAAACACAATAAATTATCAATTTGTAATTCACTTGAAAATGACACTTGAGAAGTGTCTAGTCGGGATAAAGTGTAAAAATAAAAATGTCTAGGCGGGATAAGTGTGTATATTTATATATCTGTGAATAACAAGTTATGTTTATAATATTTAATTATATATAATATAACTATAATATTTTTACATATTATTAGTGTGGTTAAAACATAGTGAATTTATCAATTCAGTGCTGTAAAAAATTGCACACTGTAAGAAGAAATTTTGTCCGAAATCAGAAAAAAAAAACTGTGCATTTTTTAAGCACGATTTAATAATTCCACATTTTTTCTTCCCGATTTTCCGAAGTTTCTGATATAAGGCTATACAGTGTAGTTATGAACGTCTCTAAAACATAAATATTTTTTGCGCCTACAAAATCTTCGCCGAGAAACTAATTACTGTATTGCCTGGAGCTAATTAAATCGGTAATTTAACTACATCATAAGCAATTAGTAAATATACTACATAATTTATGAAATTTGTTCTTGTTTACTCTGCCATTTTAATATTATATTTATACTATTGTTATGAATATTATGTTGAGAAAGAGAGAAAGATTTATTATATACTTTATACAAAGCGCTATCGACTATGAGGTCTTTTTGCTCTGTGTTAAGATATTTACATGTTTAAATGAAATATTTGAAATATCTGCTTGATCTATATATAATACCTAATTTACTAAAATTGTTCTTGTTTACTCCACTATTTTAATATTATATTTATACTATTATTAAGCGTATTATGTTATAGTATATTAAAGAACGAGTTCAATAAACGCGATTTTTCAGCACGCGTCCATTTTTAGAAAACGACGAGCGTAGCGAGTAATGCGTGTAGACAAGTGTGAAAACGCCTTATGAACGAGGTTTTTTTTCTATTCTGCGCCCTTTTACTCCATTTCTAAAAAAAAATCTCCGATACATATTGAGAAAATTGTGTCGCACTCGGCGAGCTATTAACGAACCCATATGAGTGCTTTAATGACTTAATTATGGACGCAAAATAGAAAAAGATATTTATATGTTATTTCAATGAACTATTATATGTCTACTTCTTCTTCTTCTTTCGAATATGCCTACTTTGGACCAATCTTGTTCAACTGTTGGGCTTTGACCTTTGCCCAGTATTGTCGCATCTTCGGCCGGTGTAACTCCTTTCTCTCTTCTGTCCAGGGGGTACCTTTCCTTCGAGGTTTTTCCTGAAATCCACGGACATCCTTCAGGGTGCGTCTCACAAACTGTCTGTTTTTGAGATCTGTTATTCCCAGTTCTTTAATATCCTTCTCGGTCTCGGTCATCCAAGTGGTACGAAGCTTCTTGTTTTGCCAGAAGGTGAACAGATGGTTGGTTAGTCGGTTTGGAGGCAATCTTGCAACGTGGCCGTAGAAAGCAACCCTTCTTTTCCTTGCACAGTCAGAGAGCATCTCAATATGTTCGTAGAGCTCAGAGTTATGCCGTCTTCGGAATTCCCCATATTCCTTTACCGGGCCTAGGATCTTTCTGGGGACCCTCCTCTCTCTGATTTCCAATTTCTCTATTAGACCCCTTCGGTCCAAGGAAAGACACTCCATGGCATACTGGGCTTCTGGTCGTAAGACTGATGTGTAGTGCTTAAGTTTCAGGTTGCGTGACAGGCATTTTTTATTGTAAGTGTTCTTAGTCAGCCGATAGGCTAGTTCTAACTTGCTGACTCTCTTGGATAATGATGCTCTTTTTGATAAGTTGGGTTCAATCCATTCGCCGAGATACTTAAATTTCTCAGTCCTCTTGATATTTCTCTGTTCTAGTAACATCTCTCTGTTTGCTTCTCTGATGTTGGTGAAGAATTCTGTTTTCTCCAGCGACACTTGAAGACTTACTTTGGCAGCCTGTTTTCTGAGGCACTTTACTGCATTGTTGCCATATCAAGAGAATCAGCAAACAGTGCCATGTCATCTGCAAAAGCCAGGCAATCTACAACCAGTCCATCGTTCTTACGTCCCAGGTAGATACCACTCTGAGCACCCAAATTGTTCAGTTCCTTGTGCCTTTCTCTCATAACCTTTTCAAGGACACAGTTGAAGAGAAGTGGGGAAAGTCCATCTCCTTGTCTCACTCCAGTTTTTATTTCGAAGCTTTCTGAAATCTGGCCTCTAAATTTAACCTTGGAATGGGTGTTTGTCAAAGTTTCTAGGATTAGTCTGCGGGTTTTGTTGTCTAGTGCTAGTTCCTGGAGTACTTTCTTAAGCGTTTCTCTATCAATAGAATCGTAGGCCTTCCTAAAATCAAAAAAGGTGACGACCACCATGCGGTTTCTCATCTTGGAGTATGCAAGTACAGTTTTAAGATTGATGATCTGTTCAACACAGGATCGGGTCTTCCTGAAGACAACCTGGTATTCTCCCAGTTGACTAACCAACTGATTTTCTGCCCTTGTTTGTAACGCCTTCGAGAGAATCTTGTATGTTACCGGGACGAGAAAAATTCCACAGTAGTTGCTTAGATCCATAAAATCTCCCTTTTTGTGAAGCGGATGGATCAGAGCAAATTTCCAATCGGGTGGTTGTTTCTCTGTTTCTCAGATGTCCTGGATGATCTCGGTTAGCTTGCGCACGGCATTGTTTCCAGCACCTTTCCACAATTCAGATAGGGTCCTCTCAAGCTGCCTTATTATTATTAAGAAGTTGTATGATCTGGCCAACTTTTTCCAATGAAGGGGGAAGCGAGTCAGGGGGAAGCGATTTTTAAAGTACTGAGCCGAAAGGTAGCAGTTGTCCTTGTCGTTATAAGCTAGTTTGCCTTGTGAGTCTCTGAAGTGGAGGCTTGGCGGAGCGTATTTTCTGAGTGCATGCTTAAAGGTTCCAAAGAAATCTCTGGAATTATTTTTAGCAAAGCTCTCTTCGATTTGGGTTAGATGGCTTTGTGTGAAGGTTCGACTAGTTCCTCGAATTATCTAGGCTGTAAACTTTCTTTGTTCCAAAACTTGATGCCAATTTCACTTGGTCTTTTTAGAATTCCACTTCACCCAGGCTATCTGTCCTTGGGCTATTGCATTGTCACAGTCTTCAGTCCACCACGGACGCTTCCTTCTTTTAGTGAGAAGGGCGAGTTCATTAGCAGCTTTGACAAGAGTCTCCTTCAGTTGGTCCCAGTTATTTAGGTCTGTGTTGTTCAGTCTCTGACTTATTTCTTGACTGTTCTTGCGTCGCACGACCTCAGATCTTACCATTTTGGAGGTTCTGTGTATTCTAGTGTTTCTAGGCTGGAGTCTTATTTTTGATCTTTGAGAGGTAGTGGTCTAGAGTCCAGAATGGCGCTTCTTAGTACCTTCACGTTTTGTATTTCCTTTTGAGATTTTCGTGGAATGGCCACATGATCTATCTGAAATTCACCCAGGTGGGTATTAGGTGAAATCCAAGTCTTTTGCTTCCTTGGCAAGTGTATGAAGGCTGTAGACTTCATGATCAATCCAAAAGTCCTACACAGATCCACCAATCGTTCTCCGTTGCGGTTGGTTCGCTTATGCGCCGGATAATTGCCCACTATGTTTCTGTATTTTTTTCTCTTTTCCCAATTGAGCATTTAAGTCACCAAGCAGTATAACGGTGTGCCTTTCCGGAAGTTTAGAGATAATATCTTCTAAGTCTTCCCAGAATTTATCAGTTGTGTCTGGATTACGTCTGTTATCGTCTGTTTGATCGTCTGTTGATTGTCCAGGTTGATTGGGGCATGTACATTGACTATACTGTAGCCCTTGTTTGCGCATTTGAGAGAGAGGATGGATACACGACCACTCGTGGAGATAAAGTGGGTGATCCAGTATCCTGTGACTGATTATAAATCCTGTACCTAAGTGGGGTACGTTCTTCATTACCCGCTGACTCACTTTTCCTTTGAGGACTATGTAGCCTTGGGAGTCGAAGGCATGTTCGTCCGTAAATCTGGTTTCCTGTACTGCTGTCAGTATTATGTTGTGTCGGTATTATTATATGTCTACTTATAATATGTCTACTTCATCCGCTTGAATTTCATAGTAACATATTCCGGATAATTGTCCTAATTGCATTTGATACCCGTTTACATATTTAACTCAAGGATTGACTGATATGTACAGTTCTAGTATTTACTAGTTACATGCTAGAAACATTATAGCCATTAGTAGGATGCAACGGAACAACCGGTTCTCTGAAATTATTAACCTATTCTGTGTACCTATTTCAACTAACTTAACTCTTTGCGGCACAGCGGTTTTAAATGTGAACCATATTTCGATGCGTTTTTTATTATTTTATTCATTTAATGAAATTATGGTGAAATATTTGTGGTTCAACGCGAAGCATGCGCGAATACTTAAATTTAATGACTGAATTCATGATGGAATATTTAAAATTATCTAAAATTCCGTGCCTCAAAGGGTTAAGAAATATCTATCTCTACACTCAGTTTTCTATCTGTATTAGTTGCAAGCTTGTAATGATCATTATCTCGGTCTGGCGCAAGAATATTTGTTCTATTTGAATCCAGCACCTGCGAAGGTATATTGGATCAATATTGTCTGCGAATAGAGTAACAGCATGCGATGGTACGCACAGCAATTTAAGCACATTCGACGAAATGTTTTTTTTTTATTATTATATTCATTTAATGAAATTATGGTGAAATATTTATGGTTTTGTTTTCGATTTATGTGGATTAAAATAGCATAAATATAAAACACACACAAACTTATATTTTTTAAACTGCAAATAGAGCTTTCTTTTTATTATAGAATTACATGCTATTTGTTACCTTTGTGTTTAAAATAGAACGAAAAAATGCGTATTTTTTATGTGATATCCCAAGGGTGGGGATCCGGCTATTTAAAGTGTTTGCGACCTTATCATATATTAAAACTCAAACAAAATTTTATGCTTAGCCGTCTCGCACCTAATGGGACCTATATGCCCTGCCAGTTTTTCAGAATGGTTGAATTTAGTATATACTATAACCGTTGAATAAATTTTTAAAGTCTTATTTTGGACGCGCAAAAAGATTTATTGAAATGTCGGTTGTCAAAATAAGTGTTTCGTTAAACGGTTAATTGAAACGTTTAATTCGAACTTATTGAAAAAAACGATAATAGTGACTAGCAAATTAAATGGGATACAGTAGTTAATAATAATAATATAAAAGGCACAGTACACCAAGTTACCACCGCAAATACAAATCTCAAATACAATCTTAAATTTATGATTCTGCAATGCTATTAATTATATAATTTGTTTAATTTTATAATTCAAAACAGCAAAGCTGCACTGATGAGAGATAAATCTCGAAACGCGTCTGCAGATGGCGTTAAATAGAAAGAAATGATATTAAAAACAACGTTATTTATCCAGTACTCGTTTAGTGACGTTAAAATGTACTGGGGGCTGGTAATAACATGCCAAAACCTGTTCTATAATTTAATATCCTGCTTGGCATTAGCCAGGGAAGTAGTTGTTTCAACATGGGATTTATTTTGTAGCCATAATAAGACTTAATATTATAGAGCTACGAGCAGGTTGAATATATTTATATACTCAGGCTACATTTCGCCCTTAATAAGTTTATACTGTTAATTTTAGTTTAAAATCTAATAATATAAGTGTAACTATGTATTGCACCTAATTTATATATTTGTTTTAAGACTAAATAAGAGATTTCAACTTGTTTTGATTTCTATATTACATATTTTATTCATTTAATTCCTACATTATATTTAGAATAAATATTATATATGGATGATATATGATGGATGATATATGGATATATATGGATGCTCCACTTGCAAAAAGATGTAAGTCTAAAATATAAAACTTTACAAACGGGACCAAAAACTGATCTTGACACAGATGGCTAAATTGCAATTTTTTTCACAAAACTTTGTCTATTTAGTATAAAATGACATTAATGAGCCAACAATTAACAATTTTAGACAAACGCCTTTTAATCCAGGAAGTAAAACAGACCAGACATTTTGCTCGGGGATTAAATATGCTCATGAAAAAAGCACTTTAGGATAACTGGTTTATTTCAGGACGTGCGGGGCAATCAGATGAACACAATTACACCAAAATCTCAAATTCGGAAAAAAATAAAATTCTCGTCCTTTTTGCAAGTAGACCATCAATATAATATGATAAATAAAATTACACCCAACAGCAATAAAATATGTTATAACCAAATGAAATAAAATATTAGAATTCTCAAATATTTTCTGGAAAATGATAAATAAGAATACCAACGTAGTGTTGCCATCAGATCTCTTTTAAGGGCGGTCCCTTAAAAACTGCGCACTTTTCCTATCTATACGCAACGTTTAATCTGCAACATGTTGAATTGTGCAGACAAAAGGTTGTGCAAAATGTTGCGTCTCATTTTGCACAACCTTTTGTCTGCACAATTCAACATGTTGCAGATTAAACGTTGCGTGTAGATAGGAAAAGTGCGCAGTTTTGAAACCGGCGCGAAGACGGTACAGTTTCAGCGATAACTGAGCTTGAGAGCATAGATATCCTGGAACTGTGCGGACAAGTCGGCGCATATAGACGGTACCTCCGTTTTACGATCCATTTTGTTCCTCAGTTTATTTGAATGTGTTTGTTACTTTGAGCAACAATGGCTGACCTTCAGCAATGTTCTCGGGAGTTTCTCATAGAATTTATTACGCTGGACCCAGTGAAACGCCTACTACTCCTCTTTCCGAAGCATCAACTCCCTGTTCTAGCAATAGAACATTGTCCAGTAAAACTTCAAGATCGCACCCTTCAACTCGTAAGAGAAAGGGAGTTCCAAATGATGATGGCACAAGTGCCGTTATGAAGTTGGTAGGAAAGAAACTGGAGTCGCTGCAGGCAGAGGATGCTTTTCAAGTTTAGAAAACAAGTGGCTAATGAACTCGGAGACGTCCCTAGTTCACAAAACGTAATCGCTCAGAAACTAATTTCCGACATTTTATTCGAATCGGAGTTGGGTACGCTCACCAGAAATTTTCAAATTTTTGATATGACTAGCCAGCGACAAGATGATTTTGGTTTAGTGAATGGACGGAATTGGCGTCAATAGAATATGCCGCAACAATTGAGAATGCCAGATACTCTTTCTTCACAAGCTGGACAATACCACTCCTTCTCGCAGCAGTTGCAGCCTATGCTACATAACTACGTCCAACCCAGAACAACTTACACACACTCAGGAGTATGAAACAATTGAGCAAATTCCGGCAGTTTCATGAACCATCCTACAGCAAGATGAAGAAGACCAACAAACATACTCCCATCAAGTCCTTGCTCCCTCTTCCACTGCAAACTACTTGTCAACATTTAAACCAAACTGAAGTACTTGCATGCATTTTCATTCTGCTTAGCCTTTGTTTTGTGAAACACTGATATTTCTTTTAAGGTTCATATAAATATTAATATTTTATTGATAATAGCATTATTACTTACCTTCAAGTATTCATTTTTCAGCACCTTGAAGATAGCTTCACATGTTTCGGGAATGATTTCACTTAACGATTGTTTCGATATAATTGTTGTGAATTTTGTGTCTTCGTAACTTCTGCACTTGCCAAAAATCTTAAAGTTGCTTTTAGCCTTTCATGTGGTGATATTGTTGTTCTCATACAAGTATTTTCATTGTTGATATGCGATGTCACCAATTCCAAAAAATAAGTATACGTGTCCATTCTCAAGTAGTTCAACCAATCATTAGGTTCATCACGTAATTCACGCAGTAATCTAATATGGAAAAAGTTCTGCCTTTTTAGAAGCCACTTCAGCGACCACTTTGAAGGACGAGTACTTCGGGTACTACTTATCTTTATTTCATAGCTATGGGTTCGGACTAAGAGCTCTGCTGTCTCGGGAAAATTGACCGATATATCGAATTTTTTTAATAATAAACCAGAACGATAGTTTTGTGAAATATATATAGTAGATATATATAGATAGTTTAGTTTACACAATCTAGTTGTCATTACTATAATCCTATTGGATCCTATTTAAGTTTTCAACAAATTGTATCTAACATTATAAGCGTTGTTTAAATTTTGGATACTTACATATTAACGCCACCACCGCTACATTTTTAAATGCCGCCTTAGATCTATTGCCTTAAATCTACGCCTTAAATCTATACCTTAAATCTACACCTAAAATTTTTATGATAAATCATAAAATAAAATATTTTATTTAAAATTAAAACATTTTTAATCAAGAATTTGTCCTTTCCTGAAATCCCGTCTTGGTTTCGCTCTATCCCTTCCTGTTACCCCGTCATTAATAGGTGGACGTCCAGACGCGAACGAGTGTCTAGATTGGATAAAACCTTTTTTATAGTTGAATGCAGTCCGCTAGAATACCGATCATTTTTTGTTTCGTGTGATCCTAGCGGACTATGATCTCTTCCCTCGGCCTACACTAGTGTTTGGTGTCTAGTTCTTAGACACACGTATTGTGAGCCCTCTTTTTGACGTGCTTGGCAAGTCTCTATTTAGGGGGAGGAGGTTTTTTTTGGCAGATTAGATTGTAGATTGTGGATTTGGTGGTGGCAACTTGTACTGCGACCTTTATACATCCATTGTACCCCACTCTCTTCCTCTAAGCGTTGGTAAACTTGCCCATTTAGAGAGCCTCCTCTAGTGCTGATTCCTTTGGGAATTTCAGGATCTGGGTGGGATTCAAGAACTTCAACTCCTGTGCCTTCAAGCACTGGGCGCCAAGGTACATCTGTCTCTTGCCGAGCAGTGCTCGCAGTCTTTGAGCAAATGTATGGGAGTTTCCTCTGCTGAAACACAGAATCTGCATTTGTAATCTTCCTCTAGGCCTATGATCTTGAGGTTTTTCCCTGCAGTGTCTCGTCAGGACTCCTGTTAGAATTCTAAGTTTGTTCCTGTTTAGTTTCAGGCAAGCTTTTGTTCTTTTCTGATTAAAAGATCCCAGCATTTCTTTGGATTGTCTCAACCCTGGAAGTTCCTTCCAGGTTTTCGTCCATTGTTCTCTTTGGCAGATTACTACAAGATGGTGTTTATTTCCATACTCGTGTCCCCGGGATTTGAATGGACTTATGGTTTAGCAATCCAACACCTTAACTACTAGGCCACCACCGCCCCTTTATTATACATTACTTTCGTTTAAGATGAATGAAGGCAAGATGTACACTCATAACTTCATATACGTGGTCTGTTAAGTATCTGAAAGTATCTGAAAGTATCTGAAAAGTATCCGACTTTATTTTTTATTTTAAAAAGCTGATGGATTTGAATCAAGCGCGCTTACATGAGCCGACCTTGAACCTTCGTGCGCAGGCGTGAATTTTTTCCCTGCGTCAGTTGCTGTCGAGCAGTGTTCGAGTGACGTAGTGTGTAGTGTGCTCGGTTTTCCAATGCAAGTAAAATGACTACAAGTAAAATGAGACTAAGACGTTCCAATCTTTTATTTTTCTTAACAAGACAGCATGCCAAAATTGACCAGAGTAGTACCTCCTCCATGACAATGTCACTAAAACTGTGCGAAATATACAGATATATCTCAGCACCATGAAGATGCTCTAAAAATGGCAACGTTTTCATTACGTCCTAAGACTGCGCAAACAAAAGGTTGTGCAAAACGGAACGTCTGGACCGGTCTTTAAAGAGAACATGTTCTCCTTTCTTACAATTATTTCTTGTTCTCTATCTTTTTTTACATATACTCGTATTGTTCTCTTTTTTCTAATTCTAACAGGGACAATACATTATAAAATTATTATTATCATGTATTGCATATGTTTATAGAAATGGTACACAGCTATTTTGATTTGATTTGAAGGATTCTGTCGATAGATCAGTTTCATTATTTAGCTAACAGCGCAGTACTAGGAATTCTAATTAAATAGCGTATATATTGAAATGTTAATTAATCAGAGAAATGTAACCCTTCTTAACTAAGTTAGTTTACACCTGTATTGACAAGTTCTCTACAATGTTTAATTTTCAAATGTTAATACATATCATGAAAAATGTAATCGAAAGAACCCATATCAACGGTCATTTGTGCCACATTATCACGTAATCTTTATGACATGAACTTTTTAATATTTTTTTTCATTTTAGCTAACTTGTATAACATACATAAGTCTGAGCGGAGAAACAAAAGGGGAAATATTTTAAGTTTGCACTTACAACATTTATAAAATTTTCTCTTTTTTCGTGATCAAAAGTTGACAACTCTTTACCAACTAAATTTTAATATACTGAGAAAAAAAATTACATACCTAAAATTTTAGTATACACATGTAGTACTTAAATAAATTGGTGACACTAAAATTTAGTTTTACTACGAAATTAATTAGTTTTCAGCACAATTTAATTACGTTTCCGTTTGAACTTTATGATCAAATACATAACATGTAATATTTACAACTTTAATATTCTGTTATCTAACCAATTTTTAGGTAATTTAATAAATTAATTAATGATAATGACATATACTGACAATGAAATATACTGAGAACATAACAATAATATTTCAAATAACTAAATAAATACCCTGCATATGTACATAAAATGTAAGCCTGAAACGTTTCAGTATGAAAGGGTGAAAGGGTTTTTAAAAAATGGCCCTAGTATCCTGGCAAATTAAAAAGAGGGTTGATGAAAGGATTTTGGGGCACTTGATAAAAGGATTTTAGAGTTGACGGTAAGGTGTAAAATAGTTTAAAATACTTTATATTTGTTGACATTTTACAGTGCAAATTATTTACCTAGAAGAGTCACAAGGCCTCGGGAACTCTGATATAGAGCTTTATATTATTATTCATTGTATCTGGCTAGTAGGTTAAAGTGACGTGCTATTAAGTTAAGGTGACCAGACGTCCCGCTTTTAGCAGGAGAGTCCCAGAGAGAGGATTTTTCACAATTTGTACCTCGTCCCGCGGTTTTTTAAAAAAGTATATTAATAAAGTTTCATAGTTGTCTTATGTTTAGTCATTTACATATTTTATTACACATTTCACATATCATTATGTCTTATGTTTAGGAGTCCTAAAAATCATTTAGTATCACACGTATTGGTATTAAGGAGTGCTTTGAGAATAGTGCATTGTAAGGAGTGAATTGAGCCTTAAATAATTTTGTGATTGTCGAATATCAGAATATCTCTTGCTGGCACAAATTTTGAACGAAAATATACATGATGCTTGAAATCCTACTTTCTATCACAAGAGCTTTTGGCAAAAGATTCTTCAAAAATTCGGCTAGAGTTGGTACACAAGCAAGCAGCTCTTTTCCAAAATGCAGTAAAATATATTGTCTTTGTGTATTGATACTTGTAATTATTGTTCGTTTGTCTTCCTCCAGAGTGTATAGTGATAAGAGTCGAGACAGGTTTTGTAATTCGCTTAGATTCGTGAATCAGATCAAAAAGTTCTATAGTAATTGCTTAGATTATTTAGGAAAGCGATGTTTATGAGTGATATATAATAGTAGTAGTATATTACGTAACGAGAATTGTAAGAAGCATATTACGTACGAGCGGAACAGTTACAGAACAGTTAACATCTCCTTAACAGTTACAACAGAACAGTTAATTCCGCGAATACGTAATTGCCTTACAACTCGAGTTATGTACTATAATTTATCTGCGACCACACTAATTTGTTTTTGTTTAATAAGAAAAATATGTTTTATTTAACAAATTTATTTCTTATTAGGTACATTATTTAACATTATAATAAACAAAAAGTTGTATTTTCATATATTATTGTTACTCGACATTATTTAACTTGATAGAAATGAAAAGAAATACATTCTTAATGGTTACATTATCATATCATACCTTATCATCATCATCAACATACCTTATTATTTAGTACTTATTTGTAGTTTTCGTTAGATTTAAACGTGAAAATATGAAATGAATCTAAGCTTCTATGTGAATACGTTCAGAGCCCCCGTGCCACAATTCAACCTAACGAAAATTGACATAAAACTTCCAGTGGCGCGTAAAAAACGCCACCGTAGCTACAGACTTGAACAAAATGAATGCTTAGATTAGGTTATATTAGGAGCAGATAAATCAATACCAAATATCGCGCGGTAGCGCGACCTCTCGATCCGAAATAAGAAAAAAAATCAATAGTTTAAACAATTTTTATATACCGCCCTTTTATTTTCCCTACACCTTTGTGTCTTTCATCCGCAAAATGCGTACATTAGGTTACCTATATCTATAAGCACTCCAGTTTAACCCTATATTTAACTTACAACCCTATATTACAACCAATCAAGGAATCGTAACCCAAATGCACGTGTGTGTTATCAATCATAACTTATCATTAGCCATCGGATTATATGCACTATAAACATGCCAAAATATTCATGCAAATATGCACTAAAAATGTGCGAAATATGCACAAAAAATGGGCTAAATATGCACAAAATATGCACAATCAAAATTCTATTTACTATCGGAATTTACTTATGTACAAACATATACATTTGTAATTCTTGTCACAATATACAATTAAACACTTTTTTGTATTTTGCGTCTGTAATGGATTCATAACAGCACTCATATGCTTGCGGTTATGGCTCGCTGAGTGCTGTTATGAGTTATTTTTTTCAAGGTTGGCACTGAAATTCAGAGCTGTCGGTGTCAAATTTTCGGCGAGATAGTTTTGAGGTTATGTGATGTGTGGAAATCGCCATTACACAAATTTAATTTTTTATGATAATAACAGCACTCGGCGAGCCATAACCGCACGCATATGAGTGTTGTTATGAGTCCATTACATACGCAAAATAGAAAATAGGATATTAAAGGACGAGTTCTGTAAGCGCGGTTTTTCGGCACGCTCCTCGCTACGCTCGTCGTTTTCTAAACTTGGACGCGTGCTGAAAAATCGCGCTTACTGAACTCGTCCTTTAATATATTATTCTAGATTTTCTAGAGCAAACTTGTGACGTTTGTCACTTAATATTCATTTGTAGGCTGAAAATGACCTATCTACGTCAAACGACGTTACTGGACATAACTTGAAATTTGGCGTCATTTCTGCGAAAACCTCTTCAGGGAGATTTTGGCTGGTGTTTTTTATAAATGCATTTGCTTTCTTTATTCCTTCAAGACCTGGCTTTTTATAGAGAACAGCATTTAATTTGCCACGAACCTTTTCCGATAGTGAACTCGGAAGATCTTTGTTTTGTTCAATTATTTCTACCAATATTTCCAAGGACTTGCACATAGTAATGTTTTTAGTTTCTAGGGTCTCAATTGCGTAGGGAATATTGCTGAAATGTGTTACAATTAGAGCAATATTTTGTTAAATAAAGGTTGAAGATGCCAGCTGGCTTGAATTAATTGCAATGGCTTCTGAACTGTCAAATTGACCAACTACTTCTTTTATGGCCTCAAAATTCTAAGCATAAAACAATACAGCTTTCAACCATGTTCCTCACCGCGTTAATATTGGTACTGGAGGTTGTGCTAGGTTTGGCAGTCGTTATTTATATTTTTGTACGCGCGATGCTGCTTTTAAAAACACTTTCTTTGTAGAGGAAATCAATCTATAAAATTCCCGAACTCTTACTTGATCTCTTCCGCAAGTCGCTGTAATCCATAGGCTAGACAGGTGATGTGAAGCAAGTTTGGGTAAAACACTTTCAGAGTCTCGTCTATAGAAGAATCGAAAAATAGTGATTTGATAAAAACATTTATGAACCGGCGATAGTTGAATAATTTGTTTTTTCTAGGACCTTGCAGGAAAACAAATGGGAAGTAGAGGGCTCTTTGGATAATTTTCCAACAATCAAATTCGCTATATAACGTCCACATGAATCTGTCGTTTCATCGGCTGAGATCCATATTTAATTGTTCGGAAGATCGGTGCGTATTTCACTTACAAGTTCTTCGTAAATTGTTGGCAGGTAGTTTTCTCGAATCGTGGATTCTTCAGGAACTATCTGACTAGCACAATACTTCATAAGGAATCTTTGGCATATATCCTTATTCAATTGATGAAAAGGAATATTGCACGCAACAAATAACTTCTTTGTAGTATTAGAATTAGAAGACGAAATTGAAATGAGCAGTTGTTGACGACTTTTTGAAGATTTCTGTCTTGCAGATATATGGGAAGCAGTACTCACATGTTGATCGATGTGCTATTTTTTGATGAAGGCATTTGCTTGTGGTGTGGTGGTGGCTCAGATAGTTATGCACTTGGCCTTTGAGTCAGAGAGATGGGGTTCATATCCCCACAGAACCAAAAGCAGCAAAAATTAAAAACTAATGGCTGCAACCCATCACACTCAATTCTCCAATCCGGCATAGGCAACCGTGGGGTCTCAACTGCCTAACACCTTCTCTGGAAATTTGTCGTTCGGATTCGACGTTAAACTGTAGGTCCCCCATATTCAAATCTTAGTGCTGAGGTTGGATATGTGGTAGAGAAGAGGCCGGTGCCCAGCATTGGGACAAAAAAATAAAAAGCAGTGGGACATGATGATGATTAGCTTGTCACAAACCCTGCAGAAAATCACAGTGCTATCAGTCGTAAATTGGCCTGGGTAATTTTTAATCCAGGATTCCATTAAAGTCTGTTTTTTTTTTACTGGCGGCATTATTTCAACGAAAATAATATTTTCGTAGGTATACAAACACAGCGAACGATTTAAAGACAAGCAATCCCAAAATTACCGCATCCCGCAAACGCTTTCGCCTAGTGCAAACCAGTAGTCGGGTTTCCGAGTGTGAGGTGCCCGCGTGGCACGTCACTGACTGCGACTCGCCACCGTTCCCGTCTAATACAAATCCCTATTAAACTACTGAAATATGCACTATAAATGAAAAAGTACTAAAATATGCAATAATGCTATAAAAAGTGCATTTGCATATGCAAATGCATATAATCCGATGTCTACTTATCAATAATCGCGGACTGTTTCATATATGTGTGTTATGATGTATTTACATAGTCCACGAATTGTACAATAATGGGCATTTACAATAGTAGTAGTAGATAAAATATATGAGTTCATTACAATGATGTTGAACATTTTCATTGGCTTATATTAAACAAGAACTTAATTGGAAGATGCAAAAATCATTCGTTCACGTTGTTCAGCATATTTTGAAAATGTTCTTTTCACTAAGGACATCATCAAAAATCTCAACATGGTCAGAACAAAATCGTTAGAAATAGTTCATATTATTTTGGAACAAACTATGTTCAATGCATTAAAAATTGTGGAGTACGCTCAATTCGCCATCAGGAATCAATTCTATAACGCATAAATAAAGTGTGGACATCAGATGAATCACAATTAAGTGTTGAGACATTGAAACCTATGTGCGAACCCATATTGTTGCTCTAGATCGGTGTTTCCCAACGTGGGGCCCATGCCCCACAGGGGGAAATTTGATTGTTAAGGGGGGCAATACGAAAATGGACTCGACACGAGTTTAACCCCTTTGCTCCGGGCCATTTAAATGCAATGCTATATTTCGGTGCCAAAAATGAAAGATAATTCCTAAATAATTACGGACTATAAATATTATAAATTCGTTTGAAGAGACCAAAATATCAACTGCGTTTTTGGCGTCGTCAAGTTAACCAGCGGCAGACGACAGGCTCCGCGGGGACCCCCGGACGCCTTAAAGGCTCCTACATATCGGCGCGGCGCGTATGCGTCGAGAAATTTTCGTAGCAAAAAATTCACTAGCGGCGCGGCAGCGAAATCGCAATGCTCACGTCAAAACGCGATATTTACGTTAAAAGTAGTAATATGCTATTATAATTTTGAATTTCTGAAACACGTAAAACTCATTTCAGAATGAAATATGGGTTCATGGGTTCATAAAGTCAATGTGATTGCAGAGATCATCATTTGAAAACACAGCAGCAGCGAAACTAACCGCGCATGCAGTGCTGCACTACCGAGACTATGACGGAAATCGCGCTTATTGATATGAATATGTACATAAGCCGCCGTGTGAATTTGTCCGTCGCGATATCGCATCGATGGCGGCAGCGAAACTTCTGCTCCGGTTTGTGAGTTCCTTAAAATCCCGCTAAACAACGCATCTGAATGGCCCGTCGCTACTTCTGTATTGTTTCGCAGCATTCAGTAAATTCAGTTCTGGTTATTTTGAAATAAGCGTCCGTAAAAACTGTTGTAAAAGTGTCGTTGATTTAAAATATTATATACATTGTATAGATAGATATAAGGTAAATATTTGATTTTATTTCAATTTTAGAAGCATAATTTTCCAGAAAAAATGGAAAAATATTTTATTTTGCTGTGACGGTGTAGTAAATGACTTAAAACAACTACTTAGATGTCAATAATATACCATTGAAATATATCTTGTGCTGCAAAAACATATCTTGTGCTGCAGATGGTGCTCCTAATATGATGGGCAAGAAAAATGGCTGCTTAAAATTGATGAAAGAAGAATCCAGAAATGATTCATGTGCATTGTGTTATTCATATTGAAAACTTGGTAGCTAAAAACAGCTCGCCTGTTCTAAATGAAGTACTACATTCAGTAATAAAGTGTTTCAATGCTATTAATGCTAATACTAAATGTGAGCGTCTTTTCAAGCAATTTTGTGAACAACAAAATGCAGAACATGTGAGACTTTTATTTCACACTGAAGTAAGATGGCTCTCTAAAGGGAACTGCTTGAAAGGATTTATGGAACCCTTTGATACTTTTAGTGATTTTTTAAGCGACAAACCTGAAATGAAGTATCTGTTGACAGTCGTTGGTAAAGCATTTGTGAGTTATTTAGCCGATAACTTTGAAAAACTAAAAATATTAAATAAGAAATTTCAAGAAACTAATAAAACTCTTGTCGACGCAATAGGGAAAATATTTGGTTTCATTACCCTTATTGAGTTATATCAGAAATATATTAACAGCAAACACTTTGCATTGGCAACAGTTGCATTGGCTCCAAAAATGTAAATGATCCCGCTATACTTGTTATTGTCAATCATCTGAAAATACTATCGGCTGATTTAAAAGAAAGACTTTCTGATTTAGTACAAATTGATTTTCCAACATGGATGATGCAGCCAATGTTAGTGGATTTGCCTGATATATCAAATATGCAGTATCAAGAACTCGCAGAAATGTAAAATGATGTGTCAGTTAAAACTTTAATTTAAAAGGAGCGATGGCATGGCTTTGGAGGAACAGAAATCAAATACCCAAATTCAACCAAATGTGGAAGAAAACTATTGTAACCTTTTCCATCTTCATATTTAGCTGAATGTGGATTTAGTGCTGTGAATGATTTACTGGTAAAAAAAAAGAATTCGTCTGGCTATAACACAACGGGGAGACCTGAGACTGAAGCTAACCAAATTGGAACCTAACGTAAAATATTTGTGCAGCAAGCATCAAGCGCAAGGATCTCAAGGATCTCTAAGTTAAATTAATATAGAAAAATCTGTATTAAAATTATTTCGAATTTGAATTTCAGTTTTTCATTATGTTTTGAAAATTTGCTTACTGTGATTCATTAATAATTTTCTAGTTATTTCCTAGTTATTATAACAGCAAAATGGTTGCATTTTACCATTTTTATGAAGTGTAGATAAAAGTCGATAGTAGTAGAAATAATGGATAATTCAGATTATCATGATTAGTTTCATGCTCGTTAGTCTTGTTCAAATATTATATAGCCTACAAATTTCAATAAAAAAGAATTAAATTTAAAAAAATATTTAAAAATAAACGACAATTTCTTGACGAAAAGGCCGCGTGCTACCTTCTATTACGATTCGCTATTCATTTTCCGTAAAAACTAAAATACTTTTAAGATTTTTAATATAATTGAAAATTAAGGGGGCCTCACTGTTTGTAGTTACATTTAAATAAACATAAGAAGACCAAAAATAGCTTGAATATAAAATATTCAACCTGTTCGTTAATCTACAAAAAAATAATTTACTAGGACATTCAATTTGATATTTGTCAAAGTCCTAGTAGGACTTAATTTTTGTAGATTAACGAACAGGTTGAATATTTTATATTCAAGCTAGTTTTCGTCTTATCTTGTTTATTTTTATTATATTTTAAAATCTAAAATAGTTTCAACAATTTAACAAATATCAATAAACAATCCAATACAGACATATTATATATAGTTTAACTTCTAATTTTTACGCTTTGTGAACACTATATTCGCCAACATAATTTGAAAACTGTTTGTATTTTTTAATTGATTTCATTTAAATGTGCTTCATTGCGGCGCAATAAAACGCAAGCTTAACGATTTTGTAGATCACCGAGCATATTTATAAACAGCGGTCGCTGCAGTTGCTTAAAATGGGATATTATCTTTTATATTAGTTCTCCAATATGTGTTAGGGGATCGAAATACTGACTTCTTCAGCCACCCTAAATGTATACATCAGGTGGCGTTAGATGAGTTGAATGAGAAGGGTACTGGATGTCTGTTGCACGAGAAATTCTGTTTTCAAAATGTTCATGACATGGGGCTAGGGAGCGTCTGGTTGTATGACTGTCTGCCTTGTTGAAACCATTGCCTCTGCACCTGCTAATTTAGTACGTGGCATAAATTTCTTATATATCTCACAAAAAGTATTCCGTCTGTAACGCTTAATTAATTTTAACTCGCTTTTCGTGCTCATCCTCAATCAAATAACGACCGATGTTTAAATGCCAAGATACAGAAGAGCCAATGGTAACTCGAGAACTATGGAGAAATTTTTCTATAATGACATCTGAACCAAACAACACATTCAAAAACCAAACGTTTCTCCAGAAATCGGATTCTTTTACACTAGGCTCAACACTCGTCTACAATAAACTTCTCTTGCTCATTTATCCACAATGTTTTGTTGTCGTTAAATTTTAATGCTGTATTTGTATAACCAGCAGTAGAATTGAACAATCGACGTGTGGATGTTGCACTGTTATTCGGTTTAAGAAAATAGACAAAGACATCTTTTCGGAGACTGTATGACCTAGTCAAGAACGCGTCTTTAATTATTGTTGGTAAATATATCCTCGTCACCGTAAAAACCCATTGCATTGACGCAACAAACTTCAACAAATTTCTCAACTAATTGCTAACATTACACCATTTAATAGTTTTCTTTTTTAAAATCCTTGTTGATATTTGTTTTATACTTGCCATTTAATACTTACCTTTTGATATTGGCCATTATCGTGTCCATTTACGTATGAGTGGAAATATCACGCTGATATTTACCCTTTTTCATCAGTTGTGAGAACAATTTTCATGGCGATTTTAACAGCAGCACAATATTGATATAACAACTAATGAACTAATTAAGCTAACTATGACCAATACACGCTAAATATCGGTACTGTTTATATTGGCGAAAACTCTTATAACAATGAAATATGAAATATTATAGCGAATTTGAATAATATAATTAAATGGTACAATATAGTTTTTTATTTTGATGAGTTGGAGAGAATGTCGGTTAGAGATGAATATTGGACAAATTCTCGTTCTAGATCCCATCTAATGCGACGGATCTTTTTCACTGTCCCATCCCATCACATTTAATAAATAATTTATAATATTTTTTTTTCCTATTTTGAATCTATCTATTAAGCACTCATATGGGTTCGTTAATGACTCGCCGAGTGCGATATAATTTTTTCAATATATATCGGCGATTTTTTTAATTTAGAAATGGCATAGAAGGGCGCAAAATAGAAAAAAAGTATAAAAAAGTCGTTCATAAGGCGTTTTTCGCACTTGTCCATTAGAAAACTCCTCGTTCGCTCGGCGTTTTCTAAACATGTTTTAATTGTTGTAATTGTTTTAAGAGTACTATTATAACAAAAATTATTTCCAACATTTCTTAACATTTTTAATCCAAGTTGCTGTGCAAAAACATCAAATTATTCACTGTCTCAGAATCCAGCCGTGAATGGCTATCATTCAACGTAAATCCTGTTTTACTAAAAGCACTTTCATTGGCAACTGAACTGGCCGGAATTGCTAGTAAAAAGCAGCTGATTTTTCTCAAGTTTTGGTAAACGTTCTATTGATCTTTCCAAAATTTTAACATGGCAGTTTCTGTGTCTTGCAATTCTTCATGAATAATATTGTTTTCATAAGCAATGTCCTCAAAACAGTCATCATTTACGTCTGATCAATTATAAATAATAAATAAATATAAATTTGCAGATTTTCCGATTTTCGTTTATTTTTGTTTACGAAATTGGTTAAGAAATAGCCATATTATTTTTTAAACGTTCGCAAATAAATTGCTCTGTAAACTGTTGAATTTCTACTAAGGCAGAATCCGAATTTGTGAGCATTTTCAAACTTTTCGTCTGCGGTTGTAAGACCGCAGCAAATTTATGTAGACTATTTAAAATGAAGGATTCATTTTCCGATGAATCCGAATGTATAAATATGTCTTCAGCTTTGTAACAACTAGAAACGCCTAAAAAAAAATCTAAAATAAAATATTTAAAAAAAAACAAATAATATAGCGTTTTAATCATTTTGAATCATAAATAATCTTCTAAAATATACTTAAAATATATAATAAACTTCGAGCCAGATAAGAATCGTATGCACGATTCTAATGCGCGCAAGAGTCTGCAATTTATGTTAATAGCCTTTTATTAACATTTTGAGAAAATTTCTCACCTAGAGTTTCATTATGATCGCTCAATATGTCTAAGGTTTCTTGATATTGCGAATTAATTGATTCTAACATGTTCTTCTTCTGCGGTTGCCTATCCGGTTCGAATGTTGGCGATCATCATTGCAATCTGGATTTTATTTGCGGGTGTTCTAAATAATTCCGTTGCTGTTGAATTGATGAATTGAACCATTGCCTCAGGTTCTTAATCCAAGATATCCTTCTTCTGCCGGGTCCTCTGCGTCCTATTACTTTGCCCTGCAGTATGAGCTGCAGCGATATCGTTCTCCGTTTCTCATTATATGACCGAAGTATTCTAGTTTACGTTTTTTGATGGTAAACAGTAACTCTGGTTCCTTCTTCATTTTTCTTAGTACCTCAATGTTCGCAACTTTATCCGTCCAATTAATATTTAGCAAGCGTCTATAAAGCCATATTTCAAATGCCTCTAATTTCTTGCAGGATGCTACAGTTAACATCCACGACTCAACACCTTAAAAATGGAGAAAATATAGCATCTAATATGTCATCAAGATGAATGTTCAGTGAGAGATCATGACTGCTAAATAGTTTCTTTATTTTCATAAATGCGGCTCTGGCTATTTCAATTATTCTCCTTATCTCCAGCTAGTGGTCCCATTGGTCATTTACCATGCAACCAAGATATGTAGTTGTTGCTACACGTTCGACCACTGTACCGTCGATAAAGAGTTGGCCGGGTGGTGCTTGGACCTTACTTATTACCATATATTTTGTTTTGTTGATATTCAGTAAGAGACCATATTCTTTACTAGAGGCTACTACTTCCGACATCAACCGTTGAGACCCTCAAGACTATCCGCAAAGACTACCGTATCATCGGCATATCTGATGTTATGAATTATTTCACCATTAACCACGACCCCCTCGTTGATATTTAAGAGTGTTTCTTTACATATTTCTTCAGAGTAGATGTTAAATAGCAGAGGTGATAAAACACATACTTGCCTTACTCCTCTCCTAATCTCAATATTGTCGGTGGTCTAGTCCTCTACATTTATCACAGCAGTCTGGTTCCAATATAAGTTGGCTATTACGCGAATATCTTTTTGATCTAGTCCAATCTTCTGAAGTTGATAAGTTTATCGTGGTGTATTTTATCGAATGCTTTTTGATAATCTATGAAACGAGCGTATATATCATAATTCACATCCCTGCATCTCTGAAACAGTACTTGGATGCAAAACAATGCCTCTCTTGTTCCTAGTGCGTTTCGGAAAACAAACTGCGTGCTGCTGATGTTTTCCTCGCATTTCTTATAGATTCTACCATGAATAATCTTCAGGAATTGTTTTAAGATATGGCTCAGCCTAATGAGCCATATGAGATAGTTCGATAATTTTCGCATTTTTTTTCGCATTTGGTTTTTTTGGCAGTGTCACAAAGGTAGATTTTAGCCAATCCCTTGGTATCACTCCGCTGTTGTAAATTCTATTAAATAGAGAAGTTATTACCGATATACTTTCATCGTCCAGCAGCTTCAAAACTTCTGCATGCGTGTTATCTGGACCCACTGCTTTACCATCCTTGCTTTGTTTGATGGCGTTCTTCACTTCACTTGTTATAATATTAGGACCAGTAGTTCCCGTAATTGTTGGTGGGTTTAATGGTCGATCATCTTCAAAAAAAGTATTTATGTATTCCTTCCATATTGCAAGCTTCTCCGTGGCATTTGATGCTATGGTTTCGTTTTTGTCTACTAATTGACCATATACACGTTTTCTAAGCGTGCCTGTGTTAGCAGTTTCACCTTTCTATGTACGTTGAAGACATCGTGTTTCTTTTCCAACTCCTCTATTTCCAAACATTCTTCATGGATTCTTTTCTCTTTTGCTTTTCTTATTAGCTGCCTAATGGTTTTGTTTAAATCCTTGCATTTGTCTGTATTTTTGTGTCGTCTTCTTTCTTCCATGAGCCTTAGGATATCGTCAGTCATCCAGCACTTTCTACGTTTTTTCGTTATTTCGGGCTTTAGAAATGTTTCACTCGTTTTAACTATGCTGTTCTTTACCATTTCCCATTCGCTCTGAACTTCATGGTCGCAATTTTTCTTTATTTTTCTGAAATCTGTCGTTTACGCGGATCGTATTTGGTTTCTTATATCATCTTTCTAGAGTTGGGAAATATCTACTTTGTTACTATTGTTAGGTTTAAGGCTACTTCTCATTTTCAGCTTTAACGTTCCGACAAGGGGGTTGTGGTCTGATGATACATCTGCGCCAGGGTACGTCTTGACCGATTTAAATATATTTCTGAACCTTTTATTGACAAGAATATAGTCGATTTGGTTTCTTACAATTTTGCTTTTCTTGTCCGCGGGGTATCGCCATGTATATAGTCTACGTGGTGGAACTTTGAAGAAAGTGTTTAGTATGACATATTCTTCATCTACGCAGAACTCATATAATCTATCCCCTCTTGGGTTATTTTCACCCAGACCAAACGCGCCCACTATATCAGCTCGTTTTCCGCATCCTATTTTCGCGTTGAAATCTCCCATAATGATATTAATCTCGTTTTTCTTTAAACTCTGCATTGTCTTTAGCAAATCGCTGTAAAACTCTTCGTTCTCTTCGTCAGGTTTGTCAGAAGTTGGTGCATAAACCTGTATTAAGTTGATGTTTATTGGCGCTGTTGCTAGTTGTACCAACATTATTCGGTCAGAAACTGGTGTAAAGTTGCGTACCGCTTTTGCAATTTTCTGATTAAGAATTATACCTACGCCGTATTGGTGCCGGTTCTCATCTAACCCTGAGTAGTATACTGTGTGATCATCTATTATACATTTTCCCACTCCTTTCCATCTCATTTCACAGATCCCCATGATTTCTGCTTTCATGCGCTTCATTTCTGTAATCGTATTTTGTATCTTACCCGCTGCGATCATACTTCTCACGTTCCAAGTACTAATTATTGTAGTGGCTGACCCGGAGATTCTTAGCAGCCTCTGACCATTTAAGGTCTGCCGGAACTAAGGCCCATTATTTGATTGTTTTCAGCCATATTGATGATTATACTAGGAAATTGATACATGGTAGTTTTCCATTGCTTTCCATGCGCTGTGACCAGACCGGTTGGGATGAATATTTCATCGTTGCCCTCGTCGTCTTGATTACAGCTGTGCCGATTACACGTTAATCTCCACCTATAATCATACTGGAACGCAGCTGCCCATTCCAAGGGAGCTAACATGTATAAAATTGTTTTCCATCGAACATCTACCGATGGTTTAAGAGAATGTTTCGGGTGAGCAGATTGCTGAAAATAAGTAACAACTTCTTTGCAGCTCTTAATTGATTCTAAATAATCTGTATGTACCTTAGGAACGTTAGGCATGGTTTGGAAGTTTTTAAAAGTATTCTTTAGAACTGTGTGTAAAATATGGTAGACGCTATCTATGCGATGGTCACCTGGTAAAGCGTCAATTTGCACCCCTATCTGTAGCATAAACACAATTTTCCAAAACTGTAGATAAAATGTTATAAGAATTTAACATCTTATCCAACATATTTTTATCTTATCGCCGATCTTTTTTTCATAAAATTCTTGTGTTTCCAATACCTGACAATTTAACAGAACATTTTTTGTAAGGTAATGAACTGCAAGCTTATAATCAATTTTGTCGCAATCTTCCGCCTACATTTGTAAAATTTTTCACAAATTGAGAGAAGAAATCTAGAGAAAGAAATATGTATTCTTAGTTCAGCAGCCTTTTCATCAACGCATCAGTAGTATTAAAACTGCTATTGTATTTTGTTATTGAATGTATTATTGAATGTATAAGTTTTTAAACAGCTGTTGTAACGAATATTACCGAGAGGTTCAGTGTCTCTTATGTCTACGGATTACGTAGTTTACTTTAATTACTTTACGGACTACGAATTCGTTCAGGTTCCAGATTTTTCAGCAATTCTCACAGAAATCGCCTGGGTTGGACACTTTACTTGTGTCTACAAACAATTGAAGATGGAATTTTTATATCAAATGATGGCGTTTTATATCAAAGCAACTAATTATGCACGAACTTGGTTATCCAAACTCGTCCCACTACGTCCCATTTAAAATGATCGACTTAAGATAACCCCATAAGAAAAAATCCAACGGCGTCAAATCGCATGAGCGAGGTGGCCATTCGACTGGACCATTTCTCGAGATTAAACGATTACCAAATTTTCCTTCCAATAAATCAATTGTTTGACCAGCTGTGTGGCTTGTAGCACCATCTTGTTGCAACCAGATATTCCCAGTGGTGTGCTGGAGCGGACTCGCGAGGTCTCGCGCGAACCCATTGTTAAATTTTGTATAAATTGGCAAGCCCATTGTTAACTTTTTTATAAATTTGCGAGCCCATTGTTTTTTAAAAAAAAAATTTTAAAATTAACTTTCACAGTTTCCACTATCTCAATCTATAATAAAAACATAGCTCATCACATACATCAAGATCAACATCAAGCTTTGTTATCATTTTTATTCAAGAATTTATATTTTGTGTTTATACTTCCACATAAACTAAGAATAATATAGCATCGTTTCTCATAAAAAACATAATAGAATTGATAAAATTATAAAAGATGAAATGCAGCCTCAATACATTCAACCTGCTGTAGCTCTATAATATCAAGTCATATTAAGACTAACAAACAAATCCCATGTTGAAACAACTAATTCCCTTGGTACCTCGCAGGATATTGAATTATACAACATAAATTTGTATGTTATTACTAGCCCCTTTACACATTCGTGTCACTAAACAAGAACCAGATAAACAACATTGTTTTTAAGATTTCTTTCTTTATATTAAGTGAATAGATGGCTTTCACTTAAACAGATGGTTATTTACTTAATATAAATAGATAGATAAAACCAAAAACAAAGTTATTTATCTAAAACAATGTTATTTATCTGGTTCTCGTTTAGTGACACGAATGCCCATATACACACGAAAATAAAAATCGGTCGCGTGTTCGGACCTAGATGGGCTTATAGCGTATGCACTTAGGAAAAATTATTCCGCTTTATGCAAACGTTTTGAATCTAACGATAAATCAATTCGGAATTTCTTAAGGATTTAGCTTTAATGATCGACGTCTTACAGGAATTCGCTTACCTTTCAGAAGCCTTACAAAGTTGTAACATTCATATTGCTAAAGCAAATTCTTTAATTGCTCGGTCTATTTACGCTATTAATTATTTGAAGGATTCTGCTGTTTGCTATGATGCTAAAATCGAGGATATGCTTAAGTCTAAAGTGTTAAATGGTTAAAACATTCGCTCCCCTCCCCCAGGTGGCGGTCATCAGCAGCAAGCCCATTGTTAACATTTTCCCAGCACACCACTGCATATCCCTGATCTCAAGCTCATGCAATTCTAGCGAAAAATATTTAATTTATTTTTAATAAATATTAAATTTGTTTTTTATAAATATACGCTCACTTTCTATGGATGTAATGTAGTCTCATGAAGCACATGTGAGTTTGTTGCTGTCCAACAACGCATATTCTGCTTATTGACAAAGCTATTTAGTTAAAAATGAGCTTCACCGCTAAAGATAATTTTTCGATGAAATTCAGGATTTTCTCCAAACTTTTGCAGAACAAAATCGCATAAGTTTCGGCGCTTTAAATGATCCAGAGGTCTCAGTTCTTGGGTTAATTTGATCTTGTAAGGGTACAGCGCGAGATCTTTAAGCAAAATTCGCCATAATATGTACTGAGAAATTCCCAATTCTTGCGAACGACGTGGAATAGTTTTGTTTGGTGCATTTTGAACTGAAGCCCTTACAGCTGCAATATTTTCAGTACTTGGACAGGTGCGTTGTCTGGCACAGGAGCATTCATTAGTGAATATGTTTATTCAAATTTATTCTCCATCGCACGCACAGCTGGTCAGGTGGGACGATTATTGCGACCAAAAATTGGAGTAAGCGCTCTTAAAATTGTGACTACCGACTCCAAACGATTTCCGAAACGAAACGAAAGTTTTAATAATTTCCAAACGTTACTTGTTTGTGAATTACTAGTTAAACGCTACTCGTTCCATGTGTAGTTATAGTAAAAATGTAAGACTTTTTGAGACTTTTGACTTTCACAGATCATAAAAGAGTTTGTAGGTTATGTTCCTTAGTATAAAACAAAATTATTATGTCCCTATTGAAAAACCCTTTAGTAACCATTACCTATCCTGGTCTGTCTAGGTAGACTTGTCTGCTTCGGCTTGTTTTGCTGCCTAGCGTTATCTGCCTCCTTTTATATATGTAGTTTGATTTGTTTAGACTTTTCTTGGTTATATCCGGTCTGTCTAATTTGTCTAATAAAATCGGATTAATTTTGTTTGCGTGCATTTTGAAGTCAAGCCCTTACAGCTGCAATATTTTCAGTACTTCGACAGGTGTGTTGTCTGGCACATCATCATTCAATAGTGAATATGTTGATTCAAATTTATTCACCACCGCACAGCCACAGCTTGTCTGATGGGAGGTTTATTGC
Organism: Phosphuga atrata; assembly: GCA_944588485.1. Classification (NCBI taxonomy): domain Eukaryota; kingdom Metazoa; phylum Arthropoda; class Insecta; order Coleoptera; family Silphidae; genus Phosphuga; species Phosphuga atrata. The sequence goes on along the minus strand of OX155892.1, from coordinate 87,842,122 downwards.
GACCAAAAATTGCAGTAAACGCTCTTAAAGTTGCGACTACCTACCCAGAATTTCGGTAGTAAGTTTTAACGATTTTCAAGCGTTGCTCGTTCGTGAGCTTCACCATAATAAAAATGACTGACGCTTTGATTGACGTTTTGACTTTGACAGATCATAAAAAAGTTATGTTCCGTATTATAAAACAAAATTGTTGTGTCCCTATTGAAAAACCCTTTATAGCAATGAAATATTACAGCCAAATTGAATAAAATAATTAAATGGTACAATCTATATTTTTGAGGAGTTGAATTGAAAACCGAGTTGCTTGCCAAAAAATCCATTTCGCTTTTTTTACAAAATGTAAAGTGAATGCCTAGCCCCGGTAACCTTAAAACCGAACTATTTGTAAATGCAACTTGGAAGTAGTTGAAAAACAGATCGAAGATATAACGTGTTAAGTCTTGACCTCGACTAAGGTAATGAATTTAAAAAAAAAACGATTTCCTAAAAATATTTGATCGGGCACTTAACTCGGGTTTTATTTTAACTCCTCATTTAGTCCTCACATTACTAAAATGGCTGTTAAACGTAAATTTGCATTTGAAAGTCCATTTAAAAAATGGTCTTGAATAATCTTCTTTTAATGCATCACAATGAAAAGTTATTTAATAAAATTTAGTTTCAGAAAAGCTCGATAAATTTGACCTTTAGTTTAATATATCTACATAATAAATCTCTAAATATTTATAATTCATGTACCTAGTATCTGTAATATTTAAGAGATCGGTCTATCAAATATTCATTCGCAAAAGAAATTGATAGACCTGACCTCAATCACGTAATTTATGAAAATATCCCATTAGGTCAAATAGAAAAGGTTAAGTATTTAAATTATAGACGCAAATCCATTATCATAATTAATTAATTGCTTTTCGTGCAGAGCATCAGATTTAGAAATATTGTACTTATTTATTAACAGTAGAATTCTTTTGTAAATAGGAAATGGTTTGTTTACGTGAAAAGTTTCGATATTTAATTAGTTCCAATTAATTGGAGACTTGTAGAATCTAGACTTAGCGTTTCAGCGAGAAAAGTAAAAGAAATTTCAGTGATTTTATGCTCCAACAAAAACATTGATTTCGTAGTTTTTTTTCTACTTATTTGCCTCTACAACTTGAAAAATTATGCCTAATATTCAGCCTTCCGTGTTAATGCCAACCTACTCCGCACTTAAGGGTATTTCAGCAATTTATCCGGCCAAAATTATTTCTTTGATTTTTTTTTTAAATCTCTTTTAAATGTCCAATTATTGCAGTAAAATTTTTTTTGAGAATGTTGTTTAATTAATGTTTTTTTAATTTTTCTGGTAATTTGCATTTCAAGTCATTAATTAACTTTAAATATCTAACAAAACGGTCTCTTTTAACAACATCTTTTTAGCAAAAAGGATAAAAACTAGAAATATTTTTTGCCATCAAGCCAAAGCGAAATGTAATCCCCAATTTCAGCAATGCTTTCTGATGCGGCAATTGCGATGCGATTTTTCTTATTGCCTCAATTTGTTAAACCGATCAATTTCTCTGATTAATCACCTGATTGTTTGCCAAGGATTCCAGATAAAAGATTCTCCGCAAATCGCACAAAATACAGCTTGACCTTCCATGTATGCAAAACCGGATCGGGTTAAGACGATAATTCATTGTTCCCGACATAAACATGAAACGTTTCATCACCCCCAATCCCATTTAAAACCTTTTCAAACCTTGAAATTATACATAAAAATAAAGTTTTATTCTTATTCGACAGTTTTATTCTTATACTGGAGCTAACTGTTATTTAAAAGCTTAATTATATCTTCACTATTTTCATACATTTTTATATTATATGATTCATGTCCAATAAACTGTTTTATGTAACGAATATGTCGGCTTCGTAGTCTACAGTGTTATAGCGTCAATTACAAATCTGGAGGTCCCGGGTTCGATACCAAGAGTGAGTGTTGGCCGCATTTGTACGAGAAGATAAATGTGTTATTAATCAACGCCAATTTGTGTTTCTGGAGCCTTTTTAAGTGGTTTGGAGGAAGCTCTCACCAAACCCCCAATTCCACTTTGTGACACACATTCATTCATTCAAGGGCTGGCCACCTTTGGCTGGACGGTTAGTGAAAACCGCCCTAGTTGTTGCCTCCTCGACCGGGAATCGAACTCGGGTCTCCCAGGTTTGCCACGCGGATGTGTTTCTGGCCCTTTAAAGTGAAAAAGTATCCATGATATTTGTGTTTCTGGGCCTTTCTTTAAGTGGTTTGGAGGAAGCTCACACTAAACCCCCAATTCCATTTTGGCTTTTAGTATACGCCACCCCGGTATCGCATTTTTCGCATTCATTTAAGGTGACCAGCCCGGACGGTAAGTTAAAACCGCCCTAATTGTTGCCTATCCGACCGGGAATCGAACTTGGGTCTCCCAGGTTTGCCAGGGGAGTGTGTTTCTGACCCTTTAAATTAAAAAAGTAGACATAATACAATAGGCCACTTGGCTGTAGTTTTCGATGGATAGTTAATAAACCGGTCTCCACATTGGACCAAACTTCAACAAAAAATTAACGATAGCTTAATAGTATATTACTTAACGAGAGTTGTATGAAGCATATTACGTAATTGCCTTACAACTCGAGTTATGTACTGTACTTTATCTACGACCACACTAATTTGTTTCTGTTTAATAAGAAAAATATGTTTGATGCAGCAAATTTATTTCTTATTAGGTTATGTTTATTTAATTAGGGGAAAGGGGGGTAGCCCCGGCCAATATTTTGTTTTTGATATTATCACTCTATTTCTTAAGAGAAATAAAATGAAAACTACAAAAAAATGATCAACATTATATTTATTTACGATAAATATTGAAAACTTGAACAAAAATATTATGAAATTCTAATTAAAGCTACTTTTACAAGGTCGCTGGTAGCCCCGGCCACCTACGTATTTAGTGACCAAATCGTTTTTTGGCAACACATACATCACATTTGTAGTAAAAATCGGATGGATTTATATCTACACATGCTTCGTGAGCCCAGTCTTGACATATATTGCATTGTATTAAATCCTCGTCAAATGTTTCACCGCAAATAATGCATTCCGTCTTCAGATGTTGCGAATATGGCTCAGATGTAACCTTCTTCGCTTTCACCTGCATTTTCACGTTTCCCTTGACCTTTACGACAGCTTTATGGTCTTTGGTCCTAGCAGTCAATCGTTTCTTTGAGGCATCAGGAAGAGGTGATAAAACTTGAAGCACATCATTAATGTTCCCATCATCAAAACTTGCATTTGGCACTGCCTCTTGTAAGGTTACTAACGACACAGCTGGAACGCTAGCTGCTGGTTCAATGATCTTGGTTGGTATTGCCTCATGAAGTCGGATGGCAGCTGACAACACAGATAGAGCGCTAGTTGGTGGTCCTGGTTCATTTTCAGGTGTTGCAGGACTAGAAGCATGAATTATTGACTGACTAGGTCTATCTTCAATTGGAATATCAGTTAACGCAGAACCTAGAAAGTCTAGGTCTGAAAACACGTCTCGATTAAAGGGCTGGATACCTGTGCAACGGAAACCACTTTGGGCTATCTCTAATCTAGCAGATTTGGTAAACGCTATATCAGTCCAGCAACGTTATAATCTGTTAATCGAGCACCAGGATTCTGACGCATCCATGATGCACTTGCTGATGCGTAAGCCTGTTTAAAAGGCTTAAAAAACACACGGTCTAATGGCTGAAGCTTATGTGTCGAGTCGGGCGGTGTGCTCAGCATGTGAATGTTATTATGCATATTATGCATACTATGTTCTTATTATGCATACTATGTTCTAGCATATTCAATAACATTCAGCTCTTTGTGGCTATTGTGTCCATCTAATATTAGTAGAACAGGTCTAGCGTCAGACAGATGGACATGCTTCTTAAAATGTTGTAGCCACTGGAGAAATATCTCTGCATTCATCCAACCGCTTTCGGAGGCAATACCAATGCTTTCTGGCGGTATCAGTCCAGCAACGTAATCCCAATCATAAGCCGGCAATTCTTATCCATTTTCTACCTACGGAAAATGAACATGGGGTACAAATTGACCCGATGCACTCATAGAAATCATGACAGTGATGTTACGTCCCCGTTCAGCTGAAGTGAGTTTACCAACCTGCTTTTTACCTTTCACGGACAAAACTCTATGATTTTTATGAACAGTCGAGACTCCTGTCTCTTCAGCATTATAAATTTGATAAGCTTGAAAATTGAATTGTTCATATAGGTTGAAGAGGAGGTTATAAAATCGATTAACTTGAGGTTTATTGAAACCTGTAGAACGCATCAAGCTTGTTGCCTCAGGAGTTCTTAGTGCCATATTTGGATATCTTTTCTTGAAGTCTCGGAAAAAATCTTTTCCAGCCATTCGTTTCTCTTTGTTAAATCTGTGAGGAATTTTATTTTTTTCTGCTAAATCAAAGGCAAGGTGCAAAAACTCACTTCTTGTTAAAGGTATGAGACGGTTATCTAGATTTATAACATGCTCACAAAGTTGTCTTTCAAACTCAGGTTTAAATGTCTGTTGAAAACCTCCTAATTTTGGCTTGAGAGTGATTTCGTTTCGTTTTTTTTTTTTTTTTTACGGGTTGCACCCAATTCAAAAATATGTTTTTATAAAGGTATATGATACATGAATACTTATAACTAAGGGTAAACCTAAAAACTATACGAATGAACATAATGTTTTTTTTTTTTTTTACAAATTAAGAAGCGACGGCAATCTTCGTTTCAAGCTACTTTCGGAGATATTAAAAAAATCCACTTGAATTTCGTTAGCGTTCGATATAATTCTGGCTAATGGTGAATGTTTTCCATAATTGCATCTGTGGAAATCAATTGCAAAAGTCTGAGTGTTTCGAGTTACTCTAGATGGAACATGTAGGCCAATTAAGGACAGGAGATGTGGACAATCAGCATTATAGTTCAAAATCTTATGCAGAAATCTAATGTCTGCATAAACTCTACGAGTGCTGAGTTTCTCTATTTTTGTTGTATTGCGAACTTCTCTCAGTGAGTTTTGAATTAAAGGTATATTCAATTTATAGGCTAAATATCTCAAAAATTTGTTCTGAGTTTTTTCTATATTATTTATATGGATTTCATATGATGGTGACCATACACATGAACAATACTCCAATATTGATCTAACCAAAGAATAATAAAGAGTTTTTATGGAATCGACATTAGTGAATTCTCTTGTGGTCCTGCACACAAAGCCCAGCATTTTTGTCGCCTTATTGACAACCTGCTCAAAGTGGAGATGAAAATTAATCTTGGTGTCAAAGAGAACACCGAGATCCCGAACAAAGTTTGCTCTTGTGAGAGGTTCACTTTCAATATTATACCCAAATTCAATATGTTCAAGTGATCGATAAAAAGACATAACATTGCATTTGTTTACATTCAACTCCATGTAATTTTCAGTGCACCATTTGACAATTGAAGTAAGGTCCTTTTGAACATTTTCACAATCTTGTTCGTTGTTGACATGGCTAAAGATTTTAAGATCATCTGCCAACAGCAAAAATTTTGAATGTTTAATTATTCCTTCAATATCATTGATGAATATATTGAACAAGAAGGGGCCCAGATGGCTTCCCTGTGGTACTTCTGAAGTGACGTGAATCTCCTCCGATGTAAAACTCTTGACTTTTACATATTGATTTCTGTCTCGAAGATAGCTTGCGAACCAGTTCTGTAAATTTCCATGAAACCCTATCGCTTCTAATTTCTGAAGCAAGACAGTATGATTAACTGTGTCGAATGCTTTGGAAAAATCTGTGTAAATTTCATCTACTTGATGCTTCTGTTCCAAGGCACTCAACACAAATTGTGTTATTGTTAACAAATTTGTAGTTGTTGATTTACCGATGCAAAAACCGTGCTGCTCTTGTATAATAACTTGGTTTAGTGGGGTTTTTATTTGATCACAGATCAGACTCTCTAATAATTTTGGGATTGCACTCAGAATTGTGATCGGTCTATAATTTTGTATGTTTGCTTTATCTCCCGACTTGAAGATTGGGGTGATAAAACTAGATTTCCACAAAAGTGGAAATTCCCCTAAGTTCGATGATGAAGTAAATAGTTGGAACAAAGGTTTTGCCAAGGTAAATCTACATTTCTTCAATAACAATGGAGCTATTCCATCTGGTCCTGGACCTTTATTGGAGTCTAATTGGTATAATTTATTCAATATGGTTTCCAAGCTGAAATTACAGGAACTCATATCTATAGTTTTATCACATTTGAATCCTAACAAATTTGCATTAGCAGTGTCCTGTTTGTAGACTGATTGAAACTGGCGTGCAAAGCCGTTAGCTATTTCATTTCCTGTTGTACATGATTGTTCTCCTAAGTACATAGTATCTGGTAAGCCATGATTTTTCTTTTTATAGTTTACAAAATTCCAGAAATGTTTTATATTCCTACCTACGTTATTTTCCGTACATTTTATATAGTTATCATAACATTCTTTACTCATTATTTTACACTGTTTTCGAAGTTCAGAAGAAATTAAATAATCATCCCAGCTGTTACTAATTTTATAACTTTTGAGCTTTTTTCTTTTCAAATATCAAATATTTCATATCGTTGTTAAACCAACAAGGAAATTTAGGCTTGCTAAAGCGAATATAGCGAATGAAATTGTTTATTCCTGTATATAAAATATTATAGAAAATTTCTGTAGCATTATTGATGTCTGTTATACTGCCTAGCTGATTGTCCCAGTCTACAGTGGACAAGTAGAAGTTTAGTCCAATGTAATCTCCTCTTTTGAAGTTGAAATAAGAGTTGTCAAATTTCAGATCGTTGAAATCTTTGTTCAAGGTAATTGATGAGACTGTGGCTGGATGATATGGATCACAAGGCAGCAAACAGTCATCAGCAATTTCTACAGTGATAATGTCTTTATCTTTCGTGAATATCAAGTCTAGCATAACACCAAAACAATTTTTAATGGAATTTGATTGAAAGAGATTATGAAATGCTAGAGATTCAACAAGCATTTGAGCTGCATTATTATTATTATATATAGCAGATACGCCCAATTCGTCATTATACCATTCAACATTTGGTAAGTAATAGTCACCATACAGAAGCAGTTTTGTTTCGGGAAATCTCTCTATCACTCTATCTACAGTTGCACAATGATCTTCATATAACTCCTGACGAGAGCTGGGTGGAAGATAGATCCCACCAATAATTAGATCTTCACCGTAAGTAGATACCTTGACAAATATTTGTTCCACGTTATTCACGTTGATAGTTATGACATTACTGGAATAATGCTTCTTCACCGCTACAAGAACGCCTCGGCCTCTGGATTTTTGACTTGTTAGTATTGACCGATCTTTCCTGTATAAATCATATTGCGACAAACCAAGTTCCTCATCATGAATATTTTCGTAGAGCCAAGTTTCAGTGAAACCAATAACATCATAGTCACTGATAGCTGCATTAAGTTCTAATGTCGTAATTTTAGTTCTGATACCTCTAACATTTTGATAGTATACGCGCAATATGTTCTGTTCAATCTGGGGGCTGCCCGTAGAATTTAGTTTTTTCTTTGAGAAGTGTTAGAGACAATTTTCGGCATTCCCTGTATGTATCGAATGGTTAGATTGTTTTCTCCTTTCTCAGTCCTATCGTTAAGTTGTTGGCGAAGATTTCTGAGATGGTTCCTCTGATTAAGAGTTAAATCAGAGCTGACTCTAATTTCTGGAAGGTTTATTTTATTTTTATTTCTCAGGACGAATAAAGCATCATCACTACTGTCAAGAACAACTTTTACAGGTCGGGAGGTATTATTTCATGACCTTGTTTTATTCCTTTAATACGATCCTGCAGAGAAGTACGTGGAACTCCATATCGTTCTGCGGCAGCTCTCTCAGAACATATTTTGTCAAGGACGGCTTGAATTGCTCTTTTCATATTTTCTTCACTCCAGTCTCCGCGATTTGTTGTTCTATTTTTAAATGTAGGCATTATAACACTGCAACAAATGATTTTTGAGTGTGAGTTTAAACATATAACTAGTCCAGTCACTTAAGCTAAAAAAGGGGTCAACCCCGCAGTGAGAAGCTGAATTTTTGTAAAAACTTATTTTGGCGTTCTAAATGTTGTCTCATAAGGTCACGTGTGAGCGTCCTTAGACACCAAAAGCCAACCAACAGACTACATTTAGAATACCAAAATAAAGGTTCATACAAAAATTCAGTTTATACCGTTTCATTCCAAGCACATTGGCCGGGGATACTCCCAAAACTGATGGCCGGGGTTACCCGACTTGGCATTTGTCAAAAATATTATCTTTTTAAAAAGCAGATTATTACAAATTCAGATAAACTGAAATATACAAAATAGAAAAGTATTGCAATTTGTAAACAACATAATATAAAATAATTACTTTATCGAATAAATATAATTTTCGGAATAATTGATGTCACGCGCCCCTAGTCCACCAAAACCAAAAAGCGCCAAAAAACGTCCGAACGCAACGGCCAATTTACTTGTACAACTGTCAGCGTTTGTCAAATGACTCTTAAATGCACGCAGAGATAATACGAACTTCAAGATCACGTTGGCCGAAGTACAATTATTAGCTATGGCCGCGGCTACCCGCCGTTCGGCGCTACCCCCTTTCCATTATCATTATTTAACATTATAATAAACAAACAGTTGTATTTTGATAGAAATTTATTATTCTTGATAGAAATGAAAAGAAATACATTCTTAATGGTTACATACCTTATTATTTAGTACTTATTTGGGTTAAACTGGAATAAGATTGCTCATAGATATAGGCAACCCAATGTACGCAATATCAATTTCCGTTAGTTTGAATTGTGGCATAGGGGGCGCTGAACGTATGAGTACGTGCTCATACGTTCAGCGCCCCCTAGCAGCTCTCAACCAATCAACGAATCGTAAACCAAACGCACGTATGTGTTATCAATCATAATTTATCATTAGTCGTGGACTGTTACATACGTGTGTTATGATGTATTTACATAGTCCACGAACTGTACAATAATGGGCATTTACTATAGTGGTCGTAGATAAAATATCTTCTGTCTGACAAATATTCTGTAAATCTTTTTCAAGAGGTGGTTTCATTTAAATACCTCTACTTCATTTTGTTCCAAAAATATGTTTCGCCTATGATTGTTGCTATTATATAAATATTGATATAAATTTTAATACTTTTATTTATTTATAGATTCGATTGTGGATCTGGTGTAGGAGTTGTGCGATCCGAGGAAACAATTTTATTGAATCAATGGAACCATATTACATTGTACAGGCATCGATGGGATGCATGGTTACAATTAAACGGGGGCAAACACATCCAGGGTAGATCGAAAGGATTGTTTTCAAGAATCACCTTCCGCGAACCCCTCTTCATCGGTGGCGCAGGTAACACAACAGGATTATCGGAGAAATTACCAGTTTCCGGCGGATTAAGGGGATGTATCAGACACTTGGAAGTCAACGATCATCTCTATAAATTTGCTTTGGAACCGCATGGAGAGTCCTCTAAAGGATATGGAATAGGTAAAGTACTTTTCAATAGATTAAACAGGTTAAACAATTTATTTTCAAAAAATAATTATATTAAATAAGATGTAAACTGTTGAATGTATATGAAGTAGGGTTTTGGCGAACCCGACTTTTTTAAATACCTGATATCGGATATTATATTTTCATATACCCGAGTATTTGTAATTTTTGCAAAAAAAGAGACAATTTTCTTAAAATAATGTTTTATTTTATTACGAAAGAGTGAAGTATGTCAATAAGTCTACTTAATTGATGGCTTTCTCTGCCAAACTTTTGCATAACCGCTGCGCCATCCGTAGTACAAGCCACATTGTGACGTTCAAGTTTCAAACCGAATTTGTCGATATGTTTAAGAACCATATATATAACCATATATATATATATATATATATATATATATATATATATATATATATATATATATATATATATATATATATATGTATATATATATATATATATATATATATATATATATATATATATATATATTAAGCAATAGTCAACCAAATTCAATTAATTAGAATAATTAAGCTACTTTGTGTTGCATTACATTGGGTAATTATATAAATAATAATTATATTACATAGGATCATCACTCTGCATTGGTTAATTACATATAAATTATGTATAACTATAATTTATATGTAATTAACTAATGCAGAGTGATATGATATGGAAATATCAAATATGTATATTTATATATTTTTATTAATTAGCTGCTGGATATACATTCTAAAGAGGTACATAACACCTGCATATAGAAACCAGAATAATAAGTTACAAATATAAACTATCTAAATATAAACATTAAGTTAATTATATAATTTATAAAGTAAATAGTATAATATCCAATTAAAAATATAAAGAAACAATTAGCAAGCAAATAGGTCTGATATAAACTAATCAGTCAATAGTTCTAATCCAATTCCAATATATAATGTAATATTTAATTTAAAATAATTTCACGAATAAACTCAACATATAACATTTATTTTCAAACCAACGAGTGAATAAAGTCACAAAAAGCACACAAGATTTTCACATACAAAGAACTACATTACATACACATTTTACCAGCAGTGAAACATAATTAATTACAACCGCGCAGAGAATAAAGAATGGATTCTCTAAAGAATATATAATAGGACAGCGTTTCCCAAACAAACGGTACGACGCGACCTGCCACCATCGGACCATAAAACCAACATTTCGAGTTGTTTAAAAACACTCTCGGAAACTTCCCTGGTGAAAATTAAATATCGTCGAAATATTTTAACCCTTTCGCTACGGGAACCGGATAAAGCCGTAAAATATGTTTGTGTCCCGTGTACTGCAACCGGATTAATACGCAAGCGTACTTAAGTTTAAGTCTGAAGTATTTGTACTTAATATTGGAAATCAACTCATATGCCATATTATAATTATCATAAACACTACTAAAAATTTGATAGACATATCAAAACTTGATTTTAGCGTATTTTTTGGCCCAAACTACGGGAACCGTACTAATCCGCTTGCATCATTTCACTGGATTTCCTTAAAAAATCTCATAAACCAGGACTGTCCAGCCTTTCATTTATAATCCCGGTTGTATGCTAAGCCCACCAAGAACTGCATTGCGTAATTAAATAATTAAATAATTTATTTCACTGTATAGGCTTACAATAGAAACCTTAATTATAGTAAAAAAACATATAACGGTGAACATTTTGTAAGCTAAGTGAAATTTTGTCAGGTTAGCTTTTAACCCTGGTGAGATTTTACTCCTATGTAATATTCTTGCAAGGAGTATGGCTCGATATCGATGAGAAGGCGATGAAGCTGTTTCTTAAAATTCTTTACGCTAATTATAACTTTTATATTTTTGGGTAGTTTATTATGTAAATCAATGTTACTAAACGGTGGTATTTTCTTCGATATAGTGAGTTTATGTTTTGGAATGTTATAATTTAGATTGTTTCCTCTTGTATTCATGTTGTTGTTGATAGTGAATTGATCAAATAGGGATTTATTTTTTAATAAAAATAATATTGTTTCATATACATATGTACCCACAGAGGTTAGGATGTTGGCTTCCCTGAATTTACCTCTACACGATTCCCTAAAATTCGTACATAATCCTTATTGCTTCTTTTTGGCTTTTTAAAATATCCGTTATTAATGCGCCGTTGCCCCAAAACATTATTCCGAATCTAAGATGGCTGTGGAGATTTGCGAAATACACCATTTTTAACGTATCCCTATTTAAGTATTTTTTCAGAATTCGTAAGGCATAAACCGCCCTGTGAAGCTATTTCTACAGCTTAATTATGTATTCTGACCAGTCCAGATTTTCATCAATATAGATTCCCAGTAGCCTAACATTATTTTGAATTTTTATTATATTACTGCCAATTTCTAGTTCGTTATTGTATGCTCTCCTGTCTCTTTTTGTTTTAAAGTAAATCACATTTGTTTTTTCTTTATTTATAACCAATCTGTTGATATTAAACCAGGTGGTCATTGTTGCCATTGCAGCTTTGTAATTCGCTTCTATATCATCTAATGACCTGTTCCCTATTATTATGCTCGTATCATCTGCATAGTTGAGTATTTTGCTACCTGTGTTAATTAAATTTAATTCGGGCAGGTCATTTATGTATAGTGTGAAGAGTAAGGGGCCTAATGTACTGCCCTGTGGGTTCCCCATATTGATAATCCTTGGCATAGATTTCATCTTCCCTTCTGGGGTAGATATTTCCGTAATTTGTACTCTGTTAATTAGGTACTGTGTAAGTAGGTCATACGTTACTCCTCTAATCCCATATCTGTAAAGCTTTCTTAATAAAATAGAGTGGTCGACTGTGTCATAAGCTTTTGACAAGTCTAGGAGTATGCCGCATGGGATTATGTGTGATTCTAATTTTTTCAATAATTCTTTCACAAAATGGAAACATGCTGTCTCTATACTCCGGCCTTTAATGAAACCATGTTGATTTTGGCTTATAAGGTTGTGTTTATTTAAGAAAGATACTAATCTTTTATAAATCAACTTCTCTAAAATTTTCGCAAAAGGCGATAGTAAACTAATTGGCCTGTAGTTGTTAAAGTCATTTATATTTCCTTTTTTAAATATGGGGATTATTTTAGAAATTTTTAGAGCTTTGGGGAAGATTCCAAATTTAAAAGCGTTGTTTATAATATCTACAAGCGGTTCCGATAGTTCTTGTGCAGCAAATTTTACTGTGGCCGTTGTTATTTAATCAATTCCGGTGCTTGTTGAATTCTTTAAAGAGCTAATGATCTGGAGTAGTTCTTCTTGATTTGTTTGTTCTAGAAACATGTATTAAGATTGTTTTGCAACTTATTTTCATGCGTTAGTTTTATTAGGTATTTAGTCATCTCTATAGGTCTATCGGCAAAAAAAAAATTTATGTTATTTGGTGTGATATCCTTTCAGAAATTGTGAGATGTATGTTGCCTGTGAATATTATACTACGAGATTTCGTTTACTACTTTCCATGCGGTTTTTGTGATATTTTCTGAGCCGTGAATTTGTCTTTGATAATGCATTCTTTTTTCTTGCTTGAGAGCGCTAATATATTTCCTTCTTGTTTTGTTATAAATGGGCTTTAATTCACAGTTTTTTAGAGATCGTACATATAGTAATTCCATTCTTTTCCTGATTTTTTCCACATTTCTATTAAGGAAAATATTTTGTTTTCTTTGTTTATTATTTGTTAATGACATTGGGAAACATTCATTAAATTGTAACTTGACTATTTCTAAGAAATTGTTCCATTGTCCGTCAACGTCGAGTATTATTTTGGTTACCCATTAAGGAAATAAAATGAAACAAATAGAACTACTATAATCTGCGGGAACCGTATTTAAACGCAAGGAATAAATACCTAACTACGCGAACCGTGCGACGTACGAATCCGCACTTCCCTCGGCATGCCGTACACAGGGAACGACTTGTAAAAAAGCACGCCGTAGCGAAAAGGTTAACGAAGCGTCAGTAATGCGTCAACGAAGTGTTGTTAAAGTGTCAGGGAAGTGTCTGTTGAAATACTAAAATTTGTGCAGTGAAGCTTTTTATTGTGAAGTGCGGGGAGGTGTAGACATTTGTGCCACCCGACACTTCGTTTTTGTTGCACTTCGACGACACTTCATTGGTCTCAGAAACACTTCGTTGCACTTCGTTGCACTTCAACGCCACTTCGTTGTATTTTTACAAAGGCTAGATGTTACATTTTTGAGTTTTTCCTTTTTTCAAGAAACTCTAAATTACAAGAATATATAAATATAACCACAAAGATATATCAATAAAAAAATTCTTTAAAGAATATTTAATAACCCAGCGTTTCTCAAACAGTCACTGGGCCATGAAACCAACATTCCGATTTGCTTACATTAGGCAAAAACTAGTCAACTTCCTAAAGTTAACTGAACGTAGGAACGACTTTCAGATTTTAAATATACATTCAGTGATCTAAAAAAGAAAAGAAATTAAAGTTTAATCTGAAATGTCGCTGCTTTGGCTTTCAAATCTATACATATTTTGCAACCGCACGAGACCGCTCGATTTAACACCAACAGAAATTTCTTTTACTAATATCCAAGTCATTGTACAATAAGTTCTTGTTTTTTGTCGTTTCCATCTACATTATTCGGCTTAATGCTTAATTGGTAAGAATATAACTATTTACTAGTAATTCGGCCAAGAGAACATCTCAAATAGTGCCGTTAGAACCGGCAATAAACTGCTAAGTCTTGCATATTAGTGGGACGCACAGTGGGCTAGATTGCCGAAAAAAGTGGACAAAAATAGAATACCTCCTTCTATACATTTGAAATTTTGGCTACAGGGGTTTTCTACTCCGTTGAACACTAATCTGTTATTACAATGTTCAAAAACAAAATGGCGCATCTAGTATGGCGGACATTTTTACGATAACTTATCCAATTTTTACAAAAGTTGGTACTTATGGGTTTTTTTAGTTCGTTGATTACGAATCAGTTATCAGAATTTTTTAAAACAAAATGGCGGATCCAATATGGCGGGTAATTTTTCATAAAACTTTTTACAAAATTGCGTACCTACTTAGTTTTTATACGTCGTTGATCAGCAATCAACTGTCAAAATTGTGCATCAGCAGTTCTTTAAACCACTGATTAAGAATTTCCTATCAAAATTTTAGAAAACATAATGGTTGCTCGAATATAGAAAATTCCAAATTGTATATTTGATATTGTATATGAAAAATAACTGGACAATTTTGAGTGCTGCTTAAAATAATTGTGAATATCTGATTCTTTAATCAGAATCTTCGCTACTATTAGACGATTCGATCACATTATTTGAATTACTAGTCCTCGATCGCCCTCCTCGATCGTAAAGAGACAACAATTTCAAAGCTTCGGCAGACAAACTTTTACTACTTTTGGGGTATTTCCATGGGCCCATGCTCGACATATAAGGGTCGGATGTAACAAGAAGTCTTTTAAATACATCTTCCAATGTTGTAGCTTTTCTACAATTTTTTCTTACGAAATTTTCTCGATATTTTTTTATGTCTGTTACGTGTATCATACATATTTTTTATGTCTTTTTAAAGGCATATATTGCCCTTTTGGAGTCTATTCTAGGGTTTTCGCGTACCCGACTTTTTTTAATACCCGGGTATCGGGTATTATTTTTTCATATACCCGGGTACCCGGGTATTTGCAATTTTTGCAGAAAAAGAAACAATTTTCTTATAATAATGTTTTATTTTATTACGAAAGAGTGAAGTATGTCAATAAGTCTTCTTAACTTATAGTACAATCAGTCACACAGTTAAACAGTCTTGTTCTCTTTAACTAATTAGGAACTATAATGACTTTTTACTACAATAAATTCTGTTATCAAATTACAAAAATATAACTAAATAAACTTTCTTCTCTGACACAGTTGAAATTTAAAAATCACACAGAATTAAACTGTCTTGTTTTCATAAACTGATTAAGAACTAAAAATACTTTCTATGACAAAAACTTTTACTTTTTGTTATGTTATAAAATAAAAAAATGTAACTTCATAATCTTCATAATCTAAGAATAAGCAACGGATAAGTAACATATAATCATATATAAGTAACGGATAATCAACTTAAAACATGCCTACATAACCAAACCAAACCTCAAGTTTACTGCATTTTTGTAAAAAACTCAACGCCTTCTTAGAGTTATTTTAATTATTTTTAGTGCAAATTTGCTAATATTATTCTAAGGCGCTACTTAGTAATAATTTTCCAAGAATTTTGATGAATTCTTTGATCAAAGTTGGTACCCGGGTCTGACAATGAAATAGTACCCGGGTACTAAAACTTACATATACCCGGGTATACCCGGATCAGGGTACCCGGGTAGAAAATCCTAGTCTATTCCCTTTGATTTCAATTTTGACAACATTTTTCTTACGTTATCTCTGTCGTCTTGATGTATTGTAAAAGTAGAGTTATACTTTCCAATCTTCTAGAATTCATCTTCTAGAATGTGCAACATCTGACGGCTCAGCATGGAGAATTTTTTTTAATGTTTCAAAAATTCCATGATGTCAAAATTAATGTCTGGCAGAGCCAAAAATTTGGCTCTGTCGGTCGCATTCGGTTCTGTAATGCAATATAAAAAATCGCAACGAATGTATTACGGCTTTTCTCACACGGTACCGGTAAATATGCATAGGCTCGTTTCGGAATGCAACTCTTAAGAATTGATTAAGAATTGACTCAACTGATATCATTGAGTATTACCTACGCTATAAACGTGAACTAGCCCGGGATGTATTGGACTATTAACTATTTTTACAGTCTTGTGTCAGTAAATTATTTAAAAAAAGGTTTTCTACTCGCAATTTTCAGTTAGCCACTGAATGAGCATAAACTATTATTTAAAAATGTAAAAAGTAAACAAATATTCTACATACCTTTAGGATTACCCTGCATTGAGCAGATTTGATATTGCACACACAAACAAAAAATTAGGAGCACTTTAAGCGGAGAACGTTTTTCGATGCGAATTCACGCGTCATTTAAATGTCAAAAGTACGTAACTTCGGGATGCTCTGTAGCCGCCGGTTTTGGAAGCAGACGTCTTATCTTTCGTTAAGACATGCCCAGAGACTTCATTTAGAATATAATACAAGAAAAAAGGTATATTTCAAATTTTAATTTTTTAATTTTTGTCCACTTTTTCGACAATGCAGCCCACTTTGGGACGATGCGTTCCACTAGTATGCGCGAGAGGTCGCCTATACTCTCGGAAGAGAGTACGGCACGCATAAGATAACTATGTACAGTATAATCTTGATAATTCGACACATATGGGACCAGACAACCGCCGGATTATAAAAAAATTTCGAATTATCAGGATATATATACAAAACAAAACAATACTAATTTTACATATTTTAAACGCGTCACCGTTTGCTACAGTATGCCGAGCTCAAACATTCAAGTCATCCCTGGAACAAATTAGGCTGAGGATTTCTTCATCAGAAAAGAAATGAAAATTTTCTTCGCTTGGGCCTTGAAGCCAAGCTATGTCATCGTTTGTCAGCGTAACACCAAAGCTCTTTTAAAAAATCCGAAGACAAATGTAGAGTGGAGTTAGCTTGGTCAGAATCGCGCATCAAGTTTTCAGAGTTTAAGGGTGTCCGTTTTAACTTTATTTCAGATGTGCGCGAGGTTTATATCCAACGCGGGACAGCGGAAAGAAAATACCCGTGTTTCCTCAGAGCGCCGGATTACGGAACGTGCCGGATTAACCAATAGTTTCAATAGTTTTCAATAGTTTCAAAGACGGACTGATGTTTTTAAGTACGTTTTTATTAACGACGTTGTAGATGATATATTGAATGAATAACTTGATCTGAACAAACTATTATTATTATTATAAATGTTGGCAATGATTATGAATTATTCCTCAATAGCGTAGAAATACATTGTTAAACATTGCAGATTAAATTGCTATATTTTCAAAACAAAAATTAAAGAGGAAAATTCGATTCGGTTACAGATGTGACTGTTAGGTTAGGGTTGGATTATGGTTATATGGTTGAAATTCAGACTGAGGGACCGAGATTCTTGATTAAGAAAAATTAATTCAATTTTAATATACATCAGAAAATTTATTTTCACTACGTCTATGTTTTTGATTTAGTGACGCGAGTTGTTGCCATAGTGACAACCAACAAAAATCGTTTAATAATGAAACTCCATTTGGTATAAATTGGACGCACGATTTGGATACTTATATACACGATTATAATAATGGCATCCTTCACATACAATAATTTACTTATTAATGTGTTCATTTTAGTGTGCGAGTAGATAAATATATTTAAAATACAATAATTGGAGAAGAAATTTCTTTTTGATATATTTAATATCATTACCTTTGTGGTGGAGAAACTGTAATAAGGAAATAATGAAAGTTCTAAAATCAACGCCAGGATCACTTAAAAAGCCCTTCGCCATCCCTGAACTAGACCATACAAGATAAGTCAAGACCAGTTTGTAGCAGCGAATTTTTCGTGCGGTATTCTAAAAAGTTCTGTTTAAAAATGATTATATTGTTCGAGATTTCACCGATTCTTAGTTCTATCTTACCTGCTACCTACTTCTAGTAGAATTGGATGTCAGGTTAAAACTGGCAAAACTATTGATAGAGAACATCAGAGATTGTTGAAATTGGAACAGCAATATTGGCAAGAGGTATTAAAAGCTATTATAGCAACAATTCAATTATGCGTTTCACAAATTTTAGCTCTCAGAGGAAGTTCGGATAAATTATTTGCATATAATAATGGAAATTTTTTGAAAATTATTGAATTTTTGGCAAAATTTAATCCATTTGTTAGTGAGCATTTAAACAGAGTTTCAAAAAATCCCAATTGTTCTCATTATTTGAGCACATACATTCAAAATAACATAATAAAATTTATGGGAGAAAAAGTATGTGCTACTATTATTTCCAACATTATAGAGGCTAAATATTACAGCATTATTTTGGATTGCACTCCAGATGTTAGTAGAATTGAACAAATGTCTTTTGATATTCGCGTTCTAAATAAAGATACTGAAGAATTTGTTCCTAAAGAAGAATTCATCAAATTTTTGCCTATAGAATCATCTACTGGGGAGAGTTTAAATGATTTAATTTTGCAAGAATTGGATAAATTAAGTCTCAAAATTGAAAATATACGTGGCCAGGGATACGACAATTTTTTTAATTAATTTTTTTCAATTATTCAAGAATTGTTTGTATTCTTTTCTAGTTCTACTTCTAGATGGGCTATATTAAAAAGACACGTAAAATCGTTCAGTGTAAAATTCGTTAGTGCTATTAAACCACTAAGGTATGATTTGTCTAATATTGCGCTGACAGAAATTTCTTTGGGCGAAGAGAGGGCTCACGAAACTAGAAAGCTTTAGCAAATAAAATTTCTAATTAAATTCTTTTTTTTCAGTATTATTGTTTGGTATGAAGTTTTATCTAAAATTAATATAGGGTCAAAACTTTTACAAAGCCAAAATATGATTTTATCAGAATGTGTTAAAATATTAAATAGCGTAAATTTGTTTAGCTAAACATTCTTTTAAGATAATTTCGTATAAATAGTTTTGAGCAAATAATTTGTAAAGCTAAAGAATTAAGAATTAGACCTAAAAGGAAATTATTTATTTAC
This sequence comes from Phosphuga atrata, assembly GCA_944588485.1. Taxonomy (NCBI): domain Eukaryota; kingdom Metazoa; phylum Arthropoda; class Insecta; order Coleoptera; family Silphidae; genus Phosphuga; species Phosphuga atrata. Next base: position 87,822,780 of record OX155892.1, on the reverse strand, counting down.
GAAGTAAATGTACAAATTCTGTTACAGAAAGATTTACGGAATTAGAAGATCATAACAACATTTTTGAATTTTTATATTATATTTCATCATTATCGCAAAAAAAATTCAGACAAAAATCTTAAAAATTGACCTTTAAATTTGTCTAACGAATTACAAATTGTGAGAAATATATTAACAACAGGTATGACACCGCTGGATGCAGTGAATTATATAGAAAGAAGTAATTTATCTTAAAATTTTCCTAATAGTATTGTTTGCTTAAGAATATTACTTACTCACTTTACCTTTTACCGTTGCCAGTGGAGAACGTCGTTCTCTAAATTTAAAATAATTAAAAATTATTTGCGATCTTCTATGGCCCAACAAAGATTAATAAATTTATCTATATTAGCCATGAACACGAACACGAGATAACAGAGAAAATAAACTACGACGACATCATTAATAATATTGCAAAGGAGAAAGACAGGAGAGTAAATTTATTTTGTCAAAGTGTCTATACCTATATTATTTTTTGTACATATTGTTATTAGAATTACATTTGTTTTTTTATTTGTTAGTAAATAAAAGTGAACTAAATATATCATCGGTTTATTAATTTTTTTAATATGTGGGGGCGGCGAAAGTTTTAACCGCCTTAGGCGGAATATTTTGACGCGCCGGCCCTGGTCAAGACCACACAAATTAGATTAGACAATATTTGACAAGTTTATCCAGAGCTAGACAAAACTAAATTTGAATGGTATTATTGGTATTTTAAAGTAACCGAGTCGCGGACAAAAATGTTTAGGAAACGCTGTAATAAGCTGATATATGTGCATCAAATCTGGTGTAACGAGAAAATAATATAAAAAACTTATGCAAATATTAATTAACGATAAACAAACAACCCTATGTTTGAAATTAACTGCTTGCATCGGCATCGGATAGAATATATCAAGCTGACTGTCCATTAAATACGGAAACGGATCTATTCACACGCAGTTGTGTGGTGAACTGTCGTGAACAAGGGATGCGTCCGTATTTTAGTTTTCGCTATAAATGTAACATTATATAAATAGATTTATAGAAGCTTCCATTCATTTAATTTTTATTAATTAATAGTTATATAAAAGTAATAATATAATAGAATAGTTATAATTAAAGTTATTATATAATAGAATACTATATTATTATTTTAGGATGTTATAATGTTGTAATGGAATTGATATAGGATAAACTAAATATTCCGAATTAGAGTAATCAAAGTTGTAACGAAGCCGAAACTAAAAAGCTTTTAATTTAGATTCCTATCGAATAATCAAGGTAAATTTTATGTAAAAATCAATACATGTTCGTTATTTTAAAATAATATCTAAATTAATTATCTAATTACGTTTTTATTTAAAAATCAATAGTCGTGTTACTACCCGGCAAACACTTTTGCAATAATAGAAACACATAAACGCAGAAATAAAATTAATTCCGGAATGGAATTTCTTCCTGCAACTGCGTTTATTATATCTGCGAGTTTTTTCATTAAAAATATTATTAAACCGTGCCGTGTTCTCCGAGGATTCCAAATGGATTCTCTTGTGCGCAAATAGTTAATTCCAAACGAAATTACGCATATGATTTATTACTTGTCGCAAGGTTTTGGAAGAATGAAAAACGAGCATTGCTGAACTACCTAGAAACATACATACATATTTCATCAAGAGATTTGCTATATGTACGATTGTTTACAAGCATATATATTTTTTATAAATAATAATATTTTGATAAAGTATTTAGATTTTATTTAAAAATTGCAAATACTCAAATGTAATTGATTATTCGGTGTTTGAAAAATATTTTGTTATGTCAGAGATCAGAGTGTTTTTTTACGTAAATATTTGAAAAATATATTTTATTAAAACAAATAACGTGGGACTCAAAAGTCTTGGAAACAACCCATGCTAAGAATTTGTATTGATGACCTGCGTCTTAAATTCACACACATAAAATTGAACTAATTATCAAATGTCATTTTTAAGTAGCTATCAGCAGTTAATAAATATTTTTATCGGTCTTACTGAATGTATTTGATTTATGATTTTTTACACAAGGGCAGAAAACATTTATTGTAGAAAGTTATTTTCGTAATTGTAAAGGCCTGAAAAATGGTTCAAACCTATAGTTTTTAAAGTCATTTTTTATCACTCATGCATTAAAACTACTATCTTGGCCCACGTTTTTTGGTGCAACAAATGCCACTTTTGGTTGTATTACCACATAACTTGGGTAATGCACGCAAATATGCAATATTGCTAGGGTACATTAAAAATAATTAAAATAGACACAATCAAGACCTCAATTTTAAAAAAGTGATGTGAAAGAAATTTTTTTTCATTACAAAATAAAAATAACAATTAAAGAAAATGTTTTAAAATGAGTGTAAATTCTATGGTGATACCGGAGACTGAGGAGAGTTCTTATGAGGAATCCACACCACCGGAGGAGCAAATTCTCTCCAAAAGCAAATTCTTCATTTTTTCTTCTATTTTTTTTTTTGGATGGCACCTGGATCCCAAACTTGTAGGATATATTCCCACGCATGAGTAATAAAAAATATTGTTTGCAACATGGGCGGTATTGTCAATTGCCCTCTTGAACGAATCTGCGCACTCACTTCGTTCGTGCGCCCAATTTCGCTCTCGTGTCCAATTGACAACCTACCGCCCTAGTTGCAAAATATACTATAAAGGTTTCATGTAAAGTTCTGGACGAATAATCCTGTGAGTGGTAGTACGACTTAAATTTAAACTTTTGAGCTAGTCTCTTAATTGCAGTAGTAGGATCGTTTTGGACTGCATTTCTGGCTTTATTTATAACATTATCATTGTAAATACGAAGCCTTACACTTTTTGATTTGTCGCTAACATTTCTAGTTCTTCGAAAGCAATCAATTGATGGTAATACTGCCTAAACTGTGTTATGTTTAAATATAGGCATAGGAAAGCGTTGCCTAAATTCTTCAATGCTAACGTCGATTCCGTATTGCCATTCAGTACCAGTATTGTCATTTTACAGGCATAATCCATTAAGAAAATAACTTTTTGTGTAAATGTGACCGTGAAAGACCTAAATTGGAGAATGTCGACTTTAAACCGGTGAATGTCAACATTCACATAGTCGCTTGGTGTATGTTCGAAATATTTGCTAAATACCCTTATTTCTGACTTACACCGGTAAATGTCGACATTCACCATGCACTAATGTTGAACATGTTGGAGATTTATATTTTCTTCTCCGTAATTCAGTCGCTGTAAAACGTCACAAGGGTGACGTAACTTTTTCGTCTTTCTTTCTCAGAGGGGTGACCAAGAATTTAAAAACCCACAGTACATTCTAAATGAGAAAGAAAATAATAGTAATAATAAAATGACTTAATTATGTGAATCAAATCTTATTTATTGCAATAACTTAAACTATTATGACACTTTGAATTGCACAAGAGTTTTGCAATGACAGCGTCTAAAACTGCTTAAGGGTACCATCTTTATTTGCCAGTTTATAGAAGTCGGAGTCTTCTATTCCAACAACAACTGCTAACACATTTCGGCTATCTGTACGACCACGGTCGACATCAGTGACTTGGCGGACACCACCGAGAACCGACCCCTGCGGGACACCACACGTCACCCGCCTGACTGTGTTGTCTATTATTAGGCTCCTGTTCGTGAATTAGCTTTTAATTAATTCTGTTAAATATGTAGATATTCCTTTTCTTCTGCTTGCGTCTACGATTTGCCGCCAGGGCGCGGTGTTAAACGCATTCTTAACATCTAGTGCAACGGCTAGACATACTTTTCTGTGCCTACTTTTACCCAAGTTAGGCATAGTGGGGGATCTTGATAACCTCCTGGATGGCGTCTGTGGTCGACCTCCCCGCTCGAAAACCATATTGTGCTATTGATAGCCCTCCGTGCTGATCAAGCTCTTGGTTTATCCTGGTGGCTACTATATGCTCGAAAAGTTTGCCTGGGCTGTCTAGTAGGCAGATTGGGCGTAGCGATGAGGGCTTTCCTGGCTTGAGGACTAAAACCAATCTGGCCTCCTTCCATATACCTGGTATGTTTCTACGAATGACCGAGATGAACATGTTAGCAAAAGTCTCTGTATGAAGGAGAGCAGCCAGTCTTACGACTTCCGGTGGGATGCCATCAGGGCCTGGAGCTTTATTAGCTTTTATTCTCGTAGTAGCTTCTAAAATTTCTCTAGCCGTGATTTCTGGGGGTATAGTGTCCACGACTTCTCGGTCCCAGAAAATGGGTTCTTTCTGCGGGAACAATTCGTCGGCTGCTTTAATCTTGCTCGCAGTGGTAAGGTTTGGTATGAGGCACAATCCTAACCTTTTGCAGACAATTTTATAGCCGTCTCCCCAAATATCGCCGTTCACGGCCTCAATGACTTTTTCCCGGCAGGCCCGAATTGCCTTTTTTATACTGATCTTCTAATCTTTCTTAGCAGAGGCGTAAGCTGCGTGGCCATTTGCTAGTTCTTCGCCGTTTTGATTTGAGCCTTGACCACGACCTTTTTTCCCGATGCACACTTTCCTTTGCGTCGCGATTTCTTGGTTCCACCAATAGACTGATTTCCTCCGACTCCCTTCCGCTCCGGGTCTCGATAAGATGGCTTCGCAGGTTCTATAGAGAGCCGTCGTGACGGTGAACACGTCGGGTATCTCTATCTGGCTGAGCTCTAATTGGAGATCCTTCTTGATGGCGTCTTCTTTATGAGAGTTGTATTTCCACCCGCTGGTTGTTTGCGCATTTGCCTTTGACAGTGGTTGTTGCCCAGGCCTAGTGAGGCCTGGTCGAAGGTCGAAGGTCGAAGGTTATTAGCTTTCATCATTAGACATCAGTGACTTGTATTCGTACAGAATCACCAATTTGAGCAGGAAGAAATTTTTGTGAGGTTCGTGACATTTTTGTTGCTTGCAGTAGAAGATTCTTGTTGGCGGCCGCTCTTTGTATGGAAATGAACTCGTGTTTTTCAGTCAGAACTTGATGTGAAGACGTTGTAGATTACAGGTCCTCTTCAATATTTTTCTTTGGAATATGGTTTTCAGTATGACCATCGCTCAATTTTTTTTTCAGAAGTAATAACGGTTACATCAAGCTGTTCTTCGGTTTCAAAAGTATTGGCAATTTCTTCGAGTTGTTCTACGGTTTCAATATTTGCGATTTGTTCGCTAGGCAAAAAAGACAATGCTATGTCTCTATTTGCTTTATCGCCAAACATGGTTTCATAAGGACTTTGGCGTATTCCTTCGTGGTTTGTAGTGTTCTTGGCAAATTGTACAAATTGTAAACCATCTGACCATTTATTTGTATCGTTATCGTTCATCCGTGCAGTTAGCATATTCTGTATATCCTGTTTGGTCCTTTCAACTGAGTCATCTGTTTGACTGTGAAGAGGCTTTCCATGAACTATCTTAACATCTTTCCACATAGCGCATACTTCGGATATGACTTGATTACTGAATTCTCTACCATTATCTGATTGCAATATTGCAGGTGCACCAAATGTTAATAATATTGAAAGAACGTGATACTTTGAACGTGGTACGTGATACGTCAACGCTACTTCTTCAGCTCTTTTAGTTATCAAAGGTCGTAGCTGGATATACTTAGTTAAATGATCTTGATGCACCATTATGAAGTTATATTCGCCATCTCTGCAGATCTATAAATTCAACTTAACATCTTGAGTTTAACTCAGAACTGACCATAGGTTTCACGACAATATCTTTCTTAGATGCACTGTGTTTCATTTGACACTGTTTGCATACATTTAAATACAATATTACAACTTCGTGTGTAATATTTTTGTATTTAACCTGCAACTCTTTAAGCATCGTGTTTTAGTGTTCTTCTCCGTCACCTTTTCTGGTGTGAGTTTCATATAGTATACTATAGTTGCCGCAGCCACCCGATGGAGTAATAAACTTGCGTAATCTTCAAGTGATATTCGGGAGATGATTCCCTATTGGTCAGTGCAAACGCTTTTGAAGCGTAGATCAGAGCTTCCCAAAGTGGTGGGCCGCGGCCTGCAAGGGGGCCGCGAATATAACACATAAATATATCTTCGTTAAATGAGCTTAACTGTCAAATATGCACATACTTCAATTAAAATTATAAACTCCGTTAAAATATTGAAATTACGACGAATGATATGATAGGAATAATGACGAGCTTAGGATTTTTATTCTAGAAAAGAAACCAGATTTAGCTGCCCGATTTCTCATGAATAAGTTAATGATTTTTTTTTCGAAAAAGTTAACACATTCACTGCTGCCGTGACATCGGTGACCCGGCCGTGTTTTGCATACTTTTTTCTTCATATTAAAGACCAGCACGCCACTGGGTCACCGGTGACCCATTTCGTGAAAATCACTTAAAATAGTTCCATGGGGCCCCTAGAGAAAGAAAATAAATACAAAATCATTATAACTATCGATTTTGTAAAGTGGTTTTCGGCGATACAGGAAAGTCATAAAATCAGGCGCGGCAGTGAATGGGTTAATGAACTGAATCCTTCACTTCATAGAAAATATACTAATTTACTGATTCCTAACAAAATGCTACAAGGCTTTAAAAAAAATTGTCGGTACGGACCAAGAGCTTTGGACAAGGAAGCACAAGCATGTTTATTTCTTTGCATGAATGTCTTGAAGAAGATAACAAAGTAATGTCGTTGTCAACAGAACTTAAATCGTAAATCGAAATATCGTAATAGCATATTAAAGGAAGAGTTCAGTAATCGCGATTTTTCAGCAAGCGTCCAAGTTTAGAAAACGACGACCGTAGCAAGGAATGCTGAAAAATCGCGCTTACTAAACTCGTCCTATAATATACTATTTTCTATTTTGCGTCTGTAATAGACTCATAAAGCACTCATATGCGTGCGGTTATGGCTCGCCGAGTGCTGTTATGAGTTATTTTTTTCAAGGTTAGCACTGAAATTCAGAGCTGAAAATGAGTAGCAAATTTTCGGCGAGATAGTTTTGAGGTTCTATGATGTGTGGAAATCGCGAATACAGAAATTTAATTAATGTTAATAAATGATGTAACACATATTTATTTCAAATTCTGTCCATCCAATCAGCATAAAATCACAATAAAATTTTCTAAATATGTATGGGCGATTTTTTTATTTAGAAAGGGCGCAAAATAGAAAAAATACTATAAAAAACTCGTTCGTAAGGGGTTTTTCAGCAGTTGTCCATTAGAAAACTCCTCGCTACGCTCGTAGCGAGAATTGACAGCTCTGAATTTCAGTGCCAACCTTGAAAAAATTAACTCATAACAGCACTCGGCGATCCATAATCGTATGCATATGAGTGCTGTTGTAAGTCCATTGCAGACGCAAAATAGAAAAATCATTTAACAGAATCAATTAACTTCTTTGAAAAGTAGTATACATATATATGTATACAAAAAGCAATTTTTTTTTACATAACCCAATTCTAAAAAAAATAGGGGGCCGTGGTTTATCGATATGAGTTGCAGTGGAGCCGCGACATCAAAAAGTTTGGGAAGCAGTGGCGTAGATCACGCAGCCGAAACTTTAAACCAGTTGACCAGTCCGGTTGTATGCCACGTGCTCTCAAGTTTTCAGTATTTCTTACAATTTGTTAAAATTAGTGATTACATTTTATCCATAAATCAGTCTATTTCAAGACTTTGTTTTTTTTTAATTAATATAACATTTTTTAAAGTGAAATTTGGCCATGCAGTGTAAATCAGGCTTTTTACAACGTCACTACGAACTATCACGTGAACGCCACGTGATCACTCCACGGGGTCGCTGCAGCAAGTATAAACAATTCTTCATTGGTAACATAATACTGTATATTCGTTTCCCCTGGTTTTAATGGTACAATTAACTTCTCTTCATCATTAATTTTTAAAACGTCAAAACGTTTTAATCGTCTATAATCGAAAGGTGTTGTTGCACTTAGTTTTAGCAGAAACCACTTTGTTTTTTATTAAATAAGAAAAATATAAACTTGAGTTGAAATAAAAACAGTTGTCGTTTTCTCGTAATTAATTTAACTTTTCAAGAAAATGATCTCGATTTACTGCAGTATCAATTCTGTATAGATTAGGGTATCGGAAAAAAATACGAAAACGTTGCTTGTATCATCAAAACTTAAATAAGACTGATAAAGCTGATTGACTCCCAGCAGAACAAAGGATTTGGCTGGAGAGATCCAGTCGCCTCTTTGCAGGCTCTTCCATTTTGTACCTCCACCAGAACATATCTGTGATTGTCGACAAACACCGGTGAGGGTCCGTGAAATATTCGATCTTTCACCGACGTATTTGTTATGTGTTGACATTGACCGGTGAAAGTCGGCATTCTCCAATTTCGGTGTTTCACGATAACAAATACAACACTGAGGTGTGTGAATAAATCTACAAGTTTCTTCACACATTTCTTTCACATTTATGCGTGAAATAAATTAAAATTTTTAATTTATTAATTCGGTTTTGATAGAAACTTCTTAATTTTTCGTTATATAAACAACTAAAAAGCAACTGTTAAAACTACTAAATTTAAAGTTTTGAACAAGCTCAATTTTTACTTTTACGTTTTGTTATGATTGAAAACGAAAAGTTTTTTCATTTCTCGATAAATTCAAAACCAACAAAGAAGAGCAAACAGAAAAATGTGATGAGTTTCAAATTTATTTTGGGAATTTCACGTATAAGGATGGGTAAAACAGAACGTCAAAAAAAGACTTTATTTACATACGAAACTCTAACATACATTTCCAATTAATCTTTGAAACATTTTTTGTAAAGCTTTGCCGATACAGTTGTATTTTATTTTATTATTTGATTGGTATTCACATTTTTTTTTCTTTCTCTTCTCAATACAAACATATTTGCCTTTTACCTTATTTAAATTAGATGAAACTTTTATATATTTTGTATTAACGAAATGTAACGATTTTAATCTTAATGGTTATTTTTATATTCTTTTTATTTTTGCTGCCTTTATTAACACGTGTTATAAATACCACGATTTCTTTATACAATCAAACCGAATTGATCGAGAAATCTAAAATAAAATAAATGAATAATATCTTGTTCTTTTTCTGTAAAAAGTGGCGAAAACGTAATGAACGTTTTCTTTCCAAGAAAAAAGAATTCGCAGTGTTACTTGAGAATTAAGCACTCGCGATTTCCCGTCGCAGATTTCTTCATTCTATTGCATCAAATTAACTTGATGTTGGTTAGTTAAAAGTTAATTATTTAAATCAAATTGGAAAACAACCCTGAAATACTTTTTATTAAAAACAAAACTGTTCATACTTTGCAATATAGTCACGCTCGATTTAATGTTTTATTAAAAAACTATATTGATTCTCTAACATTTATTGTTTTATTCATCTCATCAAAAATGATAAATTCCCTTGTGTTAATAAAAATATTTTTGTTTTTAGAGGAGTGTACTGCAGATCGTTGTAGTCGAGTTCCTTGTCAACACGGTGGTAAATGCTTGACGAGTGAAGAGTCAGCTGTATGTCTCTGTCCGTTAGGTTTCTCAGGAGACTTATGTGAAATTCGGGTAGACCTTCAAGTCCCATCCTTCAACGGTTCAAGCCACTTGCGTTATAAAGGCCTAGCTGACGATGCGTTGACATGGTTAGACTTAGACATAACATTAAAACCGACCGCACTTGACGGGCTGCTATTGTACAATGGTCATCGTGCGGATGGTTTCGGTGACTTTATGGCTTTATATCTAAATGAGGGTTTTGTGGAATTCGCATATGACCTCGGAACAGGAACTGGTATTGCGAGGAGTCAACATAAAGTTAGTTTAGGGGAATGGCACCAAATTAGAATTTCACGAACCGGGCGGCTTGCTATTCTAGAGGTTGATAATCAATTGCCGGTCGAAGTTATGTCACCTGGAGCCTTCACACAGTTATCCCTGCCACAAAATCTTTACTTAGGGGGCGCTCCGAACTTCGGTTCAGTTTCACCGCAGGTTCGAATACGAACTGCTTTTATCGGATGTATTCAGAAGGTTGTAATAAACGGAAGACAAATACCAATCCTAGCTGAAGCGCTTGGAGGAGCTAATGTCGATAATTGTCCGCATCCGTGCGTCGCACGACCATGCGGTGAAGACGGTGAATGTATCCCAGAGCTTGATTATTTTACGTGCAAATGTAGACCCGGTTACAGGGATCAATTATGCAGCCGAGGGCCACCCTCATTCACGGGCACCGACAGCTACCTCCATTTTAACGATCCTTCTACTTTAAGCACTCTGGTTTCCGATCCACTCGATATCAACGTGCGGTTTAAGGTATCTACTTTGGATGGATTATTACTCTGGATGGATTCAGGCTCTGGAGATTTTCTCTCTTTGGGACTTGAAAAAGGAACACTTGTTTTACGATACACCGTACAAGCCGAAGAAATTGTTGTCGTACACAACAGCTCTACCGTCCACGACAATCTCTGGCATAGAGTCAGAGCAGTAAGGTAAATTAACTCATTTATTAAATATATATTCACTTAACAAAATCTAAATCAATTATAATATAGAATGTATATTTTTGTGTATTGTGTTCTGGCTAAAATAATATATTCTATTATTGTTCAAAATCAATACTAGAGAAGCTACTTAGCGTAGAATTCCTAGTAAAATATTACATTTGTTCCATTTGTTAGTTGATACTATGTTTTATATTTTTTTAAGAAATGGTGGATCTGGTGTATTGGAAGTGGATAATGGGCCAACTCTAACAAGGCAGTCTGTCGATTTGCCGCAGCCGAGAGCAACACAGGAAGGTTTATTTATTGGAGGAATTCCGGAGGTATCGTTAAGTACAGGGGAAAGATATACTTCAGGAATAAGAGGATGTGTGGCAGATTTGGTGCTCAATACGGATTATCGTCTACAATTAGCCGGCCATAATGCTGCGAGTCGTAACGTTGGGGAATGTGAGCTTTGAACAGTGCAAAAACTAAATTAAAATATGTGTGATTTCAGAGAATTAAGATAATAAGGCTGACTACTTCGAGCTAAACTAAAAAATTTAACAGAATAGTTAATTGTGTGTATAGCCCGTCCAATACGGGTGTCTATAAGGATTTGTGTTAGGGGTATATTTGTAGATAGACAAAGTCTATTCTGGATTTAAGGATTTATGCTTTTTTGTATACAATTCTTTTCACACTTATTTTTTTAATATATCTATTGACAGAGAATCAGGATTGCGCAGTCCTTAGCACAAGTACCTTATCCCACTCATATCATTTTAGTTTAGTATTGAAACAAAAAACGAACACATTAATCTAATTCACCTATTGTATACACACACACCAGATATCTTCTTGCGATATCCTGATTCTCCCTATTTCCAATTTGCAATAAGAGTAGGTACTAATCGGTCCAGTGTAAAATTCATATTGTTAAATAAGTATGTATATGAATACCTAATTTGTACAGGTAGTCTAATTTGTGTGTTAAATGACAAATCGCTTTTGAATAAGTTAGTTTTATTTTCTAAGCCTTCAACATCACAATGATTATTTTAACTGCCATAAATTGTTATATGCACACATAATCATTCATTTCTTTCATTCTCTACTTTAATTAATGGGCACAATTAAAACAAATACGTATTAGAGTTTTATTAAATTTATTTATTTCTTTGACACAATCTATTCTTATATACAAATATCAATTGCAATATTAAAAACATTTTAGTATCTCACAACTTACAGTAAATATTAATAACAACATATTTTTAATGACAATTTCTATCAACTCAACAAAAGTAGCGACTTAAAACGTTTTAAAAGCTCCTCTCCGTTAATTAAACTCGACATTTAATAAACAACAGCTCGTCAAACTATATTGAAAATACAAGTGTCGACAATGAAGGATGTTTCTCTGTGTTGAGAAACTGAAGTTATTGGGAATATGTTAGCTTTCGGTTCAAACATTTTCTCATTGCAATCTATAGAATATTGCTAGTACGCCGTTAAACGTTAATTACTACGCGAATTATAAAGTATCCCACTTAAACAATTAATTGATATTTGCCTTCCAACTTTGAGCATTCGCCGTTCGTTGTAATAAACTAATTCTAGGAATGAAAAAATAATGATTCATTATTCGTCGATTACGGTCCCAAAGTTGAACATTTTTACTAGAGACTTGCAAGTTTATTTTGAGAGTTTATGAAAATCGCTGAAGGAAAAGACACAAATCCACTTAAAAAGGAATTTCATTCTGAGTATATTTTAATAAGGCATGAATAATCGTTGAGGTGTAATTAAAAGTTAATTATCGCCTGTTATTATCACCTTGCAGGGCTTATTTTGAAACAGAAACGCGAATATTTGGATGCAAATATTGAGACATTTTGGTATACACAGCTTTGCTGAAATATTGTTAAGGAGATTTGCTTGGCGCGACAACAGGACAAACTTGAAAATAAAAGGGCAGCTGTAAAGAAAAAACGGAAGTGTCTCCTTCAAAACGATATATATTGGCAGAAAGAAATGAAGAAGCTAGAGTGATTTTCTTTTCGAGGAAACGGGATATAGTTGAGAACATCTGAAAAAAAAATGGGATTATTCTGTACAAAACGGTACGTATTTCAACATAGCAAATCCCAAAAATACGAAATAGCAATTCAAAAAATTTATCTACCAGTCACAATGGGATGTAGCGGTTATAAGGTATCTGTGTTGCTTATATTGGGTTCCTTTCAGCTATACTCGAACCGGCGAGAGAATGCAGCTGCACTGCGCCTAGCTATGAGGCGGAAAGGACGCGCCGAGGTACGCGCAGGTTAGTTTGAGTTAAGAAATATGCATCAGTTCTTAAAAAACGGACAACTAAACATCGCGCACTCGAAATAATTTGGGGGTATGCGCAGAACAACGCTAAACTCGCCGAGACGTGATGCATTCTCTCGCCGGTACGAGTATAGTAAAATAGTTTTTTTAATGTCCTTTATTTTATTATGCATGTTTTTTTAAACTAAAAAATAATTTGTCCCCAAGCCCAATCTTCAGAAGGGCGGTCCTATATAGTTACACATAGCAAATTAATTGTACATCGAACAAAGAAATAAAATTTGATTTATTGTTAAACATTGAAGAATATAATCAAAGTTACACAAAAATAGAAAATATTTGCAAGTGAACCGGGAGGATCTAAATCTAAGCATATAAAAGTAATATGAATGAAATATGTTTTCTGGAAAAATAATAAATGACTTTCGAATTCAAATAAATATTGTAGACCATCTCCCAAATAGACAAACGTTTGGAGACATATATCAAACCAAGCAGTTTTCAGAGAAGAAGGAGAAATATGTTAAAATAAAGTACCCATCTTGTAACATAAATCAATAAGTATACGAACCATTTAGTTTGGATTGACAAGTTTATGAATAAGCATGTATCAATAACAATATATTTGTTTTAATTTGGTTTCTTGCATTTATAAAATTATACCAATAACAATTTATGCTAAATATCATGAGGTAAGGTTATCGAAATCGTGACAAACCTTCATTTGTCAAAATACCAATATGCAAATCGTTATTAACGTTATCCGACGTAGGGAAAGGCTAACACAACGCATCTCGAGCAAAGCGTGCCAAAGAGTAACAGAAGATATCAGTGTAATTCCAGCTACTGACAGATTTGAAGATATCGTAATGATAATCTCCTACTTTCAATTCTGTTATATTTGTTAATATTATTATCTGTTAATATTAATAATGCAAGGTGCTGGCGCAATACTTCTCAGAACTTCCCAACTGCCCAGAACCCACAGAAAGATTCCCAGACCAAGAACCTACAGATAGAGACACAGACTCACACTCAAGACGCAGACTGAAAAACAACAGGACATCTGGCGAAGACGGCATAGTGGCCGATCTACTGAAAAAATCGGACCGAACTCACTCGGAGAAAACTCACATAGATCATCACAGACATATGGACATCAGAAAATCAACATTACCAGACGACTGGAAATGTGCACTGATCCACCCTCTGCACAAAAAGGGCGACCCCACAGATGTAAACAACTGCAGGGGCATCTCACTAATACAAGTCATATACAAGATATTCTCAGCGTGCATACTCCGAAGGACTCAGGAACAGCTGGTGCTCAAGATCGGCGAATACCAGGCAGGCTTCCACCCTGGTCGCTCCTGCGCAGAACAAATCTTCAGTCTGAAAACTACCCTGAAAATCAGCGCCCTCAGGAACTCTTCAACCATATGCACCTTCGTTGACTTCAAGAAGGCTTATGACTCCGTCGATCGCCAGTCATTGTTCAACATCCTACACGAACAAGGTTTGGAGAAGACACTGCGACTGATCAAACATTGACAGACACAACATCTAAGGTGAAGTTCAAGGTAGAAATCTCCAAACGTTTTGAGATCAAGACAGGCGTTCGCCTGGTGATGGTTTCTCACCGCTCCTCTTCAAACTAGTGGTGGATAAGATCATCAAGGAATGTGAGAAGGAGCTGAAAATACTAGGTTATTGGAAGCCAGTGCGACTTGGACAACCCAAGAACAAACTAGAGGTCAGCTATCTAGCGTTCGCCGACGATCTGGCACTACTCACACACAACGAAACCACAGCAATCAGACAGATAGAAGTACTCAAAGAGTGCGCAAAAAAGCAGATATCATAGACAAAGGCGTATTTAGGCACAAGGTATACAAGTGGGAAGTGATGTCAGAGAAAACAGCACCTAAAGCACAAAGGCCAAAGAGGACTGAAGAAAAGAAGAGAGCCTTTAGTAAAAGAATGAAGGCGTACTGGAAGAACAGGAAGAACAAGTCTTAAATGTTTCGCGTCGTCTAATAAAACGCCTGTAACGTGTGTAATAATAATAATAATGTACAAAACTATATAAAGGGCGACAAATTAAGAGTGTCCTACTTTGAAACTGCAATTATCAAAAAACAAAATAAGTTGGACACCAAATTTTTTCTTGAACTTCGTAGAGTAAAATCTAAAGTTTAATAAAAATTACATTCGTACTGCGTTTGCTTCGATGCATAACTGAGATCGATGCAACAATGAACGCTCTCCTCACTAATAGCTCGTCGAATGTTTCGTTTTAAGTCTTCCAGGGTTTCAGGTCGTTTTTGATAATGTTTAGATATAATATGACCCTACAAGAAATAATCCAAAGCCGACAAATCTTGAGCGCGAGGAGGCCACAACTGATCCCCACGATGGGAAATCAGACGACTAGGAAAGTTATTTTCTTCAATTCTGTTCCTAACTTACAAAGTATTTACTGCTATTCTAGCAGGTTTTTTTTTTCTCTCTGCAAGTTTCCTCAAAGGTAGACTTCCGAGCAACGCGGCACTATCGCAGCTGTCGTAGCATCAAAGCCGCCGTATCAGTGTCGCAGCGACTCTGACGCGAGATAAACTTCCGAACATCGCTTCTGCGTCAGTCGTGGTGTTTGAAACAGTCAATTTTTCAATACACTGTCTCTAGAACGGTTGTGTCGGTCTATAAATGAACCAGTTAATTGCAAATTTATTAGATGAAGAGGAGGATAATATCGTAGCAATTTCATTCCAAATTGTCCTTTTTCGTATAACATAGCATAAACTAAATTTATTAGTGTCTCATCTTCCTTCTCCGTAAATATTATACAGTTGTTCATTTCTTAGTTGTTATAAACAATTTATAACTTAAAAACCTTGTTGCGTTTGCAGCGGTCGTGCTACTATATAATGTGAGCGAGCGATCGGTCACTATCGCAGAGCGTCAGTGTCGTAGCGTCACTGTCTCCGTCAGTATCGTTGCGATCGAATGGTGCCTCATACATTACCATAGTGCATACTACAATAGCAATGTCACCGCATCAGTATCACTGCGTTAGTGTCGGCAGAACCGCTTTCCTCGGAAATCTACCTTAAGACAACTTGTTCGACGGTATTTTTCGACCCATCTTGCAATTTTCCTGTAATTTGGCGACGCTCGAAAATAACACGGTTACCGAAACCACCTCTGAGTTTGAATAATGGAGTTCGTTCTAATAAAATGCTCTACACAAGCAATCCTTTGTTCAATCGGCCACCGATCCATTTTCAAAAAAACTGTACTGCAGGTTCACTGATTATTCGACAGTAACAATTATCGTAAACAAGACATTACTTATTTTTGTTTTTAATAAGTGAAAACAGGACACTCTTAATTTGTCAACCTTTATAACGTTAATAACGATTTGTATTTTGTAGCATATTTATACTTAACTTTATGGATTGATGTCTGTCATTTTTATTTACAATTTATGATGAAACCATTTTTATTTTCATTAAACTGTACAAATTTCATAGGTTCACAGCGGTAGAAAAGTTCTTTTTTGTTACTCGTGCTTTAGAAGTACCATCTTAGCGCACGTTTTTTTGTGCGACAAATGCCATTTTGTTGTTGTATTAACAAATAACTTGGGTAAAAAATTAAATAAATAAATTAATATTAATAAAAAAATTAATAAATTACATTTAAAAAATCAATTAAATACAAACAAAACCTCAATATTAAAAAATTAACGTGAAAGTGATTTTTTTTCATTACAAAATTAAAATTAAAGAAAACGTTTTAAAATGAGTGTAAATTCTATGGTGATACCTGAGACTGATGAGAGTTCTTATGAAGAATTCACACCACCGGAGATTATTGAAAAAGGAAATTCTTTATTTTTTATTCTATTTTTTTTTTAATGGCCCCTGGATCCCAAACTTGTAAACGTCCTTTCGCATGAGCAATAAAAAATATTATCTGCAACACGGGCGGTATAGTCAGTTGCCCTCTCGAGCGAATTTTGTGCGCCCAATTTCGCTCTCGTGACGAATGAACAATTTACCGCCCTAGTTACAAAATATACTATTTCGTCGTTCACAGCGTCAGCAAAATAGTTTTTATGGTTAGTCATTTATGCTATTTTATTATAAAACACAATATTCAGCTGTTTAAAGTCATATTAAGTCAAATTTCGAGCTTTTGTGTTAATTTTGTGCAATTCATATAACGAATGTGTCCAAATTTTATCTAATATGACTTCAGACTTAATTCTGTAGAAATATATTTTTTTAATACATTTGTTGTTGTAGAACATAGGTTCCCAAACTGGGGACATATACCCCTGATGGTACATTGCGTTGTTGCAAGGGGTACAATGGCAGTACAATGGCAAGGGGTACAATGGGGTACAGGGCTACAATATAAGAAATTTCAAGAAATTTCTTATGAAGAGCGTAATTTTTTAGCTTAATTTCAAATAGCTTGTTAATGTAGTGCACCCAAACATCAGACTTCTCTTTAGCACCAGTTATCAATTTGTTGTAGTTATCGAATAGCATATTCGTGTTTTTTTTCTTGTATATGCCTGAAGAGTCTTTTATCTTTTTATGTAAGTTAAAATCATCGTGCAAGTTTTGGAGCCTTGCTATCTCCGTGCATTCTTGTTCAAGCCAGGTGTTTTTTTCTTGGCAATTTTGGATAATTATTTGCCAACTGTTGTACTTTGCACCATCTTTGTTCTTGTAGACTCGTCTTTCACACATAAATTCAAGGATTGCGTCAGTTATCCATTTAGTTTTAGGCTGATATCTTCTAGTAGGGAGTTCTTTGGTGCGCTTTATAAAATTTCAGCTGTTTGACTCCATAATTCCAGATGGCTTATGTTCTGATAATCAAGCTCGTTCAACTTGTTGTTTCATTGAAATATTTTGTTGAATATTTGGATTTTTCAGTTGTTCAAGATCATTTTTTTGTTTGGTTGGTGTTTCGCGTTCTGAAGTAATCTTAGTTCTGAGTTTCGCTTTCAGTAGGGCGTGATATGAAGACACGTCAGCTCCTGGATATGTGCATGCACTGATTATTGCTGAAGTAAATCTTTTATTTATTAGTATGTAATCCATTTGGTTACGTACGATATGTTGTTGATTGACTTGTGGAGGTTTCCAGGTGTATAGTCTCCTGGGCGGGAGCCGTAACCATGTTGTTTTCCTGGCAGAATTGTATTAATTTGTCACCTCTTTCGTTTCTATTTTCTAGTCCAAACGCACCAACAGATGGAATAGTTGGTGCGTTTGGACTAGGCTTCTTCTTTTTCTTTCGAATAGGCCTACTTTGAACCACGCTTGTTCAACTGTTGGGCTTTGACCTTTGCCCAGTATTGTCGCATGTTCTGCCGGCAGAATTGTATTAATTTGTCACCTCTTTCGTTTCTATTGTCTAGTCCAAACGCACCAACAGATGAAATAGTTGGTGCGTTTGGACTAGGCTTCTTCTTTTTCTTTCGAATAGGCCCACTTTGAACCACGCTTGTTCAACTGTTGGGCTTTGACCTTTGCCCAGTATTGTCGCATGTTCTGCCGGTCTTTCTCTCCTCTTTCTCCTCCTCCTTTCTTTCTTCTTTCCAGGGGGTACCTTTCCATCGAGGTTTTTCCTGAAATCCACGGACTTCCTTTAGGGTGCGTCTCACAGACTGTCTGTTTTTGAGATCTGTTATTCCCAGTTCTTTAATATCCTTCTCGGTCTCTGTCAACCAAGTGGTACGAAGCTTCTTGTTTTGCCAGAAGGTGAACAGACGGTTGGTTAGTCGGTTCGGAGGCAATCTTGCAATGTGGCCATAGAAAGCTACTCTTCTTTTCCTTGCACATTCAGAGAGCATCTCAATATGTTCGTAGAGCTCAGAGTTATGCCGTCTTCGGAAATCCCCATCTTCCTTTACCGGGCCTAGGATCTTCCTGAGGATTCTCCTCTCTCTGATTTCCAATTTCTCCATTAGACCCCTTCGGTTCAAGGAAAGACACTCCATGGCATATAGGGCTTCTGGTCTTAAGACTGATGTGTAGTTATTAAATATTATCAACTATTCCATCTATTTTATCAGATAAAACTTTTGCGTTAAAATCCCTTATAATCATGGTCAGTTCGTGCGATTTTGTGTGTTGTAATAATTCGGAGATTTGGATTTCTTCGATTTGATCCTCACTCGATTCCGAAGGTATATGAGCATACACATGTATGATGTTCATAGAGATGGGTTTTGAGTATCATTTCCCGAGTAATATGTAGTTTTGTTTTCTGATTGAAATTTATCTGAACGTGGCCAGAATGTCTCGCTTACTCCAAGAATGTCAATGTTCAATCTTTTCATTTCTCTGATTTCTCTTTATTATAATTATAATTTATATGTATTTTAAATTATAATTATAACAAAACTATGTTTTAAGATTATTTTATTTTGTATATTTTTTTTTAGTCAAAACATACTAAAACTTTTTTCCCTTACCTCTAAAAAAAGGGGAGGGGTACAGAATTTTTAGCAGTTTATTTTAGGGGTACAATTTTTCAAAAGGTTGGGAACCACTGTTCTAGAAAGTTACAGCAAAATTACCAGATTAGAAGATAACGTGAGCTGGGTCTGTAACTAACAAGATCAAAGGACACGCTTGAGGACTGCTATGTTAACAGCCTCAATCTTCCGCGTGCCCTGGGATTTAAAGCTTGTGTTTTCTAATAAATGAGCATAAATAAGCAATCAAAAAAACTATTCTGAAAAAAAAGAACATTTCTGCTGCTAAAAAAAATAGCATAAATGAGCAATTCGAAAAAATACTTTGCTGACGCTGTGAATGGCAGATAAAGAACTTTTCTGCCGCTGATTCGACAATTAAATGTCTTCAATTTGACGACTTCTCATTTATTGGGACAGAAAATGTTCACAGACAGAAAATTGGGACGTTCTGGAATTTTTATGTTTTTTGAAACATAGTAAAATGTAATCGAACAAGACACAATGATTTTGATTAACATTTTGCAGTGTTCTTGATATACAAATTAAATTTTAAATATAATTCTAAAATTACTTTCCAAAAACGAGTAATTCATACAAATGTAAACACTCTTATAACTAAGTTTTGTTTATTATACGAAAACTAATTTAAAAATAAGAGTATTTTACTAATATATTATTTCTAACGGAACAACCTTGATCACCTTGATTATTTTCTTATTTCTTGTATTTAATTCTTAACAACTTCATTTAAATTATGCAAAAAAAACGAATTAAATATAGAACTTTATTATGTTTAGTTTATATTTTAGTTACTCTAATTTCTAATAATTTGATATAAATAAAAAGTTTGCAATTAGATTACTTAAAGGTCTTCAAGACATAGCCTTTTGGTAAAACTTGTTTAAGCGCCATCTATATTCGACGAATTGAGATAATATTTGACAGATAAGGTGGAGTAACCTATTGTTTATCCAGACAGGTTATAATATATTTAAGTATGTTCGTTAATATCCATCTGTCAATTTTCATGTATAAGCAACAAATTATGATGTGATATTCAATAATCCTGTGAAAGAAACAAAATGAAAACAATAAATTTAGTGATTTTTTAATGTACCTTTAATTTTTAAAAGATGTACTTTCCAATTGGTTGGCCAAAAGTATTAAATATCCCAGAGTTGGGAGACAGGCAAATAAAGCAGGTCACTTCTAACAGGGACAGGATTTTATTCGCTATCTTAACTGATGATATTCTTTCAATCTGGTTTTGTAATGTAAGTAAATCTATAGAATTTATAATAATAAATAATAGACACTAGGAATCTATTATTTAGGAAATCCCTAATTAGGATTTGGCAGACGTTAGAGTGGATTAAATCTACCTGCTCGTTTCAGATGTTTCAACCTTTCATAATGGCATTTTTTATTTCATAGTTTCAAAAAGCCATTATTAAAGGTTCAAACATCTTAACGATCAGGTAGATTTAATCTACTCTAACATCTGAGAAATCCTAATAAGAAATTTACTAAATAATCCCGTTATCCCTCACAGATGATAAAAAGTGTATATATAAACATGTAACATGTTTGTATTGTGCGTAATCTTCTGCAGAAGGCCTAAGAAGCCATAATCGATAAAGTGTTTATATAATACTAATTTGTGAAACTTACAAATAGTGTCTATTATTTATTATTATTTTTATAATATTTCACCTAGTGCCTACGGCTGAATCTTTGTTTATAGAATTTGTTTCCATTTTTGGCTTATCATTGTGTTTCAGCCCTGTGTTCCAATTGTTTACCACAGACGAAATAAGGAATCCCTAGAAAAATTTGGTTTAAATAAGATTATAGAATGGAAACCCGATTCCAGCAAACTTGTTATCGCTGTAAGTTTTCTATATTATATTTCTCTTATTGCAATGCCAAAAGTTGTTTATTCTAAAATTAATACTCATTCATTTTGACCTACAAACATACATATAATAAATATTAGGTTGATGCATAATTATCTCATTGGAATTTAGCATTTAATTGAGATTTGTCTTAATATTTGTAACATTATCATCAGAAAATTAAATTTCATATGAAAATCTATATAAATATTTACACCACTGTAGCTAATTTTTCTTATACTGCATGTTTACACAGCATTATTATTATTCTTATTATTAATATGTGGTATTTTACAACTTATTTTAAAATTAATTGCATAAAATCAATATCTGTATATAAGTATTAAGTAAATATTTATAAATTATAAACATAATTAATTATTTGTACAAATATAACAATAAGATTTGTTATTATTATCAACTAGAATTATTTGAATATGCAAACATTTATCTTTCTTTAACTGTTTGGAGAATTTAAAAAATGTTTCAAAATTGTCATACAATTTTTTTCAATAGGAGAAAGACTTTATAATTCTTGAATTGTTAAGTCGCATAATGAGTTTCTACTGTAATAATTATTTTCTCAGTACTGTTAATGCTGAATAAAATCTCTATTAATAGCTGTTTCGCCATTCCTTTTTATTCACACATAATTATTCAAATTCAAGTTTCTCATTTTAAAAACATAAACTTGCGTGCATAGAAGTTGGCCCAGTTTAATCATCTGAATGTAACTATTTATGAGATGAAATAAAGAAATATGTCCTTTGAAAGACAATTTCATATGCTTTTTTCTATTTTGCGTCTATAAGGAAGTCATTAAAGCACTCATATGGGTTTTTTTAAGGCAATATGTATCGGCGATCTTTTTATTTAGATATGGCATAAAAGGGCGTAAAACAGAAAAAATAGTATAAAAAACTCGTTCGTAAGGCGTATTTCGCACTTGTTAATTAAAAAACTCCTCGCTACGCTCGTCATTTTTTAAACATGAACGCGAGCTGAAAAATCGCGCTTATTGAACTCGTTCTATAATACAGTCGAACTTCCATAACTCGAACTTCTGTAACTCCAATTTTTCTATAACTCGAATATTTTTAGAAATTCATACGTTTAGATAGCATTTTACATATAAATTAACTTCCATACCTCGAATTTTCCTTAACTCGAATTTTTCTATAACGTACCAGAAATTTGTACAATGGTAAAATTTTACATACAAAATAATCTCTATAACTTTTTAACCGCCGCGTATTTTACAAAATTTATGATACCGGGGATATTGCCTACCATAAACCGTCGATGATGTCGATAGTGTAATCCTCGGGCAGATTACCAAAAAAAAATATATATTTTTCATTCATATTTTATTTTATCATCACCAAAAACTCGAATAAAGCAAAACAAAGAATTTACCAGCGGGTGTGCTTTAGGAAGATTGCGACAGGATATTATTCTCTTGAGAATCGGTAATCCAAAAAGAGGCGATATTCGAAGATCACCTACAAGGTGCTATATATTATGAAAAACAATTAAAAATTACTGAATTTGTTAAAAAAATAATATAATAATTAAAATTATTTTTAATTAATTTTAATTATATAAATCATACTAATAATCTATACATAATTCTTTTTTGCCTTTTGTTTATAAATATATACATATGTATTTAATTTGAATAAATTGTGTATAATGTATTTTACTCATTTTATAGTTATGTATTTCTATAACTCCAATTTTTTTCATAAGCTATGGCAATTCGACTTAGGGAAGTTCGACTGTATATGATTTTAAATTTATGAAGAATACGTATCATTTATAGGCGTAGCAAAGGGTAAACAAAAACGAACGGATTTATGTGGTAGTTATAACGAGAATAACAAACTTATAAGAGATTGTAATTATTGTCTTTGTAATTGAAATTTGCACATTATTCGTTTTTCATAATTTGATTAGTTTTCAAGAGAGTGTCAGTTTAATGCAGGGGTCTCCAAACTACGGCCCGAGGGCCACATCCGGCCCGCAGACAGAGTTTGTCCGGCCCGCGGAGAGCTAGCATACTTGAAAACTCCTTTTAGAGAACATATTTTTTATAGCAAATTAAATTTAGTTTACTGAAGTATTCTAATTTTATGTTGAATAATTATTAATATGACATCTACATTGATATGGTCATGGGCTAACTATTCATAACATTGTTGTAGGCTTATTGTTATTGTTTTTGTGATAAGTTGGATAAAGAAACACAGAATTGTAATGAGTAAAGACATGTATAATATGCAGAAAAATTAAGTTCAGTATATAATAACTAACAAATTTTTGAAATGAATCCAACTAACATTTTATACATTTTAAATAAAAACATAACTTATAACAAGCATAATGACATATGAAATACTAATGAGATTTATGTAATTGAGATTTTCCACTCACAACTCATCAGTTAATTTAGATCTGTAAACATTTTTTGTGTACTTCATTTTGGAGAAGGTCTTCTCACACAAATAAGTAGTACCAAAAACAGAAAACAGCCCACGAGCAAATTTATGCAAATTATCAAATTGCGTCAGTGGAAGACACTTATAAAATTCCAACAAAGATGAGTTTTGATATTTGTTCTTAATTATATCACTGCACTGTAGATCAATCATCTCCATTTGAAGTTCCGGGGCTAGGGTTTCAATGTCAGTATCAAAAGGATTCTGAAAAATCTTAATTTGATTCGCAATGGCATCAAAGTCCGAGAAACGTGTATCAAAATTTATTTTCAAAGCACTCAAAGTTTCGATTGCAAAATCGATAGGAAACTCAGTCTCAGTGGTGTGACTGAATATTTCACATGTTTTAAAATGTGAAAAACATTTACTTCGTAGTTGTGATTGAAACAGTATCAATTTCTTCCAGAATGATTTGATATTAGTGTATAAATCAGGAAGATGTTCGTTTTCTCCTTGCAATCTCAAATTCAGTTCGTTCACATGTTTTGTCAAATCAACATAGAATGCTAACTTCCACAGCCATGCGTGGTTTTGTAATTCAGTAAGAGGGCGATGCTTTTCATTCAAAAAAATTTCGATCACTGCTCGAAGTTCAAAAAAGCGCTGAAGGACTTTCCCACAACTAAGCCAACGTACGGCAGTATGATAAGGTAAGTCATTTTCTCCAATCTCTTCAATAAATTATCGGAATTGTCGGTGATTCAGCCCAAAAGATCTGATAAAATTAACAGTTGATATGACTGGTTTCAGAACTTCAGACATATCCATACATTTTCCACACAAAGACTGTTGATGAATGATACAATGTAAGACTAATGGTTTTGAACCACCGTCATTTTCTACAGCCTTTGACACAAGAGCGACCACGCCTTTATCTTTCCCACTCATGTTTTTGCCTCCATTAGTTGTAATACATTTCAAGTTTTTCCATCGAAGGTTCTTTTGATTAATGGCCATTTCAACTCCTTTAAAAATATCTGTACCAGTAGTTGTGCCATGAATACTATACATATCGAGAAGTTCCTCATGCACTTCATAGGTTTTATCTACTCTTCGAATATAAATCAACACCTGAGCAGTATCTGACACATCCAAGGCCAAATAAAACCACTCAACATGTCCATTTTTGTCGAACAGTTGAGAGGATATATTTTCAGCAATGTTTTCTACAATTTGAGCCACAGTGTTTGCTGACATACTGACAGTTTTTAATAAATTTACCTTTTCAGGGCACATTTCTTCGGCTACTGCAATTATGCATTCTTTGATCATTTCTCCATCGGTGAATGGTTTTCCACGTTTTGCAATTTCAAGAGCCATACGAAAGCTGGCACGAGTTGCAGCCTCTTGTTCAGTTTTGTAAATGAAGATTGCTGCGATTTCAATCCGCGCTTCATAGCTTCGAATTTTTCTGTCCGCAAACTTCCTGTATATTTTGAGTAATTTTGAAAATGTTTTGTTTCATAATGACGTTTAATGTTTCCTTGAGAACGGCTATGCTTTCATTGCAAATCAAACATAGCGCCTTGTTACTGGACTCAATTATGAAATACTGAATGTTCCACTGATCTTTTAATTTTCTGCATTCACTATCAATTTTTCGCTTCTTTTCCATACTACTAAATCACACACAAAAGCAACAATTCAAATCAAAATACTGTTACAAAGATGTCTTAAACTTAAACACGCACAAACACGTTTTAAGGAGGTATGCACTATTTTAGTTCACAACAGTGTCATAGGAACTGACTTGTAGTTGCGCCACTAGCCTTCTTATATATTCCAATTACTGCCATCTAGAAGTGAGTGGAAGACACCAGAACTTTCTCGAACCAACGAGATTATTCTGTACGTGCTATTAGCGCCATCTGTTAGCGATAGAAGGTACTACCTATTTCCGCTTGTGTCTACCAGATGTCGTGTCACGTTACTCCTCATGGCTCGTACTCTACGACTAATCTAGAAATTACAGATAATGACAGGAAAATTAATAATGTGCAGTGTTGCCGTTTTGCGGACTTTAGTCCGATTTGCAGCCTTTTTTAAACGTTGCGTACTTTTTCGGACTTTTTTTCATCAGTGGACTATTTCACTTTTTACCACCGGCAACAATGATAATATGGTTTTGGACCTCGGAACTTACTGGAGTAATCAGTATGGCTCTAAGGCTGGAAAGTTTGGAGACCCCTGGTTTAATGCATACTACACCGCAGAAAGCCGCCCAAGTTTTTGTTCTAATCGAAAATGTGCTTATCCAGCGAGCTGTTGCTCGACAACTGGTTATTACACGGGCCGTGGTTCGAAGAGTGTCCCTACTTTATGAGGAGACTGGATCCTTTCATAGTTGACTTGGTACAGACAGTAGGAGATTTACAGCGGATCGGGATGACCGCTTTATTGTGTCAACATCATTAAGAAATCGTCACCTTAATACTCTTCAACTTCAACAACAGCTCCGTGAAGTACGAAGAGTGCCTATTAGTCAGCGTACAGTACGGCATCCAAAATACCGATAAAATTTTAATACCCGGTTTTCGCTTTTTCGTAACGTGAAAAACCGGTTAACCAGTTAATGCCGTGTTTAAGTATAAAAATAAATAAATTGAGTATTTCCATTTAAAACTGATTTTAAAAATTGTGCTGCTGTAAATCTGACTGTAGGGCATCCAAAATACCGATAAAATTTCAAAACCTGGTTTTCGCTTTTTCCTAACGTGAAAAACCGGTTAACCGGTTAATGCCGTGTTTAAGTATAAAAATAAATAAATTGAGTATTTCCTTTTTAAACTAATTTCAAAAATAGTGCAGCTGTCAAAGAAAATAAATATTTATTTACCATTTATAATTGTTTCATATAAAAACTTGAAATATTCAATTAGGATTTAAAATAATTTTATTAAATAATAATAATAGCCCCTTTCTTCTAGCATTTCCATGCCATAGGGGTATAGCTAAGCAAGGGTAGCTATTTTTTCAGCCTCGGCTTTTTTATTGGAGATAGGGTGGCTGGCCCTACGCTCCTACGCCGTCTATTATTACGCCAGGTTTAACCCACCCCAGCTCCTCATTTTTCAAAGTATTCATGATAATGATAATAAAGTAAATTAACACAAATTATAAATTTGAAAAGTTTTAATAACATCCACTTTGGGACAGCTTTACTAATTAAATCAAGGGAGGGACACGGAAATCTTCTGTTACTCTTTAGCACACAGCGCTCTAGATGCATTGTGTGAGCCTTTCGCTACGTCAAAGCAAGTAACGAGAAAGGTCAAGACCTAATATGTCAGGGGCTGAAGGCCATAGGTTTATGTACTAGTAAAGTAACATAAGATAGTTGTAATTTGTGTAACCTCACTCCTTAGGTAAAACGAGAAACCTCACCTTTGTTGGTGAGTTCTTCAGCAGTTCCTCGTCTCCGGACCAATTGTAGTATCGTGTACAAACCAAACAAAGGAATCGTATATCATGCAAACGTCGGAAAATTGGACAACAATCGTGTCTCTTTATCTAACGTTGCACACGGGACCCATGCAAAGCTTGCGGAAATACAACACACAATCATCCATAATAAGGGAATGATTCAATTAGTACGGAAGCACATAATAATGTTCTAATTGACGACTAATTAAATCATTCCCTTATTATGGATGATTGTGTGTTGTATTTCCGCAAGCTTTGCATGGGTCCCGTGTGCAACGTTAGATAAAGAGCCACGATTGTTGTCCAATTTTCCGACGTATGCATGATATGCGATTCCTTTGTTTGGTTTGTACACGATACTACAATTGGTCCGGAGACGAGGAACTGCTGAAGAACTCGCCAACAAAGGTGAGGTTTCTCGTTTTACCTAAGGAGTGAGGTTACACAAATTACAACTATCTTATGATACTTTACTAGTACATAAATATGATACTTTACTAGTACGTCAATAAACCTATGGCCTTCAGCCCCTGACATATTAGGTCTTGACCTTTCTCGTTACTTGCTTTGACGTAGCGAAAGACTCACACAATGCATCTAGAGCGCTGTGTGCTAAAGAGTAACAGAAGATTTCCGTGTCCCTCCCTTGATTTAATTAGTAAAGCTGTCCCAAAGTGGATGTTATTAAAACTTTTCAAATTTGAGTAGGCATTGTCTATGTGACTGTTATAAATAGTTGTCAATTAGAACAAATTATAAAGTTTGTTTTTTAATAAAATAATATTTATTTATTAATATATTTATTTATTATTATATTAATAAATTAATATTATTTCAAACGCATCTAAAAGGTCATATTTCATGGACTATCGCAATTTTGTACAGAAATTACCGCTGAACGAAAAAACTCTCTCAAACTATCCGCTGAGGTGGGTTGAAGGTGGTCACTGCATTAAATAAGTTTTCGTTCACCATCGATTTTGTCTTAGTGATCCAGAAAATTTTAAATTCTTTTGGGATAATTCAAAACTGCCCTCGTTGGCATTGGCACATTCCTTTGAACACTGTGATTCTATAGAAATGGAATTCTTAAGTTGCTTAAGTAAATATGCCGATCCGGATTATGATGGTTCCAATTCTCTTTCAAACTCTTATTTATTTTCAGCAAAAAAATCCTGATTTTGTGGATCGCCAAATAACCTTATAGCCAAGGTCGTTGCTAAAGACCAAGTCTGCGCTTTCATAGAATATGGAAGTTCCACCACGTTCATTTGTGGAAAAGCTTCACTTTGTAAGAATTTATACAACGTCAATATTCCTTTATTACGCCTTTCTGAAATTCTTATTTTTAAACAACTACCAAAGTGGTACTGTACTTCTGCAGTCTGTAACGTTGAAATATTTTTTGCTTAGTTCTTTGACTGCCAATTCTGTCGGCTTTAATATGTCAATTAAATCTACTAAAATAGTGTAGTCTTTTTCTTTGGATACATCCTCTCGGCCGATTTCTTCCAATGTATTTTTATGGTAACTAAGTAGCAATCTCCATCAAGTTATAGGCGAGTTCTATCTAGTTTTACAGTCCAAGATTAGTTTAAGCGCTTTGCCCTCTTTTTCTTCAACATAACTTTGCAGTATGTCATTTCTTACTGGAGATTTTCTAAGAAATCTGTCAGTCTTTCAGTCAAAAGTCAAAATCTGTCAAAAGTTTTGCACTTTTGCAGTTTTTCATTATTGTAACATGTATCTTCTAAATTTTATTTAGTATTATAAATGTCATTCATTATCTATATTTAAATTTTGTTTGCCAGCAAAGGAATTAAAATGAATTTTGGCTTCCTCATCAGCACTGTCAGAATCAAAGCAAAGTGAATTGCATGGTTGAAGTAAAATTGATTTTCAATTTCATTGATTTTCAATAGTGCGTATTTTTTCAAATACGAATTAATACCGTATTCTTTGAAGTTTTGTTGAACTTATGATTGAACCCGGTAAGTATCGTATGAACCTTGTATGACAAAAAGGTCTAATTTATACCTATCCTCCAGAGAATGCATTGTTACATTTATTCTAGTTTTTTTTTTCTAATTTGCAAAATTTACTATTAATTTTGCGACGTTTCGCTTCTAGGCATTTCATTCTTACGTTTTATAATAAATTCTCGAATAGCGCTTGAATGTGCCATAGCATGAATCGAAAACCCGTCATATGCTGCGCATTTGGACAACAAACTACGAGTTCTTCATTTTTCATAACATCGACTTTATGTTTTGCTCTATTTGACAAACTTGATGTGTTCCCACATTTATAAAATGCACATTTTTTTTTTGAAAATTTTCTATACTGCTGACTTTTTGTTGTTCATATTTGGGTTAAAATTTAATTTTATAGGACTTTAGTATATGTAGGTCGTAGAATCCGGTTCGTTTCCTGGTGGGGGAAACAACAACTAGGGCGGCTTTCATTAACCGTCCGGACTGCCCACCCTGAATGAATGCAAAATATGCGATACCAGGGTGGCGCATACTAAACCCAAGGTGGAATAGGGGGTTTAGTGAGAGCTTCCCGCGAACAAAATGTCGTCGAATCCATTCATTTTCTAAAATGTAATATAATTAATACTTGCTTGGAGATATTGTTGTTCGAATAAATTCTTCACAAAGAGATTAAACTATAATTGTAAATGTATATTTTATATTATATATCTAGATTTATAGATTAAGATTATACGAACTCTATATCTGTGAACCTATATTCCACCACGTATTTACTGCTCTTACGTTTTATTTAAGTACAAATAAATCCACAATATAATACTTCATGAATAACCACAGAAAAATATAATTATCGGTTTTACGGTTTCGTAAATTTTAACAGAAAACCCTGTTAACCGGGTTCGGTTTTAACCGGTTTGGCTGCCCTAGTGGACAGTAAGATGAAGACTGCAGGAAACTAATTTGACCCCTAAGACACCTGCAGTTTGTCAAAAAATTTAACCCAGCTCATCATCAAGCACGCCTGCGTTTTGCAAACGATCATTTAAATTGGACGTTGGAACAATGGGGGTCGTTCTCTTCACATATGAGACCAGAATATGCCTCTATGGTAGCTAGGGAAGAAGAAAGGTGTACCGGAGACCAAGAGAGCGATTTGCAGCATGCAACTTTTAATAGTGGACTACTTGTGGAGGTGGTTCATACATGATCTAGGGTGTAATTTCTATAGGAGCACGAACCGACCCTGCTTTCATCATTAGGGGCGCTCGTAGTCACGGGAGAGGAGGTTTAACGGGTGCTAGGTACATCGAGGAGATGTTAGCAGTTCATGTGGTACCTTACGTTGACTACATTTGAGAAAAAATTATCTTTATGCATGACAATGCGAAGCCGCACAGCGCAAGAATCGTGCAAGATTACATTACAGAAATCGGTTTTCGAATTATGGAGTGGCCAACATTCAGTCTCTAACTAAATCCAATAAAACATTTATGGGATGAGCTTAAACGAAGAATTCTAGTTAGGCTTCGTGCCCCAACTTCGATCCCAGAGCTTATTGTTGCAGTAGAAGCAAAGTGGTTTAACATCAAACAAGAAACAATAGCGTACATGATTAGATCTATGCCTAATCATATGGGAGATGTTATTAGGGCAAGAGGGGTCATACCATTATTAAAAATTAAGTGTTAATTTAGATAATTGTCAATAGCCATATTTCTTTTAGTAATAAAAAAAAGTGAATTTGTTTCATGAGTTAATTTCACTATGTTAATTTAGCACAAGAAACCGAAATAAATTTTAATAAATCAGTTGATATTAAAGCATATTAAATTGTTTTTCAAACAGCATATTTCATTAATGGTTTTTCTAAAAAAAAATAGTTAAAGTCAAAAGTTTACAGTGCGCTAATTTCTATGGACGCAAGTTTATTTTGTGTATACATTTTTTTTTCTTCAATACAGAAAAGTTATAATGTGTTTGAAAGAAGTGGTTTAAAGGACAAACTAAGAAGAAAGAAAATTATTTCGCATATTTTTCATATGATTTCTCAATTATTGACAATGGAATATTTTTGCATAAAATATTTAGATAACATTCATTTGTGTTGATATTTGGATTGTTTGGATTATTAATTTTCATAGTACATGTATGCAAACATGCATTAGTAAAGTGCTAATAATTCTTAGAAATTTATTTTAAAAATTCACATACAAATGTGAAATATGGTATAGAAAGTAATGATTCTTAATTGAAAAATAATTTGGATACACAAGAGCCAAGTCAAAATAAAAATTTTAAAAATATGTAAATGTTAACCCTTTAAGGCTACTACGGTATTTTTACATCCGGGTGACTTAATATTGTGTTTGTATCTTTTTTCGTTTTTAATGCAGCGCCTTGAAAATCCGTATATTCTCGTAAGTCGACAGTAGCCCTCGAACACGCGGGGAGAGAGGTTGTGCGCGAGTACCTGTCCCAAGATACACTCATTTTGATTTAAAATTTCCATGTTTTTTTTTAGATATAAGGATAAATAATATGGCGAATTAAAGGGTTATCCGTGATTATTAAAAAATTTAAAGACTGATTAAAAGAACATAATAAGTTTTTTTCAAGTTTTTCCATACCCCTTCAAAATTTACATAATTTTGAGAATTTCCCTCGCAATTTAAATTGTTTTTGTTTTTAAGAAATTAAAACTATAAATCAAAAGATCCATAATTTAGTCTTATTGTTAACTGTATACAAATTCACTGTACCCGTTAATAAAGCTTCTAAATTTTTTATTATAAGAATAATTAAATAAACAATTGTGCATTTTATCAATTTTGTCTATTAAATTAAACTGATCAGTTTTTAAATAATTGATTGATTGTAGACTTACTTAATTAATTTTATTTTTGACAATTTGTATCATTACCTGATGAGGCTACAGTGTTGGCGAAACATATGTTGTATTTATACAATAAATTTGAATTTCTTTTTTGGACTCATCTAAATAATATTTAAAGAAGCGCTTATTTCAAAAATATACAATTATTCGTCCTAGAAAGAAAAAGTTAGATTCCACATTCGTTAAAAAATGTCGTGACTTTTTAATTAATTAACCCTTATGTCAATACCCAGTGATCACAACGTTGTTCAATAAAACGCACAAAATTGATAGCCCGCTTACCCGGGCCGTTACACAACCCACAGACGAGCTTACCCAACGTTTCTCAACCTTTTTTTACTTGCGTACCCCTTGACCTATCATCGCTAATCCACGTACACCTACCCTATCCCCCATTATGTATAATAACGATGAAAAACTTGTTATATAACAAACAATAAAAATGGAGAGACAGTTCAGAGAATTCCCTTAGTAACATTTTTTGATGTTGCTATGTTTTGTTACTTTTTATCTTTTCTTTTATGTTCAATTTATCAATGTTTAATCAACGTCCGCTAATCATGTAAAGAATGCAATATACAATGATGAACATTCAAAAGCAATTATAAAATGTGATGCATATTTTCAAGAATAAATTCAATATAAAAATATTTTATGTATAATTTATAATAAGTTGCATAATACAATTAATTAAAAGTTAAATAATTTCTTTTATTTATATAAGCCGTTTATTTTGAAAGTGGCCATTTTTCATAAATATCGAGTTAGCTATCTTAATAGTTAGATTTTTACTTGATCTTTTTATTCTGAAGTAACTTGGTAATAATATATTTAAAATAATTAAAATTTTGTAACACGAAAATTTGCTGGATTAAGGAAATGATGAAAAGTTTATTTTGAAAGTGGCGTAAGTCCCATTGTGAGAGTTTCAAATCAATTTGGAAAATATGCAATAAAATTTTACATGATCTCGTAAGAGTTTTATGTTTAATTATCAAAGCAGCGGTTAGTTATCAATGTGCAATGAATTTATTATAAACAATTTAATTCCAAATTTTAGTTTCGTTCTGCTAATGGATTCATACGGATCTTACAATTTAACATTGTAATTTTCAGCAATTCGTTAATAATTTGTTTATGTAACAAATTAAATTGCAATAAAACTGCATGAAAATTTGAATTTATTAAAATATCCCAAGGGAAAACTTAGAATCTACGAATATGAATTTCAATGTGAAAATTAAAAAAAAACTAAAAAAAAGGAGACCACTGACAAACGTCAAATACAAGGACTTTTTTATTACATTATAATATACGACCTGCACATAATAATTATTTTAAATCGCTCCCGCACACACAAACTAGAGAAGACTGAAAAAGAATTAATAAAACAATATTAATTTTAATGTAAAAATTATTGAACAACAATTATTTAACTTTTTTGATTTTATAATATAAAAGTGTATACTTACATCTATTTTGATTTCAAGGAAATTTTAGTTTATAAATGGACTTGTGCTTTCTTAAGAATTGGCAACGTGATTTAATTGATTTTGAAAGTGACCCCAAGTCCATTTACAGCCATCAAAAATATTAATTTCTTAAATTAGGTTAATTATGCTAATAAGGATGATAAATTTGGCACCCTTAGAAACACCAAAACATTATTCAACTATGTTATCTGTTACCCATATTTTTAAATTTTGTAAAACGCAAAGCCTTCAATATCTCAATTCGAACATAAATGGAGTTTTGAAAGGCCACTTTCAAAATAAACGGCTCAAATATTAAGTAATACTTTTTATCCCTAGAGATAAATTTAATTATTGAGTTATATACGGGTACCCGGGTACCCCAGGTCTTGATTAATGGGGTATTTGACTTTAACTCCAAAAAGTTTATACTCCTATATTTTACATATTTATATTTATATTCTATATTTACTCCTTATATTTTTTGGCATATTTTATTATCAATACATATGAATCGATGTCAATAGACTCAAATAACGATGATTTGATAATGAAAGGATTTGATAATTTTTCGTTAAATACAAAATATATGTAAGTAGGTTTATGCCAAAGGGTACCCGGGTATTGACATAAGGGGTACTGGCACACTATTCAATATAGGCACACTGTTGCTCAATCGTGAACGTCCGTTCAATACACGCCTTTTTAAAATCAACATTTGTTTAATCAAAACTGAATTGTGTTATAATATTCTTAATAAATATGTTGTAGACCTCTTTTGGACACCTGCTATTTTATTCTGTAAATGTTATCACCGAACAGAAAGGTCTTTACATACAGACCGATTCGCCACATGCAAATTTAAGAAGAGACAGCGCCGAATTATTCATTAAAGAAATTATTCCACCTCTACATTTGACATTGGTAAGTACTTTGATTATTAATTTTATTAGGATTTTTGGTATTTACGTATTAACGCCACCGCAGCGCGAGGCGTCGGGATATTTGGTCAGGATTTATCTGCTCTAATAAAACCTAATCTTACCCTTATGCAATATTTTTTCTTATTTCGGAAATATTTCTTCTATCTATTATTTATTTTCGGTAATATTTCTTCTTATATTTATTTTTTCGGCAATATTTTTTCTATTGTCGAGAGGTCGCGCTACCGCGCGATATGTTGTCTGAATTTATCTGCTCCGTTATAACCTAAACTAACCATCTATTTCGTTCAAATCTAGCTGTGGTGACATTAGTACGTAAGTACCGGATTTTTCTTATGTTTGATCCAATGTGGAAAGTGCGTTATTAACCACCCTTCAAACACTGCGGCCAAGTGTCACATTGCGGCCAAATTTTTCATTTCATATGCCCAGAAACCTAGGTTATTTTTCGGCAATTTAATTAGGGATATTCCCTCCCGAGGCATTAATTAATTGTACATTTGTCTTTTATAATCGTGCCGGCTAGAGAATGCATCTTGTCTCGACGAGTTTAGCATTGTTCCGCGCATAGCCCCACATTATTTCGAATACACGGTATTTAGTTGTCCGTGTTTGAAAAACTCTAGGATATTTCTAAACTCAAACTAACCTGCGCGTACCTTGGCGCGTCCCTTGTCCTTCATACCTCGGCGCAGTACAGCTGCATTCTCTCGCCGGTCCGAGTATGCGACCAACACTCGCTCCCGGGATCGAACCCGGGACCTCCAGATTTGTTAGTTAACAGTCTAACTCTGTAGACTACGAGGCCGATTTATTACGATTTATAAATCAATTATCCCATTTCGGACTAAATTCGTTTTTAAAACAGATTTATTTTCAGTGATTTCTAATAGCTTAAATGGTTTTAATTTGATATCAATTCGCTCCGAGCGCAACAGCACTAACGCCAAAGGTGACACTTTTAAGAACATCAAGACCAGTTACGTCATTACTTAGCATTTATTTGTATATATTGACATGGATTTTGCTTAATATAAAAGTGTAACTAATAAAGTGCATAAATTGAGAATGGATTCAAGATCAAAATATAGGCTATATATTGCTTAGGTGTAACTTTAGAGCGAAATAAACTAGAAAATCATTTTCAGCACATCGATTTTCTTCGGGTAACTAAAAAAAAAAATCACGAGAAAATTTTACAAAAAATTCGTGAAAGAAAATTGGAAAAAGAAAATCATTTTTGTCGAAAAGAATGTGCTTTTTCGGTTTCTCGCAATTTTCTCAAAAACGGCCACAGCAACGAAATCATTTTCTGCACGCAGAAACTACTCGAGAAGACGAACAAATCGATGGGTAAATTAAAAAAATAACGATTTTGACAAAATAGATTTTCTCGCATTTCGTCGTTTCCGCGATATAGACTCCCCGTGTCGATGGTATTTCTTAACTGAAAGCTTCCTAGGGAATATTATATTATTCGTATATTATACGTTTTCCGACTAAGAAGGGTGGTTTGGGACGCTAAATCGATTGGTGAAGACTAGAAGCTTTGTGGTGAGCCGTTCAAAAGTTATGACAGCGTGAAATCAGTTGGAAATGCGAGATGGTGTAGAGTAAAAAAATATATAAAACCTGTTTATTTGTAACTTTAGATCGAAATAAACTGGAAAACCGTTTTCAGCACTTCGATTTCCTTAAAAAATTTCCAAAAAATTTTTGAACAAAAAAATTCTGTCATTTTGTTCGAAAAATATGTGCTTTTTCGGTTTTTTTCGAGAACGGGGAAAAGCAGCGAAATAATTTTCATCACACAGAAACTACACGACAAGACAAGACGTAATGATTCAATAATTCGTCGTGAAATTTCAAACTGAAATTTACCCGATTTTCGATTTGCTAAGTAGATGTCTCGGAAACGGTTGCAGATAATCAAAAACGGATTGCCGGATCGTTTTCACAAGGTCATTTTCCTGTTAATACACTAAGATTGTCCGCGGGGAATTTACGACTTTCCGAGATCTCTACTCGAGCGCCGAAATTTCTCAAAAATTTCTTCAATTCTTGCAGGCGATAGTGAACGGAATATAATTTGCATATCTGTAATCAGCAGCAAAAATGCTTTCAGAAACGTTTTTTAATTTTGCTGTAACTCAAAAAATAACGATTTTGACAAAATCGATTTTCTCGCATTTCGTCGTTTCCGCGGTCTAGACTCCCCGTGTCGATGGTATTTCTTAACTAAAAGTTTCCCAGGAATATTATATACGTTTTCGGACTAATTTTGGGACGCTGAATGGATTGGTGAAGACTAGAAGTCTCTGTGGTGAGCCATTCAAAAATTATGACAGCGTGACATCAGTCGGAAATGCGAGATAGTATACAGCGAAAAAAATTATAAAACTTGTTTATTTGTAACTTTAGAGCGAAATAAACTGTAAAACCGTTTTCAGCACTTCGATTTCCTTCGGATAACCAAAAAAAATCCCGAAAAAAAATTCCACCAAATTTTTCAACGAAAATTTTCCAGCATTTTGTTTGAAAGATATGTGCTTTTTAGGTTTTTTTCGATTTACTCTAGAACGGTAAAAAGCAGCGAAATCATTTTCGGCACACAGAAACTACACGACAAGACGAACAAGTCGATGTGTTGTCTGTAAAGATTCAATAATTCGTCTTGAAATTTCAAACTGAAATTTACTCGATTCTCGATTTGCTAAGTAGATGTCTCGGAAACGGTTGCAGATAATCAAAAACGGATTGGGGCATCGTTTTCACAGGGTCATTTTCCTGTTAATACACTAAGATTGTCCGCGGGAAATCCACGGCTTTCCGAGATCTCTACTCGAGCGCCGAAATTTCTCAAAAATTTCTTCAATTCTTGCAGGCGATAGTGAACGGAAAGAGCTAGCGAAATATTATTTGTATATCTGTAATCAGCAGCAAAAATGCTTTCGGAAACGTTTTTTAATCTTGCTGTAACAATTTTGACCAAATCGATTTTCTCGCATTTCGTCGTTTCCGCGGTCTAGACTTCCCGTGTCGATGGTATTTCTCAACTAAAACTTTTCCAGGGCATATTATATACGTTTTCGGACTAATTTTGGGACGCTGAATCGATTGGTGAAGACTACAAGTCTCTGTGGTGAGCCGTTCAAAAATTATGACAGCGTGAAATCAGTCGGAAATGCGAGATGGTGTACAGCGAAAAAAATTATAAAACTTGTTTATTTGTATCTTTAGAGCGAAATAAACTGGAACACCGTTTTCAGCACTTCCATTTCCTTCGGGTAACCAAAAAAAAATCACGAAAATTTAAAAAAAAAAAATTCTACAAAAATTCGTTGTAAAATCATTTCGTTGGAAAAATATGTGGTTTTTCGTTTTTTTTCAGTTTTCTTGAGAACGATAAAAAGCAGCGAAATCATTTTCGGCACACAGCAACTACATGACAAGACGAACAAGTCGATGTTCGTCGAACAAGTCGATGATCGTAAATTGTCCGGAAATATTCAATTATTCGTCGATAAATTTCAAACTGAAATTTACCCGATTCTCGATTTGCTAAGTAGATATCTCGGAAGCGGATTGCGCCATCGTGTTCAGAAGGTCATTTTACAACGTTTTTTATATTTTGGTGTAACTTAGCACTAGATTGCCGAAGGAAGTCATTTTGACTGCTTTTCAATTTCAATTAGAAAAACAATTATGTATATAATGACACAGCTCTTATAAGTTTATGACTTTTTGTACAACATATAAATGAGTTTATTAATCATTGTAGTTGCCTCCCCCTCCTTCATTTCCGGTAGATATATATAGATATATATATATATATATATATATATATATATATATATATATATATATATATATATATATATATATATATATATATATATATATATATATATATATATATATATATATATAGATATATGTGTTATACCTGTATTGCCCAAAAGCAGTCATTTTGACTACTTGGAAAATTTTAAATAATCAAATGACTTTTATTATTGAATTGAATAAATTTCTTATATGACCAGTTTGGTTCTGGATTGGAAAATTTGTAATTAAATTCTGGCTTGCATCAGATGTTAATAGCAAGTACGTTTTGAATGGTTTTCCTTACTTGGGGAAAGATGAACAACGATCGTCAATGCTTCTCAGTGAACACGTTGTTCTGAAACTTATCGAACCATATACAAGCTGTGGCAGGAATGCCCCAAATAAATGCAAGATAACATATCTCGCTTTTCCACTCTCCTATATAAATCAGAAAATTGTGTCCTTACAATATATAAAAGCAAACCGAATAAAAGAGTAGTTGTTCTAAGTTCCAGGCATGAATTTGTGAAAATTGAAAAGATGAATAAAAAAAACTTAGCAGACTATTCAATTTTATAACGAAACAAAATTTGGAGTTGATGTGGCGGATCAAATGGCTAGAAAATATACAATAGAATATAGTTCTTGGAGATGTCCCCTCCAAATATTTTTCAATATTTTAGATTTGGTTGCTATAAATACTTGGATCCTTTACAAATAAGCGACAGGAATACAAATACAACGGAAACAGTTCTTGTTTCAATTAGCAGATGAACTTTCCATAGATTTACAGAGTTGCAAGACAGGACTAGAGGGACTAGACGACTGGACAGACAATACTAGGCAGCCAAGACTAGACAGATAAGACTAGACAGACAAGATTAGGCATAGACAGTATAAGACTAACTAATAAAAGACAGTAAGAGTATACAGACAACAAATTCATCAGAACATGAGGACCCACAAAGATCAACCGCAACATCATATAGAACAAATAGAACATATTCTAACAAACGAAAAATTTGTCAAGTCCGTCTTTGCCACAATAACAAAACAAATAATATATGTGAAAAATGTATAAGTATGTTTGCGGAAGATATACACATAAAAAGATTTCAACTTTCATTTGCTTAAAATGTACAAATAATGCATACATTTTTTTTTCCAAGTGAAGTATTTTTTTTTTAATTGTTAATCCTTCTTGTTGTATATATCGAATAACTTGTTGTATAACTGTAAATAATATAAAATTATTAAATATTAATTTAAAAAAAAATTCTTTACACATTAGTTATTCTTTCACAATGCATGTCATTTTGACTGCTTTGGAGCAATATAGGTATATCTAAGTTTCAGTCTTTTTAGTGTTAAAAAAATAACGATTTTGACAAAAATCTATTTTCTCGCATTTCGTCGTTTCCGTGTCGATGGTATTTCTTAACTGAAAGCCTCCTATGGAATATTATATACCTTTTCCGACTAATTTTGGGACGCTGTATCCATTGGTGAAGAGTAGAATTCTCTGTGGTGCGCCGTTCAAAAGTTATGACAGCGTGAAATCTGACGGACAGGCGAAATAGTGTATTTAAGTGTATTGTGTGTATATTGTATATTTTATTAAATTAATTATTTTATGTTTTTGTCTGTTGATTTTATACACTATTATTGGGGACGAAGTTGTCTTTTTGGCCACGGCGCTAAGCGCGGTTATCCACGGAGCGAATACTAATTCTTTATAAATCTTTTAATGCCTAGGACCAAATTATAATTATTTTAAAACCAGAATTAAGTACTGCTTATTTTAAAATGTTCAATATATAAAATAATAAATGTATAATGTTATTATTATTGTGAAGAGCGAAGAAGCATTAGTATGGGACGGAGAAATTACTAGTATGGGTTGCATTACAATGACCGAAATTATGGTTGCCACCACAAAGTCCCATGTGCTGAGATACAAATGGGATGGCACTCAGAACCGAGATTACAATTTAGATCTCAGACGGATTCCATTTTGCATAAATCAACAAGTTTCCAAAGGTAAATGAATATTAATTTGTTCCTTTAGAACAATTTTTGCTAATGTGATATTTTATTTTAGCTGTACCAATTGTGGAAGAGAATACATATATTATAGACATCGAATATTCACCGTTGGTCGGAGGTTTTGCAATAGTTTTGAACGATGGTCGTGCAGCTTTTTTAACTGCATCTAGTTTACGATTCGACCCCAATGCAAGTATAATTTTATCATTTATTTATTTTCCTAATCCTAATGACATATATATATATATATATATATATATATATATATATATATATATATATATATATATTAATAATTTAAATTATGTTTTACATAAAGACAGTAAAATAACAAAATATATAAATCATAAAGTCTGTAACAACATTTTGTCATTAGAAATAGTCCAGTCATCTAGGCATGTCACCTCGGAATCTAACGGAATAAACTGAATTTTTGTATAGACCTTTATTTTAGCATTACAAATGTTGTCTCAAAAGTCACATATGCCAACGTGTGAGGTCAACGTCAACGTCTCGTTTTCATTACCTCCCATCGTATTTGCATTTATTATGAAAGTTGCAGAGAATGAAATTCACTACAAATTTCATCTGAAACCTTTTTTTATACGACGAACCGTTTTTGAGATAGAGGACACAGAGTATAGAGCGCTCAGCCATACATACCTTAGTTAAATTTACATGTGACTGTCATATTCTGTGATTCTGTGTTGTGCGCGGTATAAAGACTTTAAAAGAAAAGTATTAAGAAAATAATTGAGATGGGCACATAAACTACCTAAATACGTAGTTCACTTCTGGGAACGTTCATATTGAGATAGAATTGGTAAACCATCCTACGTTATAGATAATCATACAAACTTAAAACAATCAGAACACAGCCTGAATATATAAATATTTTCAACTTTTCCGGAGTTCTATAACAATCACTGAGTCTTTTTATCAGTTATTTAAATGCTTTCAGTCCACCTTCATGGCACTCAACAAAAACCATAAAAATAACGTTTATATTAATTATAATTGTTAATATTGTTTTTAAGATCATGTCTTTCCCATAACTTAAGTAAGTAGCCATCTGCAGACGCGTTTCGAGATTTATCTCTCATCGGTGCAGCTTTGCTTCCATTAATAACCATCATGCTGATTAGGGGTTAGATATTTTTTTAAATATCTAACCCCTGATCAACATGTGGGTTTCAGGTGTTTTACAAATTGTTATTAATAAAAGCAAAGCTGCACTGATAGATAAATCTCGAAACACGAATTTCACATGAGATTTGTTTTGGTATTCCTAAAAAACCCAGTAATTGTTATAGAGCTCCGAAAAGGGTGAATATATTTATATATTGAGGCTGTGTTCCGATTGTTTTAAGTTTGTTCATATTGAGTGTCGAAAATTCTACGCTAGCAAAAGTTGGCACAGGACCTTCGACGTCGTCAACTGTACCACGTAAAAAAAGGAATGATTTTAAAAGATTGTGCTTATTTTGTGGTGAAGTCTCAGATGAACCAATAGAGGCACAAAAATATGCGAAGTACAAACGCGTTATCGGTAAAGTAAGTACTCTTGAATTTAAGAAAAAAGGTCGTGAAAAGAGCAGAAGTACGAAGCGATACTTTGGGAAGATTAATGATAGACCATGAATCTTATGTGCATGATTTGATTGCTATTGAAGCAAAGTACCACACTGTTTGCTACAGCAATTTTTTAAAGCCAGTACCAGCTCCAATTCACCAAGTCGACAAGCAATGATAGAAATGTATATATAAGAGTATATAGAAAATCATGATAGAATTGTATATAGAAAATCATGAAGATTCTCAATTTTCAGCTTAGAAATGTCCTTTGAGAATAAAAAAGCACTCCTCAAGAAGAACAGTTACGAGTAGTCGAAGCCGCGAATTATCAGTAAAGATATTCCTTAAAACGGTATAATACATTGGGATTCAGGATTTACCTTGCGCTAAGGTACGTACATTGATGAGCGCTCCACACTCTGTTCGACGTATAAAAAAAGGTTTTAGATGAATTTTGTAGAGAATTTTATTTTCTACAACTTCCATAATAAATGAAAATACGATAAGAGGCGGAGAAAACGAGATATTCTCAAAAAACTGATTTATGCGACCTTTGACCTTGAATGTATGCTTGTAATGCTAAAATAAAAGTCTATACAAAAATTCAGCTTATTCCGTTAGATTCCGAGGTTGTCCCCTTTTTTGACTAATATGTCTGTACTAATAGTTATTTCTATTCATATGTTTATGCAGAAATTTTGAAAATGTTTTCAAATGTTTTTTTTAGCAAGTGCAAGGTATATGGGCGCAAGGCATAGAGGATGCGACAGCGGCAGGAGTAAATCACAAGTACCGGCTTATATCGTTTGGTAGAGCAAAGTAATATCACTTTTTTAATTGCATTACATTTTTAATTGTCAGTAGTCTTTAACTACGTTATTTTTTATGTATTCTCAATATAGTGCTGAATGTGTAGTATATCATATTGACGAAACTACTGGGGGACTTGCAGTATCTCACAATTGCATATTAAGTAGTAAGGATTATCCTGGATTTCCTGGAGGAGTTCGGGAAATTTGTTGGACACCAGATGGATCAGCAATGGCTGTGACTTGGAAGAGAGGTGGAATAGCTATGTGGTCTACATTTGGGGCCCTACTTATGTGTTCTTTGGGTTGGGATTATGGCCTTCATGTTGATTTACAAAAGCATAACCCTTTAAATATTCTTTCAATGGTAATCAAACATAATACAATATCAAAACAGATTTACTGATTTTAATAAAACTATAATGGGCTAAATGGGAGTTTTGTGCATGTAGCAGAAATTATAACTATCTTAAAAAGACAATGTTTTACCGATTTTAACCTGGGTTATTTTAAAAGTTAGATTGGATGATATTATATCAGATAAATCAAGACCATATATCGCGCGGTAGTGATCCAACATAAGGAAAAATAATTCAAATAATTTACTTTGTAACTTGCACGCCCTCCTTACATGCACGATTCTCCGGTTTTACCCTGTAATGTTTTTTAGGATTGGAGTACGGAAGGTTACCAATTGTGGATGGTCCGTAAGCAATACAGTAAAGAAAGTGATTTGGATGCATCCAATGATACAAATGCGAACCCTGTAAATGTTATGGAAAACCAAGATGACTTATATATTGACAATATTCCATTTAGCACTTCTTTAATACAACTTGACTTTGCCAAGAGTGCTTTAACAATAAATCCATGCATGGTAGGACCAAACTTCCTTTGTCTTAATATTTTCAAATAACTTCTGCAATGCTTTTTAGAGCCATCAAAGTCATTTATACCTTCAGGGCGAAGACAAATTGTATATAAACTCAGCAAATACATTATTAAAGATATTTTCAGATCGTTCTTCAAAGGAAGATTCATTGGGTGAATCTGCCTCACCTCTATCCACCAATTCTCTATCAGAGGGACGGCAATGGTTAGTTTTACCCATCCCTTCCACATATACAGCAACAAATTGGCCAATAAGAGTAAATTGATCAACAAATTGTTGTTAACTTAATAATTTGAGATATATATTTTTGCATAGTATTCTGCAATTGATCGCGATGGACAAAATATGGCGATAGCAGGTCGAACAGGCCTGGCGCATTATTCCATGCAAAGTAGACGATGGAAACTTTTCGGAAATGAAAGTCAAGAGAAAGATTTTATAGTTTCTGGGGGGTTATTATGGTGGCAAGATTATATGATTTTGGGTTGTTATAGCATTATTGATAATGGAGATGAAATTAGACTATATCCAAAAGACTGCAAGCTTGACAATAAATTTGCCAAAGTAATAAGAGTACAAGCTCCAGTGCTATTAATGAACAATTTACAAGACCAACTCATAACATTTGGATCTGATGGATTGATTGCTATATGGAACATGAAACAATATGATAATGGTAAGATAATATTTTAATAGAAACATCTAAAAATTACAAACTTAGCAGCCATCATAACCCTGTGTGGGTTTTGGCTGTATGACTATGGCATTTGTTCGTTTTACTAGTTCTTCTAATGCGTTTGGCGTTGCTTCGTCGTCTGCAACTAGTAGGTGTTCTATCGTTGTTTGGAATCTGGGTCTAGTTTCTTTGGATTGTAGTGTTGTCTGGTGTTACATTTAGTTCTTGTATTTGAAACTTTATCCTTATTCTTCGGCCAATTTATTTATTTATCGTATGGATTTACAAGAAAAACGAACATTGTAGGTAAATGTATAGCAGATATATTATGTATAGCAGATGTATGCACGACCTAGGCATTCAGTCACGATATGCCGGATTGTTTGTCGTGCTTCACCACAGTCGCAAGCCCCCAGCGATGCAATGTGTCTGCGCATCTTCCACAGTTTGAGCGGATGCGGTTCAACTTTACCCACAGTTTACGCGGGAGATCATACGCGGGCGCTATGTTACTTAGAACCGGTAGCTACTGGACGGGCGTCGCTCGTATCGTCCCAGTGATTATGCGCATCGTGTTG
This sequence comes from Phosphuga atrata, assembly GCA_944588485.1. Taxonomy (NCBI): domain Eukaryota; kingdom Metazoa; phylum Arthropoda; class Insecta; order Coleoptera; family Silphidae; genus Phosphuga; species Phosphuga atrata. Next base: position 87,777,889 of record OX155892.1, on the reverse strand, counting down.
TTTAATTGGACATCAACTCTATTGACATGAGCGCTATTCATACACACAGGTGCACAGTATTCGGCTACCGAGTAGACCAAGCCAAGCGCCGCTGTGCGGAGTGGAGAAGCACTCGCGCCCCAGGAAGAGTCCGATAGTTTTTGAATAGTATTTCGTGTTTTTAGCTTTTCTTCGGTTTTAATCACATGCATTTTATATGTTAGTGATCTGTCCAGAGTAACCCCAGATACTTAGGGTTTGGATTATGAACCAGCAATGTGTCGTTGAACCTCACCGAGAGTTTCGCATTCGCTAACCTGGACCACAAGTGGAAATATCATACTTCCGTTATCTGCATATTCTGCGTCTTGTACGTAGGCGTCATTGCTTGAAGTAGGTCCACATTGTTTCAAGGTCAGTATTAATTAAGTGTGTGTTCGGTTGATGCAATCTTTACGTTGCACTACAATTGCCATATCGTCTGCATATGCGAATTTTCTGGACACCGTCTGTGGTAGATCATGTATATAAAGGTTAAACAGGAGCGGTGCGAGAACTGAGTTTTGGGGAAGGCCGTTGCTTAATTTTCTCCTAGTGCTGATGTCATCGTTCAAATGTACTTGAAATAGTCAATTGGAAAGCATGTTGTTTACGAGCTGTGTTATCTTGCGACAAGGGATAACCTTAATAAGTTTGTACAGAAATCCCTCTCTACAAACCGTATCATAGGCAGCAATAAAGTCGATGAATGCGATTGATGTCTTCATCTTTCTCTGAAAACCAGACTCGATATGGGTTGTGAGAGATAGTACTTGGTCCGCACTGTTACGGCCCGCACGAAAGCCAGTTTGTTCACTTGGATCGACAGTGCCGCTGATTCGATTATAGGTGAGACGTTCCAACAGTTTATAGCAGACACTGAGTAAGGCGATTGGGCGGTAGCTCTCGGGTTTATCAAGCGGCTTACAGTAGGGAGAGATGGTATGTTCTGGACCCTCCTCATTCCTCGACCAAATCTGGTGTCAGAACGTCACTAGCATGCACCCTAAGAAAGATACCGCCCGGCCGTCACCCTCTCAGTAGATGACGTCATCCGCCGCCGCGCATATTACCAACCTAATTACCTCGATGCTGATTGGTTGATTAATGAATAAATAAATAATTACAGTTAACCTTGTGTCTCAATTTATATGTAATCTTATTGAAAAGTGTAACTAACTGTGATTTATGAAAATGAACCTTACTTATGTAAAACACGCACAAACTTTTTGATTTTCAAAATTTACAAAACAATCATTTTGAGGACCCTCAAGCTTCGAACTGGCAATGAAGCAATGCAGGTATATAGTCAACATGGTATATAGTCTGGCAGAATCTTCGACCATCTTCTACAATGCATTGTGACGAATCAATCATCAATTAATTTTGTGTTAAACTTATAAACGCGCGCGAGAATGGAATGTATGAATTGTGAAATAGTTGATAAGAACCGCCGAATCTGCATTTTCGTATTTCAACTTGTATGATTTTATCCCTATCTATACATTCAGATGTTCGCACGATTTGTTTACAATAAATTTACACGTCTCGAGCGCGGTCGGATGTTTACAATAGCTAATTATTTTGTAGCTATTCGAAACGCGATTGATATTTAAGCCTAAGCTCTAAATTCATCAACAATTAAAACTGTATCCCTGCGATCGATGTGTAAAAGTTTTCGCAAGCAAGGATAATCTAGGTAGATATAATGAAGTATGTGATGATTATCAAAAAATGTACTACAAATTCTACGTTTGCAATTCAACCTTCACAAGAGAAGATATGAGAAAATACTATCAACAATGATGGTGGGAAGAAGAGAGTCTAAATACTGAATATTCACCATTCATAATAAAGTTGGAGCCGCAGACAGCCAAATAATTTATGTACAATCCACAACAAGGCTAAAGTATGCTGGAGATCTACGATCACAGAAACGCCTCCAAGCAACAGTGAAACCGGTCCAGCAGAACATCATCCAAGCTTGTGTCAGTTTAAGAACAGAGTGGTCAGCTATAGAATTGATGGTTCACTTTTCATAACGTACAATTCACGGGATTGATGTAGATAGTTTTGTTAGTAAATTTATCAGCCGTTGTACGAGAATCCGCACAACCCTTCACATAGAATCTTATGATTCCTGAAGTTTTATATGAAATTACGCTCACGCACGATTCCATACTTATACATGTTCAATATCGGCGGTTCTTATCAACTACTTGACAATTAATACATTCCATTCTCGCGCGCGTTTATAAGTTTATGTTCAAACACAAAATTAGTTTGAAGCTTGAGGGTCCTCAAAATGATTAAGTTTGTGCGTGTTTTACATAACAAGTAATGTTAATTTTCATAAATCACTGTTAAAGTCACACTTTTCCATAAGATTAGATATAAATTGAGACACAAGATTAACTGTAATTATTTATTCATTAATCAACCAATCGGCATCGAGATAATTAGTTTGGTAATGTGTGCGGCGGCGGATGACGTCATTTACTGAAAGGGTGACGGCCGGGCGGTATCTTAGGGTGCATGCTATAGCTGTTCTTACACAAGATTTGATCGAGGAGTGAGGAGGGTCCAGAACATACCATCTTTCCCTACTGCTTACCCGGCTTAGCCAAATCGACAATCTTGGTAATGTTAATATTTCTGAGAAGAGAGCAGCAAGCCAACGCTTTGTGTTTGTTCCGCAGTGCGTTAGAAATTCAGGATATCTCGGTATGTCTACTTCACCGGTTGAGAAAGCTTCAGAGAAACTGGATTGTGCAGGGCATTGTTGTTTCAAAGTTAAAAAAGAGTTAGGCCCTCTCTTTTTAACAACGCGTGTTGAGTGGTGTTTATCCAATGGAGCACGAGCCACTTCTTGAATTCGCTTTGCTATCATATCTGCCTTCATATTCGATTTAGCAGTTTCCTTGATGCTAGACTCGCCAAGTTTCCACAGAAGGCTCCATACTTTTAATTGAGATTCTGCATGGTCGTCTCCCATTTTTCCACGAATCTTCTCTCTTCTCGGCCAATTACATCTTAGTTAGACCTTGACTAGTATATGATCTGAATCATGTGCTGTTCCCCCATAGCTTTTGGTGTTGAGGATGTCTGTACAGTGTTTTTTTTTTCTTTCTATCAATCGATCTGATTTTTGGTTCTTCGGCCATTTGACTTCTAGGTGGCCTTGTGTATGTTTTTTCTAGGGAATTGGGTACTATGAATTACTAGGCTGGATGTTGCTACAAAGTTTACTGCTCTACATTCATTTTCGTTACTCAGTTGGTGTGTAGCCTACACCAACTGAGTAACGAAAATGAATGTAAGCAGTAAACTTTGCAGCAACATGCGTGCCTACGAAACTTTGAAAGTATTGTTCTGTTCCGACCTGTGCGTTCCAGCCTCCCATTACAATCTTTAAGTTAGAGTTCGGGGTATCATTGCATCATTGTAGAAATTTTCTTTCTTTTTCTCTGTTGCACAGTGTTTCAAAAAAGTTGGCCAAAAATAGAAAGAAGCTTCAGGTTTAAACGTGAATTGGTATATAGGGGTTTTCCAGGCCGCTGATTAGGAATTTCATAGTATAATTTTAAAATTCAAAATGGCGGATCCATTATGGTGGAGTACTTCATTAAAATTTGATCGAAATTTCATATAATTTAGTTTATAAGGGTACTCGAATTCACTGAATACGAATTTAATTATTTAATATTAAAATTCAAAATGGCGAATCCAATATGGCACTATACCACTTCAGTAAATTTGGTGAATATGATCGAAATTTCATATAAATTGGTATTTGAGGGTTTTCGAGGTCACTGATAACGAATTTCATGGTATAATTTTAAAATTCAAGAGGGCGGATCCAATATGGCCGACTACTTAAATAAAAATTGATCAAAATTTCGTATAAATTCGTATATAAGTGTTTTCGAGTTCACTGATTATGAATTTAATTGTTTAATTAAAAAAGTCAAAATGGAGGATCCAAGATGGCCGAGCACTTTCTTAAAAATTGCTTGGAATATCATCTAAATATGTATATAAGGGTATTTTAATGTCATCTGTTTTGATTTGATTTAATTTAATATATATATATATATATATATATATATATATATTATATGTATATATATATATATATATATATATATAAATATGAAAATTATCAAACAAATCTTGCAATAGCAGGTAACCCCAATAGTGTCTGCGTAGATCCTAAACTAAGAAACAGTTTGCTCGGCACGTCGCTCACACTCACATGTACATAGGCAAGACATAGGCAAAATTTTCTTCTAGATTCTATTACAAAACATCGTAATCTATATGTTCCATATCTCAACTTCTTGGCTCCCGCTGGCGTGATAACTTTTTTGCTTATTTACGGATTTTTTTTACTAGAAAAACCGTTATGTAGACACATCTTTGACATAATTTCTAACACACATGAGTATAAATTAATGAAAACGGAATCAAACAGAAATGAAAAAGGACACTCTAGTAAAAAGTTACACGCACTTGAATTAACAATTATATTTCGGAGCCGCTACACGTGCTCGCGCTATGCCGTCTAGGGTAACTTTGAAGGAGCCTAGCGTCTCAGGAAAAAAAGATATCCCACTTTTCTTTTAGAATAACATACACCAAAGTATTCTTTACATGATTCTTATAAACCAATTTGGTGAGAAATAAACCCATTTGGTGACTATCATTTGGTCGATTTTTGGCCAACTTTTTTCAGATTCAGACCACTGTGCGTTGTTGGTACGTGCACATTTATTAAAGTGATCTTGTGTTTCGAAATTTTGATTCGGAATGTGCACATATACTTGATTATTGGTTTAAATCCAATTACCGTGTGGTCTATCTTCTTGTGTACGAGAAAACCCGTTCAGAGCTCGTGCCTATTATTGATGGTTCCACTGAAGTGGAAAGCGTGTGTTGACATGGCGTGAATTCCTCTGTCTACCTACCTCGTTTCTTGTACTGCTGCTATGTTGGCTTTGTACTCTTGGAAGTCTTTTAGTGTGTTCTGTAGTACTCCTGTTGTGAAGAGACTCTTTAAATTCCATGTTGCCAGATTTATATAATTTTTATTTTTTCGTTGCGTGGGTCGTCTCTTGGTATCCGTTCATTCCGACACTGTGGTCGAGTAACTTGAACTGGGTTTTTTTTCCGAGGGTGGGTTGTTAGTCCTCCGTTCAACACTACCTTTTGTCCGGGCTTGGGATCAGCAGGAGCGGTTCCTGGACTACTTAGTTTATCCAGTTACCACCCCAGAGTTATCCAGAAATTTGTATACTAAAATTATTTATTTCAGCTGGTTACGTAGAAGTCAATAAAATTCAAGTCATAGACATATCAGCTCTGTGTGTACATCCTGCATGCATAGTATCCATTACATTAACAACATTGCGTACGGAATCTGGTCGGGGCCAAAATATAAACTCGGAAAGCATTGTTCTTAATGTTAGTGGTAAATTATTGATGGTACAAAGAGAAGCGAAAAATGGAGAGCAATTTACCTGCTCCATGCCTACAGTCTTGGCTAGCTGTGTAGAAAATGTTTGGGTACCTGGAAATCGAAGAGCTGACAAGGTAAACAAGAGTTATTTTTAGTTCCCTTTTTTAATGTTGCTTATATACTATATTTAAATCATTCAGGTGCATTTAACCGAAGCTCTTTGGTTGTTTTGCGGAGAACATGGAATGCGTGTTTGGTTACCGTTGTATCCCCGCGATGGCGATAAAAGTCATAGCTTTATGTCCAAAAGAATTATGTTACCATTTCATTTAAGGATTTATCCCTTGGGTGATTATATTTTTTGTGTATTAACTAATTTAAACTTATATACATTCTGCTTTTAGCAATATTATTTGAGGATGCTATAATATTAGGAGCGGATAACGATACCGTGTTATACACTACAGATTCGACATCGCCGTTTTCACTTCCATTCAGCATACTCCAACGCACTGTAAGAAATTCACAAAATTTATTTAAAAAAGTTAACAAATAACTTGTTATTTAGTTTATGGTAACAAATCTTGATGTATTTTCAGAGTCAAGTATATTTACATCAAATTCTACGTCAATTGATTAGAAGAAATTTGGGATATCATGCTTGGGAAATTGCGAGAAGTTGTACTAGTCTACCATATTTTCCACATTCCTTAGAACTATTGTTACATGAAGTAAGTTATTGAAGAATAGTATATTATTAGTATAGTATATTAAAGAACGAGTTCGATTTTGTGCTGAAAAAAGCCTTACAAACGAGTTTTTTATAGTTTATATATTTTTTCTATTTTGCGCCCTTTTATGCCATTTCTAAATAAAAAAATCGCCGATACATATTGAGAAAATTGTATCGCACTCGGCGAGCCATAACCGCACGCATATGAGTACTGTTATGTGTCCATTACAGACGCAAAATAGAAAAAACTGCTTTAAGGGCGAGTAACTCGGACCTTGTTTTGACGAAAATAACGTTAACACTATACAGACTTTAGACAGATTACAAATGTGTCAGAGGCCGGTAGCTTCTTTTAAGAATTAATAAAATTTGTTTATTACAATTATTATTGTGGAAAATACAAAATTATAGAAATACAGGGTGTTTCAAAAAGACTATACCTATTTCGCAGTCATATATTTATTAAGTATAACTTTAAGACATACGAAGATGAAACTTTCCGAAAATTTAGGTTACAGATGTTCAATATGTCCTCCATCAGCGACACGAACGATATCACACCGATACTCAAATTACTCCCATACTCGGGCAAGCTATTGACAATGATGACACTTCCGCAAAACACATCGTGTTCAGTGATGAAGCGACTATTCATGTTAGTGGTCAGGTAAACAAACACAATTTGGGGCCTACAGAACCCACATGCAGTCATTGAATATGTACGAGATTCGCCCAAAGTCAATGTGTTTTGTGCAATATCCCGATCATCTGTTTATGGCCCATTCTTCTTTGATGAAACACGGTTAACGGTCAGCAGTATCTCGCTATGTTACAACACTCGTTGTTTCTGAGGCTGCACGAAGACAACTTCATTTTTCAACAAGACGGATCACCCCCTCAGTGGAGTCGCAAGTGCGTGAATATCTGAATGAAATTCTACCGAACCGTTGGATTGGTCAAGGAGCTGACGACTTAGCATGTCTCAGCTGGGCGCCACGGTCACTGATTTGACACGTTGTGACTTATTCCTGTGGGGTTTCGTTAAAGACAACGTTTATGTACCACCACTTCCACATAACCTGGTAGAGTTGAGGAACCGGATCCGTACTGCCATAACTTCCGTGATGAAAGACATGCTTGCGAGTATTGAAACACCCTGTATAGAATTTTGAAAGGATAATCGAAAAAGTTGTAAATTTTCCGGTTCAAAATACTGCTAGGGGCCAGTTTTTTCGAAGGAAATTTTACAAATTCCCGTCTTTTCGATGGTCTTTTATTTTGGTTAGGATCTAAATCTCAAATCCAACCGTCAACAGTTCCCAAACACTAATTTCCTTCCTAGTTTCGCGATTTGATTTCCAAAACGCCTAGAAAGAAGCGAAATTTTTCGGAAAATTCTTCAGTTCCGCAAGGCACGTTCCAATATGCTAAGCTGTAGTTATATAGATTGTAGATATGGTGGTGACGACTTGTACTGCGACCTTTATAGATCTATTGTACCCCACCCTCCTCCTCCAAGTGTTGGTGTACTTACCCATTTAGAGCGCCTCCTCTAGGAGGCCTTCCTTTAGGAATCTCAGGATCTGGGTGGGATTCAAGGCCTGCAGCTCCTCTGTGTTCAAGCAGTGAGCCCCAAGGTACATCTGTCTCTTGCGGAGTAATGCTCCGCAGTCTTTGAACAGATGTATGGGGGTTTCCTCTGCTGAGCCACAGAATCTGCATCCATCATCCTCCTCTAGGCCTAGGGCCTTGAGATGTTTCCTAAGTCTGCAGTGTCCCGTCAGGGCTCCTGTCAGAATTCTGAGCTTGTTCCTGCTTAGTTTCAGGCAAGCTTTAGTTCTCTTCTGGTTAAAAGATCCCAGCATCACTTTGGATTGCCTTAGCCCTGGAAGTTCTTCCCAGGTTTTCATCCATTTTCTTCTTATTTCTTCATCTAAACTTTTGCGGATGGTGTTCACGCTCATACCGCAAAAGGGTTCCGGACCTATAAAGGGGCTACTGGATCCCTTGTTTGCTAGGTGATCGGCTTCTTCGTTTCCGTCTATACCAGTGTGTCCTGGTACCCAGTATAGCATTACTTTATTATCCCTGCCAAGCTTGTTCAGCTTCCCCACACAGTCCCATACCAGTTTGGATCTGATGGTGTATGAGCTAATGGCCTTGATGGCTGCTTGGCTATCTGACAGGATAGCAATTCGTTTTTTGCGGTACTTCCTGTCGAGGTTAAACTGTGCACATCTTTCGATTGCGTGTACCTCTGCTTGGAAGATACTTGGGGATGTTCCCATGGATTCGGAGTATCTGGTACGAGGTCCAAACACTCCTGCACCAGTGCCTTCCTTTGTCTTCGAACCATCTGTATACCACTTGATGGCATTTTGCTCTATATGGTATGCTGAGGATTCGTCGCTCCAATCGGCTTTACTACTACACATTGCTGTGTAGTTTTTCTCGAAGTGGTATTTGCATACCATTTCGTCTTTTGGTATTTCCAGCCAGGGGATCTTGGCAGCGAGGCTGTTTCGGTCTCTGCTCCCGATTATTTTGCCTCTGCCCATTCCTTCCTTGCTGAACCTTACGATCGCCGATCTGGCGGCGCTCTCCACCACAAGGTGCAGCGGAGTCAGATCCAGCAGCAGCTCCAATGCTGCTGTCGGACACGACCCCATCGCCCCCGTGATGCAGACACACGCCAGTCTTTGAATCTTCTCAAGCTGTTTCCTCATAGAGGCCAGCTTGATTCTACTTCCCCACGCAACCGCCCCATAAGTGATTGCAGGTCTCACTATCATGGTGTACATCCATCGCAGGATAGTGGGGTTACAACCCCACGTTTTTCCTGCCAGATTTCTGCACACCATTAGGGCGCGTTTGGCTTTACCTACCACTGCCTCAGCGTGTCTATTCCATAGGAGTTTGCTATCTAGTGTGATACCCAGATACCTTATCTCCTGTTGGTATTCTACTGCCTTCCCATCTATGAGTATGGGATGTAGGCAGTTTAGTTTTCTCCTTCTAGTAAATGGTATCACCGTGGTTTTGCTCGGGTTGAGTCTTAATCCCACTGTTTGACACCATCTACTAGTTACTTTGAGGCCTCTCTGAACAATTTCACAGAGCGTTCCCTCAAATTTTCCTCTGGCCATTATGACTATGTCATCGGCGTAACCTTGACATTTGATGTCTAGGTCGTTTAGCCTAACCAGTAGTTCATCAACTACCAGGCTCCACATTAGCGGTGATAGTACACCTCCCTGTGGGCACCCTCAAGTTGTGGAGATCTTAATGGTGTCTTTTCCCACTTGTGTCTCCGCCGTTCTAGTTCTCAGCATTTCTCCCATCCACTTTGAGATAGTGCTGTCGATATTCCTTCTTTCGAGGGCCGCCCTGACAGCCTCGTGTGAGGTGTTGTCAAAAGCTCCCTCTATATCCAAGAAGGCACATATCGCTACTTCCTTTATCTCTAGTGCTGCTTCTATTTCGTTTGTCAGCTGATACAGGGCGGTTTCTGTGGATTTCCCTGCTCTGTAAGCATGCTGACTCCTGTGTAGTGGTGTACCTACCAGCACTATAGTCCTAAGGTAATTATCAATCACCTTCTCCATTGTCTTTAACATAAAAGATGTTAGACTAATGGGTCTAAATGACTTCGGTTGAGTGGTGTCTTTCTTCCCCACCTTCGGTATAAATACCACCTTAGCCCTTCTCCATAGCTCCGGTATATATCCGAGCGCTAAGCTACTTCTAAAGATATTTAGAAGATACGGCATTAGTTCTCTCTCTCCCTTTTGTAGGAAGGCAGGAACTAGTCCGTCCACTCCTGGGGCCTTAAAAGGCTGGAAAGTGCCGATAGCCCATCTGATTCGGTTTTCTGTACAGATGGACGCTGCCCTCTTCCAGTCGGCCCGACTTGGTTTCCGTGGTTGCATCAAGCCCTCGGTCTCCCTGTATCCTCTACATCCCGGAAAATGGGTTTCTAGTAGGAGGAGAGCTCTTTGCTCTTCATCCTCCGTGAAGGTCCCATCCGGTTTCTTGAGAGTGGTTGTCATTTCCACTCTATCCTTCGCTAGTGCTTTGTGCAGTCTAGCTGCCACCGGCGTGGATTCTGTAGTTATAAAAAAAAGGAATTACAAATTTTCCGAAAATTTCTTCAGTTCCCCATCGTTAAAATCTAAGCATTTTTTCGGAAAATCGAGGAGAAACTGTTCCAACAACTTTTTCAGTTTCCCAGGGTTCATAATCCATATAACAAGATTTCTGAAAATCTAGTAAAATCTTCACTTTCCTTAGTTTGGTCCAAAATTAAGGAAAAACTTTCCAATGACGGCTTCTGTACCTCGTGGTCTGATCAAAACTGGGAGATTCTCGAAAATATTAAAACACCTTCAGTTCCCATTGTAACTAATAGTTTTCCCGAAAATTGAGGAAAAACTTCCACAATACTAAAGATTTCTGTTTCGAACTTTCCAAAACGAAGATAACTCGATGGCCTCCTAACGATTCGAGGAGCAAAGTGAAAACTGACTAAAGTCCTCCATTTGGCTTTTTAACGGAAAAGGAAACTGAAGGAGGAAACTGAATCTGCCGAAAGTTTCAGTCAGCTTTCTTCCGGCAAAGTTTTAAATAAAAAAATATTAGTACGTCAACGGTTCCTATACTTTGATTATAAATTGACGTACAACTACGTCGTCCGCTACCAAATTTTAAATAAGAAAAACGTATCAATACGGCAACGGACTGCAATGTGTTAAGTAAAGTCTATATGCTGCTTACTTTTCCGTTGTTTTTTTTTACAATTTCAAATTTAGTATATCAATGTATAAAATATCAAGAGGTCCGATGCTACTAGAGAAAAAACAATAAATTGATCGCTTGCAAAGTGTGAAATGACCCAAAATATAAGCTATTACAAAATACTGTATAAAATATCAATTAATAGATAGCGCCTAAAAATATAAATGTGTTTTCATGAATGTGAATTTTTGAAGTAAAGCTAAAACATCTTTAGACGCCACTCGACTAGAATTTCGCTCGAGTCTTCATACTTGAATTTTGGTTGTTAATGGTATTGTTTGTTCATTTGTAATTGTGTCTCAAAATAATTCGTTATTGGACAACCACCAAAGGAATTTTACTTCCACCTTGTAACGGATGATTTTTTTGATATTTGGTTTTTCACTGTAAAAAGAGATTCGTAACATGTGGCAATGTCAAAAATGGTAAATAATTAAATACTAAATTATTTTCGTAATTTTTAATATTTTATGGTCGTCATAATCGACCCATCGAACAAACTATTCAAGCCGTTGTGACCAAATTTCTCACCAGTTTCACTTTATTGTACATTAATCCACCAAACCGTATGCGAAGAGCGAGGAAAATATTGCTGTTGTCAATGAATTAAGGTACCGTGCGTTGATTACCGATTTTTTTTTGCCCAAAATGGAATAATTGGACTTGGTTGGCATGCTGTTTCAGCAAGGCGGTGCCACATGCCATACGGCACGCGATACCATGAACCTATTGAGAAGAGATTTTGGTGAGCAATTAATCTCACGTTTTGGAGCAGTCCTTGGCCGCCAAGATCATGCGATTTGACCCCAATAGACTATTTTTTGTGGGATATGTAAAGTTTCTCGTGTACAGGAACAAGCCAGCCACAATTTCAGCCCTGGAAGACAATATTACAGCTGCCATTGGTGAGATACCGGCCTAAATATTGGAAAAAGTATGCCAAAATAGGAGCTGACGGTTGGAGCACCTACGGCGTAGCCGCGGGCAACATTAACCTAACAAAAAACCATTCATTCACTTTTGCAGATTTTGTGTTTTTTTTTTAATTTTCAAAACCCATATGTTTAAAAAATCATCCATTATAAAGGTTACACACACGCACTTTTTGATATAAAATCCCCCCAAAATCTCTCCATGAATGCACTATGTTGTATCTTGCGTTCTGTCGACCACTTCCTACCAGTTTAGGTTTACCTTTTTAGGTTTCTCCAGAAATTTATGTTTGGCTACTTTTGCCCTAAATGATCCACGGTTTACTAGGATGTCATCTGTGATATTCATTTCTTGGAGGTCCGCCTTAGTTTCTTCTAGCCATTTTATTTTGACTTTCTTTGAGTTAATTACTTTGAATAATCTTTTATGTCTGTCGTTGTCCATTCTATATATATATATATATATATATATATATATATATATATGCCCATAGAAATTCAGGCGTCTCTTCCGTACGGCATCAGTAAACCTGTCAGTGAAGGAATAGAGTTCTGTTTTTCTCTTAATCCATATTCCATTTTCTCTCGTGGGACCATAAATTTTCCGTAGAATTTTCCGCTCATGCTCTTCAATTTCTGTAGTTTTAGAGTGACCTCTTAAGCATATAGTTTCTGAAGCATATAAAGCTTCTAGCAAAACAACTTGTCTTGTAGTGTCGTAATTTCGCTTTACGCGATATGGCTCTTTTGTTATAGTAATTCCATGTCTGTATGCCTTATGGGGTTTGGTGGCTCTTTCTACGTTGGCTCTACTGTCTAGTTCTGATGGTATTATAATTTCTCCAGGGTATTGGAAGGAGGACCTGTGGAATTGTGCCGTTTTCCATCTCTAGCGGAGTTTTTGCACTAGTCTGACACAGATTTTCCATATACTGGGTTTTTTCGTATGATATTTGGAGACCTGCCTTTGATGACGATTTGAAAAAAACGTTGTGAAACTATTGCAGAACCTTATGGAGCTTTAAAGAGCCTTGAGGGGCTACTGTAGTACCTTGTAGAACTATTACAGGCCCATGTGCGACTATTACAGAACCTTGTCGATCTTTTAAAGTACCTTGAGGGTCTATAACAAAATTTTGTGAATCAATAACAGAAACTTGTGGGACTAATACAGAACCTTGCGAAACTATTACAGACCCATGTGCGACTATTACAGAACCTTGTGGGTCTGTTAAAGAACCTTGAGGGTCTATTACAGAATCTTGTGAGACTTGCAGAACGTTGTGGAACTATTACAAAACCTTGTGGGACTATTATAGAACCTTGTGTAATCCATTGTGTAGTCTCTGTATGGCATATCTTGTTTCATCTTTGGTCTTAGTAATGACTGCTAAATCATCAGCAAATGCTACACATTTCACATTGAACTTGTTTCCCGAGTTTCCAATGTTTACACTCTCCATGTCCTTTACCCATCCTCTAATAACTTTGTCTAGAACTAAGTTAAACAGAATAGGGGAAAGACCGTCACCTTGACGAACGCTCCTAGATATTTCAAAAGGGTCAGAGACTTCCAAAAGAAATTTCACTTTAGACGTCGTATTCGTGTGAGTCTGCTGGATACTAGCTCTGGTCTTCTTGTGCACTGCAAGTTCTTCTAGAGTATCAAAAACTGTCTGTCCACAGAATCATACGCCTTCGTAAAGTCCACAAAAGTGATGATTGTGCTGGTACTTCGGCGAATCCTCAATATCGTCTTTAAGTTCCATATGTGTTCTGTACATGATCGACCTTTCGTGAAACCCGCTTGATACTCGCCAATCAGGTGATCTATTTGTTTTTCTAATCGGCTCCCTTAGCCTTGGAAAGAATTTTGTATGCAATCGGCAGTAGAGATATGCCTCTATAGTTTTTTTGGATCCGCCTTATCACCTTTCATGTGTAATGGATGTATTAATGCGCACTTCCAATCTTGCGGAATCGTTCCCGTTTCCCATATTTCTACAAAGATTGAATTCTGCTTAGAAAGTCATCTCCAAGTGTACACATCTCTGCGGTGATGCCGTCCTCTCTAGGGGCTATATTATTTTTAAACGATCCTATGATCTCCGTTGTTTCTCAAAATTCAGTCTTTCCTTTGGAGGATTACAGTTTTTGATTTTTCCAAAAACTGCTTTGAATTATTCGATTTATTATGACTATAAAGTATATATAGTCCCCAAAATGTTCTAGAACTTGCATCCTATAAATTAACCCAAATCCTTTTTGGGACGGAAATAACTTTTAGTAAAGTATATAGTCTGCTTAAGAGTTGTGCTCAATTAATTGTAAATGGCAGAATCGCCATCTATAAGTAATAATAAACGATATGATACATAGGGGCCGAAAGATCAAAATTGCGGTATCAAAGAAAGAAACTAGCAGAGAATAGTATTGTGCAACTACTGCGGGAAGTTGTCAATTGCCCACAAGAGCGAAATTGGGCGCCCGACGAAGTGAGTGCACATTCGCTAGAGAGGGCAATTGAAAATACCGCACGAGTTACAGATATTTTTTATTGCTCATGCGAGGGGACGTATATCTTACAAGTTTGGGGCCTAGTGGGCATAAACAAAATTGAAGAATTTGCTTTTACAATTATCTCCGGTGGTGTGGATTCGCCATAAGAACTCTCATCAGTCTTTTTATTTCATGTTCAAATTGACAACGATTTATACAGTCACATAGACAATGCCTACTCAATATTGAAAAGTGATAATAACATCCACCTTGGGACAGCTTTACTATTTAAAATGCCGTGTTTCTCCCTTGATTTAATTAGTAAAGCTGTCCCCATGGTGGATGTTATTATCACTTTTCAATATTTTTATTTAATTTCAATTTCTTATTATTATTTTCAATATTTTTATTTAATTTCAATTTCTTATTATTATTTTCAATATTTTTATTTAATTTCAAAGGGAAAAAGAAATGTCACTTTCACGTCACTTTTTTCATGTTAATTTTGATTGTGTTTTTTTAGTTACCTATTCGATTTTTATTGAAATTTTTTGAAATTGAAAATAATTAAATTGACAAACAGCGATTTGTCGCATTAAAAAACGGGCGCCAAAATAGTACTTATATACTAAAAATTCATTTTATTCTAATATAAAATTTAGTATTCTCCAAAATAATTAATTCGTTATCAGACAACCATCAAAGAAGTTTTAATTCCTCCTTTATAGGTTACACAGACACATTTTTTAAATAAATCTGATTTTCTCGAAAAATGCTTTGATTTATTCGATTTATTATGATAGGTATTAGAAGAAGAAGCAACCAGCAAAGAACCTATACCAGACGCTCAGTTACCAAGCGTGATAGAATTTATCATGGAATTTCCTGTTTACCTACAAACCGTTGTTCAGTGTGCTAGAAAAACTGAAATAGCTTTATGGCCGTATTTATTTTCGGCAGCAGGAAAACCGAAACAACTATTTCAAGAATGCATGGAAAAAAGACATTTAGAAACGGCAGCATCATATCTAATTATTTTACAAGTAAGTTTTATAGATACTAAAACATCGTAAATGTAAAAAAAACAGCGCTAATTACACAAAATACGTAGCAGTTTTAGTAGAACAAGCAGAATGTTTTGCAAACTCACTTTTATAACTCACTTTTATGAAATACAGTATAATCTTGATAATCCTACACATATGGGACCAGACAACCGCCGGATTATCAAAAATAAAAGAAAACAATAACAATTTTACATATTTTATGTACAATAGGGAATATGCATGAAATTTAGATTTGGTACAAATATTTTTTTCCGAATCTTTATTGACCGGACATTTCAACTAAACCATTATTTGTGTAATTAATATCTTTTTAAATACTTAAAATTAATTAATAAAATTGTAAATTAAGCGAGGCAAATTCAAATTTGTAAAACGCATCACCATTGGTTAAAGCGAAAGTGACGTAACATACCCATCTAAATAAGTTCATATTGTTTACATTTGTATGTCATTGCAGTCTTTTTGGTTAGAAAACAAACTTTAAAAACGTTAAAGTTAAAAATGAGAACAGCTGTAGTAAACAATATACTGAACTGTCAGTGGTAATTGACGTCATCAAGACCGCGCGAAAATGGCTGCGTTTAAACAGCTCAAAATTTTTCATAAATTTTAAATATTTTTTTAAACTTAATTACAGCATTTTTAAGCATTATTTATATTTTTTATTATGTTAGAACAGTGTAAACAAAGAATTAAAAATATTTAAAAAAACATGCATTTTCCCTATTGTATTTCAGAAAGAATGTTTCTATAGAGGTAAACGTGTACATACAAATATGTACAAACTTATTTAGTTAGCTTGGTCAGAATCGTCAATCAAGTTAAAAGCAGGGTGTGTTGGCCAGACTTTTTACCAAGAACACTGGCTGCTGTTGTTTTCGACTTTATTTCTTCTGTTCATAAGGTTTATATCCGGCGCGGGGCAGCGCAAAGAAAAGACACGTGTTTCCCCAGAGCGTTTCTGGATTACGGAAAGTGCCGCATTAACCAACCGCTGTATTATCAAGATTATACTGTATTCCAATTATTTTAGATAATGTATTCATGCTTAATTAACTATTTAGAATTTAGAAACATCTATGGTGAGCAGACAGCATGCAACCTTACTATTAGATACAGCTCTTGAACAGTCCAAATGGGAACTAGCAAAAGATTTAGTAAGATTTTTAAGAGCTATAGGTAAATATTGTGAATAAACATATCACCCAATTTTTTTTCCTAATTACTACATTTTCATAGATCCCAACGACGTAGATTCTCCAAGGAACTCGGTAATTATGCCGAATAAATTTAGTTTACCTCAAACAACGCCTCCGGTTTCACCCAATGCTGAAGACATATCTTTAATACTCGGGAACGTTCAAAGAGTTCGCAGTTATAGCACGACTATAACGCCCAAAATTCAAGACCCAAGAGTTAATGTAGCAATAAGTAATCCCCTTAATGAATCACCTGTTGTGTTAAGAAGAAAGAAAAGTGTTGGTGGGACTTCTAAAAGTGAACAAAGGTATTAAACTAAATGGAATTATACATGATGTTCTTTAATGACTGTGCATGCTGATTCGTTTTACTTCTACCTTGTGCTATTTATGTCACATGGTTGATAGTTGATTTCTTTTCATGTAAAATTTAAAATTAAATATTTATTTCTTCAGAATGGCAATAATATTTTTTTATTGATTAATTTTAGAGAATCGCCTAATGGTAGTACAGCAGAAGAATTTTTCATTGATGTAATTTTGCAAAGACATGCCAGGAGATTGCTATCCGCACATAGATTGATCGATCTGGGATTCTTTGCAGCTCATTTAGATTTTCATCTGGTTATGTGGTTAGGCAAAGAAAGGGAGCGTGCAGCTCGTATTGATGATTTTGTGACCTGTCTCAAGCAACTTCATGAAGATTTCAATTGGCCCTATCCTAAACCTATAGCTGTTTCAACAAGAAATAATTCAACAGGTATTAAAAACCTTTAAAAAAAAGTTTTGAAAACATATTTTTGTTATTTTCTACAGGGCCAGAAAGTCCTCAAGTGGAATATAAGTTCAAATCGGACACAACCTTGGGAAATATACCGTCTTCGCGTGTAGGCGATTCTGGTTACATGAGCATACCAGGTGGCATACCTGGCGGTACAGGTCTTGTTAGTCCCCAAAATACTCTAGAACTTGCATCCCAAATTACCGAATCTGAAGCGATACACGATGCATTGACGCAAAGCGAAATAGACAGCAATTGTCCAAAGAGATATTTTGAAACAGATCTTTTTAACTTATCTAATAGTACGAATACGTATCGTGGAATAGATACACAAATAAGGGCAAATCCAGTGGATGATATGGTGAGTGTAGTAAGTTCAGTTTGGGGAGAAGATTTGATTACAACTGGAAGTAGTGAAAATTGGGAAGTGCCTTCTACGCAAATTCTAGAACAATTGTCCTGTGGAGGAAATAAAGGATCTCATAGGTCTGAAATACAACTAAGGTGATTTTAAAACAATGTTTTTTTAACTAAATCATGTGTAATCAACATATTAAATACGAAATATATTTAATAGTATATCAAAGGACGAGTTCAATAAGCGCGATTTTTCAGCACGCGTCCATGTTTCTAATGGACAAATGCAAAAAACGCCTTATGAACGAGTTTTTTATACTATTTTTTTTTATGTTGCGCCCATTTATGCCATTTCTAAATAAAAATATCGCCGATACCTACATATTGAGAAAATTGTATCATACTCGGCGAGCCATTAACGAACCCATTTGAGTGCTTTAATGACTTCATTATAGACGCAAAATAGAAAAGTTTTTATAAATGTATCTACAACTAGTGAGGTTTCCTCAATTTTAAATTATCACTTTGTGTAATCTAATTATTTCTTTTGTTTAGGTATTTATTACAGTTGTTTATGGAAGCAAGTTGCTTGGAATGGTCTCTCTTAATTTCTATACTCTTACAAGATGCGTTAGCTGTTCTGCGCACTGTTAATGCAGCTAAATCTCCAGATCAGTCAATCGAATCAGTTAAAAGACTTAAACAAGGTTTACAAATATTACACTATTGGAGTGACACCGAATGGTAAATGATGATGTGTAGGAAAATCTTTTCCCTTAATATTTTTTTATTTTAGTTTGGGTTACAAAGCATTTATGTTAGCAATACAAAATCAATTATCCGTCCTAAGTACAATTTTGGCTACAAAAATCCAACACCAGCAAATCCTTGATCATCAAAGAGTAGTTTCTGCGTCGTTTAGTAAAGTTTCGTCGTCTACGGGATTACCTATGACTGTGATGAGGAAAGCAAGTACCAATCAAGAATCAGGAAAAAGTAGCGTGTCAAGTAGCCTCGCAACCAATGAGAGGCTAACTGAAGCTATAGCATCGAGTCCGTCCTCAGTTCAGGATTCAAAGAAGCCATATGAGAATGAATCTACTGTGCCACAGAATGCCACCGGCTGTGTCGTTATGTAAACGTGATTTCAATATTACCGAATGTTCTGTTTATTGTATAAGAATAATTACTACCTGAGATATTTTCCGGATATTAGTAAAGTATCAAATTAAATATTTATTAATAATTACTACTGTCAATTTTGATATACTGTATTTGTAAATAGATTAGAGCGATTTTATTCATCATAGGCAAATATTTCCAATATGTTGCTCCTATTTTATAATATGTATATTTAAGAATAATATAAATGTAATACTCTTAGTGATAAGGGATAAATTAAACAATATTTATAATATTAAAAGAAATGATTCTAAATTCATCTTGATAATTAATGAAAGATTTTTCCCATATCTAAAATGGTGATATCTTATGTCTTGGTCTTGGTGCTGAAATAATTATCTTATTTATTACAGATTATACTTTGATCATACAATTACACAAACACTCTCATTTGTCACTCCATTAAAGTTTAAAAACTAGTCTACTATAATATATTTCATATAGTTGCCGCAGCCACCCGATGGAGTAATAAACTTGCGTGATTTTCGGGGGGGTGATTCCCTATTGGTCAGTGTAAACGCTTTTGAAGCGTAGATCAGGCAGCCGCAACTTTAAACCAGTCTACCAGTCCGGTTGTATGTCACGTGCTCTCGAGTTTTCAGTGTTTCTGTCTTAGTTAAAATTAGTTATTTCATTTCATCCATAAATCAGTCTTCTTCAAGACTTTGTTTTTTAAAATTAATATAAAATTTGTGGAAGTAAAATTCGGCAAAGCAGTGTAAATCAGGCTTTTTACAACGTCACTACGAACTATCACGTGAACGCCGCGTGATCACTCCACTGGGTCGCTGCGGCAAGTATAAAACGTTGAATGTCAAATCAATGGCATTCAGCATTCAGTAGGGAGAAACAATTTATACTTGACTAATGATGGTGGTGCAGTATTTTAATTTAAAAAAGAATTTTCAATTTTAAATTATTCTATTTATTAAGTTTTACAATTCTATATTATAAAAACATACATTAAATACATATTATAAATCATTAAATACATATTATAAAACACAATCATCAATTTCATCCGAGTAAGGTGAATAACATTTAAATTGAAATCCATTATCACAGAATGATCCCTAAAACAAACGAATATTGAAATAGATACGAATAAAAATATGGAATGAAACCTCCCTGGTAAAAATGAAGTGTCGTCGAAGTGCAACAAAGTGTTTCCGAGACAAATGGAATGTATGAAGTATTTTCGAAGTACAACGATGTGTTTCCGAGAAAAATGTTGGCACTGCCGTACTAATGTCAATACCGCCACAGCAACACTTTACTTTTGACGACACTACAGAAAAAATCAGTTCAACGAGATGTCACTGTTCCAAAGGACACTTCGCTGTCACTTTTACAACACTTCGTTAACGCATTATCGACACTTCAATGACATTTCATTTTCACCAGGGCTGTGAAATTGTATTAAAAAATTCTTCCTATTAAATAGTAACATTTCTTCAAAGATTATAATTTCTAGGAAATCATTTTGTACATATCGTCAACAAAGTTGACATCATTAGTATAACTAATCTTTTTATAAAAAACATTTCTTAAAAACAACTACTTCACTGGTAAACACCACAACGACACCACAAGATAATTACCGATTAATTCATTTTATTTCTAATTTTAATTTGTTGTTAATGATAAAGCCATACTGATGAAAAACGCGTATATGGATATTCAATAATTAATTGATAATTATCTTTTGTATTTGATCAGGATATTGTTATTTTTTTTGGGGGGAAATTACAGAGTTATATAGAACCTGTGGTGGTACACGTAGAATAATGTATCACTCACGGTTTGCAGAGGAATTTATTTACATGGACGATATATATATATATATATATATATATATATATATATATATATATATATATACAAATGTACAAGGGATACAAACACTGTTGAACGAATGAGTTGAGCTGGACTCTCTAAACTGGACTCAACTGGTCTGGTTGACTGACTGCTGGTTGAGTCTGGTTGAACTGGCTGAGTCTGGTTGAACTAGCTGCTGGCTGGGTCTGGTTGAACTGGCTGCTGGCTGACTGTCTTGCTTGACTGGACTAAACTGGACTCGTTGGATGGTTGCGTCTGACTGTCCTGTTTATTCGGGGGTCCAGGTATTTATATTATGTCCAGGTATACTGATCCCTCATCCGGGGGTGATTATTTTTCTATATTCGGCTATTTGTCGCTTTGGTGATTACCGATTATCGGGAGAAACATCTTGTCGTAATTTCCCCGGGGATTACACCATTGACCCTAATAAAATATTTTCGGAAATTATCAGAAAATATTTGGGTAATTATTGTAATACCTTATCGTAAACTAAGAAATAAAAATGGAACGGCTCGTTGCCGCTACAAACCCAAAAACTTTCTTAATGTAATTCAATGTCAGTCCTGGTTTGCCACTGAAGTAGTTGTTTTAAAGAAATGTTTTTTATAGAAAGATTAGTTAAACTAATGTCAACTTTGTTGCCGATATGTATTAAATGATTTGCTAGAAATTATAATCTTTGAAGAAAAGGTACAAATGTTACTATTTAATAATATCAAAATCTTCAAACTCAACAATGTATAAATAAATTCTTCTTAATTAATTTAACTACATTATTCCCAATTTAACATTAGATATTCTTAACTTGGCTTGGATTATACCCAATTTGATATTGATTATTCCCATAAAGATGTTGATTATTCTTATTTTTTTTTTCCTATTTAATGTTGATTAGATCAAATTTGTGTCATTTGGTGAAAGCCAAATAACACTAAAATCAGGGAATGTCCCTTACTACAGAGGAGGAGAAGAGACCTAAGGGTGGACCTAAGAGGAGTAGGTTTCATCATAAACAAGAAACATGCCCGCCAAGCATCGCTAAGCTAGGAAGAGTTATAGAAGAGTTGCTTACTTAATACTTAAAGTAAAGGAAAGGTACAATCTAAGAATCGTGCAAGCATACCCCCCACTACCAACTATACGAACGAGGAAGTTGAGAACTGCTATGAGGACGTTGCCACGAGCCATGAGCTCCTCAAAAATCTAATCGGCGACTTTAATGCGAAAATAGTCGGTAAACAACAAGAAAATTTTATTGGAAACTACTGACTTCGTCAAAGAAGTGAAAGGGGAAATCTACTACTGGAATGTCTACTACAGCATGGCGGCCTATACGCAATGACTACATTCTTCAAAAAGAGTAAAACGCGAAAGTGGACATGGATCAGATTCGTTCAGACGGAGTCACAAAAAATTAAATGGACTACATCATAAGTGCCAGGAAGGACAGAATACAGAATGTCATAGTACTAAACAAATGCGCAGTTTGCAGCCACCACCGTATGGTCTGGGCAAAATATTTTTTTTTAATAATTAGATCTAACCTAACTAAAAAATAAGAAATGAAGAAATGGACAACGATTGAACAATCAGATATGTACTAACAGATAATACAAACGAACTACAAGACCTAGCGAACATGAGGCTCCAAGGATCAGACCAGATTTCTGAAATCACTATGGAGGAAATTAAAATGTCGCTGAAGGAAATGAAAAGAAATAAGACCCTGGGTGAAGAGTGAAGATGAAATCGTTGTCGAAACCATAAAGGAGGGCGGGGAAAAACTTATTCATGTGCTTCATACTCTCTTTAATAAGTGCCTCACAGAAGAGAACATCCCGTCAAAATGGAACAATGCAAAAATCAGTATCATGCACAAAAAAAGGAAATACTGTCATACCTTGAAAACTACAGGTCCATAAGCCTCCTTTCACACATGTATAAGCTATTCATGAAGATCATAACTAAGCGACTAATACCAAAGGTAGATTTTTACCAACCTAAGGAGCAAGCTGGCTTTAGGCAGGTTTTAGCACAAACGACCACCACAAGTTGTCAACTCACTAATTGCAAAGTGTGTAGAGTACAATAAACCCGTAGTCATCATATTCGTTGACTACGAGAAGGCGTTCGACTCCATAAACCAACGAAACCTAATTGAAGCAATAGCCGAATGCCGTATAAACCACAGATATTCCGCGCTAATCAACAACATCTATAAAAATGCGACTGCATGCGTGAGATTACACGAAGACACCGATAAATTCGGAATAGGTACAGGGGTACGGCAGGGAGATAACATCTCGCCCAAATTATTCACAACACTTCTGGAATACCTGTTGAAAAAGGTCGACTTTGAACACATGGAAGTCAACACAGACAGGGAAAAACTAAGTCCTAAAAACCTGCGCTTCGCCGATGATATTGGGCTTATAACAGACTGTATGGATGAGCTAAAAAAATGCTCGGAAAATTAAAAGCTACCGCAGACCAAGTGGACCTAAGGTTTAACTACTCGAAAACGCAAATACTGACCAACCTTGTACTGAGTGAAACCATTTCAGTGGATAACGTCAAAATAGAACAGCCTGGCTCATATAAATATCTAGGACACCAGATTCGAATTGGTAGAGATAATCAAACGAACGAAATCTACAGACGAGTAGAACTAACCTGGACCGCTTTTGGTAAGCTGAAACACGTGTTTAAGGCTGATTTACCCATCTGCTTGAAAAGGAAGGTGTAAGACCAATGTATCCTGCCTGTCAACACAGCGGAGCATGGAGCGGAATTTGGAGCAGGTTTATTCCATGTTAGGAATAAACCTGCGTGACAAAATCCCAAATGTTACCATACGGCAGAGAACGGGAGTTGCAGATGCGGAAGAGAGGATCACCCTTCTGAAGTGGAATTGTGCAGGCCACGTAGCAAGAATGGTGGATGGACGAATGGAGAATTGAATGGGGACTTTGAATTGACTTTTGAATTGACGAAGTTGAATTGATTTACCGAAGCAGAGGTTGTCCACCGACGAGATGGAGTGACGATATGAAGCGTATCACATCTAATTAGATACAAGCAGCGCAACAACGAGAAGAATGGAAGGAATTAAGGGAGGCTTATATCCAGCAGTGGACGCTACAAGCTGATTAATGATGATGATGAAATGATGAGATCCAATTTGAAAAGGTAATGTCTGTAATAATGTCATCATATTCATATCATATTGATCATATTCAATTTACAGTAAATATATAAATAGTACATTTTGCAACTAGGGCGGTAAGTTGTCAATTGGTCACGAGAGCGAAATTGGACGCACGAACGAAGTGAGTGAGTGATCCAATCACGTTTTCCATTTAAACCCATGTAAATTGAAAAACTAAATTCAGAGAAGGTACCCATTGGATACATTTTTTTTGTAGACACCGACGTCCTACATAAGGATATTCCGGTTATGATTTCGTGGCTCTCTATGTTGTGGCGTTGAAGAGATATTTGCAAGAAAGCTTTGAAGACAAAATGATTCCTCACGCCGTCTCCATTGGAAGCGGAGCTTTCGTCAGCTGATATATTTTGTCAGCTGATACTTCATGTAGCCACCCACATTCAGTAAAAGTTTCGTTGAAATCCTTCAAGGATTAATACATTTTTCAGCAATATTTGAATATTTTGAAATTTTCATGTTCGGTTATGATCGGAATTCGTGATTGACATGTCTGGATTTGTAAAAAAATATATATTTCACGTTTCACACAACGTGGAACAATAAAATATAACACATTTGTAGAGAATTAGTCAGTCTATGATATCCCTCAGTTAGTTTCAAGGATTAATACATTTTTTCGCAATTTTTGAATATTTTGATATTTTCGTGTTCTGTTTTGATCGGAATTCGTGATTGACATGCCGCCGCCCCTAAAACTCGGACATAACAAAAATTGATAAATTCAAATAACTATAAATTGAAAACTGCAACAGATATATTTAAATTTCTTTCAGATCTACATAAATTATACATTTTCTATTGAAATTGACGTTTTGGTATATTCGTGGCCGATAGGCTTGACACAGGATTTTTTCTAATAAAGAAATACTTATTGAAAACTTGCAAATATATTTTATTGTCCAACTCTCCGAAGTTTAGCGCTATTTTCATCTAAAGATTGTGGAAAGATGAAATTGCATCTTTCCAAAGCGAACCGTTTTGGCGGAAGATTTTTTTTGTAAACTTACAATCGCATACTCCATTTAAACCCAGGTAAATTTAAAAACGAAATTCAGAGCCCTTGGATAAATTTTTGGATTTCATATTTTTTACTTGTGTGACAAAACCGAGGGAATTTGCAAAATTTGCAAAGAATACTTTTTTGTAGACACCGATGACGGATATCTCGGATATCATACGGTTATAATTTTCTATTTTGAGGCGTTGACGAGATATTTGCAAAGTTCATTTGAAGACAAAATAATTTCCCACGCCCTCCCCATTGGAGACGGAGCATTCAAATTTGTCCAGCGGGTACTTCATGTGGCCATCCACATTCGGTAAAAGTTTCGTTGAAAACCACATTCGCTCGAGAGGGCAATTGGAAAGTATTGCAGATAATATTATTTTTTATTATTCATGCCAGGGGATGTATCTTCTACAAGTTTGTGATTCAGGGGCCAAACAAAAAAAAATGCTTCTTCAATTGTCTCCGGAGTTTTGGACTCTATTCAGTCTCCGGTATCACCATAGAATTTACACTCATTTTAAAACGTTTTCTTCAATTTTTATTTTGTAATGAAAAAAAATTTCTGTCACTTTCACATCATTTTTTAATATTGAGTTCTTGATTGTGTGTTTTTTTTTAATGTAACTTAGCCATATTGAATATTTGCGTGCGTTACTCAAGTTATGTGGTAATACAGCCAAAAATGGCATTTGACGCACTGAAAAACGTGCGCCAAGATAGTACTTTTAACGCATGAGTAATAAAACAATTTTATATAATAATTATTATGATATGCTATTGCTAATTTCTGTTTGAAATTATTTAAGAAATAGATCAATTATTTTATTTAAGATTATGCTGTGCTGCAACGAGGACCCTAAAGTTTCGAGCCCCTGCAGAAAGCCATAGCCACAAGTTCACCATTCTTGGATTCATTATTCCAGCCATATAAACTATTTTATTTAAAAATATCAAAATTAATACTTTAATTTACTTACAGGATTTACAACTTGACAGCCTTTATAACTCCCCTGAAATATTTCCGATTTATCACCAACAACAACCAAATTTGGTAAAGGATATAAACTCAAAGTATAGTCAAAATCCCAATGAACAGTTAGGGCATTCAACGACATTGGACTTAAATGTCCCTGACTAATAATAGTCCTTGTAATCTGAAAGGAATTGTTAAAAAATGGTAATTTGTTAAAAATATAACATATGCACATACACAATCTGCAATTTCTTCTTTTTGAGGTTTATGTAAAGTTCCTTGCATCAGTTTAACTAAAACATCAGCTCGAAATAAAACTATTTCCTTGTTGCAATATTGCAACCTGCAAGGATTTGTAGGAAATATTGATTTTGGAATTACTCTACTAAACTCAGCTGTTATACAACTTGGAAGACCTAATCTGCAACATTAAAAATGAAAGAATTGAAGGAGATAATAGAAGGAGTAAATATAAAAAGAAATACCTTGGAACAATATGTGGTGTGCAAGGATCTTCCATACCAGGAACAAATATAAATTGACTATTATTCACCAATGTCGGATATTGATTGATTAATGACGATAATTGTTTAAAAAGTTTCTTTAAAATCTCAAACTGCTCCGATCCATGAGACTCTGATAAAAAGTTGCCCATAAATATGAAAGCTGCAGGAGGGTTACCCTGCATGCCATTAAACAAAACTTCAAATTTCTCATAAACCTAAAAACAATTAATATTGAAACCAAACAACGAAATTAAATTTTTCTCTTATTTTTACTCACATTGGGATGGTCCAGCCAAACATCGGAGAAAAATAAAATCATATTGTTGGGGTTTCTGTTTATATATTCCTTCAATGTTTGTGAATCACGTAGTGGTGTTGTTGATTCTCCTCCAAAATAATTTAGATTTCCAAAAGATATTCTAGAAAGAAAGAAATAATTAAATTTCGTTTGGTCCTTCACTTCTTGAGCCACTCTATACTCTGTCCGGCGAGAGAATGCATTACGTCTTGACGAGTTTAGCATTGTTCTGCGCATTTACTTATGCGTGCCGTACTCTCTTCCGAGAGTGTAGACGACCTCTCGCGTATACTTATGGAACGCATCGTCACACTAATATGCGGCACCTAGCAGTTTATCGCCGGTTCCGAACGGCACTATTTGAGAGGTTCTCTTGGCAGAATTACTCGTGATAGTTTGACATTGCTTTCCAAGAGGTGGCCACAGCATAGTTCCGTGAAAAACTTAACTTAGTTCTGCGCATACCCCCATTTTATTTATTTCGAGTGCGCGGTGTTTAGTTGTCCGTTTAGTTGTCTGCGCGTCTCTTGCCCCTCATACCCCGGCGCAGTACAACTACATTTTCTCGCCCGAGAAAGTATAGTTAGATTAAGGGCGCATACGCACTAAGCGGCTATCCGCAACACGGCTAACCGCGCAGTTGACCGTGTTATGCGGTTGAATCTGAATTGAATCTGATTGCGGGCAGAAAAGAAATCATTTAAAAAATGGAAGTGGAAGAAGTCACAGCAGTCTATTACGTCTATGCTCGTTATTGACAATTCCTTTACTCCAAATTCTTTTACCGAACCTTCCACGACAACGGTCGCCCGCAAGAAAAACGCATAATGTGCATAGCAACCGCGCGAATAACCGGAGAGGGGCCGCAGCTCTCCAAGCGACCGTAGCGGTTGACGGGCAGCCGCATCGCATTGCGAATGAAAGTATACAGTTATATGCATTTTGTTGTGTACGGTCAGCCATGCGGCTGACCGCATCGCGGGTAGCCGCTTAGTGCGTATGAGCCCTTAGTTTTGTGTTTTGGTTAAATGTAGTTGTTGTCTGTTAATACTATAAGACTAATATCTACTCTTATCCATCTAATCTAGCAATATATTGAATGAAACTATATTGAAATATACACAAAATATAATATGTAACACCAAAGCCTTACAAGTCCTTAGAGGTTCAATCTCATTTTTTATTAGCTTAGTTTAATAATGCAAAAGATACCTGGAAACTTTATATTCTTCACCAGGAGGTAATATTATTGTCGACACTAACAATTTTCTATCTTCATAAAAACCATTGACAAGCACGAAACAATTTTCCACAAATAATCCTCCACAATATCTAAAATAAGAAGAATATATTTGATACCAGTGATTCCTTTATATGCAACCAATTACTTTGCATGACTTAGGTCTAAC
Organism: Phosphuga atrata; assembly: GCA_944588485.1. Taxonomy (NCBI): domain Eukaryota; kingdom Metazoa; phylum Arthropoda; class Insecta; order Coleoptera; family Silphidae; genus Phosphuga; species Phosphuga atrata. Next base: position 87,749,603 of record OX155892.1, on the reverse strand, counting down.
TCAACGATTCCTGTAGGATCTTCCAAATGAAACTTTCCCTCGCTAACTTGCAACAAAGATCCTAATATTAACGTTTTATCCAGAGAATGATGTGATAACGTAAGCAAGTAATCGACAGTTTGTAATTTCAATTGTTCCGATTCAGGACCAATTTTGTTCTTGAAATTCCTTCTGGTCCGTTGCAAAATTGCGTTATATCTATCAAGAAACATATTCGCTTTACTGCTGGACTGTGATAACAACGTAGGTCTGTGGTGCCTTTGCAAATATATTTTCCTCTCGGGATCGTAAATCATCTTGGGAAAATCAAATGCGTCTATTACATTGAGAATGGTCTCGTGTTTATCGTAGCCTGAGTTGAGACACACTTCAATGGCTCTTTTGACATGGATTTCTTCTATGCTCTGATCGGGAATGCATTGTTTTTCAAAATTGCCTGATATATTCTTTATACAGTTATCAAATACATCTTTTTCTTTCAGGTTGATTCGCTCTTCATTAAATTTTTCTATTATCATGGAACAAAATTCTCTGAAAATTATAAAAATAATGTAATCTTGTGAATTGAAATTAAATGTAAATTCATGCATATTTTTAAAAAACACAGTTTTTTTTTCAACTTTTGTAGAATGTGGTTAATTAGCCAAATACTCAAGTCCCAACACAATATACAAAACTATTCAAACATAATTTCATATACCAAAGAAAGCTATAATTTAATTATAAACTATTGGCGGTGTTCTACCCATTGGAGTTCTACTAATTGACATTTTAACCGATGAACGATTGAGAGTTAAATGAAGACGGAATATAAATTAAACGATAGGATTGAAGAAGATGCTGAATTGTAGAGCAACCTGGTAAGAAAGATGGAACTTATTCAGGACTTGGTTTTTTCATTACCCCACATAATATAGAGGGTGATCAAAACTCGATGTCTCAGTTCTATTATAAGAAAACGAAAAACGATAGAAAAAATCTGTAAAGAGGTTCTTAAATGGGATTGGGTAAAGACCATTTTAAGCGAAATTTACATATTTTTCCATATTTGGAAACTGAAGTAATGACGTCATCGAATTTTATTTTTCCAGAACCATACCTATATTTTTGCATATTTGGAAAAAGCTAATTTTTCTAAACAAATTTTGTAAAGAAAAAAATTTGCTATCTTTAATTATAAGCATATTTGTAAAAATAATGTGTTATCAAAAACTCCCGCATTAACACCCTATTATCCCTAATTCCATACATTTCCAGAAATACATTAGATCCTTTAATTACCGGTATTCCCAACTAAAAAAAAAATAAAAAACGCATTTAACCTCAGATTATCAATATACGCTAGTATATATAATCTTAAGTTTTCATTTATAAAATTAGTTATCTTCTTAAGGTGCCGTACTCTCCGAGAGCTTAGGCAACCTCTCGCGCATACTTGTGGAACGCATCATCCACTAATATACGGGATCTAGCAGTTTATCGCCGGTTCCGAACTTTATACTTTATACAAATGTGCTTGTATTTTTTTAACGGAAAAGCAAATTTTTTTCTTCTCGAAATTTGTTTGAAAGGCGTTTATGAGATTCGGTGTTCGGAATGCAATAGCGTCTACGTAGGTTAGACAGGAAGAAGCATAACAACTCGTTTTTCGGAACACTCCCGTGAATTCCGTCTTAAAAAAGACACAAGGTCATTCGCTAACCATTGTCTAGAATATAATCACAAATTCCCCGAAATATCTAATCTTAAAATCTTGCATAACTGCAACAAAGGCCCAAAGCTTAATCTCCTAGAGTCATTAGAAATCTTCAAAACAACCCGTAATCCCTCCGTTAATCTCCTAAACGTGCAAACGGACCTAATCTTTTCCCAACTTTTTAATCTTACCCAATCTCCGGCAGATAAGCCCTCAACTACAGACAAACAACCCCCCTCCCCACCAAAATTATAGGGTTATATATTCAACATCATCAATTTGTTAGGTCACTTGAAAATGACCGTCAAATGTCGAAACTTAAGTCGTGGTATGTGTAGAAATTTATATAACTGTGAATAACAAGTTGTATAACATTTTGACATCGTATAAGTGTGGTAAAAACATAGTGAATTTTTCAATACAAGTCAAGAACTGTTGGTTATTGGAAAATCAGCTTTTTTCAAATATGCAAAAATATAGGTATGATTCTGGGAAAACAAAATTCGATGACGTCATTACTCCAGTTTCCAAATATGGAAAAATATGTAAAGTTGGCTTAAAATGGCCCTTACTCAATCCCATTTAAGAATCTCTTTTCAAATTTTGTCTATTGTTTTTCGTTTTCTTATAATAGAGCTGAGACATCGAGTTTTGCTCACCCTGTACAATCTGTCTGGAGCCATAAAACAGAAACAAAATAAAACAACATTTATATACTAGGGCGGTCCCTAAAAAGAATTAGCCTGTGAGGGATAAAAAAAAACTACTTTTCAACATATAGGGTGAACCAACATAACTTCCTTTTTTGAAATGCGCGACATTCAGGCTGTAGGCGTCGCAGCGAGGCGGGAGAGGTCTCAAATGAGAGGCGTGATTCTACAGTTTTGTTGCCCACCCTGGTCAGTCGCCATCATACATCCATTATACGTTGGAACGGTGAGGAGCGTGCGTTTACCCTCGAGGCCTACTTTTCGAACGGATGCTTCTGTGCGCAGCCTAGCGCGCCTTCCGAAATCGCTTCAATATAGCCCTGTTGGGTCCTATCCCGGACCAGAAATCAATTGTTACATTGGTCACTACGTTCCGACAAACCGGGAGTGCGACAAGACGAAGAACTCTAATCCCTCGATACATCAGAACATTGAGGCAGTGAGAGCTTCAATCTTGCAATCCCCACGGCGTTCTGTGCGAAAACATGCGTCTACCCTTGGACTTTCAGATCGTTCAGTGAGGCGAATTCTTCACGATGACCTTCATTACCATCCCTACAATATGGCGATTGTGCAGAAACTCTTAGAATGAGACTTCAATTCTCGAAGAAACGAATGTGACTCACTTCTTGAAAACGTTCCTAAGGACGCTATTGTTTTTTTCAGTGATGAAGCCCATTTTCATTTAAGTCGATACGTTAACAAGCAGAACATTCGCTGCTGGTCTGATACAAATCCCCTAGATTTGCATCATTTTGCACATTCACCTAAAGTCAGAGTGTGGTGAGCAATTTCCTCAGCTGGGATTGTGGGTCCCTGTTTTTTTGAGCACACTGAGGTCACACTTCAAGGGCAACAATGGCTGTTTTGAGGGAACACTTCCAGGGGCGCCTCACCTCAATAAGGAGCGATTTGGAGTGGCCAGCCCGATCACCCGTTTTGGCCACTTGCAATTTCTTTTTGGGGGTGTTGGGGTTGCGCTGTAGAGGTAGCACCTTTCATCGAAGACGTTCGCGCTTAACGAAATAGCCGGTGAGCGGTTGACGATGACTGGTCCTCACAGGGCACCCAATTCTCACTTATGGCTCCTCGTGCCACACCCCGAGCAACTGCATCGACCCGCAGGCTAAACTAAGTGAGGATAGCCAGATATGGTGAAGATATGTTGCTGGGCAGCAGCAGTAACAGTACCATGTGGCGGTATCGAAGATGTACTTCACACATAGCGTCACAACGGAAGCGGGAGGCGCTACTTTAGCAGTTTCAACGGCTCCCACACTGCGGTGCAGAAGGGAAACGGAAGTCCCACTACACTATCTTTGCATTTATTCAACATGGCTAAAACAAATATAAACATGGCCCTCAGTCCGGGGCACCCCTTAAGTGGGGAGACGGTTCGAAGAATCCCCCTGTCTATGGAAACTAATAAAATACAAATCTATAGAAAAGAAACCAGAATTGCAACGTGGAATATACGTAGCCTATGTATGGCAGGAAAACTCGCCAATGTAGATGCATAAATGTATAGACTAGGGATCAAGATCTTGGGGCTAAGCGAGGTACGTTGGCCTGGCACTGGAAATCACAGGACTAAAATTGGCGTTCTCTACTAATCTGGTGGCGACGACCCCAAACACCAGCACGGCGTAGCTATACTCATCTCCGCTGAACTAGAAAAATCGGTAATTGATTTTATCCCACTCGGAGATCGAGTTATGCTTTTGAGACTCCTCACTACTCATAGAGTTATGAACGTAATTCAAGCGTATGCTCCAACAGGGGACAAACCGGATGAGGTGGTTGAGGAGTTCTACTCCGCTTTAGAGGAAGCTATGAAAACAACAAAACAAGGGGAGATAACAATTGTTCTTTGTGAATTTAACGCCAAAATCGGGAAGGGTGCTGATGGCGGGGTCTGCGGAGATCATGGTCTGGGAACACGCAATACTAGAGGTGATCGTCTAGTGCAATTTTGTACAGAGCACCGCCCTTGGATGCCAAAACTTTTTTCAAACAACATCCTATACGTCTATACACGTGGAAATCCCCAGCCGATCGCGATAACCACATAGTGAGAAATCAAATAGATTTCGTTCTCATCAAGAGCTATTTAATGAAGTTTGTCAAATCAGCAACAACATACCCTGGTGCCGACGTCAACAGCGACCACAACCCCGTAGTAGTAAGTCTACAGCTTGGCTACTTCACTAGAGTCCAACTAGAGTCCCAAAGTTCTTCATCCCGAAACACGAGCCAGAGCAACCGAGAATCTTGAGGCGCGTCTACAAACAACTAACTATTGCAGTGACGACAACGTAAAGCCTCGGTGGACTGTCATGAAAGAAGAAGGCACTTTTGGAAACCCAGGAGGGGGACATTGGATATACACAAGCCTCTAAAAAGCAACAATGGATGACAGAAGAAATTCTCCAACTTATGAACGAGAGAAGGAAATACAAAGCCACAGACAATAACCGGTACAGGGCGGTGAGATCAGAATACCGAAAAGCAAAGGTATATCCACGGTATTTTGAAAGACACTAACAACAAGATCTTAACGAGCGTTGAGGAAAAGCTTAAAAGATGGAAGGAGTATGTTGAGGCCTTCCTCAATGACACACGACCCCACCAACCACCTAGAGACTATGATGATATCAACGAGCCCAGCCCTGTTATCACTACAGAGGAAGTGAGACGTGCTATAAAACTTCAGAAAAATGACAAGGCTGTAGGACCAGACAATATTCAAGTGGAAACCTTAAAATTGATCGTCAATGCAAATGATAGAGACCTAAAACTTCTCACACTGTTGTTCAACTCAATATATGAAACTGGAAAAATACCAACAGACTGGCTGAGGTCGACGTTCATCGCTCTGCCAAAAAAACCGAACGCTTCTCAATGCGACGACCACCGAATGATAAGCCTTATGTCTCACGTCCTCAAGGTATTTCTCCGCATCGTCCACACTCGCATATACGCCAGATGTAAGGGACAGGCTGAAGAAATGCAACTTGGATTTAAGAACAGAGTGGGCACGCGCGAGGCTCTCTTCTCTATCAACGTTCTCACGCAGCGATGCAGAGATATGAATGTTGATATATACATACGCCTGCTTTATTGACTACCGAAAAGTTTTCGACTGTGTCTCGCACCAGTAGCTCATTGAGATCCTAAAATACACCGGAATCGATGCAGGAGAGCTGAATATCATCACGCAGCTGTACTGGCATCAAACTGCAGAGATTAGGATAGAGGACATAACATCCGAAGAAATAGAAATCAGAAGAGGTGTTAGACAGGGGTGTGTCCTGTCTCCTCTCCTCTATAATATATACTCGGAGGTAGTGTCTCGGGAGGCACTGGAGAATGTGAAAGAGGACGTTAAAATCAACGGCACCCTTATTAATAACATACGATTCGCCGACCATATGGTCGTGGTCGCTGACAGCCTCCCACATCTCCAGAATATGATGGATCTTATCGTTGAACATAGCACACAGTATAGCAATACATAAACGTTGCCAAGACCAAGGTGGTTGTGTTCTCCAAGGCACCAAGACGGACGCCCCTCCAAATTAACAACCAGGTTGTGGAACAAGGTCCGTTCATTAAATATCGTGGAGCCCTCGTCAACGAGAACAGTGACCCCAAAATGGAAATCAGATCAAGGATAGAATAGGCCAGAAGGACATTCATCTCCATGAAGAAGCTCATTACCAGTAGAGACCTAAAACTACAGCTCCGCATACGCATATTGCGCTGTTATATCTTCTCAGTGCTACTCTATGGTTCCGAGAGTTGGACATTCTGCCAATCAATGGAGAGCCGCATTGACGCCTTCGAGATGTACTTGTATCGCCGTATACTGCGTATATCCTGGGTAGACAGGATAACCAACGAGGAAGTGTTAAGGAGGATAGGTAAAGATAAAGAACTGCTGACAACCATCAAAAAACGAAAGCTTCAATACATCGGATACGTTATGAGAGTGGAGCGGTACGAGTTCCTCCGACTCCTCATCGAAGAAAAGATCGAGGGCAAACGATCTGTGGGCAGACGGCAGAACTCATGGCTAAAGGATCTGTGTCGATGGTTCGGACGGACATCTATAGAGATTTTCAGAGGTGCGGTTTCACGCACCATTATAGCCAGTTGGATCGCCAACCTTCGTTGGGAAGACGACGCCCTAAGAAGAATTTCTTTTTGTGGGGTTATTTGAAATCTCGCGTTTATGTCAACCGTCCAAAGACCTTACAAGATCTGAAGGCCAATATCTGGATAGAGATTGCCAACATATCCTCTGATATGCTGATAAGATGAGGGTCATGCCTAGCGCCAGAACTCGGTTTACTAAGTGAATGGACAAGCAGGGGCATCACCCACCTGACATTATCTTCAAAACTATGTAAGACAAAACGTTAAGACATTTTTACCAACGTTTTTACATTTAGATATGTGCCTACATTATAGAAAAAAAAAAAAGAAAAACATTGTGATCCATAAAATGAGTTTTATTATTTTTTCAAAAAAAGAAATTATGTTGCTCCACCCTGTACAATATATTAACAATTCTAATCCCCTTCTAAAGCACTCTGAAGATTTGCCTTAAAAATGCTCGAAAACCCCTAACTGTAAGTCATCATCAGTCATAATAGTCACAAGGGGTCATGTCTGGACTATAATGTGGATTGTCAATTTCTGTAACCTAACCTAATCCACAGACCCTCACAGCAGGCTCTGCAATTGCTGCCATGTGAAGCGGTGCCATGTCTTGCAATAGCCACACACCTCAAGCAAGCTTTCCTCGCTACTTTTCTTCAACTGCATGTTGCAGTCTATGTAGTAAGCTAGCATAATAAGTGCCATTTAAAGTAGTATTCCATTCATTAAACTCCACCAAAAGGATACCCTTCCAATCCCAGAGGATTATTGCCACGATTTTTTTAGTGAATTTTAACACCTTTGCCTTTCTTCACCCCTCTAATGCCATTCCATTGACTGCCTCGAGCCATTTTTTAATTTCAGTTAGGGTTTGTCTCTCTGTACATAAGAACTTAATGATACTGCGGTGGTACTCAATTTTCAACATTTTGTAAAATTTTGGAGAACATTTTGGAGAAGACTTTTGGAAAATGAGATGAGTCAATTCAATTTTTTTAATGTGACAACTTAATGAAGATTCCATTCACGTTCTACTGAATCTGTTTAATAACATATACGAGACAGGTGTTATTCAATAAGAATGGCTAACCTCAACATTCGTAACACTACCAAAAAAGAATGGAGCCAAAGAATAACCACAGGATTATTGCCCTGATGAGCCACACCTTGAAGATCTTCCTAAAGGTAATACACAACCGAATATACAAAAATTCAAAGATGACATTAACAACATGCAGATGGAATTTGGGAAAGGTATTGGAACCTGAGAAGCTCTCTTTGGCTTGAATGTGTTTGACACAAAATGTACATCTGCTACATCGACTTCCAGAAAGCTTTTGACAGGGTCCAACATACCAAACTACTAGAGATACTAAAGAGGAAAAACATCGATAGTACAGATATAAGAATAATCTCTAACGTCTACTGGAACCATATAAACTTAATAAAGTCAGAACACAGCCTGAATATATAAAATTATTCAACCTTTCCAAAGCTCTATAAAACTAATGAGTAAGTAACCCACATGGGTTTCAAGTAAGTGGTTTACATATTGTTGTTAAAGCAAAGCTGTGCTGATGAGAGATAAATCTCAAAACGTGTCCACAGATGGCTATCCACTTCGAGGTATCGAAAAGACATGATCTTAAAAACAATGTTATTTTTCTGGTATTTGTTGAGTACCACAAAGGTGGACTGAAAGCCATAAAATTACTGATAAATTTTACAATAGATTTGTTTTTGGTAGTCCTAAAAAGAGTCGTTAGTTTTATAGAGCTCCGGAAAGGTTGAATATATTTATATTTTCAGCCCATGTTCCGACTTTATTAAATTTATATGATTATCTATAAAGTACTATGGTTTTACCAATTCTCTACTGGAACCAAACAGCCAAAGTAAAAGTTGGAAAACAGCTAAGCAAAGACGTTAAAATATGCCATAGGGTAAGACAGGGATGTATCCTGTTGCCTCTCTTATTCAATGTATATAGTGATTGTATCTTCAAAGAGACAATGTCAGAAGAGATAGGAGCCATCGTCATAAATGGCGAGACAATTAACAACATACAATATGCAGATGACACTAACATTATAATTGACAATATAGTATAAGACCTACAGCACCTAGTTGATTCAGTAAACATCCAAAGGTATGGACTGGACATAAACACACAGAAGACAAAAGATATGGCTACCACAAAATACCCAAACATTAATCATAGTAGACCACCTATAGTCATTATCAACAAAACTATAGAATGGGTATCCACCCACAAGTACCTGGGAACATGGGTAACAGATTATACAGAGCAAAACAAGGAAATCAACTTCTAAAATTCTCCCTGCCTTATGGAATGGAGGCCTGTATATTAAAGGCAGAAGACAATTGGGGTCTTTTGAAATGTGGTGTTAATGGAGAAACCTTGAAAGTTCATGGACCAACAAAATAACCAACAAAGCAGTACTGCACAGAGTTCATAAAACCAGAGAGATTCATAAAACCATTAAAAAAAGAAAATTTGAGTATCTGGGATACATTCAAAGAGGAGAAAGATACAACATCCTCAAACCAATTTTCCAGGGTAAAATTAGAGGAAAAAGAACTGTAATATCGGGCGAAGCCACATCGCAACCGGAGAGAGTAGTATTAGTGTAAGTCTGCCAAGCTGCTCAGGGTGGCTGTCAACAAAATATGTGTTATTATGATGGTTTCCAATCTCCGATAGGAAGGAACTCAAAGAAGAATGTGACCACTGTGTCAATTACAAACGTCAAATTTTGACGCTACACAAATGAAAGTATAAGGCATAGGCATATATCAAAAATTTAACAGCAACTAGTCTGTAAATAGGTCAGGCTAACTCATTATGTTTAAATACATGTTGGATAGTATGTGTGGTGTTGTCCACTGACATCTTCTCACTTTGGTCTAGATTTATTATTTATAGCTGATTGTCTCTGGTCAGTAGTTCTATTTCTCAAGTTCGCCTGAGTCTTCGCACTTGAATTTCTGTTGTTAATGGTATTGTTAGTTCATTTGGATACACTCTTGGGCTTTCAAAGTACCAAGCACTGTATTGATTAATTACACTTTTGAGTGTTTACACTTAATCAAAATTGAATTTAATTTTCAATAACTGCTGCGGCTATTGGAAACCAGGGTCCTAGGTTCAATCTGAGAGCAATGTCTGACTGCATTTGTTCAAATAAAACAAATGTGTTTGTGAATGTACCACCTTTACAGAGAGAATATGACAAGCTTAGACAAATGATGGAACCATTTCGAAACCTAAAAATGATTTGAGCTATTTAATCTTTGGTACTATATCATAGACCAGCGTTTCTCAAAGTGGGTCGCGACCCGACACCGGATCGCAGAAAAATTTTGCTGGGTCATGAAAAAAAAAAATACAAAAAACAAATGTAAACTTTTTTGCTGAGAAGAAAAAGGACTAAGAAGAAAAAGAAATGCTGCTCTAAAAAAAGAAAAAAGTTAAGCAGAAAGCGAAAAAATTAGAAGAACTACTTGGTAAAGTAGTTTTTTTCCTTGAAAGTAGATGAAAGAACAAATATCGAGGATAATGCAAATCTAATGTGTTTTATCAGATATATTGACGTAAAGACATTACAAGAATTTTTTTTTTTGTAAAAGTATACTGACACGAACACAGATGAGATTTTAAGCTTACCAATAATTTTGTGTATGGTCACGGTAATGATGTGATGATGATGTCTGGTGACCACACACAAAATCATTGGTAAGCTTAAAATCTCATCTGTGTCCGTTCTTGTCAGTAGCCCATTGATTGGATGAATTGTGTAGATTTAAATAGCGACAAAGCATGTGCAATATTAGCCATGAAAGTTTGTTTAAACAAATTCAACAATTAGCCATTAATTGTGTATGGATGCAATGAATTGCTCTTTGGTTTAACTATATTCAAAGTACCGGAACAAGTTGCTGCAATGATTAAAAAATCCTCTGTGTTTGTTTCCACAGAGGATTTTTTAATCATTGCAGTGACTTGTTCCGATACTTTGAAAATAGTTAAACCAAAGCCATATACAATAAAAAATAAAATTCGTTTTGTAAATGAATAGGTGTTTTCATAAGGTGGGTCACGAATTTGAGAACCTTACACTGGGCCATGGTCAAAAAAGTTTGGGAAATGCTGTCATAGACAATGAAAAGGGTAAAAGCAACCTTCAGCAACCCAGCACAAGCAATGATAAGCGGCAATACAATACTTGTACTAGTACCATATCAAATGATATAGGATAGTAATGATATCATATCAAAAAGATGAGGGACAGTGCAATACTTGTACTGGTAACATATCATAAAGCTGTGACTAGCAGGAAAGTAGTCTTCCAAATCTATTATTAGACATGACAATTTGGACTAGATACTTTCTGAACTATCATTGCAAAGGCGGAAAGCAACCGTCATACTTCATATACACACTCCCAGTAAAAGAACAACATCCAGTGGATGAACATCGAAAATGTGGAAAAATGCAATAGGCTACATGGCAGCCTGTAAGGGCTGAAATAACGCGATATCCACATTGGGAGAAAAAAAAATCTGCTTCTCATACACCACATGCCAATAGTTACAGGTTAATATTAACAACAAAATTAAAAATATAATATAAACTTTAAGCTACGTAAATATATAATATTATTCTTACTTCCTTATATTAAATCCACTTAATTTGAAGGCATTAAACAACTTTCGTTGCAATAACTGATGATTATTCATTTTTCTAAAATGTTCTTAATACCATTAGTAACAAAACAATAGTACTTTCCCTCCAAAACTTACATTAGATAAACAGAACAATTATATGAGTTACGATATATCTCAAATTTATTTAGCACAATTCAAGTAAATAAACCAAAATATTACAATTTTGATATCAAATTGGAGTGTATCCAAAGGAAAAACATGTAAAAAGCTACACCTAAACATATAATCAAAACAACACTAAGGCATGTTTGTTCACAAGACATTAAATTAGTTTCAATTTGAATTCTTGCTCAATTTGTTTATTTAATGAATTATACATGTTTACACACACAAGGTATAATTATTTTTTAAATTATTTTCGATCACTTGCAAATAAGGGGGCCCGACATTCAGCGCCTCCGTGGCGAAAATTGTTAACTATTTAAAACGCACAGTGACGGGAGCAATATTTGGCCTTTCACGATGTAATCTAGATTGACCTGGGATAGGACTTGGTTAGGTTAAGTTATATTAAAGCCGAATAAATCCAGACCACGTTTCGCGCGATCTATCGATCCAAAATAAGAAAGATTAATTAAATTGTAATTTACTTCACAAAATTAATTTTCACTACGCCTATGGTTTTTGTTTTAAATTCATTTCAATGCGCATGCCAAAAAAATGTACTTTGGGTGGCCTATGCTAGTCCCTTATTCTGCTTCTTTCCCAAAAAAATTCGATTTACAATATCGTCGGCATTAGTGGTAACAAAAATGTTTCGTTTTGAATAACTGTTGGCACCAGTGGCAATAAAAATGTTACGTTTTGCAAGATATCTGAAAACGTGTAAAAAGGGTGCAAATTTAGATATCACATAATGTGTTTAACGAATATATAAAAAAAAAACTCGGTACATATAAAATAGTTATTAAAAATAGGTCATAATTTGTAAATTAGCAGGAATTGTTTCAAGAATTTATTATCTCTAAAACTAGATTAAATTATCTAAAGCAGTGGTTCCCAACCTTTTTCAGCTGGCGAAAAAGAAACCTTTCCTCTTTGAAATACCTCCAAGGTTCATTGGTCCATGGTGGAGTAAAATCCTTATATACTATTTTATCCTTATATATAATTTACCATATATATTTATCATATATATATTTATATATATATATATATATATATATATATATATATATGTCTGCTTTTTTGAAGATACAGATTGATTATCGATAAATAATTTGTGTTCTGATTTGAAAATGTTTGACAAAATATAAGCACTTTGTAGCAAAACAGTTATTTATTTAACAACACATATATGCTTGCAATATATGCAACAAGTGGTTTCATACTTTTTAGGAAAACCAAAGTTTAAACAGTACGTTGACTTAAATATGCAGTGACGAATACCATCAGAAAACTCAATGCAGTTCCGGATATTGTTGGATATTCTGTCCTCATTTCCATCCTAAATGTTGTTAAATCTTTCACCTTATAGACTGACTTCATTGTGGAATCAATGAGTTCATTTTCCTGCAAAATAAAAAGAAATAAAACAATGCTAAACAAACGCTAATATTTCAAGTAAGATTTGAAAGAGTAGTAGCTTACCTGGGAGGTCATGAAGTTAAGATTCTTTAAGATGTCCTCATAGATTTTTAATCCACTGCTTTTCTTCTTCTATGGATGGAAAGTAGCGTCTTATAGCTCCTCTACACTATGGCCCATCTTGAGCCACTGTGAGCCATCACCATTGTGTAGAGGGGTAGATGGCCTGTAGTGGCCTAAGTAGTGGATGATGGAGATTGTGATGGCCATGGATGGCGTTTGGAGCGGTCCGACTACACACATCAAAGGAGGCTAGCATGTGCAAGTAAGCTGCGCAGCGGCTAAAGTGGCATGTCCACGCCATGGGCCATTTTATTTTCTTTATCACACGCTTATCAGTGCCTGCTGCTTGTTGTCATGATAACACTGATTTTTATGGAGATATTAATTTATTGAAATATTAGTTTTTTGAAATAATTAGTTTTCTATAACAAGAAATAACTGTTAATTATTAATCATGGCAAAATCGAAGAAATTATAAATTTCAATTTTATTAAATTTAGAAATTTACTTTATAATTTCAATTCAAAATTTGAAATTAATTTATATAAACAATGTATGGCCCATTCATGCGTATCTAGAATGATCCATCTAGATCAGGGATTCTCAAAGTTTTTCTTGGGCGGGCCAATTTAGTATTTCTCAAATTTCAGGCGGGCCAAAAACTTATTAGCTTGAAATTTCAAATTTAATCATTCATAACACCAATTACGTCTACTAGAAAAGTCAAGTCGCATAATCAGTTAATATTTTGCAATGAGGCAACGATTTTTTCAAGTTAAAAACTTTGTAATTTCTTTTCGTAAACCAAAAAACCCTTTTTATGTTTGTCTTCTTGAACAGTTGAAAATATCAGCCCCAGTTGTTCTGGTAGGTAAACGTCTGCAACATTACATTACTTCTTCTACTGATTCATTGGTCTCAAATCTTACAAAAGCTAATAAATTGGCATTATCAGCTATATCAGTGCTTTCATCCAATTGTAAGGAGTAAAAGTCACTTCGTTTCAAAGCAGAAATAAGTTGCTGTTTTATATTTTCAGCCATTTCTCCTATTCTCCTGTATATGATAGTGGTATTCCGATAGTGATTAACCGTGTATTTGATAGTTGTTTTTCCCTTATTTTCTTGGTTGCTTTTTCATCAAACAAAGAGGCAGAAATAAGCTTAGCAGCTGGCAAAATGATATTCTCACCTGCTGTTTGAGGTGCACCTTTTTTGTCAATCAACAGTGATAGTTGGTACGAAACCATTGTAACCTTGTGGATCTGGGATGTAGTGGTTCTGTTGTCTACCCCAGATGCCAAAAATCAAGAAAACAATCAAACCACAATTCGATTTGTTTTGATCTTTTCTGATGGTTTATTCGATGGTTTCTGATAGTTTTAGGATCGAGTCGCGACACACCTGTAACCATTCCGGGACCCACTAGTGGGTCGCGACCCACCCGTTGGGAACCGCTGATCGCCGAGTGTGAGATATTACAAATTCCAACTAATTTGTAATATGTAATATCTCATTTTCTACTAAGATACACTAAATGAGATACAAGCTAGACACAACTAAAATAGTGTAGCAAAAAAAATGGACATATTGTTGAAAATAAAATGAATTTTGTAATGAGATACTATAATCCATAAACTAAATTAAATTAGCTTTAAAATGATATGAAATATATCTATGTAGTATTAATACATTGGTAACAATCGACGTTATATTGAGTATGTCGCAGCAATTTTATAAATCCCTTATAACTCCTAGAATATTTACAATATTTAATAGTATATTTTACAACTATAGTCCATTTTTTTAAAGAATGCAGTACAGGGAAGATAGGGCTTATTTAACCTTGTTCTCTAATTGGTTTAAATCGAGGAGAAGTTCACACCGACGATATTTACTTCTCCATCTCAACCTCCTTTCTCTCTTTCTTTTCAGCCGTTACTTGTTAATGGCTGCCTTGTCAATTCACAATTATCATCTGATTTGTTCGTAACATTTAGATATTTTGCGTTTTTTCTCCATTTATTTATTTATTTGTCAAATATTCAATGAATTAGTAAATTAGCAATTTTATATTCAAATAATTATATTTGAATTTAGCGCCAAATTTTGTAACTAGATTGAACATTTTTTATAGTGTAAATCGGGTTTCTAGTTACTTCATTCTTAAAAAAAAATGGACTATAGGTTATTAATTGGACACGAGAGCGAAATTGGGCGCACTCACTTCGTTCGTGCGCATATTCGTTGGAGAGGGCAATTGACAATACCGCCCGTGTTGCAAACAATATTTTTTATTACCCAAACGATGGGATGTATCTTACAAGTTTGGGATCCAGGTGCCATTTCAAAAAAAATTAAATCAAAAATGAAGAATTTGCTTTTTCAATTATCTCCGGTGGTGTGGATTCGACATATGAACTCTCTTCAGTCTCCGGTATCACCATAGATTTTACACCCATTTTAAAACGTTTTCTTTAATTATTATTTTGTAATGAAAAAAAAAGTCACTTTCACGTCACTTTTTTAATATTGAGGTCTTGATTGTGTTTTTTTATTTATTTAATTGTTTTTTTTAATGTAACCTAGCGATATTGAGTATTTGCGTGCGATACCCAAATTGGTAATACAACCAAAAGAGGCATTTCTCGTACTAAAAAACGTGAGCCAAGATAGTACTTTTATTGCATGAGTAATAAAAATAACTTTATAATGTGCCTAAACTAGATTAAATTGTCTACAATGAGTTACAGTGTAATACAATTTCGAAATAAATGACATATAAGTTTAACAAAATCAATTTTTTGAAATTTGTGTCTTATAAAAATTACGAAAATATTGGCTTTTTGTTGCTTTTGTCTCTTTGGTCCCTTTTCCTTGACAATTCGGCTCGTCTTACATGAAAATTTCCGGCTCTTCTCACATATGAATTTTTGAGAATAAATAAAACATTTTCTTTCAAATTAAATAAAGATTGCGAAAATTTGTCTTGCTTACTTAAGTTTGTTAATTTACGAAGTTACCGCTTTCTAACAATAAGTCCAAAATTGCTTTCTGACAGTATCTTTTATACTTTGATCTTCTTTAATCTCTATAATAATTCTATTATTAAAACGTATCCTCTTTTTAATAAATCTTTAGCATCAATATCCGTATAAATCGATAAAAGACTGGATTCAAAAAGACCTTCATAAAAGTTAAAACGAAATTCCCCAAACAATTAGTGAAATGTGTCTGCGCTGTTGGCGTATGCGTCAAAACTGTCAAAAAGAAATGTCACGTCAAAAATTACGAACTTAGGTTAGGTTTTTAAATCGCAAAACTATACGTCAAATTTATAAGTAATTGTGTTCCAATTAGAAAATGTGGTCGTTTTTCTCACGGGATCCTTCGAAAGATTTTAATTTTGAAATCGGAGATGCCGTTCCAGGCTTACAAGAACACAGTGTTTGGACACTTCATAAAGGCAAGAAAAAGGTATAATTAAAAAATATTACATTTATTAAAAAAACAATAATCTCTGATTTTAACTCTTGCTTTTAAATTGCAATAATTACCTCTTATAGGGCACTAATGAAGAGGTCTCCATGTTTGTTTTCCATATAAAAAATGGATCTGATACTCAATTAGAGATTGCGAAAGCAGCTGTAAAAAGATTAAAGACCCTGCGGCATCCGAGTGTTTTAACATATTTAGATAGTTTAGAGTCTGACAAAGTATTATATTTGGCTACGGAATATGTAGAACCACTATCACAACATATAGAGAAATTGAAGATTGAAGGACCCCAGAAAGACTTATACATTGCTTGGGGAATATTTCAAATTACAGTAAAGTATTTCTAACATCTATATGAACTTGTTTAATAAAATGTTTAAATTTTAGAGGGCATTGTCATTTTTAAATAACGATGGCAATTTAAGGCATAACAATGTAAATATATGGTCAGTGTTTGTGAATGCGTCTGGGGAATGGAAACTCGGAGGTGTAGAGTTTGTTGGGACAGGCCAAGAGAATAATTTAACCATTAAGATTATCCCCTCTTTGGAAATATACGATCCTCCAGAAAAAAATGACCCCAACAAACAAAGAAATGTTACGAAATGGTAAATTTTAAATATTACATAATGTTTTGATAAATTTGATTACATCATATTTATTAATACACACAATTTATATTTTCATTAATCATTGTGTAATGTAAATGGGGGGTTTCTAAGTGTAAAATAAGTGAAAAATTGTATTGTAAAATAATCGGAATCACTGTAAATGCAATGGAACAGTTTCAGATCCTAGGCTTTCGCCATTTAAATTAATGTGGCACATACACAGTTCCTTCTCTCATTTCTTTCCATTGTTATTAATCACCAATATTGAGCAAATCAAATTTTAGAGAAAACTTAAATATTTGAATTTAAATTTATTACATTGAATTGAAAAATTCACTATGTCCTTACCACACTTATAATATGTAAAAATGTTATGTAACTTATTATTCAGTTATATAATTAGTTACATAACTTTATATAATAAAAAAATATATTTCTACACATATCACGACTTTCGACATTTGACGGTCATTTTCAAGTCAAATGTCAAAACTCGAGTCATGATATATGTAGAAATTTATATAACTGTGAATAAGTTATATAACATTTTTACATATTATAAGTGTGGTAAAAACATAGTGAATTTTTCAATTCAATGTAAGTATGAATTACCACGTAGTAACTGTCGCAACCATCCTATTCATCAAATTTATTAGTTCATTTAATTTCTTGTTTGTTCATTTATTGAAATGGAAACTTCAAAATTGTGAAATTCTGGCAAATTACCCCTAATTTTTGCTTCTTTCTTTCTTTGACTTGACGTCATAGAGATTTTGTCTCCAAAATTATGCTCTTCCATCCCTATCTAACCTTTGTCACTCTCTGCCATTGTTCTTCTACCTTTACAGTACCTTTTAAGGTCTGTCTCTGTGTCGTTTTTCCATTGCAGTCTGGGTCATCCTATGGGCCATGTTCCATTCATTTTCGTTTCTATTATTTGCTTGGTGACTTCGCAGTTCTCCATTAATGTTAGTACTCAAACAACCTTATCTGCATTGCCTTTACACACCCTACTCTGTCCGAGAGATGGAGAGAGTCTCCATTTATTAGTTGTTCGAGTTCTTGGTTCATTCTTACTCTGTACCTGTCATCTGTTCGTATATATTATTGGTAAGACCCTCGTTTCTATTTTAAGCAGACTTTGTTCCAGACCCTTTATGAGAGCCCAGCAATTGTAGGATTGATAGATCAAGACTAGGGTAAAACAAGCCAGGCAGGAATTCAACAAACTACGCCCCTTGCTATGCGATAAAAACATAAATTTAGAAATCCACCACAGAATGGTCAAATGCTACGTTTGGCCAGTCCTACTGAATGGAGCAGAAACCTGGATGATAAAAGTAGAACCCATTAACAAGATCTTGGTGTTTGAGATGTGGACAGAAGAATGCTCCGTCTCCCATGGGTGGACCTTATAACCAACGAGGTGGTGCTGAGAAAGGCAGGAGTGGACAGATTACTATTCAATACCATAAAGCAGCGCAAGATTAGGTATCTGGGTCACATACTAAGGGGGCAAAATATTGAATTCCCCAGCTCATACTCGAATGAAAGATAGAAGACAGAAAGGGCATCAGACGTAAACAGCTATCATGGCTTAGGAACATCATGAACTGAACCGGAATCAAAAAGTTTGGTGACATATGCCAAGCAGCAATAAACAAAACATTAACTTATTCAATAAATGATAATTCGCCAATGCACATTGGTGTAAGGCAACAGAAGAAGCAATTGTAGATTTCAGTGCTAACTTGTGATTCCTTCATAGATTCATTGCATTTAACCGTGTCAATTTAAACAGTGTAGTAAGCCAACTGTAATACATCGGTCTCATATGTATGTGGGTTTCCTCTGCTGAGCCACAGAATCTTCATCTGTCATCCTCCTCTAGGCCTATGGCCCTGAAGTCTTTTCTAAGTCTGCAGTGTCCCATCAGAATTCTAAGCTTGTTGCTGTTTAGTTTCAGGCAAGCTTTTGTTTTCTGGTTAAAAGATCCCAGCATTTAGATTGTCTTCGCTTTAACTTTTGTGGATGGTGTTTGTTCATGCTCATACCACAGAAGTGTTTCAGACTTATAAAGGGATTACTGGATTCCTTATTTGCTACGGGGATCAGCTTCTTTATTTTCATTTCTACCAGTGTGTTCTGGTACCCAGTATAGCGTTTCCCACACAGTCCCACACCAGTTTTGAACTGATGGTTTATGAGCTAATGGCCTTGATGGCTGCTTGGCTATCTGACAGGATGGCAATCCGTTTTTTACGATAGTTCCTATCAAGGTTAAATTGTGCACATCTTTCGATTGCATGTACCTCTGCTTGGAGAATACTTGGGTAGATTCTCTAGGATACACAGATAGTAGTATTTGGTACGAGGTCTAAACACTCCTGCACCAGTACCTTCTTTTGTCTTCGAACCATCCGTATACCACTTGATAGCACTTTGCTCTATGTGGTATGCTAAGCATTTATCATCAATGGTATTTGCATACCATTTCGTCTTTTGGTTCCAGCCAGGGGATCTTGGCAGCAAGGCTTTTCTGGGGTCTGCTCTCATTTATTTAACCGCTGCCTATTCCTTCCTTGCTGAACCTTACAATTGCCGATCTGGCGGCCCCCGGCCCAGTCCAGCAATTGTACTCTACATTATCACAGGTCTCACCAGCACTTTGTACAGTTTCATCTAGGACTTACAACTAGACAAGATGCTAGAATTGAGAAGTACTTTAAGGCCAAATATCAGTCTGTTGTCCTGCCAGATACTGTCTCTTATTTCCGCGTCTATGCTCTTTGTGTTGTTGATGTTTGCTCTTAGGTACTGAAATGTGTCTACATTTTCGATTTTTTTCCTCTTGTGGCACATTGTACAGGGTGAGCAAAATTCGATGTCTCAGCTCTATTATAAGAAATCGAAAAACGATAGAAAAAATCTGAAAAGAGGTTTTTAAATGGGATTGAGTAAGGACCATTTTAAGTAAAATTTACATATTTTTCCATATTTGGAAAGTGGAGTAACGACGTCATCGAGCCCGCGCGAGTGGTGTATTGGTGAAGCTCGTGGCCTCATGTTAGAGCTCTAACTAACAAGTATAGAGATAGAGGTCCCGAGTTCTATACCCAGTGCCGGCCGCATTTGTACCAGAAGACATGTGAAAAATATTAATTAGCGCAATTTACAATAACTAGGTTTCTGGGCCTATAAGTGAATGTGAATGCAAAATACAATAGGCCACAAGTAGGCCGCAGTGTTTGAAGGGTTAATACCTGGCATCCACATCGGACCAAACTTAAAAAACTTAAAAAAAAAGACGTCATCGAACTTTGTTTTCCCAGAACCATACTTATATTTTTGCATATTTGAAAAAAGCTAATTTTTCTGAACAAATTTTGTGAAGAAAAAAATTTGCTTGTGCTTGCAAAAAAATATAAGCAAATTTAAACGGCGATAAACTGCTAGGTCCCGTATATTAGTGGATGATGCGTTCCACAAGTATGCGCGAGAGGTTGCCTAAGCTCTGGGAGAGTACGGCACCTTAAGAAGATAACTAATTTTACAAATGAAAACTGGTATATAGAGGATCTAATGTATTTCTAATGGAATTAGGGATAATACGGGGTTAGTGCTGAAATTTTTGATAGTACTTTATTTTTACAAATTTGCTTATAATTTTTTAACGGGAAAAGATAACACATTTTTTTCTTTACAAAATTTGTTCAGAAAAATTACTTTTTTCAAATATGCAAAAATATATGTATGGTTCTGGGAAAACAAAGTTCGATGACGTCATTTTTTTTTTTAAGTTTGTTCCGATGTGGGTGCCGCGTATAAACCCTTCAAACACTGTGGCCTATTGTATTTTGCATTCACAATCACTTATAGGCCCAGAAACCTAGTTATTCTAAAATCCGCTAATTAATATTTTTCACATTTGTCTTCTGGTACAAATGCGGCCAGCAACGGGGGATAGAACTCGGGACCTCTATACTTGTTAGTTAGCGCTCTAACGTGAGGCCACGAGCGTCACCACTACACCACTCGCGCCGGCTCGATGACGTCAATACTCCACTTTCCAAATATGGAAAAATATGTAAATTTGGCTTAAAATGGTCCTTATTCAATCCCATTTAAGAACCTCTATCGTTTTTTGTTTTCTTATAATAGAGCTGAGACATCGAGTTTTGCTCACCCTGTACATTTCAGTGTTTACTAATATTAATATTTATTTGTTCATTGCAAACGAACATGAAGCTGAAATTAAAACTGTTTTTAGTTTAATATTAATGAACATAAGCCGATTATATAGGGTGCGTCATGCGAAACGGATGTTTACATTTTTTTTATTTGCATAAATAAGTAGGTCAGAACATGCAGTTTGAGTTACCTACAACGACAGCCCCACCAACGTTCGGCATGAGTCTCCCCAGCATCGCGGCCGTCCTTTCCGCTTTGGCCGACACATTGCTTGAAGCTCACCCGATGGTCCATTACTACCCACAAGTATTTAATACTCTTCTCTGGTTTAATTATTGTCCCACCCATCTGAAACTGTACTGTTTTCGGCCTCCTGCCACCTATTAGGAGCACAGATTCAGTCTTGTGCATTGCTATGGTTAGTTCCATGTTACCCCTCCACTGCATTATCTTTGCTAGAGACAGGTTTGTTAGGCTTATTAAGTCGTTAAGTGTGACCCATTGCCAGAAGAGCCAAGTCGTCTGCAAAGGCCACTGTCCAGGCGCCGACAGGCAACTACAGTTCCAGGCCCGCGTCATAGAGTACGTTCCATAAGGCGGGCCCCAAAACCGAGCCCTGCGGGACCCCACAGGTCACCTTGATTGCTCCATCATCTTCGATTATTAACCATCTGTCGCTTAGATAGCTCATAGTTATATCAACAATTTCTGGTGACAACTCTTTCTTCTTTAGGACTTTTTACACCACTATTTTGCATCACGAGGCCGTATTAAACGCATTCTCCACGTCAATAATCGTGAGAGCACACAGATCTCTATTTCTCCAAGATCCGCTATTTGCTAGCTTTGCAAAAGTAATTACCTCTTCCATAGCACCAATAGTTGAGCGTCCCTGCCCAACTTCCATGACTGATTCGCCGCTCCTCACAAAACTGTCATACACGAAAACGCGATGCTCTACCGTCCACAGCGGCATGATTAAAACTAAACAATAACCATTCACATATTGTCAGGGTCAAGGGAGGGCGCCCTTTCCGGTTTAGTACTACCTATCCCAAAAACGTCCGCTTCCCATGACGCACCCTGTATAAAATAATTAATCAGCAATGATTATTTTCTTTTTTTAGCTCTACGGATATGTGGGGTTTGGGTTGTTTGATTTGGGAAGCATTCAATGGTCCTTTACATCAGCAAGCAAATCTTAAAATGCTGGAAAAAGTAAGGAACAACTTGATGAATATTCGACTAACAATAATTATTTGCTATTTGTAGATACCAAAACAGTTAACTCCTTTATATTGTGAACTAGTTGGTGCAAATCCAATGAATCGACCAAATCCTGCCGATATTATTACTCGATGTAGGAAGTTTGGCGGATATTTTAAAAACGATTTAGTTGATACTCTTCTCTTCTTGGAGGAAATTCAGATTAAAGATAAAAACGAGAAAAATAGATTCTTTTCAAATCTTGCTCCACATTTAGATAATTTTCCTGATAACGTTTGTAAACATAAAATTCTGCCCCAGCTTATTACTGCTTTCGAATATGGTGATGCTGGATCTGCCGTATTAGCTCCAATGTTTAAAGTAAAGTTATAACAAGCACAGTGAATAACATTAATTGTGAATATTCTAGTTGGGACGACTTTTGGATGAAGCTGAATACCAGAAGAAAATTGTTCCTTGTGTAATAAAACTATTTAGCAGTAATGATAGAGCTACAAGATCTCGTCTTTTACAACAGTTAGAATATTTTATTGGACATTTACAAGCTGGAACAGTGAATGACCAAATATTCCCACAGATTGCCCATGGTTTCATGGATACCAATCCCACAATACGAGAGCAGACTGTTAAAGTGAGCCTCTATGTTACTTAATATTTAAATAGTATATTTTGTAACTAGGGCGGTAAGTTGTCAATTTGACGCGAGAGCGAAGTTTTGCGCACGAAATTATTTGATGAGTGCGCACATTCGCTTGAAAGGGCAATTGACAATTTCGCCCGTGTTACAAACAATATTTTTTATTACTCATGCGAATCAGGGGATGTATCTTACAAGTTTGGCATCCAGGGGCCATCCAAAAAAAAAATTAAATGAAAAAGGATTGAGGAAAGAAGGAAGCATTCGTCATAAGAACTCTCCTCAGTCTACGGTATTAAAACGTTTTCTTTAATTTTCATTATTATTTTGAAATGAAAAAAAATTCTGACACTTTCACGTTACTTTTTTAATATCGAGGTCTCGATTGTGTTCATTTTAGTCTTTTGTTATTTGCATGCGTTACCTAGGTTATGTGGAAATACAACGAGAAGTGGCATTTCTCGTATTAAAAAACGTGCGTCAAGAAGTACTTTTCGCGCATGAGTAATAAAAAATATAGGTACTTACGTATTAACACCACCATAGCTACATATTTGAACAAAATGAATGGTTAGATTGGACCATTAATCTAGACCACATATCGCGCGGTAGCGCGACCTCTCGATCCGAAATTAGAAAAAATATTGGATAAGGGTTGGATTAGGTTATATTAGAACAGATAAATGCAGACCACATATCGCGCGGTAGCGCGACCTCTCGCTGTGGTGGCTTTAATACATAAGTACCAAAATGTATAATACCATTATAGAAATAATGATAAATTAGAGACACTAGGTGTAAGTTTCACAAATGAATTTTATTCAACACTATCGATTTCAACTTCTTAGGCATTAGTTAGGTTTTTCCAAAAAACAAAACCTCCACTAACAGTGGCTCGCCAACCACGTTAAAAACTGTAAGGGCTCCCTAGACTTGTGTAAGATCAAGACATCAAGCACAAGTGTAGGCAGTGGGAGGAGGTCCAGGTCCTACTTAGGACTGTAGCACCATGGAGAGGGAGAGAGAGAGAGAGGCATTCGTCAGAAGATTACACACAATACAAGAATATTACATGTTTTTATATACTATTTACCATCTATAAGGCCTAGGCCTTTAATCACGTGATTTTATGACTCAAGTAAGTTCTCAAGCGGCCTCACTCAGCGTACTGTGTGTTTCTCGAGCGGTTTCGCGGTTATGGCGGTTACCGCTCGCGGGAAAATACCCTAGTGCGGCCTCGGCCTTAGGGATAACGGGATGAGGCCGCACTACGATTTTTTCCCGCGAGCGGTAACCGCTATAACCGCGAATCCGCTCGAGAAACACACAGTATGTTATGGGAAAAATCAGTCGCTGGAAAATACCGCAAGTGAAGTCCCTTGTATTTACTTGAGTCACAGAATCACGCGGTTAAAAACCGCGCCGGCTTAGCCGTAGTGCGGCATGGCCATCCTTACTTAGGAAATTTCGGCCGAAATCGATAGTGTTGAACAAAACCCATTTGTGAAACTTACACCTTGTGTCTCTAATTTATATCTCTGTTATAATGCTTCACCTAGTGCCTACAGCTGAATCTTTGAATTTTATTAATTACATTATATTTTAGTCTGTGATACATTTAGCTCCAAAATTAAATTATAATAACTTAAATGTGGAAGTGCTTCGTCATTTTGCCAGATTGCAAGCCAAGGATGAACAGGGAGGAATTCGTACAAATACAACTGTTTGTCTAGGAAAAATTGCACAACATTTGCATCCACAAATTAGACAGAAGGTCTTAATATCGGCTTTTATAAGAGCAATGAGAGATCCATTTCCACCTGCT
The DNA here is from genome assembly GCA_944588485.1 of Phosphuga atrata. NCBI lineage: Eukaryota > Metazoa > Arthropoda > Insecta > Coleoptera > Silphidae > Phosphuga > Phosphuga atrata. The sequence goes on along the minus strand of OX155892.1, from coordinate 87,724,706 downwards.
AGAAATGCAGGTATGTTTTTTAAAAGTCTGTTACTCTTTTTTTTTCGCGAACCGGCCGTCTAGGGACCATAGATATCACTGTTTAGTTCTCAATCTCAACACACTTTCACTTGTCTTTCTCTTCCAAAAAGCCTTCATTCTCTCCGATTTGCATTCTTCTCTCCTCCGTCCAATTGCTATTCCCACGTTACACTTTCTTTTCAACTAGAACTTTTTTGATGATGTTGAGTCATTTTCTGTATACGTCTATATCTTGGTAGTCTTCATCTGTGATTCCAAGTCTTCTTAATTCTTCCTTCATCTGCTTGGCATAACCACTCTGGCTTTTCAGATTATTTATTTTGTCGAAGATTTGTTTATTTGTTCTTTGAGGATTCATACTAATCATGTGGCCATAGAGTCTTAAGTCATCTCTTCCTTATAGTTATTTCCAAACATTCGACCTGGATCCATACACCATTATCTAATGGTGTTACAGTGTACGACCTGAGACTAGAGATGAGCATGGGACGAGTTTTTCGTTCCAAATCCCATCCCGTGGGACGGATCCCTGTCACTGTCCCATCCCATCACATTTTCAATCCACAAACCTAAAATTCTCGTCCCATCCCATCTCGGTTGCACGGCCCGTCCCATTCATCCCATTTTTCTGATACACCAAACTTTCTTTTCAGTTCAGACTTTCTCAACGATAATACATTCGAATTTATTTTTTCCGTAATTTCTTTATCTGACAATGGATAACTTTTTCGTGACAAACGGATCGGAAGATTTTTTAAGGAAAAATCTACATCTTTATCGCAGAAAATCTCATGGGCTGGAAATATTATGGAAAATTTGCGTATTGGCACGATAAGCAATTAATTATGCACGAACTAGATTTACTAGATTATTAAAACTCGTCCCACTCCATCCCATACAAAATTGTCGTCCCATCCCACCCGACGTTCAGACCACTCTTCCCATCCCATGGGACGATGGGAAGGGATGGGATGGTACGATGGGATCCCATGCTCATCTCTACCTGAGACCTCCTCCCACAGCCTACACTTGTGCTTGGTGTCTTTGGTCTTAGAGACAAGTGTAGGGAGCCGTTACAGTTTTTACGTGGTTGGCGAGCTGACTATTCGGGAGGGTTTCGAGGCAGACTTTTATTGTGATGATTTTGCAAGAGCCATCTACAGGGGAATGGTGGCTTATTTTTACCATGTCCACGATTTGAACCCGGCACTTGCGGCTCCGAAGTCCCACACCTTCACTACTAGGCCACCACCGCCTCTTCTACCTGCTCACAAATTTCCTTGTTTGTTCTCAATCTGTAGTTTCCATTGACTATTCTTGCACTGTAGATTCTTCATAATTTCCTCCTTTCGATTTTCAGAAGTTTTTCCAAGCTTGCTAAGGTTGCAGTTTCCATTACATACAGTATGCTTCACGGGCTTTACCACAGCATTATAGTGCTTTATTTTTGCATTGATGGAAAGTTCTTTTTGTTGTAGATGTTTTTGGTGATTAAATTTAGTTTCTCCAGTCTCAGTCTTCTATTTTCTATTGTAAGTTTATCAGATCCATTGTTGCTGTTAATCTCTCCAAGGTTTAAATTGTCTCTCAAACAGTTTAAATTGTTTTGTTACTTTTTTTCTTCTTCTAGCGCTGCAGCCCAATTTGAGCCTTGGCCTCCCCTAACTTCCTCCTCCATTCATCTCTTTCCTGGACCACTTACTTCCATGTTCCTAGTTTACGGATTCGTCTGGCGTCCTGGTCTACTTCAACCTCCCATCTTTTTCTTGGTCTTCCTATCGACCTCTTCCACTCCATTCGGCCGTTCAGGATTCTTTTGGGCATTCTAGCATTCTTATAATTTGCCCTGCCCACCGGAGGCGCGCAGTTTCACGTATATCGACACTGGTTGGTCTTTAAGGGCATGATATACTTCATCGTTGTATCGCCTCCTATATTCTTCATTTTCCCGTACTGGTCCTAGGATCCTTCTTAATATTTTCCTCGCGAACGCGTCGATTTTTCCACAGCCGTACGTGAATATTGGTCGTATGATTGTTTTGTACACCTTATTTTTTTGTCTCTGTGTATCACATTGGACTGAGTACATTCGCCAATGAGAAATACACTTTACTTGCCATCATCATTCAGGCTCTAGTTTGCGTCTTCCAGGCTTTTGGTATTGATGTTTGCGCCCAGATACTCGAAGTCGTTCACTTGTTCCAAGTTGTCTTGTGTTTGTATTCTTGGTGCACCCGTTCTACTTTGCACTAGCGTCTTTGTTTTGTTGGCTGCTGATTTTAGTTCTTCCTCCATGGCTCGTTTTGAGTGTCCCATTACGTCAATATCATCCGCGTATACTGCGAGTTGTACGGATTTGTTTTTAGCGAGTTGTCTTTCGCGAGTTGGCGAGGTTGAACAGCGTCGGTGCCAGTCCATCACCCCTTGTTTCAGCCCTTGTCCACATGTAAAGCTTTGCGATAAATTTCCCTACATCCGCACCTGTGCGGTGCATTCTAATATTGTGAGTTGGACAAGTCTTACCAGCTTTTCTGGTATGCCCAGTTCTGTCAGTATCACGTATAGCTCGTCTCTGTTTATGGAGTCGTATGCTTGTTTGAAATCGACGAACACATTGTATACGTCGACATTGTGTTCCCAGGCTTTGCTGAGTGTACGTTTGACGTTGTGTATTTGGTCTACTTTCGCTCTTCCAGGTCTAAAACCTTCTTGGTACTCTCCTATTATATTTGAGGCAAAATGCTTGAGTCTGTTGTTAATTATGGTCGTGAGTATTTTGTATCCATTGCACACCAGTGACACTCCTCTTTGGTTTGAGCATGTCATCCTATCGCCTTTCTTGTATATCGTATCGTATCGGGCATATTATGCTCTCGTTCCATTCTTGCGGGATCTGTTTTGTTACTTTAATCTGCCCATATTTCGTCTTCACTGTTTTCTTCGTATAACTTTTCTTGGTCGTCATTATTTCTGTTTTCTGGAATTTCCTTGAGTTCATTGATTTGTGTTACAGCTTCTTGTTCAGTATCAGCTAAGAGAGCCAGGTCGTCTGCAAAGGCCAGGTATTTGGGATTTACGCTTTTGTTCTTTGATCCAATTGTAGTCCAATTGAGTCATTATCTGACCAGAATGTCATCATTATCTTATCCAAAACCACATTAAACAGCATTGGTGAAAGGCCATCACCTTGTATTAGTCCTGTCCTCACATGGAATGGTATGCCAATCTCTCCCTGACATTTTACTTTTGATACAGTGTTTGTGAGTGTTTAATTTGATCAGGTTTAATGTTTTTTGATCATATTCCATATTCTCTCAGTATCTTGACTAGTGTCTCTGACTAGACTCTCTGTCTACCGGGTCATAGGCCTTTTTTAAGTCAACAAAAGATATGAAGATGTCTTTAGCTCGTGTGGTGTAATACTTGATGATCACTTTCAAGCTCAATAATTTTTCTGGAGAAGAGTGTCCTCTCCTGAAGCCTCCTTGGTATTCTCCCAGTTTTGAATCAAGTTGAGGTTCAAGCTTATTTAGTAGTACAGTATAATGGCAATCCGGCGGTTGGTTAATCCGGCACGTTCAGTAATCCGCCGCTCTCGGGAAACACTTTTCTTTACGCTGCCCCGCGCCGGATATAAACCTCGCGCACAGAAGAAATGAAAAGAAACGCACAGGTGTATTAGTGCCACTAGCCAATCCTCTGGTATCTTTTCATCTTTCCAAATTTCTTGAAACAGTTTTGTTGTTTTACACTACAGAAAGCACGGAGAACCCAACTTCCACCTGACACAGAGTCTCAGAGATAAAAGCATTACTGGCCACCTCCCAGAGTTCAGCTATTATTCCATTTTCCCCAGATGCTTTGTTGTTTTTCAATGAATTTATTGCCTTTCTTACTTCTGCTTCATCCGGTAGTTCAGAATTTGGATTTGTGGTGTATCCATTTTTATTTTTTCTGAGGTGTTTTGCAATTGAGGAGTTCTTCAAAATAATTGGCTCTCACAGTTATTCTTCTTACAGTTAGTCTTGGTCATTAAGAGCCAATGTTCCATCCTTTCTCTTGAATTTTTACTTACTTGAGCCTTTTTTTTTTAATTCATTTATTATATAACAATAATAATTATACAGAACATAAAACATGACACCCCGGGCCCACTCTTTGCATTAATGCATGGTGTATGTCCTATTCTACCCAGTGGGTATGTTCTATCGTCTTCCTCCTTTTGGGTCATTATGTCTTTTACCGCTTTGTTCACGTTGTCCGAGTTTTTTCTGTTCTTAACATGCAGTCTGTTATTGTTCTTGGTTCTAGCAGTCCGTCTTGCATTATCGTTGCTCGTTCGCGTTCCTATCTGTCGCAGACGAATAGGGTGTGGTACACGCTGTCGTCCTCTTCGCAGTAGTCACACTGTGCTTCTCTTGTTCTGCCAACTGTGCACGTAGTCCATGAAACATTCCATGTCCCGTTAGAATATGTGTCAGGTGGAAGTTGGGTTCTCCATGGTTTCTGTCTTTCCATTTGATTGGGTCTGTGATTAATAATCTGCTCCATTGTCCCCTTTCTGTATGCTCCCATTTTCGTTGCCATTCCTTACGAGTATTTTGCCTGGCTGTTTCTTATTTCACCTTGTCTCGGCCTGATAGGCAGCAAGATATGCGTTCTTGCGCAGTCAGCTCCATGGGGTGATTCCGGCGATTACGAGAGCTGCGTCTCTAGATACGGTCCTGTATGCACTGCAAACCCGTAGTGTCATTTTACATTGTACCTTGGCCAGTTGCTGCTTCTTTCTTTCTGTCAGTGCGTTAGCACACACAGGAGCCCCTTACAACATGATGGAGTGGGCCACTGAGCTAAGCAGCCTGCGTTTGCTGCATTTTGGATCTCTAACGTTTGGCATCAGCTTTTGTAGCGCGTATGCGGTTATTGTGACTTTTGAGGCAGCACAACTTATATGTGCTGAGAAATTTCATCCTCCTTCTATGACGAATCCCAGATATTTTACCCATTCCTTCGGTTTGATTTTCGTTTCTTGGATCCTAAAGGATATTGGTGAGAGTTTTTTTTTACCGCTCAGAAGCATGGCCTCTGTTTTTTCAAGCGCAAGCCTTAACCCCTTACTTGTCATCCATTTGTTTATTTTTTCGACCGCTATGTTTGCTTTCTGCATCAGGGTCTTTGCAGTTACGACTATTGCTAGGTCATCTGCAAATCCGATTGTGGTTACCCCTTCGGGTTGGGTCATTTTGAGCACTCCAGAGTGTGGGGCCTAGGACCGATCCCTGTGGGACCCCACTGGTATCCTTTGTAGATATGGGAACATGCCTTTTCCAGATATTTCGGTCATTATGTGCTGCCAGGATGCAGAGTTAAAGGCGTTCCTCACGTCTAACGTAATGAGAGCTCATATTTGGCGGTTCCCTCCTGTTCTCGCTTCTCGACAATGTCTAAAATAGCCGTTACCGCGTGGCAAGTAGAGCGACCTTCTCTGAATCCATATTGTCTTGGATAATTCTTTTCCTGGAGCTTCCAACTCCTTTTTTATCCGTATCAGTAGCAGCTGGTCAAGAAGTTTTCCCATGGTGTCTAGAAGACATAAGGGCAGGGCCGTACGACGTTGGCTCTCCCACTGGCTTATCGCCCTTTCATAAAAGTACTAGCCTTGCTCTTTTCCATGTCTCTGAGAAGGTTCCAGTCCTAATGTTTTCATTCATCACTGCAAGTACAGCTTGTGGGTATTGTTGTACCGTTCTTTTAATGATCTTTGCAGGTATGTTGTCCTGGTTGCAGGTATGTTGAAATTGAGGCTGGGTGCTATGTAACCATTTATTTTGTTCTTGAAGGATTTGTAGAATAAACTGGTGTTATTCTTCTTGAAATTTTCTACAATTTGATCTCCATGATATATTCTTACTTTCCTCAAAATTTGATGTGTCTTCTTTCTTATTACTTTCGACTTTTCCAAATTTTCTGTTCTTGTTCTGCTTCCACAGATTCCATGTGTAAAATCTCTCTCTTATTGCATCTTCACACTCCTTGTTCCATCAAGGATGTTTACTACAATGTTGCAGAGGTGTGACTTCCATGGCCAGATCTGTAAGATTTTTTGTCAGTTCTTCCTCCCAGGTGTTTGGTACTTGCAATTTTTCACTGTATTCTTTCTTCTTCTATTCCTACATCCCATGATGTTGGAACAGAAGTTACTCTTGTTACTCTTTTATTAATATTTGTTTTATAGGAATTTTGGCGTTAGCTGCAACCCAACAATATTATTTATTGTCGGAAGTTTCGTCGAGAATACTGCCAGCTTTATGTCAACTAACAATGGATACAGAGAAGTCTGTAAGAGATTCAGTTTTTCGCACAATTAAAGGCTTTTTAGGGAAGCTTGAGAAGGTTTCCGAAGACCCTAGTTTAAGGGAAAGTATGGGCAAGTATCATCAGCAACTATAGACTTTTAAAAATCTAAAATTGATTGGAGATTGAATAAATTATTTCATTTTAGAAGCTGATGTCAATACAGCCACTCCTAGTTTAAGTAATGCAGCTGCAACTTGGGCTGGATGGGCTGTTACAGCTGTTACTGCCAAATTTTATAGGAGTCAATCAGATACTGTCAAATCTATTAATCCTATGTCTAGTCGAATGTTAACAAAACCAGCTTCCTTAGGTAACAACAATAATGTTTTTGTTGCTTTTATATTATAATGTAAAACTTTATTGAACTGTTTCAGAACAACCATCAAGTAGTAGTATCTCCACCACAACATCTAGTGTAACGTCAATGACATCCTTAGAACATGAAGATGCTAGTAGAGGAAATGACTCTGTTTCAGATTATGATTATGATCATTGGGGAGATAATGACAATTGGGGTGACATGGAGGTAAAATACAAATAAATGTTGAAGTAAATACAGTATAATCTTGATAATCCGGCCGTTGGTTAATCGGACGCGTTCAGTAATCCGGCGCTCTGGGGAAACACGTGTCTTTTCTTTACGCTGCCCCGCGCCGGATATAAACCTCGCGCACAGAAGAAATAAAGTCAAAAACACCATCCAGTGTTCTTGGAAAAAGGCCTGGCCAACACACCCTAGTTTTAACTCTGAAAACTTGATTGATGATTCTGACCAAGCTAACTCCACTCTAGAATTATCTTACTATCTAAGTTGTACATATTTCTGTTATGATGGACAAGTTCTTTTCTTTGTATTATGTACACATTTACCTTTACCTATATATCAGAAAGAATAAATTATGTATCTACATATTTTATTCTTTCTGAAATACAATTGTACATAAAATACAGTATAATCTCGGTAATTCGGCCGTTGGTTAATCGGACGACACGTCCAGTATTCCGGCGGTATGGAGACCGCTCGCGCTCTTCTCTCCCACCACTCTTTCTTATAATCCGGAGGGTTGTCTGGTCCCATATGTTTCGGATTATCGAGATTATTACTGTATGTAAAATTTTATTGGTTTGTTTTAATCCTGATAATCTGGATTTTTTTGATAATCCGGCGGTTGTCTGGTCCCATATGTGTCGGATTATCAAGATTATACCGTATATTAAATCTATCCTTATTTTTAGACTGGTGGACAAATGGCAAGTAGTAGTGGAAGTGGGGGAGGAGGTCAAACAAGTGATTTAACTTCACCACCATCTGGAGCAACTCATAAAGCTACAGATGGATGGGATAATGAAGAATGGGGTAGTTTAGATGAAGAACCAGTAAGTTAAAACTAAATGTTATATGTTTGTTTCCTATATCGTATTTTAGGAAGCAGAAGCGGAGTTGACGTCACCTTCTGAGCCGTGGAGCCCTAGCGATAATACTGTTGATACATCACATGCGTGGAGTTCTGATGGAGTGAGTAATAGAAATAAAGCACAGTTGGGGTGGGATGATACAGAATTTGAACCATTGGATAATACAAGCAATTCAAAAATGGATGAGGCTAAGAAAAAAAGGGAAGAACGAAAATTTATAAGACAAAAGGAGTTGGAGGCACGCAGAGCTAGCAGAACCACTGGAGGTCCAATGAAATTGGGTTCTAAAAAGATTTAAAAGAATGAGCTTTTCGTAACATATCTTTTTCCAATAACATAATTGAGACTGGCTTTTGATTGTGTCGCTGACGAAAGCTTTTTATCGGTATTGTCTTTTTCTCAAGAGATTTATAAATAAAAGTCGTATGATGAAACCCCTAACGTTTTTGTTTCACATAATTAAGTATATACATAATAATAATTACCCATTATTTACTCTACAGGAGCTTTACTCTATTCATGTGTTTATCTATGTAATATTTTGTATTTATTTTATTTTCTAAAGTATATTTTATATATAAATTTAAATCATTTCTGTTTCTATTCGTTCCTAATTATATTGCATTCCTATTCTCTGACCAGCTATCAAGGGGAACTTCCGACATCTGGATCAAAGATTTTTTTAAACTTTGAACACTTAGTAGTCCATTAGGACGACATAATGTACAAGTAGTAAGGCGTACTATTTCGGCATTTTCGAGAAAATTGCAATTTTCTCTCTTCGAAATATTTCGCGTCGAATATATACATTTCCGTTGCGTCAACGTGTATAAGAAGGCGGTGACCGAGTGGTTAAGTACAAGCTTCGTAATTGCTGGATCGGTGGATCTAGTCCTACACATAATTTTCTTTTTTCAACACTGGTCATATTTTTTCTTATAAATAACAAATCAAAGGTAATATAATGAATAAATATGTGTCTTGCTCTGATGATGTCCACTCCCGGTAGTTTTGAGTCCAGGTATCCAGGTTTTGAGTTGGATGCATTTTGATTGAATGTTCAATGTTATTTGGCTGTTTATTGGTTAAAGTCATGCCCCTGAAATGTACTCCAATTTGCCAGCTGTTTAACTTTTATTTCTATAGGCAAGTTAAAAACTTTATCAAGCACCTTCATAATTGTCCATATTTAATCGAAAACTAGCGAGAAATTGCTTCTCGTGAATATCAAAATACATTCTATAGTACATCTTCAATTATCAGCACCGATATTTATGAGAATATTGCGATACGCGTGGTTTGCATCCAAGTTGTCGGAAGAAAGAGACAATTTGATGTCAAGAATTTGATTTGATGAAAGAGACAATGTCAACGAGGTTTGTTTTTCCATACAAACTCTGACAATTCTTTGTGCATGCAGGAAAAATGCATTCGATGTAGTAGATGTTGTAATTTATGTTTTTCGTGTTTGTATGACAAATATTAAAAAGATTAATTATATTAAGATAAGAAATAATTAAGATTAATTTACTCTATTACTTTGTATTATTAAATGGAGTTATTAATTGTCAAACCTTTATAAACGTTGATTGACTTCAGCTTTCCAAGCTTAATGCCCTCGCCATATCCCTTCGAACCCGTTGATGCAGGTCAAAGTAAAATTCAGAGTAAAATTCAGTAAACAGCCAAATTACATTGGAAATTCAATCAAAATACATGCGAATACACGTATTTATTCATTATATTACCTTTGAATTATTATTTATAAGAAAAAATATGACCATTGTTGAAAAAAAGAAAACGATGTGTAGGACTAGATTCAGCAATTACGAAGCTTGGACTTAACCACTCGGCCACCGCCATCTTATACACGTTGACGCAACGCAAATGTATATATTCGATGCAGAAAATTTCGAAGAGAGAAAATTGCAATTTTCTCACACTTGCACATTAAGTCGTCCTAATAGACTACTAAAAGTGTCCAAAGTTTGAAGAAATTCCGCGATCCAGACGTCGGCCGTTCCCCTTGTAAGAGCAATTCAAATTTAGTTTCTAAACTTTCATTGCTCCTAATTTCTTTTAGCGTATGAACTACTGAGTGACTATATATGATTGAATCAAAATAATACATTACCACTGAGCAGGTTGGCAGCAGTTTTCTGTGTTGGTTGTTGAACCTGTCAGTTGTCAATCGTCTTTATTTTGATTACATCAAATAAATTATTGAAAATGAAGCTGAATGCTGAAAACAAGCTGAATGCTCTGAAAACTATGGCCTCTAGATTTTGCAATCCACTGCGAAAATAGGACATTACAATAAATGTATGGTGCTCTGTTGTAAAAACCATTTTTATTTATTAGTTTGAAAATGTAAATTGTGATTTTGTTGACGTTTGTTTTTAATTTTGAAAATTGAGTGTCATGCCAACAATGTTGCCAACTAAAAAAATCAAATATATCACCGACGCGACGCACAGTGCGTCAAAACGTAATGCGTAAAAACCTGGCCAAAACATGAAGGAATCGATCAAATACCGTGATTTTTGCTCTCCTCGCGTTTTTGAGGTTCATCACGAAACTGAATTCAAAATATCGAAATTTAAAATGGCGGAGAATTTTTCCAAAAAAACATTCATTTAGATGATACTCGGAACTTTAAAAGCTACCGATCATGAAACTGAATTCGAAATTTTTAAATTCAAAATGGCTTATGCAATATGGCGGATAATTTTTTCGAAAAAATTTAGGTAAAACTCCGGATTTGGCGTTTTTTGCAAAACAGAATTCAATACTCTAAAATTAAAAATGGCGAACAATTTATCAAAAAAAGCATTCATTTTTATTGAAACTCAAGTTTTAGGGCTGTTTGAGGTCGTTGATTACGAAACTGCAGTTGAAACTGAAAAAATCGGTATGTCTAATCAGCCTCAGTATGGCTAATAAGATTTTTAAAGTTGACTTTCACGTTTAATACCGATTTCACAAATATGAAAATTTCCTTTTTTGTGAAAGAAATTTCTTCGGAATTATCCATTTGTCATCATCTCATCATCATCCTCGACCGCATCAAAATTTCAAGTCATCATGTTTAACATCTTCAACAGTAGTCATCATTAGCCATCAATTGTCATCATTAACCATCTTCAACAGTAAGATCATTATCCCGCGGCCTCGCTTATCGCGGTTCCTACGATATTCGTTGCAAAAAGGAAAAAGCGCGAAGAGTTTACGCCAAAGCAATCACGAAAGACAACCAGAATCCCTACAATAAATACGCCGAGGCACTGGATCGTAAGGGGATAAAACCATCCAGGTCGGGGCATAGGTAACGTGACCATTTATTTTTTTCGTCAGAGCGGGACACTCGCGAAATTATGTGAAAAAGCCTTTATGGTATTATAGTGTCGGTTACTTGTACCTAAGTTTCCTAAAACATTACGAACAGTGTGAGAAAAAAAAACGAATTCTCATTAAATGCCAGGTTATCTCGGAGACGATTAATACCTTTCGCAGACCCAAGTTTTCTTTCGAAAACCGTTTTCAAAATATTTGCGCATTTGTCGATGCTCTTAATAATTAAAATATTATTATAATATTAGGCATTTGTCGAAATAGCTTTTCAAAGGCTGGAACATTTTTAGAACTCTCTCAATCGCGAGCATTAACGCAAGCCACCTTGTTACACTGTTGCCCAGAAGTTTTGTGATACTCTGTGGCAGTTGAATGACAAAACTCTTTCAAAGCTTCTACTCGAACGCTGTCAACTGGGAGACAATCTGCAGCTGTACTGATCGCGTGGTGATCTATGTGGGCTCCATATCCAATCCCTGAGCTGTCTTTCGTATGATTTGTTCAATTTTTCGTAAAAATTATTAATGCCTTTTCTATTATCCTACAAAATTTCAGTTCGTATTAGCTACACAACATCCCACAATTTTCTTATTAAAATTATTGCAAGACAATACTTCCTTCAAATCATCAACAATTATATCCGATGTTTTAACTTGCTGTTCTCGAATCTCTAAAACCTTGACTTTGACGCCTTCGCATGGAAAAAAATTGCGGATTAACACTAGGAATAATTTTATCGAGCCATGGATGGAAGCATCTGTTAATAAAGATAGGCAGTGGGCTTCGTGAAATTACTGTTTCAATTAAAAGTTACCATAGAAGCCAACCCATTTACAACTTTAGCCTGAGATTTTCTACGAGCACATCTAAATTTTTGCTCAAAACATGTTTGAATTAAATGAGCACAGTCATTTGAGTGAAAGCTGCGATTTTTTGCACCGTATCAAACGCTCCGCTGCAGGTATATCCAAATCTTTAGAAGTCAGCAAATCGCTTCTCTTAAATAACGCAAGCATTGACGAGCTCGACGCCGCAGCTTAATCGGAAAGCGTGAGTTTTTCCGATTGTAAATATTTCTCGATATCGTTGGCACCACCGTGACTAATACTAAAATCACTACAACACTTTTCGCATGTAACGTTTGCTAAAAATGTACCATTCCTTTGTTTTATAAACGGATACTTGTTTACCAAAATAATTTGAAAGGTACACTGGCGTTTACGCATTTTTGTAATGATACAATCACACACTCCGTACGGTGTGAACTTAAAGCACTGTGAGTGCAGCGTCTATGCCGCTTTCACCCGTCGCCCGCTCTCCCTCTCTTTCTCTCTCGTCGATCGCCGCTTCGGTCACACGTTACAACCTTGCGAGTGCACGACTAGGCAGGTAATACGGTGTTTACACCCTAGCAAGTAGCGACCTAGGCGCTAAAGCGGGACGTTTTTGCCCTCACTGAGGACAGCGGGACAGACTGCCGTAAGCAGGGCTGTCCCACCCAAAGCGCGACGTATGGTCACCTTAGGCATAGGTCGAAGTGGGGTAAGAGCATGGAGTTCCAGGTAGACAAAGACATTGATTTGCATGGGGTCAAGAAGTTGGAGCACAAGAGCTCTGACAGTAGCGTCGCTAGCGTCGGTCAATCGGGCGAATGCCCGGGGCCCATGGACTAGGGGGCCCCCACAGTGCTGCAGATCGATTCTAAGACGACTGACGTATTTCACATGGGGGACCGCACCACGTGGGTTTTAAAAAGGCTCAAATTTGACATTTTTATGCCGCCGGAGGCGGCAGATCTTGAGTATTTTAACCGCCCGTCTTAGATGACTTAACTGTGAATGTCCGTCCGCACGTTGCGCAATCCCCCAGTTTCGTCCTCCGTCCTGCCGCGTCTCTCCGGGTATCCAAAACCCACCCTAAAATCGTGGTTTTTGCGGAAACGGCCCGACGGAAGCGCCGGCGGCGGTGCAAAACGGGAATGTAGATTTTTCCGGTGTAGAACCGAGATCCCCGTCGAACGGTGCCGTTTTCGCGACTCAACTCCCCCAGCTTCGGACGCACCAGACCGAAAACTAAAATCACGATATTTTACTTTTGAGGCGCATTTTTGGTCGGATCCCAATTTAATTCCCGAATCCTCTAGTCGCCGCCGCGCCACGTTTTTAGAGCCCTTGCCGTCCTGCGACGTCCCGTTCACCTGGTGCAAGAGCAAATAATTTATTTTTTTGCCGATTTTGCAATCACTTCCACGGACGCCCAGGATTTATTTGATGGGTTCCAGGTCGCCGGTTGGGTTCGTTCTCTTCAGAAAACTCGAATTTTTAAACTGCGACGACTTTTTGCGAATCTGCGGCAGTTTGAAGAGAAAAATGCGCAAAAAGTAAGAAAAACCAGAGGCGTTTTGCGGGGGTACATAGAACTTCGGAACGAATTGACGGATCGGAACCGGACCGGTGCCGTTCGATCGGCCATAGAACCTTTTAGTTTGTTTAGGAGTTTAATCCCGATTGCGCCCAAGATGAGGTTTTGAAATTGGAGGTTAATCAGATTTTGCAAAGAAGTAACGGGTGAAAAAAATTTCATTTTCTTTAATAAAAAAACTTAAGTAATTAAAAAAACAAATTGTATTCAAATTAAAATTTTCAGGAAAATTTGAACTGAGTGATACTGAACTGACAATACTTCAAAATGTTTCAAAATGCGGACCGTTATGTTTCGTCGAGGAAGCTTGATCTTGCGAAAAGATCTTCGAAGAAGCATCAATAGATTTAAGCAGATAATGTTAAATAATTAAATTGCTGTTCTAACGTTAGGAAAATGTGCCTCTCCGTACTTGAAAAAAATCGTTTTGTCTAAAGAAAAACAACTTAAAAATAACAATAATTTCCATAAAAGCATAAAACATTTCCAATTGGAGGAGAATTTTCTTGACCAATTTCCTATAAGCAATATTTTAGACGCAAAAATTGCAGAAAGTGCAAACACATTAGCCCATAAAAATTATAACTTTTAATAAAATTCTAATTTTTGGATGTTCTGAAGAAATGTCTAAGCAACAATTTCCATTCGGTTTAAGAGCCCGGTCGACAAGGATTTTGACTTATTGCTTTTTTTAATAGAACGTGAACCAAGAAAAATACAATTATTTTCATTAACGACTTATAATTTCTTACATTGCAAATAATAATTTCGAGAAATACATTCAAATTGTTGGGGAGGTAGGGGAGAGATGGGCACTTATTCACATAATAGGTAATAAAAAAGCACTTTTTTAATATTTCAAATACACTGCCGAGCATAAAATTAGGGTCACTCCATAATTTGAAGTTATTTTAGAAATTTTTAGTTTTTTACGTGTTTTTTCGGTTGTAACAGTTTACTAATTGATTGCTTGAATAAAACAAAAGGTTTTTGTTGTTCAAAGTGTATTGAAAGTAATGAAAATGAACAATTTTAATTTGATATGCTAAGTAATGAAAATGAACAACTTTACTTTGTTATGCTTTCGTTGAAACCAAAGAAAGTTTAAGGACTTCAGTAGTGAGTATTCCCTCCTCTGGCAGTGACAACAGCTTGCAAACGACGTGTCATGCTCTGGATCAGATTTTGGATCACGTTCTGCGGAAGATTGTCCCATTCTTGCACCAGTATGTCGCAAAGCTCTCTAGAATTTCTGGGAGCCAGCAAATGTCTCCGAAAATGTTTTCCCATGTCATACCAAATATGGTCAATTGGATTTAAATCTGGACTGCGAGCTGTCCAAACAAATCGCGTAATTTTACACTCGTCAAGATACTCAGTAACTATCCGAGCAGTGTGGGGCCGTGCGTTATCATGCATAAATGTTGCGTCGTCTCCAAGAATAACCATGGATGGTAAAACATGGTCTTCTAGAACCTCTTTCAGATACCTATGCGCAGTCAACGTCCCATTCTCGATAAAGACTAACTCCGTGCGAGTGTCAAAAGATATGCCTCCCTATGCTATAACTGATCCTCCGCCAAATGGTAGTCGCTCGGCAATACACGCTTGAGCATATCTCTCGCCTTGTCGTCGCCACACTCTTACATTTCTATCTAGGCCCGTAAGACAGAATCGCCGTTCATCGAAAAACAATACGCGTCTCCAATCCGCTATTGTCCAAGTCAAGTGTTCTCGTGTAAAATTCAACCTCGCAATCCGGTGTGCACGGGAAAGCGGCGGTCCAGTAGGTCCAGTTCGAGAAGATAATCCAGCAGCATAAAGTCGTCTCCTAACTGCCCACTCACTTATGTTTTTTACATCTCTCACTTCTTGCAGATGATTTCGAAGGGAAACTGCCGTGACCGTTTGGTTTCTCAAAGCATTAGAAACGAGAAAGCGGTCATCCCTAGCTGTTGGAGTTTTGCCTCGGCCTGAACAAGGTCTTCGAGTGAGCAGACCTGTCTCTTCGATCCGCCGCCATACTCGTTGCACACTTGAGAGACTTACACCAACGTCTTCTAAAGCCGCCACAATTTGTGCCGCAACAACGTGATTTTTGCTCATTGCAAAACACTAACAATGACAACAATTTATAACAGACATATGACACCACATAAACAAATGCTATGCTGTCCTTAAACTTTCTTTCGTTTCAACAAAAACATATCAAAATAAACTTGTTCATTTTCATTATTTAGCACATCAAATTAAAATTGTTCATTTTCATTATTTTCAAAAAACTTTGAAAAAGAAAAACCTTTTGTTTAATTCAAGCAATCAGTTAGTGAACTGTTACAACCGAAAAAACACGCAAAAACTAAAAAAAATTAAAATAACTTCAAATTACGGAGTGACCCTAATTTTATGTTCGGCAGTGTATGTATTGCCTAGGTCAAGTGCATCATACATTTGGAAAGATTGTTTGCAAATAACAGTCTACAAATTATAATCAGTCTCAAAGTTACATAAGAATTTCTGAAACATATCAATTGTGCCCAATGCTCCCAATGGTAGGGAGGTACAGGCACCCCCTGTGAGAGGTTTGGGCATGTTGTTTAAAACACCCAATATCTATGATATAAACCAAAAATAAAAAGTTAAATAATCTTAAACAGTGTATAAATCACAAACGTAATCAACAACGTTGATTTTTGCAAGTTTGATCAGGGATATCATTTTATCAGCAGTTGTTTTCATCTTACCACCTTTTGCCACTTCTTATATGGCACTTAATATTATGTCTTTTGGAATTTCGTGTCGCTAACTCTTATTTTTATAGAACGGCATTTTTCTGCCATTTTAATTAATTTGAAAATTTTAATTAAATCAGGTAATTAAAGATGGGAGCATTGGGCTACTACTCAATATTCACAAACCTGCGCTCGATACAATTGTTCAAAAGTATGTGAAGAAAATTTATTTCAAAGAAGGGGTTGTCGCGTTTTTCTCGGAATTGTTTTTTTCAATATGGTGCGCATGATTACGGATAGAGTTCTTTACTGATTTGAAAAAACCTTGGCGAGTTTATTCACAGTATGAACAGTTTCCCATTGACGGATGGAAATTTTGATAACAAATTTTTTCGCGATTCATTGACTTTTTCTTTCGAAATTTTCGAGGCTTTTTTTCGAAGATTTCTCTAAAATTGATTTGTTTTTAATTTCCATTCGTCAATGGGGAATTTAAGACTCTTCTACTTTAATAATAAGTTTGATTTTTCTATGAGGTTCTGGAAACAGCTGAATGTGCGCACCATATACAGACTTTTTGTCTCCCGAGATTCAGACAGCCGTGCGCATGCGCGAGGAGCGCACGGGTCGGAAAAATGGGCATGTGGTCGAAGGATATGTAAATAAAATAAAAAATTCAATTCTCTGCCTTCGTGTTCTTCTGGCACCCATTCAAAAATCTGTCATTTTTTCGGATAAATTGAGCGAGTATCCCCTTAAGTTTTCGCGGTTCTACACGCTTCTGAACTTTGTGTTACTTTGGAGCAATGAGCAGACAATGCGGCAGGCTCGACGCTGGCGGCGTTGACGATCATAATTGGTATACAGGTAACGGTCTTAATACATACTAGATGTGCAGTTACAACCATTAAAAGTCGATAGAAAAAATATATTTGTTTCTACTTTTGGCCAGCTTTTTGGGATTTCCGAGCACTGTGCGACGTAACAAAATAATTCTCAATCATTTAGAGTCACTTGCTATTAGTCGAGTATGTTGAGTAAAATATGTATCTTTAATTCACGCAATCAGAAATACCAAAAAGATTATTTGACAGTGGAAACACTATTAAACTCGTGGTAGACAGCACAAATCTTTGTAAATCGCACTGTAAATTTGTTCTCTCAGGGATATGCGATCAAGAAAGTTTCAAAATAACTGGTGCAAGGAATGTCTGTCCATTGATGCAATCTGCAACTGCTTACCTTCTGTCAGCTCAAGATATGAACTATCTGGTTGGGGTGAGACTGATCCACTAATTGTTTTCCTCATCAATTCATTTATTAGTATTTCTCCAATATTATACAATTTATATATCAATCCTAATATATACAATATATAAAATATATCTTCTATACATAGTCTTTCGAGATTATTTATGAAATGAAGCCTGAAGTTCTTATATAAAAAAAAAATAATAATTTCATTTGGACAGAGTGCAGAGTCAATTAAATAAATATATTTAATACTGCACTTAATATTTCTATAGTAATATTGTATAAATCAATAAACTTAAGAGGGCACATTACTTAATTATGTCATTATTTATAGCACTCCGTTTGATCTTTGTTCATGTTAATACTACTCTCACTTCACTTAGATTTCAAAGGTTTATAAAAAGAGGTTCAACGTTGGTCTTCTTCCTTCCTTCAATTATCACACTATATAACACTTCCCATAAACTTTAGTGAAAAACACATAGCACAAGTATCCATGGGACTATGAGGAAGTCCATTTTGATTCATAAGATCATCCACTCCACTCTTCCGAGAAAATGTTCTTTAGCATTTATATTATCACATGTCCGTAAAAACGATTGGGTATTCCTCATTTAGTTAATAATGCCATATTTCCTAAAGAAAACAAAAGCTAACATTAATTTTGCTGTTTATTTTGCTAAAATTTAACCAAACTTACTTTCTTTTTCATATCTGCGGCAGGCTTCCTCTCTTTCTAACGCATCAAAATACCATAATGTTATGGCGTAACGTGTATGATACGCTGGTTGTACTTCGTGGGGATTTCTTCTGTCTGACCAGAAAAATAATAGTCGGTCGAAGAGTGGTTCTATATCAGCTACCTGAAAACAAATATTTTATTAATCGCTATTTAAATGTTTTATTTTTATCTTTGATGGAATGTGGATACTGGGTTATTAACTACTCTTCAGACTGCGGCCAAGTGGCCTATTTATTGTATACTGTCAAAAAAAACATAACACCCAGTATTTATTGGACGATTTTAATGAAATTTACAGAATTTGATGATGTAAATGAACTGCATCAATAATCAAAAAATCA
This sequence comes from Phosphuga atrata, assembly GCA_944588485.1. NCBI lineage: Eukaryota > Metazoa > Arthropoda > Insecta > Coleoptera > Silphidae > Phosphuga > Phosphuga atrata. The sequence goes on along the minus strand of OX155892.1, from coordinate 87,706,071 downwards.
ACTTGAAAAACAATAAACAAATAAATAAATAGTATATTTTGTAACTAGGGCGGAAAGTTGTCAATTTCACGCGAGAGCAAAATTGGGCGCACGAACGAAGTGAGTGCGTGCGCAAATTCTTTCGAGAGGGCAATTGACAATACCGCCCGTGTTACAAAAAATATTTTTTATTACTCATGCGGGGGATTGTATCATACTAGTTTGGAATCCAGGGACCATAAAAAATCTGGAATCAAAAATTAAGAATTTGCTTTTTCAATTGTCTCCGGTGGGGAGGATTCGTCAAAAGAACTCTCCTCAGTCTCCGGTATCACCATAGAATTTACACTCATTTTAAAATATTTTCTTTAATTGTTATTATTATTTTATAATGAAAAAAAATTCTTACACTTTCAAGTAACTTTTTTAATATCGAGGTCTTGATTGAGTTCATTTTATTTTTATCTATTTATCTTTTTTAATGTAAGCTAGCGATATTTGCGTGCGTTACCCAGATTATGTAGAAAGACAATGCGAAGTGGAATTTCTCGTATTAAAAAACGTGCGTCAGGAAGTACTTCGCACGCATGAGTAATAAAAAATTAATAACGTATTGGGCCTCCACGATTTCCCAAACAGTCATTAACACGTCGAGGCATGCTAGAAATCAGGCTATCAATCGACATGGGGTATTTCATTTCAAACTTCGTTAATTTGACCTTCAAGTTCCATTACAGTGTTAGCCGGGCGCTGTAAGTTACTTATTCTAACACCTATCATATCCCATACATGTTCTATCAGCAATAGTTCTGGAGAACGAGATGTCCAAGGTAACAAATTGATTTCGGCATTATCAAAAAACTGTCTTGTAATGGCTGCTGTGTGAGGCCGAGCGTTATCTTGCTGAAAAATGGGGTTCTGCAAGGCATTTACATAGGGCACTAACACTGGCTGTGAAATATTGTCAATATACCGAATCGCGTTAAGATTTGCTTCTAAAAAAAAACAGGGTAGACCGACTACCATAGGCTAATGCCCCAAAAACCATAACTCCCTGTGTAAGGGCCGTATGTCTTTCAACAGCAAATTGTAAAATTCCGCGTTCACGTCTCATTCTTATGCGACCATCATAAGCCCATAAATAGAACCGAGACTCATCGCTGAAGACAATGTTATTCCATTCATTGGTCCAATGTTGTCTTTCCCTGCACCAATCAAGTCTTGCTCTGTGATGCTGCGGAATAAGAGGTAGACACAATTGTGGACAGTAGGATCTAATACCAAAACTGCGAATTCTTCTGTAAACAGTAAATCTTGGGCCATTTAGAGCCAACCAACCATTTTCCAATGCCCGCGACGTTGTAAATCTGTCTCTTAAAGCTGTAAGACGAAGAGCTCGATCTTCACGGTCAGTGGAGCTTCTCAGACGTCCTGATCCAAGTCTACATCGATTCTCCAGCTTCGGACCATCTAGACCAGCAGCGTACTATAACCGATCATCATCATCAATTAGCCTATCGTAGCTCACTGCTGGACGTAGGCCTCCCGTGACTGCTTCCACATCTGTCGGTCTTGCGCTGCTTGCATCCAATTTGTATGGACACGTTTAATATCATCGGACCATCTTGCAGGTGGGCGCCCTCTACTTCGGAGAGCTTCATATCTTGATCTCCATTCCATTATTCGTCTGGTCCATCGGTTGTCCTTCGTTCTCGCTATGTGCCCTGCCCAGTTCCACTTCAAGGTTGTTCGTTTATTTGCATCTGCTACTCCCGATCTTCTCCGAATTTCGGTGTTAGGGATTCGGTCTCTAAGGTATAATCCCAACATGGATCTCTCCATTGCATGTTGTGTTACATTGATCTTATTGATTACCTTCTTTGTTAGTGTTGATGTCTCTGCACAGTGTGTTAACCCTTAGTTGCCCAGGCCTGTCTAAAGCTGACTTGCTTCGAACTGTACTTTCCGTGAACTTAAAAGTACCGTCGGTCAACAAAGGGTTAAGATGGGGAGGACGCATTGATCGAAGTCTCTACGTTTCAAACAGGTTGGTAAGTTTAACTTAAATATATGTTTGTTTCCCATATGCAGCAAAAGCTAATCCTATTCGTCTTGGTATTTCACACGTTTGGTTATCTCTGTGTATACGGATTTCATGCCTAGATATTTATATGAGTTGGTCTCTTTGACTTCGACTCCATATACTATCACTCAGTACAAGATTAGTCATCAACTGAGTTTTTGCAAAGTTGATCTTTAGTCTTTTGCGTGAGGCTATATTTAGGCGTTGTATCACCATTTTTGCCTGGTCGATGCTATCCGCTATAATGACTATGTCGTCTGCAAATCTGAGATGTCTGAGGTATTCCCCATTTATGTTAATGCCTAGGTGTTGTAGATCAATAGATGTAAACATGTATTCGAGTAAGTTAGAAAAAAGTCGTGGAGAGATTGTTTCACTCTGTCGAACACCTCTGGCTATTCTAAATCTTCCCGTATCGTTGTGGAGTCGGACAGATGCCGTGGCATTTTTGTATATGTGTCTCATGATATTGTTATACCGGTGATCTATACGGCAATCAGCTAATGATTTTAGGATTTCGTGTTGGTCCACAGAGTCAAATGCCTTCTCATAATCTACGAATATTTGGACCAGTGGCTTGTTATACTCTATCATTTTCACTATGAGGTTTTTTAGGGCTAGGAGGTGGTCGTTTGTGCCAAACCCTGATCTAAATCCGGCTTGTTCGCTTGGTTGGTATGATTCTAGCTTAACAGTACACTATAACCGATACACTACGGCATACCCTTCCAGCAATAGCACGAACCGAAAAACCCGCTTCTCGCATACCAATAATGGGATCGTTCATTAATCACATGAGGCTCTAATGGGGGGAGGGGTGTGTGAAGAATCACGAAATATCACATGGAGGGACGGGGTGTAGTGAGATATCGCGTGTTATTATTTTTTCGTTGAAAGCGCGATTTTTAAACCGAAAAGCTGCACGCGACTTAAGTAAGTATACTTATAGTATACTTAAGTACCAAAAAATAAACGTGATTTTGGGTATGGGGGAAGGCCTTAACCTAACACCACACCACGTATCATCAGGGGGGGAAAGTTGATAAAAAACATCACGTGATTAATGGACGACCACAAATGCGAGATGGTGTACAGCGAGAAACTATACATCTCGTTTATTTCTAACTTTAGAGCGAAATAAACTGGAAAATCGTTTTTAGCACATTCATTTCATTCGGGTAACCTAAAAAAAATCACGAGAAAAATTTTCAAAAAATTCGTCAACAAAAATCATTTCGTTCGAAAAATATGTGCTTTTTGTTTTTTTTTTCGATTTTCTCGAGAACGGTAAAAAGCAGCGAAATCATTTTCGGCACACATAATCTACACGACAAGACGAACAAGTCGATGTGTAAATTGTCCGGAAATATTTAATAATTAGTCGACAAATTTCAAACTGAAATTTACCCGATACTCGATTTGCTAAGTAGATATATCGGAAACGGTTGCAGATAATTAAAAACGGATTGCGGCATCGTTTACAGAAGGTCATTTTCTTATGGATACACTAAGATTGTTTCCCACGGATTCACGACTTTCCGAGATCTCCACTAGAGCGCCGAAATTTCATAAAAATTTCTTCATTTTTTGCAGGTGAAAGTGAACCGAAAGACCTAGCGAAATATATATATATATATATATATTTATATATATATATATATATATATATATATATATATATATATATATCTGTAATCAGCAGCAAAAATGCTTTCATAAACGTTTTTAAATTTTGGTGTGACTAAAAAAATAGCGATTTTGAAAAAAACGATTTTCTCGCATTTCGTCGTGTCCGCGGTCTAGACTTCACGAGTCGATGGTATGTCTTAACTGAAAGCTTCCCAGGGAATATTATATACGTTCTCCGACTAATTTTGGGACGCTGAATCGATTGATGAAGACTATTTGTTTATTTGTAACTTTAGAGCGAAATAAACTGGAAAACCGTTTTCAGCACTTCAATTTCCTTCGTGTAACAAAAAAAAAATCACGAAAAAAAATTGCAAAAAAAATTTCGGCAAAATTTTTCCATTATTTCGTTCGAAAAATACATGCTTTTTCGGTTTTTTTCGATTTTTTTGAAAACGGTAAAGAGGAGCCAAATCATTTTGGGCACATAGAAACTACTGGACAAGACGAACAAGTCGATGTGTAAATTGTCCGGAAATATTCAATAATTCGTCGATAAATTTCAAACTGAAATTTACCCGATTCTCGAATTGCTAAGTAGATATCTCGGAAATGGTTGCAGATAATTAAAAACGGATTACGGCATCGTTTTCAGAAGGTCATTTTCCTATGGATACACTAAGATTGTCCGCGGGAAATTCACGACATTCCGAGATCTCCACTAGAGCGCCGAAATTTAATAAAAATTTCTTCAATTTTTGCAGGCGTAAGTGAACCGAAAGAGCTAGCGAAATATAATTTGCATATCTGTAATCAGCAGCAAAAATTCTTTCAGAAACGTTTTTAAATTTTGCTGTGACTCAAAAAATAACAATTTAAAAAAATCGATTTTCTCGCATTACGATTTTCTCGAGTCGATGGTATTTCTTAACTGAAAGCTTCCCAGGGAATATTATATACGTTCTCCGACTAATTTTGGAACGCTGAATCGATTGGTGAAGACTAGAAGTCTCTATGGTGAGCGGTTCAAAAGTTATGACAGCGTCAAATTAGTAGGAAATGTGTGATTGTGTACAGCGAAAAATAAATATAAAATTTGTTTATTTGTAACTTTAGAGCGAAATAAACTGGAAAACCGTTTTCAGCACTTCGATTTCCTTCGTGTAACCAAAAAAAATCACGAAAAAAATTTGCAAAAAAAAATTCGGCAAAATTTTTCCAATATTTCGTTCGAAAAATACATGCATTTTCGGTTTTTTTTTTTCGATTTTTTCGAAAACGGTAAAGAGCAGCTAAATCATTTTGGGCACACAGAAACTACACGACAAGACGAACAAGTCGATGTGTAAATTGTCCGGAAATATTCAATAATTCGTAGATAAATTTCAAACTGAAATTTACCCGATTCTCGATTTGCTAAGTAGATATCTCGGAAACGGTTGCAGATAATTAAAAACGGATTGCGGCATCGCTTTCAGAAGGTCATGTTCCTGTTGATACACTAATATTGTCCGCGGGAAATTGACGACTTTCCGAGATCTCTACCCGAGCGCCGAAATTTCTTAAAAATTTCTTTAATTCTTGCAGGCGATAGTGAACGGAAAGAGCTAGCGAAATATAATTTGCATATCTGCAATCAGCAGCAAAAATGCATTCAGAAACGTTTTTAAATTTTGCTGTAACTCAAAAAATAACGATTTTTACTAAATCGATTTTCTCGCATTTCGACGTTTCCGCGGTATCGATTTCCCGTGATGATGGTATTTCTTAATCGAAAGCTTCCCAAGGAATTTTATATACGTTTTCCAACTAATTTTGGGGCGTTCAATCCATTGGTGAAGACTAGAAGTCTCTGTGGCGAGCCGTTCAAAAGTTATGTTGGTAAAAACATCACTTGATTAATGGACGACCCCAATGCCGGGCATTCAAAATCACTTTGATGATGATATTGTGCACGACCACGAACACGGGGCATCTTTTTAAGTTTTACAAACTGAAACGACAAACTACTCAGAGGATACTTATTGGAAGCAATGGGCAGAGCAGAGGATATTAGAAGCAATTACATTAAAAAATCAGCAGCTCTTCATAATGTTGAAATCAAGACAAAATACCATTAAATAGGAACCAAAACAATTGCATTTTGATCATCGATGCAGTTCGTTTACATGATCAAATTCTGTAAATTTCATTAAAATCGTCCAATAAATACTTGGTGTTCTGTTTTTTTTTTTTTTTTTAAAGGGCAGTATATTTTGCCCACATTTTTCACTTCATAGGCCCAGAAACCTAGGTGTTATATAAATTAGCGTTAATTAATTACACATTTCTCTTCTAGAACAAATGCGGCCAACACTCGCTCCTGGGATCGAACCCGGGATCTCCAGATTTGTAGTTAATGATCTAACTCGGAAGTTTAAATTCAAGCATTCAACTCTTATTCACAATCTGGCCAGATAAAATCTATAGATAAATAATACAGTTAGGCCGTCATCAGAAAAAAACCCTGTTTATAAAATTATACAACAATTTGTGCAAATATGTTCAAATTAAAAAATGACGCGTGAATACAAACACTAATCTTGGAAAATCCAGTAAAAATAAGTTGAAGCGTATTGCGCAACTGTGCCAGATTAATATGATCAACAAAACTATTATAACTATGTATATCTATCAATAAACAAAATAGCATTTTTTAATTTTTCTTTACCACGATAAGTATTCGTAAATATCCAGATTTTTACTTTAATTTACTAAAAAAAATCATCGGAGGATTTTTTTTAATATTTTTCAGAAAAATTCTATGTCAGTGGTTCTCAATCCGTGGGCGGAGAAATTTATAAGCTTTATTTATATATACCTTATCTCCTCTCCATCCTTCTGGGAATATTCGAAGAAGTCCTCCACTTCTTTTCACATCCCACCGTAGATTAAGGTAATATATAGCCGTTATACATCGTCCATCTCTATTTGGATTATCCACATGTTTTACATAGTGTGAACCGGAACCCGGATAACAGGCCACCATAGCCTGCAAAAAAACATTATATATGTACATAACATATTTATTATAAATAATTATAAGTTGTATTTATTATAAATAATTATTACTTGTATTTAGTATAATTATTAGTTGTAATTTGTATAATTATTACGTGTATTTATTATAAAACGGTATTATTTCAAAGAGGGAAAGGAAACGTCATCAAAAAATATGTATGTAAAATATTCATTCAATAATATTTGACTAATTGTGTGAAGAAAAGAAAAACGAAAAAATAAACCGCAAATAAAATGACTTAAATTTATGTAACCGCTGGGTTTCTCCATAGTCTTTTATTACTATTATGTATGATCCTAAAAAGTATAAAAAAGTAAACACTTCAAAGTCACCATACAAGGCAAATTTATATAAGGTTTTCTAATTATAACTAAAAAAACAATAATATTCAATATTTGCACTAGGCCGAATCCAATATATATTTTTCAACAAAATATTTATTTTATGTAAATGAATTATTGTTTCCTTATCTTTATATAAAAAAAGTTTAAATTAGTTCATAATTAAAAAGTACGATTGAATAAAATCAGCCGTCTTTTTTGAAAGTGGAAGAGCGGAAAGAAATTTAAGGGCTTGTGTTTGAATCAATTTATAACTATTGGCGAACGTTAATCAATTCGGGTGATGATTTTAACACAAAATCTCTTAAATTTTATTATGCAGTAATATACATAATTTGGATAAACATAATCTCTTGTATACCCTTCCGGTTATCGATAACATTTAATAAAATTTTGAAAGAAAATCAACATTTTTTTTAGCTACAAAGTGACTTATGGACAAATGGACTTATCCCACTGGACTTATACCACTTTCAATAATAAACAATTATAAAAAGATCAAAAAAAAATATTGCCACAATACCGAGAAGGGGATTCCTTGAGTGAGTTGGTTTTTGAAAATTTAAACGTTGCCGTGTAAAAAATATGATAAATCAATAATTAAAACGATAATGAAGACGATAAATCGTCAGACAAAATTGATAAAGAACATTCTGTCTCTTCTTATGACAGTTCTATAATATTGGAATTAGCAATTAAAATAACTGTGTTAACACGCTCGTCGCCGCGTCAGCCATATAGGGAATCCGGATCCGGCCGGATTTCCACCGATCCGGCCGGATAGCTGGAATTAAATCTAACACAATAAACTTTCCTTAATCTACTGAGATCACAACAATTAGGTATTTGAGCATGTTAACAAGCCTTATTCTTATATTTATGACAGACATCATAATGAATCTGTCTAATGAAATATAATACCTATTTAAATGTCTATTTAGTTTAATCAACTTACTATAAATACCGTATTATAATATATGCATAAGGCGCACCCTAAATTTCAATCTACTTTTTGTGCGCCTATAATGCGGACCTATGTTTTAGAGCTCAGCCTCATCTTCATTGATCTGTCGCTCATTTTTAAAAATAGTAACAAAACGGTTTCAGATTTTCAAAATTTGGTATTTTTGGAGAAATTCGAGATTTTCCAAATTCTTCCAAATAGTAGCTAGCCTATAGTAGAATAATCTCACAGTAGAGAAAATACCAAAGTCTATGAATGTTAATTTTGTGAAATCTTAACCTCTTCATTAATCTGTCGCTCTTATTTTTCAAAAAATTTTAAAAACTTGGACTAAGATTTTCAAAATTTGGACTTTTTAGATTTCCAAAATTCTTCCAAATAGTCGTGCAGTGAGGATCTGGTGCTGTAAGAGTCTACAAATGTTGATTTTGTAAAATCTCAACCTCATCTTCATACAAATGTTGATTTTGTAAAATCTCAACCTCATCTTCATTAACCTGGTGCTGCTTTATTTTTCATAATATTCACAAAACGGTTTTAGGTTTAGGGTCATTCCATGTCAAGTGGTCTAGGGCTCCCCGCACGACCATCTCGGATTTGGCTGAAATTTTATATGGAGGACTCCCTATATCCAAAATGAACTTTAATGGCAAAATTTTAGGTTCACTGATGGGATATTCATGGAGTTACAGTCCTTGTTTGACCCCATACTGGAACCCGCGACAGTATGCCAGCGAGATTTCAACAACTTTGAATCTCAATATCTCATTCACAAGTTTTTCAAAATGCATGAAATTTTGCCAGCTTGTACAACTTTATGGGCTTTATTCAATGAAATTAATTAAACTTTTTATGCATTGCACCCAAAAAGTGTAAATTGCTTCAATGTTGGCCTAAAATTTTACTGTTCAAAAAATATGTAAAGTTTAGGTTTCCACAACTATGGCTGTAGTTAAGCTACAGGCTTGATACCTTGCACATAGTGTCTCTGTATAACTGTGTTTTCGAATGTGCAGTTTGAACTTCCTAGTTACTCATGTTAGCTTACAAATTGAGTGTAAAGTTTGTGATTTGTGTAATGCGGCCAATATAGGATATTTTCAAACCGATTTTGTAAAAAAGAGTCACCCAGAAACTTTTTGAAACCTATTCCATTAGAAAGAGCATGCTTTAAACCCCCTAAAAAAGTTGGATAGATATTTCAACGCGGATATATAAGGCCCTAAAATCAGATACAAAGCAGGGTGTCATTGCCGTGGCGACGCTGTACGCTACTACATATAATTCACCTTTATCTTTCAAGATTGTTAGTTGTTTTAACAAAGGTACATTAAATAAGTGTATGTCTTGCAATGGTCCATGGTGACTTTGTCACTACCAGTTCAGAAGCTTGAACTGACAACCCCATCGCCATAGGGGTTACGCCCAATAGCTGTGCAATACCAGCCACGGGTGGGTTTCTTCATCCAGGTTCCCAAGCCTGTAGTTCGGTTTCTTTGTTGAGGTTCCAAAGCCTTTGTATGGGTATCTTTCTGGTTCAAAATCCGATGATTGGGCAGCTTATCCTAGGTTCCCAAGCCTAAATTGGGTATCTTATAGGGTTCCCAAGACGAAGTCTAATTTGATTTTAGCCACCAACAGTTCTTTTACATCTGTTTGTATTTACTAGCCATTTTCTTCAGTTCGGATTCTGCAAATTGGTATTGTCGACCAGATGATGTAACAGAAGGAGCAGGAAGCATGCAAATGAAATGTTGTTCAGGAACCCAGCAAACATCTTGTTTTTCTGGCCAATAAAATGAAACAGTCAGATCATGTGGGTGCATAAATTTTACCAGTGCATCGTTTTGTTCTACTGAAATTTCCACTATGTTGCCGACCCACCATTTGTTGTCGTAAATACAGGCAACATAACAACCAGGAAACAGCTTGGGTAATTTCAAACTCGAGATGGCAGCAGAAAATCGTTTGAAATTCTGCTGACACAAACTGAATTCAAATCGACAGGTATAAATTGATGGTGTTCTCTTGTTCCGGCTATTGTGCTACTTTCTTTCCACCTTTCTTCTTGAATTTTCTTGCTTTCTTCAACTTCTTCTTTTGGAACATACACGTACTTAATTTCATGTATGTTTTGGTCACAAAAGTCGAACAAATCTTTTGGTGTCAATATTTGGTCAGCTGTTCAGCTAAACCTTTAGTAGTGCCACCAACTCCATCACAGGGCGATTTTCCATGGCTTGTACCGAAAAAAATCCATTCGGCCTCAATGTTGAAAACATTTTTGTGGTTGCACAAATTGACAAAATTCTTGTAGTTTTTATATTGTGTAGCTGAACCGTCACTAAAGTAGTGTATTTTTGTGATGTCTGTTTGAGTCAACAAAAACTCAATCATTTTTTGAATAAATACGTGAACGGCTGTTGCATATGATCGGAAATTATGCAAAAATTTACAATTTGCAACTTTGCCTCTGCATTGATGTAATAAACAACAACGGATGTACTGTGGCTTGTGAATTTTCCCAATGAAAGCCCTGGGCAGCTTCTTGGACAATGAACGAGTAATTCTCAGCAAAATCCATCAATACAATCAGTTCCGTTTCTTTCAAGCTTTCTTTCAATGACTTCAAATATTCACTCTGATGCTTTGAGACGAAATGATGGGTTGTTAACATCCAAATCTTGTTTGTCAACTTTTCGATGAAATTATCCACTGCCAAAATACACGTTTCCAACGTTTCACGGTCAGTATGAACCCACCTTAAAATTCAATCAGCTCCTCTCAATCATACTTCTGAAACGTTTCTTCCAAATATTTGGCAAGTGCTTCTTCACCAGGGCAGTCGTGGCATCGTCGTAGCAATGACGCTCTGCTTTGCACCTGATTTTAGGGCTTATATATCGGCGTTGAAACATATATCAAACTTTTTTAGGGGGTTTAAAACATGCTCTTTCTAATGGAATAGGTTTCAAAAAGTTTCTGGATGACTATCTAACCTAACCTAAACTTTACATTGTTTTGAAAAGTAATATTTTAGGCCAAGTTTGAAGCACTTTACACTTTTTGGGTGCAATGCATAAAAAGTTTCATTAATTTCATTGAATAAAGCCCATAAAGTTGTACAAGTTGGCGAAATTTCATGCATTATGAAAAACTTGTGAATGAGATATTGAGATTCAAAGTTGTTGAAATCTCGCTGGCATACTGTCGCGGGTTCCAGTGTGGGGTCAAACAAAGGAATGTAGCTCCGTGAATATTCCACTAGTGAACCTAACATTTTACCAAAGTTCATTTGGGACATAGGGACTCCTTCACAAAACAAATCAGCCAAATCCGAGCTGGTCGCGCGGGGCACTTTTTTTAAAATTAGACCCTTGACATGAAATGACCCTTTAGTTTATCAAAATTTGGACTTTTTGGAGTAATTTGTGGTACTTATCCGAAGGGATTTTTTCCGTTTGTCAAATGTCTAACATAATTTCGTGCAATTTTGTGATACAATTTTCTCCTGCATATTCAACAATTCTGCAGTTATTTGATCCTCTCCCGAGGTTTTATTATATTTTAGTGATAGAATAAAAACTTTAATCTCTTTTACAGTCGGTGGGGTTGAATTTTGATTAATTTTATAAGAATTGATGAACTTAATTTTTTCTTGTGTTTTTTTATAATTTGTTTTTATAATTTGTTTTCTATTTCTTGTTTTTAGAGAAACTATTAATTGTTTTTGTATGAAAAAATAAAACATTCAACGTGTAGTCTAGCCGTCCAGCGAATCAATCAATTAACGCTGACCCCAATTTTTATGACCGCCGTGTAACGATAGTGAATATGTTTTCCGCTTGAATATAATTGGTGATAATCCGATTAATGCGACAAAGTGATCCCAAATTAAATAAGAAAGTGTATCCACCTTACTGCATTTACACACAAAATTTTAAACCGAATTAACCACTACAATGTTAACAAAATTTCCAAAATTACTTCAAATAGTTGCAGTCAGGAAAATAGTGAGAGTCTTCTACAAATGTTAATTTTGTAAAATTTCAAACTCATTTTCATTGATATGTCGTTGCCTGATTTTTCAAAATATTAACAAATTGATTTTAGATTTTCAAAATTTGGACTTTTTAGAGAAATTTGTGGTTTTTAGAATTCCAAAATTCCTCCAAATAGTCGCAAATTGAGCAAAATAGTTTATAAAAATTTGTAAAAATGTAAATTTTGTAAAATTTGAACCTCATCTTCATTGATCTGTTGGTGCCTTATTTCTAAAAATACTAACAAATAGGGATTGCAATCCGGCCGGATCGATGGAATTAAATCTAACATAATAAACTATACTTAATCTACTGAGATCACAACAATTAGGTATTTGAGCATGCTAACCAGTCTTATTCTTATATTTATGACAGACATCATGATGAATCTGTCTAATGAAATATAATATCTATTTAAATGTCGATTCAGTTTAATCAACTTACTATAAATACCGTATTTACCGGTGCATAAGGCGCACCCTAAAATTCAACCAACTTTTTGTGCGTCTATAACGCGGACCTATGTTTAAAGGCATTTTTTTTTTAAAAGGTGCGCATTATACACCAGCCAATACGCTAATTATTTTAAGTATACATTATTTATCACAAAATCAATTTTGGTTTTGAAAAAACCGTGTGGCGCCATTCCAGTACCTACTCATGCAATAGCGTGATTATTTAAAAAAAAATTAGCATCATCGGATCCGTTGACCGTATCCGGTATATTGGTACCGGATCCGGTAAACGTTTAGTGATGCCGGATCCGATTTTCCGGATTGCAATCCCTACACCTATATGGGGATGTACTTCCATGGGGGCCCCGTCACCGAAATATGGATGACGGGAATCTTCTTTGTTCAAGTTAAATAGGATTTTTAATCGGATCTTTTAAAGAAATTTAATAGAATCGACACTGGAATATAAATATAGTCCTTTTTCTGATTTTTCCTGGCCTTTTTGCGCTCGACAGTTTGGTTTTTATATTCTTTCCTATTCTTCTGATAACATAGGCCGCAAGTTCTTAGAGACCTGTCTAGCCGATTCTTGTCAATCTCCAAATAGCGCAATACTTTCTTTGTTTTGTTTTTATTATTGCCGGGAGCAGCATTTTCCGATAACAAGAAATCGGTAATGAGAAGTTCCCGAAATTTTGTTAGATCTATTTCTTTATTTGTGGCTCTGGTACACGATATGAGCATTTACTCCGATACCACTTGATGCTTTTCAGTATATTTGGCATACGGCACCCTCTGGTCACGCCTATATGCTTCTTGACTGAATGAAGGACCTGGAATAACTGCAGTGAGATCCCTCGCCGAAAAGCTTACTCCATTTTGGAACTGACCACTATATCTTTTATAATTGAAACGTTACTTAAGTTGCGACTTTGATATTCCCGCTTAACACCGAGTTTCTTGCTCCATTTTAGAAGTGGATAAATCAAGACTATATAGGGGTCGTCCATTAATCACGTGAGGTTTTTTAGCAACTTTTTAAGCCCCCTCGCCCCTGGTGATTTGTGGTGAGGTTTTAGGTTAAGCACAGCTGGATGCAATGAATGTGCAAAATGAAAAGATTACTAAGCACTTTGATGAAATACCAATTCTGAAACACAAGTAGAGTTTGAAAAAATGATTTTCATTCCAATCTTGTCTTGCGTTTTGTAAAATTTTAATGTTTATTTATCTGTCTAATAAATTTTAATTCAGTAGATTGTAAATAGATTTTCGTGGTGACTTGTACCTTTATAGATCTATTGCACCCTACCCGCTTCCTCTAATCCTTGATATATTTGCCCAATTAGAGCGCCTCCTCTTGTCCTGCTTCCTTTAGGAAATTCAGGAACTGGGTGGGATTCAAGAATTACAACTTCTCTTCGTACCAGCTGTGAGTCCCAAGGTCTCTTACAGAGCAGTGCTCCGCAGGCTTTGAGCAGATGTATGAGGGTTTCCTTAGCTGAACTGCAGAATCTAAATCTGCAGTGTCCCGTCAGAACTCCTGTCAGAAGTTTAAGCCTGTTCCTGTTTAGTTTCAGGCAAGCTTTTGTTCTTTTCTGTTTAAAAGATTCTAGCTTGGATTTTTCCTTCCTTGGCAGGATGATTCCTGCTTTGGATTGTCTTAGCCCTAGAAGTTCTTTCCAAGCTTTTATCCTTATTTCTAATTTCTAAACTTTTGTGGATGGTTTTCATACTCATACCGCAAAGGGACCTATAAAGGGTTTACTAGATCCCTTGTTTGCAAGATGATCCGCTTCTTTATTTTCCTCTGTGCGGGTGTGTCCTGGTACCCAGTATCGCGTTACTTTATTGTCTGTGCTGTGTCCCGTCAGGACTCCTGTTTGAAGTCTAAGCCTGTTCCTGTTTAGTTTCAGGCAAGTTTTGTTCTTTTCTGGTTAGATCCCAGCATTGCTTTGGATTGTCTTAGCCCTAGAAGTTCGTTCCAAGTTTTCATCCTTATTCCTCCAACTAAAATATTGTGGATGGTTTTCATACTCATACTGTAAAGGGGTACCGAACCCATAAAGGATTTACTGAATCCCTTGTTTGATAGTTGATCGGATTCTTCATTTCTATTCGCTCTTCACTAGCGCCAAAGGTGACACTTTTAAGAATTTCATGACCAGTTACATCATTATTTAGCATTTATTTGTTTATATTGACAAATAAAAAAGTGTTTCATTATTTTTGATAAACTAATGAAGTGCATAAATTGGTAATGGATTCAAGGCAAGAACATAGGCTATATCTTGCTTATGTGTAACATTAGAGCGAAATAAACTCGAATATCATTTCCAGCACGTCGATTTTCTTCGGGCAACCAAAAAAAAAATACACGAAAATAAAAAAAAAAACTCGTAATTATTTTTTTTTCATCATTTCGGTTGAAAAAAATGTGCTTTTTGAGTTTTTCTCAAGAACGGCAAACAGCTACGAAATCATTTTCGGTACACAGAAACTACTGGACAAGACGAACAAGTCGATGTGTAAATTGTTGGGAAAGATTCAATTATTCATCGAGAAACAGAAATTTTCTCGATTTAGTAAATCGATATCTCAGAAACGGCAGCAGGTAATCAAAAACGGATTGCGGCATCGTTTTCAGAAGGTCATTTTTCTATTAACACACTCAGATTATTCGCGAGAAATTCATTACATTCTATGATCTCCACTCGAACGCCGAAAATTCTTAAAATTTTACTCAATTTTAACAGGCGATAGTGAACGGAAAGAGCTAGCGACATATAATTTGTAATCAGCATATTTAGTAGTATTTTAGTAGTATTTACATTTCAGTATCCATATTTGTAATCAGCAGCAAAAATGCTTCCAGAAACGTTTTTAAATTTTGCTGTAACTAAAAAAATAACGATTTTAGTAAAATCGATTTTCTCGCATTTCGTCGATTCCGCGGTATTGACTTCCCGTGTCGATGGTATTTCTTAATCGAAAGCTTTCTAAGGAATATTGTATACGTGTTGTATACACGTACGTATTGTATACTGAATCGATTGGTGAAGACTAGAAGTCTCTGTGATGAGCCATTCAAAAGTTACGACAGCGTGAAATCTGCCGCAAATGCGAGATAGTGTATTTTTGTATATATTGTATATTTTATTAAATTAATTATTTTTTGCCCGTTGTTTTTATACGCCATTATTGAAGACGAAGTTGTCTTTTTGGCCACGAGTGGCGCTAAACGCGGTTATGCACGGAGCGAATACAGGTGTGTTCAGGTACCCAGTATAGCGTTACTTTATTGTGTCTGCCAAGCTTGTTTCGCTTTCCCACACAGTCTCACACCAGTTTGGATCTGATGAGTGTATGAGCTAATAGCCTTGATAGCCGCTTGACTACATGACAAGATATCAATTCGTTTTTTGCGATAGTTCCTGTCGTGAAAAACTTGTGCACATCTTTCGATTGCTTGAACCTATGTTTGGAAGCTATGATACGAGGCCCAAATACACCTGCACCATTACCTCGCTTTGTCTTCGAACTATCTGTATACCACTTGATGGCACTTTGCTCAATGTAGTATGCTGAGGATTCGTCGTACCATTTCGTCTTTTGCTATTTCGACGAATATACTTTCCAAACAAACAAAAATTTTGTTTTTATAACTCATGTGTTAAAAGTATTATCTGGCGCACGTTTTTTAGTACGAGAAATGCCACTTTTTGTATTTCCACGTAACTTGGGTAACGCACGCAAATATTTCATATCGGTAGGTTACATTAAAAAAAAAAACAATTAAATAAAATAAACATAATCAAGACCTCAATTTTAAAAAAGTGACGTGAAAGAGAGATAATTTTTTTTTATTACAAAATACAAGTGCGAGTTGTGACTCGCGCACCGAGGGTTCCGTACAAACTTGTAAGTAAGGTATATTTTTTTTGTGGAGGACGTAGCAAGCACATTCAGTTAACTTGACAAGTGGCCCTCCTGAAATCACGACCCTTAGTATCGCTGCAAGCATAACCTCAAGATGTCGCTGTCGTACGATGGAATTCTACCCAATATTTTCTTACCAAACATCCCCTATTCACTATGAGTATTTAGGGGTTCTGGAACTTCACTATTTGTTTTTGCTGCTCAATTTTGCTCTGCATCCTGCTGTTCCATAATGGGGATTAGTTTGTCTCTAACCATAGCAACTTTTTTTTATTGTGGTTTGGTGGAAACTCTCACTAAACCGCCTTTTCCACTTGACTTTTCAGTATGCGCCACCCCGGTTACGGTTATTTTGCATTCCTTCAGGATGGGCTGCCCGGACGGTTAGTGCCTCCCTGGTTGAAAATGCCTCCTCGGCGGGACCTAACCGAGAAGCAAATAACCGAGGAGGACCTAACTGTATGCAACTCATATGCTTCTGGTGCCTGACAATACCACGCAACACATTAGTGTATTTTCCTAAGTTTCCAGTAGTAATTTCGCATTTTTCTTGTAATTAAACTACATATTTACGGTTTTTCCCTTTACATGTGCTGTAAGACACCGCTTCTTGCCAAATTTCATGATTCTAGGTCAACGGGAAGTACCCTATAGGTTTTGATTCCCTTGTGAAATCGCAAAATATGCGACATAAACGGTCATATCCTTTGATCGCGTTGACTTACAAGTTTTATTTTTTCACAGCTGAAAGAGACCGCAGACCCGAGTATTTGATACAAATTTCAACTTGTTACCTCTACGCGTTCCTGAGAAAAATGGTCTTGACAGACAGACAGACGGACAGACAGACATAGAAACAGACAGACAGACGGACAACAAAGTTATCCTATAAGAGTTCCGTTTTCGGTATAGAACCCTAAAAACAATTAAATAAATAAAATAAACACAATCAAGACCTCAATAATCAATAATTGACGTGAAAGTGACAGAATTTTTTTTCATTACAAAATAAAAATAAAAATTAAAGAAAATGAGTGTAAATTCTATGGTGATACCGGAGACTGAGGAGCGTTCTTATGACGAATCCACACCACCACAATAAAGGCAATAGGGAATATGCAAGAAATTTAGATTTACTTGATTTTTTATCCCCGATAAGTATCTTGACATTACACCTATACGTGTTATGATCTTGACATTACACCTATACAAAAAATTAAAAAAAAAAAATTAAATCAAAAAGTCCAAAATATGCGAGCGAAATTCAAATTTGCGAAACGCATCAGCATTGATCATATGTCATGTGACGTGCACGTTGACATTTATCGGTCTCGATATTCACAGATGTAGGTAGGGTGGACAATACACCTCCATCGGGACTTTATCAAACACTTTATCTGGTGTACTTATATAGTGTTTTTGCATTCTGGTACTATAAATATCTATAAAATGTTCTTTAGCTTTTTCCATTATCGAAATAGCAAATTCAAACTGAAAATCCTTAACTGTCCACTGAATGTCATGTGTTATGCGACGACATCCAAAGCGCGCGCGCGATAAATGGAACCGTTCAATCAGGTCATATTTAATCGGAATTTTATATATTTTTAAAAAAATACTTTTAACAGTATTTATATTTTTTACAATGTTAAAACGAAGTAAAAAGTGAATTAAACAAATAAAAAAAAATGGTGCATATTCCTTTTGAAAAAGCAAATTCTTCATTTTTAATTCTATTTTTTTTTTATGGCAATGGCATTTTTTATGGATGACAAACTTGTAATGGGATGATACATCCCCTCACATGAGTAATAAAAAATATTGATTGCAACACGGGCGGCTTTGTCAATTGTCCTCTCGAGCGAATGTGCCCAAATTAGCTCTCGTGTCAAATTGACAACCTACCGACCTAGTTACAAAATATACTACATATTTACAAACTAACGAACGACCAACTCTACTTGATGTAGGATCTAGTTGTTCCTTCAAAATAGGTTTTGTTTCACATGAATCCAAATCAAAAAATGTACAAAAATTAAATGTGCTGCCACTACATTGAATGGTACCAACCTTATTACTCATAAAACTGTATGTAAATAAATGTGTTGTGAAAAAGTGATGGCATGTTTAAAGAAACTTGCGCTTGACCTAATTATCCTAAATGGGTTATTTAAATCCATACCATCATCATTATTAAATATTTTATATCTAACTATAATTATTTAAACCTAAAAAATCCTAAACTGACAAAATAGCATGTTGATTCCAAGCTATAATTACATTTACAGCAAATTCAATGCAGTATTTGTTTTAATTTTCACAAATTGTTATTGTCTGATGTTTATTTAGATTGTCTGTTACGAAAGTTACATTGTTGAATTATAACCAATTATTAATTATTCACATGCATGCATAAAAAAATTCACATTAAAAAAAATATGTCACACTCAAACAATGTTTACACAATGTATGTCACATTTACATACACAATGTTTATTATTATTGTTTATGTTTATAAATTACTTTTCTAAATACACTAGTCAGTTAACAAATGTATTGAATTCCAGCTGGAATTCAAATTCATAAATAAATATTGTGTCCAATATTTACATACAAATGTTTTTTCCTGCGGTTAAAAAAAAATCTTTTACTCAACCACCAATAACATTTTAATTATTGTTATATAAGACAGACATGCCTAACAAAATAATAATAATAAAAGGTTAGATAAACGTGCAGATAAACTATTTTAATTATTGTTACATAAGACAAATATGCCTAACAAAATAATAATAATAAAAGGATAGATAAACGTGCAGATAAACGACTCTTATTTACGTCTTGTAGGTTTCATTCAGAAACGAAGTTAGAATTCATTAATTGGAATAAAAAAAATAAATAAGAAGAAAGGTGACGTAACAAGAGCATATTTAAAATGTGGGATTAAACAAGATATGATTTATAAAAAATGTTTTCTTAGATAATAAATAAAATTAGAAATTCGAGTATAATACGATATATTTTTAAAATTAATTTCAGAATCGGGTTGTAACAGGATACTATTAAGTCCTAATAAAATAAATTAGTAGAAATGTGGAAACTGTGAGGCATAGAAATTGAAAAAATATATTTATATTGTAGTCGAATATATATTGTGTATATATATATACGTGTATTTGTACACATAATTTTGCGTACGTGACCGACAGCATGCTGTCCTACATTGAGAGAGGGAGAAGGTTTCAAACAAACACACGCGACGTGAGTGAGATGGGATTATAAACACACTTTAACGTACCTATTTTTAAAATGTCACGAAAACTAAAAAACTTGTACAACATTTTTTAAAGGATTTAAAAAAAGACAAGTGCAAAACACATTTGTTAATAAAACTTAATGTTTATGCTCATTAACAAATTACACAAATTAATTAGTGTCCAAGTTTTCTTTTTTTGCCATTATTCACAGCTTTAATTTCAAAACACATTAATACTATTTAATGTTATATTATTAAAACTAGTACCATTTATTAATATATTAAAACTAGTACTATTTAATATGTTAAAACTAGTAGTAGTACTATTTACTATACATTTATTAGTCGTGTGAAGTTGGCCCCCGAATTTTTGAAAAATCGAAATTATTTTAGAGTTCTGGCAAGTTTTGGAATAGTTCTAGAGTTCTTGCTTGAAAATTGCAATAGTTCCGGGGAATTTCGGGCAGAAATCGAGAAAAACAATTTGGGGGCCAACTTCACGCAGCCCCCTCTTCTTCAGGAAAAAGAGTTCTGATGTAATATTCCAGTTCTTTATATAGAGTTCTCAATCGATAATGCATATAGTTCTACTTTTTTTGGGTAGTTCTGGGTAGCCCCCGGAGAGTTCTGAACAAATAACCAATACAATTTCTTTGTCAAACCACTATTAAAGAAGTTATAAGCAAAAACGAGGCGCTAAATTTTTGAAAATTACAGAATTCAAGAGTTCTGTTAAAAGTAATATTGAGAGTAATGGATTTTTTTTTTGGAATTCTGTAATTTTCAAAAAATTACAGAAAATCGCCTCGTTTTTGCTTATAACTTCTTTAATATTGGTCGGACTTGGACATTATACAAGAGATTTATTCAGAACTCTCGAGAAACTCTTAACAGAACTCATGGAATTTTTTTTTTTCGAATTCTGTAATTTTCAAAAATTTAGCGCCTCGTTTTTGCTTATAACTTCTTTAATATTGGTTTGACAAAGAAATTGTATTGGTTATTTGTTTAGAACTCTCCGGGGGCTACTCAGAACTCTTGTATTTTTTTTATCTTCGTCGAAAGTTTTTTATAAATAAATTTATAAATATTGATTTTACAAAAATGTCTAATAAGCATTTTTTGTTTATCTGCCTTAGTACAATCGAAAACCGTTATCAGATTTTTTGAAGAAATTTTGAAAAAAAAGTAGAACTATATGCATTATCGATTGAGAACTCTAGAACTCCATATAAAGAACTGGAATTTTACATCAGAACTCTTTTTCCTGAAAAAGAGGGCTGCGTGAAGTTGGCCCCCAAATTGTTTTTCTCGATTTCTGCCCGAAATTCCCGAAACTATTGCAATTTTCAAGCAAGAACTCTAGAACTATTCGAGAACTTGACAGAACTCTAAAAAAATTTCGATTTTTCAAAAATTCGAGGGCCAACTACACACGACTACATTTATTGCATGAATTTTTAACAAATTATTTTCAATTAGATTGATTTCTGGGGGAAATTAATTACTTTTCCAAACCTTAATGGTTTCTAATGTTAAAAATGTTTCAATTATAAACATTTTAAAATTAACACTTAATTATGTCTTTTCAAAAAAGTATCAATGTTCTACAAGAACTCGAAATACAAGAACCAGTTGGCTATTTAATAGTATATTAAAGGACGAGTTCAGTAAGCGCGATTTTACAGCACCCGTCCATGTTTGGTTCTAATGGACAGTGCCGAAAAACGCCTTACGAACGAGTTTTTTTTAGTAATAATATAAATAAATTAGTAATAATTAAAGTATTTTTTCTATTTTGCGCCCTTTTATGCTGAGGATTCGTCGTCCATTTGAGTTTACTGCTACACATTGTTCTGTAGTTTTTCTGGAAATGGTATTTGCATACATACCATTTCGTCTTTTGCAATTTCGACGAATATACTTTGCAAACAAACAAAAATTTTGTTTTTAACTCATGCGTTAAAAGTATTATCAGGCGCACGTTTTCTAGTACGAGAAATGCCACTTTTGGTTGTATTTCCACGTAACTTGGGTAACGCAAATATTCAATATCGCAAGGTTAAATTAAAAAAACATATATAATAAACACAATCAAGACCTCAATATTAAAAAAGTGACGTGAAAGTGACAGAATCTTTTTTTCATTACAAAATAAAAATAATAATTAAAGAAAACGTTTTAAAATGAGTGTACATTCTATGGTGATACTGGAGACTGAGGAGCAGGAAAGAAACAAATGGCCATTTATATATAAAAAAATCACCGATACATATTGAGAAAATTGTATCGCAAGCGGCGAGCCATAACCGCACGCATATGGGTGCTGTTATGAGTCCATTACAGACGCAAAATAGAAAAACTTTTATAACAGCACCTAGGCAAACAGCATTATAAAACTAGTACTATTTAATATAATATTATTAAAACTAGTAGTATTTAATATTATATTATCAAAACTAGTGTTATCTACTATAAATTAAATACATGTATTTTTAACAAAGTTATTTTTAATTACATTAATTTACATCGGTAAATTAATTCTTTTTACAAACCTCCAAGGTTTCTAATGTTACAATTATAGAGATTTTAACATTATCCCTTAATGTTGTCCATTCAAATATCAGCCAATGTTCTATACCAGGGGAGGCGAACCTTTTTCCGACCGCGTGCTATTTTTTTTAAATCTTCACATTTTAAAATGCTGACGTGCCAGGTAACTTTTACCATGAATGAACATTTCTGATGGTGAAAATCAGTTACCGTATTAGCCCGAATATAACACGTCCTATATTTTACACCTTTGATGTTGCACAAAAGTGGATTGAGAAACTTTTTTTTTAGAAAAGTAGAAGGTTTTAGTTTGGAAATAGTTCGCGTGCCAAAACAATTTTCCTCCGTGTCAGCTATGACACACGTGCCATAGCTTCGCCACCACTGGTCTAGACAGTCAAGAAATTTCGAAATCTGTTTATGCGTCTCTGATTTCTAAACAAAACGATTTTGTCTAATTCAGACTAAGTCTATTATTTGTTAATTAATCCAGACAGGTGAGAATAATTAGATTTGTTTGGACAGTCTGAATCTGTTTGTTAAGGTTTTAATTTAGAAAACACCCGTTAGAAATAGTTCGCGTGGCAAGACAATTTTCCTCCGTGTCAGCTATGAAACGCGTGCCATAGTTTCGCCACCACTGGTCTAGGCAGTCAAGAATTTTCGAAATCTGTTTATGCGTCTCTGATTTCTAAACAAAACCATTTTGTCTAATTCAGACTAAGTCTGTTATTTGTTAATTAATCCAGACAGGTGAGAATTATTAGATTTGTTTGGACAGTCTAAATCTGTCTGTTCTTATCTGTCTGTTAAGGTTTTAGTTTAGAAGACACGCCTGAAAAATAGTTCGCGTGACAATACAATTTTCCTCCGTGTCAGCTATGACAAGCGTGCCATAGCTTCGCCACCACTGGTCTAGGCAGTCAAGAATTTTCGAAATCTGATTATGCATCCCTGATTTCTAAACAAAACTTTTTTGTCTAATTCAGACTAAGTCTGTTATTTGTTAATTAATCCAGACAGGTGAGAATTATTAGATTTGTTTGGACAGTCTAAATCTGTCGGTTCTTATCAGTATGTTAAGGTTTAATTTAAGAAGACACGCGTGACAAATAGTTCGCGTGGCAATACAATTTTCCTCCGTGTCAGCTATGACACGCGTGCCATAGCTTCGCCACCACTGGTCTAGACAGTCAAGAATTTTCGAAATCTGCTTATGCGTCTCTGATTTCTAAACGAAACGATTTTGTCTAATTCAGACTAAGTCTGTTATTTGTTAATTAATCCAGACATGTGAGAATTATTAGATTTGTTTGGACAGTCTAAATCTGTCTGTTAAGGTTTTAGTTTAGAAGGTACGCGTGAGAAATAGTTAGCGTGCCAATATAATTTTCCTACGTGCCAGCTATGACACGCGTGCCATAGGTTCGCCACCACTGTTCTACACAAAACCCTACATAAACAATTATAACAGCACATATTTTTGGCAATATTGCAATTTCTTGATAATATCAAAATTGTAATAGAACAATATTCAAAACAAGCTTAATGTTCAAAAATCATTTAAAACTCATCAAGCCTGTGCAATAATAGGATATTTTGCAACTAGGGCGGTTGTCAATTGGTCACTAGAGCGAAATTGGGCACATTCGCTTGAGAAGGCAATTCACAACTTACCGCCCGTGTTGCAAATAATATTTTTTATTACTTATGGAGGGGATGTATCTTACAAGTTTGGGATCCAGGGGCCAAAAAAAAATAATAAAACAAAATCAAAAATGAAGAATTTGCGTTTTCAATTGTCTCCGGTCGTGTGGATTCGTCATAAGAATTCTCATCAATCTACGGTATTGCCATTGAATTTACACTCATTTTAAAACGTTTTATTTAATTTTTATTTTGTAATGAAACAAAATTTCTGTCACTTTCACGTAACTTTTTTAATATCAAGGTCTTGTTTGTGTATATTTTATTTATTTAATTTTTTTTTTAATGTAACTTAGTGATATTGAATAGTTGCGTTCGTTACCCCAAGTTAAGTGGTATTACAACGAAAAATTGCATTTTTCGAACTAAAAAATGTGCGCCAAGAGAGTACTTTTTACGTATGAGTAATAAAAAAATATTTTTTACTATTTCATTTATTCAATGGTACAGAAATTCTTAGAAAATATAACTCGCAATATCTAATCATTTGGTAATTAATCCTTTCAGATTAAACGTATGTTTATTTACTTTTAATTGGAAATAAAGGTATATTTGTTTTCATTGACATTAAAGCAAAAAATACCAAGAATTATATCTAATCTTTGTATTTTGCGTAATAATGTAAGATTAAATTAAAGAATGAAATAATTGTATTCATAAAAATTTCATTCAAAACAATTAGTTTTTCATTAATATTAACATAGCAACTTCCATTTAATTTTTTTATTTTTCTTCCAGTTTACTTTTCATTAACAGAAAATGTTAATTTGTTTAAAAAATGTTATTAATAGCATTAACCTGTGCCATAACTAGCTTTCTTGAGGCCCTAGGCAAACCCTTATCAATGGACCCCTCTTACCAAAATTTTCTGAATTGCTTGAAAATTGTTGAAAGCCTTTTTTCTAACTTATTATGAATTTTTTGGACCCTCTTCCAACTAGGCCCAGGGCACGTGCCCCTGCCTAGTTAAATCCCTGGTATTAACCCTTTCGGCCCTGCCAGTAGCATTTGCCACCATTCATTTGCAAGCCTCACATTCGCAAGCCACAGTTTTTTCTAATTTATTATGAATTTTTTGAATCCTCTTCCATCTGAGCCCAGGGCATGTGCCCCTGCCTAGTTACAGCCCTGGTATTAACCCTTTTGACCCTGCTAGTGGCATTTGCCACCCTTACATTTGCAAGCCTCTATTTACTATGTCTATTTATATTTTTACTATTTATCACTGGATGTTTTTTATACCTATGTTTTTTACAATTCCTATACCTATGAATCAATCAGTTCAAATTTGGTATTGGAGTTCATAAGATTGCCATCAATAATATTTAATAAAAACATTATTTTTTTTTTTTGATTCAGGGTCAATTCAGGGCCATTTAACAAAAATTCAGGGCCAATAGGGTTAACTATATAAATTATTACTAAATGGATAATTGTTTGTTATTAAATGTGAATAGAAAGAATAAATGATATTTACCTTGGTCCTGCCATTAATGTTGTAGTGTCCTAATTTTCCATTATTATACATTTTGTTAGCTCTGATGATTAAAGCATCTACTTGACTAATAAGATATCCAATATGCGTACAATATTTTTCCCTGCCGTCGATCCAAGCGATTTGATCACCACGAATAGTTTTCAAATCTTGTGGTCCTTTACTACTAACTAATTGTCCATCCTTGAAGACTCCTTTCGTGTACATGTCTAATACTTCACCTAACACTGCTTGGCCCCGGTATTCTCCCAGGAAATTGTCCAGAACACACACACCATAGGAATCCATGTCTCGGATAACGTTCCTGCACATTTCGTCTAAGACATCGTCTTGGTTTTTGTGTAGGAAGGGCGGGTGGGTGCTTTCGGGGAAATCTTTGAAACTAGATTTTCGGGGATGCACAATATTTTCACCACTGATAGGCATTGCTGTTTTGGCTGACTTGAGTGTTTTCTCCGTTGGGGATTTTTCTTCTCCGAAATCTAAACTGGGGCTCAAACTTTCAGCACAGGAACTGAGAATTTCGGATTCGGAACTGCCCTCGTATGGTAAAGCACTTTCGGTTGTTTTGTGTCGTTGCGACTGCTCGACGAATTCCTCGCAATTCTTCTGGCAACCAGTTTTGTGTCGTTTCCAATCTTGTTTTTGGTGCACCTTGGAACAATAATATATCGACTTACAGCGCGAGCATCTTAGTAAGTTTTCGCTTAGACCGCAAACCTCGCAAGACGATACTGAATTCATGTTCTCGCCTCACGTTCGTTTTTATTATAAAAAAATCTTTGACATTGCTGCCATATTACTTTTCACCTTAAAGTAGTAACATGTGGAGGCGCCACATGTTCTCTAATCAGCTGATAGCACTGTGTGAAACAATGTCAAACAAAATAAATAACTTTTATATTTTTTATTAAACTATAAACAATTAATTTGTTTTAGTAACTTAATATTAATTATTACAATGGCCGATGAGAGTATATTCGAATTCCTGCATTCGGAATTAGTTAATTACGTTTTGGAACAAAATGTTTTGAAAAACAAAGATGTGAAGGTATGTTTTAAATATAGAATAGAAACTGAGTTACTTGACATAGAGATGTTAAACGCCAATATAATAGTCTAAACTTATTCATGTTTCTACTTAAAACATTTATTAACACATTTATAACCGATAACTCCTAGGTGTCTTTCATGTATCCACCCCATAGGCAACCAACATCAGTGAACTCGTTTATTGATATCTAGCCTTTTAAGAAAATATGAGTTTCTTTATAGTATAGTATTAAACTGGATGCTTGGCTTGTAAATTATTTATAGTTGCTGTTCATGAGTTTGTATGAAATGAAATATTAGGTGGCTCAAAAGTTATCATCTGATTTTCATAGCCAATAACTTTGCTTTAAATGAAGAAAATGTGTGCTTTTTGTGTTAATCTTTCATTGAAACTTATAAATTTTGTCATCAAGTTTCAAACATAACTTCCAACAAATTTTTACCACTCCAATTGATATTAATTTGGTTATTTTTGATTTAATTTTTGATGGTATTATGAAAAGTTTGATTTGGGTTTGATTTTTAATTGCTATAAAGTTCATTTAATTGCTATAAAGTCTGTGGCTTATCTATGAAAACCAATAAAGTACCTTAATTGAAAGAGATTAAATGAATAAATTTGGCTGGCCATAGTAGCAAATCACTAAAACGGGAGATACTTTGGATTAAACTTTTATGGAGGTTTTTGACAAAAGGGTTCTTCAGGGAAAAGGAATTCACAAGGGGTGTGTACTATGAAAGAAATATCACTGTACTAATTCTGATGATATGCTTCATACAACAGTTATTTTTTGCTGACGAATTTGCTGTGAATCAGGGGTTAGTCATTACATATCAAACTGATGTAAAGATATCTGTCTGATGGATGAGTCAAGGATTAGTCGTTTCTCAGCAATGAGAATTGACACATTATTATCACATTCTTGAGGAATATACTTGTTTATTTTTGTACGCAATAAGTTCATTAACGCAATAAACATATTATGTGAAAAATGTATAATAGGTTTAAAGAAACAAATCCATTGTGAAGTTTGTTTGTAATAAAATATATAACTTTTCTAGAAATAAATGTGCAGTTATGCAAAAAATGATGTTTTAAACCCTTATATTTTGTAATTAGTTCTGTTAATGACTGCTGTCCTACTATAGAAATTAATTATATCCATGTTGAATAAATAATGTTACTTATTTTGTCATTCCTCTAATTTTAGGATGAAGATTTATCCAACTTGGAATATCTAGGCTTTTCCACAGGATATAAAATGATAGAACGGTAAATATGTTTTATATATATTTTTTCAGTTAATTAAATTTTAAACGAGATTAAGAATAGTGCTAACAAGTATGTATGTCGATAATAGAAATGAAATATTTCTATTGGTCTTCAATATATAGAAATAACTGCAGTACCCTTATATAAGCGGAACTAGCCTTATAGTTTCATAATAATACTGTGTATCTATAAAGTAAAGAAAATTATAGACTGTATGATGTAATTGTCATTTTCTTTTGCTTTTCATCGTTTGTTAGTTTTGTTTGACAAATGAGCTTTCAATTTGCATATAATCATTGTTATTTAACAAATTGTGAAACACAATTGTCGAAAGGAGTGAACCAAAAACAAACTATACAGACAAATAGGTTTAGTGATTATAACTTATGTTTTTTAAAAACACTATTTAAGAATTTATAGTAAACTAGGCAGCCAAATATGAGCAGATCTGGATATATAGTATAAATACCATATTTTTAAAACCTATTATAGTATATTTTGTAACTAGGGCGGTAGGTTGTCAATTGGACAGAAGAGCGAAATTGGGCGCACGAACGAAGTGAGTGAGCACTTTCGCTGGAGAGGGCAATTGACAATACCGTCCGTGTTGCAAACAATATTTTTTATTACTCATGCGAGGGATGTATCTTACAAGTTTGGGATCCAGGGGTCATCAAAAAAAAAAAATGGGATAAAATATTAAGAATTTGCTTTTTCTCGGGTGGTGTGGATTCGTCATAAAAACTCTCCTCAGTCTCCAGTATCATCATAGAATTTAAATTCATTTTAAAACGTTTTCTTAAATTTTTATTTTGTAATGAAAAAAAAATTCACGTCACCTCACGTCACTTTTTTAATATTGAGGTCTTGGTTGTGTTTATTTTATTTATTTAATTGTTTTTTTTAATGTAACTTAGCGATATTGAATATTACAAAATACTAATACTATACTTTGTAATACTACAAAAAATGGCATTTCTTCCACTAAAAAAACGTGCGCCATGACAGTACTTTTAACGCATGAGTAATAAAAATGAAATATTTATATTGTACTTCAATTTATAGAAACACAGTAATCTTATATAAGCGGAACGAGCCTTATAGTTAAGTAATAATACACTACATTTATAAACTGATAGTTGTAGACTAAATAATACTGTTATAGTCATTACTTTTTGCTTCTTACCTTTTTTTAATTGTGTTTGACAATTTGAATGACGTTTCAATTCGCATACAATTATTGTTATATTATGTCATTTTTTAACAAATTGTGACACAATTGTCAAAAGGAGAGATCCAAAAACAAATTGTATACAAACAAATAGGTTTAGTAATTATGATTAATGTTTTTTAAAAACAGTATTTAAGAATAGATAGTAAATTAGGCAGCCAAATATGAGCAGGTCGGGATATATAGTATAAATACTATTTATTTCAAACCTATTAAAATAATAATGTAATGCTTTTTTTCTGGAAATATTATTCCCAACAATTTTTTCCCAACAATTCATGCAAAAATGCATGAAATTATTATGGATTTTTTTTTAATTAGCCCATTTTAATGGACATTGGAGCATAGTTCAGTCAAAATTTATTATGTAGGTAAAAGAAAAAAATTAATTACGGTATAATTAAACAATTACTAATTTTTTGTACAGAGACATTCTTCTTCCTTTTGGCACTACAGCCCTAAATGGGCTTTGACCTAACCTCCCCCCGCTACACTTGTGTTTTGGTATCTTGATCTTGCACAAGTATGTAAGCACAGTTTTTAGCGTGGATGATGGCGAGCCACTATTAGCTTAATAGTGACTTGCCTAATAGTATTAGGGGAGATTTTCGAGGCAGATTTTACTGTGATGACTTTGCCAGAGCCATGCACAGGAGAAGAGTGGCTTATTAATTCCATATTTGTGTTCCCATATTTGTACTTATGGCTTGGTAATCTGACAACTTAACTACTAGGCCACTGTCTTGTACCGCCCCTGTACAGAGACATGGTTATCATAAAAAGAATTACGTTCGACGGTAATATAATAGATAAGCGTTATATGTTTCGCAAAAAAAAAATTTTTTGTGGCAATTGTGAATAAAACCTCATTAATGCACCTCATCGAATTTAAATAATTTCGGTTACTTAAGCTTCATTATTTGTTTTGTTGCGGCTGATCGTGGCGATGGAGCATAGTCTCCGAGATTGTTATTGTTTCTTCTTTGTTTTGTTGTTTCTTGTTGTTGTTTCTTTCTTGTTGGCAACTTCAAAATATTTTCGTCTTTTCTTCGTTACGATTTTATTCCTCAAAGAAGTAGTTTGCCACTTGAATTTTAAAATCATGGAATTTGAAAGTGGCCGATTTCTTGTCACCCAGTTTTTTTTTTCTCTCCTCGCGATCCACTAGTTAGCTATCGCTAAATTAATAAAACGCAATGTCATTTTCTCCGTCCATTCCTTTGTTCTAGTAGACATCCTGTAGTAACTTATCATCAAATATTTTGCACAGAATCTTCTTTTTCTCAATGTATGTGATGTCTGAGATTTTCGAGTCTTTTCGCTCGAAGTGATTCTTTCCAGGAGTTTCGCCCATAACGAGCTTTCAATTTAATTAGAGGAATGTTAAATTCTGGATCAGAATCCAAACTTGAGTCGGCAGATGGTTCCTCTTCAGGTTGTTCAGGTCATTATTTTCAAAATTTTCATTTTCGGAATCGGAATTAGTTTCATCGCCCTCGTATCCCACGATATCGGAATTTTCCAAACATGCCAGCAATTCTGCATCATGTTCTCCATGTTGAAGGTGGGTTCTATTACCAAATATTGCTAAGTAACAAACATAATGATTTGTTATTTAGGAAAATAATGTTGGCAGAAAGATTAAGACCATTTAAATGTACATGAATTAATTCCGACTGTAGAGTATGTAAATTAATGTGATTTGAATAGAAATGCATTATTAAAATTTCTGCATCTGCATTAAAAATTTTGCTATTGTATTTTCAAAAATTACTCAAAGACTTACAATCAAAAGTTGCCTTACCGAACGCACTAATATTCATCACACTTTGATAGCTGATCAACTAGTTACAAGTAACCTCACATGGTCAATATATCGAGAGACGGTAGCTTATGCAGATATATAAATTTCCATTATTCCCATATTATTTCCATATTTCAATGGACTGCTGGGTTTTAGTACGACAGAAACGAATATGACTTTCTAAAATGTCTCAAACTAACATGTCCATTTTAATGGACGTTGGGCCTCAGGAGGTTATATGACTTTATAGGCTCTGGGCCTCCACTAGAAATTCGACTAAAAACCGAAAAACACTCCTAAATATTTGTCACACTTTACTTCCACTGTCCAACTCCCGATGTAAGTAACAATGACTTTAGAGACTCCGGGCGTGTACTAGAAATTCGACCAAAAAACCGGAAAATACTCTATCAATTTTTGCTCAATCCCCTTGGCTTATATTAATTTGCTGCGTCGTATGCGTCAAATCTAATTTTAAACCAGTCTTCATAGTTCAATCTTGCTGAAATTTTGTGTATATCGTGTGTATACAATATTAATACCATATTTATACAATGCTTTAATACTCAGTTTTACTTTAATTATGTGTTTTAAACCAGCGTTTCTCAACCTTTTTTGGCCCACGGACCAGTAAAATATAAAAAAATCGCGGACCAGTGATATTTTTTTAACAAAATTTTACTAGGTATTAAAGAACTACTACATAAGTTAATTGTAACATTTTTATTATCATTTACTTACAATATTATTTAAATGTTTATTTAAATGTTAAAGATAATTGTTTTTTTTTTCTTCTTTTTTTCTTCTTTGCAATATTGCATAGAATTAAAATTAGTTTAAGATATTTGATTTTCGTTAGTTTATAAATTAAAATGTAGTTATTATTATTTATTTTTTGTTTTTTTTATTTTTTTCGCGGATAGAAAAAATTGTCCGCGGACTAGTAAAATTTCTCCGCGGACCACTGGTGGTCCGCCGGACCAGCGGTTGAGAATAGCTGTTTTAAACTATATCAACTTTTGACTACGTAATATAGGCAGCCAATTTACTTTGTGTATCCAATAGATACATTAATGAGATCATCAAACTCCTTATAATATCCAAATAATGGATTGGAAGTGCGATGAGCCATATTGTTAGGTGTAGATATGGTTCATTCAAGACGGGCCTTCTATAAATATAAGAATAAATACAATGGAATAGTTGAGTATCATTCGGGCAAAGTGAATGGGAACGGCGTGAAAGGAGACCAAGATGCCGCGACGTCTTGGACTCCTTTCGACCGCAGAATACATTAATTATCGCAAGGTGCAGAAGCCACGTTTTCATATTTGTCTGCCGCTCCGCGGCGGGCAACCTGATCTAACCTTTTTATTGAGAGGAGGGAAAATACCTTTTTACGTACGACCCTCAGAACAAAAATGCTCTGAGGAGTGTGGGACTCACCCGGCATGATGGTACCACAGTCCTACCCACTAGATTGTAGATTGTAGATATGGTGGTGACGACTTGTACTGCGACCTTTATAGATCTATTGTACCCCACCTTCCTCCTCCAAGTGTTGGTGTACTTACCCATTTAGAGCGCCTCCTCTAATCCTGATTCCTTTAGGAATCTCAGGATCTGGGTGGGATTCAAGGCCTGCAGCTCCTCTGTGTTCAAGCAGTGAGCCCCAAGGTACATCTGTCTCTTGCGGAGTAATGCTCCGCAGTCTTTGAACAGATGTATGGGGGTTTCCTCTGCTGAGCCACAGAATCTGCATCCATCATCCTCCTCTAGGCCTAGGGCCTTGAGATGTTTCCTAAGTCTGCAGTGTCCCGTCAGGGCTCCTGTCAGAATTCTGAGCTTGTTCCTGCTTAGTTTCAGGCAAGCTTTAGTTCTCTTCTGGTTAAAAGATCCCAGCATCACTTTGGATTGCCTTAGCCCTGGAAGTTCTTCCCAGGTTTTCATCCATTTTCTTCTTATTTCTTCATCTAAACTTTTGCGGATGGTGTTCACGCTCATACCGCAAAAGGGTTCCGGACCTATAAAGGGGCTACTGGATCCCTTGTTTGCTAGGTGATCGGCTTCTTCGTTTCCGTCTATACCAGTGTGTCCTGGTACCCAGTATAGCGTTACTTTATTATCCCTGCCAAGCTTGTTCAGCTTCCCCACACAGTCCCATACCAGTTTGGATCTGATGGTGTATGAGCTAATGGCCTTGATGGCTGCTTGGCTATCTGACAGGATAGCAATTCGTTTTTTGCGGTACTTCCTGTCGAGGTTAAACTGTGCACATCTTTCGATTGCGTGTACCTCTGCTTGGAAGATACTTGGGGATGTTCCCATGGATTCGGAGTATCTGGTACGAGGTCCAAACACTCCTGCACCAGTGCCTTCCTTTGTCTTCGAACCATCTGTATACCACTTGATGGCATTTTGCTCTATGTGGTATGCTGAGGATTCGTCGCTCCAATCGGCTTTACTACTACACATTGCTGTGTAGTTTTTCTCGAAGTGGTATTTGCATACCATTTCGTCTTTTGGTACTTCCAGCCAGGGGATCTTGGTAGCGAGGCTGTTTCGGTCTCTGCTCCCGATTATTTTGCCTCTGCCCATTCCTTCCTTGCTGAACCTTACGATCGCCGATCTGGCGGCGCTCTCCACCACAAGGTGCAGCGGAGTCAGATCCAGCAGCAGCTCCAATGCTGCTGTCGGACACGACCCCATCGCCCCCGTGATGCAGACACACGCCAGTCTTTGAATCTTCTCAAGCTGTTTCCTCATAGAGGCCAGCTTGATTCTACTTCCCCACGCAACCGCCCCATAAGTGATTGCAGGTCTCACTATCATGGTGTACATCCATCGCAGGATAGTGGGGTTACAACCCCACGTTTTTCCTGCCAGATTTCTGCACACCATTAGGGCGCGTTTGGCTTTACCTACCACTGCCTCAGCGTGTCTATTCCATAGGAGTTTGCTATCTAGTGTGATACCCAGATACCTTATCTCCTGTTGGTATTCTACTGCCTTCCCATCTATGAGTATGGGATGTAGGCAGTTTAGTTTTCTCCTTCTAGTAAATGGTATCACCGTGGTTTTGCTCGGGTTGAGTCTTAATCCCACTGTTTGACACCATCTACTAGTTACTTTGAGGCCTCTCTGAACAATTTCACAGAGCGTTCCCTCAAATTTTCCTCTGGCCATTATGACTATGTCATCGGCGTAACCTTGACATTTGATGTCTAGGTCGTTTAGCCTAACCAGTAGTTCATCAACTACCAGGCTCCACATTAGCGGTGATAGTACACCTCCCTGTGGGCACCCTCGAGTTGTGGAGATCTTAATGGTGTCTTTTCCCACTTGTGTCTCCGCCGTTCTAGTTCTCAGCATTTCTCCCATCCACTTTGAGATAGTGCTGTCGATATTCCTTCTTTCGAGGGCCGCGCTGACAGCCTCGTGTGAGGTGTTGTCAAAAGCTCCCTCTATATCCAAGAAGGCACATATCGCTACTTCCTTTATCTCTAGTGCTGCTTCTATTTCGTTTGTCAGCTGATACAGGGCGGTTTCTGTGGATTTCCCTGCTCTGTAAGCATGCTGACTCCTGTGTAGTGGTGTACCTACCAGCACTATAGTCCTAAGGTAATTATCAATCACCTTCTCCATTGTCTTTAACATAAAAGATGTTAGACTAATGGGTCTAAATGACTTCGGTTGAGTGGTGTCTTTCTTCCCCACCTTCGGTATAAATACCACCTTAGCCCTTCTCCATAGCTCCGGTATATATCCGAGCGCTAAGCTACTTCTAAAGATATTTAGAAGATACGGCATTAGTTCTCTCTCTCCCTTTTGTAGGAAGGCAGGAACTAGTCCGTCCACTCCTGGGGCCTTAAAAGGCTGGAAAGTGCCGATAGCCCATCTGATTCGGTTTTCCGTACAGATGGACGCTGCCCTCTTCCAGTCGGCCCGACTTGGTTTCCGTGGTTGCATCAAGCCCTCGGTCTCCCTGTATACTCTACATCCCGGAAAATGGGTTTCTAGTAGGAGGAGAGCTCTTTGCTCTTCATCCTCCGTGAAGGTCCCATCCGGTTTCTTGAGAGTGGTTGTCATTTCCACTCTATCCTTCGCTAGTGCTTTGTGCAGTCTAGCTGCCACCGGCGTGGATTCTATGTTTTCACAGAAGGTCCTAAAGTTTTCCCTTTTTGCCCTTCTGATCTCTTTGTTGTAGGTGGTAAGCACCTCAGAGTATTCTAGCCAATTTCCGTATTGCTTGGCTTTGTTGAAAAGCCTACGTACTTTTGCTCTTAATGTAGACAAATTTTTGTTCCACCATTTTTCGTCCTTATGCTCCTTCACGGTTTTTACCGGGCAGCTGGATTCAAATGCCGTGGTGATTGCTAAATTTATTTCTCCTACAGCCTGCTCCAGCACGGTGTAGTGTTTGATACTACCCCGCACTGTCACCTGCTCTAGGTTTTCTTTTAGTTGGGAACTAAACATAGGCCACACAGTTTGTCTGGGGTTTCGAATGGGGGTGTTTTCCTCACTCGCTCCTTCCAGCTCAAACTCTATGATCCTATGATCTGACATTGAGGGCTCACTTGAAACCCTCCACTTTTTAATTAGTTTACTTACGTTAGCGCTACCTACCGTAATATCCAGTACCTCATTTCTGACTTTAGTGACAAATGTTGGTGTGTTCCCAACGTTGTACACAATTAAGTTCTCTTTAATGAGGTATTCTAAAAGGTACTCACCCCTCTTATTAGTGTCCGTGCTGCCCCACATCTCATTGTGTGCGTTCGCGTCACATCCCAGGATGAGTGGCAGCCTTCTCCTAATACAGTGTTCCACCAGCTTTTGTACTTCAATGGGTGGTATGCTGTTACCATCGCCAGGGAAGTATGCTGATGCGATCACTACTTCGCGGTGGAGACCCTCGATCTTGATGAGGGCCTGAATCGGTACTAAATCCCGCGTTAAAAATTCTGAAAGACATAAGTAATTTATGCCATTTCTTACCATAATGCAAGTTCTAGGGGAGACCTCACGGCTGTCCCATACCAACTTACATTCCCTGTTGCTAAGGCCTTTGATCTTACCGCCGTAGGTCCAGGGTTCTTGAAGCAGCGCTAGCCCTAGGTGCTGCTTGGTGAACATCCTAGCCATCACAGCTGAAGCTGCTTTGGCATGATGGATGTTCACTTGGGCTATTTTGGTGCGCCTGCTGGTCATTCTTGTTTTGTGACAGGAGGCGGCAAGTCCTGCTCTGTCCCTACAAGAACATCTACCTCTGCCTCTGTAGACATGGCTGGACTGCTCATGTCTACGAGTGTGAGGTCAAGGTCGTCTTCCCGGGAATCCGGGCTAACTTCCTTGTTCTCTGTGTCGGTTAGGTCCCGTACACATGGATTATTTTTACCTTTGGAATTCATATAAATCCCACGAGTCGCAAGGGAACTAAAGGTCCACCACATCAGAGCCCCGCTTGATAGTGGTAAGGCTGGATACCCTCTGAGGTCGCCAGGTATCAGAGGGGCTCCGTAAGCGATGGCCGGTTGCCCTTGGCCATCAACCAGTCCCTTTGGCACGGGTCGCATGACACCTTGGGATTAAGGGTTTGGAAGTTCTTGGTTGTTCGCCCTCCGCCGAACGCCCCAACCGGGGTTGTTCCAGTCGTGACGTCCAACGGTACGCGAAACTAAGCCCTCACACCGCGACAAGGTGACTTCCACGTGAGGGCAACGTCCTACCCACTAAAAACCACCTCCTCTTTCCGTTAATAACCATTCACCCTACCACGGGATCACCTTGCGGCATTACTTCATGGAGGTGAGAAGTCTCTATTCATTAGCATCTTTCGTTATTCGTTATCCCTCTCGTCCAGTTCTTTCTTTAGTAAGATGTCTTGCACCATTTTTTCAATTATATTCCACCCTGCTTCGCTATTCAACATTTCAGGCACCAAGTTCGTTTTGGTTCGTTCCTTCGGGTGTTAGTTTCTTACGAATTAGGCATTCTGCTCGATTGCGTACATCGTTCCACTGCGGGCAGCTGAAGAACGTGTGCTCTGCTGTATCTTCCTCAGCACCACAGTAGGTGCATTCTGCTGTTTGGCTCTTCCCTATTCTCTTCTTGTAGACCACAAAACAACCATGGTCGGTGAGCATTTGCGAGAGGTGGAATGATAGTTCTCCATGCTCCCTAGAATACCAGTCTTTAATTTTCGGTATTAGCCTATGCGTCCACGAGCTTGTTTATTGCTTGTTTTTGTCTATATTTCTGGTATCTACAGGCCTCCATCCACACGGGGGCGGTATAAAGAATGATAGACTGGGCTACAGTTGCTAAGAGTCTTCTTTTCCTTTCGGTTGGCCCATTTTCACGCGGCATGAGTATGGAAAGAGACAGAGCCGCTCTTTGGGCTTCTTCAACAACATGCGTTATGTGATGGTCAAAGGTGAGGCTCTTATCCATTACGACACCAAGATATTTCACGTGATTGGTTGGTAGTATTATTGTACCTCCCACCTCGAACTGTATCTCCCCGTACCTCTTTCTACCAGAGAGCATCACCGCTTCGGTTTTTTCCGTGGCGAGTTGAAGTTTGTTCTTTTTGAGCCATATGAAGATCCTATGTATCGCCTCGTTGGTGTTGTACATTAACTCTTCTCTCGATTTAGCTCTAGAGACCACTGCCAGGTCATCGGCGAAAGCGATTGTTTCCACGCCGTCGGGCAAATCTAGGTCTAGTATGCCGTCGTATAACAAGTTCCAAACTGGGCCCCCACAGTACAGAGCCTTGGGGTACACCACATGTCACTGGTATTGCAACGCCGTCTTCTAGCTCTAGGTTGCTGCCAGTCAGGTAGCTTCCTATAATCTTTCTCAGGTAGGCTGATATGTTTCTTTCTATGTATATATGTTCCTTTTTTATTAAGTTCCAGTTGGCGTGACAAGGACGCATAGCTTTCTGGTTTTCAGTGTCTTCGTCATTTCGTTAGTTGCAATATTGCATACTCTCTTCACAGCTTGAATTGTTGAACGTCCTTGTCTGAAACCATACTGTCGATTTGATATGTCTTTTTTTCCCTTTTATTTCCGTTATTAATCTTCTGGTGATAAGATGTTCTAGTAGCTTCCCCGCATGGTCCAGGAGGCAGATCGGGTGGTATTTTATCTCAGCATAAATTAGAGCTAGTCTTGCTGTTTTCCAGATGGCAGGGAACGTTTCCTCGACCAGCAATGTGTTCATGACCCTAAGAACATATTTTGGGTAAAAACCTAATCTAACCTGGGTTAAACAAACGGTCCTTGCCACATTATCCTACTTTGGATCGCGAATTCGCGCGGCGGGGCCGCGCGTATGTAGTCTTGATCTATCTGCCTCTTCGCGGTGCAACCTAATCTAACCTGGATTCAACCAGCGGTTCTCGACACATTATCCTATTTTGTTCTTGATTTATCTGTCGCTTCGCGGTGTAAAACCAAATCTAACCTGGTTTCAACCAACGGTCCTTGCAACATTATCCTATTTTAGATCGAAAGCGGCGCCGGCACCGGTTAAACTAAAAGTTCAACCGCAGCTTGGGATAATTAATGTATGCTATCGACCGGGAACCGAATAAACAATCATCAGACTTTGATTATTCTGAGAACTTGCATTTTGTCTCACTTTGGGTTCTCTTCACACCATTTCCAAGATAATCTATTGAACAATTGATTTTTATCTAGATAATTAATAACAGTCATTTAAAACATTAATAATAGTCAATGTTTTTGACATTTGAGTACTATCATGGGCGCCAACAGTACATAAAATGCAAAGTAGTAGACTATACGCTGTCCGGCGAGAAAATGCATCCCGTCTCGACGAGTTTAGCATTGTTCTGCGCATACCCCCACTTTATTTCGAGTGCGCGGTGTTTAGTTGTCCGTATTTGAAAAACTGACGCATACTTCTTAACTCAGACTAAACTGCGTGTATCTCGGCGCGTCCCTTCCCCTCATACGAGTTATGTTTCAGCGCAGTTCAGCCACATTGCCTCGTGAAAGTCCAATGACAAATGTAAGATTAATTCACAGTGTTCTGGGATAGCACCTTGTTGCACCAGTGTTCTGGGATCCACTGAAAGACTGTAAAGTTTATCTTTTGCATAGTACATCAGTAGTAATTCAGTAGATTATGTTGAATCTGTCTTGCATCTCCTTCCTTACATCAAATTTAATAGGATATTTATACATTGACTATAAGAACGGGATAATAAATTTTATCTAAGCATGACATAATATTCTACTGTTTACAAAAAATCTTGGTTGGAGTGGTAAGATATCTAAAGACTTACAAGTAGAAAAACAAAATAATCAGGTTAAAAGTACTAGAAAGGACAAAATTTTGTTTTCATTAAGTTTTCATTGTTAACATTAGCGACTATAAATAAAAGCTTGAAGCTCCAACATTGATTACATCAATATAGATTACTGCTCCACACTTTTATTTATAGTCGCTAATGTCATGATTTTATTTAAATTATGTTTTATGGAGAACTGGGAAAAAATGACATCTCAAATGAAGTTATTCAGGGCGAAATAGAAACACCATCAGGAAACGTGTCTGGATAGCGAAGGGGGTACTCTGAAGTGGAAAAGGACCAATAATCTAAAAAAATTATAACAAAGTTCGGTTATTTTGGCCGCATTTTCGGCTATAAAAATTACACTTACGACCTTTCGTATGTAATATAATTGTTTCTAATAAATTATTATTTTAAAAATATACTAGCACATACTATGTATTGTCTATACCAATGGTGGCGAACCTATGGCACGCGTGTCACAGCTGACACGTAGAAAAAGATTATTGGCACATATATTGGATTATTGGAGAGAAATAGTTACATTTCTAAAGAATTTGTGTGTTTTTTCTTCATTGCAAGTTACCTGGCACGTAAGCATTTGAAAATGTGACAACTGGCACGCGACTATAAAAAGGTTCGTCAACCCTGGTCTATACCAAGTCACATATCAAATACAGGGACAAGGCAAATTGTAATAATTCATTAATTTTAACTTTGCGACCGAAAATAATCAATAAAAGACATTTTAGGAAGTTATTTTTATATGGGAATAATAAAACTTTCCTAAAAAGCTATTCCGTATACAAACAATAATAAAACATTTGATAAACAATTTGTATTAGGATACTATAAATGCCGTATTGCCGTTATTACCGGTACGTGACCTGTTTCGTGGAACCCATCACGTAGAACAGTTATTTTCACCGTGATTCTAAACACATAGATAATTTCACAAAGAAAATATTAGTTATATTTATTATAGCAATATTTATGTCAGTGCGATATGTTAAGTAAATTGTACGCTTTATTATGTATATTTGTGTTTTAGATTAACAAAGGAAATGCCGAGATTTAAAGATGAATTAGACACCATGAAATATATCTGTACAGATTTCTGGACAGCAATTTACAAGAAACAAATAGACAATCTTCGAACAAATCATCAGGGTGTGTATGTGCTTCAGGACAATGGCTTCAGATTTCTAACTAAGATATCTAATGGTAAACAGTATTTAGAATTAGCTCCAAGATATGTGGCATTTACGTGTGGCGTAATAAGAGGGGGTTTGGCTAATCTAGGTATTAACAGTTTGGTAACAGCTGAAGTTCAAAGCATGCCCTCATGTAAATTTCACATTGAAGTTCAAAGGAGTTAAATATAATTTTATATTTTAAAATATTTTACTATTTTACTATACAGCTTTAGATTTATTAGATGTTTATATAATTATAGCTGTTATTTAATTTCCATTTTTCGTTTCACGTTCTGTAATGTAGTGAAGAAAATCAATCTTTGTGACAAGTCCAACAATAGCTTCCTTATGTCCATTCACTGAAATTAAAAGAAAATTAAAAGTTACAAAATATATTCCTTGCATTATTCCTTCAATATAAAAATCCTGCTGTTAAAATGTATACTTACTTTCTGTGATGAGGACAAAGGTTTCTTTTTCTAGAATTCTGGAAAGCAAACCAAGACTGTCTTTTGGTGTGACTTTGCTGAAATTGTTTAATACAGCTTTTGATACTGCTTCGTTGGGAGTAATAAATGAATTAACAAGCTTATTCATCAATGTATCAATAGTGACAATACCCAATATATTTCTGAAACAACGTTTTATAGTTTTAAAATAGAATTTATTATGTATGGCTTACTCTTTATCATCGACAACTGGTAATTGATCTACTCCTTGCTTTTTCATCATACTTAATGTCTTTGCACATGTAGTGGTAGATGGCAAAATTTTAACGTTCGTTGATATACCTAAATTTGTTACTTTTTCATTCCACCACCTAAAATTGAATAAATAAGCAATAAAAAATAATTAATAATTTTTAATTTTCTGACCAGTGGTTGTGAGTGTTTTTGGGGGCTTGGAAATTTCTGGCTTCCATCCATTGATCCGAAACAAATTTGGTCATATAATTTCTTATACCGTCAGGGAAAATAACAACGCAATTTTGACCTGCCTTTAATTTTTCTGCAGCCTTCAGCGCTGCGTATAAGGCATATCCACTACTACCGCCTAAAATATTATCGAGTGCAATTAGAAAAATATGAGTGGGTCTTATAAAACATACCAGAAAGTAACCCTTCCTCTTTGTTAATTCTTTTTGCTAATGGAAGACCTTGTTTGTCATTTACTTTAATCCAAACATCAACAGAAGATCTATCTAGAACAGTGGGAACGAAGTCATAACCAATTCCTTCAACTTCATAGAATGTAACTTCAGATTTATTAAGAGATTCTGGTACGGCCAAAATGGAACCTTCTGGATCAGCAGCCACAACTAAACAAGATGGACAACAGTCCTTCATCTTACGTCCTAAGCCAGTTATTGTACCTCCAGTACCAGCACCACCGACCTAATTTAAATCATAATAATACATTTTGTAGACCAATTTGCTAGTGCAAATACTTACAACCATGTCGACTTTTCCATCTAAGGAGTCCAGAATTTCTTGGGCGGTAGTGTCGTAATGAGCCAAGGGATTTCCAGAATTACGATACTAAAGAACAAATTTAAACTTAAACCTCTATATTTTGAAATAAAAAACTATAAAATTATTGAAACTTATTTCCCTAGTCATAATTTAACCTAAGTATTTTCATATTATTTTTAGGTAGAAGGAAAGTTAAGGTTGATGGATACTTACTTGATCCAGAATAATAGAGTTTGGTATTTCCTTTTGTATTTTTTGCGAGACGGCAATTAAACCTTCCGGAGAATCGAAAGAAGCTGCAGTTGGAGTACGAACGATTTCGGCGCCCAAAGATCTCAAAGCATCTACCTTCTCATTGGACATTTTCTCCGGCATCACAATTATGCAACGGTATCCTTTAACAGCGGCAGCTAAGGCTAATCCTAGTCCAGTATTCCCAGAGGTTGGTTCGATGATGGTTGAGCCAGGTTTCAATAAACCGTCTTTTTCAGCTTCTACTACCATTCTGTATGCAATACGATCTTTCACCGAACCACCGGGATTAAAGTATTCACATTTTGCATCTAATAATAGATAAAATTACGTTAATTAAAGTAATTTATAGATTACATTTAATATAGGGATGTAGTGTAGCCGATTAATATTTTTTAAACGTGCCGGTTGCTAAATTGTTCTCTGACTAGAGCTCAAAATTGGCTAATTGTTTTGGAAATCAAGAACATATAAGGCGTTATAAGAAATATACATAGAAAACAAGGATGGGGAAGTCATAACCAACATCGACATCGTAGTAGAGGTATGGCGACAGTGAAAATCTCTATGCAGATGAAAGTCATTGTAAGGAAACAGTTCGTCTCTCACCAATCACACGTTGAACAGGAACCTAACATCTTAAAAGCTGAAGTTGAGCAAGCCATCAACATGCTCAAGAACAACAAGTACAGGGAAGATGATATCAGTGGAGAAATGCTAAAACAGTTGTCCCCAAAAGGTATCCACCTCTTATGGGCAAGCTGCAACAAGGTCAATGGCCAACTGACTGGAATACATCTATGTTCATACCACTGCACTAAAAAGGCCAACTAACAAAAGGCACTAAATCAAGCCAGAAATGCAGTAATTACAGAACTATTTCATTAATCGCCCTTCCAAGCAAGGTCATACTCCGAATTCTGCTACAACGACTCGTAAGCTTCTTATTGTTAGACTGACAAATTCCACAGGAACGAGCGGATTCGTGGCTGGTAAAGACACTTGAGAGCAGATCATGAATGTGCGACAAATTATTAAAAAAGGTAGAGAATTTGCAAAGCCCACATATCTATGCTTCCTCGACTACAGCAAAGCGTTTGACTGTGTAAACGGACACCAATTATGGAATGCCCTTTTAGACATGGGCACCCCACCCCACCTTGTCGTCATGGTGAAAACTATATATAACAACAGTAAAGAAATCATCAAGATCGAGGGAAGAAACTCATGACCCTTTAGGATAGGACGAGGAGTTCGGCAAGGATGCGTCCTATGCCCTTACTATTCAACACATACGATGAGTTTATACTAAGAGAAGCTCTGGAGAACTGGGTAGGCGGAATATTCATTGGCGGTAGGAAAAAAAACAACTTCCGGTTTGCCGACGATATCACAATCATCGCACAAAACGAAGAAAAAATGATCCGAACTTCTGGGAAGAGTCAAGAGAGAAAGCTCAAAATTCGGACTTAAGCTAAATCGCCAAAAAACAAAGCTGGAGAGAAAATCCACACAATATAATGAACGTAGAAAACGTTGACAACATAATCTATCTAGGCTCCTGCCCAAATAGTGACGGCAATACGTCCACAGAAATTAGAGAAGACGCATAACTCTTGCGAAAACAGCCATGACGAAACTAACCAAAGTATGACCACGTCACGAAAGAAACAAAACGAAGGCTTGTCAACACACTGGTGTTTCCAAATGCACTATACGGAGCCGAGGCATGGTCTCTGAAAGCAATGGATCGGCAGAAAATAGACGCTTCAAGAAACTGGTCTTCCAAGGGAAAATTGAAGGTAGGTGACCTCGGGGACGCTCTCCAAAACGTTGGATCGACCAGGTGCAAGAGATCACTGGGACACCACTACTAGAAAACATAAGAACGGCGGCAGACAGGGGTAAATGGAGGAACAGCGCTAACTCCGCTATGACATGATAAAACGCCAGCATGGGATCACAACACTTCAGCCAGGAAGTAAACGACTACAGAGAGATAAGGCGTTATACAAGCATGGAGTTAAACAATGAACATTAGCTAATACCAAATTTGGCTGTAATCACATTTTAAAATCATCTTGAAACGTGCACTTGAAATAGCAATTGAAATAGAATATGGAAACAATTATGGGAATTCTATAAAACTGCAGGAAGGCGAAGAAATAGTAAAAAAATTTAAGAATATTTGAAAAATCAAACTGTTTATTACTACGATAATTTTCTCAATATTGTTAATGGAAAAACGTTTTTTCGTTAATTATAAAATCATTGTAGACTTTGTTGCTAAAGATTTGGTAACACACATACAGGGCCGTCGCTAGCAAGTGCGGGGCCCAGGGCAAAAAATAATTTTGGGGCCCCTTAACAATTTTTTTTATAGTTTAAAATCAACAAAATAAAATTGGATTTTGAAATTTAATTGTAATGATAAAACAAGAATAATAAATACTGTTTATTTGTTTTGCACAAGAAAAATAAAAAAGTCAAGCAAAAAATAATGAAAAACAACGTGAAATCTAAACCTGTTGGTTCGCATAAGGCTGCGAGGCCCTCAAAGCGCGGGGCCCAGGGCCTGGGCCCCGCTCGCCCCGGTCTAAGGATAGCTCTGCAAACGTATTTAATAGTAGTAATATTTAACATAGTCATAAATAGAAGTCGAGCGCTGGTGCGGTGTGGTCGTGTTTTAGCAGCTCCGAAACTAATCTCAAATTTCGGGAGGTTCTGAGCAATTTAATTCACGATTTATATCTGTAAAGTGTATGTGAAGTAGTAGTGAGTGCAACCCAA
This sequence comes from Phosphuga atrata, assembly GCA_944588485.1. Lineage (NCBI taxonomy): Eukaryota > Metazoa > Arthropoda > Insecta > Coleoptera > Silphidae > Phosphuga > Phosphuga atrata. The sequence continues at coordinate 87,661,162 of OX155892.1, read as the reverse complement.
AAGATCTGATAAAGAATTAAAGTAAGACATTAATAGAGTAATTAAAGTTAATAGAGAAGTAAAGAAAGACTGGAATAAAAAGATAAAAAGTAGAAATTTACGTTCCTTAAAAAAAAAGCCCAACCTCCGAGGAGTCGATCCGGGCAAGCGGCTTTTTATCGCGGCGCGATCCAAGATAAAGACGACAGCCGAAATCAGCTGTAAATAAATTTAAACAGCTGAGCACAGGACCGTATTTAGTAAGAATATTTAAAGGAAATTAAATATGAGTAGTGACGAATACACAACTGATGAAGGAAAACGAAGGAAAAACTGGGAAGATGAAGAGGATGAGACCCGCAACAAAACCAAGAAAATAGAACGCTCCCCTGGGAAAAGTAAATCTAAAACCGAGAGTGATAAGCTAGAAAAGATACTAGAAACGATGAAACAACTAACAGATGAGGTAAAAGGGATCAGATTAGAACAAAGAGAGTACAGAAACGAGATAAGGAAACTGAGAAAAGAAAATGAACAAACCAAACGCGAAAATGCAAAATTAAAGGAGGAAGTTAAGACAATAAATGCTAGGCTAGATGCGATGGAAAAAGAAAAAAGAAGAAATAATATTGTAGTACAAGGACTAATGCTGGGAGATGATGAAATGCTAACACCAAAGGAATCTATGGAAAACTTCATGAAAAACCAACTCGAATCGGATATAGGCGTAAAATCAGCTGTGAAACTAGGTATGAAAACGTACCTCGTGGAACTTATCAATGCAAATGAAAAAATGAAAGTCATGAAAAATAAAAATAAATTACGTAACTATGAGGAAGGAAAAGTATACATTAATGATGATATGTCAAGAAAAGAAAGAGAGATACAAGGAAAAATTAGGAAAGCTGCCCAAGAAGAAGGGAAGAAGGGGAAGAAAACTAAAATAGGGTACCAGAAAGTATTTATTGATGACCAAGAATGGAAATGGTGTGAAGATGAAGAAAGGCTAGTACTAGTAAAGAAGGCAGAAGATAATACTTCAAAAAACGATTAACAGAAATTAACGATAAGGGAAATACGGCAACGACACGGCATGTAAATGGTTTACGAGGAATAAATTTGGCAACATGGAACATAAGAGGACTAAATGGAAAAGAAAAAGAACTAATTGAGGAATTTAAAGAAAGAGATATAAACATCTTAGCAATTACAGAAACTAAAGATAAAGGAAAAAAGGTCACAGAGCTAGAGGAAGGTCATATGATGATCCTAAGCGGTGTCACGTATGCAGATAGAGCAAAAGGAGGAGTTGGGTGTATAATACACAAAAATGTAATCAAATACTTAAAAAAATGGGAATGCATATCTGGAAGAATAATGAAAATTGAATTAGAAATAGAAAGAAACAGCAGATTACATCTGGTAATTCTGTATGGCCCAAATAATAACGATAAAGCAGAAACTAAAGACAAATTTTGGGAAGAAGCATCAGAAATAGTGGAGAATTGCAACGGAAAAATTGTGGTGCTAGGAGACTTAAACGGTAGAGTCGGCATAAAAGATGAAAGGACAAGTGATGTAATAGGACAGTTTGGAGAAAAAACGAGAAACAACAATGGACACAGAATTATTGATTTCTGTGTACAAAATAACCTATTAGTAATGAACTCATTCTTTAAACACAAAGACGCCCATAAATACACAAGAGAGGTCCCAAGCAGAGGGGAAAAATCCATAATAGACTATGTACTCATAAATAGGAACTCTAGGCGGGAAATAAGGGATGTTAGAGTTATAAGAGGATCCGAGATAAATAGTGATCATTATCTACTAAAAGCGAAAACGACAATAAGCTGCCAGAGAGCGGGAAATAATAAGAACAAAATAGAACTGCGAAACAACAATAGTAAGGAGACTATAAAAAACTACAGACTAATGATAAAAGAAGTGGCGAACAATTATGCAAAGAAAGTTGAGGAAATGTTAGATGAGACAAGAACTAATAAATATTGTAATGTGGAGGAAGCATGGGAAACATTCAGAAACACCCTAATTAGCGCAGCAAAAGAAACATGTGGAACCACGAAAATAAATAGAAACAAAAAGCAAACGGCTTGGTGGAACGACAATGTTAAAAAGGAAGTTAAACTAAAGAAAGAGAAATGGAAAATATATCTACGTAAAGGAGATAATACCACTTACCAAGATTATAAAAGACAGAGAGACACAGTCAAAGAGATAGTATTAGAAGCAAAAAGAGAAACCTGGGAAGAGTTTGGACGAAAAATTGAAGCTGACTTCCATACAAACCAAAAGCTATTTTACAAAACTCTGAAAAACATAAGATCTGGGAAGAAGAATGAAGTAATTAAGCAAATTAAGGATGAACATGAAGCAATATTAACGGAGGAAGAAGACATAATAGAAAGATGGAGAAGATACTTTAAAAATCTGCTTAACAAAGAAAGTATTGTGGACAGAACCGAAAGAACCTACAACATAGAAGAAACAGAACAACAAAGAGAGCACATACAATTAGAAGAGGTTAAGAATGCCATAAATAGACTCAAAAGAGGTAAGGCTGCTGGGCATGATAATATAACAGGAGAAATGCTGAAAAATATGGGCGAAAAAGGAGATCAGTTATTATCAAAAATATGCAATATGGCTTGGGACGGAGGCAGAGTACCAAAAGACTGGGAGATAGGGGTCATTGTGCCAATATATAAGAAAGGGGACAGAAGAGACTGTAACAACTACCGAGGAATCACCCTGCTAAGCATAGCATCGAAAGTGTACGAGAGAATATTAGAAACAAAACTGAGTAGGGAACTAGAGCCACAGCTAGAAGAGTCACAGAGTGGTTTCAGGAAAGGCAGAAGTATACAGGATCATATATTTACGATTAAACAGATGATGGAACGAATAAGCAATACAGAGGATGAAATATATCAAGCATTCCTTGACCTGGAAAAGGCATTCGACAGAATATCAAGATCAATTATAGAAGAAACCCTGATCAAAAGGAAAATTAACCTAAAACTAATAAGAGCAATAATGGGCATGTACAAAAATAGTAGAAATATTGTTAGAACAGACAACATGCAATCACGCGAGTTTACGGTAAACGAGGGTGTACGGCAAGGAGGCGTTTTGAGTCCAACTTTATTCAACCTAGTTATGGACGAAGTAATGAAAGAAACGAGGAAAAGAACGTCTTCATTTAGTGTGGGGTATAGAAACCTAGAACCAATCCGTATAAGGGAATGTGCGTTTGCCGACGACCTTGTTATATTCGCGAGAAATGAAGTTGAACTGAGGAGAAACTTGGAGATATGGAACGAGAAATTAGCAGAGAAGAACCTCAGGATAAACGAAGAGAAAACAAAAATCATGGTTAGTGGGAAACCAGATACAAAAGTAAACATTGAGCTAAATGGAAAGGTATTAGAACAGGTTGACACCTTTAAATATTTGGGAGTACGTCTAGATAGCAAGGGACACCATGAAATAGAAATTAATGACAGAATAGAGAGTTCAGCAAGGGTGTACCACAGCCTCAGAAATAGTTTCTTGGGAAAGAAAGAAATTTCGCTAAAAGCAAAAATGAGTATATACAGAGCTGTATTCGTACCTATACTAACATTTGGCTGCGAAAGCTGGGTATTAACGAAGAGACTAAAGAGCAAGATCCAAAGTATAGAGATGAAATACCTAAGAAGAGTGTTAGGAGTCACAAGGCGAGATCGCATAAGAAATGACACCATCAGAGAACAGTTAAATGTGCAACCAGTAGCAAAGCGAATCGAGAACTGCCAACTGAGATGGTATGGACACCTCAAGCGAATGGAGGACAAAAGACCAGTCAAGAGAATATGGGAAGCTAAAGGTCAAAAAAAGAAAAGTAGAGGAAGACCAAAGACAACATGGAATCGTAACATAGAGAAAATAGTAGAGGACAGAGGACTCACAATGGTTCAAGCATCAAAAATGGCAAAAGGAAAACGGGAGTGGAAAAAGTTCATATATAGCGAAAGAAATGTATTGTAAAGTGTATATAATGTATTGTAAAGACTAAATGTAGGAATTAGGATATGAAATGTAACACCTTACACCTTAGGGTACACAAGGTTACTGATTATATATATATATATAATATTTAACAATACTTACAAACATTGCATTTAATTCCCATGGATTGTGGGATTTTGTTTAATTTAACAAGAGGTGTATTTCCAATAGTATGTAGAATATTGGGAAGAGCAGCATCTGTTTTCTCTCTAAAAATAAATGAATCAATTAGCATTATTTTACTAAGATTAATGGATTATTTTCTTTAAACCTTAGAGGCGCGAAGTTTTAGGTAATTTTAAATATCCCACCATGCACATTTAATACGCTCAAAGTACCGTAATACCGCTGTGCCTCAAAGGTTTAAAGCACTCGATAAAGAACGATCTAAAATTGTTGATACTTCTTTTACAAATCTTTGGCAATTCTTTTAAAAATCTCTCACTGGAAATGAGCATACACAATCAAAAAATGTCTATGCTTTTAATTTTAATCTGGTACAGACACAACAAGTGCGGCTTAGCTCCGCCCAATTGGAGACAGCTTACAGCAACATATATTTGACAACCATTGATATGTCATTAAACCATGATTGGGAATACATTTTTGAAAGACCAGAATGGTTCTTTAGTGTATATTCCCTGAGGAGGTTTGGCAGATTATTATTTCTTGTTTATCTGATTGTGTCAATAATTACATATACTAAAATAGTATCGCACGCCTTTCTGGGAGGGGGCGGGAAAAATACGTCAAATCGGGTTTGAAGAATTAAAACGGACGTTTTGAGTTATTTTCGAAAGAAATTTTGCAGGGCAAAAGTGGTGAATTGTTTATAGAACACCAGACAATTAATAAATCTTTGATATAATGTGGTGCCGCCGAAGGCGGCGGGGGTGCGGCGAGGAAACGAAATTTCCGTTTCTTGTTCGGTTTTGTTCTCGTTCGGTCTTGTTCGGTTTGATTTATCTGGACTTTCCATAAAATTGGAATAACTTTTAAAATTACCTTATTTTTAATATATAGGGTGCGTCAAACCCAAACTCCGGCAGACGATTCGACAAGGAGTATTCCCAGTGGCCCTTACCAGCAAAAGCAGTACATGAACCAACTGACCAAAGTGGACAGAGGAGTGGAAGCTTGCCCACAGCCAGAAAATGAAAGCTTTCTGGGCCAATTGTAAGAAGAAACAGCAGATACATATAAAGATAAACGAGCCCCGTGGTCCTAGGTAGGCCCAAACAAGAAAATAGGGTGCGTCAAAACAAATAGTGTAGTTTTGACGGGCCGGTATATTCTGTGTGGTGGAGATAGGAACCTGGGAGTCTCATTGCCTCGGGAGGATCTTGCCGTTTTCAGTTACCATCAGTCAGTTTTCAGTTACCATAGTTTGGTCCGGAAAATGGCTGTTCTTTCGTCGCCACCCAGCGTGCGTTCACTAAGGAGGAATTTGCATCATGATGTATCATTCCACTCTTACACGATTATGTTTGCCTCAGAACCGAAGCCTTCTCACTATGAAAACCGCATGAATTGCTCTCAAGAAATGTTGAATCGGATCCATTCGAGGTCAAGTTTTTTCAATTTTCGAGGGAAAAGGCCCACTTCCATCTCTCTGGAGCGGCAAATAAACAAAATTTTCGGTACTGGGCTGAAAATAACCTGAGACCGATAACCACGAGAAACCTCTTCACTCCCCAATAGTGACCGTGTGGTGTGCAATTTCTAAATTTGGGTGATTGGGCCTTGGGTCTAGACGGACCGTTACTGTCATCGCTAAATGTTATGTTTCCACGTTGGAATTTTTTTTTAGACCTCAATTGGAAGAACTAAAGAAAGAAACCTATGTGGGAGAAATTGAGTTACAACAGGACTGTGCTGCGGCCGATATATTGCATGAATTTCAATGGAGAAACTGAAGCAGATGTTCCCCTCGCGCCTCGTTTCTCTGAGAGGTGATATTGAATGGCCCGCACGCTCACCTGATTTAAGCATTAGCTACTTATTCATATGGGGCTACCTGAAGGAAAATATTTTTAAACGTCACTTCGGCCTCACACCTTACAAGAACTCAAGGATTGAATTTGGGAAAAATCGCTGCCATATCCGTCGGTATGTGCCAAAATGCGGCCGAAAACTTTAGAAATCAACGATGCGTGTATGTGTACGTGTGTATAAAATTTCAAAATCCATTACAAATAAGATCAGCATTGAGATTTTTCACTAGGAATCTAAATGAAGTTCTATTGACCTCTGATGCCCTGGAAGTCAAACTAACGAAGACGATAAATAGCAACAAATGCAAAAAATCGCCCATAGCAATTATATTTTAAAAAAATTTATAAAAAGGCTTTGGATTTCAAAACTTAAAAGCCAAGGATTAATAAACAAATACGTGTCAGATCTGAATTCGTGCTAAACAGTTTTCTGATATAACTTTATGTTTCTTTCTGCAAACATGTCAATAAGATGTTCCAATAAATAAGCAAATTGTAAAACAAAAACACAATTTGATTGATTTCAAAGTTGTTAAAAAATAATGTGCAAATATTATTTGTTCTTTCGGACAATTAAAATGCTTCGAAGTATTTCAAATAAAATTTTTTATTATAATACGCCAATAATAAGTGGATTGTCTGATAAATTAAATGTAATTTCAAATGTATTTGTAAAAAATACAAATTGTCCGGTGGTTTAATCAAATTTAACTTAAGGAGGTTCGGGCGAATCCCATGTTAAATATTTTTTTCAAGTTTAAGCTTTGAAACTTTTTATACATGAAGATCAATACTTTATTTATGTCCTTTCAAAATTTGAAAGTGATCCTCCGTTTAGTGTATCCGTAAAAAAAATCAAAAATGATGTTTTTTCGAATCTTATACACAGGTTTCTATGGCCGACAAGCTTCCGTCACGTCTTTATTTTTTTTTTCGATATTAATTTCCCAACTTTAAGGAATATTAAACTATATATAAGCAATGTGATGTTCCCGATGTAATTATTTAAATAATTAAAGTTAATTTTTTTTGTTTTGAATCTTGTTTATCGACAGTAACTCACTTGACAGATGGTTTGGCAACGTCGCGATAACAGCTGATTGTGACAGAAAAGAAAAACATTTTGAACTTTTGAACGTCGGTGGAACTATTTGATAGAATACACTCCAGCTTTTTAGATAGATTATCTATAATTTTTTGTCTTTGGGTAATTTGAGGTTTTCGGCCAACATCTTGGGTTAATAAAATTCTGATCCCTTTACAACCAGTCGCCTCATAACACTGATGTTGCCAGATCTTTTTATGTCACTTTATAAGTCAAAAATAACGAAGTCATTTAATAACTTTATTTTATTAAATAAGTAATAATTACCAATTAAAAAATTTGTAATGTTATTATAAATAAAAATAATTAATTTTAACAACTACTAGGATAATTGAAAATATTGAAAAATTCAAGCACTATTTTGACTCATTAATTACGCTCGAACCTCCTTAAAAAAATTTTTTTTGATTTTTATGATACGAATATTAAAACCAAATAGATAAATAAAAAGTAAAAATGATATTAAATAAATTGTAAATAACAAATTTGTAACAAACTATAACAAATTTGTTCAAATTAATATACGTACGTGAGGAAAAGAAATTAGCAAAACCAAATCAAATATTAAATGTGGATCTAAATTTATTATAATCTTTGATTACTTTGTGTAATAATAACTGGAAATGAGCACGACTATTTTACTTGAAAATAAATTTTACACTTAATAATTGTTACTAATTTATATTTTTATACCTAATTATCGGTATCGGTAAGGTATCGTAAGTTCCAATTTTGTTATTTTCATATTTTTTGTACAATATGTACATTGCAATAATAATATGATGTTAACGCTGATAACTTATCTAGCATTTTAACTGTGCTAACATGTTGTCCCCAATAATAATAAAAAAATATTTATAATTTGAAAATTATCATGTCTTCATTATACATTAGATGATAATAAAACATCAGAACAGAACACAAAAAAGGTGGTTCTTATCATCCCTATTATTAATTATTTATTTTGATTTTGTGAATGGGAAATTATAAAAGGCTAGTATTTATTTGCATGACAAAGAGAAAAATCCGCCGAAACTTGTCAGGCAAATAAATACTGATGTTTATAGAAAGAAACCATTTAATAATTTCTCATTCCCAATAACAAAACAAATAATTAAAAAACAATAATTATATAATTTAAATTATATAACTCTAATTGATACAAAAAACTGAAAATTTTAAATTATTATTAGATAAAAAAAAATTATGTAAAAAATAAACTTTTAGCATTTAAAAAGAGATTCTATTATATTGGTTAGATCGAAGATTATTTGATATAACGATAATTGTCAATGCAATAAATTAGAAATATAAAAAATAGTAGTTTATGATACAAGTGTGTGAATAAGGGCTTTTGTGCATGAATTGCGAAGTTCTAATCGCAACGAGTGCACAAAAGCCCTTCTTCACACACTCGTATCGTACATTATTTTATTCATTAGTAGCATGTTAAAATACTGTCGAATCTACAAAAAAATAATTGTTTCTTACCATTAATATTAAAAAAATGTACAGACAAAATACTTCAAATCACTGATACAATAAGGTTAGGTTAGGCAAAAATTCCTATCTAGTAAATACGCACACTGACGGGAACACTATTTGGTCGTTGTCGATGTAATCTAGGTTAACCTAGATTTAATCTGTATTAGGTTATGGTTAGGTTAAGTTATATTAGAGCCAAATAAATATAGCCTGACAGGGCGAGACTTCTTGATTCAAAATAAGAAACATTAATTCAATTTTAATATACGTCAGAAATAGTTATTTATATTAGAGCGCGGTAAAGTTGATTTTAAAACGCGACAGCTCGTTTGGAGAACGAGCCCGAGGGGCGACTTGCCCATTAGCTGGAGCGTTGTATCAATTTTTTGACCGACAATTATTATTTAAGAAACAAATAGATTTAGATTATTTACAATATTAGAAATTATTTAATTTTTTTTTGGCCTCCTGAATGCAATGTTGCAAAGTACGGCTACTATGCGGTAAAGTGACTTTATCGCATAGTAGCCGTACTTTCCAACATTGTGTGTAAAAATCTAGTTTCGCTTGACGTATATACGATGTCAAAGCTAGCTTTAAAAGTCAGGAGGCCAAAAATTTATTTTCACTACGTCTAATTTTTTGTTTAGTGACGTGAGTTGTTGCCATAATAACACCAAACAGAAATGGTTTAACCCCTTGACATACAATGACGTCTCTAAGACGTCATGTATATGTGATAAGATCACATGTATATGGACACGTCAACGCGTATTTTATTCGTATGTCAAGGGGTTAATAATGAAACTCCATATGATTTACATCGAACTTTTACGCACGATTTGGATACTTTTACACACGATTATAATAATAGCATCCTTCACATACAATAATTTACTTAATGTGTTCATTTTGGTGTGCGAGTAGATAAATAAATCGCTTACATCAATATACTTGCTCCTTTCATAAAATTATTTTGGTTAATTAAGTTTTTATATTTACACGCTACATTTCATATAATAATTGAAATAATAAACTTTCGAAAATATAAAATAATAATTAATGTAATATCATTTAAAAAAAAAATTCATTTTTTAATAAGAATAATTTACGAATATGAAAATATTTCAAAAGATGGATGGATTCTAGTTACTACACAGTTCTAGTGACTACATAGAAATGAAATTTGTGATGTGGTAGGTATCATGGGCGTAGCCAAGGGGGGTTTTGGGGGTTCACCCCTCCCCCACCCCTCCCGAAATATGCAAAATATAACATAAATATTATATTGAAATCAGGAGGGATGAGTAGACCTATCTTCAAGAGAGCATGGTAGATGTGGAGATGATTAATATACGTTACTGTTACTCGTCAAACGTCATTGATAGTTGTCAACTGTCATTTGTGGTGTTTTTGTGTCTGGTTTGGAAAGCTAATTTGTTGCTTTATTTACCAATATTTTTTAATTAGAATTGTAGTTCCTAAAAATTTTTCATTTCAAACATTTGGTCTTTAACAATGGGCATTTTTTAAACGGGCCGCGGATAATAGACCATTCCAAGTATGGATTATAAAAAATTCCAGATGTCTTTAAGAATTTGTAATAGATATTTTACGATGGGGTGAATTAGAGATGAGTTTATGTTTTATTAAGTTAAGCACTTGATTTACTGCATATTTCGATAGACGAAATCTGGCAAAAAAATCACTTTCATCTAGGTGCGTAAAATAATCAATACGCAATTTAAATACACGAATCCTAGGTACTCGTTGCGTCCTAGAATGTTGTAATTCATCCAATTGATGATCAATCAAATCAATTAAATCCATTCTTATTAATAAATTTTGAAATAATCGTTGGCGTTATGATAAATACCTATATAAAATGACAACTGAGAATTTTGAACTGTAAAGTAAACCCACTAATGGACAAATGTCGTTTCAAGTAAGTTACGGATCGGTTAATTTTATGATTAGCGCTACTCGAACGTCGTGAAACTCGCACATGGAGTTACGGGTGACTTTAACTGGCGGAAAGCCTACTCCACACTTTACTTGAGGATGGTGAAAGAGGCCCTTTGTAAAATTGACAAAAGATACTCGTAACTTTTACTTGCAGATTAACGTTAACTGGGAAGTAACTAATCAACGCTTTACTTAGAGATGGTGAAAGAGTGAGGCCCTAAGAGTGTGTTCTCTTTAATGATTCAATATTTTGCTTTTCAATGGATTTATTTAAGAAATGTGTACTAGTGCTAGATTTGAGACTTCAATGTACTCAACTGTCATTTCGCAACCTTATATTTTCCAACCCCGGAGTACCTGCTTTTATGAGGGTCTCCGGGTTGGAATGTTTTACACAAAAAAATGTTTTGGTTTTACAACATATGCTTATTATGTTTACCAGGTCTGATGTCAACATTATTATCTACCTGCTACTATTTCTTAAACGTATAGACATACAATTATTAAAATATAAAAACACTTCAGGCCCGCGGTCTAATTATCATTTACAATGTGGCCCCACAGCAAAAATAAAATTGTTTTAAGCTGATGTCACCCCGCGCAAGCAACAGTTATAGTCGAACTCGTCATTATTCTGCAGAGACAAATATCTGGGGCCGGGTAGCTGCTTAGATTAAGGAGTCCTGAGGAGAGGGTGAGTTCGAAGGTGGTGGTGGCGTGAGCCAATGGGGTGAGTTCTACTAGCGCTTAGAGAGGGGTACTAGCGGAACGGCTTTGTATTAACTGGGCCTATTTCTGCTACAAATTTAATTTAAATCTTTTAAGGTTGAACAATCTCGGATGTATAAATGCGGACAATAACGTTTTTACATGATAATAAAATAATTTTAAATATTTGGCCATTTTCGTTAAATTTGCAATGCAGTATAAAATAAAAACCTATAACTTGATAACTTTTTAGGAAATGTTTAATTGTTTTCAAATTCCTCATGAAACATAAAAATAATCAATGCAAACAAACAATTTACAATAAAATATAAAAGTTAAAATTGTTCAAATTTATATAACAATTTATTTAACAAACAAGACATTCCAATGCATGAAAAATATTTTCTTTATATTTTCTTTCATCAAATTATTTCCAAACATATACTTTTGTTTATTAATCAATTTCATAGAATAATTAATATAAATAGAATTTTATTTACAAAAACACGAAAAAATTAGAAAAGTAGGTTTTTTCAAAATTATTAATATTGGGCAACTGTAAAAATAATTAAATGGAGCTATTGTAAAAAAATCTTACAAATATAATTTTTGTATGAATCTATTTTGTTATTAACCCATATTTTCTTAGCGTCCTGATAACAAGACGCAACCAATCCTCTTCAAATTGTGAATTATCGAGTTCTAAGCAGGTACAAACTTTTCTTGTCAAATCTTACGTACTTATACAAAACCATCTGTATGTCGTTTACAATGTGTTATATGGTATTATAGAATATTTATGCTTATAAATAATTCTTAAAATGTAATTTCTATCAAATCTGAATGTATAAAACAAAAGAAAAATATTTGTACTCAAATACTCCTAAAGTCCTATTAATAAGACAGGCCCTAACTGTATGGTTTCGCGCTATAAAACCACAAAATTGATTTTGCATATATCAGGTAAATTTTGTATAATGTTCCCATGAATTATTCATGAAGTCGGTAGACTGCTATAACAGTCCATAGCATCTGGCCGCCAAATCACTTGGACTACTATTACAGTCCATATAACCTGGGAGTCAAATCAATTGAACTGCTATTGCAGTCCATAGCAGCGAAAGGGTTAAAGACAATTGAAAATTAAATTTGTATTGTTTGTATCGTTTTTAGTATAGCTGTGCCGCGAAATTTTTGTAGTCCGACAAGGGTGCAGCGAGATTTTTTTAGTTCGATAAGGGAGCTGCAGCAAAAAGTTTGAGAACCACTGCTTTAAACAGAATTGGTTGAGTCTTGTACTAGGACGCTAGGAAAATATGGGTTACTGACAAAATAGATTCATACAAAAATTATATTTTTCAGATTTTTTTACAGTAGCCCCATATAATTATTTATTACAGTTGCTTTATTAATAATTTTGAAAAAAACATACTTTTCTAATTTTTTCGTGTTTTTGTAATAATAATGAATGTTTGTTAATGTATTTTATCTACGACTACTATTGTAAATGCCCATTATTGTACCATTTTGCCCATTATTGTACCACCACATAGTTGGTGGACTATGTAAATACACCATAACACACACGTATGTAACAGTCTGCGATTAATGATAAGTTTTGATTGATAACACACACGTGCGTTTGGTTTACAATTCGTTGATTGGTTGAGAGCTGCTATTACGTGCTTATACTTGCTTATACAATTCAAATTAATTGATATTGACATTGCGTACATTGGGTTGCCTATATCTATGAGTACTCTTATTCCCAAAATTTAACCCAAATAACAAGTACTAAATAATAAGGTATGTAACCATTAAGAATGTATTTCTTTTCATTTCTATCACGTTAAATAATGTCGAGTAACAGTTATATATGAAAATACAACTGTTACAATTATAATGTTAAATAATGTACCTAATAAGAAATAAATTTGTTACATCAAACATATTTTTCTTATTAAACAGAAACAAAGTATTGTGGTCGTAGATAAAGTATAGTACATAACATTACGTACTCGCGGAATTACGTACGAATAACTGTTCCGCTCTTATGTAATACGCTTCTTACAACTCTCGTTACGTAATATACTATTACTTCGATTTTAAACTTTAACAAACATTATAAGTATATTCAAAATTATTCTATTTATAATTTTTGCATCAATCTATTTTGTCATTAGCTCATATTTTCCTAGCGCCCTGGTAACAAAACGCAACCAATTCTGTTTAAATTGTGAATCCTCACGTACTAGGCAGGTACAAACTTGTCTTATCAAATCTTGCGAATACAAAACGATGTTTATGTCTTTGACAATGTGTTATATGTAGACATCGGATTATATGCACTATCAACATGCCAATATATGCATGCAAATATGCACTAAAAATGGGAGAAATATGCACAACAAATGGACGAAATATGCATAAAATATGCATAATCAAAATACTATTTATTATTAGAAATTACTTATTTTTTACATTATACAGTAGTTCTTGTGACAATATACAATTAATTTTTTTTTTCTATTTTGCGTATGTAATGGACTCATAACAGAACATAACATGCCTGCGATTACGACTCACCGAGTGCTGTTATGAGTTATTTCTTTCAAGGTTGGCACTGAAATTCAGATCTGTCAGTGTCAAATCTCGAATACACAAATTTAATTAATCAATGGTAATAGCAGCACTCGGCGAGCCATAACCGCATGCATATGAGTGCTGTTATGAATCCATTACGGACGCTAAATAGAAAATAGTATATTGAAGGATGAGTTCAGTAAGCGCGATTTTTTTTTGAAAAATCGCGCTTACTGAACTCGTCCTTTAATATACTATTCTAGATTTTTTAGAGCAAACTTGTGACGTTTGTCACTTAATATTAATTTGTAGGTTGAAAATGACCTCTTTACGCCAACTAACGTTACAGGACAGAACTTGAAATTTGGCGCAACTTCTGCAAAAACCTCTTCAGGTAGAGTTTGGCTGGTGCCTTTTATAAATTTTTGTTTGTTGTGTAAAAAATTACTCTCGTCTCAGTCTCGCTCTCGCTCTAGGAACCGTTATTCTCGTGTCGCTCTTGCTCTCGTAACCGTTAGTCTCGTCTCGCTCTCGCTCTCGTAACCGTTAGTCTCGTCTCGCTCTCGTAATCGTTAGTCTCGTCTCGTCTAATCTCGCCAAATATAGTTCTTGCTAGAACTTATTATTAAGATAGTCCAAAACGAGGTATTCATTAATTTTATTGTAAACTAATCACTATCTCTTTACATAAATGTTCTATTTGGTTACTATTAATATCTTCAAATTTCGCTTTGTTCCAGCCACATGAAAATGTAGCGATAACACACCATAAATGTCTGTTTATATAAACCTTCTATTTTGTTGAGGATTTAAAATTAATAATAAAAACGAACATTTGAACAACAGTTGAAATTGTCTACGACATCTATTTCATATTACGAAATCTACTCTTTTAATTGTTATATAATAAAATGTAACTTGCCCGAGCCCGCAGTTCAAATTTATGAAAGAAAATATTACGGCTGCCCGTATTAGAATCAAAGATTGAAGAAGAAGTATGACCCGGATCAGAAACGAGACTCTCGTGTCTCGCGAGAACGAGACCACATGCGCTCTCGCTCTCGCGAGAGCGAGGCCACATACGTTCTCGCTCTCGCGAGAGTGAAACCACATGCGGTCATGTGAAAATGCAGAAAATCATGCAGAAAAATATCGTTCTCGTGTGAAGCCCTAATCTGATTGTATAAAACAAAGAAAAATTATTTATACTCAAATACACCTAAAGTCCTATTAATAAGACAGGCCCTAACTGAATGGTTTGGCGCTATAATACAAATTTGATTTTGTATGGATCAGGTAGATTAATTTTTTGTATAATGTTCTCATTAAAATTATTTTTGGTATAAATGTTTTCATTAAATATGTTAATTGTATTATTCTTTGCAATTATAATGTATGTTTTTTACTTTTTTTAACTAATTATATAAGTGTCCTAAACAATTATAATTATATTCAAACTTATTCTATTTACAATTTCAGTCTAAAAAATTCAAGATAATAAGTGAATATATTGAAAAACCTTGAAAAATATTCTAATTTTTTTTTTCTGTTGAAGATAAATGTAGTAATTGCTTATATATTTAGAACTATTTACACAAATAAAATCATTTTTATATAAATTGTATAAATCTATTTTGGCATTGAATATTATTTGTAATGTGGTAGGAATGAAATAAGAACTTGGTCACCGTTTACTGCTAACAAATTCAATATTTGGAGTTAAAAAAATCGTAGTAATAGCAGTAAAAATTTTAGAATACGAACATTTTAGAAAATTATATTATGTTTTATGACAAAATTGGTAAGCAATTTAAAACCTTTTTCTAAAATTATTTGTGTATTTGGCAATCTTGAAGTTTAATATTTTTGTTATGTTCTTTTTATACTTGATTTTCTTCAAGAAAATGAATAATTAATATTATTTCCAACTAGTTTCGGCTATAAAAAAAATAAATTAGCCATCATCAGGGAAGTATAATATGAACTTTTAATATTTGAAAATAAAGCTAAAACTTTCATTTTGTTATATGTCGATCGTATACATCAGGGGTCGGCAAACTCTATGAACTTAAGAGCCAAATTTTTATTTAAAATGATTTCAAACTGTATCAAGAGCCACGTTAGTTTTTTTTTCCTAGTCATATTTTGGTATTTTCTTCATAATTGGCTATGATTAAGCGCCGATTATAATTAATAATTATTATTATTGTTAGACATCATTAGATCGTGCTCTTTGTCTTTTAGATATTAATCCTTCAGTTATTTTATGTATGACCTACATCTTGTGCACTGACACATTAAATCGTAAATTATTTTTACAATATATTGATAATTAATAATATTATTGGTGGCCTTGCCTACCAAATTCATAACTTTACTAATATCTTCTGGAAATGTTTGTACGAATTATGCAATGTAAAGATAACACGTCAAGATCAATTTTTCTTTTAAAATTGTAACAAATCCTTTTTTATTACCCACCATCCTGTTAGCTCCATCTATTTCAATTGACACAATTTTAAGTGGAATGTGATTTTTCTTCAGACATTCGTCACTGCATTTTTAACATCTTACCTCTGATCCTTGAGTGGCAATAATCCCAGTTCTTCTTTGGGACCATCTGATGAAATATAGTTAGCAAAGAGAACAACTTGCGCAGTATCTTTTATGTCACAAGATTTTTTTGATTTTATATTTTTGATCATAATATCTGCTTTATTGTTAAAATTGAAAATGGGTGTCAGCCACATTTATAAAACCACTTTTTATGTACCCACCATCAGTAAATCGTTTTCCGTTTTTGACGATTTCGGGACTCACGACAAAGCTTGCCATGTTCGTATTATTTGTAGACTGCTTCCAACAGTTAAAATATGAACTTGTCTTTTTAAAATTAAGTTCTTCAATTGCTTTCTCTATTACATCACCGAAGGAATAATTGCTTGCAAATGCGGCATATTTATTTTCGAAAATATCTCGACATTAGACTTTTTGTTGTTTGCTAGTTTTTCATGGCAAATAATATAAATTGCAAGACCCCAGCTGCATTAGGTACCAACGCAAACGATTCAGTCCATTCAGTTTGGAATTCACGATGTCGATCGAGCTGCATGAATATAGCCCCCCAAAATTGAAAAAATAAAAAAAATTAAATGGGATACGTTTGACCAAGATTTGACCATGATTGTCCACCAAATAGTTTTGTTTGCCCACATTCCGTTCAAAAGATATTATAAAACACTGATTGGGGGCCTAGC
Source organism: Phosphuga atrata (assembly GCA_944588485.1). Classification (NCBI taxonomy): domain Eukaryota; kingdom Metazoa; phylum Arthropoda; class Insecta; order Coleoptera; family Silphidae; genus Phosphuga; species Phosphuga atrata. Next base: position 87,644,015 of record OX155892.1, on the reverse strand, counting down.
CCCCCAAAATGATTTTTTTCTATATTTGATAATGCCATCTTAAAAAACTTCGTTTGTCCATGTTTGCCCACTATTTCTTTTAATTAATTTTTTTTTGGAACCCCAGAATCGTTTTGGGAATCGTATTTGATGCAGGTAGTCACGGAAGCAGCCGTGGCGGTAAGAGGAATTGTGTTAGATGATAGTTTGTAGCACCGTGCTTCCTGTTCAGCCATGTCGAGATATCTGGTATGACCAGCTGTGTCCATTGGCCTTTGTCCCACGCCCGCCATCTTATTTGCCATTCCTCTAGCAGATTTTTTCTAGCTGCTTTTCTTGCTTTTCCTGCTCTTTTCTCCGTTATAGTTTTATATGCGCTACAGACCCTAATAGCGACCTTTCTTTGTACTGCTGCTAGCTTCTTAACATTACTTTCCACATCCATGCTTTTAGCCCACGTTGGGGCGGTAACAAGACTAGACAGACAAAACTAAAAAGACAAAACTACACCTACAAGACTAGACGGACAAGATAAGACGGACAAGGCTAGACGGACAAGACTAGACGGCGAAGACTAGACGGACAAGACTGGAAGAATAAGACAAGGCGTACGAGACTAGACGGCCAAGAGTAGATGAACAAGACTCGACCGACAAGACTAGACGTACACGACTAGACGGACAAGACTAGGCGAACTAGACTAGACGGACAAGGGTCCGTCAGTTTTTAGAAAGGGTCTCTCCACCATAGATGCTATGCAAATAATTAAAAACAAGGCAAGAGAGACGAAAAAGGATTTTTGACGTCCAAAATGCTTTCAATAGCGCGTCTTGGAAGGGTATCGTGTATGAGCTTAAAGCAAGAAACATATCTACATACCTAATAGAATTGATATGCAGTTACTTCACCAACAGAACAATGCTGATGGGACATAAACACTCAACCGAGGTGACATGCGGTGTACCACAGGGGTGTACTCGGTCCACTGCTGTGGAACGTTCACTACAACAGTGTAATAAAGGTGGAAGTGCCGCAGGGAATGACCCTTGAAGGATATACGGAGGACCTAGCTGTAGTCGCATGCGGGCGAACAGGGACCTCACGAAGAAATAAAATAAATACCACAATCCTTGAAATTCAAAACAAAATGAAGAAGAAAAAGCTTCAGTTAGCCCCCCAGAAAACCGAATACGTACTGTTAGTGGGGCGAAGAAAGTTAAAGGAGATAACCATACAGATCGACGGAAAAATGATTACCACCATTAGAGTCCTCAAGTATCTACTTTGACCACAATATGAGAATGACAAAACATGTCGAAAACATCGTAAAAAAGGCGAAAGATTTATCGACCAAACTGTGTAGGATAATGCCTAACGTGGGGGTGCAAGAAGCAGTAAAAGGAAAATACTTGCATCTGTAGTGTACTTGATGGGGCGCCAATCTGGAGCGAAACCATGAAATTTGCTAAATATAGAAACATAATGTAAAGTGTTCAAAGGACAACACTGATAAGAATATGTAGCGCATACCACAACACTTCTAGTGATCCCCGGAGTACCGTCAATAGAATTACTGATGGACGAAAGATGCCGTATTCATAAATACAAAGTGGACAAACCACGGCACAAATAAAAGAAGAAACTAAAAGGAAATGGCAGGAGAAATGGAATGAACTGCATGATAAGGGTGAGTGCACCAAAAAACTGATCCGGAATATAATAAAGTGGACAAACAGGAAACAGGGAGAGGTGGGATACCACATTACACAAATTCTGGGTGGTCAGGGCTGTTTTACAGCGTACCTCAAACGGTTCCATCTGCAGGAATCGGGAGACTGCACCTACTGTGGGGAGGCAGACACAGTGGAAAATACCAAAAAAATATGTTAATATAATATTTTTTATTATGTTTTTTTTTAGGTTGGTGTTGAAGAACTTCGTTTGACCATATTTGACCATCATTTTTTTTTCAATTCAAATATTTTGAATCCCCAAAATCGTATTTATAGTGTTTTACGTTAAAAAGTTGTTTTGTTTACATAGGGGGCGAAAAATTAAAAGATATAGATTTCATGGAGAATTGATAAGGACCAAAAAAATGGACAAACCTCGAAAATTAATGAAAACATATTTCCGGTATTCCAAAAGAGGTTTTACATTTCCCCACCCTTGCTTTTTTTACTGCATAAGAGGTGAAAAATTGTGCAATACATAAATTTTAATAGGTCCTTGTATTTTCCGTACTGAAAGCACATTATCAGTAAGTACATAAAAGTCATTACTAAAGAAAACAGTATTCTTTTATTTTTGATTTATTTTAAATGCCATCTGTTTAGTTGAAACTTGTTATCTTCTTATATATAAATTCCATTTTGAATTTTTGATTTTCCAATTTCCTTTTCCTTTATTTTTCGTGAATTTCTGTGTAAAAAATGATTGAAACTTTTATTTTACACTTCTGTGAATTATTTAAAATTTCAAACTTAAAACAAACGGAACACAACCTGAATATTCAGCCTCTAATATATTCAGCCTTTCCGGAGCTCTATAACAATTATTGAGTCTTTTGAGGACTACCAAATCAAATCTCACATGAAATTTGTAAGTTATTTTATAGCTTTCAGTCCACTTTCGTGGCACTCAACAAAAATCATAAAATTAACATTGTTTTTAAGCTCATGTCTTTCTGATACCTTAAGTGGATCTTAAGCCACCTGTGGACGCGTTTCGAGATTTATATCTCATCAGCACAGCTTTGCTTCCATGAACAATTATTTGTAAACCACTCACTTGAAAACCCTTGTAGTGTTTAGGGTTAGATGTTTATAATTTTGACATTTTGTGAGAGAGACATGAGCAGGTTATGGATTGAACTGATAAGATAGAATTGGTGAAACCTTCCTACGTTATAGAAAATCATACAAGTTCATGTCTCTCTCACAAAATGTCAAAAAAATAAACATCTAACCCTAAAAACCACATGGGTTTTCAAGTGAGTGGTTTACAAATTATTGTTCATGGAAGCAAAGCTGTGCTGATGAGAGATAAATCTCGAAACGCGTCCACAGATGGCTAACCACTTAAGGTACCGGAAAGACATGATCTTAAAAACAATGTTATTTTTATAGTTTTTGTTGAGTTGAAAGCTATAATATAACTTACAAATTTCATGTGAAATTTGTTTTGGTAGTCCTAAAAAGACTCACTAATTGTTATAGAGCTCCGGAAAGACTGAATATATTTATATATTCAGGCTGTGTTCCGTTTGTTTTAAGTTTGTATGATTTTCTATAAAGTAGGACGGTTTCACCAATTCTATTTAAAATTTGTTTTCCTTGCATAGGTCGTTGCGAACTTCCTAGCGATTTATAATTCTTCGACAATATGCCACGTAATGCCCGTTATCTCTTGTTCCTTTCAATTGACTCCCAGGTGGTTCGATGTATTCTATTGCCCCGTTCAGAATATAAGTTTTTCCACAGATTGCAATTTCTTGCAATATCAGCGAGGAAAATCTTGTCCGGTGCATCATTGCTTATTTTATATTCTAAATTATATTCTCTGTCCAATTCAAAGTGGTCCCACAATTCCGCCATTTCTTCTTAAAATCATCTTACTCTTGTCCCTCTTCATTGGTGGATCATGAATGAGTCGTACTTCTGGACACGTGGTCAAAAATTTTCCTCTTTGTCCAATTTTCCTCTTGATTTTTTCTTCGTCTTCTTCCGATTTGTGGAATAGTATTGATTTCCGGTGTTGTCTGTGTAAAATCCACAGAAGAAAAATGTGAATCTTCTGGTCAGACCAACAAGTTTATGAAATCTTGATTTGTTGATTGCAAAGAATTTTGTTGAATCGAACTGTTACAACCAGGGGGTGAGAGTCGAAAGGTTTTCTATATTTGTGTCCGCGCTGGTTTATAATTTTTCCTCAATAATATCATCGAGTTTTGTATTTTTTCCTTTCCAATTCTCTTCTTGAAATAAGTATTCGTTCTCTTGTAGAAATTTTACGTTCTTTTTGGATTTTTGAATAATTTTCTCATTGAATTTACAATATTTTCTTTTGCAAGCAGCTCGCTCCAATTTATTTAAACGTATATGTTTGACGATGAATTTATCCGCGCGAATTGGACCGGTAACGTCGCCCATGTCAATGTTTTTCAAATTCTTGAAGTACGCTTTAACATTTGCTGAACTCCCTACATCGTATTGTGACCCCAATTTCTTTTTCACTACATTGGAAAGAATCGGGCAAACTTCAATAGAGGTTCAGGAATTTTTGGAAGACAATAAGCTTTTGGTCGATCAAAATTGGAACATTGTATCGACTCTTTTTCAGCGCAAATCCGTATGCTTTCTACGAAACGACGTACATCCCTGTCAACTTCAGAAGGCTCTTGGTCGATACACTGCTCTCCATCTTCTATCGATGAGTCTTGTTCCTTGCAGGTGAACGTTGGTACCATATGTTGATACCTATTGGCCAATTTGCCGTAATCTTAATCTTCTTAATCTAATCTGCTATTGTCTAATTTTAAAAACTTTTAGAAACCAAATATTTTTAAAAATTAAGACCACAATACGCAAAATATAAATACCCAAATATAACATAACCCGAGAACATCTGTATCTTTCAACTGTTCATCCCTTATGCAGGCAAAAAAAAATTCAATGTTGTATACGTAACTCTTTAGTATTCGTGAAATATCATTTCATCTATTTTTGAGGTTCACCCTTTCCATTCCATTCACATTTTCCTTAAAATTCTCCACCTGTATGTTTCAATTTTTCACCCCATATTCAAATAAAACGATTTTCTAAGGGTGGGCAGACGCCAAAAGCTATTTTTGCATGTGTGAAATATGATCCTACGAATTATCAAAAATCGCTTATTATCCGTTTGATAGAAAATTGCAGGGGAATAGGTATGGAACTTCGAGTATATTCGATTATCGTCGGAAAAGTTCGGCAATCCATTTCTTTTGGGGAATCGCTCATGTTGTTCATGGATATCAAACATTAAAAAAATCAATTTTGGGGCTGTTAAAAATATTTTGTATTAAAAAAAAATAATGGGCAAATATGGCATAATATGGTCAAAAAGTAGTTTTTCAACACCAAACGAAAAAAACAATAAAAATAAAAAAATAATATTTAAAAATCGATTTTGGGGTTCCAGAAAAAAAAATGTAATCGAAAATAATGGTGGTCAAACATGGTCAAACGAAGTTTCCATCATCCAACATGCCAAAGCAGCCGCGGCTGTGGCTAGGATGTTCACTAAACAGCACCTAGGGCTAGCGCTGCTGCAAGAACCCTGGACCTACGGAGGTAAGATCAGAGGGCTTAGCAACAGGGTATGTAAGTTGGTATGGGACAGCCGTGAGGTCTCCTCCTATAACTTACATTATGGTAAGGAAGGGCATAAATAACTTATGTCTTTGAGATTTTTTAACGCGGGATTTAGTTCATCAAGACCTCCCTCATCAAGACCTCCATCGCGAAGTAGTGATCGCATCAGCATACTTCCCTGGCGATGGTAACAGCATACCACCCATTGAAGTACAAAAGCTGGTGGAACATTGTATTGGGAGAAGGCTGCCACTCATCCTGGGATGTGACGCGAACGCACACAATGCGATGTGGGGCAGCACGGACACTAATAAGAGACCTTTTAGAAAACCTCATTAAAGAAAACTTAATTGTATAAAACATTGGGAACACACCAACATTTGTCACTAAAGTCAGATATGAGGTACCTCAATTAAACTGAACCCTCAATGTCAGATCATAGGATCATAGAGTCTGAGTTGGAAGGAGCGAGTGAGGAAAAAACCCCCATTCGAAACCCCCAGACAAACTGTGTGGCCTGTTTAGTTCCCAACTAAAATAGAACCTAGAGCAGGTGACACTGCGGGGTAGTATCAAACACTACACCATGCTGGAGCAGGCTGTAGGAGAAATAAATGTAGCAATCACCACGGCATTTGAATCCAGCTGCCTGGTAAAAACCGTGAAGAAGCATAAGGATGCATAAGCATAAGCAATAGCAAAAAGCATAAGCAAAAGTACGTAGGCTTTCCAACAAAGCCAAGCAATGCGGAAATTGGCTAGAATACTTATAACATCTTTAACAAACCTAACCTAAACAAACCTAACGTTTAATGTTTCTCATACAAGCCCTTGCGACTAATTAAACAAGCAATTAAAGAATGTGACTCTTAAGGCCGATTCTCATATACGCGACACTCAGCTAAACGACGTCACGCATCATCGCCTGTCAAAAAATTATTACATTGTCTTAAATGGGCACTAACCTAAACAAACGTAACCTAAACAAACCTAACCTAACCTAAACAAACCTAACGTTTGATGATTTTTGAACGCGAAGTGACTTTTTCAAAATTCTTTCAGGAGATGCCATTCTCAAATACAGAAAAAGCATTTTGGGGGGCTAGGCCCCCGATCATTTTTCTATAATATCTTTTGAACGGAATGTGGGCAAACAAAACTATTTGGTGGTCAATCATGGTCAAATCTTGGTCAAACGTATCCCATTTTTATTTTTTTATTTTTTCAATTTCGGGGGGGCCATCTTCACGCAGCTGGTCGATCGGCAATTTTATCTTTTTTTTTCTTCGAAACTAATTTGAGAGGAAGTGAGAGTTTCTGAATTATGTACAAAAAAGCACAATTTTGAACTATACACTGACTTGACTGAGAGACAATAACTAAAAGAAACAATCGAGATCCATGTTGTGACTGTGAGTTATAAAGGAATTGGCGGCGGCGGTTGTAAGACTTCCGAAAAGGGACAGTTCAGTTTTTTTGTGACTTTTTTATGTTTCAATATATATCTAAAGAGCTATAATCTCACACCAAAAGAGCCACATGAGGCACGCGAGCCACACTTTGCCGACCCCTGGTACATACATACAAAATTAAAGTTTTAGTTTTAATTTTCAAAAGTTCATATTGTACTTCCCTGATGATGGATAATTTTTTAATATAAATAAAGAGCCAAAACTAGTTAGAAATAATAGTAATTTTTCATTTTCTTGAAGAAAATCAAGTTTAAAAATAACAAAACAAAAATATTAAACTTCAAGATTGTCAAATACACAAATAATTTTAGAAAATGTTTCAAATTGCTTACCAATTTTATCATAAAACATAATATCAAACAATTTATTAATTACAATTGTATATTATTAATATTTCTAGGCAATTATTAATAAGTTAACACTCCAAATTTCTTTAAAATATAATGAGAATATTACTGCATTTATAAATGATTTTAATTATGTTTACGCATTTTATTAGATTATTAATAAAATTAAGAAATAAAATTTTTAATTCAATTAACATAAAATATTTTTAAATAAATTTATTTCCTATAATGATTCCAGTGTAACATACTTAATGTATCATATATAATGTATGTTCATAATATCGATTAGAATGTAAATAATAAATAAACTTACATTATGACTTTTTGATGTGGTGAAGTTTTGGGGTCGACTCCTTTTTTCCAAGTACATTTCGATGCTTGATCAGGTCGTACAAAATTCTTCATATCAAATTTGATATCCATTTTCGGCTTTTTTATGACTCCAACTTTTTCGGATACTATAGGGCAGGCACTCATGTTTTTCAACTCACAACGGTTGGCCATTTATATATCTACAATACTAGCAAAATACACGTGGGTTAGAGTGGGGCAGTTATTGTTTGTTCTCGACTTACGGCAGGATTCAACTGGATGATTGTTCGCTGCGTTTTCTGTCGAACTCGCTCGAAGACCACTTGGAATCTACAGTTTGCAACGAAATTGCTTATTGTTTTATAAAATTGGTAATCTCTTATTATTGTATGATAAGCGAAATTATGCAATGAAAGAGGTCATGTTTGATTAAATTCCGATATTAATCATTTTTTTTTTAAAGATATTTTTGAAACATTGTGTAATTCATATTTCCAAGAAAATTCGTTTTTAATGCAAATGAAAATTAGTTTTTAATACAAATGAAAATTAGCACTTCTTTGTTAATAATTTGCATTTTGTTTTGTTTACTTACATTATTCTGCACATTTATAAAAGTTTAATCATTGATAAAATTGACCTTGATCTCTTTTAAATTGTACGATTTCCGTCAAATTCGTCGTTCATTTATAACGCAATTTATAGCCAATTACTTAAAAGTTCTTGATATAATGATTACACAGAAAGCCTCTTTATAAAATTTCTATATCAATGAAAAAAGTCGCATAACAATGTATACCAAATAATGTATGAAATGAATAATATAACGTATATAATTGCGTTTATACAGGAAATGCACAAAAAATAGAGATCTTAGGTCATTTAACCGGTTGAAGCAGACAAGGTTAAAGTGACCACACATCCCGATTTTGGCGGGACAGTGCCGCTTTTTGGAGAACTGTCCCGCGTCCCGCCGATTTTTAAAAATGTCCCGCTTTTTAGAAAATATCTGCATTTCTTTCTTTTAAATCTACTGTTATATATAAAAAAAAGATTTTTCCACATATTCCCATAAAATCTCCTTTTTTGTGTCACCCAATGAAGTTTTTAATATCCTCGAATTAAATTGTCTATTCTTCAAGATATTCATTTAAGCATTTTCACATTAATATAATTTACATTAAGCAGTTATTACAAACATTTCTGACTTCTTTCAGAAAATCCGGTAGTTTAATGGCACCTTGTTCAGCAATTTTCATTGGGTGACATTAAAAGGGAGATTTTATGAGAATATTGTATAAAAATCTTTTGAATATATTTGTAACCATTTTCGGAAAAATAATATTTCTTATAACATCATTTTTTTATGAGTTTTATTGGTAAAAAGATACGTTACTTATGAAAAAAATAAATTTTGATTGTCTGCAAATGTGGAAACAGATAAAAAATGGTGTGTGTCTGAAATGTAGAAAAATGATATATTATGTACCTAATAAATTTCAATTAGTAAAAATGTCAAAGTTTGTGAGTACCAACATTAAAAAAATAAATTATTTCCAATATTGTAAATAATCTAAATCTATTTGTTTCTTAAATAATAATTGTCGGTCAAAAAAAATTATACAAATTTCGAGCGGAAATGATTTTACAAGGCTTCAGCTAATGAGGCCGTACGAGCTGTCGCGTTGTAAAATCAACTATTCCACACCCTAATGTAAATAACTATTTGTAGTATCAATAAAATATAGAAAACTGAAAATCGCAGTTGAACATTAAACTACAAAATCTATATTAAGCGTAAAAAATAATTAGACCAATTTACGTGAAAAAATTCACATTTTAATAAATGATCAGAGTATTCTTAAAGTATCATCTAAAATTCGACCGTGAAAGAAAATCATATTTTTTTTTAAATAAAAAAATTTAAATTAATTAAAACTCATAATGTCCAAGTTATTGTTTTTTACAAATATTTTTATAGTTACCAATAATTATTAACAATTACATTTTTCTTTATTTATAGACAAGTATATAAAGTATACAAGTATATATACAAGTATATATAGACAAGAATGTATACAAAAATAGTAGTTTATGATACAAGTGTGTGAAGAAGGGCTTTTGTGCATGAGTTGCGAATTATAAAGCACGTCAGAAATTTTTTTATAGTATCAACATAATAACAACACATAAAAATCGTTTAATAATGAAACTTGATTTACATTGGACTTACATAGTTACACAGGGCGCACGATTTGGTTACTTTTACACACGATTATAATAATGGCATCCTTCACATAACACAATAATGTATTAATGTTAATTTTTGTGTGTGATATGATAAAATATATTTCGTTGAATTATTGGTCTGCTTTCATAACTAAATTATAATTCTCATTTCATCCAATTTGTCCCGCTTTGTCTCAATGAAAATGTGGTCACTTAAGACTAGGTTATCATACCTAATTAAGTTAATTACGTAATGAGGATTAATGGGGATAACACCTGGTTTAATGTAATTGTTAATAATTAGAAGCAATAGCCAAAAAAGCTCATTTTCGTTTGGTTTTTATTATTGTAATAAACAAATTCTAATAATCACTAAATTGTTGATATACAAAATTATACAACATTTATTAAAGACGAAATATAGCTTGAATATATAAATATTTTCAACCTGTTTGTAGCTCTATAATATTGTATTATTAAGACTATGAACAAATCCCATGTTGAAACAACTACTTCCTGGCCAATATTACACAACAAGTAGTTGTCTGTGTGATATTGAATTATACAACAGATATTTGCATGTTATTATTAGTCCAAGTACATTTTCATGTCACTAACAGCACTAGACAAATTGTTTTTAAGATTTTGTCTAGTGCTGTTAGTGACATGAAAATACACTGGGATCAATGTTCCCTTCAAGCTGCGCGGGTGCGCGGATGTGCAGCAGTTTTCGTGACATTTTAAAATCTGCGCAGATAAATTAAGTTTCCGCGCACTTAAATTACGAGACGTTGACTTTTTATTTGTCTTCGAAATTGAAGAGAAGAAATTTCGGAAGAAAGAAGATTAATTAATATATTAAGTATATAGGTTACATGATTTAAAAAGCCATATTATTCAAAAACAATATAGAGAAGCGGTTTATAAGCCACAAATATTGAAAAAATGTTAATTTAAAAAATGTAGAAATGTTAATGGAAACATTTGAAGAACGTCAAGGAAAAGGGGGAAAAACAAGAACGGTCAAAAACAGATTTTGAGAAAGTTAATGGTATCGAAATTGTAATATTGGCTATCAATGACTTCCGTTCCTAAAATCCATAAGCATATGGAAAAAATAAGTTGCCACAAAATAGGCGAAGTCAAAATTATGCTTTTGAATTCACCGAATGTATAAACAATAAACTGGAAAAAAATGTTTTTAACGAAATGAAAATTCAAACTATATAACTGGGAAGGCAGACAACTATAATACGACCTTTTCTATGAAGTCTATGAAGCGTAACAAAAGCACCGCGATTTCAGCACAAAAAGTACTAATTTTGGATTTTAAATAATAATTTAAATAAATAAAATAAAATGATAATGATAAATGATAAATTTAAAAATTGTATTTGTTGGTATTTTATGGTACATTGTGGTAGCAAGTCAATTGTAATAAAAAAATTATGTTGAATATAACTTATACATCAACTAGTATATTTTGCAACTAGGGCGGTAAGTTGTCAATTGGTCAGGAGAGCGAAATTGGACCCACGAACGAAGTGAGTGCGCACATTCGCTTGAGAGGGCAATTGACAATACCGCCCGTGTTGTAAATAATATTTTTTATTAATCATGCAAGGGGACGTATATTACAAGTTTGGGATCCAGGGCCCATAAAAAAAATAAAAAATGAAGAATTTGCTTCTTCAAATGTCTCCGGTGGTGTGAATTCGTCGTAAGAACTTTCATCAGTCACCGGTATCACCATAGAATTTACACTCATTTAAAAACGGTCTTGATTGTGTTTATTTTATTTATTTAATTGTCTTTAATGTAATTTAGTGATATTGAATATTTGCGTGCGTCAACCAAGTTATGTGGTAATACTAATAAAAAAAAAATCATTTTTCGCACTAAAAAACGTGCGCCAAGATAGTACTTTTATGGGTAATAAAAATATGATAAAGTTTACTGGAGATAATGTCATGCTTAGAAATAAAAATGGGGTAGCTGCAAAACTGTTTACACAATGTTTCACCGATCGAGTATGAAAACCGAAAATTTGAAGATTTATCTCAAGAAACTCCACATGATGCTATATCACTTAAACTAATCAATGAAGTAAGGTAGTATTCCAGATATTTCGCAGTTAGTGCAAAAATTACGATGTTCTAATTGTTCTAATTAACTGTTGTCAAGTTATGGAACGAAATGATCATATTGTGCAAAAATTCTAACGGATTCTCAATATCGGGTAGCAATTTTCGGTTCAATTCAAGATAGCAAGAAGAGTTTTCGTCTTTTCACAAATATCCACAGAAAAGTTGTTTTCTTAAACTATTATTGAAGCACATCAGTATGTTAAGACGAAAATAAGAAAATTAAAAATCTCAATACCTTGGAGACAAAATCATTTGGAGCAGTGATGTTAAGAAACTATTATCAGAAGATCAAAATAATATTGATATTTCAAATATATATAATGCAATTTGTCCAATGTGTCTGTATGTATCTGGAAAGACGATTTCCCGATAACGATAAAAAACAATGTTAAGCACACATAATGAGATTATTATAAATTCGGAAAAAAATGAAAATTTTGGAAAACATAATATAATGAATCTTTCCAAAAAATTTTCTATATTTATGATAAAATCAAAATATCAAAATATTGACATTGATAAAATATGAGATGGATATTCTAAAAGAAATGTACAATTTTGAAGAAGTGTAAACTTGGATTGTTGTAAACTTGGAAAACATTCGACGATACGTTAACTTTCTTACTAACCCATCCATAATTTTCTAATCTTGCTATTATTTACAATATTATGGATACCACCCTCCCCTTGCGTCCAGTGCGGATTGCGAACGCGGATTTTCAGTCGTGAATTCCATTAAAAGAAAAGATCGCAACAAACAGCAATATGAACATCTTGGTAATCTAATGAGAATAAAATTATATTTATCAAATGGGCAAATAATTAAAACCGAGTTTAAAAAGAGTGGGTTAGTACGAAAGACAGAAGACAACAAAAAAATTAATTGGAAATATTCAAAACTATTACTTTGCTATTTGATATTATGGTTTTAATAAATAAAAGTATAAAAAAATTGCGCAATTCATTTTTAATTTAATTTTTTTTCTCATACTCGACTTTGGACCGCGCAGCACTAACATAATTAGAGGGAACACTGACTGGGACTAGTAATAACATGCAAATGACTGCTGTATAATTCAATATCCTGTATGATATTAGCCAGAAAGTAGTTGTTTCAACATGGAATTTGTTCATAGTCTTAATAAGACTTAATATTATAGAGCTACGAACAGGTTGAATATATTTATATATTCAAGCTATATTTCGTCTCTATAAGTTTGTGTGATTGAATCTATAATTAGTATGGTTTCACCAATAAAAAAAATTATGTTAAACACTAGCTTTTAGCAATAAATGTTGAACTATTTCAATAGATAATCTAAATTTTACCTGAAATAATATTAAAACGAAAAATTATGCTGAAACACTGTTTTTTTAGCAATAGATTTCAATGAATTATTTAAATTGCACAAAAAAAAAATTATTAACGATATTTACGCTATTAGATGTTGTTGCCGGAAGTTTGTTCATAAAGGTATTCATTCTAGAAGATTATTTTGATTAGTTTTCGATAACATTTTCTTAAATCTGTGTTGTTTTGGTTAGGTTAATCTGTTTAGGTTAACACAGACAAATAAATTAAGCGGTTAGGTGATAACAAGATATTTTCGAATAATACTGGGATTATAACAACTATATAGGAAGATAATAAAATGAAATATGTGTATGTATTTTAATTTCTTGCATAGAACAAACTGTTTTGACCTATTTATATTTCTAACTTAATAATAGAAGTGTTTTATGTTTCAGTTTATATGATATTTGATATATAAATTTATTACCATACTGTTTGGGTATTATGGCACTATAATTTATTTAGCGAGATTATTATTTACTCTAGTCCGCAAATAGAAATAAAAAAAATATTATCCGGTGTCCGGATAAATCAACGCGCGATTATACAACGCGTCTAAAATATCACAGCAATATAACAACGAACTACGAGAACAACAAGCTACAAAAACATCGCATCCCGAAATATATGCTGATAATATTGATTAAAATGTTATATTTGTGATATTTTCGAGGTGTTTTTTATCGTCGTGTAACAGTAACATAATAACACGTCGAAATCATTATATATCAAATATACATTATATATCAAATCATTATATATTTTTTATTACTCATGCGTTAAAAGTAATATCTTAGCGCACAGTTTTTACTGCGACAAATGCCATTTTTGGCTGTATTTCCACATAACTTGTGTAACGCATGCAAATATTCAATATCGCTAAGTTACATTACATTATATATAACACATTTCACATTATATAACACATTCAAGACCTCAATATTAAAAAAGTCACGTGAAAGTGACGAGGAATTTTTTTTCATTACATAATAAAAATAAAAATCATAGAAAACGTTTTAAAATGAGTGTAAATTCGATGGTGATACCGGAAACTGAGGAGGTGATACCGGAGACAATTGAAAAAGCAAATTCTTCATTTTTGATTCTATTTTTATTGGATGGCACCTGGATCTCAAACTTGTAAGATACATCCCCTCGCATGAGTAATAAAAAATATTGTTTGCAACACGGGCGGTAAGCCATCTCGAGCGAATGTACTCACTTCGCTCGTGCGCCCAATTTCGGTCTCGTGTTCAATTGACAACTTACCGCCCTAGTTACAAAATATACTATTAGGATATCATTATTATCATCGCATATTTTAGTATGCGACGTTTCGTACCTTTTTGTTTCCGTAGTGCATTGTTATAACGCTGTGATGCTTTCGACGTGTCGTTATATCATAGAACCAAAATAAGCCGTCGATTAGAACAGGGCTGTCCAAAACAGCTGATTTTCCTTCGAGAAAAATATATAATAAAGGCGGAGATACAGATGTTTGCTAAACGGAACAGTAGCGTGCTAGTTAACGGCATGTAGAAGTAAGTGGCACCCTGTGGATACATTTGTAAGTTAAGTACGCCGTATAGGATACGGTCTACCGGAGAGGTTACCAGTGCAGGTTTGCCTGCGCAGGTCAATCGCACGTCGATAGCGAGTATGGGGATGTTCCGGTAAACCGGAGCGGTCTTCAGTTCTTTTTGCGATGGCATCGATTGAGGTCGATGACTATACTATGTGATTGTAATATGAAATCTTAAGCTGCATATCTGAAACGTCTCCAGTTTGGCAGGCACTGGTTTAGACAGAAATTATTTGATAAAATTTTGCGTGCAACAAAATGAAGTAAACCTGATATGTATTGGAAACTTTGAAATTCTGAAATGAAAAATTTTTAAATTCGTGCAGGTGTTTTAGGCAGAACTTAGTTTTTAAATAGCATAATTTTTTTTTGTAAAAACAAAGAAATGTTTTAAAATACATTTTTGTTTATTGTTTTACAGTGAAAAATCTGGGAAACACCATATCTAAGCCCAAAAACTTATATACCAATACATTCAAAACCAATACATTCCAAAACACACTAGAAACAACTGACGTAACCTGCACGGGTCCACAAGTCGAAAGAATTGATTTTCGATCTTGCTCCGGTCGCCTGCCTAGGTTCAAAAAGCTGCAAGTCTATTTCCACACACGCTCCGATCTACCTGTGCAGGCGTTCCTGCACAGGTACACCTCTCCGGTGGACCGTTGTGTGTATGGCGGGCATTAAGTTTGCATGCAATTGGCGTGCTTTCATGCCTGCATTTGTAAGATGTATACACAGTGTGCCAGCTCACGAGACAGTACGTATCAGTCTCACGCTTTTTTGCAGTGGAAAACATTCGAAGTAAATTAAATAGTATCGTATTGCTACTAACAGTAGAATGTATAAATAAATTAATAAGAAAAAAAAAAGAAGAAGATGGATTTGGGAGAAAGAGTAGAATTGCAGAAGGGAAAATTTTGGAGCAAGTAGTTGTCTGACTATAGAAATGCGACTAGAGGAGGTAGGTGGTTACAGAAACCATGTAAGAATGGTCCCAGAAAAATTTGATGAGTAGAAAAATTATATCATTTACCTACTCATATATAAAAACGTGCACTAATGGCGACTACAGGCATGACTGTAGCTGTCGCGTACGTTCACACGTGCTAGTTTTGCAACCCCCGCAACTCCTCCATCATATTGCATATCAGTAAATTAGCGTACAATTGTTGCGCTATCTACTTACTTGACAAATACTGGCACGCCAGTTAGTGCCTATTGCACGTGCAATACAGTAGGTTGCACTTGCAAGCTGTTATGCAAGTGTGCCCGCTACAGTCATATGTATTCCCGGCTTAACATAAATCTAGCAAGATTAGTCCTTGTTAACCAAATTATTTAAGAATCTAATTCGGTTAATTTTCGTAATATCTTGAATACTGTAGGCTGTTCCGGAAAACAGAGCGTAAATTCGCATATTTGTCTCGAGGAAAAATAAGCTAGACCCCGAGAAAAAGAAAGTCACTTTCGGCACTGTAATAAAGATATGAATTGAGACGTGAATTGAGAATGTTTACAAAAAAATTGTATCTAATGATTCATCTGTATTTCAAATTTTTAATGCAACACTCAGTGTATTAATTTTGAGGGCCGAAGCCTCGGGTTAATTGGATTAGTGGGTAGACAAAGGTACAATGAATGAACAATATGTAAATCAAAAAAGGTGAAATATGTCGAAACCCCAAAATACTAATATAAAGTGTGGATATAATTACTTTTGGTGTCCGGTGGTTTCCGGTGGTGGAAGGATTTGCCACTGTGCCGAGGGACAGTGTTTCCAGGGAGCGCCGGCATGTTCTGCATATACAGCATCAATCAAACTTGAGCATGCATTTAGCTAAAAGCCACAAGAAAAAGGATTTTGCCGAGTTATTGTCACAAAAAGAAGGAACCCATAAGGAGTACTATTGTCCGGAGGATAGTTGTATATACAAAAACTAGAAATACTTTAAAACTAACTGTTAAAGACTTAAATGTCCATAGTGAGAGTACATTTTTTTGTGAAATTTGTGGGAAAGGTTTTCCAACTTTGCGTTCACATAAACATCATAAATAATATTGTGGAATAAATTTCACCTGTTCTGAATGTTCACTTGCGACTTATCCGTATTATGACTCGCTTACAACACATTGCCGAAGAAAAAATAAAAGATATTAACTAAAAACAGTTTCAAACAACTAATTCTACCTGTTGATATTACTTCAATTGATGAAGATCATCCTTGGAAAGTTTTGTTGTTACTTCCGAAATGTTCTTCAAACCCTAAGTTCACAACTTTGACTACTGATAAAAGTAGTCAAACTAATTAATTAGATTAGTTAACAAGAAAAAGGTTAATAGGTTAACTAATATTGTTACAGAGACTTTTAAGAATCAGTATCCACAGATTACAACTGAAACACAAACTATTGGGGATTATTTTTGAAAGCACTTATTCATTGTTCCAAATAGCAGTTCCACAGAAAGTTTAAATAAGGAAAGTGCTAAAACACAAACCAACTCGGTAGCTTTAATATCAAAATCTTGGAACACTTCATTTAATTTGAATGAATGTCTATGTTTAATTTTAAGCAAAAACTAGTTACCATACTAGATACCATAACCATAACCATTATCAGCTCATTTATGTAAGGTGACCAGACGTACTCCTAGGCAGTACAGTACTTCTTTGAGATAGTCTGTACGGTCTCAATTTTTATGCACTGCATTTGTACTGCCTTTCCTATAAGATGTACTGCTTGTACTACTTTGCAAGATATTGTAAAACTAAATAATTATAACAGTTTTTATGCATTTTCAAAGCGAATGCCGAATCACTGTTATCACTTGGATGGTGGAATTAATGATAATTAAAAAGATACGGCGTCGTAGGAGCAGGACAAGCAGACCACGGGGAATCCCAACATATTCCGTTCTCAAGTAGTTTTATTAATAGTGAAAACAATATGTCGGACAGACAGTACGCAGCTCATTGGAATATTTACTTTATCTATAATCAGTTTTTTTTTCTTGTGTTGATGGCTTTATTGATAGAGAACGATGATAGCAAAAATGATGACACTATTTGTTGCTCAGCATTCAGTATTGCTAATAGCGGCAAAGCGGCAAAAACAAAACATTACAAGAGCGATAAACATAGCATTCATATTAATTAATGCAGCAACTTCATCATCATCAAAGGTACCAGAAAAATATATCTTTTTCATTAGAAGAAAAAAATTCAAATTAGTCAACTTATATCTGACAGAACATTTGCATATCATACAATATGCTATATAACCATAGTTTCGTAATATGGATTGTAGATCAGAGTGTGCTAACTCTTTGAAAAAAAAAATAATTGAAGACGAACGAAATGCGAAACAATTGTAGATAATGTACTCCAAAATTACGCATATGAATTTTTGAAACAATATTTGAAAAATGCAATAGTATATTACGTAATGAGAGTTGTAAGAAGCAAATTACGCACGAGCGGAACAGTTACCCGCGACCCGCGTAGCGTGGTGCCCGTAATTCCGCGA
This sequence comes from Phosphuga atrata, assembly GCA_944588485.1. NCBI lineage: Eukaryota > Metazoa > Arthropoda > Insecta > Coleoptera > Silphidae > Phosphuga > Phosphuga atrata. The sequence goes on along the minus strand of OX155892.1, from coordinate 87,625,708 downwards.
GTACGTAATTGCCTTACAACTCGAGTTATTTACTGTACTTTATCTACGACCACACTAATTTGTTTCTGTTTAATAAGAAAAATATGTTTGATGTAACACCTTATTTAACTTGATAGAAATGAAAAGAAATACATTCATAATTGTTACATTCCTTTTTATTTAGTACTTATTTGTAGTTTTCGTTAGATTTAAACGTGAAAAACGAAATGAATGACAGCTTCTATGTGAATGATATGCCGTTTAATGATTGAAATCACGGAGTACTATATCTAAAAATAATATCAACGTTCTGCTCTCAACCAATCAACGAATCGAAAATCAAACGTTCATGGATGATTTTGAATTATTACATAACATTAATCGCGGATGGTTACATATGTGTGTGCTATGATGTATTTACATAGTCCACGAATTGTACAATAATGGCCATTTATAATAATGGTCGTAGATAAAATATACTACAATTTCATCAGATGCTTCAAATAATAAAGTAATAAAAATGTATACCATTTTAGTGTCATACTTTTCCTTCGAAACTGGAAAACTATTAAATTTAGATTATGTACCAGGAGAAACTTCAGTACTCCTCTCAGAGCACATTCTTAAAATAATAACTTACCATAATATGAAAGAAAAAATAATTGCACTATCGGCAGATAAAACTAATATTAATTTTAAATAGCTCCGGCTCCAAAGGAAAGGTGAAGATAATGTGCATAAATAATTAATGCAATAGTGAGAGTCACCAATTTTAAAGATTTTTGTGAGGAAGCAGAAATAGAATAAAAAAATATTTTGGGATATTCCACAACGATATGGCTTTCGTTAACACCTGCTGTGGAACGGGTAATCAAAATGTTTGAGCCCTTGTGCTCGTACTTTTTTTTTAAGTTTATACCAAAATAGTTATCTGAAGTTACTTTGCATTTTATTCATAGTCAAGCTGTTGTTTTTCATATCACTATTAAAAAAAATGAAAGCTTGCATGCGAGCATGCGACCTTTCATGCGGCCCGTGAAGCATTTTATAAACTATTTTAATTACAGAAGACGAGATATTGGCCAAATAATAAAAAAAGTTGGTTTTGTGATTGTGTCCTACCAAAATATTACTTCACTGAAAAGGCGATTACCTGTTTATCTATGGATAGCACCCACAATGAATGATCCTAATTCGTATTCTAACATAAACAAAGCTACAGAAATCCCGAAAGCATACCTATGACATGCTTATGTTTACCAGCCCTGCTGTTTATTTTATTATCTTCCTGCCACTATTTCATAGACACTGCTCATTTTTTCGTTTTACGAGCATTATATATTATCCACTATGCGAAAACCTAACAATATGTATGTGTCTAGGCGTGTCTAGATCGAGGTATACTAATAACTACAAAAATAGATTTTTTTCTAATGTGGCCCGCGGTCAAATTTGCATACATAATGTGGCCCGATAGCAAAAAGATTTGCCCACAGTTGCTCTAAAGTGTCAGCTCTTCCGAGGTGAAAACTGTCTTAAATAATGTGTTGGAGTAAATAGTCGCTAGATATAATACTGGATTAGTCCCATTAAAGTTAACGCAGAAACTCGATACAATCGAAGAGTCAACCTCTGGAGGCAAGTAAAATTTATTAAAGAAATTATATGTTTTTATAAAAATGTAAAAAAATGGACGGATTGTTTCGAAGAGCTACTAGACATTTTTGGATGGTTATTATAAAAATATAATATAAATTGGGAAGGGATTTTGAAGACGGTTCATTATGTGAAAGAAAACCACAAAATTGTTACCGATGATAATGCACTCTTCGATGAAATTAGGTGAAAACATGTATTGCTCCACGGAAAAAATAAATGAATGGAAGAGAAATAAAATAGATGTTAGTTTGCGCTGGATATAAATATACAAATACAGTCGAACTTCCATAACTCGAATTTCTGTAACTCCATTTTTTTTATAACTCGAATATTTTTAGAAATTCATACGTTTAGATAGCATTTTACATATAAATTAAATTCCATAACTCGAATTTTCATTAACTCGAAATTTTCCATAATTCGTAGTAAAAATTTGTACAATGGTAAAATTTTACATTCAAAATAATCTCTATAACTCCAATTTCTTAACCGCCTCGTATTGTCCAAAATTTATGATGCCGGATATTGCCTACTATAAACCTTTTATAAACGATATAACCGAAGATCACCCTCAAGGTGCTATATATTAATGAAATTAAACTCGACGAAGTAAAAAGACGAATTGTACCGCGCATTATCTACTTTGGAGAATTTTGTAGATAGAAAATTTTTTAATGGAAAACAATTAAAGATTTCTGACTTTTTCAATAAATAATATATTAATTAAAATTATTTTGAATTCATTATAATTATATAACATCATATTAATAATGTATACATATTTCTTTTTTGTTTATAAATATATACATATGTATTTACTTTGAATAAATTGTGTATAGGGTATTTTACTTATTTTGTAGTTATGTATTTCTATAACTCCAATTTTCTATAACTCGATTTTTTTTTCATGAACTATGGTAATTCGACTTAGGGAAGTTCGACTGTATTTTAAAGATGCATATTCCTACTAAAAACTATAAATTACTTGTTAAATTTGTAATGTGTTTGCCGGGTACCAATGCGACAGTTGAACGAGTATTATCAATCATCATTGATTTATGAAGCAGTTGAACATCAAGATTAAACATAGACACGTTCAGCAGTGGCTTCAGTGAAGGATCTCCAGTATACATGTGAAGAGTTTTGTAATGTTTTAAAAGAAAATGAAACATTATTTAAAAAAAATCAATCAATGAAAAATATAATTATAAAAAATAAAAATGACTAAAAATATTTCCTTTCGAAATATAATTCATGTGAAAAGCACATGCACAACCATTACTTCTCTACCGTTCATCCGTTCATCCGACGGATTACCGCTCATCCGTCTCGTACAATGTACTGCTTTCGCGTTTAAAAAATCTGGTCACCTTAATTTATGAATTCGAGTTGTCAGACTAGTTTTAATGAGAACATATATACTTCGATTCTAATAACTTTTACATATGTAATACAGAAACTCAAACAGATTTTGAATTTGACTTTGATTTGCTAAATAATGATTATTATTCAAATAATTGTACTCAAACTTGTAATGATGTCCAGTCAATGATTTTGTAAATGATACATATACTCAGACAAAAATAAATTATTTATGTTCTTTTGGTAGTCAAACTAATATGTCTGTTAATGCTAGTAAAGATGCAGCTCATATTGAAAGACTAGGCAGACAAGACTAGACAGACAAAACTAGACAGAGAAGACTAAACAAACAATGTCTAGTCTTGTTTTGAACAAAACTTGATTAGACAGACAACACTATACTAGACTAGACTAGACAGACAAAACTAACAGACAAGATAGGCAGATTAGACAGACAAGATGAGACAGGCAAGACTAGTCAGACAAGACGCCACAGACAAAACTAGACAGACAAGACTAGATACACAAGACTAGACACACAAGACTAGATAGTCAAGACTTCAAGTTGTGCAAAATTCTACAGTTCACCGCTCTACCAACTGAGGGGGACCAACAATCGAAGGTTAGATAGTCTAGACAGACAAGACTAGACAGGCAAGACTAGACAGACAAGACTAGGCAGACAAGACTAGACAGACAGGTTTAGACAGATAAGACTAGACAGGAAAGTCTAGACAAACAAGACAGCATAGAAGTGGTTCGACGATTCGACTCGACAGATAAGACTAGACAGAATAAAATTAGATAATTGGATAAGACTGTTCAGATAAGGCTACACAGTCAAGACTAGTTAGAGATTATCGGGGGGCATTATTCTGTAATACCTACTATATTTTCTATATTTCTATATTTTCTGTCTTTAAATTTCTATATTAGAATAATTCTTAATTCAAATGAAGATATGATTAAGGGATTGTAATTATCGACAGATTAGTAAAATTAAATGTCATGATTATCATGATTTAAAATAGAACAGAATTCGTGTTTAAAGTTTGCAGTATATTATTTGTTTTGTTATTATCGCCTTTCTGTTTATTTTTCGTTACTGGTTTCTAAGAAGATATTTAAATAAAATTAAGTATTCTATTCCGCAGTGGTTTGGAAACTTCTCGAAAATATTTGATTAAGCTTTAAAAAATATAACTTGATACAACACGTCGATGTAAAGTGTATAGGAATCAAAACTAATTTCCTTTAGATCTGAGGTTGATAACTTGTGCCAAGACCGCCATATGAGCAGCCAGGGACCGTAAGATTTGGAGGAGAATTGATTCAGTATCATCAATAATTGATTCTTACACATTTTTATAATTTTTTCGACTATTTTTGGGCCAGCAACCCATGAACGGTCCTGAACTGGGGGTCCAGGTACACCTTGGTAATATGAGGAGTAAGCTATCGAGTTTTTAAATTCGTTCGCATCTTCCTGGTGTGCCACCGCACAAATTGTCACTCAAAGTCGGCGTGCCAATTATTCTCTCGCGGAACATTAATCCACCCCGATTGTGTAATGGAGCAAGACTCGTTGTAAAGAAGCGGATGCCGAATTTCATCGAGACAACTATTCTTAATTAAGGTCAATCACTTCAAGTGTGCGGATTGAACCTAGAAAATCCATGTTTTTCATATGGCCAGTTGTATGTTGGATGAGATTAAAAAAAATGGATTATAATCAATAATTGTTAAATTGTACGTGAATAATTTAATAAAAATAATAATCAATATTTCCTTCTTACTCTTTCTACATTTTCATCAACTTTTGGCTTAACTTTCATGCCGACTGCGTCTTCCGGATTTGGGAACGCCTAGAACAGCCACGAAATGTATTTGTTTTTGCTGAAGACGGAAAAACAACAAATATTGTCTACCCTAAAGCATTTGAATAATAAAGTCATAAAAATATTATATTATAAATAGATAGAAGTATAAATAATAAATAATACTCCCTCCGTCCGGAAATATGGTATACTCACAAAAAAAAATCGTAGATTATCGTGAATATAGAAAACAAATGACAACATTCATTATATTATTATAGTATATATTAATGGTATCATAAGCTAATATAAATGACATGTGTCATGTTCTTCTTGGTTTAGAACTTAACGATCAAAGATTGTTTTTTTAAGATAAATAAAATTGGTACCGCTACAAAACGAATATGCAAAATTCCGAAGAAGAATTGATAAACTTAGAAAGAAGAGACTCCAAATATAAACAATTGATCACAGAACAATGTCATGGTATCTTAGAAAAAATATTACATCACATGAAAGAGAACACGTTAAAACATGGTGCAATCAATGACTTTGGTACTGCGTTTCAAGTTTCCCGGCTAACCGTAAGTAGAATTTGGCATACAGCACAAGCTCAAAACAGAGAAGGTAAAATGTGTGTCGATGTTTCTTCAAAATAGAAAAAAAAATGCGGAAGAAAACGTAAAGATTATTCTAACAATTTAGCGTAAATAAAGAATACACTATTAAATCGTCGAAGAACGTTTCGCAGTCTTTCTTTCGAAATTAGAATTCCAAAATCGTATTGGCCAAATTATATTTTAATTAAAATTATTCTTATGTAATTATAGTTTTTCTAAAAAAGTTACTTTTCATGTAAATCTTTAGTTTTATTGTATTTTTTTCGCAAATGTATACTATATTTCCGGACAACAAAAATCGCGAAATGTATAACATATTTCCGGACGGAGGGAGTAAATAATAAAATAATAATTTTTATTACTCATGCGGGATAAGTACTATCTTGGCGCCCGTTTTTTAGTGCGACAAATGGCTGTTTTTAGCTGTATTACCACATAACTTAGGTAAAGCACGCAAATATTCAATAAAAATAGCTAGCAATAAGTTAAATTCAAAAAACAATTGAATAAATAAAATGAACCACAATCAAAACCTCGATATTAAAAAAGTGACGTGAAAGTGACAGGAATCTTAAAAAAAAAAAAATTAAAGAAAACGTTTTAAAATGAGGGTAAATGGTGATACCGGAGATTGATGAGAGTTCTTATGACGAATCCACATCACCAGAGACAATTGAAAAAGCAAATTCTTCATTTTTGATTCTATTTTTTTTTTAAGGCCCCTAACAAGTTAGGTCTTAAAAGTTAGACGTCTAACTTGTAAGATACGTCTCCTCGCATGAGTAATAAAACATATTGTCTGAAACTCGTGCGGTATTGTCAATTGCCCTCTCGAGCGAATGAGCGCTTTTCGTGCGCCCAATTTCTCGCTCTCGTGAGCAATTGACAACTTACCGCCCTAGTTGCAAAATATACTATTATACTTCTACTTTATGTATCATTCAATTTACGAATGCATTCATTGTTTGACAGGAAAATAAATATCATTCTTTCTATCATTTCTAATTAACCATTAACGATATTTCCAAAATTATTACTTATGTGCCTTAATGCGTCGGGTACTAGCTATTTATGTACAATATGTACATCGCTGCTGAAATATTTTGCTTATTTTTCACACGCTTATTTTTCATTCGATTTTTTTCACACGCAGCAGTCCAAAACCTTTCTTCATAAAACTTCGCATGCAGATTGACCATCCATTATACAGGTATATTAAATAGATTCCAAATTCTTTTCCATATATACCCATTGACCTTATATTTGAACCAAAGTTTACAAAGCTTATACAGGGTGTTAGGTAAACATGCGGCAAATATTCATGGGGTTAATCCTTGGCCTATTCTAAGAATATTTTGTCCTATAAAGATTTCTGAAAAACCCCTTTGTTTCGATGATAAAAGGTGAACAAAATTTGCGACAAACATATTCGATATTTGTTAAAATCATTAATGTAAATAAAAATATGGCGTACGCCAATGAGTTTATCAACTACAAAAAATTAATGAGTTTTGTCAAGTACAAACAATTGTTGACGATAACTTGGAACGGCTGTTTTATCTACTAACGTCCAAGTGGATTTCATTTGAATATGTCTCGTCAGTGATCATCACCTTTATCGGTCGCAATTGTTTACATTGAGTGAAGTATGGCTGTTTAACGTGTCTTTAATACAGGGTGCGCCATAGGAAACGGACGTTATTGGGATAGGTAGTACTAAACCGGAAAAGGTCGGAGAGGAGAGCCGAGGCCGTCGGCGCCCTCCCCTGACCTTCCAATTTGTGAGCTTGTTTAAGGGCCCCATACACTAGCAACGTAGTCATTAACCTTGTCATCAACAAAATTGAGGTTGTTGCCCACACACTAGACAACCAAGTTGAAAACATTAGTATCAGTTGCACGTTGCTTTTGTTCGGTTTATTCATCGGTGTACAGCTTGTACGAAGAATTTAAAAATAATGAGTGATTTGAAGAAGAAAAAAGCATGGGCGAAAGATTGGTTTGAAAATAGTGGTGTTTTGAATTCGCATTCCAGCTAATGAATGAGCTACGCATCAGTGCACTTCAATTATTTTTTAAGAATGGACACTAAAACGTATGATCAATTGCTGGATAAAGGGCGACCCTTCATTGAGAAAAGCTATTACTGTCAATGAACGGCTATCTGCAACACTGTGGTTTTTGGCGAGTGGACAGAGCTTTGAGGGTCTAAAATTTCTTACAGATATATCGCCACAAAGTCGTGGAAAAATTATCATATTTATCAGATACTTTTCTTTAAACTATCATAATTGGCGTCTGAGTCTATTTCTTTATAAACATTTAACAATTTTTCTATGGCAATCTTTTTCTTGTTACGATCTTTATAAACTTTAGACTTTACTTTCCACAACTCAGACAGCTCTCGGAACGTTTCAAAAAATTCCACACATACAGGAATATTTGGTATATGAGCCATAACCATTAAGAAAATTAAAAATTACAAAAAACTGAAAAAATAAAAGTCGCACAAGTCATCTGCAAGTCAACACAAGTCATCTGCGCAAACAAGAATTCCAAAACCTTCACAAGTTCACAACTGATGTTTATAACGATGTCTTCAACCTCCCCATACACTCGTCAACATGGTTGCCAACATCAGACTCCGCCCACCAAAAATCCAAGTCACTTTGTAATACTTATTCAACTTTGTACTCAACCTGAAATGTTGTCTTCAACCAGCCCATGAAACCTAAACCTTGTCGTCAACATAGCAAGTTGACGACAAGGTTGTTGACTAGGTCGCTAGTGTATGGGGCCCTTTAGTTTCAATAATGCCGCTGTGGACGATGGAGAATCGCGTGTATGACAGTTTTATGAGCAGCGACGAATCAGTCACGGAAGTTCAACGTCTCTTTCGACGAAGGTTTAACGTTCCTCGCCATGGAGACATACCGAGCCGGAACATCATTTTCCGATGGGTTAATGCCCTTCGTGGTGGAGATAACGCGGAACGTATAAGGCAGGCTTTGTTACGTAGTGTCTTTGTACGTGGTGTCATACTTTTTGGCGTGTTTGGGTCTAAAAGCGTGTTTGGGCGTCTTTGGTTCCAACAGGATGGAGCTACGGCCCATACTGCTCGAGTGTCGATGGCTGTTGTTAGACAAATGTTCCCTAGTCGCATTATGTACAGATCCAGGCTTCGTCGCTCTCCAGACCTTTCAATATGTGACTTGTGAGGGTATCTAAAGTCTAGTGTGTATGAAACCAAACCTCATGCACTGGCCGAACTACGACTAGCGATAGAGCAAAACATCGCTAAGATCGATCTTCAACTATTGAAGAGAGTGGAAGCTAACTTCAGAGAGTGTCTCCCCATTTGTCAGCTTGAAAATGAACACCATCTTAATGATAATATTTCTCGTACAAAGGTAACTCACACTAAATGTTCTTTCAATTCTGCCAGTAAAAAATTTTTAAACCCTAAAATAATGTATTACCGTTCATTTGTAAAACGTCCGTCTTCCCATGGCGCACCCTATAGTTAGTGAAGTCCTCTACCATGTATACGAACGCCGAGATTACTGACATGCATTTCATTTACGGATTCGCTGATAGCAATTCATTTATATTACAAAATTATTGTAAATTATAATGATGGTTATTCACAATTACAAGCTAGACGATTGTACATTGAATTGTTCCCTAGCCGTAATATCCCCGACCGAAAAATCTTTGAAAACATTCATCGACGTCTTCGTGAAACAGGCATATGGAAACGAAATCGAGGGCCAGGAAGATTAATGACAGTAAGAACGCATCAACTGGAAGAGAATGTGCTGGACATGATAGAGGAAGATAAGTACTTCTAAGCGACAAATTCCGAATACTTTGAATGTAAGTCATTGGACAATTTGTAAAATTCTTAAGGGCAATTTGTTGTATCCATACCACATTCAACGTGTTCAAGCACTACTACCTGCCGATTATCGTCCACGTATTGCGTTATGTCAATGGCTTTTGCAAATATTAGTTCTAATCCCTCAATTCCTGACACAAATTCTTTTCACCGATGCAGCCAGTTTCTCGAGAAATACAATAAGGAATTTTTATGACAACTATGTATGTGCAGATGAAAATCCGCATGAGGTATGTGAAGATCGTTTTCAACATCAGTTCTCCTTGAATGTTTGGGTTGGAATTGTGGCTGAATATCTAATTGGACCGGTATTTCTACCAGTAAGACTTACTGGCGAGATGTATCACAACTTTTTGGAAGAAACACTGCCCGACTTTCTGGAGGATGTGCCATGGATGACAAGAATTGCAATGTGGTTGATGGTCGATGGTGCACGTCCACAATTTTAGTTTGGTTGCTCGTGATTTTTTAACAGCAACATACGGAGATCGCTGGATTAGTCGAGGTGGGCCACACGCATGACCTGCTCGATCCCCAGACTTAAACCCCCTGGATTATTTTTTATGGGGCTATCTGAAGTCATTAGTTTACGCCACAGCAGTGGAGAATTTCGATGAATTGCGAAATACGATAATTGCTGGGTGTAACTCATTTCGAAACTACCCTGGTGTGTTTGAAAGAGTTCAGCACTCAATGACGAGAAGTTTGAATGCTTGTATCCAGGCTGGAAGAAATCATTTCAAACTTTACTTTGGTAATAAAATGTTGTTACTGTCGCAAATTTTGTTCACCCTGTATCTTCGAAACAAAAGGGTTTTCAGAAATTACCATAAGACAAAATATTCTTAGAATAGGCCAAGGAATAACCCCTGGACTTTTTGCCGCATGTTTATCTATCCCTGTATATTATACATATACCAATTAAAAAATTAATATTATACATATACCAATTAAGAGTGAGTTAATATAGGAATTGTGTATAAAAGCGATCGATGTTTTTTTTTTGTCAGCAATAAAAGCTTAAAAACGATTTAGAACCTCTGTATTAGAACGAAGCTTCATTGTACTACACAAGTCTATGAAGTATTGAAACATTACTCTTTTTTTGGGTTGTCTTACTAATTATGCGCCATTTCTCAACCAGGATAATGACTATACAACTCAGCGATATTACTAAAATTAGTTTGTGATTTATATTCCATTTATTATTAATATATTCCTGTAATTTATATTTATTTATACTCCTGTAATTTATATTCCATTGGTTTATTAATTTATTGTTTGGTATTTCTAAATGTAAACCAATATAAACCAGCGCCGCTCGAACTACAAGTTTTTTGGACTCGTTAGTCGATAAATCACTACAAAACCAGTTTTTGTATTATATTCATAAAACCTTCAATTAGTTTGTTTAAAAGCATATTCTATAAATATGTTCTATTGATTTTATTGATGACATGATCACATTTTATTTTAAACGAAAACAAACGTTTTAAACTTACTTTACTCTTTCGTGTCCGTTAATGGAAGGATTTGCCACTGTCTGGTGGGACAGTGTTACCAGGGAGCGCCGGCATGTTCTGCATATACAGGAGAAAATGCACGCGTGGAGGCTCCTTCCGTGCTCCCCAACGTTTTAAAAACCACACTAATATTCAAATTCACAAAGGAAGAGAATATTTTTTCCTGATTCTGCATGACAATAAAATAATGATCTTACAATTAGTGGAGCACTGAACTATATTGATGCAATCATCGTAAGCGCTCCATGCATTTATAGTCATGTAGCGGCAACGAGCCGTTCCATTTATATTTTTAGTTTTACGAAGGCATTACAGTAATTACCAAAATATTTTCGGACGAATTTCCGGAAACATTTTATTAGGGTCAATAGTGTAATCCTCGGGAAGATTACGACAATATGTTTTTTCTCCTGAGAATCTGTAATCACCAAAGCGACAAATAGCCGAATATAGAAAAATAATCACCCCCATTTTCTAAAAACGTGGTATCCATGTATGTTTCGATATCCAGGAGATCGTGAGATGGTCTGGATTACCTTTTGTCTTAGCTCTTTAGCGTTACCCACGGTGCGCCACGTGGAGGCGAGCTAAGTTTGCACCCCTCAAGGCCCTCAAATTCACAAAAGCCCTCCAATCCTTAAAGACCGGCAAGTCACCCGGGTTTGACAAAATACACCCGGAATTCCTTGCTTACGGTGGAATAAACACGAGGCGCTGGCTGACAAAATTCTTCACTAATATCCTCGAAGCCGATCAACTGCCAGGCGAACTTAAAAGATCTAAAATCATCGCCATGCTCAAGACAGGAAAGCCTGCTGACCTTCCCGGCAGCTACCGACCCATTGCCCTCCTAAGCGTTATATATAAATTACTGGAGAGACTAATCTACAACCGAATAAGCCCACGAATCCTGGACATCTTACCTGTGGAACAAGCTGGTTTCCGACCTGGACGCAACTGCGAAGATGAGGTTCTTGCACTTCTGACCTATATCGAGAGAGGCTTTGAGGAACGAAGTAAACCAGGAGTATCCTTCATAGACCTAACAGCTGCTTACGATACTGTCTTGAGGGAAGGCCTAATTTATAAATTCCTGACAACCATAAAATGTAAGAAGCTGACAGCACTGGCGAGCAACAAGCTCTCCAATAGGTCCCTTCAGACCGTAATGGGGGACACAGGAAGCAGACCCAAGCTGCTTAATAACGACCTACCTCAAGGCTCAGTCCTGGCTCCACTTCTTTTCAATCTATACGTGGCTGACCTTCCACAAACACCAAGCCGCAAGTTTATGTATGCCGATGATTTGCCCCTGGCAACCCAGCATTCGAATATGGGAAACATAGAAGCCACCTTCTCAGCGGACCTAGACATTCTGTCGGACTACTTTAGGAAGTGCAGGCTGACACCCAGCGCTGCGAAAACCGAGATCTGTTGTTTTCATCTCAACAACAGAATGGCATCTACCAGCCTAAAAGTCACTCTAAATGGCACTGTTTTAAGCTACAACTACAACCCCAAATACCTGGGCGTTACGTTGGATCGTACCCTCTCGTTCAACAAACACCTGACCAACTTGGCAGCGAAAATAAGGACCCGCAATAATATCCTATACAAGCTGGCTGGATCGACCTGGGGAGCTGATGCTCCAACCCTGCGTACTTCTGCACTTGGTCTTGTCTACTCAACGGCCGAATACTGCGCATCGGCTTGGATAAACAGCCCCTACGTACGTAAAATCGACATAGTTCTGAACCAAACTGAGATGAGAATAATTACGGGATCCATTAAACCTAAACCAATCGAATGGCTGCCAGTGCTATCCCACATAGAGCCGCCGAGAGTCCGCAGAAAACAGATCCTGGTCCGAGAGTACAATAAAATAACCGCGAACCCGGACTTACCAATCCACCAGGATGTCATACATTTTAATCGACTAAAGTCTAGAAGTCCCTCTGTCAGAACGGCACAACAGCTAATCACTAACAACTTTGACGGATACGAGGAGTGGCAGTCGGACTGGCCGGGCAAAGTCTCACCGACCTGGCACCCCCTACTCAACTTTAAAGAACCACCACCTGGTTTTAACCTGCCACGCAAGCTCTGGTTTCGACTGAATAGAATACGTACTGGACACGGCAGAAGTGGGTCGGCACTCCACAGGTGGGGAATGCGCCCCAGTCCAGAGTGCGAATACGGTGCTGCTTCTCAAACAATGGAACACATCACCCGCGAATGCCCGCTAACAGCCTTCCCTGGAGCGACGACTTGTTACACGCGACACCGGAGGTCATCTCCTGGCTCGAACAGTTACGCCTGGAGCTGTGATAATAAAGATAATAATTGCAAATATGTTTGTGATATATGTGCTAGTATTGACGTCATATATACCATATTTACTCTCTCTCCTATGTATGTTCGAATAGACCATAAGATAAATAAATAAATAAATAAATCACCCCCAGAAGCCAATCCAGACACACAACCAACCAAGTGCAAGGTCCGAACACCGCCTCTCATACGCCTCATGATGTCGCTTCCGCCCTGCAACAAAAAACGACGTCTACGATGACGCCTTCTGCCGTCTACGAGGACGCCGACAACTACAACGTCTGCGATAACGACTTGAACCGTCTGCGAGGACGCAGGCAACAACAACCTCTACGATGACGCCTTCAACCATCTACGAGTACGCGGGCAACAACAACGTTTACGACGCCTTCTACCGTCTACGAGGCCGTTATCGACTTGTTAACCTACCGGATCGACTCATACTGATAGGTGCAAGCTGGTTTTACATAGGAAACGGCCTATCAGCAAACGACGTCTACGAGGATGCCTTGCAACAAACTTGCAAGAACAACCTCTACGATGACGTCTTCAACCGTCTACGACGACGTCTGCAACAACGAAAAACGTCTAAGGTAACGACTTCAACCATGTACCAGACGTCTACGAACAAACACCGCAACAGCGACGACGTTGACGAATTCAACCATCTACCAGGACGCCTGCAACAACAAGCAACGTCTACGATAACGACTTCAACCGTCTACCAGACGTCTTCGAACAAATGCCGCAACAGCGACTGATAGGTGCAAGCTGGTTTTGCATAGAAAACCGCCTATCAGCAAACGACATCCAGGAAGACGCCTTGCAACAAACCTGCAACAACAAACAGCGTCTACGGTAACGACTTCAACCGTCTACCAGACGAGTAAGAAAAAACACTGCAACAGCGACGACGATAACGAATTCAACCATCTACCAAGACGCCTGCAACAACAAACTACGTCTACGGTAACGACTTCAACCGTCTACCAGACGTCTATGAACAAACAAACAACAACAGCAACAAACTCTACATAGCGTTATCACTTGCAAGGGAGTGATGTAGCGGCAACAAGCCGTTCCAATTTTATTTTTAGTTTTACGAGGACATTACAGTAATTACCCAAATATTTTCGGACGAATTTCCCAAAACATTTTATTAGGGTCAATAGTGTAATCCTCGGGAAAAGTACGACAATATGTTTTTCTCCTGAGAATCTGTAATCACGAAACCTACAAATAGCCGAATATAGAAAAATAATCACCCCCAGATGAGGGACCAGTATACTTGGACATAATATAAATGCCTGGACCCCCGAATAAACAGACAGTCAGCGAAGCCAATCTAGACAGCCCATTTGTTTGATTGTTCATATGTGTGCATATGAAAGTCAGCATTCCGTCGAGCTCGACACTATGTTGGCTGCGTTTCTTAATCTACTGATGCCAAGACCTATTATCAGTTTATATCAGATTGATCTTTTTTTTTAACTAAACCGACTGTCGTGGTTTAGTCTGGTTAATTTTTTCGCATTATTGTCGAAGGTAAGCCACCACTCTTTAGTCTTTTTAATTGACTTAAGCTACTCTTGGTTATTAGGCCAGGTAAGGCCATTTTGTTTGTTGTCTAGGCTCCAGAGTTTGTCTCCACTGTAGCGTATCTGCCAATCCAAATACACAGCTAACCAAGTGCAAGGCCCGAATACCGCCTCTCGTACTTCTCACGATGCCGCTTCCACCCTGCAACAAAAAACGACGTCTTCGATGACCGTCTACGAGGACGCCGGTAACTACAACGTCTGTGATAACGCCTTCAACCGTCTGCGAGGACGCAGGCAACAACAACCTCTACGATGACGCCTTCAACCATCTACGAAGACGCGGGCAACAACAACGTCTACAACGACGGCTTCTACCGTCTACGAGGCCGCTATCTACTTGTTAACCTTCCGGATCGACTCATACTGATAGGTGCAAGCTGGTTTTGCATAGGAAACCGCCTATCAGCAAACGACGTCTACGAGGACGCCGTGCAACAGACTTGCAAGAACAACGTCTACGATGACGTCTTTAGTCGTCTACGATGACGTCTTCAACCGTCTACGACGACGTCTGCAACAACAAAAAACGTCTACAACTTCAACCGTGTACCAGACGTCTACGAACAAACACCGCAACAGCGATAACGATGACGAAGTCAACCGTCTACCAAGACGCCAGCAACAACAAACAACGTCTACGGTAACGACTTCAACCGTCTACCAGACGTCTTCGAACAAATGCCGCAACATCGACTGATAGGTGCAAGCTGGTTTTGCATAGGAAACCGCCTATCAGCACGTCCACGTCGACGCCTTGTAACAAACCTGCAACAACAAACGTCTACGGTAACGATTTCAACCGTATACCAGACGTCTACGAATAAACAATGCAACAGCGACGACGATGACGAATTCTACCATCTACCAGGATGCCTGCAACAACAAACTACTTCTACGGTAACGACTTCAACCGTCTACCAGACGTCTATGAACAAACAAACAACAACAGCAACAAACTCTAGTTTAGCACATAGCGTTATCACTGGCAAGGGTTGATGTAGCGGCAACGAGCCGCTCCATTTTTATTTTTAGTTTTGCGAGGGCATTACATTAATTACCCAAATATTTTCGGACGAATTTCCGGAAACATTTTATTAGTGTCAATAGTGTAATCCTCGGGAAGATTACAACAATATGTTTTTCTCCCGAGAATCGGTAATCACCAAAGCGACAAATAGCCGAATATTGAAATATGTATGTATATTTAGAAATAAATAAATATATACCTGGACATAATATAAATACCTGGACCCCCGAATAAACACACAGTCAGCGAAGTGACACCAGTCCAGCCAGTGGACTCAGTCACACTGGTCCAACCAGTGGACCCAGTCAACCAGACTCAGCTAGAAGTTCAGACGGTCATCGAAGTGACACCAGTCCAGCCAGTGGATCAACCCAGACGAGAAGTTCAGTCAGTCCAGCCAGTGTACTCCGACACGTCAGTCCAGCCAGTGGACACATACACACCAGTCCAGCTAGTGGACTTAGGCATATCAGTGCAACCAGTGGACTCAGACACATCAGTCCAACCAGTGGACTCAGACACACCAGTCTAGCTAGTGGACTAAGTCAGTCCAGCCAGTGGACTCAGACACACCAGTCCAGCCAGTGGGCTAAGTCAGTTCAGTCGAGCCAATGGACCAAGATAGACGAGCACAGCCAGTTCAACCAGCCTCAGCCGGCAGTCAGTCAACCAGACCAGTCGAGTCCAGCTCCAGTCAGTCCAGTCCGGGTTTCTTCAAGTTATATCTAAGTTTCACAAAGACGTTGCAGCTCCGTCATTCTCTCAACCTATCTCGCTCCGCCTATCTCTTGTATATTTGTATATATCGTCAATGTAATTCCTCTGCAAACCGTGAGTGTTATATTTATTCCGACGGCGCACACTGGGACGGATTACGAATTTACGGCGACAAAAATAGAATTTTACAATGTCTCATAATTAAGCAAAACCACTTAAAATGTATTGTTAGATAACCCATCCATAATACTATAAACAAATAAATGCGAAAACCTAATTCCATTGGTTGTGGGAACGTGTTAAACATCGCTCTTGTCCCTTAGGTACCAAGAAGGAATTAGTTGCGCTGGATTTTTAACAAAGTAACTACGTCTGTTTTGTGTTAAAAAATTGTGAACTTTTTAAATATGGAGAATATAGCTTCAAGTATGTATTTATATGTAATAATATCAAATTTGTAAAAAGTTTTAATCACTACGGTTTAAAAAAATGTTTTGTTAACGACTATCGTTATTAATTTTTTTTTGTAATAAACTGCAAATTGATTTTTAAAAAAAGTTCCGCATAGTTCCATTAAATTGAATATTTTGTAAAATAAAACAAACATTGACAATTCTAGAAAAGCAAAAATCCCGTCCACAACCTTACTGAGAATTACACCTTTTTTTCCAGGTAGTCGTGATGACCACCATTTGCAAGAGAGAATGTTGAATAGAAATGAACTATTTTTTGTATAAGAGATGAAAGTTTTTATAAGTTTTCTTCGTTAAAGTGTAATGAACGATTAGTACATTTTGGAGTACAAGTTGGATAAGTTTTGTGTCAACGACGGTTGTGGATTTGTAAAAAAATGTTACACTTTTGTTATATATAAAAAAATATATATTTTTCCACTTAAATTTGCATTTTTAATTAATCGTGTACATCTAATATAGACTAATTTTATATTAGAATAATCAGAATGTCACCATAAGGTAATATGTGAGACAAAAAATTGAAATGAACTGGATTTTATTTTTGTCGCCGTAACTTCGTATTCCGTCCCAGTGTGCGGCGTCTCACATCCACAGTCACTAATATAATTATTTTATTGTACACTAATATAATTATTTTATATTGAGAATCATGGAAAAAATATTTTCTCCTTTTTAGTGCATTTTAAAATAAGCGTTGGTTTTTTATATATTTTCTTTCCTATTTTTGGCCTCAGGTATAACTTAGCACACAAAGTTGTCTATATTGCGTCATTGTTGACACAGAGGAATATAAATTGACCAAAAATACTTAATTAAAGTAAGTGTCCATACTATAGAAACCTTCAAATTAAATATTAAACCACTTGCTAAAAATTTAAATATTTTATTACTTATAGTAATATTTTATTACTTATAGTAATAAAATATTTAAAATTTTAGCAAGTGGTTTAATATTTGATTTGACGGTCGACGCATAATATACAACTCTGCAAGTTAATTCCTGGTAAACAAATTATCGATGTACTTGTAACAAAAATAAATAAAAAAAGTTAATTAGGCTTAAAGCCGTTTATTTACACCAACAATAAAAAAGTAGGATACAAACTTGTGAGTAATTAAAAAAAAATTACAATGCGAAATGCATAGCGGTTGAAGACGCCATGAAAATCGTGATAATATATGGCGCGACCCAAAAGATGGCACGAGCCGGCTGAGGAACGACGACTATAGCATATACAACAGTATGCAAAATTCTGCAAATCGCAACAATTCTGAAAAGCATGATGGCCAAGCTTGCAGCCGGATTTGTCATCATATATCCAAAACTGGCTACGAAATATACCGTGATATTTTCCAAATCATTTAGATGGGCTCTAAAAATGAATTATTGACAATTGTTAAAATCTACGAGAATCATTTAATAAAAATAATAAACAATATTACCTTCTTACTCTTTCTACATTTTCATCAACTTTTGGCTTAATTTTCATGCCGACTGTATCTTCCGGATTTGCGAACGCCTGGAATAAAATATATTCAGAAATTGCTGTAAAAATATATATGTTAATTTAAATTAAATGGCGCGTTGGATATGCGTCTTAATGTTCTAGAAAAAGATAATTACGGTAACAAATATTTAGAAGTAAAAACATTTTAATTTGTTGGAAAAACATTTTTATTAAGTTTCCTTAAATTATGTTTCAATTACTATTAGTTAAATCCGCATAAAAACAAAATATAAAGTCTAAATACGGAGTTTTTAATGTCGATTATGATACACTGTTGTTTGTTATAATTATATCACTAAGATTATTTAAGTATATTTATTAATTACCTTATTCTTAATACGTTGCATAGCTGTAAGTACCGACATAAGAAGCATTTTTACACATAACACACCATTGTAAAACATCCATGCCTTAAAGACAGGATTTGTTGCGTTAAATTGGTCAAACATTACAAAGTGTTTCAGCGTGTTCTGCAGTCGATAAAAGACTGACTGTGACCGATTTCCTTTTTGATACTAAACTGCTATTAACCTTTGCGCTTCCCCACTACAATGACCTTAATATATTACATGATCTGTTGATTTACTCGCGTAGTTGTTTGTATGCTGGATATTTACAATTATTCGATAATCTATTTTTTTATTGATAAAGAATTGTGTAGCAAGTGTAATTCTAATTGATATGGAGTTCACTAAATAAATATATGTTTGTAATCAATAAAGGCGATATGCTATCTTCAAACTGCGATATTGGTGGTCTATAACATAACAAACATCGAGGAAATATTTATGGAAGTTTGCTGATTCATTCTAAAACTGTTTTTCTAGATAACTGACAAAAATTGCATTTAATATTTCCAATTGAAATTGTTATCTTTGTTTGACTTGAGCAGGGCCTCTCAAACATTGTTTACTCATTAACTCTTTCTACGAGCGTGTACTATTCGCTCCGAGCACAACAGCACTAGCGCCAAAGGTGAAACTTTTAAGAACTTCATGACCAGTTACATCATTATTTCGCATTTAATTTTATTGATATGTATGTTGCTAAATAAAAAAGTGTTTTATTAGTTTACATAAACTAATAAAACACTTGCATGCGTGTGCATAAATTAAGAATTGATTCAAGGTCAAAACATAGGCTATATCTTGTTTATGTGTAACTTTAGAGCGAAATAAACTAGAAAATCACTGGCAGCACATCAATTTCCGTCGGGCAACCAAAAAATAAGTAAATCACGAGAAAATTTTCCAAAACATTTTTTTCATCACTTCGGTTGAAAAGAATGCTTTTTCGATGTTTTTCAATTTGCTCAAGAACGGCAAACAGCAACGAAATCATTTTCGGCACACAGAAACTACTCGACAAGACGAACAAGTAGCTGTGTAAATTATTCGGAAAGATTCAATTATTCATCGAGAAATTTCAAACTGAGATTTTACGATTTGATAAGTCGATAGATCAGAAACGGTTGTAGATAATCAAAAACGGATTGCGGCATCGTTTTCAGAAGCTCATTTTCCTATAAACAAACTCAGATGATTCGAGGGAAATTCATTACTTTCCAAGATTTCTACCCGAGAACCGAAATTTCTTAAAATTTTAATCAATTTTAGCAGGCGATAGTGAACGGAAAGAGCTAGCGAAATATAATTTGCATATTTGTAATCAACAGCAAAAGAAACGTTTTTAAATTTTGACGAAACTCAAAAAATAACGATTTGAGTAAAATCGGTTTTCTCTTCATTTCGACGTTTCCGTAGTATTGACTTCCCGTATCGATCGTATTTATTAATCCTTTGCACTCGTATGTCGCACCATATTCGACAATATACATTTTACCTTTGCGCTCGTATGTCACACCATATGCGATAATATACGTTTTACCTTTGTACTCGTATGTCGCACCGTATGCGACTTTATACTACCTGTGCATGTGCATCTTTTGTATAATTTGGACAATTTAGACAGTGGAGGTGCCCAGTTTGTGTATTTTTTACCGGTAGCGGTGTTATATTTGAAAATTTTGTTCTATTCAAAATGCCTAAAAGACATTTCAAAGGGATTAAAAATGATTTGAAAAGCAGTGATGACGAGTTTTATATGGACTCAAATGACGACGAGGAATTAGGTAGTGCTCGAAATAGTGACAGTGACCATGAAGAGGCACACGAAGAAGAAAATGATTCAAGCAGTGGTAGTGACATTATATTAAATATAAGAAGAAAAACGATTCCTTTGCAAAGCTCAAGCAGCAGTGAAAGCGAAGAGGTAATTGAAAGGAGGAAAAATTATGAACCATGGGAGGATGTTACTCTTAATGATAATATCCCAAACAAAATTGATTTCACTTCCGCAGACAAAACTGAAGAGCCACAAATCCCAGATAATTGTAAAAAAACTAATAGATTTTTTCAATCTCTTCTTCACCAATGAACTTGTTGAAAAAATAGTGGAAGAAACCAATTTATACGCAAGAAATAAAATTGCTCAAAGAAGACTATCAAAAAGATCAACATGGCACAGCTGGGTCGATGTGACTGTAAATGAATTTAGGGCATTTCTCGGAGTTGCCCTAAGTATGGGAACTATTACAGTTTGCAACCTTCAAAAACACTAGTCGCAAAATTTTAATGCGAAAATTCCTTACTTTGGTGTGATGGAGTTGGAGTGACTTTAGAAGGGAACGCTTCATGCAAATATTTCGGATGCTCCATTTATATCAAACTGATCCCAGCGATCAAAGTCTTAAAGCAAGAACACAGAAAGTGAGTCACTATTTGGAATATTTACATTTCAGAGAACATTTTGTTCCATCGAGGGAAATTTCGGTGGATGAATAAGTTGTGGGATTCAAAGGCAAATTTTGTTTTCTGACCTATAACCCGAATAAACCCACCAGGTGGGGAATTAGAGTATACGTTCTGGCGGATGATAATACAGGCAACGTATATTGAATTGTACCTTATTATGGAAGCTTAACGTCAGAAGATTTGACAAGGCCTAATCTTCTCGTAAGTTCCAGGATTGAATTGAAACTATGCCAAAATTTATTAGATAACAATCCAGGTAGCAAAGGGTACCATATTTACACAGACAGATACTACACAATTCTACCACTTGCAGGTGAACTCTTGAAGATGAATATTTAAATAACAGGAACTATACAAAATACATAATAGAAAATTTTTACCTGACACTAAAAATAACCTATTTTTACTAATAATGTTTTTGCGTGCAGGTAAGACAATTTATTACCATTCGCGTGGAAAGACAAGAGAGTTGTCACAACACTCAGCAGCTGGGACGTTTCTGGAACTGAACGGGTAAATAGAAGAGTGCGTGGAGGTAACATGCAAGTGATAAATAAACCCAGTGGTATTGTTGATTACAATAAATATATGGCAGGTGTCATTATTATTATTTACATTGAGAGAAGAAAATGTACTTATACTCTTAACAAAAACACGAATATTTATTGAACCAGACAACGTAGAAGTCTCATTTTTGCTTTCCGACCTTAGTTAAGCCGTGCCAAGGACGACTAACAACAGTTACACCAGGTTAAAAGTCGGCAAAAATATTTTCAAGACAGACCCGTATTTTCAATATAAGCCTTGAACCAGACAACGTAGAAGCCTCATTTTTTCTTTCCGACCTTAGTTAAGCCGTGCCAAGGACGTTTAACAACAGTCACACCAGGTAAAAAGTCGGAAAAAATATTTTCAAAACAGACCCGTATTTTCAATATAAGCAAAAAAAAAAATCCCAGTTTACTTTACAATGTCTTTGTAAATATAAATACGAGTGCAAAGGGTTTTAATCGGAGACTTCCTAAGGAATTTTATATACGTTTTCTTACTAATTTTGGGACGCTGAATCGGTTTGTGAAGACTGGAAGTCTATGTGGTAAGCCGTTCAAAGGTTATGACAGCGTGAAATCTGTCGGAAATGCGAGATAGTGTATTTTAGTATGGAGTGTATATATTGTATATTTTATTAAATTAATTATCTTCTGTTTTTGCCTGTTGTTTTCATACACTATTATTGGAGACGAAGTTGTGTTTTTGGCCACGGGTGGCGCTAAGCGCTGTTATGCACGGAGCGAATAGGACGGTTATGAATATTAGGAACAGCTTTGGAATTATACCTAAATGTATTGTGCATATTATGAAAAAATACAAATTTTTTTAAATAAACATTTAACGGCGTATTGTTGGCTATAAATTTTCTGCGATCTCTAAAAATCATATGAGGCAAGGGTTTGGATGCTTTTTATTATATTTTAACTCCTGTATTTTAGAGACACGTTTACAGTGCCGCAAACAGAACACCAACGTTTTAAATAATTGAAGCAAACATCTTATTTTCGTTTCTTTTTTCATTTTCTAGCAAAAAACGTTTGGGAGCTTGTTGTAAATTGATTTTCAAATATTTATTCAAAATTATATACAAAATTATATGCACAAATTTTGGATACGTAAAGCTTACTTTGCACAAATCATGAATGTCTAATGTTGCGTCCACACGCTTGACAAACTTACAAATCCAAACGTTTGGAAAACATTTGCCTTGGTTTGCAAGCGCGAACCGTGATCGATTGTGCGATATGATGCGATGTGATCGATTCGATCGAGTGTTGTTTAAAGGCCGATTCTCATATACGCGACACTCAGCTAAGCGACTTCACGCGACATCGCCTGTCAAATAATGATTACATTGTTTTAAATGGGCACGTTCTCACCTGGTTCTCACTATGGCTACGCGACAGCTACGCGACGTGCGCATTTAAAACAATGTAATCATTATTTGACAGCCGATGTCGCACAACGTAGCGTAGCTGAGTGTCGCGCATATGGGAATCGACCTTAATCGAGCGTTTGTTGCCTTATCCACACGCTTGTGTTTATTCAAGATTTGGAGTTTGGAGCCAACGTGTGCCCGCACCATGAAACTCATCTTGTACAAATCTTGACAGCGTAAAATTAAATTTGCACAAATTTTGGACACTTAATGTTTACTTTGCAAAAATCTTGAATGTCTAAAACTCTACATAATCTTCAACGTGTAAAATTAAATGTGCACAACTTTTTTTGGACGGCGTAATAAAAATGAATGTTTTACATATAATAGAAATTAATGTTGTTTATATTACCTTACTTTTAAGTGTTTGCCTCCGTGTTAGAAATGACACGAATAACTTCTTTACGAGCAATATTCCTTGATAAAATAGGTAACTCCTAAATACGGGATTTTCTAGATTTAATATATTTCTCCACATTGTGGTTGAATGATAATTTAGCTTAAGATTGTAACAGTCCGCTAAAATGAAGTCGAAAAAAGTGAATGGTTTCTAATGACCAATTTCGTCGCAATAGGAAGTTTCAGCTTGTTAGTATTTTTTTCCACTTTTATCTGTACTCGATATTTATCTATGATGTATATGATATGATATGCAAATTATTTTATTTAGCACTTGAACAAACAAAATATTATTCGTGAGCGAATCACTTTTTTAAAACATTTAAAATTAATGAATCATTTATTTTTGACTTCCAATGAAAACGTGGAAGAATATAGTTTTTTGCTGCGGCCACACGCTTGGCAAACTCACAAATCCAAACGTTTGGTAAACATTTGCCATGGTTTGCAAGCGCTTGCGACCGATTCGATCCAGTGATATTTAATCGAGCGCTTGCAGCCTTATCCACATGCTTGTTTATTCAAGGTTTGGAGTTTGCGGCAAACGTGTGGACGCACCATAACCTGTGTAATCTTACATATCTAGTCGTACCTCCACAGTCTTACCTGTCCAATATTGTCTTGTATGTCTATTCGTATCTTCTTCAGTCCTGGCTCTCTAATCTTGTCCGTCTTGTCTTGTTTGTCTATTCTTATCTTCTTCAGACTTGTCTCTCTAATCTTGTCTATCTTAGATATTTAAACTTGTATCATAATTATAGGACGAGTTCAGTAAGCGCGATTTTACAGCAAGCGTCCAAGTTTGGAAAAACGACGAGCGTAGCCAGGAGTTTTTTAATGGACAAGTGCTGAAAAACGCCTTGCGAACGAGTTTTTCATAGTATTTTTTCTATTTTGCGCCCTTTTATGCCATTTCTAAATAAAATCGCCGATATAAATTGAGAAAATTGTATCGCACTCAGCGAGCCACAACCGCACGCATATGAGTGCTGTTATGAGTTCATTACAGACGTAAAATAGAAAAAAATAATTACATTGTTACCATTGTAATACCTGCTCCGCACTCTAGCGGACACTCTAGCGGAGTAACTTCTTCTAACTCGCCGAAGTTGTTCGAGGCGAGGAACTCGCATCCACATATTCTCGCCTTACTTCGAGAGGACCACAGTGCCATGACTGACACCGAACAGGTAGTAACGGCTATTTATGATTTGAATTAGAGATGAGCATGGGACGAGTTTCTTGTCCCAGATCCCATCCCGTGGGACGCATCCCTGTTACTGTCCCATCCCATCACATTTTCGTCCCACTGTCCCATCCCATAAACGTAAAATTTTCGTCCCATCCCATCCCATTCATCCCATCCCATCCCGTTCGCGCGGCCCTTCCCATTCATCCCATTTTTCGCATACAGCAGGCTTTTTTTCGGTTTTTCGACAATGAGTAAATCTTTTTCGTCGCAAACGGATCGGAAAATTTTCAGGAACTACATCGTTATCCCAGAAATCTCCTGAGCTGGACATGTAATAAAATTTTGCGTGTTGTCACGATAAACGTTAATTCGTCTAATCGTTCAAATTGTAAAAAAACAAAGCTGTATCATTTTCAAGGATAAAATAGGACTTTTTTCACAAAGGAAAAATACCAGCCGAACTGAGCAAGCTCGATTCGATAACCGACAAACTACCGCGCCGAGTCAAACAAAAAAAAACGAAATCTAGAAATAGCTAACAAAAATACAGTGATTTGTATTCGGAAGTCTACTTGTGTCTACAAACAAATGAAAATAAAAAGATTCTTATATGGAAGCAATTAATTATGCACGAACTAGTTTTACTACATTATCAAAATCCGTCCCACTCCGTCCCATACAAAATTGTCGTCCCATCCCATCCCACGCGACTTTCATCCCACTCATCCCATACCATGGGACGATGGGATGGGATGGAATGGGACGATGGGATCCCATGCTCATCTCTAATTTGAATTAGTATAATTATGTTGATATATTTCCGTGTCCATATTACACGTGTCCCTCGATTCTGGTACGAAAAACCGCCTTTGGAGCGAAGTTAGCCAAGGCGAGGCGAGGAAGCACAAGGCGGGCCGAGTAACCTCTCCACACTTTCGTGCCTCACTCGTCTTCATGCTAGTTCGCGAGAGTGTGAAGCAAGCCTTACTCTTCGATGAAAACGTTGAAGAAACATATATATTTACCTATCTAGTCTTACCTGCCTAGTTTTGTTTGTCTTGTCTTGTTTGTCTATTTTATCTCCTTCGGCCTTGCCTCTGAAATCTTGTCCGTCTTGACTTGTTTATCTATTTCGTAAGTTCTTCAGTATTGTCTCTCTAATATTGTCTATCTAGTCTTGTCTATCTTAAATATTTAAATTTTCAATCATTTTAAAAATAATTACATAGTTACCTTATGTTTAAATCTTTGTAATCCAGTTAGAACGGACATCAGTAACATTTTCACACATAATATAGCTTGGTAATATATGTAACTCCTAAATACAGGATTTGAAAGGCTTATTAAATCTTCGGTCATATTTGATTTTCTTGTGATATGCTACTCGTTGCAAACAGATATAAAAAATGACTGATAAATTTATTGTATGTGTTTGCTTTTAAATTCAATTCAAATTATCGTAATGTAGAATAGGATGCAAAGTTTACAATTAAACGTTTTATATTATCATGGTATTTGATTGCGACATTGAAAATAAACGGTTACTGGTTTCAAATTATATTTATGAGAAAATGCATTACAATATCTATACTATTATTGAATATTTGCGTGCGTTACACAAGTTATGTGGTAATAATTGGAAGGACAAAAACATTAATTTGTCGCACTAAAAAACGGGCGCCAAGAAAGTACTTATCCCGTATGAGTAATAAAAAACTAATTATACAACTTTTTTTCCTGTTTCCTGGTGCATGGATTTATTTTAATATTTTTTAATTCATTATGCACCAAAATGATGGAAAAATAATATACACTTTATTGCTTTACAGTTTTTGTCTCAAAAATGCGAAAATAATTCGGAAACTAAGCGAAATTTTGAAAAATGTTTCGAATAAAACTTGTAGAAAATTAAATTTGCTATAAGAAACTTAGTAATTAGTTATTTTTTATTTGTCAAGCTGGTGATAATTGAATTAAATCAAAACTTTGTTTTTGTTTTACATTTATCTTGTTTCAAAACTGCGAATACAACTCGGAAACTAAGCGAAATTTTGAAAAATAATTCCTTGATTGTATATAAATTATTTATTTGAAAACCCGAATCCGAAACCTTCAAGAACTTGAACGTAAAGCATGTACACATAACATATTTACACAATAGTTTTTTTCTTTCTGTGTCGAGATTATATAATTATAATTAGGTTCCCTTGTTTAGTTTGTTTATAGTAAATAGTGTTTTCTAACATTAATTACATACAATTACCCAAGTGAAATTACAATGCTTGCTTACATATGTTAAATTACAACATTACATTACAATACTTACAATGAATTTGAATTTTCATAAAATAAATTAATATCTTTTTTTTATAAGTAATACTCCTACTACAACTAGGTATTGCAATCCGGTGTCATCTTCAATCCGGCCGGATCCGGCCGTATTTCCATCAATCCGGCCGGATTTTCGAGTCGAAATTCGGTCAAATCAGGATAATTTTCCGTTTTCGTTCCAAAATGGACTGTTTCCTGGATAATCAAGGATTATATAGGTAGTTTACACACACACTCATTTTTTATAATTAGACAAACAATTAAAAATCTAGTACAGTGTAGGTAACTAGTTAAATTTCACAGATAGAATTTTAGTATTTAACTTTGTTAAATCTAACATAATAAACACTGCTTAATCTACTGAGATCACAAAAATTAGGTATTTGAGCATGCTAACAAGTCTTATTCTTATATTTATAACAGACATCATGATGAATCTGTCTAATGAATGGGACAATTATCACAATAATGAGTTTATAACTATTTATCAACTTATTTACTATAAATACCATATTGGTGTATAAGGCACACTCGGCGTGTATAAGGCAAAGGTGTATAAAGGCACTAAAATTTAACCTACTTTTTGTGCACCTTTAAAGCGGACCTATGGCATTTTTTTTTTTGAAAAATAGTGCGCATTATACACCGGCAAATACGGTAATTATTTTAAGTATACATTTAAGTATATTATTTATCACAAAATCATTTTTGGTTTTGAAAAAGCATGTGGCCCCATCCTCACCACGTATTTAAAGTACTTACTCATGCACAGCACGAATATTTTACCAAAAATTAGCATCAACGGATCCGGTGACTGGATCCGGTATATTGGTAACGGATCCGGTAAACGTTTAGTGCTCCGGTTTTTCCGGTTTTCCGGATTGCAATCCCTAACTACAACATATAGAGCTAAAGCGAGTTGAGCTTTGATTTGAGACTGTCGATGGATTATTAAAGTTTGTGACTATTTAAATGAAAAACTAACGAGATAATCGGTTCAGTTCGAATTGTTTTAATATTTTTTAATATAATACACCCGCATTGTGTAAAACGCATGTAACGCATTTTTGTATTCTATACTTTCTAGTAATTCTAGTGATTCGCGAACCCCCTGGGGTTCGCGGGGTGTACAAAGGGGGTTCGCGAAAATAATATTGCAATGGCGACATTTTGAATTACCGAGGAAAAATAAGCTCAAGTAAAAACAAAACAAAACACACCCAATGTAATCCAATGGCCAGTGGAAAAATGTATCCAGTGGCGTAACTATACTATCTGAGGCGCGTGGCAAATTCATTCGATGAGCCCCCGGTAAAAATCGTCACGTTGTAATTTAATTTTAACGTTGTAATTTAGCTTTCAACAGTGTTACTAATATTGTGTGCATTTTAATTAAACATCTAATAAACTAAATTTTCAAAAGCATAGGTATTACATATTTATAATAAAATAACAATTTAATCTCATCAATATTATTAATACAATTCTTTCTCTTTCTGTTCCGAAAAAGTATCAAGAACATCATCAAAGTTTAAAGATCGGGCCATAGTATTTTCAATAGACAGAATGGCCAAGTTACGTAGTCTGTCTTGTCCCATAGAGCTCCTTAACACGTTAACGCCGGCGTGTACCACCGGTGGAACACGCTGGCCGCTATACTAACACACAAAACCGAGCGCTGGTCTCAACTTGTTAAATAGGTTTTTATTAATTTGGGCTTCGAAAATGATTTTGCTGCACTAACTGTAGTCACAGGAATTGTAACAAATGGCATTAATTTTTAATAAAAATAGAATTATTAATAAATAAATCATTATTATTAATTCTCAAACACACGAAAACTTTTCTATATCGTCTTTGAAAATGGGCCGAAAACTGAGAATTTCCCTGGCAAATGATTCAGATATGTCTTTATTGTACATTTCAAGAAATTCTAGAGCTTTTTTTAATAGATCAGTATTATGTCAATTTTGTAAAGTGGCAGGTTGCGAAACACTGAAATTGCAAACAATTTCATTCATTGGAAGGAAACGCGATTTCAGTTCATTAATAATGATGTCCAATACTTCAATATGTATGTTTCTTCTATCTTAATGTACAATATATGTTCACTTTGAACAAACTTTCCGGATCTTGGAGACGCTGTGACGAGTTTTAGAAAATTCAGGGTTGATTATGGACCACTTCTCTGCTACACTATTTACTTCCTTTTTTAAATGTCCAAATTTATGTTGATAGCTTTCTATTTCTTCCAGACAAATTTTCAAACGTTTTAAGGCATTTGAAAAGTCGTTGGCTTTAGAACTGTTTTACAGACTGCATCGATAGTTTGTAGAATTTTGCAATGGAAAACCAATAATATAATGAAATTGATATTCTCGGTCTTCTTAATTTAATAAAACTGTTTTCCTTAGCGCTTTTTGGACTTCAACAAACCGAATTTTTATAACAAAAATGGTATCATAACGTCCTGTCCATCTAGTAGGGTTCAATGTTCTTAATGTTATCGAAGTTTAGAAAAGTTGTAATCGAAGATTTCCGTTTTTCATCGTATATAAAACTTGATAAGATATTTCATCTGTTAATACTATGCCCAAAAATATTATGAATTTGTTGAATTGTGTCAAAGAAATGTTGCATATAAACCTCTCTTACTGCAGATTTAAGCTATGAGTAAATTTTGTTAAAAATGATGGATACTAAGGATACTTCTAAGCTCGCGACCCTGTGGGCTCCGTCAGGTCGGGCCCGTGGCATTTTGCCAGCCCTACCACCCAATAGTTACGCCACTGGCAATACCCATATTTTAAATGAATATTAGCAGATAATAAAAAGTCTAGTGTCTCTTTTTTCCTGTCATCAAACGAAGATAAAATGGCCCTTGAGGCATCAATTCGAGTGAATTATAGAATTACAAGATCTGGAAAGGCATATACAATGGCAGAAAATTTCATTGGACCATGTGCAAACGATATCGTGAAATGTATTCTTGAAGAAAAGGCAGCACGGAAAATTGATCTTGTTCCTTTATCAAATAATACGGTGTCACGTAGAATTAGTGATTTGGAAAATAATGTGGAGAACGTACTTTTGAAGATTAAAATTGAATTAACGAGACGATCGATGTAGCAAACGTAGCAACGATTTTTTTATTGATCATCCGTTTCATTTCTCCTCTTGTGTCATTTCTCTTCTTGATAATCTTTATCTGCAAAAGCTTGCATAATTAGCTGATATATTTAGTAAATTAAATGAATTCAATCTGTCATTGCAAGGCGGGGGAGTTACCATTTTCCAGAACCTGATCTAAGAATGAAATTGTCAGGTATTGCCATATTTTGATTTGATTGCTCCACCAAATAGCCACAATTATCCCATTAAGAGTTACTTTTTTTAATTTAACTTATGCTTAATTAAGAACCAGTTGGTTTGTTGAATTTTGATGTTTGTACTTAGATGCTTTACGTTACGATTATGTTTTCTATCCTTATTATTGTGCAATATGGAAAATAAATAATTTAAATAAATGCCTACCAAACTTTATTACTTTTTTATCTGCCAGTATAAGGGTTCGCGTTGAAAAAAAGGTTGGGAAACACTGTTCTAGTACATCATACATAATATTTATTACTCGCAAATAATATAAATTATAAAATGCGTTCAATATTTTAATAAATATTTGACGCATTTTATTAAATTAATTACGTGGAATTATACATTCATAAAATAAGAGATTGTTTTATATATTTTCCAAATATTCTACTCATTACCTTATATTTACGTCTTTGAAGTCCAGTAAAAATTGACATCAATAACATCTTTACGCTAAGTATTCCTACATAGAACAAGTAACTCCTAAATACAGGATTTTCTAAACTTAATATAGCTCCCGACATTGCACTTAACTTGTGACTTAAGTCTATATTATCAGCTGACACTAAATTCGATGTGAAATAAATGAGGAGTTACTAATGACCAGTTACGCTGTAGTAGGTTCAAGGTGTTCCTGCTATCTGCATTGATTCTATTATATAAATATAATAATTTTCACTTTTATCTATACTTATTATTATGATAAGAGATTTGATATCTTTTTATATTTGACTTTTTATATTCGACACGTGGATGTACAAAATTTAATATAATTCGGGAGTGAAAAATTTTTGTTTCCTCCAAAACAAATCCGTTTTTGAACTTCGATACACAGAGAGAAGAATGTCGTTTAGAACAATAAATATAAGATTGGTTTGACCAGTTATGTGTGATTTCTCTTGTCTGTCTTCTTCTTCTTCTAAGGGTGCCTTCTTCTAACGGACGTTGGTTATCATAATGCCAATTCCTATTTTTGACACAGCTGCTCCAAACAGGTCTATAGAGGAGCAATCAAACCACTCCCTCAAATTCTTGAGTCAGGAGGTCCCTCGTCTTCCCGGGGCTCCTCTTTCCTGATATTTTTTCCTGCATATTGAGCTAGTAATTCATAACGATCTCCTCGCATAACGTGGCCCAGATATTGAAGTTTTCTGGTTTTTATTGTTTTAATGAGTTCTCGTTCTCTATTCATCTCGGTTATTACTGCTTCATTTGTTTTCCTCTCGGTCCATGCTATTCTTAACATACGTCGGTACACACATAGTGTGAACGCTTGGATTTTATCCGTATCTTGTTTTTTGAGCATCCATGCCTGCATTCCGTATAGGATTTTGAAGACGTAACATCTTACGAGTCTGATTCTGATTTCCATGTTTTAGGTCTCTGTTGGTTACAAGATTTTTCATTTTCATGAATGCTGTTCTCGCCATCTCTATTCGGGAGCTTACCTCTTGTGTTTGATTGTTATTATGGTTCCCAGGTATTTATAAGCAGGTATTTATACTTTTTCAATATTGAGTTAAGTTGTTTATTGTTAAATTCGCTATAATTGGTCTTTTGGAAAGAATCATGAATTTGGTTTTTTTGATGTTTATTTTCGTATTTTTGGCTGACGGTGTTTAAACGTTCTGTAATTCGTTGTAGGTCTGTGATATTATCAACAATCATTATGCTGTCGTCGGCATATCGAATATTGGTTATGGGTTTGTCGTTGATTGTTATGCCAGCTGCTTTATCCTCTAATGTTTCTTCAAAGATAGCTTTGGACATCGTAATCATCAATTCCTTTACTTTTAAGTGTATCTGGATTAGCCGTTCATGCTGACTGTATCGAACGCTTTCTCGAAGTCAACTAGGCACATGAATACGTCTTTCTTCATGTCTAAACATCTTTGTAATATGACTTTTATTCCAAACAGCGCGTCTCTAGTTCCTAGACCGTTAGTAAATCCGAACTGCGTGTTCCCAATTTCTCTTTCTGCTTTTGTACTTATTCGTTTGTGTATAATTTTCAAGAAGATTTTAAGTGTGTGGCTCATGAGGCTTATATACCTGTATTCAGAGCAGTCCTTCGCATTATGTTTTTTCGGCATTACTGTGAATGTCGATTTCAGCCATTCTCGAGGTATTTTGCTTGTTGTATATATCGTGTTGTATAGATCAATCAGTTGTTATAAGTTGTCTTCTTCGATTTTTTTGATGATTTCGGTGAAAACCTCATCTGGTTCAGCTGCGTTGCCGTTTTTCGCATTCTTAATTGCGTATTTAACCTCATCTCTAGTTATTTTTAATGCGGGTGTTTCGATATTTATATCTTAAGCCTCTGCTCTGTTGGCTCTGAAATGTTCTGTTAAATACTCTTCCTATCTCTTTATTTGTTTTTAGTCCAGGATGATGTTACCGTCTTTGTTTTCCAATAGGCCACATTGCCTCTTTTTCCCAAGTCCAGTAAGCTCTTTGACTTTCTTGTGCAAGTTGAATATCTCGTAGTTTGCCCGCGTAGTGCTCCTATTTCAATACACCTATCCGTCATGTATTTATCCTTTGCTTATCTGATGCTTTTTCTAATCAGTGTATGTATTTCTTTGTATTTGGAAATATCGTTGTTTTTATGTTTGCGACGTGTGTCCCTTAGTCCGAGTATTTCTGGTGTCATCCATCCTTGCTTTTTCTGTACTTGTTTGTCATTTGCTTTGTGCATTAGTGCTTTCTTGATCTTTCCCCACTTGACATTTGCATCAACGTTCGTATCATTTGTTTCGGCTTGCATAGGGTCTAGTTGTTTCTGGATATCTTGTTTTATCTCCGATACAATGAGATTATCCTTTAGTAGTTCCCGATTTAATGCAGATTCCTATAAGGGTTCCGTTTTCGGTACGGTCTCTTTCAGCTGTGAAAAAATCAAACTTGTAAGTCAACGCGATCAAAAGATATGACCGTTTATGTCACATATTTAGCGTATTCACAAGGGAATCAAAACCTATAGGGTACTTCCCGTTGACCTAAAATCATGAAATTTGGCAAGAAGCGGTGTCTTACAGCACATGTAAAGGGAAAAATGAAAACCGTAAATATGTAGTTTAATTACAAGAAAAATGCGAATTTACTATTAGAAACTTATGAAAATACACTAATGTTGTCGTAGTGGTATTGTCAGGCTCCGGAAGCATATGGGTTGCATACAGTTAGGTCCTACTCGGTTAGGTCCGAAGGTTAAAAAGTATGGTTGGCACCAAGCTGTTTATTCTGAATTTTCTTTGTTTATATTCGTTATGCATTTCATCACGTACGCTCTATATACATAATATATACAGGGTATATATTATGTCTAAATTTTGCTTGATTATAACCGACATGCGACATACTCAAGTCCCGTAACATCCTGTATATATTGTATTTCGTCTAATTTTTCTTTATAATCTACATATACTTAAATCACGTACGCCCTATATTTTTTGGTAGTCAATTGCCCAAATAGCAGTCAATGGAACAACTGAATGTTAAGAGTATCGAAATAGATCTAGAAATAGTTATTTATATTAGTTTATATTAGATCTAGAAATAGTTAGATCTTAATATAAGTTAGTGAATATTGTAATACTAAAATGAAGTTTTCTTTTTATAAGTTTAAAAATATTCGAGTTATTTAAAAAAAAATACCCTGTATACATTTATATGGGGTATATATGCTTGCAGCGGTACTAAGATGGTCGTGATTGGTTGTGGTTTGTTCCAACATCCGCACCAGGATTTGTTTTTGCAGAGAATTGAATTTCTATATCTTATTAATTGGTATATAATCGATTTGGTTTCTGATTATTTGATCTTCGCTGTGTTTGGGAGATGTCCAAGTGTAGAGTCTGCGATCGTGTAGTTTGAAGTAAGTGTTAGCAATGATTAGTTGGTAAATTTGATAGAATTCCACAAATCTTTCAACTCTGTAATTAGTTTGGCCCAGTCCATATTGCCCTGTGCAATTATCAACACTTCTTTTGCCAACCTTCGCATTAATGTCACCGAGTATAATTGTTATATCGTGCTTTTTCGTTATTAGCACATCGTTCAGATCAGCGTAAAAATGTTCTGCTTCGTCATCTGTCTTATCTGTTGTTGGCGCATATATTTGAAAGATGTTTTCTGTACCTGTCTGCGATTCTAACTGTATGAGTATTATTCGTTCGTTGTATTGTATGACGTTTGTAACGGATTTAGTTGTTTCTTTGGTTACTAGGATAGCTACTGTTTTGTGGATATTTTGTTCTAGAGTAATACATGATACCGCTGTTGGTTGCACATTGTCCACTTCCTGGCCATCTGACGTCTGCAATTCCTAAGATATCAAACTGTAATCTGTCCATTTCCATTACTACGTTATGCATCTTGCCTGATTGGAACATGCTTCTCACATTCCATGTCGCTATTTTTCTTGTTAATTTTGGTCTTTTAACAAATTTCAATGCATTCCTCCCCGTAGATCCGATCGGAGGAATATAAGCTCCGGAAGATTTTGTACTGATTTTAGCCATTATGCCATTATGATATGTGTACTAGAGATGCCTCAGAGACCTTTACTGCGGTAGCTTCTCGTTCCGTTCCGCAAAAAGCCTAGTCTTGTCAGTCTAGTCTTGTCTGTCTACATAATATACCTTGGTAATACATTTAACTCCTGAATACAGGATGTGAAACTCTGAATACAGGATCTAAAATTTATGCACATATTTGTTTTTTTTTTAAGACTTTGAATTTATAGCAACTTTTAACTAATTCTTCTCCTTTAGTTTTGAACATTGGTCCGTTGATACTGATACCTCGTTAAGTAATTAAGGAAAACCACTGATACCAAGGGCGCACCCAGGATCTGACCTAGGGGGTGAGGGGGCGGGGGAAGCTTATATTTGTTTCGAAAATTATAAAATGAATTATACATTATAAAATGAAGTATCCATCTGTCGTGCAATTTCAGAACTGCTTCGCCGTGCTCTTTGCACCCGAAGACGCCAGGGTGATGTTTTAGTAATGTTATAGGTATTTCTGTGCGGCGAGATGAGATCTGGGCCCCTCGCTGGGTACGCCCTTGACTGATACAGTGCCTCTTGTCTGGATCTTCTTCTTCTTGCATGCAAGGTCGTGGTGTTTGCAAGTAGTTGTTTTTAAGAAATGTTTTTTATCGAAAGATTATTTATACTAATGATGTCTGAACTTTGTTCACGTTATGTATACAATGATTTCCTAGAAATTATAATCTTTGAGGAAAAGATACAAATGTTACTATTTAATAATATTACTATGCTGTTTCCAGCGGAGCCTATGCACAAATCCGATACATAATATGTATTGAGGTGGTCAAGTGGGTGTCCAGTGGAAAGGTATATAAAACAACTAAGTATATAGATTTAACAACATATGTATTAACAGAACTAAGACCTTGCAAAAGTACGTCACTTACGACACTTCGAAGGATGGAGGCAGAGAGCCGAAATCTCGTCTGCGATCACCTGGCTCGACACTTATCTCTTAAAATACAATACACTCTCGAGGAGGACAACCGAACAATAATAAAGGTTACAGTATACTACAATATAGAGATTTTGTAACCGTTATATTCGGTTACTGTCTGCGTAACTTAAAAATTTACATTTTATAATTTTTATAATTTTTATTTTAAGATAATTTACTAGTATGAACTGTGAGTGATTTTATGTTCCATAAATTTGTTCGGAAATATTATCTATTTTTTGGATCACTCGATATATGAAATGTACAAACAGATTCAAGCGTAAAACCCATTTATTACAACGTGTTTTGCAATTTATTAAAAAACAAAAAAAAAATTAAAATTTATTACACAAAAACAAAATAATCAACACATTTATATTATTGCACTTTCAACGACTATTATTTAAATAAAACTATTTATTTATTCATATTTTGCAATTTTTGTGTTTTATTTTGTTAATACTTATTGCAATTTTGTATAAATATCCTCATAAAATAATTTGAATTCATTTTACCAAGTATTATTTACAATTTTTTTATCAATTTATTTATAGTTATAAGTAAATGTTTACTAAAAACATAAAATGTTTATAAAGGCCAACCAACGGCTAGTTTTTTCTACCCCTAATTTATTAACATAATATTATTTATAAATTTCATTTTACAGTTAAGGAAATGTTACGGATGTGTAAAGATCAGAATGAATTAATAATACTAAATGAACAAGACTCAACGTGTTGCAATTTTTGTGTTTTGTTTTGTTAATACTTATTGCGATTTTGTATAAATATCCTTATAAAATTCATTTTACAAATTTGCATTCACGACAAATGGCTCAAGCTATAATTCTCGTTGGTCGATGGATCTAACAAACCCATTTATTCACACGACACTACTTTAAAGTGTGTCTCCGGTTAGGCAAATACCCTACAGCCACTCACATGGAATCTTATGATCTCCTTATAGCCCACTCCAATTGACGGGCTAACTACCGTTAACTCATTAAGGAGGGTTAGCCCAAGTCTATGCCCAAGTCTTCGATATTAATCAGCTTTTCATCAGCTTTAGTCAGCCTTTAATCAGCGTGTAATCAGCTTTAATACACTAAATAAGGTGTGGCGGCTATGTAGCCTCACGCTAAACAGGGTGTGAGGTCTATGTAACCCTACGCTAAACAGGGTATGAGGTCTATGTAGCCTTACGCTAAACAGGGTGTATGTAGAAGTTGTAATAAATTTATCTATCACACATTTAAAATTCGCAAGTTCAAATACTAAACGGAAGTGGTGGTGGAGGGTCCAGAACATATCATCTTTCCCTACTAACTGCATTTCTGCTGTTCCCTACATTTATTTGTACAATCTTAGCATAGCGAAAAATAAATATTAAATCACTGCCAAATATTGAAAACCCTGCAAACGTCTATCTGAGAATTATTTTATTGTTAAATTTATTGTCTAATTGACAGGCGTCAAATTTTGAAGAGAATGAAAATTAGAATTAGAAGACCAAATATTAAGAAAAAATCGCTGTCAGAATTTTTTATTACTGAAAATTCTATATTATTAGTCAAAATTGTATATTATAAGTCAACATTTTATATTATCTGTCAAAATTCTATATTTTTAGTCAAATTTCTATATTATCTTGCATCTTGTACATTATCTGGCATCTTGAAGTCTTGCATCTTCTTATAGACTCAGACCAAGCTTTCTCAGATCTAGCTTTCAGGGGGATCATACAGTCGGGTGTGCCTACTGAGGACAGGCTCCAAATCGATTACAATACTAAATCTAATTAAAAAGAAATTTATTGTTATACGTCAAAATAATTTTAATCAAATAACAAAATCAATTTTTCTCTTTTGACGTCTAGAGAAACGAGTTATGACTTGAATGGGTAGCTTTTGTGAACATATGGAGAAGTGCCAGTCCAGTTAGGTCATCTGCCATTTAAGCTCTAATTTAAGTTTTGTAAACGTAACCTATCGTAACCTAACCTTGATCCAGCCTGGGTCATGACCACAATGAAATATCGGATTATTTTAGTTATCTCCGATTTTTTTATGTTATCTATTATTTGTTAAGATAAGCGGATGCGTGAAATAGAAGTTGCATATCATATTAATATTCTATCTACAAATGTATAATAATTTATGGGGTACATATTTTTAAAAGATTATTTATATTTGTTTAAATTATTTAATATTTAAATTATTAAATATATAATTTTTTTATTTATTTAAATTTGTTCGGTACTAAAACTATACGCAAATATTTGTAGGAAAATAAATCGATATTATTTATAGAGTATACGGATTTACACAATTAAATTTCTCTTTTTAAATTAAAATTGCTAATAAGACCAAAACTATAAATATATTATTGAATAAATCTTTACAAATAGCCATTAATTCTGTAATAAAAGTGATGGAATTTGCATTAAATATGAAAATAAATATTGAAATTTAATAAAATATTACTAACACTTTTACGTTTAAAAATGTTTGTTTTCGACGTAGATGAAAATGTTAAATATAGAAAATAGGTAAAAAATGTATTAATGAGAGTAGTTGTGGTGTAATATTAATAAGAAGGACAAAAGGACGAGACTTGTAAGGAAGCGTAATAAAGTAGCCTAATAAGAAGTTATGTTAGTATGGAGGATAAAGGAAGTCCTTGAAGTCCTTTAATTTTTAATGTTTCTTCTTTTATATTTTGGAAACCTATTTTATATTATTTACCACTCGTCTGTGAATAAACCACCAATATCGTAATTTTCCTAAGATATTTGAAAAAAAATCAAGAGATTAAATACATTTAAGTCACTTAAGAAATTGCAAATAATTTCATGTTTTCGTGGAATTTTCTGTTTGCAAGGCTAAATATATTAAAAATTAACAAACCTGTCGGTTAAATTAAATATTCAATATTTAATTGGAAAGCATATTTATTTTATGGTTTATGATTCATAATGAAAATGCAACAAATTTACGTTTAAAATCAAGTTCGATTTTTTGTTATGAGGATCTAAGAAAATGAAAAACAAACATAACGTAAATTAAAAAGAATAATCATTAATAACGTTAATATCGACGAGGCATACTTTCAATTAAATTAAGAATCAAATTTTGATCAATGTTATTCCATTCATGCAATAGCAGCTCTCTTAGCTCCTCAGCAGTTTATGGAGCTGGTTTCGGATACGTCGTCCCAACTCATCCCAGACATGTTCGATGGGATTAATGTCTGGACTGAACTGGACTGTACCTGTGAGCTGTCGGAGATCCATTCTGTATGAAGACCAACCCAGTGCGGGCTCGTGAAGAATCTTTTTTTTTTTCTCAAGTGACTCCACTGAAACGGAAGGACAGAGGGACCGCCAGCGATGGCATTACTGCCTCTGTTCCACCCTTCGAATAAATATACAAGATATAACATATAACAAGATTTACATGAAAGTAAAATATGCTATACAATAGCATTTACAATTTACAACAACAATTACAACAAAAGTAATAAAAAACAAAAAAAAACAAAAAAAAAACAAGAAAAACCCTACCGCCCTTGTTCCCACCCAGGCAACTCCTTAGCCCGCATGACTGTAGCCGCGAATCGGCTTAAGGCCGCCCACACCCCCGCCCTACCTCGCCACCCGCCACGGCTTCAACCGTAACTTCCTCTTCCAGGGTAGACGCCAGGGCCTGTCGCTCCTTCTCCCAACGCGGACACGCCACGAGAGTGTGCTCCGCGTCGTCGCGCACGCCCTCTCCACAGGATATGCACCTGTCGTCTGGGGTTTTCCCAATCCTATGGAGATACGCTCGGAAGGACCCGTGTCCGGTAAGAAGCTGGGTGAGGAAGTACGAACCCACCTCGTCTAGCCCTCGCCCCATCCACCGAATTAAATCAGGGATAAAGACAACGAGTCCACGCGCCGTTTCCGCCACGTAACCACCTCTCCTGCCAGCAGGCAAGTAGTTGCTCCCGAGCAGCTCTACTTGCCTCCCCGCGGTTCCCACCAGAAGTTCTTGCGTCCCTCACCGACGCGCGCTCCATAACAAGGAGGTCCGCGGGAGGAATCCGTGATATGACCTACACGGAGTCACTGCTAACAGTGCGGTAAGCCCGTGCGACCCTGATGGCCACCGGGCGCAGTGCCCGTCGCAAACGCTCCCTGTTACGAGCGTTACCCCTCATCGCCGTTGCCCACACCGGTGCCGCGTATAGGAGTCTGCTAGTGGCCACACTGGCCATAAGCCTCCTCCTACCCTACCGGACCGGTGGCCCTCGGCATGAGACGCGCCACCTGTTGTGACGCGCGTGCCGCGTTGCCGGCGGCGTGCCACAAGTGTAATCCCCACTGACCCGCCTGGAGGATCACACCGAGGTACCGAATCGACCGTTCGACCCGTATCCTCTCTCCAAAAATTTCGATTTCCAGAATGCCTCTAACTGACCTTCTAGTGGAGAGCAGGGCTGCCTGTGTTTTAGAGGCGGCGAGCTGAAGGCCCACCGTCTCCATCCAATCCCGAACGAGGTCCCCCGCACGCGTGATCCTGAGACGCAGCATATCCCAGCACCTGTCTGTGAAGACAAGTGCCAGGTCGTCTGCGTACGCCGCAATACCCACCCCTGTGGGCAGTAACCGTCTCAGCGTCCGCAGAAGGCCGTCATAGGAGACATTCCACAAGAATGGTCCTAAAACCGATCTCTGCGGAACCACGGCACACAACCCCCGCTCACGCCAGTCCTCCCCCTCGCGGTACCTGATGTTTCTGTCGCGCAGGTAATCGGCAGTAAGCCTCAGCAACGTCTCCGGTAGTTTCCAACCTGCTAGGGCCTCGAGAACGAACCACCATTGTATCGTGTTGAAGGCATTGGCGTCGTCAAAGCTGACGATCACACAATGCCCCCTGGTACGGTACGGTCCGCTGTTGGCCCCCTCCGCGACGCGAAGGACAGCCCAAATGGCATCCTCCGTCCCAACCCCTCCACGGAAGCCGAACTGTTCCGGAGCGAGTCCGCCCCCTTGGTCTATAACGGCTTGTAGCCGCCATAGGAGCAACCTTTCCAGAACTTTTGCCCCACCGTCCAGCAAATAGATCGGTCTGTACTCACCAGGCGTCGAGGGATCCTTAACCGGCTTTGAAATAAGGGCGAAAATGGCCTTTTTCAACACCTGGGAAACACTCGCTCTTCCAGACATCTGTTGCAGACGTCGGCAAGTCCTTCGAGAACCCCCCCCCCCCCCTGCTGCCAGCCAGAACAGCTCGTCTGGGCCGGGTGCCTTTTTCGCGGGTAGTGAGGCCACCGCTCTGCGGACTTCCTCCACGGTGAAGGAGTCCACCGCAACGTACCACTCCACGACAGCGCGTCTCACCCCCCTCGCCGTGGCGGGGAAAAGGTGCTCAACCACGGCTTGGGTCCCACCCATCACACGCGTCAGGACCCTTCCCTCGGTGCCCGAACCGATCGGTCACTATGCGGTACGAGAAGCCCCACGGATCACGGTCGACCAGAAGGCAGAGTTCCTGCCACCTTTCCAGAACTTTTGCCCCACCGTCCAGCAAATAGATCGGTCTGTACTCACCAGGCGTCGAGGGATCCTTAACCGGCTTTGAAATAAGGGCGAAAATGGCCTTTTCCAGCACCTGGGAAACACTCGCTCTTCCAGACATCTGTTGCAGACGTCGGCAAGTCCTTCGAGACCCCCCCCCCAGGCAGAGTTCCTGCCACCGCTGGGATTTGCTCCGCGCAATCGCTCGTCGAAAACTACCACGGTTCTGTTTCGCCCGCTCCTCCGCAGCCTCACACGGCTCCCCTCTGCGCCGCGCCCTCTGAAGTTGACGCCACCGCCACGCGTCTCGCTTGCACCACTTCTGGCGTCCACCAATAAACCGGCTTCCGCCCCCCTGAGGACAGACGTATTTGAAGGACGCCAGCCATGCACGCGTCAACCACCCTGTTCACGAATGCCCCGGTAAGATTCTCCGCGGCCAGCCCGTGCGGTGCATTTCCTCGAGCCATCTCCCGAGTAATAGCTTCCCGGTCAGCTCTCCCAACTATCCAACGAGCGCGCTGCTCGCGAGGCTGCCCCTCCATGACTTTACTGTCCAGGTGAAAGGAAACGCATTGGTGGTCGCTCAGCGACTCCCAATCGTCCCTCACCTGCCAATCCCTGACTCTTCCCATCAGTCCCTGCGATGCGAATGTCAATTCCACGATTGAGCGTGAAGAATCTGCCCAAACCATAACCTAGCGACCGCCAAATAGAAGTCGCTTGTCAATGCAAATTGGATACTCGTCGAGAAGACGCGGAGAAAGATACAATTTGCATTGACAAGCGACTTCTATTTGGCGGTGGCTTGGTTATGGTTCGTCGACGTCCGTCTGGCTCAGTGAGACAAAAACGCGACTCATCTGAAAATAGGACGTAGCTCCAGTCATCATTATTCCATGCCAAGTGATTTTCGGCAAAAGCCAATAATGCAATTTGATGCCGGGATTATAATCGTGGAACTGTAGTCATCCTTTTACAAGATAAACCAGTAGCATGAAATCTTCTTCTAACGGTCAATTCACTAACAATGACCTCTCTAACGTCTTGGAGTTGATTCGGTAGTATAACCGCAGAAGATGTTCTATTTCGCAAACTTGCAGACACCAAAAAGCTGTCATCTCTTTGCGTGATGACTCGTCTTCTCCCGGATCAGGGTCTTCTGCTTATCAGGCTGGTCTTAATTGCAATTTCTCACGTTACCTAACTTTTTTGCTCGCCAGTGTATATCATTTACTTACAAACTTAAAGTTATTAAATAATAGTAAAGGAGTTAACTT
This sequence comes from Phosphuga atrata, assembly GCA_944588485.1. Lineage (NCBI taxonomy): Eukaryota > Metazoa > Arthropoda > Insecta > Coleoptera > Silphidae > Phosphuga > Phosphuga atrata. The sequence goes on along the minus strand of OX155892.1, from coordinate 87,582,758 downwards.
TTGGAAAACCAAGAAATATGGTAAACTGCTATCCATTTCTTGAGAAATTGTTAATGTTATTATAAAAATACACATTTTATTATAATATCTACACATGTATACTAAACTTATACAATTATATTACAATATTTATGGTACAGAACAATAAGATCTAATTACAATACTGAAACTTAGTAGTAGTTTTATAGTTAGTTGTAGATGTTCTAGGAAATACTGTTATTTAAATGTCAATCATTATTAAATTATAAATATGTTACTTGTGTTACCGGGAATGGCAAATGAAACTGAATAGTTAATATTTTTAATAGTTTTAGTTATTTAAAGTTTGGAGGTTCCAAACCTTTTCTAATACAACTTTTTTGAGGTTTTATAATCCTTTAGTCTAAAATTTTACTCGGAATTATTTAGTTTTATTGTTTTGTTCGGTCCGGTGCAAATAAAAAATATTGGAATTAGATCTGGAAATGAACAGACACTTATTAAAATTAAATCTATTAGAGTCTATTATAATCTATTATAAAAAAAACAACTTAAAACTTATAGTAATTGAATTCTATTGAAATTACTAAATAGAAAAATCAGTCAAAAATATATAAATTAAAAACAATTTCAGTTTTTAAATGCTTCATAAATTATTTCATTTCAAAGTAGTTTATTTTTATTATATGCTTTATATGTCTTTGTAAATCAGTCCATCTTTTGTAATGGCATTACATTTCAGTTTAATCAGTTAATGTTCCATTTTAAAATATTTCGTAATAATAGCATCCATTATTTATGAATCTTCTCGCATACTGAATTAAATATACAAATATCAATATTTTCTCATTTTAATACTCCCTTAAGGTAATTCTACAAAATGCTCACACAAACGCATCATCCAGACCGCTCGTCGGGAGAACGCTGCTTTTCCTGCCGCTAGTTCCGTTGCTTCGGATAATCAATGGTAAAGGATGTGTGTTGTTTGTTTGCATCGATGTTGTGACTCCATATTTTTTTGCTTTTTTGGCACACAATCCCAATCTATAATTAATATTTTAATAATAAAAATAATTACTTCATTTTTAGTTAATATTAACGTTTAGTTAATATTAACGTTTGGTTAATATTAACGTTTAGTTAATAAAATTTCAGATGATTTTAAGTTATTTTTTTCCACAAATATGTTGATTTAAATTTACAAAATTGTCTGACAAATAAATTATTGTCAGTGACAAACTGTCAATTTACAATCAAATGTGTCAAATTTGGAGTAATATATTCAATGTTAATATTTCACACTTAATATTACATTTGATAATATTTTTTTATTATTCATGCGGGATATGTACTATCTTGGCGCCCGTTTTTTAGTGCGACAAATGGCTGCTTGTCAATTAAATTATGACAATATAACTTAGGTAACGCACACAATAGTTTAATTTATTAGATTTATCTAATCTGTATTGAATTAATTATTTTACCTCACTATACATTTATACATTTAGATAAAATGTGCTTACCTTGAAAGTAAAAGAAACAAATCTTTTCTATACTGAGCGGTCATAATTGCATATAAATACGGATTAGCGCACGAATTTAAAGGGTAGAAAAATACCAATAGTATTTTGGATCTTGTGACACCAATGAGCGGATATCCGGCCAAAGCTGTTGAAGCGAAAAACGCAATGGGCGCCCAACAAACGAAATCTGTAAACACCAGCAACGCCATTTTCTTAGCTATCGTCATTTCTCCCTTTGTTGCTGTGTGCCTTGTCTCGTAAGCCAAACTGAAGTATATTTGGGCATAACAGAATACTATTAGTACGAACGCTAAGCCGTTTACTGCAATTATAGCTATTAAATATGCTTGATCTCCAATGCGATTTACTTCCATTGGGAGACAAATACTAAAAAAAAAAAAAAATATGAAAAAACAAACATATTATAACATATTTAATGATATAATTATGAATGATCTTGAAACAACTACGCATATAATTATGAATAAACTAGTTTCTAGTTTCATGTATTGGCAGGGTACACTCAGGGCCGTTCTTATCAATTTTGGCGCCCTGAGCTATAAACTATAAAGTTTAGCGCCCAGGCATTGAAATTCTTAAATATGATTTTATGATTGCAGTTATAAATAAAATTATTTTGTTAAATGAAGTTCCCGTTAACCTACATTTCATTTTTATTTGAAATACAGGGAGCTTAAGGATAAAAAGAATATGAAAGGCTTGAGCTTCTAGATGATTCTGCCGTAAATACAATGAATTGCGAGTAGAACAGAGCGTTTAAAAAATTCTTGGATCCGTTCATAGAAATTTCAAAGAAGAAGTTTATGGCTCGTTCAAGTCTGTTGTTATTGATTTTTGATTTCTTATCGACAAAATGAACACATCCAATATTATCTTTCTCTTTTGTTATAAAAATTGAACGATTTGGAAAGATCGTATATATTGCGTACGATTTCTAATACATGATCGTACAACGTAACTCCAAAAAGGTCGCATAAATAAGATTAAAATCGTACAGTTGGCAACTCTGCAGATGAAAAATAATAACTTTGTAATAGTAAATTCTCGTTTTTTTTTTATTAAACTACATATTTACGGTTTTCAGATTTTTTATTTTAAATGTGCTGTAAGACCTAGCTTCTTGCCAAATTTCATGATTCTAGGTCAACAGGAATTACCCTATAGGTTTTGATTCCCTTTGTGAAATCTAAAATATGTGACCTAAACGGATTGCATTGACTTACAAGTTTGATTTTTTCACAACTAAAAGAGGCCGAAGACACGAGTATTTAATATAAATTTCTACTTGATACCTCTACGCGTTCCTCAGAAAAAGTGTCTTTACAGACAGACAGACAGACAGACGGACAACAAAGTGATCCTATAAGGGTTTCATTTTCCTTATGAGGTACGTAACCCTAAAAACTCAATTAAAACTACAAAAAATGCAATCTCCAGGTCTGCACGAGTTTTAATTATAGAAATATCTTCTATTCATATGTTGTCTAGACATCGGGCACTTACAATGCGAATTTAGCTATATGCATGAAAAGTGCGAGCGCTAGCCACGAACGCTACCTCACTCAGCGGTCTTACTTGGGGTGTGCATTCATCCTTTACCGAATTTATTAATTGAGATTAAAGATTTAAGCATATTTAAAAACTCCTCATCTTTACATTCGTGGCGCCCCTAAAGCTACGGCGCCCCTGGGCTGTAGCCCAAACAGCCCATAGGGTTAGTATAGCCCTGGGTACGCTAAGAAATCTACATCTCATGACAGCATTAAATCATCCTCCATAATAATGTGAGGAATTCTCTGTCGATTTTCTTTAACTCGTATTTTGGTCCCGAATTTATAGCATTTGTCGAAAAAAACAGTAGTGTGAAAACGGAACAGTTTAAATGTGGGTTTATATCTCTTTAGTCGTTTACTTCATGCCTGAAGTGTCATGATCCCATGCTGGCGTTTTATTATGTCATAGCGGAGTTAGCGATCTTCCTCCATTTACCCCTGTCTGCCGCCGTTCCTAAGCTTTCTTGTAGTGGTGTCCCTGTGATCTCTTGCACCTGATCGATTCAGCGTTTTAGAGAGCGTACCCGAGGTCGGGCAATTTCAATTTTTCCTGGGATGACCAGTTTTTGGAGATTGCCACCCGTTCCGCGATTGATATGTCCAAAATACATATTTAAGTATTCGTCGATTAATAACGGTTGATAGTCTTATGTCAATGTCGAGTTCTTTTAGTATAGATACATTAGTTCTATGCAGTGTCCAAGGGATGCTTAGTAGTCTTCTCCACGTCTACATCTCGAAAGCGTCTATTTTCTGCCTGCTTTCTACTAATACTACTAATCTACTGCTTTCAGAGACCCTGCCTCGGCTCCGTATAGTGGAATTTTAAACACCAGTGTGTTGACGAGCCTAAATTTTCTTTCTTTTGTGATGTGGCCATCTTTCCATACTTTGGTTAGTTTTGTCATGGCAGTTTTCGCGAGTGTTATGCGTCTTCTAATTCCTGTAGACCAGTGTTTCTTAACCTTTTCAGTGAGCCGCTGTCTTAAAATAGGTCTCCGCACCCAATTGAAAAATGTGTTTAAATTTTTTAGTGTAGAAATACATTTTTTTGCAAAATTTATTATTTATTTAAAAAAAATGCATTTTTTTTGCGAAAAACCCATAACCCTAATATTTGTATAAGCTTCAAAATCGCTTCAATATATCTAATAACGCGGTCCCGACATTCGCGTTATTGGGGGATTACTATAATTTTGAAATATTTTATTATCGTAAATTTGATAATCGATATTTAATAATTTATATTGTTAGGAGCTTCTCCCGCATCCACAAAAATACCTTCCCGCACCCCAGGGGTGAGGGCACCCCAGGTTTAGAACCACCACTGTAGACGTATTGCCGCCACTATTTATGCAGGAGCATAGATAAATTATGTTGTCGGCGTTTTCTACGTTCAATATATTGGGTGGAGTTTTGAGCTTTCTCTCTCGACTCTTCCCAAAAGTTCGGTCATTTCTTCTTCGTTTTGTGCTATTTTGTGCTTTTGTGCTATTTTTGTGCTATTTTGTGCTATCTTGTTTATTTTCCTACCGCCAATGACTATTCCGCCTTCCCAATTCTCCAGAGCTCCTCTTAGTATAAACCCACCGTATATGTTGAATAGTAAGGGTGATAGGACGCATTAGGGGTTCGAGATGTGGTGCTACTGCCGCTTGCTGCGAATATCACGGGTAGACAGAGTCCGAAACACCGAGGTTCTTGCCCGTCTCCAGAAGCAACTAGAAGTCATGTTTACCATCAAAAAAACGCAAGCTGGAATATTTTGGACACGTTATGAGAGGGGAAAAGTATCGTATCTTGCAGAATATCATGCAAGGCAAAATCCAAGGTAGAAGAGGTCCAGGAAGAAGACGCACGTCCTGGCTGAAAAACCTGAGAGGATGGTATGGTGTCCGTTCTACTAGCCTGTTTCGTGCCGCTGCTGACAAAATAAAAATCATTATGATGATCGCCGACGTCCTCGGAGGACATGGCACGTAAAGAACAAAGAATAGGACGCATCCTTGCCGAACTTCTCGTCCTATCCCAAAGCATCTTGAGTTTCTTCCCTCGATCTTGATGATTCATTTGCTGTTGTCTTATGAAGTTTTTAGCAGAATGACAAGGTGCGGAGGGCTTCCCATGTCTACGAGGGCCATCCATAATAGGGAATATGCATGAAATTTATTAAAATTGGTTCAAATATTTTTTTGCCGAATCTTTATTGACCGGACATTTGAAGTAAACCATTATTTTTGTAATTAATATTTTTTTAAATACTTAAAATTAATAAATAAAATGCAAATTATGCGAGGGAAATTTAAATTTGTAAAACGCAACACCATTGGTTAAAACGAAAGAAATCCCACATAAACAAGTCCGTATTTTTTACATTTGTATGTCTTTGCAGTCTTTTGGTTAGAAAATAAACGTCGAAAACGTCAAGTTAAAAATGAAAACAGCTGTAGTAAGCAATGGACAGTAATCTTTGACGTCATCAACAGACTGCGCGAAAATGGCGGTGTTTAAACAGCTCAAAGTTTTTCTCATTTTTAAATAGTTTTTAAAACTTAATTACAGTTTTTTTAAGCAGTATTTATATTTTTGACTATGTTATAACGGTGTAAACAGTGAATTAAAAATATTTAAAAAAAACTTGCATATTTCCTATTGGTGCCAGTTTACACAGTCAAGCGCTTTGCTGTAGTTGAGGAAGCATGGATAATGGGGTTTTGCAAATTCTCTGGATTTTTCAATAATTTGCCGTACATTCATGATCTACACTCGAGTGCCTTTACCAGCCACGAATCCAGCTTGTTCATATGGAATTTTCCGGTCTAAGAAGCTTCCGAGTGGTTGTAGCAGAATTTCGAGCATGACCTAGCTTGGGTGGGAGATTAAAGGTCGATTCCCATATGCGCGACACTCAGCCACGCGACGTCGTGCGACATCGCCTATCAAATAATGATTACATTGTTTGAAATGGGCACGTCGCGTAGCCATAGTGAGAACGTGCCCATTTAAAACAATGTAATCATTATTTGACAGGCGATGTCGCATGACGTCGCGTAGCTGAGTGCCGCGTATATGAAAATCGGCCTTTATGCGATAGTCCTGTAATTACTGCATATCTGGCTTGATCCTTTTTTGTACAGTGGAATGAAGATAGATGTACTTTAGTCAGTTGGCCATTACCCTGAGTGTCACCTTGTTGAAGCTTGCCCACAAGAGGTGGATGCCTTTTGGGGACAGCCGTTTTAGCATTTCTCCACTGATATCATCTTCCCCTGTACTTTTGTTGTTCTTGAGCATGTTGATGGCTTGCTCAACTTCAACTTTTAAGCGAAGGTTAAAAGACGTATAAACATGAGATTCCCCATCTAGCTTTATACAGGGTTGGCTATATTCGACAAAAAAATGTTTTTTTAAAAGCAAGGAAGAATGCTATACGCTGCATACCATTATCGCGCACAATTGGCATTTTAAAAAACGGCATCAATTTTGCTGTTCATGTTAAAAGTCATTTAATTGTCTTGAAGGAGATTAACATCACTTTTTGTATATAATATCTCGTAAATGGCCGCCTTGAGCGTCTACGGCGTTTTGAGCACATTTTGCAGCATTTTCCATGGTTTTAGTCAACATTTCGGCCGAAATGGCGAATTATTTCCTGGCGAATGTTGTTCTTCAGCTCTTCTAGGGACCGTGGCGTGTTGATATAAACCATTGATTTCAAATAGCCCCACAAAAAAAAGTCTGCAGACGACAAATCTGATGAACGCGGCGGCCAGTCAAAATCAGCATTTTTCGACATCAAACGGCTTGGGAACAATGTCTTCAAAAAATCCATTGTAGCTCGAGCAGTGTGCGGTGGGGCGCCGTCTTGTTGAAACCAGAAGTCATCCATAACATAATTACGTACAATTGGCATAAAAAAATTTGGTTATCATTGTCCGATAACGCAGCTGATTGACGGTTTCTGCTCGGCTATCATCGTTTTCGAAAAAGTTCATATCATCATATTAGCACAAATACCGCACCAAACAACTTTTTGGTAGAGAGGCTCCTCATGAAAAATGTGAGGGTTTTCGCTGGCGTAGAAACGGCAATTTTGTTTGTTTACGGTTTCGTTTAACGTGAAATGCGCTTCGTCGTCGCTCATGATAATTTTCTGCCAAAAATGCTCGTCATATTCAGCCATTTCAATGACTTTTTGAGCCCATTCGAATCGACGTGGCTTATCAGGAGGCAACCTTTTGGATCGTTTGTGCTTCAAAGTGGATCGTTTTATGCCCAACTGTTCAGAACGACGTTTTTGAGATGTTGTTGGAGACCTGCCAACACTGGCCTGTACGAGTGCGATATTATCATCTGATCGCCTTGGTCGCTTTTTATTTGGACGCTTGGGGTTAGTTAGTGCCGCACCAGTTGTAAATCTATCATACAAACGATACAATGCGGTTGCTGTAGGCTCACTTTTCCCTTTATTAATTTTCCTCCATGCACGTTGCGTTTTCACATTTGCTTGTTTTGTTGAATGTAAAATGCAACAAACTTAGTGCGTTCACGTGGCCTGTACTGTTCCATGACGCAAATGTCCTTAGGCTGACGCTTCAAACGCGGTATGTCATTAGTCGATCTGGCATCTCTGTCAAAAGTTACAGTGTTGTCCAATCTTGTCGTCGAATATGGCCGTTATATAAAATTGTTCTGTCCGTGTCACTAAACTCCTCCTAAACGGCTGGATCGGTTTCTATAAATTTTTGTGTGTTTGAGTGGATACTTACATGGTTTAGATTTCTATTATATTTCTATTCTGTCTGTTTCAATTTAAAAATAATTAGCAATTTCATGAAGTCTGAATTAGACAGAGTAAAAACTTAAAACAATCGGAACACAGCCTGAATATATAAATATATTCAACCTTTCCGGAGCTCTATAACAATTACTGAGTCTTTTTATGACTACCAAAATAAATCTCATTTGAAATATGTCAGTTATTTAATAGCTTTCAGTCAACCTTCGTGGCACTAAATAAAAAAAATAAAAATAACAATTTGTAAACCACTTACTTGAAACCCATGGGGGTGATTAGGGTTAAGTATTTTTAAATTGACATTTTGTGAGAGAGACATGAACTTAGCAGGTTGTTGATTTAAAATTTAAATGATAAGATAGAATTGGTAAAACCATCCTACGTTATAGATAATTATACAAACTTAAAACAATCTGTCAACCCAAATTTGGTCAAACTAGTTAATTGATTCTTGGATTTTGTCTGTTTGTGTTACAATTAGCTTAAGTTATTATTAATTAATAATTAAAGTTATTATGCATCATTTTTTAACAACTTTTTATTTATTTATTCACAACGTGCGCATGATTTAATGCGTGTTTTGTCCACAGCGTGCGTTACAGTTGATTGGATTGTCCACACGATATGCACCCTGCCAATAAAGTATATTTGCTCACCGGAAAATTTATAATCAAAAGGTTCGAGGAAAAGTTTCACGTAACTATGAAGGTTTTATGTAACATCAGCATCAAACAAAAGTACATAAAAGCGAAATGATATGTCATTTTTCTATTGTTAATTTTATTACAATTAATTACAAAGCAAAATGATGAAACAAAACCGCAGCAGATATATTTCTGTTTTAATTAAATTTACCAGTTCTTTGTGTGGCGATTCAAAGAATTTTTTGTCCCGAATTTATAGCATTTGACCCGAATTCTATCGAAAAACCGTAGTGTGAAAACGTAAAAGTTTAAATGTATTTATTTAAGTAATGTAGATTGCAAACTGACATGACAAGCGAAGGTTAAGAGACGTATAAACAGGAGATTCCCCAGCTAGCTTTATATATAAAATTGTTCTGTCCGTGTCACTAAACTCCTCCTAAACGGCTGGACTGTATTTGTGTGAGTGCGTGTTTGAGTGGATACCTAGATGGTTTAGATTCAATTAGATATAAATGCGTGATAAATAGAAATGTCCAAACAAGTTGTTACAACGGGAAAAGGGGCATATCTAAGACACACTTATCTTAGATATCACATATATCTAAGATACACATATCTAAGACACACTCGAGGCAACTGCTGAAAACGGTGAAACCACGAAAAATAATAGATATATCTACCAAATGATTACGGGAAATACATTACAGAATCCGTGGACACAGAAACAACTTTTAGTTGCCTACGAACCGTGAAGGCTCTGATTACAAAGAGCGGAAAGAACAACATTGCGATATATAGACCTGCAACTAAGAACTGGTTAAGTAGGAAAAAGCAATTGAATTTACGTTCGCTAATACGGATATCTACATAGAAAGATTCTATTGCACAGAAAGAAAATAGATGCATTTGAAATGTGGGTTTACCGACGAATGCTCCGAATATCATGGAGCAGCACCGCACCAATGTATCGATCCTAGAAGAACTAAAAATCGAGGACAGACTGTCCAAGAGAATAAACTGGAACATAGTGCGGTATTTCGGGCACGTCTCCAGAAGACCGGATGCATTAGAAAAGCTGGTGATTCAAGGCAAAGTCGACGGACGAATGTCACGAGGAAGATCTCTAACCTGATGGGTAGAAGGAATCAGAAGCTTGACTGGACTCTCTCTGCACGAGGCCACAGAACTAGCCCAGAACAGAAAGGGGTGGAAAATTGCTTTAAAAATGGTAGAAGCATAGTGCCACCAAACCCTTGTGAGGGTAGTAGGACCGAGGAGAGAGAATACCGATATAGAGGTCAGAATATACGGGCAACAGGGCCACTTAACAACTAAGACGATTAAGAGAAAAAAGATATGACATGACAAAAGGACAAAAGTCGTAAGAAAACGCATGCATACAAAGACTGAAGAAAAAGCAGGAAATGGAAAAACATATCATACAGAGGCAGTTCTCGTCAAAGAGGAAAGACGTACCAAAATTAATCAGAGTAGGTCTGGTACAATGCAGAATCAGAGAGAGAAGAAATCTGATAAAATGCCACAGATATTGGCAGATGGGACACACTGAAAAGTAATGCAATGGACCTAACAGACAGAATATTTGTCTAAGATGTGGCGAAGAAGGTCATATCGCCAAACAATGCAAAGAAGAAAAATTCTTCCTTTAGTTATGCCAAACTAAAAAGGACATAGGGCAAACTCTGGCATGTGTCCAAATTTTCAGAAGTCGCCTTCGGAGGCAAGGCGAGTACAAAATATATCAAAATGTTGTATATTATAAAACTAAATGCAATGCGATGCCGTGCGGCGCATGACCTACTTGATGGTGCTGCCACAGTGACGGAGCTAAACATAGACCTAATTATCGTAAGCGAACCCAATAAAAAACTATAAAAAATGGAGAATGGATGATAATAAAGACTCCACAATAAGGGTAATAAACAAAACTATAATGAGAAAGAAAATCGAAGATAACTGTCTATCGAACGGTTATAAGGCCGGTGGTAATGTATGGCTCAGAAACATGGACAATGAGGGTGGTAGAAGAGAAAAGTCTGAGAAGATGGGAAAGGAAAATATTAAGAAAGATTTTTGGGGCAGTGAATGACGCAGGGCAATGGAGAATACGGAAAAATAGGGAATTGGAGGAACTATACGGTCATGCTGACATAGTTTTGGAAATAAAGAGTAATAGACTAAGATGGTTGGGCCATGTAGAGCGAATGCCAGATGACAGGTCTGTCAAGAAGGTACACAGAGGAAACCCAGGTGGCAGAAGGTGCAAAGGGAGACCACGGAAACGATGGCTGGATGATGTAGAGGATGACTTACGAAAGATGGGAGTCAGAAGATGGAGGAAACGAGCTGAAGATCGCCAGGATTGGGCTACGATCGTCAGAGAGGCCAAGGCCCTTCATGGGCTGTAGCGCCGAGGAGTAAGTAAGTAGTAAGTAAGTAATAAACAAAACTATAATGGTACTGGACAGTGGAAGGGGAACTGGCTATGAATGGATAGAGACTGTGGAATGTATTTTCTACAGTTGATATTTTTCACCTAATCAGGGACTAGACCTCCTTGAAAAATCACTGAACAAGTTAAGTGACTTAATGAGAAACCATTCAAAACCAAAACTCTTAGCTGGACACTTTAATGCTAAATCTTCGTATTGGGGTTCCCCAAGAATGGACGTACGTGGAGACATTATTATGGACTGGATATCGGTCATGATCCTCTACATACAAAACACAGGCACCGAACCCACATTTGAGCAAAGAGAGTCCGACTCTATCATTGATCTTACTTTTACTACGAACGACCTTGCATATATAACCAAAAACTGGCTTAGAGAAAGAGTCACTAAGCGACAATAAATACATCCTCTACATGTTGGAGAAATATAAGCCGACAGTCCCACAATACCCTGTCACTTTAAGACGTTGGATCATTGACCACAAAAACGATGACCTCTTTATCAGTAATTTAACTAAGGAACTAAGCAAGCGCGGAGTAAACTCTGTCGACTCAATGTTAGAAGCTCCAGGCATAGCATGTGATATCTCGATGCCTAAAAGAAGAAAGATGCAGGAGAAAGCCTGTATACTGGTGGAACCAGGTCATTGTGAACTCTAGAACGTACCTCCGTAAGGGCTAAAGATTCTATTAAGTTACAGGAATTTAAACAAGCGTACACCGATGCTAAAAAACAACTAGGAAGGGAAATTAACCTCTCAATGAAATCCCACTGGGCAAACTTATGTAAAAACATCGACGACGATACGTGGGGAGAGGCATATAGAATAGCGACTAGGAGCCTACGTATACGGCAACCGAATTCACAACTTTCGATGGATAAAATTCTAGAGGTGACAAATCCCTATTCTAGTCCATCCCAAACCAACCTGGGAGCAACCTAAAGTTGGTAAAACTCCTCCGTTCACTGAAGAAGAGCTAATCATTGCAAGTAACCGTCTGCGCAACAACAGAGCTCCAGGGCCAGATGGTATTCTTACGGAGGCTGTTAAACTAATGGTAAAAAACTTCTCTTTTCTAGTCCTGGAAATATTAAACAAGAGCATACTGGCTGGTACGTTCCCTGCCAGATGGAAGCAGGCCAAATTAGTATTAATAAAAAAACCAAACAAGCCCGTATGTGTATGTGGCCCGTATAAAAATTCTTCATATCGGCCCCTCTGTATTCTAGATGTCGCTTGCAAAATGCTACAACAACTAACTTTAGTACGTCTTAAAAAAGAACTAGAAAGCGGAATGAACCCATCTGAAAGACAATGAAAGAAATATTACAAAACAGGAAATATATCCGCCATATCTACTAAGAATGATACCTACCTCTGACCTGAACTCACTGTATTGGGAAAGAATGAAAGAGGTATTATGCTCAGAGGTAACTTGTCCATTGAACAAATTACTAAATAAATGTCATCAAAATTCCTCCACCTATCGCCGGAAAAATCCGAAGCGGTCCTGTTAACGGGATATAGAAAGTTGGCTGCTATGTCTTTCAAAGTTATGGGTGTGGACATTAAACCAAAAGACTCTCTGAAATACCTTGGCATCACAATCTACAAAAGACTGTCTATTACAGAGCACAAAAAAAGCAGCGGAAATTGGCATGAAAACTACTGCGGTACTGGAAAAACTAATGCCCAATATACGCGGATCTAGATGCAGTAAACGCAGACTCCTAAGCACAGTGGCCCACTCTGCTATGCTATATGGAGCTCCCATATGGGCACAGGTCCTTAACAAAGCTAGAATAACCGAATTTTCTGTATTTTAGAGGAAAATGGCACTACAGCCTACCCGACAGTATTGCGCCATGTACTTTTGGTTATTGCAGTTATCTCTCCTATCGAACTGCAGGCAAAGCATAGAAATTCTCGATATGAGGCAGACTAGAACAAAACATCTAGACATGAGGCCGATACCAAAATCACTCAGGAGTGACAGGAAGAGTGGATTAACTCCACAAAAAGTCAGTGGACGAGGACGCTCATCCCGGACATTGACACCTGAACTACTCGACGACACGGGGAAGCTTCATACTATCTCACTCAGTTACTCACAAGCCACGGTTGTATCCGAGATTGCCTCCATAACATCGGGAGAGCATCCGACGCGATTGCGTATACTGTGGGTTGGCCGATAGTGTTACCCATACTATATTTGAGTGTCCACGATGGAACAACGAGAGGAAAATGTCGGAGAACGATAAAATCGATCCACAAAATATGATGGCGCAACTATTAGGATCGTAAGAAGGATGGAACAATATCCAAGAAATGGTAACAAAAATAATAATAGAAAAGGAAAATGAAGAAAGACTAATCGCACACAGTGCGGAAGGGGGAAGTTGATAGTACACGTCTAAGAACAGGTTATCCAACACCCTGAAGAAATGCGACAAGCGGTTCCGGAGAGTTCGGGTTAGTTTCAGGGGGCTCACCTGCATGGTTAACCGAAAGCTGCCATCTACACCCCATAACAAAAAGATTCAATTATATCAAATTAGATTCTTGGATTTAGCAAATTCATTAAGTCATTAGACAGAGTAAGTTTCTCTGTCTGTCTGTCAACCCAAATTTGGTCAAACTAGTTAATTGATTCTTGGATTTTGTCTGTCTGTGTTTCAATTAGCAATTAATAATTATTTAAAGCTATTATGCATTATTTTTTAACTACTTTTTATTTATTTATTCACAACGTGCGCATGATTTAACGCTTATTTTGTCCACAACGTGCGTTGCAGTTGATTCGGTTGTCCACACCATATACTTTGCACCCTGCCAATAATGTATATTTGCTCACCGCAATATTTATAATTAAAGGGTTCGAGGAAAAGTTTTACGTACCCATGAAGGTTTTATATAGCATCAATTTATATAACATCAAAAAAAGTACATAAAAGCGAAATTATATGTCATTTTTCTATTGTTAATTTTATTACAATTAATTACAAAGCAAAATGACGAAACAAAACCTTATTAGATATATTTCTGTTTTAATTAAATTTACCAGTTCTTTGTGCGGCGATTCAAAGAATCAAGTTCATTATGAAAGGTAAGAAGCTTTACATGTTCGGATATGTAACGTTCATAAAGACATGAAGAAATATTTTATTTGTTTCCTCATGGTTAAAAAAATTACGGCACAAATTAAAAAACATGTTGATGTCGAAACGCGTAAGCGCGAAACAACAAAAAATTATGTACACATCAAATGATTTGTTTTCATATAAATGTTATCTGTAAATATATTAATTTACCTTGTACTACTATAGTTGCTGACACCAAACAGCGGCAATGATGCCATAATCATAGAATAAAACCATCCACATACCATTACTTTTGCCGCTAGTCCTAAACGTATCCGTCGAGTCAAATATATAGCATAGGCTATCGCAAACCATCTTTCCACAGTCACCAGCGTCAATGTAAATATCGATAATTGACTAGCAAACACAGTTAGGAATCCAGCCACTTGACAACCCAAACCTAAAGTTTTATTTGAGAAAATATATAATTAATTAATCGTTGGTTTAAAGAAGCGCTATAATATTAGTAATAACTAAGTTATGCACTAAGAGCACTATTATCGTGCCAAGAAAATATCAGCGTTATTACTTATTCATGTTATACAAAACAATTTCTGCGTAAAGAGAACAAAAGCGGTGACGTAAATATGAATATGCAAGGCTCCTTTGAACGATATTGCAAAAGCAAAACAATATAGAATCACTATCAATACTCTCGCAAACTATTCTCGCAGAAAATAGTCAGAAAATTTCATTTTTGTTACGCCATTGGAAAAAAAAATCTAGAAGTCTCTAGGATGAACCGAACAAAGGTTGAAAGGACCAATCAGATCATTTTGCGGTTGAAAATTAATATTGCCAAAGTCAATAAACTTGTTTGAAACTGAATTTAAGAAATCAGTTCAAAATGTCACGTTTCAATACAGTAAGAAAGGACAAACTACGAAAAGGAGTAACAAAACCGAACCTACAAAACCGAAGAGAAACTAAGAAGTGTAGAATGCCCACAAGCAACGGAGGTAGAAACAGCATGGAGCACAATAGGGAATATGCATGTTTTTTTATTATATCAATTCACTGTGTACACCGTTATAACACAGAAAAATATATAAATACTTCTTAAAAATGTTGTAATTAAGTTTAAAAAAATAATTAAAATAGGAAAAAATTTTGAGCTGTTTAAACGCCGCCATTTTCGCGCGGTCTGTTCATGACATCAATTACTACTGACAGTTTAGTTCATTGTTTACTACAGCTGTTGTCATTTTTAAGTTCACGTTTTTGACGTTTGTTTTCTAACCAAAAGACTCCAATGACATACAAATGTAAACAATACGAACTTGTTTACATTTTATGTTACGTCATTTTCGCTTTAACCAATGGTGTTGCGTTTTACTAATTTGAATGTCCCTCGCTTAATATCCACTTTTATTTATTAATTTCAAGTATTTAAAAATATATTAATTACAAAAATAATGGTTTAGTTGTGCGGTCAATAAAGATTCGGAAAAAACATATTTGAACCAAATTTAAATTTCAAGCATACTCCCTATTGAGGCAACACTGAAGGTCATACAAGTAAACCAGATAGGGCTCACTGAAAACAACAAGAAGCAAGAGTGGATGACTATGGATATTCTGGAAATAATGAGGGAAAGGAGAAAGCATAAGAAGCATCTGGCAAAATACAAATAAATAAATATATTAGTACGGACCCACTGGCAACTTTACTGTTTAACATCGTACTAGAAAAGACCGTTAGGAGTAGTGGAGTGGATACTAACGGCACTGTGTACTTTAAGTCAACACAACTATTGGCTTACGCAGACGACATTGATATAATTTGCAGAAGCGAACAGGCGACCAAAACTACTTACTCGCTGCTGGAGAAGGAAGCAAATAACCTAGGACTCACTGTCAACGTAAACAAAACGAAATACATGGTGGCTAATGAAACTCATCGGAAGGTAGGACCAACGCTAGAACTAGACGGAAAGTACTTTGACACAGTAGATACATTTGTGTACTTGCGCTCGCAAATGAACAGCGTAAACCGGATGGGCGAGGAGATTAGAAGGCGGATAACTCTTGGTAACAGGTCCTATTATGGGCTACTTAAACTTTTTAGGTCCAAAACAATCCAACAGTGCACACTGTACAGGTCACTGATAAGACCGGTGGTAACCTATGGTGCAGAAGCATGGAGCTTAACACAGAGAAAAGAACAGGCTTTAAGTGTATTTGAGAGAAGAATGCTACGTGCAATATTTGGAGCGACCCAAGAACGAGGAATCTGGCGCCGAAGATATAATCACGAACTATATCAGCTCTACAATCAACCAGATATTGTGAGTTTCATCAAGGTGGCAAGATTGAGATGGCTCGGACACATGCAGAGAATGGGTGATCATAGGGTTCCGAAAAAGTTGTTCAATGGCCAACCAGAGGGAAGAAGAAGGGCCGGAAGGTCAAGAGGGAGATGGAAGGATGCGGTAACAACTGACCTACAAAAACTTCAAGTACGGGACTGGAGAAATGTGTAGAAATTGAAAATCTGCAGGCAAAGTATGATACTTTTAACCTGCACAAAAAGATTAAAGAACTCGGAAGTAGAAGTTGAAGGCAACAAGGAGCAGTGTAAAGAAGCGCTAATGGAGTTGGTACACTTGAAATCTGTACGGCTGCTACATAGACTACCAACAGGCATTTGATATGTGTTCAACATGAGAAAATGAGAAACAAACAAAATCAACAGGTGAAATCAACAGGTATAGATAGGAGAAAACCTCGCCAATGTCGGTCACAAGCCCAAATGCAAAAGAAGGAGTGATCGAGGAGTAAAACCTCGCTAAAAAACATTGGTTCAGCTGGCCCATTGGGTTATAGCATCCATTAAGGGCAAAACAAGCGGAAGAAGACGAAAGGGTGTCAACGGTGAAGGGGGCGGAAGAATAAAAAAATCGTCAACACGCCCGGCAAGCAGGGCGTCTTAATGCCAATTACTCTTCAACTCAAACATGAACAGATTAAACCCAGTAAAAAATATACCCCAGGGGAGTAGAGACACGAACTCAGAATCTCCCATTGATTCACCAGAATCAGTCAGCCTTATGGATTCTGGGGGAGGCACAGATTTGATACTCAAAGATAACACCCGAAAGATCCAACAGGGACCGAAAATTCTCATAGTGACATACAACATACGAACTATGAGAAATGTCGAAAACCTAGAACAACTCTAGGAAGCAATATCCAAGATAAAATGTCACTTCTTAGGACTAAACGAGACACGCCTGCCCGGAGAAAAATACACCACCCTAAAATATAAACACACGCTATACTAGTATAACAACGAGCAAATTCACAGAGCCGTCAAAGAGGAATAGCAATTACTTATACATAAATCCTTACAACACATGGTCTGTAGAGTGAAAGCTATATCCGAAAGAGTCATATACATCACTCTGAAACACAACAACAGGTACAAACTCCAAATAATTCAAGCCTATGCTCCCACAAGCACCTCAAGCAACGAGGAAGTAGAACTATTCTACGACGCCATTACATGTGCTCGAAAATCAGATATAACCCAATATTCAGTAATCATGGGAGATTTCAACGCGAAACTGGGCCCAGGCGGGAAAAACGAAAATATACCAAATATTGGGAGCTTCGGTCTAGGAGAAAGGAATGACCAGGGGGAAATGCTTATAAATTACCTGCAAGACGAAAACCTGTTCTGCATGAATAGCTTCTTCAAGCAAAACAACGGAGACGGACATGGTTAAGCCCAGACGGTAAAATTAAAAGCGAAATAGACTATGTAATATCTAATAATAAAAATATAATCACAAACGTCTCAGTGATAAATAACTTCCACACCGGCAGCGATCACAGTTTAATAAGAGCTGCGCTGGAAATTAACACTAAAATAGAACTAAGGAAAATGCTCGAGAAGAAAACCTTTCCAAGTATAAGCCTCTTAAAACACAACCAGGAAGAATACATAAAGGAAATATCAACTAACAATAAGATGAACTATACAAACCTTACGGCACTAAGTATCGATGATTTAAATGAAAAAATCGTAAATGACATACAAGCAGTTAATAAGAAAATTTGCACAAGGACAAAACTGCGAAAAGGTAAAAAGATAAGCGAAGGTACAATAGAACTCACGAAACGAAGAAGTAACCTTAATCGAAAATCAAAAGAATACAGACAACTAAGTAAGACCATCACAAAAGAAGGCAAAACACAGAACTCATAAAAGATACAATAGAAAATTACAAGAACATGAAAATACTTAGAACAAAAACGTTAAAGGGAAAAACGAAAATTCATAACATTAAAAATAAGGAATCGAAGGAATCGAAGCTATTCTAAGCTTCTACACAGACCTCTACAGATCCCACATACCAAGCACATAAAGTAACAAAAACGAGCTAATACAGGACGTCAATTCAGAAGACATACCGGAAATAGATATCCCCGAAATAAATAAAGCTCTTGAAGAATTAAAAACAGGGCCGGCACGTGCGACTGGTCGGACAGGCGATCGCCTTACGCCATATTTTTAGGGCGGCATATTATAAGCCCAAATATTATTTTATCAGAATGTGCTAAAATATTAAATAGCGTAAATTTGCTTCTGATGGAATTTCGAATAAATACTTCTGGCAAATAATTTGTAAAGTTAAATAAATAGCTAATGAAATGGAAATAAATGCAGATTTTGAAAGCAATTCAATTAGAATCAGACGTAAAAGCAAATTATTTATTTACGGAGGAACAGATAAACCAATAGAAAATATGTCTAAAAAGTAGAAGTTTTGAGTTATCTCATAAATATTTGTACTAATTCTAGTACAGAAAGATTTACACAATTGGAAAATCATAATCAAATTTTTCGAAAGTTGTATTCGCCCTAGGCGGCATATTTTGAAGCGCCGGCCCTGATTAAAAAACGGGAAAGCACCAGGCAAAGACAAAATATCAACAGAAATGTTAAAACTAGGGGGGGGGGGGGTCACTTTATTAATGCTCTAAAACTTCTACTAAATAAATGCATTGAAGAAACGAGAAAACCTATTGCCTGGGAAAACTCTAAAGTAATTCTGACACAGAAGAAAAGGGACAATAAAGACATTAAGAACTATAGACCCATTAGCCTGCTATCACACCTTTATAAATTGTTAACAAAAATCATAACAATTCGCCTAACAAACAAACTGGATTTTTACCAACCTCCAGAACAGACTGTATTTCTTAAAGGGTTTAGCACAACGGATCACATGCAGACCCTTCGCACATTAATTGAGAAGTGTACGGAATATAATGTCTAGCGTTTATTGACTGTGAAAAAGCGTTCGATTCTATCGAACTCTGGTATATCTGGTATTGACTCACGGTATATACAATTAATTCGACAAATATACCAAAATGCCACTTTTCAAATGACACTAGATGAAAAGTCGACTAGAGAGAAGATCTAGATAGGTAGAGGAGTCAGGCAAGGAGACACCATATCAAAGATGTTTACACTCGCTTTAGAAGACGTTTTTAAAAACATGCCTTGGGAGAAGAAAGGCATAAGCAAAGATGACAAATATCTAAATCACTTACGTTTCGCGGATGATATTCTATTGATAAGCTCAGACATCAAAGAACTTAAAGACATGCTAGACTAACTAAATACAGCATCACTATCAGTAGGCCTGAAAATGAACTTGGTTAACACCAAGATCATGACCCAAGAAGTTAGAGCCCAACCGCACCAAATAGACGGACAGGTAATTAAATAAGTGACCGAGTACATAACCTAGAACATCAAACAAAACTGGGGAAGGAACATCAGGCAACAGAAATAACCAGAAGAATAAGTCAGAGCTGGGCTGCTTTCGGCAAACTCAAACACATAGTCAAGAACCCAGACATACCGCACTGCCTAAAACGAAAAGTATATAACATGTGCATATTGCCCGTTACGACGTATGGCCTGGAAACGATGAGATGGACAGCAAAGAGTGCAAACAGATTAAAAACCCGCCAACGAGAAATGGAACGGGCTCTGCTCGGCATAAGCTTAAGAGACAGAATAACAAACCAGGATATCAGACGAACCAAAGTCAAAGACGTGATTGAACGAAGCGCAGAACTTAAGGACACGTAGCCAGGGAAAACATCGACAAATAGACCCATAGGATTACTCAATGGAGACCAAGACCCACAAAACGAAGCACTGAAAGACCGCAAAGAAGATGGCTCGATGACATCAAGAAAATAGCGGGGAAAGAATGTCATCAAATCGCAAAAAGACGCTCACGGAAAGATCTGAAGCAGGTCTACGTCCTGCAGGGGTCAAACGCGGGCTGAAGAGAGGAAGAGAGAGAGAGATAGGAGAGGCATATCGATTATCACGGAATAATACTGGAATTAAGCAGCTCAAGTATCAGTGGATAATGTATTCACAGATGCTATACATATAAAGAAAGATGCGTGGGTTGTATGCTATCGCCTCTTCTATTCAATCTATAATCGGAAGTAATATTCAACGAAGCACTTGATGAAACTTCAGGCGGAATCACGGTAAATGGAAGAATGATGAATTACTTGAGATATGCCGACGACACATTCATCATTGCAAATACCCAAGCTGAACTACAGAAAATGATAGATAACGTGGTGCAAAATGGCAACGTGAACTGGCAGTGTTGTTTATAAACATACTGAAGACAAAAACCATGATCTTCAAAAAAAAAAAAAAAAAATAAACGTTTTCATAACCATCAACGGGGAATCCATACAGCAGGTTGCCAACTTCAAATATCTCGGCGCCTTAGTCAACCAACACAGAGACATGGCGAAAGAAATAAAGTCAAGAATAGAACAAGCCCGCAGAACATTTATAACCAAGCGAAATTTCTTTATTAGACCTGACCCAAGTCTGGAAATAAGGGTGCGCATGTTGAGATGCAGCGTGTTTCCAGTATTTCTGTACGGATGCAAAAGCTGGACTCTAAACCCCGCTATGGAGAAAAAGAACAGCCTTGAAAATAAACCTATACAGGCGCATACTGAGAATATCGTGGGTACAAAGAGTAACTAACGCTGATGTACTTAGCCGTATGAAAATGTTAAAAGAACTACTGCATACTATGAAAGGCCGAATACCTGGGGCACATCATGAGAGGGAAGCGTTACGAATTTCTACGATTAATTATCGAGGAGAAAATACAGAGAAAGAGGTCGATTGGCAGACGAGAGAACAAACGGCTGAAATACCTTCAACTGTACGACCACTGATTTCTTCCAAGCATCTGTGTCAAGAACGATAATAGTCAATTGGATCGCCAACCATCGGAAGGAGACGGCGTGAGGAGAAGAAGGAGAAGTTCAAGATGTAAATAACAACAATTTGAAATTAAAGCGAAATTGGAATAAAATGGGCTTTTTAAAATTATCGATTAAGATGTTGAAATTCCCCTGAAAATACCTCCTTAATGCCCTATTGCCGATTTCCTCAATGCAATCCAATACACGAATTAACACACCACAAATAAATAGTCGGCCCATTTGTAGGTCGATTATAAACAAATTCAAAATGATTATTTTCAAATTGAAGCTGATTATTGCAGGGTTTTGAAATTAAATTCACTATTTGGAAAATGAAATTAATCCTTTTGGAAATTGAATTCACCATAACTTAGGACCAACTCTTCTGTTTGAAATTTTCTTTTCAAACCAATTTCTGACCAATTTCTGGTCAAATTTTCTGTAGCAATATTTCAATAAACCGATCACATTTAAGAATATAATAAAGCATAAACGTCTAATTCACTTAATAATTCCGGTCGAATCGGTAATTAGATTGCATTTTTTTTTGTGTAATTCAAAATTAATTGAAGAAAACGTAGGGTCCTCGCTTATCGATCAATTCGCTAAACGACCTAGTGGTAGGAACAAAACACAGTCGATAAGTGAGATCCTTTGAGTTGACTCTAGACTGCTCCAAATATAATTATGTTACTTTAAAAATCATAATCAAAATAATCTAATTTGCAAAAGGATGAATTTAATTTGCAAAATTATAATTTTTTTTTTTTGGTCCAATGTGGATGTGTCCAAGTTTGGTCCAATATGGATCCCGAGTATTAACCCTTCAAACATTGCGGCCTAGTGGCCTATTGTATCTTGCCCACATTTTTCACTTATAGGCCCAGAAACCTAGATGTTATTATAAATTTGCGCTAATTAATTACACATTTGTCTTATGGTACAAATGCGGCCGATACTGGGGATAGAACTCGGGACCTCTAGTCTTGTTAGTTAGCGCTCTAACACGAGACCACGAGTGTCACCACTACACCACTCGTGCCGACATAAATTTAATTTACAAACGAGTGAATTTAATTTGAAAAACCTTCACTAATTCTAAATTGATTATTTCCAATTTAAAGTTAGCTATTCTCAATTTGGAATTGATTTATCTCAATTTTAAGTTGGAAAGATATTGTTGTAATCTAAATAAACTATTAAATTACTCACCGTATTGCCAGTCGAAAGCAAAATTAAAGTACGTCCCAACAGAATGCAGATCCATGCTTGCTATAAGTAATAGGTATATTCCCATACATAAATCTGCAAATGCTAGGTTGCACATTAAGAATCTAGGTACGGTTAGCTCACTGAATATAACAACAATGATAACTGCTAAATTTCCAAGCACTGCGAGAACTACCACAAACCAAACTGAGATTCTCAAATAGTATGAACCCATAATATCCTCGCAAGGGTTCAATGCGTTCGGTTCCGGGTAGCATTTTATTAAAGATTTTCTGAAATAAAATACAATATAATACAACTGAAAACACAGAAAGTAATTTTTTTTTATTTCAAAATTCTTCGTGGAAATCCACCGAGGCGAAATTAAATTATATATTACAGGAAATGTATTTCGTTTAGTACTGATAACAGGAAATTAAAAGATTGATTGTTATGAGAATCTGTGGAGAAGTCGATATTGTTTCCGGTTTGTAGATATAGACTTATTTATAAATATCTTTCTACAAACAACACGTTACATAGAACATGTACGTAGTAACATTCCAATTGCAAATATTTACTATTTTCATTTTTAAATTATGACCTATATTTAAAAAAAAAGTGTAATAATTGCCTCAAAAGAATTGTTTCAGTTCATTCTTCTTACATTTAAAAATGTTATAACAATCTGTCTAATTTTAAAAACGTCATTATTAAATAAAAATCGTCTAGTCTTGTCCGTATTGTCTTAATCGTCTACTCTTGTCCGTCTAGCCTCCTCCGTCTAGTCCTCACCGTCTTTTTTTACCGAGAAAGGGGTTATTTACAATATAAAAGACGCAGTATAACCAAACACATTTTCCTAACACTTTCCCCTGGAAACCACCGTAGTATTACATCAAGGAAAAGCTGTTTCGTCTATTTTTTCCTGTCTATTTGTTCCGTTCACCTCTTTCGTCGTTTTCTTTCGTTTTCATTATTTCTGTTAAATTTTTTGTTATAGTTTTCCATGTTTCCTCACTCTCCAGCATATACCCAGTAACATTTTCCGCAGTTACTCTTTCGCCTATGTTTCAGCCATTTTTTTTTTCTATGCGCTTCCCATCTTGGACAATCGAAGACTGTATGTTCCGCTGTATCGTCCTCCACACAGTAGTAACAGTCCGTCGTTTCTGCTAGTTTGAACCTTTTAAGGTAGTGGCCAAAACATCAATGCCCCGTCAATGCTTGTGTCAGGTAATAGTCCACTTCACCATGCTCCCGGTTTTGGCCAATTATTTACATTTGGTATGAGCCTTCGCGTCCATTCCGCCTTTCCCTTCAAGTTCTCCCATATTTTCTGTCACAAGTTAGTTATCTGTGTCCTGCTTTCTGATACGGATGTTTTCTTGCTTGTGTCTTCCAGCCTTCTACATCTTCCTTCTATTATTAGATCCATGGGTGGGCTTCCCACCACCCTGCATCGCTAGATACAATCCGGTATGCACAAGAGACTCTAATCAGTATTTTTCGCTGGATCCGTTCTAAAATTCGGTTATATTATTTCTTTGTCATAACCTTTCGCCATATAGGTGCGCCATAGAGTATGATGGAGTAAAGTACCGATGCGATCAGCCGTCAGATGTTTGGCATTAGTCGTCCTAGGTTGGCCGCCACGGCCTCGGCTTTCATAGCTATTTGTATCACGTGTATTTGTATTACGCTGTATCATACTCATATTTCTGTTGAATATGAGTCCAAAATACCTCAATTTCTCTGATGTCAGTATTATAGCATCTTCTACTTTGATTTCCATTTTTGAGAGCTTTCTCCTACCTGCTAATATTGTAGCTTCCGTTTTAGTCGGTGCCAGTTTTAGTCTTTTGGAGTTCATCCATCGGCTCACTCACTGTATTGCTTCGTTTATTTTAATACAGAGCTCTTCATCTTTCTTTCCTCTTGTGATCACAGCCAAGTCATCCGCATAACTTATTAGGGTTACTCCTGCAGGCAAGCGAAGCCCTAGCACCTGAACGTAAAAGATGAGATTCCAAAGTAACGCTCCTAGTATAGATCCTTGAGGGTCGTCTTTTGAGGGTCGTCTCGGATATATAAATCCTGTGTTAGACCGGTGCTAACCTATGGTATTGAAACGAGAGCTGAAACGATTAAGACAAAAAGCATCCTCAGAACAGCGGAGATGAAAACATTAAGAAACATCGCAGGGAAGACACTTAGAGATAGGGTGAGAAACAACGACATAAGAGCGGCATGCAGGGTGGAGGACATAGTGAGATGGGGGAGGGAAAGGAGAAGATATTGACGTGACTACATAGACAGAATGAACCAAGAGAAACCAGCATACATCGCCAGAGATGGAAAACCAGGTGGCCGACGCCCGCCAGGGAGACCACCTAAGAGATGGAAGGATAGTTGGAGCCCCGCCTTACAGGATAACTAACCGAATTGAGCTTTGGAAATAAACAGACATCTTGTTCCGCTAGCCATTCAGTCAAACTTGCTCCACTAGCATCTTCAAAAGGTGAACCGCATTCGGGCGATTTAGAGTTGAAGTTTCCTCCTTCGATAATTTGTTTTCTAGTGTAACTCTTCATGCTGTTGTCTCTTAGTTCTTTTAGGTTTTCTTCAAATTCAGTAATGTCTATGTTCGGGGAGATGTAGCACCCATAGATGATTATGTGTCTTGTTTGAATCCACACGTGTCCTTTTCCTTTGCCCCATTTGTCGGCTGTTGCTTTAATTGCTACACTGCATTTATCATCTGTGAACCATATTCCATTTTTTGTCAGTTTGATGTTTGGTTCTGAGACAATCGCTATGTCAATATTGTAGCCCAGGACGGTTTTTCGGAGAAGTTCTTGTGCTGTTCCGCTTCAGTTCATGTTGCATTGTAGGATTTTAAGCATTTTGGCAAACAGTTTTTTCTTTGCCGGGTTTTGTTTCGTCTATATTATCAGTCCTCACCGTCTAGTCTTGTCCGTTTAATCTTGTCCATTTGGTTTTGACAGTCTAGTCTTGTCCAAGTAGTCTTCTCCGTATAGTCTTGTCCGACTAGTCTTGTCCGTATAGTCTTGTCCGTATAGAGTTGTCTGTCTAGTCTTGTTCGTCTAGTCTTGTCCATCTAGTCTTATCCGTCTAGAATTGTACATCTATTCTCTTCGGTAGTGTAGTTGACAACATACTCGCCTATCAATGCGGGAGACCCGAGTTCGAATCCTGGTCGGGGAGGCGACAACTAGGGCGGTTTTCAATATCCATCCGGACTGCCCACCCTAAACGACCTGAAATATGCGATACCATGGTGGCGCATACTAAAAGCCAAAGTGGAGGGTTTAGTGAGAGCTTCCCCCCAAGTTCTAGACTTGTCCAGCTAGTCTTGTTCGTCTAGTCAAATTCAAATTCATTTACTCACAATAGGATGTATATACACAAAATACATATAGGTACGTCAGAATGAATGCAGTACATTTTCAAAATCCTGGTAGTCGTACAGACTTGTAGAAACAAGTATTTCCCTGAACTGTCTCCTAAACTGTTTAGGACTTTTCCTCGATAAGACTAGTTGGAAGTTTGTCGTAGAGGCAAATTCCGCAAATGTCTGGTGCCTTGCTGCATAATGTCAGTCTATGTAATCCGCATATAGAATGCAAAAATTGCCATGGATGTACGGAACTAAATCAGCCAGGTAAAGTAGAAAGAGTGTCGGCGAAAGCACACTTCCTTGGGGAACACCTGCTTTGATAGGCAATTCTGCACAAGAGGTAGTTTTAAAATGCGATGTTATTTGAACATATTGGGTTCTGTCCTTTAGGAAAGAATGTAACCAGTTCCCTGCCTTCCCTTACGCCATACCTATATATTTTGTTCATTAATTGTCCATGATCTATACAATCAAAAGCCTTGCTCAGATCACAGAATATACCTATCGGAGATCTTTAGCGACTTCTGCTTGTATTTTGCTGTATAACTGAAAAATAGCCGTAGTTGTAGATTGTAGTCTTGTCCGTCTAGTCTTGTCCATCTAGTCTTGTCCGTCTAGTCTTGTCTGTCTAGTATTGTCTGTCTGGTCTTTTCTGTCTAGTCTTGTCTGTCTAGTCTTGTCTGTCTAGTCTTGTCTGTCTAGTCTTGTCTGTCTAGTCTTGTCTGTCTAGTCTTGTCTGTCTAGTCTTGTCTGTCTAGTCTTGTCTGTCTAGTCTTGTCTGTCTAGTCTTGTCTGTCTAGTCTTGTCTGTCTAGTCTTGTCTGTCTAGTCTTGTCTGTCTAGTCTTGTCTGTCTAGTCTTGTCTGTCTAGTCTTGTCTGTCTAGTCTTGTCTGTCTAGTCTTGACTGTCTAGTCTTGTCTGTCTAGTCTTGTCTGTCTAGTCTTGTCTGTCTAGTCTTGTCTGTCTAGTCTTGTCTGTCTAGTCTTGTCTGTCTAGTCTTGTCTGTCTAGTCTTGTCTGTCTAGTCTTGTCTGTCTAGTCTTGTCTGTCTAGTCTTGTCTGTCTAGTCTTGTCTGTCTAGTCTTGTCTGTCTAGTCTTGTCTGTCTAGTCTTGTCTGTCTAGTCTTGTCTGTCTAGTCTTGTCTGTCTAGTCTTGTCTGTCTAGTCTTGTCTGTCTAGTCTTGTCTGTCTAGTCTTGTCTGTCTAGTCTTGTCTGTCTAGTCTTGTCTGTCTAGTCTTGTCTGTCTAGTCTTGTCTGTCTAGTCTTGTCTGTCTAGTCTTGTCTGTCTAGTCTTGTCTGTCTAGTCTTGTCTGTCTAGTCTTGTCTGTCTAGTCTTGTCTGTCTAGTCTTGTCTGTCTAGTCTTGTCTGTCTAGTCTTGTCTGTCTAGTCTTGTCTGTCTAGTCTTGTCTGTCTAGTCTTGTCTGTCTAGTCTTGTCTGTCTAGTCTTGTCTGTCTAGTCTTGTCTGTCTAGTCTTGTCTGTCTAGTCTTGTCTGTCTAGTCTTGTCTGTCTAGTCTTGTCTGTCTAGTCTTGTCTGTCTAGTCTTGTCTGTCTAGTCTTGTCTGTCTAGTCTTGTCTGTCTAGTCTTGTCTGTCTAGTCTTGTCTGTCTAGTCTTGTCTGTCTAGTCTTGTCTGTCTAGTCTTGTCTGTCTAGTCTTGTCTGTCTAGTCTTGTCTGTCTAGTCTTGTCTGTCTAGTCTTGTCTGTCTAGTCTTGTCTGTCTAGTCTTGTCTGTCTAGTCTTGTCTGTCTAGTCTTGTCTGTCTAGTCTTGTCTGTCTAGTCTTGTCTGTCTAGTCTTGTCTGTCTTGTCTTGTCTGTCTAGTCTTGTCTGTCTAGTATTGTCTGTCTAGTCTTGTCTGTCTAGTCCTGCCTGTCTAGTCTTGTCTGTCTAGTCTTGTCTGTCTAGTCTTGTGTGCCCAGTCTTGTCTCTCTAGTCTTATCTGTTTAGTCTTGTCTGTTTAGTCTTGTCTGTATAGTTTTGTCTGTTTTATCTTGTCTGTCTAGCCGTGTCTGTTTCTAGTTTTTGTTTCTGATTTTTTCTGGTTTAGTAATTGATTTAAAATTATATATTCAATTAATTTTTCTTAAATTTCAAAATATTACCTAATTTTAAAAACATTATTATTTTAAAGCAAAACTGTTAATTAAAATTTCTAATTAACATTTGAAAGTGATTTAATATTATTAAAATGTTCTAAAACCTATTTACCTTATTGTTAAGTTTCCACAAAACGCGCTTATCTGTCCACCGGCGAATTCTGCGGAAGATTCGTGAAAAGTTCCCAGAATCTCTTGCTTCCTGTATGGTTTGCCTTCTTGTCTTTCGATCGTCTGCCCTCGTAATGGGTTTACCTGTGTGTAATCACTTCTATTCCTATATTCATTCAGGTCTAAACTTGAACTCCAATCATCCGGATTTCTTGACATTGGTTTGTTCTCGTATCCCAATGCATTATAACTAGACCCACTAATTTATTGTTAGAATGTTATAATAAGAATTTACATATTATTGTGTGAATAACAAAAATATTTGAAAATATTTGTACAATAGGAGAGTTATGGATAAGCTCCTTGTCCGACAAATTATTTTTGCAAAATCAGATTATTCTAGTCCAGTCAAAAAAGTAAGGTAAATTTCGTAATCTAACGGAAAAAGCTGAATTTTTGTATAGACCTTTATTTTAGTATGTTTAAAACATTATTTAGTATGTGAGCGTCCTTATATATTTAAAGTCAAAGATCGCGAAAATCAGTTTTTTGAAAATATCTCGTTTTCTCTGCCTCCTATCGTATTTGCATTTAGAATAAAATTCTCTACAAATTTTATATGAAACCCCATTTTAGGGTTCCGTACCGAAAACGGAACCCTTATAGGATCACTTTGTTGTCCGTCTGTCCGTCTGTCTGTCTGTCTGTCCGTCCGTCCGTCCGTCTGTCTGTCTGTCAAGGCCATTTTTCTCAAGAACGCGTAGAGGTAACAAGTTGAAATTTGTATCAAATACTCGGGTCTGTGGTCTCTTTCAGCTTTGAAAAAATCAAACTTGTAAATCAACGCGATCAAAAGATATGACCGTTTATGTCGGATATTTTGCGATTTCACAAGGGAATCAATACCTATAGGGTACTTCCCGTTGACCTAGAATCATGAAATTTGGCAAGAAGCGGTGTCTTACAGCACATGTAAAGGGAAAAAAACAGCTTTTGAGAACTACAATAGTAAACTACATATAATAATTGGGACGAGTTTTGTTTGTTTACTAGCAACGCCTTAACAAGTTAACTGAATGTGCTTGCTACGTCCTCCACAAAAAAAAGATACCTTACTTACAAGTTTGTACGGAACCTTCGGTGCGCGAGTCACAACTCGCAATTGGCCGGTTTTTTTTATACGTCGATCTGTTTTTGAGATAGAGGGAGCAGAGTGTGGAGCGCTGATGAGCAACCATATGTACCTTAGCGCAAGGTAGATCCTGAATCCCAGTGTATTATATCGTTTTTTTTACTTAACCTTTTCTCTTACCTCACCTCTTTCTATTGTATTTTACATGTTCTGCACAAATTTGGCTTTATTTCGACTATCACAGCCTGAGATATATCACATCAAAGACAAAAGTCATGGGCAGCAGCACCCGGGGTCCGCTACGGACCCCATGCGTTTAGGCAAACTACCTAATGATACGAGGGAGGTAAATCAAGGGCAAAGAGTGGTAAAGGACGTGACGAGAAAATGGTTGAATAAAGGTAGAAATATAACAGCCTACAATTTTTTTACCAGTATTCCGTTGGCAACAGAATTGCTCGCTATGAAAACCACCTATATTGGCACACTTAGGAAAAACAAGGATGAAATTCCACGACAGTTTTTACCAGTTAAAACCAGAGAAGTGCATTCAACATTATTTGGCCATACTGAAAAAATAACTTTGCTTTCATACGTACCAAAAAAATCAAATGCTGTATGTGTCTTATCAACGATGTAACATGATAGGAGC
This sequence comes from Phosphuga atrata, assembly GCA_944588485.1. Lineage (NCBI taxonomy): Eukaryota > Metazoa > Arthropoda > Insecta > Coleoptera > Silphidae > Phosphuga > Phosphuga atrata. The sequence continues at coordinate 87,552,725 of OX155892.1, read as the reverse complement.
ATTGTTGAGGAAGAAGACAAGAAAGCCCAAATAATATTGGACTACAACAGGTATAAGGGTGGTGTTGACACGATGGATCATTTGGCAACAAATTATTCGTGGATAAAAAATACTAGGCGCTGGCCTATGACGTTATTTTTCAATATGTTGGATGAGGCTGTAATTGCTTCATATGTATTGTGGACCACATTTTATCGAGAGAGCTTGCCAAAAACAACCGCCAAAAGGAAAATATTTTTGCTACGACTAAGTCGCGAATTAACCGCTCAAAGCATCGCAGTCCGTCTACAAAACCCCCGTTCCCTGCAGAAGGGAGTAAGATCGGGTTTAGTTTCATTGGGCTATACTATAGAAACACCCTCTACAGTAGTACCCCAAGCAACTAACTCAGCTAACAAAGCAAGATGTTTTTTATGTGCTAGATCTATGAATCGAAAAGTGAAAACAAAGTGTTTAACACGCAAAAACCATATTTGTCCCCTACATTCAAATAAATAAGTGATTGCATAGAGCAGTGTTTTTCAAGGTGGGGGTCGCGAAGCCTTTTTAAGGGGGTCGCGAAGGCTCTTTAAAGGGATTGCAGTTATTTTAAAATTTGAAATAAAGAGCCCTTAAGGTAGTTCACTCGTGACAGTAGTAGACAAAAACATCGTTTTATATTGAGTGGTCTATAGTTGAATTATCAAGCAAAGCTGTTTTATTAGAGAACTACCTTTCAAGGCATTTAAAGTAAAAAAAAAACTAAAATCATTCTATTTCAAACTGTTATATTTATTAAGAAAAGCTTAATAGACCTTTTAACGGTTAGTTAAGCACATGCGTATCCGCCAAGTTTGAAAGGCGGGAATAAGAAAGTTTCGGGCACAAATTTAGTTATACGTCAAAAAGTTCGGACACTTTTGACACATAACATGGCGGAAATTGTACATGCGCACAAAAAATTTCAACTATGCTAAGGTCTATTAAAGGTTTGGTAGAACACAAATTAGGTTAACACAAATCAACAAATACCTTCGAGTCACATGAATCATTAATGTTACGTGGAATAGACACACATTCACATTAATGTGAAAGTTGGGCCTGTTTCTTCTTAATCAATTTTTCCCATGGCGAATCCGTTTTTGGTACACATACAATCCGTTTTTGGTACGATTTATAACGATTTATTTAGGCGATTTCTCTGTTTGCCTTTTATTTGAGCCATCGACGAAAACGTCAACTCGCACAAATAGGAAGTGGCAAATGGAATCAAACACTTCAAAGCTTCTCTGGTTAATTGTGGATATTCTACTTTTCTTTTCTTTAGCCAAAACCTAGCTAAAGTGATAGACAAGTGTAGCATTCCATCAGCAGATAATTCCAACAGATTTTTTTTTAGATTGGTTCCCAAACTTGCCGCGTCTGCAGCTGCTTTTAGAAACGGATTTATGATCCACCTTTTCCCAGTGTTATCTGAAAGTTCTTCCCAGGTTCTTCCATTGAGAAATAATTACACAATTCTTCTTTCAAATTCTGCAACACAATTTACATGCCAGGTATATATGATTTGAAGTTTATCTCAGATTCCTCATTCTCCAATAAAAGACTGAGTAGAAGAAAAGTTGTCATGTTTTATGGATGATAACCACAGGTTTATTTTTTTCGTAAAGCCATGGATTAGTCTTTAGCTCTAATGAAATTTGCATTCCTCCCTTGAAGGCTTTTATACAAAGTGTTTAAATGTTCGAATAGGTCAGAAAGAAAAGCCAGTTTCAAAAGGAATTTCGGGTCACAAATAAAATTGGTATATTCAGACTTGAGCTTCAGTAGATACACCAAAAGTTCTGCTCAAAGCTCCAAAACTCTTGTGGTGGTTAAACCACCTAACCTCTGTGTGTTAAAGCAAACTTTGGTGCAGTGAACCCATATCTTCACAAATGTTTCGAAATAAAAGTGTCTGTATCGCTTTTCCTTTAATAGAATTTACTAATTTTATAATTATAATAAAAACGTCATTGTATCCCTGTGGCAAGGTTTTGGAGGCAAGAGCTTGGCGATGAAGAAAGCAATCCATCCAGCAAGCGTTTGGCATCAGTGCTTTAAGTTTGGTAATAAAGCCGCACGACATAAAGTCACTACAAATAGCTATCTATGCATTTCTTGGCCCAATCGATATGGAAGTCTTGTGTAGCTTCAAGGTACATGTTATATAAGCCCTGACCTGTTGTATTCGTAGGCAGAGCTTTACAAAACAGTATTTCTTCCATCAATCTCTCATTGGATTCAAAACGCACTAAAGCTACAAACTGCGCACAACCCGAAATATCAGTAGATTCATCAAACTGCAGGGATACAACAGTACTTTCTTTTATTTTTTCTTTGAAGTTATTACGTATTTAGCTGATATCGAATTATAAAAATAAGTAAAAATGATGTATAGATTCGATATTTGTATCATAAAAAAATACAAGCTAGAAACAGTGGAGGATAGGGTAGGGGGTCGCGAAATTTGTTCCCACACTAAGGGGGTCGTGCCATGAAAAAGGTTGAAAAACACTGGCATAGAGTGTCGTCACGAATAATACGACATAACTCTTTTGAATTTTAATTATATTATATTTTTACATATAAATTTCTGTTTTCCTATTTTTAAATAAACATTTTAGTAGAAAAATATAGCTTTGTTTTTTGTGAGGTAAAATAGGAAAAAACTAAAAAAAAACATATGAATGCATGGGGTCCGCTTCGGACTCCAGGTGCTGCTTAACGTGGGTTTCAATGCTGCTCGGAAGGTTAATTACTTTACTAAATATTACTCAAATAACAAATTAATACCAATATAATTATATTTATATTTTAAATCAAATAGTCATCAACAAAAAATATTACTTATCTTTGACATACAAATAATTAAATAATGAAGTAAATCATTCTAAATATAATGTTATTCTAATTCAACCCCATGAATACATGGTTGGGTAGTGCAGAATGAAACCCTAACGCCGGTAACAACACTTTTACCACCTGCACCAGATGAACTACTCACTTCAATATTCTGCAACTGCAAGAATGCTTGTGGTTCCCGTTGTGGATGACGTAAGTTAGGGATGCAATGTTGTCTAGCTTGTGGTTAATGCAATGTAAAAAAACGGTATAATACCTTGGAATTCAGGATTTAGCTAGCGCTTAGGTACCTGGCTGACCGCTTCACACTGCGTCCTCTATCTCAGTTCGACAGTTAGACGAATAAAAAAAGTCTCAGATGAAATTTGTAGAGAAATTTATTCTCTACAACTTTTATAATAAATGCAAATACGGCAGGAGGCAGAAATAACGAGATATTCTCAAAAAACTCATTTTTGCGACCTTTAACCTTGAATATCTAAGGACGCTCATATGTTGGCATATGTGACTTTTGAGACAACATTTGTAATGCTAAAATATATATTTGCAATGCTCTAAAATAGAGGTCTATATAAAAATTCAGCTTCTTCCGGTTCCATTCCGGGGTAATATGCTAAAATGACTGGGCTGTTCTTACTCTTCAAGATGAAGGAAAATTACCAAATGATATTTGTTATCAAGAAGACCTCCTTATTACTGCATTAATGGAAATGTTGGAAATTATCTGAATGTTGGAAATTATCTGAATTAAATATTAAAGGTTAAAAAAAAGGTGTTCTGTTTATAATGAGAAACTTCGTTTTTTGTGTCGAACAGAATGTGGTCAGAAACCACTAATGTTCTGCTTGTGTATCTCATTTTTAAACGTTCCCATGTACGACTATTAATTTAAATCGCTTGAATGTTATATAAGATATTTACTATATTCTAAACTTTTGGGCCAACCCCAGTGGCGGATCCAGGGGGGGGGCTAAGGGGCTCAAGCCCCCCCCAAAAGCATCTGAGTTCTTCCGTTGCTAATCAAAGTGAACTCATAGGAAAATATATTATCATAGTTCTTCTTCTTTTTGGCGAAACAGCTTAACTGGGACCTAGGTCTCCTCCCTTTATGTATACTTGTGTTTGGTGTCGTTTTTTAATGTGAGCGGCGAGCCACATTTGAGGGAGGTATTCTCGGCAATTTGCTGTGATGGCTTTGCAAGAGTAATTCCATGCATAAGAGGACGGTGGCTAATTACAATACGTGTCCCGAGATCCAACCGCTAGCTGTCGAGAAGGCATGCAGCTTGTCTAGTGTTCGCAATATGATAGCAATAGTAAATAATATTACCAGTTTTGTACGAGAGTCAGAAAAAAGATTGGAAGTTTTCAAACGAGCTATCGTTCAACAACAAGCTATCGTTGTTTTTAAAAAACACCCACAGACGAAAAGAGTCCAGTTGCAAAGTCTTAGTGATACACGCTGGGTTGAAAGCCATGATGCGATCCTTCAATTCAAAGAGTTCTTTGACCCTATCACACAGTTCCTTGAAGAAATGGACAGAACTTCTCCGTCATTAAAAAGTGCAAGATTTCTAGCTTCTATTCAACGATTCGATTTTGTCTTATCTTAATGGTAACCGCCGCAGTATTTGAAATAACTGTTTCGCTTTCACAGGAACTGCAGGCTGTTGCTTAATCTTTATTATGAGATGGTAGAAAGTGTAATAAGAACGAGAAGAGTCGCTTTTCGAGAGCAGATCACTATTCGATTCTCGATCTGTTCCACCTTCTACCAAGTGCCATCGTAAACACAGAAAATCTGACCTCGATAGCAGCAGCTGCATGCGTTTACAGTGACGATTTATCTCATCCTCTCTCGTTATCGGGATAAATATCTCTTTGGAAGGAGCTATGGAGTGGTAGACAACCTCTCTCCCAAACAGCAGCTGAAGCGCATCAAGAGACAAACGAGTTTTTTCCAAATATATGAAATGTTGTTACAAATTCTCGCTACATTACCAGTAACCACTTGTATTGTGGAGCTTCTCCTCGCTTAAAATATTAAAATCGTACCTTCGTACGACAATTACATAAGACAAGTTAACCGGTTTGGCTTCCATGTATATTCACCGAGATATCTCTGCTAATCTACAACCTAACGAAATCATTGAGGAATTTGCGAAAAGGTATCCGAGGAGACTTATTATGTGCTAAGCAAAATAAAATGTGTGTTTTTTAGTGTTTTCTTTGCTAGTCTTTATTTTACCTCGGCGGGGTCAAGCCCCCCCCCAAATGACAATTCTGGATCCGCCCCTGGCCAACCCTATACATAGAATATAATAATTCAAATTCTCGATTAGTAAAGACAATGGTGTAGTATAAAATATGGAAATAGAATTCAAGTTTGAAAGCTTTTCCTAACAAAGTCGTATTCTATGCGTCCCAGCAATATATTCAGATTAATTATAATATTATTTCCATGCTGCTATTTATTACAAATTGAAATTAAAAACATTTATAATAAATGAAACTCTTACTCAAATGTGGCTCCCCAAACTTCTTCTTGCTCCAAATCGCTGAACGCTTGCCTCCGCCTCCTTTCCACCACGACAGTTTCCAACTGACCGGTATCATAAGCCGCGATAGTTTCACACATCTTTTTAATTTTCGCTTCATGTTCTGCATGCCTTTTCGGATCGTGCTGCTTCGGATATTTGAATGCACAGCAATGGAAAGGATGCGTTAGATGAGCTTCTTTGAGATTCTGAAACATTATCTCTAATTTAGTTTAATTACTTCCACACAGGCCGTTTATTAGCTTACAACAAAGTCGTAAACGCTCGGTATAACTTTCATGGAGGGCGTTTGCTGGATTTTAATGACTTCGATTTCCCCCAGGCCCAATAGCGGAAGAGCTTCGATTGACGTCTCGGATAGATCTCTGTTGACAAAAAACTGTTATGGTTGAAACAGAGTACACTTAATGGAATGTAAATATTTTTTATGTATGTACTTAAAAGGAACTATCTAGTGTAAATTGGTTTACGATCAAATTCATACTAAGCGATCAAGAAAATTAAATAAGGGGAGGCTAGGAAAAATGAAATGGAAGTGTTAGATTATATCATACAACAAACACTGTTACATCTGTCGGTTTTAATATTGATAATAATTTTAAAATCGAAAAATAGTTTTCACAATGGAATAAGAAGTGTTTATGATTTTCAAAATGATTCTGTAATATGTTTAGGAGACATTTAATAGTATAATACGTAACGAGAGTTGTAAGAAGCATATTACGTACGAGCGGAACTTACCGCGAGTACGTAATTGCCTTACAACTCGAGTTATGTACTATACTTTATCTACCACCACACTATTTTGTTTCTGTTTAATAAGAAAAATATGTTTGATGACTTAACAAATTTATTTCTTATTAGGTACATTATTTAATATTATAATAAGCAAACAGTTATATTATCATATATAACTGTTACTCGACATTATTTAACTTGATAGAAATGAAAAGAAATACATTCTTAATGGTTACACACCTTATTATTTAGTACTTATTTGTCAAACTGGAATAAGAGTGATAGATATAGGCAACCCAATGTACGCATTGTCAATTTCTGTTAGTTTGAATTGTGGCGGGAGGGGCGCTGAACGTATGAGCAAGTAGTAGTACATAACTTATCATTAATCGCGGACTGTTACATACGTGTGTGTTATGATGTATTTACAAAGTCCACGAACTGTACGTTAATGGGCATTTACAATAGTGGTCGTAGATAAAAATATTAAAAATGCTCTGAAAAGTTTACAAGCGCATTTTGTTGGTAAAATCGTACTATGGCGCAATTAAGGAGAGCGTGCAAGACGCAAGGTAAATTATTTGAATTATTTTTTCTTATTTTGGATCAAGAGCGATATATGGTCTAGATTTATCTGTTCTAATATTACTCAATTTAAACTTTAACCTAATCTAGGTTAAACTGTGAAATCGGTAAAACATTGTGATTTTACGTTAGTTCTAATTTCTGTCACGGCTTACATGCATCGAACTACGATTTGACCCATATTTTTCCTAGGTATTTCGAGGATATTTCTAATTTGCTTAGGTTTGGTTAGGGTATGCCTAAGAAAATTAGAAATAACCTAACCTAAGAAAATTAGAAATAACCTAACCTAAGAAAATAAGAAATACCTCGGAAAAATACTCACTTGTATACTTTTCAGAACATTTTTAATATTTCGATAAGATTCCTAAACACACTGCAAAATTGTTTTGAAATAGTAGTTTATGATACAAATGTGTGAAGCAGGGCTTTTATGCATGAGTTGCGAAGTTTAAAGCACGAGCCGAAAGCGAGTGGCTTAATCGCAACTCATGCACAAAAGCCTTTCATACACGTGTGTCATACGTTATTTTATCTACGAAGCATGTAATAGATACTGTTGAATCTGCAAAGAAATAATTGTTTCTTATCGATAATATTGTAAAAATTGTATTTTTTACAGGCACCGTACTTCAAATCACTGACACAATAAGGTATGAACGTTCAGCGTCTCTGTGGAAAAAATTTCTAACTATTAAAATCGCACAAACACGAGAACACTATTTGGTTGCTGTCGATGTAATCTAGGTTAACCTAGAGAAAGAATTAGGTTATGGTTAGGTTAAGTTATATTAGAGCCAGATAAATCCAGACTGAGCGACAGAGACTTCTTGATTCAAAATAAGAAAAATTCATTCAATTTTAATATACATCAGAAAATTTATTTTTACTACCACAATGTTTTTTGTTTAGTGTCGCAAGTTGTTGCCATAGTAACAACAAACAGAAATCGTTTAATAATGCAACTCCATTTGATTTACATTGGACTTTTACTCACGCTTTGTATACTTTTACACACGAATATAATAATGGCATCCTCCACATACAATAATATATTTATTAATGTGTCCATTTTCGTGTTTGAGTAGATAAAGGTTTTTTTTAAGTTAGGGTCTTTCTCATTTTCTTAGGTATACCATAACCAAAGAAAATGAGAAATATCCTAACTTAACTAGAAATTAACTAGGGAAAAATAAACTAGGGAAAAAAATTAACTAGGGAAAATATGCTTTTGTAAACTTTTTAGATTCGGCAATTCGTTTAGGAATCTATCCAAAATAATGAAAAATATATATATTTCATAAAAGTATGAGAATGAGAAAACATGTACCCATATTTGTAACAAGTATAAGGTTAGACTTTGTTTAAAGGTTAATTACAACCAACTTGACTGACAGAAAATCACTAGAAGTAGGAAATTTTATTCTCTACAAATTTTGTTTGAAACATTTTTCAAAATTTCGTTTAGTTTCCAAGTTATTTTCGTGTTTTTGAAACAAGAAAAATATAAAACAAAGATTTTGAATTTATTCAAGGTTGATTAGCACTAGATAAAAGATATCGTATAGGAAATTTAATTCTCTAGTTTTATCTGAAACATTTTTCAAAATTTCGCGTGTTTGCGTATTTTTGGACAAGAAAACTGTGAAACAAAATAGTATATTTTGCAACTAGGGCGGTAAGTTGCCAACTGGCCACGAGAGCGAAGTTAGGCGCAGAAACGAAGTGAATGCGCACATTCGCTCGAGAGGGCAATTGACTATACCGCCCGTGTTGCAAAATATTTTTTTTATTACTCATGCAAGGTGACGTATCTTACAAATTTGGGATCCAGGGGCCATATAAAAATTATAGAACCAAAAATGAAGAATTTGCTTCTTCAATTGTCTCCTGTGGATTCGTCATAAGAACTCTCATCAGTCTCCGGTATCACCATAGAATTTACACTCATTTTAAAACGTTTTCTTTAATTTTAATTTTGTAATGAAAAAAAATGTGACTTTCACGTCACTTTTTTAATATAGATTTCTTGATTGTGTTATTTTATTTATTTAATTGTGTTTTTTTAATGTAACTTAGCGAATATTTACGTGCGTTACCCAAGTTCTGTGGTAATACAACCAAAAGTAACATTTTTCGCACTAAAAAACGTGCGCCAAGATTGTAGTTTTAACGCATGAGTAATAAAAATAATTATTTTTGACAAGAGGTTATTTGATTTTGATTAATCATTAGGTAATCATTACCAACTTGACAGATAAAAAATCACTAATTACAAGAGATAAACATAATGGAGCGACAATAATCGATCATTCGATTATTTTGGATCATTCGAGTACTCGATTATCACTCGTGTTCATGAGTGATGAATGATCATTCGAAATTGGAATCAGGCCTGAGTAGTTGTCGGTAGTGCCGAGATGGGCATAATCGAATCAGCTTAGTACTCGATTACTCGTGATTGTACTCGTATGCGTGAGTTATGAATGATTGCATCTGTTATGACACTCGGACTTGAAAATCGAATAGTCAGCACCACTAGTTCCTCAGTTAAAGGCTTTTCTTTGGAGTGAGAAAGCAAATTCGTTTCTGTAATAAAGTAAAAAGTGTTTGTGCACTATTTCATAACTTGTTAACACGTTTTTTTAAATTTTTTAACAAAAACTAGGTCGATGAAAAATGTTTTAATTCAAGTATTTATTAAAAAATAAAATGAAATATTATTACTTGGGAACATAATTAGATTCAGTTTGTACGATTTAGCATGTTCCTTTAATCTTTTGTCGGTTCGTCGGCTTTTGAGAATCCTCGTTCAGATCGTACAGGCAAATACTTATTCTAAGATTCTAATTATAGATACAATCATACAAACTTATTAAAGGCGAAATATAGCATGAATATATAAATATATTCAACCCGTTCGTAGCTTTATAATATTAAGTCTTATTAAGACTATGAACAAATCTCATGTTGAAACAAACTACTTCCTGGCTAATATCGCACAGGATATTGAATTATACAACATGCATTTGCATGATATCATTTGTACAAACATATACAACATACATTTGTATGATATCATTTGTATAATATTTAATTATCATTTAAATCAATAACAGAAACTAATGTCATGTCTTTGTACACAAATCTGCTTCAAGAAAAAGAAAATCAATGTTCAAGCTTAAGTAACTGTATTCAAAATATTATATTATATTTCAAAAATTTATAATTCAAAAAAGCGAAGCTGCACTGATGAGAGACAAATATCGAAACGCGTCTGAAGATGGCCATTCACTTAATTTAAATAGAAAGAAATTATCTTAAAAACAATGGTATTTGATTAATCCTGTTAGTGACATGACAATGTACTGGGACTAGTAATAACATTCAAATTTCGGTTGTTATAAGATATAATTCAATATCCTTTGTGATATTAGCCAGGAAATATTCGTTGCAACATGAGATTTGTTCATAGTCTTAATAAGACTTAATATTATAGAGTTACGAACAGGTTGAATATATTTATATATTCAAGCTATATTTCGCCTTTAATAAACTTATTTGAAAGTTGATACAATTATTTTTTCTTATTTTGGATCGAGAGCGATATATGGTCTGGATCTGTTCTAACATTACCCAATCTAACCTTCAACCTAATCTGATCCTAAAAACAATTTTATTTGTCTAATCCTGTTACTGACATGAAAATGTACAGGGGCTAGTAATAACATACAAATGTATGTGGTATAATTCAATACCCTGTGTGATATTAGCCAGGAAATAGTTGTTGCAACATGAGATTTGTTCATAGTCTTAATAAGACTTAATATTATAGAGCTACGAGCAGGTTGAATATATTTATATATTCAAGCTATATTTAGACTTTAATAAACTTATTTGAAAGATGATACAATTTGGAAAAAAATTCCTTCTTCGACTTGTAAGAGTATGCTCTAGGTCGCACTACGGCCAAACCGCCGCGGTTTTTAATAGCGTGATTTTGTGACTCAAGTAAACTAATACAAGCAGCCTCACTTGCGGTTTTTTCCCGCGACTGATTTTTTCCATAGCGTACAGTGTGTTTCTAGAGCGGTATAGCGGTTATAGCGGTTACCGCTAGCTGGAAAAAACCGTAGTGCGGCCTCGGCCTATCAGCGATAGCTTTAGGTATATTTTAAATCATTCGTTCCTATTGGAATCTCTACAAAACCACCTTCCTAATATTTTATTTCGTGTGATCTAGTGGTATCTTCTTAAAACCACCTAGTAAATAGGATACAAGTTGTGTCATATTTTAGTGGTACTCAATTTAGTGGTACTACAATTAAATTAAATTTAATTTTATGAATTTAATAATTAAATTTAAATTTGTGGCGATATATTTATAAAATAGACATATTTTGTTCCTCAAAAGATTAACTTAAAACAAATACGTTGAAAAATATTATAAATTATTAGAATTATCTACAATATTTTTAAATTACAGTTATAAATTATTAGGATTATATAATTATTATATTATAAATTATTAGGATTGTAATAGACTATTTAAAAAAATGCGATATTATCATTATACGTAATATGTTAACTTTCGCGAAAACTGCCGGAATGAGTTAAATTAATAACAAAACTGGCTTAATTTACAAAAATTGCATTCTATAGGTAATATTACAGGTACAGGCCTTAAAAAATAATAATTTTTATAATAATAATTTTTAGGGTCGTTCGAGAGAATATTCGATTATTAAATGACTCGATTATTGAAATCACTCGATTACTAATCATTCAATTATGCCCATCGCTACTAATTACTTTTTCGTTTTTTTATTTAAATAAGTTTTCTCATAGGAAATTTAATTTTCTACAAGTTTTATTTGAAATGTATTTAAAAATGTTCAAATTGACAACGATTTATACAGTCAATGCCTACTCAAAATTGAAAAGTGATAATAACATCAAACCTTGGGACAGCTTTACTAATTAAATCAAGGGAGGAACACGGAAATCTTCAGTTACTCTTTAGCACACAGCGATCAAGATGCATTGTGTCTTGACCTTTCTCGTTACTTGCTTTGACGTTGCGAAAGGCTCACACAATGAGCGCTGTGTGCTAAAGAGCAACAGAAGATTTCCGTGTTGCTCAAATGATTTAATTAGTAAAGCTGTCCCAAGGTAGATCTTATTATCAGTGTTCAATTGTACTTCAAAATTTCGTTTAGTTCTCGCATTTTTGAGACAAGAAAGATATAAAACCTAAACAAGGAGCAATTAACCTTGTTTAGGTTTTTAAATTCAATTAAATTTTTATTAGTTTAAAGTTGATCATTATGGAATTGACAGACAAAAAATCACAAAATAACAAGCTTTTTTATAGAATATTTAAGTCCTAAGTCTAGGGCTTCACACGAGAACGATATTTTTCTAGTCTCGTCTCGTCTCGTAAAAGCGAGACAAGACCGCATGTGGTCTCACTTTCGCGAGCGCGAGAAAGCATGTGGTCTCGCTCTCGCGAAAGCGAGAGCGTCTGTAGTCTCGTTCTCGCGAGACACGAGAGTCTCGTTTCTGATCTCGGTCATACTTCTTCAATCTATGACTATAATACGGGCAGCCATAATATTTTCTTGCATAAATTTGGCACTATCTGTAACATCAGTACCTGTTGAAAGATAATGATCAAAAAACGCGCACATCATTAAAGGATGATGTGATGCAAGTGATGCATTATTATGTTTGAATTCTTGGTCATCTTGTGACTAAAAGTTTAAAATTTCAGATAGTTAAATTATCAGTTCATTGTTTCGTAACATGTAACTTCAAATATTGAAACTAGTATGAATGAATAAAGTATTGTAAAATTGTAATTTATTATATAACAACTAACTACGAGAGTTGGGGCAAAAGTTATAGCAACTATTTTTTTTCTTGAAGATGCCAGTCCGGTTGGAAAATGTGACATATTCAGACGAAAGGACAAGGTCTTAACTACATGTGTGGACAATGAATAGCACTGAAATATCGTAACACAGTAATTTATTACGGTAGTATACAGGGTAATATGGACTTCACCGTGCAAAAGAATGATAACACAGTACACATAAAGTTGACATGACAAACCTGGGCCTAAAGACCCTCAATGTAGTCCCCTGCTAGTGTCACCACACGCTACCAACGATGTGGGAGGCGCTGAATACCATCAGCCTCAGCATTTGCCGCATCATGTGTGAATCGGGTCATGTGTTGGTGCACAGCATTAGCAATGCCCTCTCGTGTTGCAAACCGCGGTCATTGTTCTGCCTTGAGGAACGAATACGTGGTTCCTCATGGCAGAACAATGACCGCACACAGCACAGGGGACACGCACAGGGACTTCCTGGTGCGACAGTTATGACGTGGCGTTCTGGATAAACGTCCGGACGACACAGGTCACCGCGACAATCCTGCACGACAATGCAAAACCACATAAAGCAGGGCGTGTACAGCAGCTATTCCGACGTTGGGGATGGGAAGAATTGGAGCACCCACCGTACTTTTGCACGGTGAAGTCCATATTGCCCTGTATACTATCGTAATAAATTAGCGTGTTACGATATTTCAGTGCTATTCATTGTCCACACATGTAGTTAAGACCGTGTCCTTTCGTCTGTATATGTCACATTTTGCAACCGGACTGGTATCTTCAAGAAAAAAAAATAGTTGCCATAACTTTTGCCCCAATCCTCGTATATAACAATTAATCACGCATATATTAGTTACAATAAAATTAATGATTACCTCGTTTTGGACCATCTTAATAATAAGTTCTAGCAAGAACATTTGACGAGATTAGTCCAGATGGGACGAGACAAATAGTTACGAGAGCGAGAGCGAGACGAGACTAGCGGTTCCTAGAGCGAAAAAATTTAATTTCCGAACTTTGTTCGCAATTTTAAGAGACAAAAAGCCCGTAGACAAAAATGTAAAACAAAATCTGTATTATTATTACTAGACATCGGATTATGTGCATTTGCATGTTTGCATATGCAAATGCATAAAACGCTATTTTTTAGCAATATTGCATATTTTATTATTTTTTCATTTATAGTGCTTATTTCAGTAGTTAAATGTGTTTTGTAACAGGCGGGAACGGTGGCAGGTCGCAGCCAGTGACGTGCCATGCGGGCACCTCGCACTGGGCAACCCGACTACTGGCTTGCACTGGTCAATAAATTGATATCCTCTACAGAAAGTGTTGTTAAAAGCAACATCGCGCGTACAAAAATATAAAGAGCGACTACCAAACCTAGCACTACCTTCTTCTTCGTGGCGCTACTGTCCTATTTGGACCTGGGCCTCCTCCCACTGCCTACACTTTTGCTTGGTGTCTTGATCTTATGCAAGTGAGGGAGCCCTTACAGTTTTTAAAGTGGTTAGCGAGCCACTATTAGGGGAGGTTTCTTGGCAGATTTTTACTATGATGGCTTTGCCAGAGCCATCTACAGGAGAACGGTTGCTTATTTTTACGATGTCCAGAATTTGAACCCGGGACTAGCGGCTCCAAAGTCTGACACCTTGACTACTAGGCCACCACCGCCTCCCTAGCACTACCTCCAGAACCAATATTAACGCGGTGAGGAACATGGTTGAAAGCTGTATTGTTTTATGCTTAGAACTTTGTGGCCATAAAAGGAGTTGTTGGTCAATTTGACAGTTCAGAAGCCATTGCAATAGACCTTTTTACGGTTAGTTAAGCGCATGCGTATGCGGTAAGTTTGAGAGGTTGGAATATGAAAGTTTCGGGCACATATTTAGTTATAGGTCAAAAAGTTCACTTTGACGTATTGACACTTGAAAAGGTCTATTAATTGAAGCAAGCTGGCATTTCAGGCTCCTTCAATCAAACAAAATATTGCTCTAATTGTAACACATTTCAACAATATTCCCGACGCAATTGAGACTCTAAAAACCTTCATCTGTGCAAGCCCTTGGAAATATTGGAAAAAAATGATTGAACAGAGCAACGACCTTCCGAGTTCACTATCAGAAAAGGTCCGTGGCAAATTAAATGCTGTTCTCCATAAAAACCCAGATCTTTAAGGAATAAAGAAAGTAAAATGCATTTATAAAAGGCACTAGCAAAACTATACCTGAAGAGGTTTTTGCAAAAGTTGCGCCAAATTTCAAGTATTGTCCAGTAACGTCAGTTGGCGTAAAGAGATCATTTTCAGCCTACAAATTAATATTAAGTGGCAAACGTCACAAGTTTGCTCTAGAAAATCTAGAATAGTATATTAAAGGACGATTTCAGTAAGGGCGATTAAGTTTAGGATTAGGAGTTTATTAAGATTTTCAAAACTTGGACGCGTGCTGAAAAATCTCGCTTACTGAACTCGTCCTTTAATATGCACTCATATGCGTGCGGTTATGGCTTTGTGTATTCGCGATTTCCATACAGCACATAACCTCAAAACTATCTCTCCGAAATTTGACACTGGCAGCTCTGAATTTCAGTTACAACCTTGAAAAAATGATCTCATAATAGCACTCGGTGAGCCATAACCGCACGCATATGAGTGCTGGTATGAGTCCATTACAGACGCAATAAAAAATAAAAAAAAATATTTAATTGTATATTGTCACAAGAACTACAAAAACTACTGTATATTGTAAAAAATAAGTAAATTCCAATAATAAATAGTATTTTGATTGTGCATATTTTATGCATATTTCGCCCATTTTGTGTGCATATTTCGCCCATTCTTAGTGCATATTTTGGCATGTTAATAGTGCATATATAATGGTATTTTCTACTGATTGGGTCGACACAGTCAATTTAAAACAATCTTGAGTTGCTCTATAAGAAAAGAAAAATCTTACCTATAAGAAAAGAAACGACAATTAATGTTTTTAATTGCAATGTCGATTCCCAATTCTCTAAACTAGTTTTACAAAATTATAACATAAATAAAATAACAAATAGTATCCGTTGCTTAGGTTATCCGTTGTCCGTTGTCTCGGACTACTATGATACTGTTTATAAGCAGAGTAATATTGAAGAAAATTATATTTTTCTTTACACATATAATCCGATGTCTAATTATTACCAACACTACAAAAGTGACAAACTACAACTTTAAGGGAGATATGGATATTTTAAAATTTGGTCTAAGCGCAAGGAATTTTTGTTTTTAAGAGTTGTGTATGATGAAGTTAATATTTCTACTTATGATAAAATTATTAATGGATACTTACAATTGAGATAAGCTACTTAGCCCATTAAACACATTTTCCTTGAGTTTCGTGAGATACTTATTTCCTCTTAAGCTTCTAGAAACAGATTTGCTGTTGAATATTTTGATATTTCACCAATTTTATATTTTACGTTCAACAAACAAAAAATATAAAAATCTACGGGTGTTCCACGGGAAGGTATACTATTTTGACAAGTCCCTATTTACTTATAGTTTAGTTTTTTAAATGGCATTCAGGAAGTGAATTTTACACATTTTTTATAAATAATTTATACAAATTTATTTAACTGTAAAAAAGTAATATAATGTCAAATAATGTAATGTCTTGTGTTTAATTATTTAACTTATAGACTTATAAAAAAAGTAGTTTCTTCACGTAGAACATCCGGTATTATTTTAATTAAATTTTATTGAATAAAAACGCTACGTTGAATAGTATATTATGTAGCTAATAATGTAAATTGAACAAATCACTTACAGTTTGCCAATTTGAGATCCATTGAACGCGAAATCTTCCACTTCTCGAATTTCATTGTAGTTTAACGTACTGCAAACAAGAGAAGGCAATATATTTAATTGTATGTTAAGGGATAATAATATATAGAAACTTACACCTGTTCCGCCCTGACTTTGATAGAATTCGACGAAATTTTCTCAATTTTATTCCAATCCAAATCACTGAAACAATTCATACATGTTAACTCATACACGTTTATAATTCCTAGAACTAACATAATAAAGTATATTCGCTTTTTATTGTTATTACGCTGTTACATGAGCTTTCACTGACTAATTATAACGAAGCTGTGTCAAGGGAGTATCAAATGCCGCTCACTAATTTGCAATGCGACATTAATTGTAATATTTTTCAAGCCGTTGATCTGGAATCTAATTCGGTCGTAACAATAAGTCACACTGTATAGTAAATAAAAAACTACGGTCATTTTCCAAGAATGGAGGAGCTTTGTCTATGTGTGCTATCGATCGCATAAGGAAAACGTTTCAATAACATTGAAATGAATAATGAGCGTAAGATATGCATGTCAAAGGAGGATTCATTTCTCAGAGATATTTTTAAATACAATATATATTTATATATATATATATATATACATATATATATATATATATATATATATATATATATATATATATATATATATATATAAATACTAAAGGCTTGTTCGAAAAGTGATTTCGTTCTTTTTTCACGAGTGTCATTAGTTTTGACAGCTGACATTTTAAGGTTTATAGGCGTATATTGAAATTTTTATAATCAGTGTAAATACAATGTATATATAAATACTATTGGTTTGTTCGGAAAGTAATTTCGTTTTTTTTTCCACGAGTGTCATTAGTTTTGACAGCTGGGATTTTAAGGTTTATAGGCGTATATTGTAATATTTATAATTAGTGTATATACAAAGAATATATACACTATTGGATTGTTCGGAAAGTAATTTCGTTCTTTTTTCCACAAGTGTTATTAGTTTTGACATTTTAAGGTTTATAGACTATATTGTAATCTTTATAATCAGTGTAAATACAATGTATTTATAAATACTATTGGGTTGTTCGGAAAGTAATTTCGTTCTATTTTACACGAGTGTAATTAGTTTTGACAGCGGAGATTTTACGGTTTATAGGCGTAGACTGTAATCTTTATTATCAGTGTAAATACATTGTATATATAAATACTATTGGGTAGTTTGGAAAGTAATTTCGTTTTTTCCACGTGTGTTGTTAGTTTTGACAGCTGATACTACGATGTTTATAGGCGTAGACTATAACCTTTATATGCGTAATTCAATATGTCAATGTAATAACTATAGGTATATAGAATTTAATAAAGATTTTGTTTTTTTAATCAGTAAAAACCTTTGTTACCCTAAGGTGTAAAGGTACTTATTACAATATCTTAATATACCATACAATTAGGGTTTGGGAATACGCGGTCTTTTTAGACTCGGCGAGTCGAGTCCGAGTCCGATTTTTCGGGTCCGATTCCGGGTTCGGGTCTAATCTGTCTCGCAATTTAAACAAAAACACGAAAGGATTTTTCATGTTCACGCATATGGTAAGCAAGTGATACAGTGTGAACTTGCCGATTAAGTTAACAATAAGTGTGACTTAGATAATTAGATAAACAAGGGATTTGGAAAATGTTATGGTAAATAGGTAAATAAAACAAAACTCCACAAGAGGCTAAGAGCGGAATGCAAATGGATGAATTCCCTTCTAAATTGTCTAAAGTTAATTCAACTTATCCGTATTCTTCAACATCATAGACGCTCTCGTCAGAATAATAATTTTCATCTTGATCGTCATCAATACCATCTAGACCATGGTCATCCTCATCTTTCAAGCCGGTAATATTTTTCTTTTCATATACTACATCACAAGCAGATAAGTGTATAATGTGATTCAAACAGAAATTACAAAGACAAGAAGATTCTCGTCCAAATTTCATCATTACACTTGCAACGCCGCCGGTTGAACCAACTATATGTTTTTTAAATTTTATATTTAATGCGTTTAAGTGTTGTTCTACTTTTTCGATGAAAATCATGAGTTAAAAATTCTCAATAAACCCAGATTATACAATTCAGAGTCAATTCCATGCAAATTTATATTTAGATATGTTCGAATTTTCATATTCGTCCATTTATCAAGTGTAATGCTAAATCGTCGATCTTCTTTACGATGCGGTGTACTAGATAATGCCAAACATTCAAGACCCGAGACTCGTCGAGTCGTAGATCGGGTATCGGGTACCGAGTATTTACCACTGGACTCGTCAAGTCCGGGTCCGGGTACTCGTACCCGAAAAACCCTACATACAATAAATCAAATTAAAACTATAAAATAAGATCAATCCATTTCATGCATAAATAAATTTTGCCCCTTCTTTCTTGTTTTTTGACATCTTCAACCCCTCATTCCAGGATATTCCTCGTTCCTTCAACGAATCTGTCACTGCTTGGTTCCATGTTTTCGTTGGTCTTCCTCTTTTCTGTGTAGATTTAGCTAGCCATACCCTTTTCGTTTGCCTTCCTTCCTCCATCCTTACTAGATGCCCAAACCATTTTAATCGCCTTTTTTCTATGCTTTCCAGGACTGGTTCGACATTAAGTTATGCTCTAATTGCTCCATTTCTTATTTTATCTCTTTTGTTAATACCTTCAGCGCTTCTTAGGTATTTCATTTCTAGCGCCTGCAATTTACTTTTCATTTGACTGCTTAGCACCCAGCTTTCACTACCTTTTGTCAGTGTTTCTGTTTGTTCTATATCTTTTCCATTTATTTTTATCGTTATGCATAATAAAGATAATAATTAAAAATAATTTAATGAAGATAATAAATTAAAAAATTAATTTAAAATAAATAAGTTTCATTTACAAAAAAATTAATGGCTCTCCTGTGAGTATTAATATTGTATGTTTTCCCTGCGAATTTGCTTTATTTAATGAGAGAATGGCTTCATTTTAATTGCTTTATTATAATAGCCTACTGCCCGAAAATAATTCCTATTATGAAATTAATTATAAACTCCGAATACCTATAACATAATCGAATTTTAGCGAACCTTGTTTTAAAATATATTCTGGGCGCTTAATTTCAAACGCTAAATTATACAAATAGAGTCGTAGTAATTCAGTTCAAATGCTTTGCAATTTTATCAAATCGTCTAGACACGTATTACATTACTACAATAAAATCATATTATTTTATAATGAGCTACGGTGTTACTTTTGTAGCGAATTTGTAGACCATTAACAACTATATATGAGATACTTAACAGCTTTTAGCACCGAATAACAAATGCTACGTTTTCTTCAGATGTCAATATACCTATATATAGCCAATTTAATGTTGTTTTTTTTTGGTGATTCGTTTTTTTTATTATGAAAGAAACTAACGTGCTTTTAAGTTAGAGCTGTAATTTGTTGTATTACGAGAGCTTTGAAAGGTATGGTTAGTGATATGTAGGGCCCGGATTAATATGTAAATACATATTTTTAATTCAAATAATTTTCGGTCTTTATTTTCTTTTCCACAGAAATTATGATATTTGGAACGAGAAAATGTTATCTCCTTCCAAATATCATAATTTGTGTGGAAAACAAAATAAAGACCCAAAATAATTTGAATTAAAAATATGTATTTACATATTAATCCGGGCCCTAGTGATATGGTACCCTTTTAAGAGCGATAGAAACATAATTTTCTTGTCGCTCAAAGTAATTTCTGTGTCTCGTCTGTGTCTTGACTGAGTCTTGTCCTTGTCTTGTCTCTGTCCTATCTGTGTCTTCTCTGTTTCGTCTGTGTCTCGTATGTGTCTCGTCTGTGTCTCGTGTGTGTCTCGTGTGTCTGTGTCTTCTCTGTATTTTGTCTGTGTATTGTCTCTGGCTTGTCTGTGTCTTGCCTGTGTCACCATTATGCCCATGTGGAGAACGAGACACAACAGCACATATCTTATTCAAGTGCGCTTTCGATGCACAGTGGAGAACTCAGAACGAAAGAATAATGAATGATGCGATACATGGTAACAAAATGAAGAAATAGTAATAAGGGCCGAGAAATTGATCTACTTCAGAGGCTCGATCGCGAAAATTGAAACAACGTAGTAATGAGACTCAAACTCTCCTAGGGGATAAACAAGCTATATGTGAGCATAGTGTCTTATTTATTTATTTATTTATTTACGGGTAGCACCCAATTCAAAAATATGTTTTTATAAAGGTATATGATACATGAATACTTATAACTAAGGGTAAACCTAAAAACTATACGAATGAACATAATGTGTTTTTTTTTTTTTTTACAAATTAAGAAATGACCTTATTGACCCAGTGCTGGCTACTAGTGTTCTCACATAGTGATAAAACAAATAGGCTGTGTCTTGTCTGTTTCTTGTCTGTGTCTTATATGTGTCTTGTCTGTGTCTTGTCTGTGTCTTATCTGTGTCTTGTCTGTGCCTTGTATGTGTCTTGTCTGTATCTTGTCTGTGTCTTGTCTGTGTCTTGTCTGTGTCTTGTCTGTGTCTTGTCTGTGTCTTGTCTGTGTCTTGTCTGTGTCTTGTCTGTGTCTTGTCTGTATCTTGTCTGTGTCTTGTCTGTGTCTTGTCTGTGTCTTGCCTGTATCTTGTCTGTGTCTTGTCTGTGTCTTGTCTCTGTCTTGTCTGTGTCTTGCCTGTGTCTTGTCTGTGTCTTGTCTGTGTCTTGTCTGTGTCTTGTCTGTGTCTTGTCTGTGTCTTGTCTGTGTCTTGTCTGTGTCTTGTCTGTGTCTTGTCTGTGTCTTGTCTGTGTCTTGTCTGTGTCTTGTCTGTGTCTTGTCTGTGTCTTGTCTGTGTCTTGTCTGTGTCTTGTCTGTGTCTTGTCTGTGTCTTGTCTGTGTCTTGTCTGTGTCTTTTCTGTCTCTTGTCTGTGTCTTGTCTGTGTCTTGTGTGTCTTGTCTGTGTCTTGTCTGTGTCTTGTATGTGTCTTGTCTGTGTCTTGTCTGTGTCTTGTCTGTGTCTTGTCTGTGTCTTGTATGTGTCTTGTCTGTGTCTTGTCTGTGTCTTGTTTGTGTCTTGTCTGTGTCTTGTCTGTGTCTTGTCTGTGTCTTGTCTGTGTCTTGTCTGTGTCTTGTCTGTGTCTTGTCTGTGTCTTGTCTGTGTCTTGTCTGTGTCTTGTCTGTGTCTTGTCTGTGGCTTGTCTGTGTCTTGTCTGTGTCTTGTCTGTGTCTTGTCTGTGTCTTGTCTGTGTCTTGTCTGTCTCTTGTCTGTGTCTTGTCTGTGTCTTGTGTGTCTTGTCTGTGTCTTGTATGTGTCTTGTCTGTGTCTTGTCTGTGTCTTGTCTGTGTCTTGTCTGTGTCTTGTATGTGTCTTGTCTGTGTCTTGTCTGTGTCTTGTCTGTGTCTTGTCTGTGTCTTGTCTATGTCTTGTCTGTGTCTTGTCTGTGTCTTGTCTGTGTCTTGTCTGTGTCTTGTCTGTGTCTTGTCTGTGTCTTGTATGTGTCTTGTCTGTGTCTTGTCTGTGTCTTGTCTGTGTCTTGTCTGTGTCTTGTATGTGTCTTGTATGTGTCTTGTCTGTGTCTTGTCTGTGTCTTGTCTGTGTTTTGTCTGTGTCTTGTCTGTGTCTTGTCTGTATCTAGTTTGTCTTCCGTGTCTTCTTGGTATCGTGTCTGCGTCTTTGTTCTTGTGACATGGTTTTTGACATTTTGAAAAAATATTTATTCAAAATTTATATATGATAACTTAGAATTGGTAAAACCATATTACGTTATAGATACGGTACATGATAAGTCGGAACTTGATATATCAGCACCGGACGACTCGGCACTTCCAACTCGGCACCGGACAACTCGGCACCGGGAAAATTCGCCACCGGATAAGACGGCACCGGATAAGACGGCACCGGATAAATCGGCACCAGTCATCAATATATACATTTTCTAGTATAACATAGGTTTTGGTGATATAAAAAAACAAAGAAATCTTTTTATAATTAAAAAAAGTAACGCACGCCCCTTGAAAGATGAAGGAAATTGTAAACGATTTATTTAGTCACCTTCTAGCCAACAGTAGAAGAACTAGCCATCATGTGAAAACAGCGTTAAATTAAATAAATTCTTGTATGTGTCTTGTCTGTGTCTTGTCTGTGTCTTGCCTGTGTCTTGTCTGTGTCTTGTCTGTGTCTTGTCTGTGTCTTGTCTGTGTCTTGTCTGTGTCTTGTCTGTGTCTTGTCTGTGTCTTGTCTGTGTTTTGTCTGTGTCTTGTGTGTGTCTTGTCTGTGTCTTGTCTGTGTCTTGTCTGTGTCTTGTCTGTGTCTTGTCTGTGTCTTGTCTGTGTCTTGTCTGTGTCTTGTCTGTGTCTTGTCTGTGTCTTGCCTGTGTCTTGTCTGTGTCTTGTCTGTGTCTTGTCTGTGTCTTGTCTGTGTCTTGTCTGTGTCTTGTCTGTGTCTTGTCTGTGTCTTGTCTGTGTCTTGTCTGTGTCTTGTCTGTGTCTTGTCTGTGTCTTGTCTGTGTCTTGTCTGTGTCTTGTCTGTGTCTTGTCTGTGTCTTGTGTGTGTCTTGTCTGTGTCTTGTCTGTGTCTTGTCTGTGTCTTGTCTGTGTCTTGTCTGGGTCTTGTCTGTGTCTTGTCTGTGTCTTGTCTGTGTCTTGTCTGTGTCTTGTCTGTGTATTGTCTGTGTCTTGTCTGTGTCTTGTTTGTGTCTTGTCTGTGTTTTGTCTGTGTCTTGTATGTTTCTTGTCTGTGTCTAGTTTGTCTTCCGTGTCTTCTTTTTATCGAGTCTGCGTCTTTATTTTTGTGACATGGTTTTTGACATTTTGAAAAAATATTTATTCTAAATTTATTTATGATAACTTAGAATTGGTAAAACCATATTACGTTATAGATACGGTACATGATAAGTCGGCACTTGATATATCGGCACCAGACGACTCGGCACTTCCAACTCGGCACCGGGAAAATTCGGCACCGGATAAGTCGGCACCGGACAAATCGGCACCAGTCATCAATATATACATTTTCTAGTATAACATAGGTTTTGGTAATATCAGAAACCAATGAAATCTTTTTATAATTAAAAAAAGTAACGCACGCCCCTTGAAAGATGAAGGAAATTGTAAACTATTTATTTAGTCACCTTCTAGCCAACAGTAGAAGAACTAGCCATCATGTGAAAACAGCGTTAAATTAAAAACTAATAATAAAACATAAATAGCTTTATTAAAGATTAGAAATTACATTTCATAATTGTGAGATAATGCATGAACTGCAAGAAATTCAGGTCTTCGGTAAAAAAAAAACTTAACTCGCTTATAAAATCGAATATACTCCAGAAAAAGCGTGATTCCTGATCTCTGATTTATTGAGAAATAAATTCTTTAATTTTCTTCGATATCATAAAAAAGTGTACAAATAAGAGGTTAAAAGAAAATTGAAAATACGAGTGCCGAAATGTCTAGGTGCCGATTTGCCCGGTGCCGAATTTTCCCGATGCCGAGTTGTTCGGTGCCGACTTATCCGCTGCCGAGTTGTCCGGTGTGTCCGTTATAGATACTCATACAAACTTAATACAGTCGGAAAACAGCCTGAATATATAAATATATTTAACCTTTCCGGAGCTCTATAACAATTACTGAGTCCTTTTAGGACTACCAAAACAAATCTCATGTGAAATTTGTTTTAGTAGTCCTAAAAAATAATAAGGAAGGAAAAGAAACTTGGAGATAGAAAGGCAACGGGACCAGACAACATAAATGCAGAAGCAATTAAAGCAATGGGAGAAGCAGGAATAGACAGTATGCATACTATTTGCCAATGCATATGGACATCCGGGAAATGGCCAGAAGAGTGGGAAAAATCTCTGCTAATACCCATATACAAAAAAAAGTTCCTGTGCTAACTATGTTGCAGACTGTGCTAACTATAGAACCATAGCGCTGGTATCACATGCCAGCAAGATTATGCTACACATACTTAATGCCCGACTAAAATACATCCTGCTGCCAGAGACTGCAGACGAACAATCAGGATTTGTCCCGGGAAAGGGTACACGGGAGCAGATCTTAAACGTAAGGCAAATAATAGAAAAGGTCAGAGAATTCCAAGTGAAAGCATACCTGTGCTTCGTGGATTATACTAAAGCGTTTGATAAAGTGAAGTGGCGCAAACTATGGCAAATACTAGAGAAAATGGGAACAAACTGCATCTAATAATTAATCAGACAGCTCTATGAGACCAGTACTGCATGCGTCAGCGTAAGTAACACATGCTCCGAACCATTCAAAATACTAGCGGAAGCGTGGCAAGGATGCATATTGTCGCCAATACTGTTTAACATTTACACAGAATACATTATGCGAAAGGTACTAGAAGATTGGAACGGAGGGATCCCTGTTGGAGGTAAACGGATAACGAATTTGAGATATGCAGATGATACTGTGATTCTGGTTTCGGAGGAAGCTGAAATGGAGGCTATAGTGGCCAGACTCACAGAAGAGAGTAGCTCATATGGACTGGAGATTAATAGAGCCAAAACAAAGATCATGATAATAGACAGACAAAATGAAAACCTGCCACAAGGCGACACCGTGGCTGGATTTGCAGCGGTGGAAAAATATGATTAGCTAGGATCAGTAGTTACCAACAAAGGTGGATCGGAGGAAGAAATCCGATTGCCAGAACGTCTATGGCAAAACTGGTGGAAATTTGGAAACATCGAGCCATTACCAAAAACACAAGACTTCGGCTGACACACGCCTGCAAAACGTGGACTCTTCGGACCTCAGACCATCGCAGAATAGAAGCGTTTGAAATGTGGTGCTATAGAAAAATGCTGCAAATACCATGGACAACCCACCGCACAAACGACTCTATTGCTGAACAACTCGGTATAAAGACCAGACTATACCAGACAATAAACCAACGGTATTTGGGATACCTGGGTCATGTGTCAAGGAGGTTCGACAATATAGAACGACTCATAGTAGAAGGCAAAGTCCAAGGCCGCCGCCCAAGAGGAAGATCGCCGACACTATGGATAGACCGGACAAAATGCATTTCCATTCCTTCTCATTACTTCCTGCATCCTTTGTCCCTGACGGGATGTAGGAAGTAATGAGATCTGCCCAAGATGGCAAGGTGGCGAGGATTCACTGCGAGCGTAGCAAATTGATGTCACCACACCCTGCAGAATGGTTATGGACTGAAGCGAGAGAGTCCTAAAAAGACTCAGTAATTGTTATGAAGCTCCGGAAAGGTTGAATATATTTATATATTCAGGCTGTGTTCCGACTGTATTAAGTTTGTAAAATTATAAAATTCACCCAAACATTTTTAAATCTATTATTGTTAATCCACACTTAAACGAGATTTAATTATTAAAATTACCATTCAAAGTAATTCGTTTATTTTAATTTTTTTATTCAATTTTGACTTATAAAGTCTTGTTTAATTCCTTGGATACGGATCAATAAAGCAGTGATTTATTCACTGGTGCAATAAAATTTTTATTGCACTAGTGCATTAAAAGTATCGCAGGGCAACGCATCAAAATAACTCGGGCAAAATAACTACGGGCTCTGTAAACATAACTCTAAGAGCTAGCGCGCACGAGTGACTTTTGCCACGGCGACAAAAATTTTTTTGTCACTGTTACGTCACGTCTCCAAAGGGGAGTGCGCTCAGGAAGATGACAGTCAACAAACTTTTTTGAAATCCTAGCGCCATTTGTATAAATGGATTTCGAAGAGACAGTCGTTATCTGCGAACTCATGAGCCAAAAAAACATCGTAAACAAGAATGCTGGGTGCACCCCTTTTGGAGTGACAGGCTACTAAGTGGAAAGTTCTACAATATATTTTATAAACTTCGACAACATCCAAAGAAATTTTTCCAATATTTTAGAATGAGTGTTGGAAAGTTTGATGAACTACTTCGCACTTTAAGACCTGCATTAATATATAAAAATACGAACATGAGATTGTCTGTCCCAGCTGAAGAAAGACTTTTTTTATCTAAAACTGCTTTTCCACCTCTTCTATAAGCACATCATTATCAATATAGTCTTCATGCACCGTCACGCTTTGAGAAGTGCTATGGTGTCGATAGTTGTGTGCTATGGTGTAGATACTCGAAATTCAAATGAATCTCCGAGTCGTACTCGGAGAATGAAAATTTTGTCATTTGTGCGTGCGCGTCTATTGAAACCTTGCGTTGCGATGACAGTACTGACAAAACAGTCTGACAAAACAGTCACGGTGACTAAAGTCACTCGTGCGCGCTAGCTCTAAATGTTGGCAATTCACTGACAAACGTCAGTATTCATTTTTAAAAATCTTGCACTCATATTTTAGAAGGTATACTAAGGGTTCCCGGAAAATTGTTCGAAACAAATTTATTAGAAAGCAATTTGTTCGAAAAAAAAATGTTCGAATGGCAACTTGTTTGAAAGGAAATTTATTCGATTGGAAATTTATTCGAATTCAATTTATTCTTTCAGTTATTAATTATGATTTATGGGTATAATATTATTAACCCGGCGAGCGGTAGGTTAAAATATGTAATACGGAGGGCAAGGTGGATGTAACAAACCCTGATAGGGATCGTGTGAATTTAATAGTATAATGTATTTTTTATTAATATTTTATTGATTATTAAATATCAGTATTTATTATTGAACTAAAATGAAAGGTTAATTTTTTTTATTACTCACAATAGGGATAAGTACTATATTGGCGCCCGTTTTTTAGTGCAATAAGACCACTACTGATAACCACAAGACCACAGATAACCACTTAGTGCCATTCTTCCCCAACAAATATCTTGTTATCTTCGCTCTCATTTTCTTCAACGTCCATCTCCTGGTTTGTATCACTTTCACAGCTTCTTTGACTAACATTATCGATATCGATTTCAGTATCGGAATCGCCAGAAGAAATCTCGACTTCGTCTAAAAAACTGAATTTTGATTTTCTTCTTACGATATTGCACTGACTAGTTTGTTTTTCGGGGGTGACCGTATTTTTATCCTCTTCCAGGTATGAAGAATCGTTCATGGGGTATTGTTTTTATGAACTGATCGTAAACTATCCATTACTAAATTTACATCGTTCATGGGATTATAAAACAAACCCCATCGTAAAATACCCACTGTTGAATTTCCGAATTCTTAGTGGGATTTTTCTTAATTCCTAATCCATACCTATAAAGATTTATTATCAGCGGCCCGCGGTCGCTGCAAATGCTAGTTCAAAATTTGTAACACGGAGCTAAAGGTGGGTGTACCTTACACGCTAACACTTTTGACCTCGTCTAAATAATTCGCGCGGTGGCGGTCGACTATGTCCTGTCAATCGGCATTTCCTTATCACTCTCCACGCAGCTACTGAGATTCACAACCTGTTATAACCATTAATCTCTAAAATATCGACCAATTTATCCTGGTCTGGGTGTACTATACCCAACCTACCGCACAAAGGGTTAATATATAATATAATAGTATATTTTACAGCAAGAGATGAATGTGGCGTTTTTTTGGTGAGGTGGGAGTTTGCTCACGGCGCCAGCGAGTTAGCAATCACACCGAACCAAAAAAAAAAACACATTCATATCGAGTAGTAAATGCAATTTTTTCTACTGATTTCGGTTGTAGAATCCATAATTCGACTTTAATAAATCCAATTCGAAGCGAACTGTCAGAACTGTCAATACAAATTTAATTGTTGGTTTGGTCGTTTCCATGGTAACTTAATGCATTATCATAGAAAGTGATACTTTTCAAGTCAAATATCCTAATTTTATTTCGGTTTTTTAAATAGTTTCAGGCTCGTTTTACGTTTGTACATAAAATATTTCATTGAAATTAATGTAATTAATAAGTCCATGCAAATTTGATTAGTTTAGTGTTTTAATCGAGAAAATCATAAATTTAAAATGCTCATTTTCGTCTCTAGATGTGAAAATATTTTCTTCTCTAGAATGAAAAAATGTCACTTTCATGTAGCGTAAGCCGTGGAAAAAATAGTCTCGCATATAATAGTCTCGGTAACTTCGCTGACATTCTGCTTTAATCGTCAATCACAAAAATTGTTTTTATATAATTCTCTTGATTTGTGCGGGAGTAATCTTTTCACTATTGAGTCACCATCTAATAGAATCCCATCTGATATATCCATTTTTAAATAATAAAACTTTTTTTTTTAAATAATAAAACCCTGTAGGGGCTAGACTCCCCCCCCCCAGTCTAACCCCCTGGGCGCGCCCCCAGGTGGCGGATAGGGGAACGTTCGTCAAGCATGCTTGAAGGGTAGAGGTATAATAAAATAGCCTCCGCGGACCAAAATAAGACTACCGAAACTCAACTTTGTAAAAGAAACACCAACAAGCCTCGGAAACGGACAGATGAAATCAATGACGACTTTTAGCGCACGATATCGGACACGATTTGGAACATGGAACGTAAGGACGTTGCTGAAGCCAACCACTCTAGCCCAACTTACGAAAGAATTTCGGAGATACAACTTACAAGTACTAGGCCTAAGTGAAATCAGATGGGAAGGAAGTGGCGTAAAGAAAACATCAACGGGAGAGGTGCTCCTCTACTCCGGGAAACAAATTGGCGAGGCGCGCAGAGGTGGTGTCGGATTCATGCTAACAGAGAAATCAAAGCAAAGTTTAGAAGATTGAGCCCAATCTCAGTAAGGATAATAACAGCACGATTCCGAACGCGCTCGAGATATATATCAATAATTTAAGTTTACGCACCGACAATGGCAGCTACAGAAGAAGAAAAGGATACATTCTACCAACAATTGTCAAGCACAATTCGCCAACTTAAAAAGACGGATATAAAAGTTGTGATGGGAGATTTCAATGCCAAGGTTGGGAAAAGCAGCACTAACTGGGAGACAGTAATGGGAAACTACGGTATAGGGGAAATGAATGAAAATGGAGAATTACTAGCGGACCTCTGCACAAACCACGACTTGCTTATAGGCGGAACAGTTTTTCCACACAAGGAAATACATAAAGTGACATGGTGCTCACCGGATGGCAGAACCCAAAATCAGATAGATCATATTTGCATAAGCAAGAAATGGAGAACATCACTGCTTGATGTCCGGAATCACCGTGGAGCCGATGTACATAGCGACCACCACTTTCTCTGTGGACAGATACGTATTAAACTGATCTCAAACACCAAGCGCCAAACCAGGAAGACAAAGAAAAAAAAATTGACATCGCAAAACTTCAAGATAAAATTACGGCATAGGCCTTCGCAGAGGAAGTAGCCAACAGACTGAAGGACAAGACCACAGGGAACAAAGACATTACAGAAAGATGGTCAAGCATCGTAGATGCGTTAAGAGGAGCTGGAGATATCCTTGGGTACAAATCCAATGAGAGAAAAGAATGGATATCTGATGCGACGTGGAAATTAATCCAAGACCGCCGAAACTTAAAGCAACAAATAAACTGTGCTGAAGATAAAAATAAACAAAGGCTATCCCAGATTTACAACGCAGCCGATAAGCAAGTGGGAAAGAGTGCTAGAACTGATAAGAGGAAATGGCTAGCTGATATTGCAACCCGAGCGCAACTAGCTGCTGACATCATGAACACCAAGGAAACATATCGCCTGACACGAAAGCTCACAAACACAAGCTACCCCTCAGAACGACCAATACGCACGACGAACGGCAAGCTATGCACAACCGAGGCACAGCAAATAACCCGCTGGACAGAACACTTCCAAGAGCTCCTAAACACACCGTTGGAAGAGGTACCACAGACGGCAAGGCGCCTGGCGCAGACGAGACATACTCGGAGATGTTTAAAATAGACATAAAGGGAATCACCGAGATTATAACACCTATAATTCGAGAAGCATGGGAAACAGAAGTAATACCATCCATGTGGAAAGAAGGCCTAATTATCAAACTGGCGAAAAAAGGAGACCTGAATATATGCTCCAATTGGAGAGCAATAACTCTTCTTAACACCATTAACAAATTAGTATCCAAAATAATTCACGACCGGATCAGCAATGTGGTTGAACCGACACTACGCAAGGAGCAAGCGGGATTCAGTCCTGGCAGGTCCTGTACCGACCAGATAAACACCCTCAGAATCATCGTTGAACAGTCGGTCGAGTGGCAGTCACCACTCAATCTACTGTTCATCGACTTCAAGCAAGCGTTCGATAATGTGGACAGGGAATGTATGTGGATAATACTAGCCAGCTACGGGGTGCCTACCCTTTCACAGTGCATTCGGGAGTAAAACAAGGATGCACGCTCTCCCCACTTCTGTTTACCATAGTCTTAGACTGGGTCATGAAGAAAGCAAATAAAAAAACAAGGGGAATTCGATGGACGCTCGAGAGGCATTTAGAAGACCTAGATTTTGCCAATGATATCTGTCTCCTGTCCCACACCAAAGTAGATATGGAAAAAAAGTTGGAGGCTCTCAAAAAGTACGCAATGCAGGTGGATTCAAATCTATGTCGATAAAACAAAGCTGATAAAGATCAATGCGACAGCCCCCTGCAACCTGGAGATAGATGGCAGGCAAGTACAGGTAGTAGATAGTTTTTGCTACCTTGGAAGCCTTATTTCACAGGATGGTGGTGCTGATAAAGACGTAAAACAACGGATACAGAAGGTGCGACAGGCATTCGGAATGCTTAACAATATGTGGAACTCAACAAAAACTTCCCGTAACTTAAAGCTCCAAATTTTCAAATCTAATGTAGTATCAGTTCTTCTTTACGGTAGCGAAACGTGGGAAGTGACTACCACCGTAGTATCACAACTTCAGGTATTCATGAACAAGTGTCTGAGAAGAATACTTAAAATATTTTGGCCCAATACCATAGCAAATATTGAACTTTGGAAAAAAGCAAATATGGAGCGTCTTGAAACCCAAATAAGAAGAAGGAAGTGGAAATGGATCGGACACACACTTAAAAGGCCGGAGGGGGATATTGCAAAAGAAGCTCTTGACTGGAACCCCCAAGGTTCAAGAAAGAGAGGCCGCCCAAAAATCACGTGGCGGAGGACAGTCGTACAGGAAGCCAGGGCAATCGGAAAGGAGTGGCGCGAGGTAAAGGCCCTGGCTCAGAATAGAATCAGATGGAGAGCGTTTGCTGATGCCCTATGCTCCCACGAGGAGTAAAGGAAATGATGATGATACTGTGCAACTAGCGGCGAGAATTGCCCACGAGAGCGAAATTGGGCGCACGAACGAAGTGAGTGCGCTCATTCGCTCGGGAAGGGAATTGACAATACCGC
This sequence comes from Phosphuga atrata, assembly GCA_944588485.1. NCBI lineage: Eukaryota > Metazoa > Arthropoda > Insecta > Coleoptera > Silphidae > Phosphuga > Phosphuga atrata. The sequence continues at coordinate 87,520,954 of OX155892.1, read as the reverse complement.
ACGAGTTGCAGATAATATTTTTTATTACTCATGCGAGGGGATGTATCTTACAAGTTTGGGCTCCAGAGGCTATACAAAAAAATATAATGAAAAATGAAGAGTTTGCTTTTTCAATTATCTCCGGTGGTGTCGATTCGTCATAAGAACTCTCTTTAGTCTCTGAACCATAAGAACTCTCATTAGTCTCTGGTATCACCATTGAGTTTACACTCATTTTAAAACGATTTCTTTAATTATAATTTTTATTTTGAATTGAAAACAAAATTCTATCACTTTCACGTCACTTTTTTAAAAATATTGGGTTTTGATTGTGTTTATTTTAGTTATTCAATTATTTTTAAATGTAACTTAGCGATTTTTATTGATATTTGCGTGCGCCAAGTATTCTTGTCTAGAATATTTTCATGCAAAAGAATATTTCCAATGCGCTTAAGTTATTTGGTAATAATTGAATTGACAAACAGCCATTTATCGCACTAAAAAAATGGGCGACAAAATAGTACTTATCCCGCATGAGTAATAAAATTTAATTAAACATGACTTTTGATGTAGGTACGAATCAATAATTTTATCGTTGTCATGGCACAATCATGACACACCATCTAACACAACCATCATTCAGACTTGCCTCTCGTAAAAAAAACACGGAAAATGGAACTTCTCTTTATTTGAATCTCTGAATTTTACTTGTTAAATCAAAAGAAAAGTTGAATAAAAGTTTATATTACACTCGCGGATAAAATTAAAGTTTAATTCGCGAATTTATAACGATCTGCTCGTTAAACCTTAATTGTATCCACTTGTACAATAAATAACTACTCCTATTTATTTATTTACAGCGTATTTTACCAATATTGAAAAACGTTTAAGTTTAATTTAATACGTTTTTTTAAGAAGCACTTTGACTCAATTCTTGGTGTTCTTCTTATTTTGCCAGTATTCTTTCATTCTGTTGGACAATGCCAATTTTCTTTCGTCAGACCATTTAGTTCTGTAAGGTTTTGCTTGCTCTGGTTAGACTTCCCAGTTGTTCACTGTTACAGAAGGAGTCTCTGTCTGATGTATCGGTTATGTTAGCGGTTCGCATGTCTTTTTGTACTTCTTTTATCCATGGTGTTGTACTTTTGTGTGATGTTATGTAATCTAGTATTCTTAAATAACTATTATTATTATTATTAATTCAATTCAACACAAGCAGAATTTTAATTAATAGCATTATTATCGTCCTTTACAAACAATCAATAATTTCCAAACAAATGGAATAATGTTTCACAACGTAGTGTTTCTGTGAATTAATAATTGAAATTCGATTCGATACAGGTAATTAAACAGGCATTCATACAAACTCAGTAGTAACCTAATTAGACTTGATTGATTGGAATATTGATCCTGATCGCTACGCCGATGAAGAGTCTGTTAATTATAAAACGAATTTTTGGTTCCAAAATATATTTGTTTTTATCAAATTAAAACAAAATTAAGTACGTAAATATAACAGAATTATAAATCTGAATGCATTATTAATTTTTTATTTATTTATTTAATAGGTTACAAATAATATCGAATAATTATTATTAATTATTTGATAGGTTACAGTAACAAATAATTTTTAAAAAATAAAATTATTTTGCAGAGGAATATTCTTGTGCGCGAACCAGTGCGAAATTACAGCGAAACTGAAATAGACTTCAGTTTTAACAGTTTTAACTGAAAACTTAACTAGATTTAAACCAAAACTAGTGTTTTTAAAAAAACTAAAATTATTAAAATGTACTAAATAATATTAAATATCAATCTGTCTATGTTGATTTTCCCAGACTTCTCATATTTCTTCGTTCAATATATCACATTTTTTAGTCCAATCCTAACAAGTTGAAGGCCTAGAATTAACAAAGAACTTGGAAGGATAAACTTTATTTATAATAGTTATAATTATAAATAAAGTTTATCCTTCCAAGTTCTTTCTTAATTCTAAGAGGCAGTAATTTAATGATTCTCTTTTTTTGTCTCAACGATTCGATAACAACTCAAACCTAAACTAAAAAGCAATTTTTTATTGTCATTGCTTTCAAATTTGACATCCGATGAAAAGTTGTTAACCATCTGAATTTTTTTGGTATTTTGCTTCAACATCCCATGAAAAATTATTAATCATCTGGAATTTTGTTATTTTGTATAAGGAAAAGAGGACGTGAAACAATCTAAAATTTCAAGCGAGTTCCAATTGTTTCCAAGTGTACCTACAATAATGTGTCCTTGTATTATTGTGATATAAAAGAAAAGTTTTTCTTTCAGAGTTTGCGAGGACGAATTGCCGAACGAAAATGAATTAAAAACAACCAGAAAGTATATCTGTCGACGATTTTATCGAAAAACTTTTATTTACTTCAAACTTCTAATTATTTCTTTCAGGGTTTCACTTTTAAAAAATCATTTCATTTTACCAAAATGTAACAACTACGAAACAATGTCTCACAGTGATCGTCCACTTTGCATAGCTTTCATGAAGCTTCCAGTTAAATTGTTACAAATTCAATTAAATTAATGTCAGCCAATTTCTCTCGCACCCAAAGGAAATAACGCATTTACGACTGTACTGTCTATCTGTAATTATATATTCAATATGCTTCATTTAATTGTTTCATTTAATTACTAAGAAAATTGCTGCATTATTACTACGACTTATGGGAATACCCAATATTTTTAAATGTGATTATTATTATTACTACATATTATTTAATGAAATCGTTTTTTTTAATAATATAAAATAATAAATGTAAACATGTTTTTTAGAATCATAACAGTAGAATATGTAGAATAATTTAGCCGAATTGCTTACTTTCGAGACTAAATTTATAGAAATCGGTTCAAAATTGCCCGAAAAGTAAATTAAAATGCGAATGCTCCAGCGAATCGATGGCTGGTTCGATGTTATTTTTTAATTAAAAGCTTACTAGGAATATGATATACGTGTCCTGAGTAATTTGCGATGCTGAATCGGTTGGTTGAAACTAGAAGTCTCTGTGATAAGCCGTTTAACATCGTGAAATCTTCGGAAAATGCGAGAAAATGTCTTCCCTTAAAATCATTATTTACGAAGTGAATGGAAAATTTCAAAGTGTTTCTGAAAGTGTTTTCCCTGCGGATTGTAAATATATAAATTGCATTTTGCTACCAGCTTCCGTTTGGGAAATATGACTTTAGATAAGTGGCAAAATTGGGCGATTTTTATTTTTTTTTTAATTTCGCGAAATTTTGTCGTCCGAGCAGAGAACTGGGAATGCACTAGCAGGGAAACGACCTCCTGAAAATGATGGAGCAATCCGTTTTGAATTATCTGCAACTGCTCTCGAGATATAGACTTATGAATTCGAAATTCTGGAAAATTTGAATTCAGAATTTCGTAATAAGAAATTGCGAAATCTTTCCAAACAATTTACACATCGATTTGCTCATCTTGTCGTCTAGTTTCAGTGTCCCAAAATTAATTTGCTGGGATTTGTAGTTTCAGAGAGGTTCGCAAAAAACCCAAAACTGTTATCACTGGTAAAAACGATGGATCTTTTTTATCATTATCAGGTTAAGCCAAGTAAATGGAAGTGCTGAACGCGATTTTCTAGCTTACTTCGTTCAAATGCCCAAGATAGAGGCTATTTTCCATTTTTTTGCCATTTTCTCTGACTTATTGCTAGTTTTTCCTACAAAATAATTTAGCCGAATTCTTTACGCATCTTTCGAGACTAAATTTATGGAAATCGGTTGCGAATTACCCGAGAAGTAAATTAAAATGTAGGAGTCCCTCCAGCGGATCGATAGCTGGTTCGATGGTATTTTTTAGAAACTAATTACGAATATAATATATGTTTTCCGACTAATTTTCTGATTCTGAATCGATTGGTGCAACTAGAAGTCTCTGTGATAAGTCGTTCAAAAGTTGTGACATCGTCAAATCTGCGAAAAAATCGAGAAAATGTATTTCCTATAATCATTATTGTTCAAATGAATTGAAAATTTCAAAGTATGTCTGAACAGAAGAAAGGAAGTGAAATATAATGAGAATAATAAATGAAATAATGTGGATATGTTCATAGACAATGAAACGGGAGGAAGCAATCTTCGTCAACCTATCAGAAGCAATGATCAGGGACAGTTCTACACTTGTACTGGTACCATATCAATGATGGGGGCAGTGATGGTTCGATATCAAAGAGTTCATAAACAATAAAAAGGGAGGAAGTAATCTCCGACAACCTATCACAAGCAATGATAAGGAGCAGTTCTATATTTGTACTGGTAGCATATATATAATGGGGGCAGTGATGGTACCATATCAAAGATGAAGGGCAGTACAATCCTTTACGGGTACCATACCATAAAGCTGTGACAAGGTGGAAAAAGTAATCCTCCAAAGCTATCATTACAATTGACAAATGGGGCTTATGAACATAAATAGCTTATGAACTATCGTTGCAAAGGGGGGAAGCAAATGTTACTTCTCATTCATCTTCACCAGTAAAAGAACAACATTCAATGGATGAATATCGAAAATGTGAAAAAATATAATAGACCACGTGGCCGCAGTGTTTGAAGGGCTGAAATAATCCGCTATCCACGTGGGGAGTGGAAAACGAAAAGAAAACGTGTATATGTCGCAGGCAAATAATAATAATATTACAAGCAAATAACTATTATTTTACTTTCATTTCTAGGCAAGTAGTATTTGAAGCAACAGATTTTGGGATAATAGTATTTTAAACGAATATACGGAAAATAAAAAGATATTAATTTGTTTTTGTATACAACTTGATGGTCTAAATATATTTATATAAATTTATAGTAATATTCAGTGGTGCTACAGTCCTAGTGGACCTGGACCACTTCCCTCTGCCTACACATGTGCTTTGTGTCTTGATCTTAGGCTCAAGTATAAGGAGCCCCTTACAGTTTTTAACGAGGGTGGGTAGCCAATATTAGGGGAGGTTTCGTATCTGATTTACTGTGATGGTATTGCCAGAGCCATGTACAGGAGGACGGTGGTTTATTTTTCCATACTTGCCCCAGGATTTAAACCCGGGAGTTATGGCTTAGTAATCTGACACCTTGACAAGGCCACCACCGCAATATCTAATATATTAGTAGTAATATATTTATATTAGCAAAAATACTAACTATTTTATATAAAAAAAAATAACCGTTCATTTAGAGCCGCAGTTCCCAACCAGTTGCTCGCGATCTACAATGGGGGTCGCCTTATATATTTTGACTAAGGGTAACTAAATGGGGATCGCGAACATTTTAAAAAAACTAAAAAGGGTCGCGATTGAACAAAACTTGACAATGTGTTGTGATCATGCCTCTGCTAATATATTGACACATTTATTTCCCTATATATGAACTTTTTCCACTCTTTTTTTCCTTTTGTCATAGTTGATGAATTAATTGACTTAAATAATTCACAATTGTAAGTCCTCTACTATTTTCTCTATGTTTTGATTCCATGTTGTCTTTGGTCTTCCTCTACTTGTCTTTTTTTGACTTGTAGCTTCCCACACTCTCTTGACTGGTCTTGAGGTGTCCATACCATCTCAGATGGCAGTTCTCGATTGCTACTGGTTGCACTTTTAACTGTTCTCTGATGGTGTCATTTCTTATACGATCTCGTCTTGTGACTCCTAACACTGTTCTTACATATTCCATTTCCATACTTTGGATCTTGCTCTTTAACCCTTTGTTGACCGACGGTACTTTAAAGTTCAAGGAAAGTACAGTTCAAAGCAAGTCAGCTTTGGACAGGCCTGGGCAACTAAGGGTTAATCTCTTCGTTAACACATAGCTTTCGCACCCAAACGTTAGTATAGGTACGAATACAGCTCTGTATAGATATAATCATTTTTGCTTTTAGTGAAACTTCTCTCTTTCGCAGAAAACTATTTCTGAGGCTATGGTACACCCTCGCTGAACTCTCTATTCTTTCACTAATTTCTATTTCATGGTTTCCCTTGCTATCTAGACCTACATCAAGGTGTTTAAAGGTGTCTTGTTATTGTACTTGTTCTATTGCCTTTCCATTTAGCTCAATGTTTACTTTTGTATCTGATTTCTTACTAACCATGATTTTTGTTTTCTCTTCGTTATCTTCAGCTTCTTATCCACTAATTTCTAGTTCCATATATCTAAGTTTTTCCTCAGTTCCCTTGCATTTCTCGCGAATATAACAAGGTCGTCGCCAAACGCACATTCACTTATACGGATTGGTTCTGGGTTTCTATACCCCACGCTCACTGAAGACGTTCTTTTCTTCGTTTCATTTATTAATTCGTCCATAACGAGGTTGAATAAAGTTGGACTCAAAACATCTCCTTACCATACACCCTCGTTTACCGAAAACTCGCGTGATTGCATATCGTCTGTTCTTACAATATTTCTCCTGTTTTCGTACATGTCCATTATTGCTCTTATTAGTTTTATGTTAATTTTTCTTTTGAACAGTTAATTTGTTTATGTTAATTTTTCTTTTGTAAAAACTGTAACTGTAAAAACTGTTAATTTGTTTATGTTAATTTTTGTTTTGTAAAAACTGTAACATTCTTCTATAATTGATCTTGATATCCTGACGAATGCCCTTTCAAGAAAGGCTTGTTATATTTCATCGTCTCTATTTTTTCCATCAACTGTTTAATCGTAAATATATGATCCTGTATACCTACTCCTGCTTTTACGGAAACCACTTTGTGACGGTTCAAGATGTGGTTCTAGTTCCCGACTCAGTTTTATTTCTAAATTTCTCTCGTACGCTTTCGATGCTATGCTTAGCAGGGTGATTCCTCGGTAGTTGTTACAGTCTCTTCTGTCTCCTTTCTCGTATATTGGCATAAAGATTGGCCCCTATCTCTCAGTCTTTTGGTACTCTGCCTTCCCCCCAAGCTACATTGCATATTTTTGTTAACAACTGGACTCCTTTTCCGCCCATCTTTTTCAGCATTTCTCCTGTTATATTATCATGCCCAGCGGCCTTTCCTTTTATGTCACTTTATGGCATTCTTCACCTCTTCTAGTTGTATGTGATCTCTTTCTTGTTGTATTTCTTCTATGTTGTAGATTCTTTCGATTTGGTCCACAATAATTTCATTCTTCAACAGATTTTCAAAGTATCTTCGCCATCTTTCTATTATGTCTTCCTCCTCCAATAATATTGCTTCATGTTTATCCTTAATTTGCATAATTACTTCATTCTTCTTCCCAGATCTTAGGTTTTTCAATGTTTTGTAAAATAGTTTTTGGTTTGTATGATAGTTTGTATGTTCAGCTTCCATTTTTCATCCAACCTCCTCCCAGGTTTCTCTTTCTGCTTCTAATACTATTTCTTTGACTCTGTTTCTCTGTCTTTTATAATCTTGGTATGTTGTATTATATCCTTTACACCTTTACGTAGATATATTTCCCATTTTTATTTCTGTAGTTAAACCTCCTTTTTAACATTGTCGTTCCACCAGACCGTTTTCTTTTTGCTTCTATTTATTTTCGAGGTGGGTCATTTTTTTACAAATCGTACGGATTTGAACAAAAAAAAATTATCACATTTTTGAATGACATACAAATTTTTTTCCAGCACCTTCTTATTCATTCAAAAGACACGTATATCGGGATTTTGTTCGGAAATGTGTATTTCTCAAAATATGTACATTTTGCGTTTTGTTGGTTAGCTGGATTCTCGAACATTCAAAATTCATTTTCTCCGGTTCTACTGAACGGATCATTCTCATTTTTTCACTATATAATACTTTATTATGTTAGCTTCTTAGTCGCGTGCTAACAATATTTTTTTATTGTTAAGTAATATAAAATAATAAGGAAAAAATTGTTCAAATAATGTTTTCCTGCTTATTCCCAAAACGTATGATTTTGAAAACATACCATATATTTGCTAGGTCTTAATCTAAAAAACCCATATTTCAAAAAGTTATATATTATAGATATAGATATATTATAGATATAGATATATTATGAATATAGATAATAAATAGTAAAACATACCTTCTCGTTAGATTGAAGTATGTTGTTATTTTCATTGTCTTTACGTAATTTCGACAAATTACGTCGGCGCGTGTTGCAAATTTTTTGTCTCAGAGAGTCTTCTGTTATAGGCATATTCAATAACAATAAATGTTGCCTTAGGACTTTCCTGAGGCTGAATTGAACGGGTTCAAGCATCTATCCGTTTGTATTTTTGACAATTTCGATAATTTGGAGGATAATTTTGGCATTATATGGTTCGAACTTAGTGTAGTTTTCACTAAGTTTTTAGGTTATAAATACCACGCAAATGTATCGCAGCTTCCTTCGATCAGAAGATATTAAATAATTTCGAGTGCGCGCGCCGCTCTGAGCGAAGTTTTTATTAGGCTTCCTCGGCACGCTGCGATACATTCGCGTGGTATTTATAACCTAAAAACTTAGTGAAAACTACATAAAGTTCGAACCATATAATGCCAAAATTATCCTCCAAATTATCGAAATTGTCAAAAATACGAACGGATGGATGCTTGAACCCGTTCAATTCAGCCTCATTAAAGTCCTAAGGCAACATTTATTGGTACTGAATATACCTATAACAGAAGACTCTCTGAGACAAAAAAAATTCAACACGCGCCGACGTAATTTGTCGATATTACGTAAAGACAATGAAAATAACAACGTACTTCAATCTAACGAGAAGGTATGTTTTACTATTTATTATCTATATTTCACGATCACATGTTTGATGTGCGTATGAATATACTTTTAACACAAAGAAGTTGATGATTCTAACTCTAACACCTCGGCAAATGATGAAGTGTTTGATGAAGATTATGGGGACGTGGATCATATCCCTGAAAGTCCTGCATCCTTCGAAAGAGACAGAGAAGTAATTAATGCAATTGCGATTGATGCAATTGCGATTGATGCAATTGCGATTGAAGCAATTAACAAGGGTTTGGGTTTGATTGGAACATCACCAATTAAAAAGAAGAAAGTTTCTCAAAAGATGTATTCAAAGGATAAAATGCAAAATATATCTGAAGCAATGTGAGAAAGGATTTTCCACACCGCGATTAATGTGAATGATAGCGTTGACGAAAATGATGGTAATGATATTTTGCAAATTTTAAAAGGCAGATTCAACTCAACCACGGAACGTGCAATACAAATTAAAATTTTGACTATTTTTAAAGAATGGTCTTTTCGAAAAATTTTCGACTCACATGATAACGATTGCGAAGAAAACTGCCGAAGAAAAAGGAATCTTAGCCGATCCTAGCTCGAAGAGTCAGCCGTCCATAGAATGTCCATAGAAGCTTTTATGAACTGGGAGAGAATAGCCGCTTGATGCCAGGATAAAAAGATTGTGTCGGTCAAAGCAGACAATAAACGCATTCACGTGCAAAAACGATTATTGTTAATGAATTTGAAAGAGCTTCATCAATTATTCAAAGAAAATTATCCTGAAGTCAAATGTTTTTCCAAATTCGCATTTTTGAGGTCAAAACATTGCGTGATAGCCGGTGCAAGTGGTACCCATTCAGTCTGTGTTTGTGCTATCCATGAAAATGTAAAATTATAAATCGAAGGGTCGAATATTAAAAACCTGACAGCCGATATACCGAACCCAAACTTATCATGATTATTTGAGCCGTATGATTTGCGTTGAAGCATCAACAAATTGTTATTTTGGAACGTGCTCTGAGTGTCCTGGTGTAACAGATTTGATCGACTAAATAGAAAACATTTTCGAGTTTAATTACATTGACGAAATTACTTACAGACAATAGACTAACATTGTAGGACCACTTTACAAGTTATGATATCCCCAGTGGACGAATATTTACAAAAATTAAAGACCAGATTAGAAAAATTACTTCCGCACTCATACCTTGTTAAAAAACAAAACCATTTTATGAAGAATAAAAAAAACGAGTTGACAGAAAACGAGTGCATTGTAATCTGTGATTTTTCTGAGAACTATACCTTAGTTGTTCAAAATGCCGTACAAGGAATTCACTGGAATAATAACCAGGCAACAGTGCACCCATTTGCAATCTACTACAGGCACGCTGAAGGCGAAACTCGAATGAAAAGTTTCGTAATTATATCTGAATGTTTGCACCATGATACAATTGCGTTTCATGTGTTTCAAAGGCATTTTGTAGATTTTATAAAGAAACACTTTTTTTTTCTTCTTTTTTCATTCATTTTTCTGATGGGGCAAGTGCGCAGTACAAAAACAGAAAAAAATTTGTCAATCTCACTCATCACCTAAAATATTTTGGTTTAGCTGTTGGCACTTTTTTCCAACTTCTCACGGCAAAGGTGCGTGCGATGGCCTGGGTGGGACTTTGAAAAGGTTAGCTGCTAGAACTAGCCTTCAAAGAATAACCAATGCAAGCCAAACACCGAAATAATTATTCTAATGGGCAACTGAGTCACTCCCTAACATTTCATTGAAATTTGTAGAGGATAAAGAATATAATGAAGAAGAACAAATATTAGAGGCAAGATTCAAAATGGCTCTAACGGTGAAAGGGACGTTAACATACCATTGTAAACATTTTTCTTCGCAGGAACATTCAACAGAAGTTAAAATTATGAAATAATTTATTTCTATGTAACATATAGTTGAAGAGTAGAATCATTATATTATAGAATATTCAGTAAAATAATGAGGGTCACTTTTTATTTGTTATCTTTCTGAATAATGTATATTCTATTCGCACGACGTGACGTATTAGCAAGAAATGAGCGCCAATGTGATCAAGAATCCGTTGGAACTATATCCGCGCGCTTGAAATTATTTAAAATCTTCTGAATGAATAGAGACCCCGCCTTTTTGAAACATGTGTTTTTTAGATTAGGACCTAGCAAATATATGGTATTTTTTTCAATTTCATGCGACTTGGGGATGTGCATGAAAACATCATATAAACAATTCAATTGTTTTTATTTTATAATAATTAACAATAATAAAATACTTCCACTATGCGATTAAGAAGATGACCTAATAAGGTGTTAAATAGTGGAAGATCGAGAACGATCCATTTAGTAAAACTGGAGATAATGAATGTTAAATGTTAGTGAATCCAGCAAACAAGCAATTAAAAATGTATATATTACTGAAAATACACATATACGAACGAAATCCCGATATAGTTGTCTACTTATTTCATGTTAACAAATGAAATTTCTGACGAATCCAAATCATGGAGTCAAAATAGGTGTACGATTTGTAAAAGAATGACCCAGTGTACCACATGTTCCACGATATTATAAAGAAAATAATAAAGTAAAGAAACACTGACAGAAAGACCTTATGGTGGATAGCCATTTGTTGCCTTTTGGTGACAACAAATATTATTATTATTAAAGAAACACGGATTTAAATCTAGCTAAGGGGGGCTGTAAATGCGGAATACTTATATTCTCTAAAGTTGAAGATATTAGAGATGAGAAAATTAGAATTAACAATGATGTTTTTTTAAAAATGATGAAATGGATGAGTTACTTATTTCCAAAAATCCGGTTACCAGAAGTAGAAAGGAATAATTATAAAAAATAGTGCAAAATGCAAATCACTTACAGTCAGTTGACTGAAATTTGAGAGATAGTTTATAATTAAAATTTAAAAGGCAAAATGAAAATAGAAATGTGGGCTCGAGAAAATCGAGATCAAAGTTTTGAATCTCTCAAAAATTGATCGAATCGTTTTATAGAAAATTTGGGAGGATGCAGCTGCAAGTATCATATATAGTTTTAATCTTCATTTAATTTTGAACAATTTAGAAAAAGATTCAGTCAATTTAGATTATTTTGAAAAAAGTTTCGAGCAGAAATCCGATAGTATGCTATTCTGCGTGTTTTTATAATCGCCAATTTCAGGCTTACGTTTCACCAAAACAGAAAAAGATTATTAGTTTTCAACAGTACTTTCATTAGTTTACAAAATTTCTCGTTTCCAAAATTCCAAAATTTCCTATTTTTACTTATTGCATATCAAAACACGCAAATTTTACAAAAAGTACAATTATTAAAGTACTAAGTATTAAAGTACAATTTATTAATATTGTTTCAAACAATAAGACTGGGTATACTGTAAAAACGACGTCGAAATTTAGAAACTTTGTCTGCAACAAGCAAAAATTTTGAAAAAAACAACCACTCAATTGCATTCAATCTTACCAATATATTTAACTTGATTCGTAAGTAATAACTGTACAAAGTTTGAATAAAATCCATCCGAAAATATTGGAGAAAATAAGTTATGCTAAATGTTCAATTCTTTCAACTTGATTTTATCCGGCTCTCGTAAGGTTTTTTTAATCTTACTAGCGATCTATTTTATTATTAGTCTTCATATTACTCACAAGATAATCAATATTTTGTAAAAGTAGCTGACATTAATTAATTGACTTTACAGTCTCATCTGTTCCTACATCTATGTGCACCAATTCCTCTAATTGCTAAGGGCATGTGTGTATACCACTGGGATACACATGTCTTGATATATTATGATAATATATTATACATACCTTAATTCTAACTGTTTCAAAATATAGTTTTAATAATTTTAGTGGACAACAGAATTAATTGACATAAATTGTACCTAATGTGTAGCTTACCTAATTACTTCTAACTACCTAATTACTTCTAAAAAACCCTATTACTTATAACTAATTATTATTATTACACCAAGTATCTATTATTTATTATTATTACCTAACTAACTTACCTAAACCAACAATAAAATATTCACGAATACCCTTTTCACAATTATTAGAGAATGTTATTTACAATATTTATTTCTGATCTAGATGTAACTAATAAGCAAACTTCGTTCTTCGTCCTAAAATCATTCGTACGTTAAGATTTATTTTTTGTCAAAGGCAAATATAAATTTCAGGGAAATATCTTTCGAGTATTTATGTTTGAACGCTACTTTCTCTGCATTCTGTAAAAACATTTCGTGATTACATATTTTATCTGCGTCGGTTTTAACTGTTCTTAATGTGGTGTCCATCACATTTGTAAATTGTTCATTTATATATATATATATATATATATATATATATATATATATATATATATATATATATATATATATATATATATGGTAAAATTATTCAACCTCCCTTTTAAGACCCCTTAATCGGATTTTGAAGAATGGTGAAACACATATATCTTTTTTAAAAACAAATCTTAATACAAAATTTCATTTCCCTAACATTTTCCGTCTCTGCGAAATACACATTCTATTAAAATACTTTGGCTCCCATTTCAAACCCTTAGAAATGATATTTCCAAGAATACTTCTTTATTGGATGTTTACGTCATAAAAGCAACGTTCCTTCCAAATTTTACGTTCGTAGGTTAAACAGTTTAAGCTGTGTCTCGATGAATCAGTCAGTTATTCAGTCTGAACAATCGTTAAATAATATCATACATTTTTTTAGTTACAAACACAGGATACTTAAATAAGTAAATAGTTCATTACTACATAATTATTTTTTTCTTTAGAAATATTATATTAAGAATATATTAATTTAGTGTATAATAAATAACATTTACTTACATCATATGCATTATGTTCCTTGAAGCAAAGTAGGATAGGTCCGGAATTGCACACAGACTCGTGTGTACTATCCTCCTGGAACAATTTAACATCATAAAATGTCCTGACCATAAATCAAATTATTATTGTTGTATAAAGAATTATAATATGAATAATGAATTCTCTTAAAACGAGAAGGTAAAACATTTCTAACTCCAGGTTCGTTATACAAAGATGTTAAATTTATGATTCATATTTCATGTACAAGTTCGATATTGCGAACGTTATTACTAGTTGCTGATAGTATTGAGTTGTTCATAAGTCCGAAAATAAATAAATCAGTCAAACGCAAATTGTTGTGATGTATTGCTAAACTGACCTGCATATTTAGTTGATAAATTTGAACTTGCATGCGATGGATGTGATTTATGAAAACGTTCCGCTCTAAAACGTCTATTATAATGTAAATTATGCCCAAATAATATAATATTTAAAAAAATCCCAACGAATACTACGAATAAAAACAAAAGAGAAATATTTTCAACTGAGTTTGCTCTAGAGGTTTCTGCAGTAAGACCTAATGTTATAAATCATGCAAATTCATCGATTCCTCGTCGTTCTCGGGAATTAAGTCTCGCAAAAACGACAGCTTGGCGTATTATATGAAAAGACTTGGGTTTACACGCTTATATGACTTATTCAAAGAAAACTTTGGTAAATCCAAAACTTCGAGCAACTGTTAGTAGGCATTAAAGAAGTTTTGATTAAACTCCTTTGGAATACATTTTGCAGGGCTATTTGAAATCAAAGGTCTATACCAGGACTGTCCAACACGCGGCCCGTTACCTCACTTGATGCGGCGCGCGGAGCGGGCGAAAATGTATAAATTACCCTCAAATACAAAATATGTACAATTCTTACATTAACGATAAAATAGAAATAAAATAACGTGTCTAGTATTTTATAACGCGTGCTTCCAAACGGCATCTTTTTGTAAAGCGGCCCTAGGGGCCGCTGTAAGTTGACTGTCCCTGCAGTTGGACAGCCCTGGTCTATACAAACAAACCATGAAAACTTGATGACTTGAATATCGAACGCTGAATTCATGACAATTAGCCTTATTTATTTCAAAATGTGAATGAATTCAATCCTATAAACGAGGACGACCAACCGACGAACATCGACGATATAAACGACAGTAGAAATTGAAACTGGGGACCTGGATGGCCGTAGAATGAAGTACCCCATATATAATGTAATGCGCTATAATTAAGGCTCCTGTATGGTTGGTACGGTAGGATGAATAGTTTTAAGCTTAATTTTAATTTAATTCATAAATTGATGCTTCCTTGACAAGTTCTATCCTAATTAGAATTTGGCAGTTAACAATACCGCCTGTGTTGCAGATAATATTTTTTATTACTCATGGAAGACGACGTATCTTACAAGTTTGGAATCCAGAAGTTTGGGATCCATCCAAAATAAAAATAGAATAAAAAATGAAGAATTTTCTTTTTCAATTGTCTCCAGTGGTGTGGATTCGTCATAAGAACTCTCATCAGTCTCCAGTATCAACATAGAATTTACACTCATTTTAAAACATTTTCTTTAATTTATATTTTTATTTTGTAATGAAAAAAAAATTCTTTCACATCGTCACTTTCACGTCACTTTTTTAATATTGAGGTCTTGATTGTGTTTATTTTATTTATTTATTTACATTGTTTAGACCCACAGGGATCACATAAAGCAAATTATGACCTGTTGCTGTTATTTTTCTTGTTCTTCCAGAATTGTTTCATCATCTCGATATGTTTAGCTCAACGTTCATCTGTCCATTTTCCTCTTGTTATTTTGGGTTTTTCCTCTGATATAATTTCCCAGCGGTCCACCTTTTGCCAAAAATTTTCCGACTTTCGATGTCTGTCGGTGAGATGTTGGCGTTTTTTAGATCAATTTGTCGTTTTCATTCTCTGTAGGTACTTCAAAACTCTCCGTTAAGACCAAACACTTTTATTTTATTTTTACTTTAAAAACTATTTTCTTTGTTAAGTGTATTCTAAATTTAGGTAAATAATATTTTTTTAATTACATCAAGATTATCTTAAACCGACCAGTAGATTCCCAACATCTGGTCGGTAGGGTAGTAGATATTTGTTTGAATGCGTTTGGAGCTGTTTATGGTCGCTATGCATCTGAAAGACCATTTGTAATCCTTTGTAAATACGCTTCGGCGGATGTTTACGATCGCTAATGGTTTTTGGATGCTTGGTGGTCGTAAACAATTGAAAATTCAATGCAATGTTTAAGGTTCTTTAGAATAAGTATTTAAATTTTGGGTAGCTTTAAGATTAGCCATAGAAATTACCACGTGCACTTCGGGTTGGAATTCTTCTTGGTTCAGTGGGGGCAGGCAAATGGGAGGTGGGATTGAGTTTTCCTGTTTGTAACAATATCTAATCACACTCAGTTCAGTTGTAACCCTCTTGCCACAAACACACCAAGAAGATTCCAAACTCCGACAGTGCACGTCGTCACAAGTGCTAAAAATAAAGTTAAATAATAAATACATGTTTATCGAGGCGTGCAAGTTTTATTTACCCAAACATATAATTTCCAGTGCCGATCGAATTTATTAGCAACCCAGAATTAACCGCCTTAGGTTTGATCACGCGTTCGTTTTGTCCAAAGACAAACAACCACCGCGACTCAACACTCTCCCTACTAGTAGGTTGTCACCTAGTCTCATAACATGCCACTAGAATTACCCACAGGCAGGTATCGATGTTGGAGTATTTTTCGGTGACAGTGTGTGATTGTAGACGATATCCTTCATCTGTTAGTTTTGGGCCAAGGATTTTTCGGATAATTTTTCTTTCGGCCTTCTTGATATTCTATGTCTCCTTCGTAATTAAGGTTTAATGTCTCGCTGGCGTAGAGTATTTCAGATTTGATAACAGTCCTGTAGTGTCGGACTTTTGTGTTAATATTTGTGCATTTTTTATTGTATATGCTTGCAATTTTCCCATATGCTTTCCGCAATTTTTTGAGGTCCCGTGTTTTTGTGCTAATCTTTTTGATCCTGTGGATTCAATAATTTTGCCTAAGTATTTGAAGTGACTAACTTCGTTTATTGTGCTCTATTTTATAATTAAATTTTCTGTTTTGATGTGTTTTGTGGCCAAGAATTCGGTTTTCGAAAAGGAAATTTGTAGTCCAGCTTTCGCGGCACATTCTTTTAGGATCATCAGCGAAGGCTAGATATGTGACGTTGATGTTATCCTGTTGTTTTCCTATCCTCTTATGGGTCTCCAATTTTTTCGATCTTCCAATTTTTGTTCCCATGCTTTGATAACTTTGTCTAAAACGATGTTGAAGAGTAACGGGGAGAAGCTATCGCCACCAGTCGGACACCAATCTTGATGAGGAAAGGTATTGAGATTTCTCCGTTGAATTTGACTTTGGAAGTTGTGTTTGTTAGTGTTTTTTTGGATGAGCCGTTGTGTTTTCGGATCCAGATTGTTTTCTTCGAGTATATTAAACAGGGATTGTCGCTTGATGGAGTCATAAGCTTTCCTAAAGTCGAAAAATGTGCAGATGGTTGGGAGATTTCGTGAAGCTCGAATTTTTAGTATAAATTTCAGGTTGAAAATTTGCTGGGTGCATGATCTGTGTGGTCTGAAAACTGCTTGATATTCCCCAATTAGGGGTTCGAGTTCTTTGTAGGAAAAATAGATTCCTCTGTACTTAGTTATTCACATCAGATTTGTCTCCTTTTTCGTGGAGTGGGTGGATGAGTGCGCATGTTTATTTTATTTATTTAATTGTTATTTTTTAATAAAACTTAGCGATTTTGAATATTTGCGTGCTTTACCCACGTTATGTGGTAATACAACCAAAAATGGCATTTGTCGCACTAAAAAACGTGCACCAAGATAGTACTTTTAACGCATGAGTAATAAAAAATATATTTGCCGTCGGGTGACTAAACTGACGCTCCACTATTAACCCGATGGGGCCAATCCTGCAGAAGCCTTCTACATAGTGCATTACATTCTATATCGGGCACTTCATGTAACTTAGCGATATTGAATATTTGCGTGCGTTACCCAAGTTAGTTGGTAATACAACCAAAAATGGCATTTGTCGCACTAAAAAACGTCCGCCAAGATAGTACTTTCAATGCATGAGTAATAATATAAATTATTAAAAAAGAATATATTTGCAGTCGGGTGACTGAACTGACGCTCCAGTATTAACCCGATGGGGCCAACCCTGCAGGAGCCTTTTATATAGTGTATTACATTCTATACCGGGCACTTCATTCCACGCGCAATCATTTAATTGATTTAAAGCTTGCCGTCGAACAGAGAATCGTAATCAAAGAACTCAGAAATCCGTCAGCACAGCATACCTACCTACCATATGTTCATGGACCAACTGACAAAAACGCCAGAATCCTTAAAAACACAACATCGACACCATTTTCAAGACAATCCAAGAAATATCATCCATGCTACGCAGCGTTAAAGACACCATCTCGTTAGAATCCCATGGGATTTATGAAATACCCCGAGGAATATGGGAACGAACCTATATTGGACGTACCAATAGAAGAGATATCGTCTAGGATTTAAGAATATGAAGATACAGTCAGGCATAATGAGAAAGTTTAATCCGCTCATCATACACACCTTGTACAGATTAGCCATACACATAGAAAAACGAGACCATTGCCTGAACACCAGAGTTGATTCCTTGCGAACCCTCCAGCGTGGCGACCGATTGTATCCACTCCCAAAATGCAATCCCAGACACCTCACATAAACAACCTAACATCCTAGACACATGTACGACCAACAAGACGAACAAACAATGAAACTTTCGGATGAAACTTATGCCTGACTGTAACTTCATATTCTTAATCCTAGCCGATATCTCTTCTATTGGTACGTCCAATATATGTTCGTTAACATATTCCTTCTAACGGGATGGTGTCTTTAACGCTGCGTATACATTGAGGATATTTCCTGGTTTGTCTTGAAAATGGTGTCGATGTTGTGTCTTTTTAGGATTCTGGCGATTTTGTAATTTGGTCCATGAACATATGGTAGGTAGGTATGCTGTGCTGACGGATTTCTCAGTATATATCTTCGTTTACATATTGCTCGGGGTATTTCGTAAATCCCATGGGATTCTAATGGGATGGTGTCTTTAACGCTGCATAGCATTGAGGATATTTCCTGGTTTGTCTTGAAAATGGTGTCAATTTTGTGTCTCAAAATTGTGTCTTTTTAGGATTCTGGCGATTTTGTCAGTAGGTCCATGAACATATGGTAGGTAGGTATGTTGTGCTGACGGATTTCTCAAACTGAGAATCACTTTGTAACAGACACCTTATACATCCTTGTTCATTGTACATCCAACACACCTCGTACAGATTAGCCATACACATAGGAAAACGAGACGATTGTCTGAACACCAGCGTTGATTCCTTGCGCCCCCTCCAGCGTGGCGACCGATTGTATCCAACCCCAAAATGCAATCCCAGACACCTCACATAAACAACCTAATATCCCAGACACATGTACGACCAACAAGACGAACAAACAAGCGAACCGAAGCACCGCACACAACGGGAATGACCCGAAGCCAGACGGCTATAAATAAACGCGTCACACGAACGAGACGTATTCTCTCTTGGGAATAATACATATAATGGTACATATATACATATATATATATATATATATATATATATATATATATATATATATACATAATGTACTTAATATCTTCTTCTTCTTATTCTTCCGTGTAGGGTGTAGGGACTACGTGCCTGTTTCTGTAAGTTTCTCCTCAGTCCTCCTCAGTCTCATTCGGCTCCTGCGATTTGGAAGTCCAGGAGTCTGTCTATCTCTTCGGTGGTTCGGTGGTTCCAGGGGATCTCGTTCTGTTGGGTTTTTGTGTCATGGCCCAGTTAGCGATTCGGTGTGGCGCCATGCGTTCGAGGTGATCCCGCCAGTATCTTCGACGGGTTCTTATCTTGAGCTCCTGACATGGTCTCTAAATGTGACTGCTCTTATTGCTCTCAGGGTCCGCATTTCGGTCGTTCTCAGCGCTTGTTTGGTGGCTGATGTATCGGCCCTTGTTTTAGCCGCATATGTGAGTATTGGCCTTACTGCTGTCTTGTATATTCGGATTTTACCTTGTTGCGATATGTATTTGTTTCTCAAGATTATGTTATTTAGTACGCCAGATATTCGTCGAGCCTTGTTCGTTGCTGCTCGTACCTCTAACTTGAGGTCTCGGTCGTTTGAGATCTCTACTCCAAGGTAGCTAAAATACATCACCTGCTCTATCGCCTTGTTGTCGAGACCTAATTTGCATTTGGTTGCTGTTCTGCTGGCTACCATGCATTTGGTTTTTTGATGGGAGATATCAAGGTTGTATCTCTTTGCTGTTTTGGAGAATGTCTGTAGAAGTCGTTTTCATTATCACCTATTAGTACAGCGTCATCCGCGTAGCACAGTATGTTGAAGGACTGGTTTCCCATCCGATATCCTGCTTTGAGGTTTTTCACACTAGTTATTAAGTTGTCCATTATTAGGTTGAATAGGGCCGGGCTCATACTGTCGCCTTGTCTAATTCCATCGCTTACTCGTACGCTCTCTGCAGACTTGGTTTTTGCTTTTACTATTGTATAGTTGTTAGTGTTGATGTCTTTTATTAAGTTTGTTAGTTTTTCCCCAGCGCCTCGTTTCCCTAGTTCTTCAATCACATTGGCAATTCTGAGCTTTACTTAGGTCAACAAAGCACATGTAGGCGGGCTTTGCTAACTCAATTGCTTTTTCGGATATTAAAAAAAAAAAACACCAAACGCTCAAGAAAGCAATTCTCAAGCCTCGGAAGCACTCTATGACGACCACGCAAGAAACAAGAAAAAATGGAAAAATCTACTAGGAAAAAGTGATGGAAAAAGGTTAGGATTATTTCCGGGTGGAACATAAACACATGGAACAATAAGTCACACGAAATCATCGCAGCACTAAACAAACACAAAATAGACATCTGCATACTGTCTGAAAGGAAGAAAATGGGACGCGGCAACACATTCATTGACAACTACTTCATGTGATACAGTGGCAAGGAACCTAACGAAAGAGCAAAATCTGGAGTAGCAATCCTAATACACAACAAATACAAAGATAATTTCGAAACAACTAAGTACATAGATCATGACATATTACTAATAACTAGGGCAACCAAAAATATTCAAAGGCATATATTTTCTCATTCTACTTATAAAGGAATGGACTAGCCAAAAATGCGTTTCTCACTTAACTATGAATTTAGAGCCCTATTCGTAAGGACATATTTTTGCATATTTCACCAATAAAAGCATAAATTGCATATTGGCCATGATAAGACATATTTAGAAATAACTGCATATTTTTAGTGCATATTATGCTCAATTGGGGGGTATGGGGTTGTGTTGCAGAGGTAGCAACTTTTATCAAGGACGGTCGCGCTCAAAGACATAGTCGGTGAGCGGTCGGCGATAACTGGTCCTTAGAAGACAGCCAATTCTCACTTATGGTTCCACGTGCCACACCCCGGGCAACTGCATCGACCTGCAGGCTAAACTAAGTGAGGTTTTTTTTTAGCCAGATATGGTGAACACCTTGCAGCGTCTGACGCCCGGCAAGCGTTGTGTTTTATTTGCCAAAACCTTTCAACAAAATGTGTCGACTTCAAAACGAAATAAAGTACCCCAGGTGGGTAGAGGTGCCTCACAATCCCACACCGATATCTCGGTCAGCCTCGCGGATTCCGGGGGAGGTAAAAGAACGACATCCATAAAGAAAAAACAAAATTATAATGGACCTAGCAAAGCTAAAACGAACTGCTTATTAAACATCGCAACTTACAACACAAGATCAATCAGAACAAAGGAACGTCTGGTTGAATTAGAGTACGAATTGGAGAAAATAAACTGGGACATTGTAGGCTTAGCCGAAACAAGGAGAAGAGGAGAACAATGCCTCCATTTGGATTCAGGACATACTATGTTCTACAGAGGGAAATGATGATGATAGTAATGGAGGAGTTGGAATATTAATAAAGAAAAAAGTATCTACAAACCTGAAAATCCTGAAAACAATATCTGACAGAGTAATATATGTCGTAATTAACATAAATAAAAATATAACGCTAAAATATATACAAGCTTATGTCCCACAAACAACCAAACTTCTTCACATGATGATGACGAGGTGGAAACGATATACGAAGACATAGCGAGAGCAATAAGAGAGAACCCAGCGACGTACACTGTTCAAATGAAAGGGGAAAAATGTTGAGAGAGCAACGCAAATGGATATGGAATTGCCCAGATGGACAAACCAAAAATGAGATTGACTTTATAATCTCCCGCCATAAACACATAATCGAAGACGTAGATGTAGTCAATCAATTCAACACCGACAGTGATCACAGGATGGTCAGATGTAAACTACTTATAAACACAAACATGGAAAGAAAAAGAAAGATAGATCAAACGACGAAGAGAGGAAGTAGAGAAAAGATAGGGGTAAGAAAGGAAACATTCAAACTAAAGTTGAATGAAAATTTTTCCAATAATCCAGGAAAAAATATAAGAGAAGCAGCAGAACAGATAATAGGCCCCCCAGAAAGAACGCCGGACAAACTGTCGATAGAAACAAAACACCTCCTATCGAAAAGGAGAAAACTGATAACCGAGGGTAAAAGAGACACTATTGAATATACAGAAACCAACAAAACAGCAACAAAAATGGCGAAACAGAATATACTGAAACATCAAACGAAACAAGTGCAATTCCCTATTAGAACAGATCAAAGAACTATATATATTTAAAAGACATAACACACCTAAGAAAGAGATAACAAAAATAAAAGATGCGAAAAACAACATAGTAAATAGACAACAGATATTAAAAGTTGTGGAATCTTTCTATAGAGATCTGTACGAATCCAAAATAACAAACACAATGACAAAAGACGACAAAATTCGAATAGTAAATGTCAACTCAGAAGAAATTCCCGAGATAGATATGGAAGAACTGGAGAAAGGGATATCCCTTTAGAAAAATGGCAAAGCGGTAGGAGAAGACAACATCCTGCCTGAAATGCTTAAGGAAAGTGATATCAAGACGAGACCAGAACTATTCAATGAGTGCTTAACAGAAGAACATTTATCCAAAAATTGGGAGAATGCCGTAGTTGTTATTATCTACAGGAAAGGTGACCCGACTGATCTCGAAAACTACCGACCGATAATATTACTATCACAGATAAATAAATTATTCACCAGAATAATCACAAACATATTAGAGCGAAAACTGGAAGCTTACCAACCAAAGGAACAAGCTGGGTTCCGAAGTCACTATAGTACGACAGAACACCTACACACAGTAAGGCAGGTGATCGAGAAAGCTACAGAATATAACATAAGCCTATGGATGGCTTTTGTCGATTTCCGACGATTTGCCTTCGACACAATAGAAATCTGGGCAATAATAAATTCATTGAGAAATGCTAGAGTGGATCAACGTTATATAAACCTTTTTGAAAACATTTATAGGACTTCGACAATGTCGATAAGACTTCATCAATCATCTAACAAAATAAACGCCAAAAGAGGAGATCGGCAAGGGGACGTAATATCTCCAAAACTATTCACCTTAGTACTCGAGGATGTTTTTAAAAAGATACAAAGGGAAAACAAAGGATTGAACATACATGGTGAACGCTTGCACAATCTAAGATTTGCCGACGATATTGCACTATTTGCAAGAGATAAACAGGAATTGATTGATATGTTGGAAGAACTACAAGATGAGGCTGCAAAAGTAGGATTACACATGAACTACACAAAAACACAGTTTATTACAGGTGTATTTGTAATAAACTGTGTTTTGTGTAGTTCATGTGATGCATCATGTAGATGCAGACGAAACAATACCGATTCATGACATCACAATAAAAAGAACAGAAGCATACATATACCTTGGCCAAGCTATAACACCGGGCAAACAAAATCAAGAAATGGAGATTAATAGGAATATTAGACTGGGATGGGCGCCCTACGGCAAATTAAAGTACATCTTCAGCATGAATATACCAATGACTCTAAAAACAAAAGTCTATAACGAGTGTGTACTGCCTGTTGCCACGTTTGGTTGCGAGACCTGGGTAATAACCAGAAAGATCAAACATAAATTGGAAGTACATCAGAGAGCCATGGAAAGACGAATTATAAGAATTTCCCTGAGAGACCACAAAACAAATACATGGATAAGCGAAAAAACCAAAGTCTTTGACATAATAAAAATAATTGGTTCCCTAAAATGGCAATGGGCAGGACACGTGGCCAGACGTACAGAAAACTGGAGCGGGTATATCACCAGATGGAGACCTTGGGAAGAAAAGAAGAGTGTTGGAAGACCCCAGCAAAGATACGACGAGATAAAGAAGGTCGCAGGCTTAAATTGGTATCAAGCTGCGCAAAACCGAAGCCAATGGTCAAATTTGAAAGAGGCCTATATCCAAAGGATAGAAAACGGCGAAATATGCTCAATTTGGTTAAAATATTTATATTCATTGATCTGCTTTTTGACGGAAATCTCAAGACGCGTATTTAATACTACAGTGCTAGACAAGGCAAATCACTATCACTATTGCAAGACTTTTTGATGATTCAATAAAAATTCTGGGTGAAAGTTTCAATCGAATTTCGATTTTACTCTTTATATCAGATGCCGCTCCATACATGGCAAAAACAGCTCAGGTCATACAAAGCAAAAACTTTTTACTCAAAAGTGACCAGATGTGTCACTTACCTTGCACAGGGACTTCATCGAACTTGTGAACAAATTCGATGAATTTATACTAACGTCGATCGTCTAATAGCCAATGTAAAAAAAATCACCGTCAACGATAACGATTTTTAATGATTTGGTACCTGGCGTCGCACTTCCTCCGTAACCAATAACTACTAGATGGGGAACATGGATTGATGCCGCAGCGTACTATACCACCAACTTCAAAATAATTGTGAAAGTGTGCAATGTACTGGACGAAGAAGAGGCCGCATCAATCAAAAGAGCTACTAATTTCAAAAGAGCTACTAAGTGACGGTGAAATAAAATTTGATTTAATTTTCATTGCTTCATATTATGGATTTCTTAGCGCATCAATAAATTCGCTTGGAACGTATCGGCTATTGCTTGCTAAAGAAATTGGGAAGGTAAAGCAGCTAACTTTGTTATTTAAAATTGGTTATTTAAAAAACCATGGATTTCCATTATGAAGGAAATTTCAATAAATTTGTCTAGGTGTACAGGTTTGTCTAGAGGTTCTATTGTCTGAAGCAATGGCAAATTAAATTTGCGATTATAAGTTCGGTTGTTGTGGAACGAAGTTTTTCAGAACGTACAGAAATGCTCTATGATCAAACAAGAATAGTTTTCATTTTGAGAACTTAAATGAGATGTTTGTCATTTATTGTAATAAGAATTCAAATTTTTTATAAAATTTTAAATTTAAATTATTTAAATAATAAGTTTAGCTGTATTTTTTTTGCATTTATGTTTTCGTACCTAGAATTTAACATTTTTTCATATGTTTTATTTCAGATTTAAGAGCATATATTTTTTTAAATGCATATTTTTATTTTTATAGAGCATATTTTCATTTTTATAGAGCATATTTTAAGCGCTTAAAGTACTTTTTTAAGAGCATATTTTTGGTTGCCCTACTAATAAAACTAAATTTTAGAAAAGAAAAACTCGGCATATACGCACCGGATAGCTTAAAATCACAAGGTGAAAGAGAAACATTCTACAATAAATTAGACGAGACCATCAATGAAATAAACCCAATGACAAATTCATTGGAGACACAAACGCAAGAATTGAAGACAATATCATCCCAGGCGTAATGAATAGATTTGGGGAACACACAACTAATGACAACGGTATGCTACTCATAGACATGTGTGTTCAAAACCAACTACGAATTAATAACACCTACTTCCAACATAAGACTAACAAAAAATTACATATAAAAACACGAGAGGGCAACGGTCTATAATAGACCACATCATCACCAACAGAAAAGTCCACCAAAATAAGATCACAGACGTAAGAGTATTCCCATCAGCTAACATAGGCACAGAACACCAACTTGTTGTATGCAAATACCGCTTCAAAGCTACAAGATAAAAGCACAAAGAACCGGCAAAAGACCATAAGTTTAATCTACAGGCACTAACAACAGAAAGCACAAAGTTGCTATATGAGAACCGACTGGCAGAGAAAATAACATCCAACAGCATACAAGACCAGTACAACATTGACGAAGCCTGGGAGAAACTGAAATTCAACATCACAAACAGCGTACTTGAGGCCATCGGACAAAGAGCAGTCAAAAGAGCAGACAAAACTTGGTACAATCCGGAACTTAAAGACATAGCCCGACGCAAATCAGAAGCCTACAAGAAGTGCATGGACACAAGAACCAAGGAAGCCTACAACAACTACAAAGCTGTAAGGAATAGGTGCAAAACAAAGGTGCGACACCTAAAAGATCAGTACTGGGAAAACTTCAGCACCGAACTACAACACGACCTATATGGCAGACAAAAGAAGATTTGTAAACTACTCAGGAAGTACAAACAACTATCGGACGAACAACACCAAACAGCATCACACCCGCAGAATGGGTCAAGTGCTTTCAGGGATTATACGAAACAGGAATCACCACCGCCCAGACAGGCACCACCACCTCAGCGAAAGTACAAACAATAGAGGACTCACACTTTCACCTAATACCCACCTGGGTGAATTCCAGATAGATCATGTGGCCATTTCACGAAGGAAAACTTTTTCTCAAAAGGAAATACAAAACGTAAAGGTACTAAGAAGCGCCAATCTGGACTCAGACCACTACCTCTCAAAGCTACAAGACAAAAGCACAAAGAACCGGCAAAAGACCATAAGTTTAATCTACAGACACTAACAACAGAAAGCACAAAGTTGCTATATGAGAACCGACTGGCAGAGAAAATAACATCCAACAGCATACAAGACCAGTACCACATTGACGAAGCCTGGGAGAAACTGAAATTCAACATCACAAACAGCGCACTTGAGGCCATCGGACAAAGAGCAGTCAAAAGAGCAGACAAAACCTGGTACAATCCGGAACTTAAAGACATAGCCCGACACAAATCAGAAGGCTGCAAGAAGTGCATGGACACAAGAACCAAGGAAGCCTACAACAACTACAAAGCTGTAAGGAATAGGTGCAAAACAAAGGTGCGACACCTAAAAGATCAGTACTGGGAAAACTTCAGCACCGAACTACAACACGACCTATATGGCAGATAAAAGAAGATTTGTAAACTACTCAGGAAGTACAAACAACTATCGGACGAACAACACCAAACAGAATGCATCACACCCGCAGAATGGGCCAAGTACTTTCAGGGATTATACGAAACAGGAATCACCACCGCCCAGACAGGCACCACCACCTCAGCGAAAGTACAAACAATAGAGGACTCACACTTTCACCTAATACCCACCAGGGTGAATTCCAGATAGATCATGTGGCCATTTCACGAAGGAAAACTCTTTCTCAAAAGGAAATACAAAACGTAAAGGTACTAAGAAGCGCCAATCTGGACTCAGACCACTACCTCTCAAAGATCAAAATAAGACTCCAGTCTAGAAACACTAGACCCTCAAAAATGTTAAGATTTGACGTCGAGTGACTCAAGAACAATCAAGAACTAAGTCAGAGACTAAAAAATAAACAACTGGGACCAACTGAAGGAGACTCTTGTCAAGACGGCCAATGAACTCGACCATCTCGCTAGAAGAAGGAAGCATCCGTGGTGGACTGAAGACTATGACAATGCAATAGCCCAATGACAGATAGCCTGGGTAAAGTGAAATTCTAAAAAGACCAAGGAAAATTGGCATAAATTTTTGGAACAAAGAAAGGTTACAGCCAAGATAACTCGAGGAACCAAACGAACCTTCACACAAAACCAACTAACCCAAAACGAAGAGAGCTTTGCTAATAATAACTTCAGAGACTCACAAGACAAACTGGCTTATAACGACAAGGACAACTGCCCCCTTTTGGCTCAGTACTTTAAAAATCTACTCAACTGTGACCCCCCAGCGAAGACTTCGACTATAAACAAACCATACCAAACCCGGACTCGCTTGCCCCTTCATTGGAACAAGTTGGCCAGATCATTCAACTTCTTAAGAATAATAAGGCAGCTGGAGAGGACTCTATCGTTGCTGAACTGTGGAAAGGTGCTGGAAACAATGCCGTGCGCAAGCTAACCGAGATCATGGGAAAATCAGGAACATCAGGACATCTGGGAAACAGAGAAATTACCACCCGATTGGAAATCTGCTCTGAACCATCCGCTTCACAAAAAGGGAGATTTTATGGATATAAACAACTACCGTGGAATTTCTCTCGTCCCGGTAACATACAAGATTCTCTCGAAGGCGTTACAAACAAGGACAGAAAATCAGTTGGATAGTCAACTGGGAGAATATCAGGGGAATATCCGATCTTGTGTTGAACAGATCCTCAATCTTAAAACTGTACTTGCATACTCCAAGATGAGAAACCGCAAGGTGGTCGTCACCTTTGTTGATTATAGGAAGGCCTACAATTCCATTGATAGATAAACGCTTAACAAAGTACTCCAGGACCTAGCACTAGACAACAAAACCCGCAGACTCATCCTAGAAACTTTGACCAACACCCATTCCAAGGTTAAATTTAGAGGCGCGATTTCAGAAAGCTTTGAAATAAAAACTGGAGTGAGACAAGGAGATGGACTATCCCCACTTCTCTTCAACTGTGTCCTTGAAAAGGTTATGAGAGAATGGCGCAAGGAACTGAACAATTTGGGTGCTCAGAGTGGTATCTACCTGGGACGTAATAACGATGGAATAATTGTAGATTGCCTGGCCTTTGTAGATGACATGGCACTGTTTGCTGATTCTCTTGAGATGGCAACAAGGCAGGTAAACTGCCTCAGCAAACAGGCTGCCAAAGTGGGTCTTCAAGTGTCGCTGGAGAAAACAGAATTCTTCACCAACATCAGAGAAGCAAGCAGAGAGATATTACTAGAACAGGGAAACATCAAGAGGAGAAATTTAAGTATCTCGGCGAATAGATTGAACCCAACTTATCAGATAGAGCATCATTATCCAAGAGAGTCAACAAGTTAGAACTAGCCTATCGACTGACTAAGAACACTTACAATAAAGTGTAGCACTACACAAAAAAAGTTAAACTTAAGCACTACACATCAGTCTTACGACCAGAAGCCCTGTATGCCATGGAGTGTCTTCCCTTGAACCGAAGGGGTCTAATAGAGAAATTGGAAATCAGAGAGAGGAGAATCCTCAGGAAGATCCTAGGCCCGGTAAAAGAAGATGGGGAAGACGGCATAACTCTGAGCTCTACGAACATATTGAGATACTCTCTGACTGTGCAAGGAAAATAAGGGTAGCTTTCTATGGCCACGTTGCAAGATTGCCTCCAAACCGACTAACCAACCGTCTGTTCACCTTCTGGCAAAACAAGAAGCTTCGTACCACTTGGTTGACAGAGACCGAGAAAGATTTTAAAGAACTGGGAATAACAGATCTCAAAAACAGACAGTTTGTGAGACGCACCCTGAAGCAATTCCGTGGATTTCAGGAAAAACCTCGAAGGAAAGGTACCCCCTGGACAGAAGAGAGAAAGGAGTTACACCGGCAGATGCAACAATACGGGGCAAAGCTCAAAACCCAACAGTTGAACAAGCGTGGTCCAAAGTAGGCCTATTCGAAAGAAGAAGAAGAAGAGGACTTACACTGGTTTATTAGTCAAGAAGAAATAAGGCGCAAAATCAAAAACCTGAAATCAAGGAAGGCGCCAGGCGAAGACACCATTCCCAACGAAGTCCTAAAATACGGCGGCGAAAAACTCGTAGCTGAGACCTCCTCCCTATTTAAGAAAATTGCAGAATCCGAAATAGTGCCAATAAGCTGGAAAAGCACTATTATCTTTAATAAAGGCAAGAAAACAGACCCCTCAAATTACCGATGCATCACATTGATAAACACTATGGCAAAACTATTCACAAAAATACTGGCCCAAAAAATAAACGAACGAATAAAAGTTAACAACGAACAGGAAGGATTTCGACAGAATCGATCTACAATAAACGCAATATTTACGACCAGGCAAATATCCGAAAAAGCAATATATATATATATATATATATACATATATATATATATATATATATATATATATACATATGTTGTATTTGAGGTTTTCGCTGATAGATACCTGTGTTGTATTGTTTTCTCGGGAATTCCGCGTTGATGTTGAGGGTTGGTTCTGAAAAGAACCGGATTCTCGACGTTTCGGCGAACTAACATTCGCCATTCTCAACAGATATATGCGTCCGTGCGGGTCAACGGTTAGACGCCATACTGACAGTCAGTATGCGTCTAACCGTTGACCCGCACGGACGCATATATCTCTTGAGAATGGCGAATGTTAGTTCGCCGAAACGTCGAGAATCCGGTTCTTTTCAGAACCAACCCTCAACATCAACGCGGAATTCCCGAGAAAACAATACAACACATATATACATATATATATATATATATATATATATATATATATATATATATATATATATATATATGTGTGTGTGTTGTATTGTTTTCTCGGGGATTCTGCGTTGATGCTGAGGGTTGGCTCTGAAAAGAACCGGATTCTCGACGTTTCGGCGAACTAACATTCGCCATTCTCAAGAGATATATGCGTCCGTGCGGGTCAACCGTTAGACGCATACTGAGAGCTCGTTCGTGCGATGCGACTACTTATAGCTGTCTGGCTCTGGGTCATGCGCGTTGTGTGCGGTGCTTCGGTTCGGTTGTTTGTTTGTCTTGTTGGTCGTACATGAGTCTGGGGTGTCTGGGATTGCATTTTGAGGGTGGATATGATCGGTCGCCATGCTGGGGGCAGTCTCAAGGAATCGTCTCTCGTGTTCATGCAGTAGTCTAGTTTTTCTATCTCTATGGCTTCTCTGTATACTCGTGACATTTCGTGGCTAATCTGTGCAACAGTCCTTGAATTTCTAAAGTCCATCCAGTGACCGGTGTTTGTGTGTTGGACAAGTGCCGATGAAACTTTGTCTCTGTGTCTTACTGAAACTACATGTTCTTGAATCCTAGCAGATATTTTTCTATTGGTACGTCCAATGTAGGTTCGTTCACATGTTCCGCAAGGTATTTCGTAAATTCCATGGGATTCTAACGGGATGGTGTCTTTAACGCTGGAGCATGGTAGCATGGAGGATATTTTCTGGTTAGGTTTGAAAATGGTGTCGATGTTGTGTCTTTTTAGGATTCTGGCGATTTTGTCAGTTGATCCATGAACATATGGTAGGTATGCTGTGCTAACGGGTTTCTGTCGTTCTTCAGTTGTTTGGCTACTGTTCTCTGTACGACGGAATATATATATATATATATATATATATATATATATATATATATAAAGTTCGTCTTCCTATTTGTTATAAAGTTATTAAAGTTACTTTTATAAGTTAGGTAAAAAACCTAACCTAACCTTCCTATTTCTTACTGTGAATTGAAATGAATATGTAATATAAGACTCCGTATAGTAATGGCATACGTGATTGTGAGGGTAGGATTATTTTTCAAGTTTTCTTTCTATTCATAAATGTAAATATAGTATATTACAGCTTTTAGGAAAAATGCCTTTATGCAATATTATCTTACATATTGCTAGTAAAGCATAGATAAATAAAGTTTTCGTAATATCACTGTTACATCCCGGAAACTCCACCATAAATTGTGTCGGGCGAAGTTATGATATTTAATACGTTTTAATTATGCATTAAATGCTTTGAAATTCAATACCTACTCATTTACCAGGCATAAGATTTTAATTTAGCTTGTGATAAAAATTAATTGGAGACTATAATCCCGGGTTTGTAAATATTTGAAATTGTATATTTCATTGAATTATGCATTTTCTAGAAAGTGTTCAAATAACTGTTAATTATTTGTTCACAATCTTGCAGAAGGAAATGTACCACCAGATGAAATGTAGCATTTTAAATATCTTTCACGAAATGAGAATCAGAAAGGTAAAACTTTTGTTCCTAACAATAGATGTAAAATCTAGGCTAAACCTAACCTAACCTAACAATAGCAGTAAAACCTAACAAAAATATTATGCTAAAAATATCAAAATAATTAATGATATTACTTAATATTAACAATATTACGTAATCATTCTTAATCATTCACGTAATCATTCTTAAGTTAATTTCAATGAAAGTGTTACTTACAGTGACAGAAATTTGTTAGCGGTAACTCCTTCAAACAATCCATTCAAGATCTTGATTTGTGGTGCATGTGATATATACCTGCCTCAAATAATTAATTAATTAGAACAAAGTCAAATATTAAATATTATACATCATTTACTTACACAGTTCGTAACTTGGGGATATTTCGAAACGTTCCCGCTTCTATAACTTGCAGACTCTGTAGATTTCCTAAAATACTATAAGAACCAAGTAAATATTTGACCTTATAAAAGAGTATCAAGTTTATTGTTAACACGATATCATCTTTAAGATGTGCTTTTAGTACTTACATCTCCCGTAATGTGAAGCTATAAGGTTGAAAGGAATCTCGTTCAATAACTGTTATCTCTGAGTTACTAATAGTTATCCTGTGTAAGTTTTCATCTAAATCAATCGGAACTTCTTTAAACTCTTTTCCGTAGCATCGACACTCTGTTTCGCGATCGAAAAAGGTTTGCGTTGAATTGTAGCAATCGCAATACCAGCCTATATCTTTTCTTTGGTCTAACTTTGAAACAAATGTCACTGTAACAAAATAACACACTTATTAATCTATATTTAATCAAAATAATTGAGTTCAATAGTGTAAGGTTTTTACATATTTAGTATCGTGGGCTTCCTTCGAATTATTCAACTTTAATCTCGTTCATTCAGTAATTTTGTGACAAATAACACAACTCTCAGTCTGTCTGTCTAGTTTTTCCTGTCTAGTCTTGTCTGTCTAGTCTTCTCTGTCTAGTCTTGTCTCTCTAGTCTTGTCTGTCTAGTCTTGTCTGTCTAGTCTTGTCTGTCTAGTCTTGTCTGTCTAGTCTTATCTGTCTAGTCTTGTCTGTCTAGTCTTGTCTGTCTAGTCATGTCTGGCTTGTCTTGTCTGTCTAGTTTTGTATGCCTAGTCTTGTATGTCAAGTCTTGTCTGTCTAGTCTTGTCTGCTTAGTCTTGTCTCTCTAGTCTTGTCTGTCTAGTCTTGTCTGTCTAGTCTTGTGTGTCTAGTCTTGTCTGTCTAGTCTTGTCTGTCTAGTCTTGTCTGTCTAGTCGTGTCTGTCAGTCTAGCCTTGTCTGTCTAGTCTTGTCTGTCTAGTCTTGTCTGTCTAGTCTTGTCTGTCTAATCTTGTCTGTCTAGTCTTGTCTGTCTAGTCTTGTCTGTCTAGTCTTGTCTGTCTAGTCTTGTCTGTCTAGTCTTGTCTGCTTAGTCTTGTCTCTCTAGTCTTGTCTGTCTAGTCTTGTCTGTCTAGTCTTGTGTGTCTAGTCTTGTCTGTCTAGTCTTGTCTGTCTAGTCTTGTCTGTCTAGTCGTGTCTGTCAGTCTAGCCTTGTCTGTCTAGTCTTGTCTGTCTTGTCTTGTCTGTCTTGTCTTGTCTGTCTAGACTTGTCAGTCTAGTCTTGTCTGTCTAGTCTTGTCAGTCTAGTCTTGTCGGTCTAGTCTTGTCTGTCTTGTCTTGTCTGTCTAATCTTGTCTGTCTAGTCTTGTCTGTCTAGTCTTGTCTGTCTAATCTTGTCTGTCTAGTCTTGTCTGTCTAGTCTTGTCTGTCTAGTCTTGTCTGTCTAGTCTTGTCTGTCTAATCTTGTCTGTCTAGTCTTGTCAGTCTAGTCTTGTCTGTCTAGTCTTGTCTGTCTAGTCTTGTCTGTCTAGTCTTGTCTGTCTAGTATTGTCTGCCTAGTCTTGTGTGTTTGGTCTTGTCTGTTTAATCTTATCTGTTTAGTCTTGGCTGTCTAGTCTTATCTGTCTAGTCAAATCAAATCAAAATCATTTATTTTATTATATAAAACACTCATAACAACAGGATTCTAAATGAAATATGTCATAAAAGAAATCATGTACGAGCAGCGCTCATATTTTTATTGACATTGTAATATTACATATTGTTTACTTGAATGTAAAATTCCTCAATATTGTACGGTTCAATTTCTTTTCATGAGATAAACAGTTCCCGTTTGAAGTTCACTTGGTTCTCTATTTTACTTCTAGCAATTGGCATATGGTTAAACAGTTCCATATTGCTGTAAAGAGGGTGTCTTTCGGTCAGTGTCATATAATGTCTAAGGAGCTCACAAGTAACGTTATTCAATGTGGTACTTCTTTCACATAGTATCTTATACCTCTTAAATATATGATTGTGTTCGAAATATAATACTTTCAAGTATGAATAATCCCGCAACTGTAGATTTGCTTTTTAAAATGTCCTCTACAAGATTCATTGAAGGTTAGGTGAGGTTAGTTTTTGTTTTTCAACCTTTTTTCCGTTTGGAGGAGGTCTTGCTGGCCGGCAAGACATTCCTCACATATTTTGGTAAGAGTAGAGATCATCCCTTCTTTTATCGGCTGTCCGGTTTTTAGTCCAAATAGTGGTATCTGCTTTGGAACGTTGGATTAAAACCGGACAGTCGACACTCCAGAAGAATGTCGGAAGAACTCCTCCAAACTCAAGACAGTGTACTGGTGGACAGAGGAGATAAGCAACCTCGGAAAAGCCTGTGTGAAGGCCAGGTGTGCTATCAAATGTGCAAAACGGAAGATGCGGAGTTAGTGGCAAGGAAAGACAAACTATACAGAGTCAAAGAAAATGCTTTGCAGAACCATAAATATCGAGAAGAGGAGATGCTAAACCTCTGCGCGAGGATCGATGAAAATCCCTGCCGAGACGTGTACCAAATTGCCACTAGAGAGGTGAAGATCCGAAATCCTAGTTTATGCCTTAGTTCTAACATGATGGAAAACATCTACACCGACCTATTTCCAATCCATCCAATAAGGACAGAAAAACCCGGCATGTAGGGAAGTACTGGAATTCACTACAGAGGAATCGGCTCAAAAAAGGCAGAGCACCAGGCCCGGATATTATCCCATCGGAAATCATCCAATCCGCATGCAGCGCTGTACCCCACTACGTTCTAAATATAATGAATAGAACGCTAGGGAATAGAACGAAAATGGCTAGACTAATACTACTACGAAAAGACGACAAGCCGCTTAACCAAACAACGCCCTACAGGCCCCTCTGTCTACTGGACTCTGTAGGCAAATTATTGGAACAGTTGCTGCTAATAAGGATAAAGGAAGTATTGAAAATGGGTAAAATCTCTCAGATAACCAGTATGGTTTTAGAGAACGGCCATCCACAATCGATGCGCTCAAAATAGTTGTGGCCATTGCAGATGCGGCCAGGAAGGGTACCTGGAGAACCAGAAAGATATGCGCATTAATTACTCTCAATATGGGCATTAATTACTCTCTCAATATGCTTAGTGCGTTTAATTCGGCTGGTAGGACATTATGAACGAAGTCACGCGCGTAACTTACCACCGTACCTGTTATCTATGATAGATAGTAAGTAACCTATCCCAACGGAAAATTGTCTTCGTTTCAAATGGCTGCTGCACTATTAAGAAAGTACATAGCGGTGTTCCACAAGGCTCAGTTATGGGCACAAAGTTGTGGAATATAGTTTACGATGGGGTACTAAAACTTGACATGTCACAAGGGGTAGACATTATCGGCTTTGCAGATGATCTCGCCCTGGTGGAATGTGACAGAACGGAGTAGGGGTTGAAGCGGAGGGCAAATTAAGTCATACAACAGGAGTGGATGTAGGAGAAACGGCTGAAGCTGGCACCTGAAAAGACGGAGGCAGTTCTCTTAACAAGTAAGAGAAAATTGGAAAGGTTATATTCAAGCTCAGAGACTCTGCCATTAAACCAAAGCGTTCAATTAATTATCTAGGCGCACTGATTGATAAGAATATGGTATTTAGAGAGCACGTCATAAAAGCTGCTGAAAAGCACAAAAATTTCTATCTGCGTTGGACGGCTTATGCCTAATGTAGGAGCACCACGAAGCAGCAAGAGAAAACTGCTTTGCTCAGTGGCCCACTCTGCAATGCTCCACGCGTCCCCCGTATGAGCGTAGATGTAAATAAACGCAAGGTTGGAGCGATCCAAAGAATGCTGGCAATCAGAACAAGCAGTGCCTATAGAACTGTCTCAAGAGAAGCTCTATTCATAGCTGGCATATAGAGCTGTTACTACAGGAGAGATCAAACATACGCTCAGCAAGACGCAGTGAAGAATGGACGTAGAAGAATGGGTAGAGAGGAAGTTTGGAGAGCCGGGTTATCAGTTAACTCAAGTCCTCAGCGGACATAGCTGTTTCTGAGATTACCTCCACAAGATTGGCCTAGCTCCCAACAGCTTGTGTGAATATTGTGGCGAAGAGGACAACTTGGCGCACACCATTTACGATTGCAACAGATAGGACGCTATGAGAAAGGATTTACGAAACGATATAGAGCCACATAGCTTCAAATAGAGTACATGTTCAAATCGAAAGCAATAGGAACAGCATCAACAAAGCCATATACGACATTATCAGCTGCAAAGAGAAGGACGAAAGAAGTAGACAGAAAGCTAGACGCAGAGAAACTACGCGCAACGTAAACATCAAGCAATAGTCGGACGGCAGCAGTAAATTGCGACAACCCAACGGCGTCTTCTGAAATTAAGGGAAGGAGACGAAAATTGGCCGCAGGAAGACGGAGGACCCACTTGAATTAAGTGTTAAACGATACCGAGTGGAGCCAGGTGGAGGGGTTTTAGTGGGTATGCTGGCCACTAAGAACTTGTACAGAGAGCCTCACGCAACGCAGAGATGTGCGAAAATAATGCATTTCCCCTCCCCCTCTGAAAAAAAAGGTTAGATTCGGTTAGTGTTTGTGTGTAGAATTTTTGTTTCTGTATATTGGATGACCAGTCTAGATTGATATCGAGGTGGATTCTCAAAAGCCGCACAGTCTGTTGAATACGAATGACTTCATTCCCAATCATGACTTCACATGGGTAAATTGCTGTACTCTTATTGTTTGAAAGATAATTAAAATGATCTTCTCTTTGTTCACAATTAGGCGGTTTTCAGAGAACCATTACAACATTGACATTATGCGTAATATCCTCCATAGCTTCATTTATGATAAGGACGATCGTATCATCGGCATAGTTTAACATAGTATGTTCGAGAACTATAGGTAAGTCGTTCATAAATAATATGAATAACAGAGGGTCTAAAGTACTTCCCTGTGGGATTCCCATATTTATTACCTTTGGAGGTGATTTCATGAAGCAATGTTGTGTTATTCGTTTATTTATCTGTACTCTGCTGGACGAAAATGACCTAAGGCAGTTTTAACAAGGCAATTAAACAATTTATCAAACAATATGCCATGGTCAACCTGGTCATAGGTTTTAGAGAGGTCCATGAGCATTCCGATTGGTACATATTTTACTTCTAAGAGTAGGGAAAGATGTCATGTTCTAGGCCACTCCTCACCCCCACTACAAGATATAGGAATTACATGCACGATGAAAGGATTACTCTCTAACACCAAGCGAGATCAGCATATACTTGACCTTTGCGGCTGGGCTGAAAATGCTACAAATGTTACATACTTTGATAAAAACAAAAAGTTCTGTGCTTTAATTCCATTGAAATATGTATTGGGTTTTTTTGAGGATTATACAAAAATGTTAATTAATGTAAAGCAGGAATTAAGTCTACTAGGAGCTAGAACTGACGTGAACTGCTACAAAGGAGATGCAAATATAAGATTCAATATTGATCAAATTTACTGGCGAATTCCCCATATCCAACTCAACGATGAAGCTCGATTAAATGTATTGGACAAAGTCAAAGAAGATAAACCGATATTAATTCCGAACTAAAGCATGAACTACCCGCTTTAAAAAATATCGACAGAGATATCTGGTCTGTAAAAACATCTGCAGCTCTGGAGAAGCCTCGATATGTTGTAATTGCAGGCCAAGAGGGACGAAGAGATGCTCATGTAAAAAACGCCTCCGAATTTGATAATGCATCGCTGCGAAATATAAAAAATGACCTAAACTCGGATTCGTGCCCATATGAAAACTTAAATCTTAAATGGATAGTGGTGATTATGCACAACTCTATTACATGTATGCCACTTTCCAAAACAGTTACTACGATCGCACAAATGAGCCGATATTAGATATGATTCAATTCAAGGATCATGTTCTTCTTGTGTTTGATGTATCTAAACAAAATGATAGTATTAAATCAATAGCTGTTGATTTAAAATTTGAATTTGAAGCAACGCAGGCATTTCACTCGAGCACTAACACTCGAGCCTATTGCATTATTTTGTGTGAAGCTGACGTTGATTACACCCCATTTTCTGGAATAGTTCGAAAATTAATTTAAACTCATGATGAAGAATAGTGCATCATTTTTAACAAACTCTGACGGAGAGGATATTTTTATTATTGAATCTCATTGTGAATCTAGAAACGGTATCGAGTGGTTGAGGTAAGCTGAAAATCGTGCACGTTTTGTCTAAGAATCATTTGGAAAAAATACTGGGGCTAATACTGAGAAAGAAGGGCGATATGCTTCTTTCTCCGTATTAGCCCCACTATTTTTTCCCAGTATTATATGAATAGACGATTTATTATAGATATTCAAGGATTCAATGTAAATGGAAAATTTAAAGCTAAAGAACTTTCCATCAGATCATTCAATGGGGGTGATGAAGAAACCTACTTATTCAAACCAGCAACGCCGTTCCGATCTCTTAACGCAGCAGAAAAGAATCAAGCTCGATGATTGGAGAATTATCATCACAGACTTAAATACACCGCTGGAAATTATGAAAATTCAGCGCGAGGAGTGAGGAGGGGCCTAGAACATTACATAATTCCCTACTTCT
This sequence comes from Phosphuga atrata, assembly GCA_944588485.1. Classification (NCBI taxonomy): domain Eukaryota; kingdom Metazoa; phylum Arthropoda; class Insecta; order Coleoptera; family Silphidae; genus Phosphuga; species Phosphuga atrata. The sequence continues at coordinate 87,482,164 of OX155892.1, read as the reverse complement.
AAGCTTTCTAAATCGATATACATCTATCACACCATGCTGTCCAACTTATTACTGGACAAGGGAACTTACAATACTATCTACATACGTTGGGAAAACGAGAGTCACCCACTTGCATATGTGGACAAGACGACACTGTTGCACATGTTTATTCAATTACGACTATTCTGAGAAGTGGAAATTCAAAATAAAAATGCTATGAAGAGAGCAGGATGTATTTGGCCAACAAATGAAGAAGATTTAAAGTCTATTGAGAAAAATAGAAAATGGTTGCTGATTTTCGACAATAATGCTAAACAATTAAAGAGACTAGACCATGACCTTAATTGAAATTTGTACATTCGAATATGTACAATTCGATTTTTTTGGAACGAAAACTATTGTAAACACCGGCCAGCATAGTGTTAAGTTATAAACGGAGTGCTGAATAATATTCCAGATAAAAATTTGTATCATCATCATTTGTGTTCTGCTATGTGCAGGTTCCATTCTGCCTCGTCCACTCAACTCTATTCATAGCCTTTCTCTTCATATCCACGTATCATTTGCCTTCTTTCAGATTGTCAACCATTTTCACTCTTCTTCTACCTCTATTCCCTACACCTCAACACATGCCCAAGCCACAATCTCTTTTTTTTCAAAATAGTCTCGTATAAGACCTTCCTCCCTTAGTCTTTCCAAAACCTGCTCATTTCTGATCTTGTCTGTCCAATTTATTCCTACTAAAAAAACCTAATTTCTCCACATCCACCATAGCTCCATAGCCTCTATCCCTTTCCTATCCTTCTTTAAAATTGTCCCAGTCTCACATGGATTATCTGATATACAAAAATTTGTATATCAGAGATTAAATAAACAAATAAGGTGTCTAGCCTTGCCTGTCTAACCTTGTCTGTCTAGTTTCACTTATTGCATCTTTTTCCTGCATAATAATTTAACCGAACTCCGTATGCATCTTTCGAGACCTAAACCTAAAACGAATTAAAATGTAAGATGTTCTCCAGAGGAACGATGGCTGGTTCGCTTGCACTTTTTAATTAGCTTCCTAGAAATATGATATATGTTTTCCGACTAATTTTGGGATGTTGAATTGATCGGAACTAGAAGTTTCTGTAATAAGCCGTTCAAAAGTTATGATTTCCTAAAATCTGCGGAAAATGTGGGAAAATATGTTCCCTTAAAATCATTAGGTATTTATGAACTGAATGGTAAATTTCAGACACATTTCAAATGAGTCTGAAAGTGTTTTCCATGCTGGTTGTAAATATTCAAATTGCAATTGGCTAGCCGCTTCCGTTCGCAAGATATGGCTTGATAAAATTGGCAAAATCGAGCGAACTTTGGCAAAATCGAGCGAAATTTCGCAAAATTTGGGCGCTCGAAAACAGGGAAACAAAATGGCCTCCTGAAATCGTTGACGCAATCCGTTTTAAAATGGCTAAAATGTGGCTAAAATTGCAGAATACGCTCCTTCAATGAAACTTAGATTTGTAGACTCTTTACCTGGTGTAACTGTTGTTAATCGTCCTTGGCACGTTTTAACTAAGACCACAAAGCAAAAATGAAGCTTCTACATTGCTTGGTTCAATAAATATTAGTGTTTATGTTGAAAATAATTGTTGACATTTTCATCGTGATAGATAGTAGACGCGAACGCAACTGACTCGACGTTGCCATATTTATTTATTTTTTTAAGAAAAATATTATGCATATCAAAATATGGATACTTTTTTTAGGATATATTGATATTTTCTATTAAATAAATAGTAATAACCTAATTCCCGGGCTAATCTAACCGGGATTAAGCCAACGGTTATTGCCACGTTGTCCTATATTGGATCGAGAGTTATCGCTGCCGCGCGTATGTTGTCTTGATTTATCTGACCGCTTCGCGGCGGGCAACCTAATCTAACCGGAGTTAAACCAACGATCCTTGCCACTTTGTCCTATATTGGATCGAGATTTATCGCTGCCGCGCATATGTTGTCTTGATTTATCTGCCCGCTTCGCGGCGGGCAACCTAATCTAACCGGAGTTAAACCAATGATCCTTGCCACTTTGTCCTATATTGGATCGAGAGTTATCGCTGCCGCGCGTATATTGTCTTGATTTATCTGCCCGCTTCGCGGCGGGCAACCTAATCTAACCGGAGTTAAACCAACGATCTTTGCCACTTTGTCCTATATTGGATCGAGAGTTCGCGCTGCCGCGCGTATGTTGTCTTGATTTATCTGGCTGCTTCGCGGTGGGCAACCTAATCTAACCTGGGTTAAACCAACGGTCCTTGCCACAATGTCCTATATTGGATCGTGAGTTCGCGCTGCCGCGCGGATGTGATGTTTATTTATCTGCGGCTTCGCGGTAGGCAACCTAATCTAACTTGTGTTAAATCAACTGTCCTTGCCACATAGTCCTATATTGCATAGAGAGTTCGCCCTGCCGTGCGTGCGTATATGGTCTGGATGTATATGCCGCTTCGCGGTGGGCAACCTATTTTAACCTTCCACGGTCCTTAACACATTGTCCTACATTGGATCGAGAGTTCGCGCTGCGGCGAGTATGTGGTTTTAATTTATATGTCCGCTTCGCGGTGCGCAACCTAATCTAGCCTGGGTTCTTGCACCAACTGTTCTTGCAACATTGTTCTATATTTTATCGAAAGTTCGCGTTGCCGCGCGTATGTGGTCAGGATTTATATGCCGCATTGCGCAACCTAATCTGACCGAGGTTAAACCAACTTTCCTTGCAAAAATGTCCGAAATTGCATCGAGAATTCGCGCTGCCGCGCACGTGTGATCTTGTCTTATTTTAGATGAAAATTAGTTGCTTGAAACTGGCTAGTAAAAAATCTAACTTTGTTTAGTTGTCTAAATCGTAAGACCAAGACTAGGTGGGTTAATGCGGATTAAAGTTTGTGAAACTAGATAGATTTAGTGAAAAGTAGAAGCTTGTATATAGAGCAACTAGAGTTATATGAGTTATATTATAAGGGCTTCAAAATGAGTTTCTTGAAACTGGCAAGGAAAAATCTGATATTGTTTAGTTATCTATATTTTGAGCAGTGTCGGTTTCAAGAGGGAATACTTGGGTTATTATCCCCCCCCCTTAACAGTTTTTCGCTTATACATTTTTATTGTAAAAAATTACCGATATTCAAACATGTTACTCCTTTATTTTACCATTTTTCCAGATATGTCTATGGACTGGATATTAGTTTAAAAAGTAAGTTTCAGCATCAAGCCATTTCTTCTAAATTTTGACCAGTTGGCTATTACCCCATAGACAGTTGGCTGGAAACGCAGGTGATCTTGATAAATAAACTAGCTAGCTTATAACGGTTTGAAGTTTACGAATCTATAGTCCATTTTTTTAAGAATGCGGTATAGGGAAGATAGGGCTTATTTGACCTTGTTCTCTGATTGGCTCAAATCTAGGAGAAGTTTACAGCGACGATATTTCTCAACCTTTTCTCTACTCATCTCTCTTTTTTCACATATATTTCCAGTCACTGGCGTAGAACTTGGTGATATATAATTAAATGAATATAATACTACAAATAATTTCTAAATATAATAGAACGTTAAATTATACTACGGATAAAAAGTACTATATTATTCAATAATGTTTAATATATAATTTAATATTCAATTTCAAATTTAAAGATAAAAAAAAAAATTAACTCCAAGTATATTTTTTTCGTACGCCAATGCATGTTGAGCTGATCGTAGTCAATGGCTGCCGTGTCAATTCACAATTGTCATCTGATCTGCTTGTATCATTTAGATTTTTTGCGTTTTTCTACATTTATTTGTTTGTATTTTATTACTATTGTTGCCATTTGGTATATTTAATATAAATTCACTCAAACCATTAATAAATTACCAATTTTATATTCAAGTAACTATATTTCAATTTAGCGCCAAATTTTGTAACTAGATTGAACATTTGTCATAGTGTAAATCTGGTTTCTAGTTACTGCATTCTTAAAAAAATGGACTCTAGATAGATTTATCAAAGTCGTAGCGAATACTAGAGGATTCCATTTAGACTAATTAGAGTTGTACAAGGATTTTAAAATTACTCGCTTCAAACGGCAAGGAAAAAAACTAACTTTGTTTAGTTGTCTATATCTTGAAAACGAGACTAGGTGGGTTGATGCGGATCGAAGTTTGTGAAATTAATAGATTTTTTTCAAACCAAGAAGTTTGTATCTAGAGTGTAACTAGAGTTTTTTTTTATAGCAAAATAAAGAAATTATGCCAAATTGTCCTTTTCTTACAGCAAAATTAGGAAATTGTGATTTACCACATACGCGCGCCAGCGTCGATTACAATTTCTCATTTTTGGTGTAAGAAAGGTAAAAGTGGCAACGCCGAGATTATTGTTTACGCAAACTTTTTATGACGTGACCAGAAATTTATGAGCCGTTGCGTCAAATGTGTCAATTTTTAGGACAACAAAAACACGAATATTTATTGAAGCAAGCAGTGTAGAAGCTTCATTTTTGCTTTGCGAACTAAGCTAAAGCATAGGGTGTATGCTACACAATACCCATTTTCGGCAACCGTTCTTGGGATATAAACTTATGAAGTCGAAATTCCGGTAAATTTTAATTCAGAATGTCGCAATAGAAAATTGAATCTTTCCAAACAATTTACAGATCCATTTGCTCGTCTTGTCGTCTAGTTTCGATAGGATTTCGATAGGATTTGTAGTTTCAGTGAGGTTTGAAAAAAACTTTGTCTCTCTAGTCTTGTCTGTATAATATTATAAAAAAAGTTTTTTATGTGAATTTTTATTTTTCTAATTTATTAATAACATTGTTGTTATTTTCAATATACCTACTGATAAGATATCTGTTTATGTTCATTCGTCATAACAAGATCGTCTTTAGCCATCAAATACAAGTTTTGTAAGAAAAATAGAAATTCCTAAATAATTCTTGATTATCTACCATGTCAGTTCCTAATTAGCAATGTCAATATAACTGGTTTAATTCCAATTCCTTAAGAATCATATGTTAATATAGAGAAAATTTATGAAAGATGTTAATAGGATTCCATTATGGATTTCAAGGAATAGCTACTAAATATATAAAAACTTTAAATGAAAAAATATTTGTTAAATTAGTATCAACGTATGAGAATTTACAAATTAATAAAATATGTGCAAAATATTGATCAATATAAAATCACCACAAATCTTGTAAACACTTTCTATTATCAACTACTACTATTCATTTAATCCCTACAGACTCGTTCTTAAATTTATATTGCCTCGTTTGTGTAGTCTAGTACAGGGGTGTACGTCCAACCTTTTTGTTCCTGAGGCCCACATTGAAAGAACGCATAGAGTTTAGGACGACAGGTACATTATCATAGCTTAAGAACAAAAAAGCTATATTTAGTTTTCCTTTCTCATTAGCACATTTTCAATGTATTTAATGTATTATTTCCACTCAAAAATAAAATATGTATAACGGTTTACGGCTTTGTGAAACTTCTTCATTGGTTTATACCGATTTGTTTACACGTTTAGTGTTTGAGTCAACTTGTCTTGGGCCGAATACAGACATCTCTAGACTAGTATATATAGCTTGGTTAATTAGTTTTGTTTTGTCTATACAGTCTTATACAACGCAATTATAACGCAATGCCGATTTAGTAATTAAGTTGTATTATAAAGATACCGCGTTGTAAGAGTTAGGCCGAGGCCGCACTACAGTTTTTTCCGCGAGGTAACCGCTATAACCGCGAAATCGCTCGAGACGCACACAGTACGCTATTAAAATCAGTCGTGGGAAAAAACCGCAAGTGAGACCGCTTGTATTAAATAACATGACTCACAAAATCACGCGATTAAAAACCGCGGCGGTTTAGCTGTAGTGCGGCCTAGGCTTAACGCGTAATAGAAGAGCGGTTTTACTTACGCGTTATATGAAAACCGCGTTCTAGGAGTATTTATAGCCGTCTCTGTCTAGTCTTCGGTTCAGTCTTATCTATATACGCCTGCTTTTAAAGAGAAGACATTACTCTGTGTATGCAGTCTTGTCTACATAGTAAAACTTATAGAATCATGGCCTGTCTAGTTCTTCATAAAATAGCTTGTATCTTCTTCTTCTTCTTGTTTCGAATAGGCCTACTTTGTACCACGCTTGCTCAACTGTTGGGCTTTGATCTTTGCCCAGTATTTCCCGGTGTAACTTCTTTCTCTCTTCTGTCCAGGGGGTACCTTTCCTTCGGGTTTTTTTCCTGGAATCCACGGATTTCCTTCAGGGTGCGTCTCACAGACTGTCTGTTTTGGAGATCTATTATCCCCAGTTCTTTGATATCCTTCTGGAATTCTGTCAACCAAGTGGTACGAAACCTTCTTGTTTTGCCAGAAGGTGACCAGACGGTTGGTTAGTCGGTTTGGGCATTCTTTTTTTTTTCCTTGCGCAGTCAGAGAACATTTCAATATGTTCATAGAGCTCAGAGTTGTGCCGCCTTCGGAATTCCCCATCTTCCTCTACCGGGCCTAGGATTTTTCTGAGGATTCCCCTCTCTGATTTCCAATTTGTCTACCAGACCTCTTCGGTTGGCATCCATGGCATACAAGAGTTCTGGTCGTAAGTGTAGTTCTGTGTAGTGCTTGAGTCTCAGGTTGAGTGACAGGCATTTATTGTTGTAGGTGCTATTAGTCAGTCGATAGGCTAGTACTAACTTGTTGACTCTCTTGGATAATAATGCACTTTCTGATAAGTTGGGTTCAATCCATTCGCCGAGATACTTCAATTTCTCAGTCCTCTTGATGTTTCCCTGCTCTAGTAACATCTCTCTGTTTGCTTCTCTGATGTTGGTGAAGAATTCTGTTTTCTCCAGCGAAACTTGAAGACCCACTTTGGCAGCCTCTTTTCTGAGGCAATTGACCTGCATTGTTGCATTTGAAGAGAATCAGCAAACAGTGCCATGTTATCTGCAAAGGCCAGGCAATATACAACCAATCCATCGTTCTTACGTCCCAGGTAGCCACTCTTTACACCCAAGTTGATCAGTTAATTGCGCCATTCTCTCATAACCTTTTCAAGGACACAGTTGAAGAGAAGTGGGGAAAGTCCATCTCCTTGTCTCACTCCAGTTGTTATTTCGAAGCTTTCTGAAATCTCACCTCTAAATTTAACCTTGGAATGGCTGTTGGTCAAAGTTTCTAGGATGAGTCTGTGGGTTTTGTTGTCTAGCCCTAGTTCCTGTAGTGCTTTGTTAAGTTTCTCTATCAATGGAATCGTAGGCCTTCCTAAAATCAACAAAGGTGACGACCACCTTGCGGTTTCTCATCTTGGAATATACAAGTACAGTTTTAAGATTGAGGATCTGTTCAACACTGGATCGGGTTTTCCTGAAGCCCCTCTGGCATGCTCCCAGATGAGTATCTGACTTTCTGCCCTTGTTTGTAACTCCTTCAAGAGAATCTTGTATATTACCGGCACGAGAGAAATTCGAGGGTAGTTGTTCAGCAACGATAGAGTCCTCTCCAGCTGCCTTATTATTCTTGAGAAGTTGAATGATCTGGCCAACTTCTTCCAAAGGGCGCAGCGAGTCCGGGTTTGGTGCGATTTGTTTATAGTCGAAGTCTTCCATGGGCGAGTCACATTTGAGTAGATCTTTAAAGTACTGAGCTAAAAGGTGGCAGTTGTCCTTGCCGTTATAAGCCAGTATGCCTTGCGAGTCTCTGAAGTGGAGGCTTGACGGAGCGTATTTTCTGAGTGTCTGCTTGAAGGTTCCAGAGAAATCTCTGGAGTTATTCTTATCAAGGCTCTCTTCGATTTGGGTTAGTTAGTTTTGTGTGAAGGTTAGTTTGGTTCCTCGAATTATCTTGGCTGTAACCTTTCCTTGTTCCAAAAATTTATGACAATTTTCCTTGGTCTTTTTAGAATTATACTTTACCGAGGCTGTCTGTCTTTGGGCTATTGCATTGTCACAGTCTTCAGTTCACCACGGATGCTTCCTTCTTCTAGTAAGAGGAGCGAGTTAATTGGCTGCCTTGACAAGAGTCTCCTTCAGTTGGTCCCAGGTGTTTAGATCTGTATTGTTCAGTCTCTGACTTACTTTTTGACTGTTCTTAAGTCGCTCTACGTCAAATCTTACCATTTTGGAGGTTATGTGTAATCTAGTGTTTCTAGGCTGGAGTCTTATTTTGATTTTTGAGAGGTAGTGGTCTGATTCCAGATTGACACTTCTTAGTACCTTCACGTTTTGTATTTCTTTTTGAGATTTTCGTGAAATGGCCACATGATCTATCTGGAATTCACCCAGGTTGGTATCAGGTGAAATCCAAGTCTTCTGCTTCCTTGGCAAGAGTTTGAAGGCTGTAGACTTCATGAGCAACCCAAAAGTCCTACACAGATCCACCAATCGTTCTCCGTTGCGGTGGATTCGCTTATGCGCCGGATAATTGCCCACTATGTTTCGGATTTTTTTCTCATTTACCAATTGAGCATTGATGTCACCAACCAGTATGACGGTGTCCTTCTCTGGAAGTTTAGAGATAATATCTTCTAAGTCTTCCCAGAATGTATCAGTTCTGTCTGAATTGCGTCTGTTGTCTGTGGGCATGTACATTGACTATACTTTATCCCTTGTTTGCGCATTTGAGAGAGAGAGATGATGGATATACGACTGCTCGGGGAGGTAGTGTCGGTGACTGAATCCAGTATCCTGTGACCGATTATAAATCGTGTACCTAAGTGGGGTACGTTCTTCATTGCCCGCTGACTCGCTTTTCCTTTGAGGAATCTGTAGCCTTGGGACTCGAAGGCAAGTTCGTCCGTAAATCTGTTTTCCTCTACTGCTGTCAGTATTATGTTTTGTCGTGTTAGTGAATCAGTAAAATGTTTCAGTTTACCCACTTTTAGCAGTGAGTTGGCATTAAACGTTGCGAAGAAGCTTTGCCGTCGTGGTCCGAGTTTACGTCCGGTGATTTCAGGATGCTCCGACTCATCCTTAAAGCATGTTGGTGGGGACTCCCCAGAATTCGCTAAGGTTACAACCTGGGTTAGTGCATTTAGCGAAATTTTCCTTCATGCTCAGTTGAAGGATATTTTTCCTGGGACAGTGGCGAGCCACTGTTTTTAGCTTGGGACGCTTATTATACGGGGTTGTCATCCCTAGGCAGGTCGCCTTCACTACGGCTAAGGAGTCCTGTCCACCCAATCTTCCCAGGTGCTAGCCATTGTTTACCAAAGATGTTCAAAGGGTACATATTATTATATTACTAGGTCCAGATCTGTTATAGATATTTTTGTTTATTCATAATTTCTAGTAGGTTTCTTTTATAAAATATCAAATAAATTAAACGTCAAATTTAGGAATTCTTTTCAAAATAGAAATCATCACTTTGTTTTTAACACAATTTTTTACACCAACACCAATCCAATGTTAACTATTCGTTTTTCACTATAAACTTCTCTCCATATGAACTTTACACCACTCAAAATACACAATTTGTACGAGCAAATTTTTGCACGTCCAACTTGTCTGGAGGTTGCCACCTCTGTTTACGGCTTCTTTATTGGTTTATTGGTTTATACCGTTCAAATAAAAAATTTAAAAAAATGTTGGTTTTGTTTACACGTTTAGTGTTTGAGACAATTTGTCTTGGGCCGAATACGAAGACCCCTAGTCAAGTATATATAGTTTAGCTACTTAGTTTTGGCTTGTCTATATAGTCTTATACAACGCAATGAGATCGTCCCGTGTTATAAAAACCTCAGAATTAATAAATTTAGATTTGCCGATTTAGTAATATTAAGTGGTATTACAAGGAAAACGCGTTATAAGAGTAACGCGTTATAGACGAGCGGTTTTACTTACGCGTTATATGGAAACCGCGTTCTAGGAGGATTTATAGCCGACTCTTTCTAGTCTTTTCGGTTCAGCCTGAACCGTATACGTCTACTTTTAAAGAGAGATAATACTCTGTGTAGTCTTGTTTACATAGTATAATCTATATATTTTTACAGTCATTTATATTCATTCATACAGTCTTATACAACGCAATTACTTTGTCTTGTGTTATAAAAATCTCAGAATTAGTAAATTTAGATTAGCCTATTTAGTAATATTAAGTTGCATTATAAATAAAGGGTGGGTAAGGGGTACGGCAACAAACAACTATATAAGATCGATCCAAATGTCAACCTCACCTGCACGTGGTGCCCGCTGCTAGAGAACCAACGAGGGTCTGGCGACCCAGTCACGGCGGTGTAACCGTTATAACAGAAGGCTAAGCAAATGTAACCTTCCAAACTCGCCAGGACGCCTGGCAAGCGTGGCGTTTTATTGCCAAAAACCCCCATGAAATGACAACAATTAAACAATGGCCCTTAGTGCCCGGTAGTAATGCTATCCAAGCTCAAGGCAGAGGGTTTGGCAATAGCAGAACAAAGGGTGCGAAGAATATCCGGGTTGGACTAGGCTGCTTTAAAACTAAGATGAACATATGCACTCTAAATATACAGACACTCTCATCAGAGGATAGACTACTCGAATCAGAAGAAGAACTCAAACATATAAATTAGGATATAATCGGACTCAGCGAAATTAGAAGACCCGGCGAAAATCTCTTAAATCTACGTTCAGGTAACACATTATACTACAAAGGAGAAGAAACACAAGGAAAACGGAGTGGGATTCCTAATACACAAGAAATTGAATAACCAAGTTAAAGGTACATATAGCGTATCAACTAGAGTCGCCTGCGCCATTATCACTATAAACAAACGATATAGCTTTGACTAAAAGTCATACAAGTATATGCACCGATATCAACACATACAGATGACGAAATCGAGCAATTTTACGAAGATGTTGAAAAAGCAATAATGGAACGAAAAACACATTACAACGTGATATTAGGAGATTTCAACGCTAAAATAGGGAAAAAGCAACATAAGGAGAACTGCGTCGGAAAATACGGTACCGGAATACGAACCAAAGAGGACAAACTCTAGTTAACTTTATGGAACAAAACCAACTATACGCTATGAACTCGTTCTTCCAGAAGATAGAAAAAAGAAAATGGACATGGAAATCTCCAGATGGGACCACCAAAAACGAGATAGATTTCATTATCGTACAGAACAAACATATTATAGAAGATGTAACGGTGTTAAATAAAGGAAATAGCGGGAGTGACCACAGGCTGGTAAGATGTAGTGTAGTTCTAAACACAAGAAAAGAAAGAAACAAACTTACAAACAAAAGTAAGGAAACATTTAACCATTCGCAAATACAACAATATCCAGACACCTATAGAAACGAATTAGAACAAAAAATGAATCTACACCCACAATCAGAAAATGCGAACGTAGATGAGATCAACAACTACATCATAGAAAACATGTGCACAGCAGCAAATAATCTATACCCAATGTCAAAGAGAGAACATCTAAAATCTCAACGAAAACCAAACTATTATTAGATCAGAAAAATCAGGCTAAGTCCCAAATAACAGAACAACAGCTTAAGTTATTGAATAAAAATATCAGAAGGGAAGTAAGACGGGATGTAGCTGTATTCAATGTAAACCTCATCCCAAAAACAATAGAAGAGAATAGAGGCCCGAAAGTATTCAATAAAGTTAGCAGAAGGAAGAAAACACATCAGAAAATTAATGGACGAGAATGGAAAAATACTCGTAGAAAGACCAGATATGCTGCGATACATCGAACGATTTTATCATGAACTATACTCATCCCAGAAACCCAATACACCTGGCAGCCCGAACGAGAAAAGAGCCAAACTAACAAGACACTACACATAGGAAAGCCCAGAAATAAGCATATATGAAATAAAACTAGCGCTGAAGACCATGAAAAATGGCAAAACACCAGGTATGGATAAAATAGTCACTGAACTCATTAGAGAAGGCGGAAAACCAGTACTGCTAATCCTGGAAAAACTATTTAATAAATGCTTAGATACAGGAGAAACACCGATAGCATGGAAGAACGCAGCAGTAATTATACTAAACAAAAAAGTCAATAAAGAAGATCTAAAAAATTATAGGGCAATCTCACTACTATCACATATGTATAAGGTAATAACAAAGATCATAAGCAATAAAATATCAAACCGTATAGATAACTTCCAACCAATAGAACCAGCCGGGTTCAAAAAAGGGTATTCGACTATGGATCATATACATAAAATAAGAAGACCAATGGAAAGAACATACGAATACAACCAGCCACTGTAAATGGTATTCGTCGACTTCGAAAAGGCATTCGACACTGTGGAAGAACGGGCCTTAATCGACGCCCTAAAAAGATGTAGGATTGATTATCGTTACATATCATTAATTAAAAGTCTATACGATCAAGCTTCTATAACAATTCAGGCGTTTGAAAATACAAATCCCATTATTACTACATGTAGTAATCTATGTAGTCTTCACCTTGACTGCCTAGTTATCGGCTGCCTAGTCTTAAATTGTATTAGTACACATTGCTTTCTACAATATACGCTAGATTTTATAAATTATGATTAATTTTGTAAAATCTTGTCTATATAGCCTTAATTGTATCCATTATTCTATGGCTAGTAATATCAATATATTCTTGATCTTACTTTCTACTTATCAGTTAACTCTTGAATTATATTAGTACATATTGCGTTTTACTATATAGACTAGACTTTATAAAATATGATTAATTTTGTAAATAAAAATGAAACACGAGGCAAAGTCGCAAATTCATTGTTGATCGATTGCATAGCGAATCATTATTTTTACCCCCATTACAGCTCCCACATTCTTATTTATTTAAGAATTTCGAGCAGTTGTGAGAATAAAAAGAATTTGTAGAAAAAGTTCCATGGAATTTTTGTTTTGATAAATTGTGTAAATATTTGCCCACCTTCTTCCAAATCGTTCGATGCTTCCATCGTTTCTGCTGCCTGCTGCGAGTGGATTTGAAGAATAATTGTCAGAATTTGTATTAGATGTCGCATTCTCTGTAACAGAAAAAAAACAGTATGTAGATGTATCATCTGAAAGTCCTTGGACGTTATGTAATTTTGTAATTTGGATCAATTATCGTTACAAAAAAAATATCGCATACCTATTTGAATATTCAAAATCGAACAAACATATAATATATTTAAAATGTTTATTTTTGAAATATTACTGGGAAGTTATATTTAAATATATTCAAAATAGACTACTTATGAGATTACATTTATAATAATAATACAATTATAAACAATAACAAACAATTATAACACTATATATCTATCGATTTACGTTTGTTCTGACCTTCTAAATCGCAGATAACAACGCAGATTTTAGTTTTCACATTAATTTTGCGTAATAATTGAATGTAATGTTTATTAAATTCTTGGAAACTGCCTTTACATCTTTTTCAGATAAATATTATTTCTTTAAATTCTATGTATATCTAATCTATGTAGTGAAATCACAGTTACTACCTCTTCAGTTTCCGATGAAACATGAGAAGGATACAAAAAATTAAGATTTATTAATTCAAGACAGAATTTAAAGGCTGCAATTGAAGATGCGGTACTTATGTATTAACGCCACCACCGCTACCTTTTTAAATGCCGTCAATCTACACCTAAAATTTTTTATAATATTTCATAAAATAAAAGATTTTATTTAAAATTAAAACATTTTTAAAACTCAAAATACTTATTTTTTAACCCCGGTTAGATTAGGTTGCCCGCCGCGAAGCGGACAGATAAATCTCTCAATCCAATATATAGCGGTGGTGGCGTTAATACGTAAGTACCGAAGATTGTTTAAGAAACATAAAGGTTGTCATTTCACGATTTTTGTCCAAAATTGTGAAAAAGTAGACGAACTGTGGAAGGTACAAGGAGCGGTTTCTGCAGAAGAACTCTGGCTAATGGATTCAAATATATCTTTTAAAATGTCTATTATCAACATGGTGCCAACTACTTCTAAAGAACGTTTGCCAGGGCCTAGGAGGCCCATGAAAGAGTTCTCGAAATCAAGCCTTAAAATAAAACGAAGACATAAAACTATGGTACTATCTATGGTACTATCTATGGTACTATCTATGGTACTATCATAAAACCTAGCGGTCAACACACAGCCACTGGGAAAGAGACTATGGAAAATCTATTCCAAGCCCACTTCCCAAGCTCTCATGTCACACTGTACGCCCTCCTAAAAGAGGGACGAAGTGTGACTGGCAGGTGTCCAAAGAGGTATTCACTTATGAAAGAATTGAATGGGCCCTAAGTACTTTTGGCCCATACAAGGCAGCTGGCCCAGACGGTGTCTTTCAGCCCTGTTGTGGCAGGGAAATGGAACGTTGATGCCAATACTGATAAAGCTGTACAGGGCAAGTCTGGTAACAGGATATGTTCCGACCCCCTGGAGGCAAGAAAAAGTGGTATGTATTTATACAAAACGTCAGGCGCCTAGACTACACCCAGGCCAAATCGTATAGACCAAAAAACTGGTTAAACTGGCTGAAAAGCACCTTAGGACGGCCTGTCTTTTGGACAGGCCCCTACACGCTAATCAACATGCCTATCATCCAGGAAAATCGTGCGAATCTGCTCTTCACCAATTAGTGGTAAGAATAGAAAACAAATTGGAAAACAGGAAGTGGCACTTGGAGAATTCCCTGACATCGAATGAGCCTTTCACATCACCTCATTCGACACAATAGTCAATGCAGCGCTCAGTCATTGTGCAAATAAAACATCAATTAGATGGATAAGATCCATGCTGCAGGGTAGAAATTTTGAGACTACAGTGGCAGCTGACACAATGAAAGTCTCTGTTGTCAAAGAGTGCCGGCAGCGTGGGGTACTATCTCCACTCCTGTGGGACATGGTAGTCAACAGTCTGCTTGTGTCACAAAACAACGAAGGATTTTATACCAAAGGATATGCGGATCACACAGTCATTCTCATCAGAGGAAAATTTCAATATTAATATAATAGCAGAGCTCGTGCAAAGAGCGGTCAACGAGGTAGAGGGATGCTGCAGGGCGGGTAGACCTTCGAGCAAATCCCCAAAATTCCACTCTAGTACCATTCATAAAAATGAAGAAAATTGAGGGGCTACGGCTACCAATTTTCTATAATGAGCTTTTAAAGGTTAGTGTGGAAGTCAAGTATTTAGGTATAATCCTGGATACTAAACTGACTTGGAATCAACACCTTAAGAAAGCCACCAAGAAGTGTAAAATGGCATTAATGATGACTAGAAGAACACTTGGCAAATCATGGGGACTAAAACCGAGCATGGTATACTGGCTGTATACTACGGTAGTTAGACCCATTCTAACATATGGTTCCACGGTATGGTGGACAAAACTGAAGCAAAAACAGGCCATAAAGGTACTATGAAATGTTCAAAGACTGGCATGCTTGGCAATTACGGGATCGTTAAAGTACCGCACCAACTGCAGCTCTGGAAGTTATGACAGGCCTGCCTCCCATAGATATCTTTATCATGGGGGAGGCAAGAATGGGAGCCTTTAGATGCAGGTGTAATGGCACTTAGGAAGCTCGGGCGAGGACAGGGCACACCACGATAACGAATATAATATTAGAGCCATACCTTAATATTGAGGGAGACTCAATGCCGAAAAGGCTATCATTCGATCTACCCTTCAAACCTGAAACTAAACAGGAACAAGCTTAGAGAAGTTTAGACTTAGGAAACACTTCAAGACCATAGGCCTAGAGGAAGATGACAGATGCATAGTCTGTGGTTCAGCAGAGCAAACCCCATTCATTGCTCAAAGAGACAGATGTCTCTTCAACGCAAAGGAGTTGTAGTCCTTGAATTCCACCCAGATCCTGAAAATCCCAGATTCCAGGAATCAGGACTAGAGTAGGCGCTCTAAATGGGTAAGTATACCAACGATTAGATGAAGAGAGTGGAGTGGAGGAATGGGAATAGATCTATAAAGGTCGCAGTACAAGTCGTCACCTCCAAATCTACAATCTACCCTTCCAAACGCAACTACGTAGGATAGAAGGTAAGAAAACAATCACTGGATTGGTATACAGACGGCTCCAAAAATGACAGTGGAACTGGCGCAGGAATCTACGGACCGTCCCAGAGGTACAGCTTATCTGTGCCCCTGAGATTACATACCACGGCATTCCAAGCGGAAATACACGCCAGAGCGATCTGTGCCCGTGAAAATCTAATGATGGACTACAAAAGTAGACACATCCGCATTTTCATCATACATCATCATTTTCATCATTCATCATACATCATAATTATTATTAATATTTGATGATCATTTAGACAGGGTGACACCATATCACCGAAGATTTTCACCGTTGCACTCAAGGATGTTTTTAAAAGTATGGCTTAGGAAAACAAAGGCATCAACATAAACGGAACCTGTCTAAATAACCTCCGATGTCGCGGACGACATCGTGCTGATCAGTAGCGACGGTGACGAACTAAAATCAATTCTTGGAGAACTGAAAGCAAAGTCAGAACACATCGGACTGAAGATGAACATAAACAAGATGAAGATAATGACCAAAGAAGACATCAGAATAAACATAGATGGAGAACTCCTAGAGGTGGTAGAAGAGTACACATACCTGGGCCATAATATCAAGATGGGCAAACCAATCCAAACTGCAGAAATATCTAGAAGGATAAAGATGAGCTGGGCGGTATTCGCCAAGCTAAATTATATTCTAAAATAAACAACCATCCCCATTAACCTAAAAAGGAAAGTTTATGATACCTGCATATTACCAGTAACAACATACGGCATGGAGACTACAACCCTGACTAGAGGAAGCGCAGAAAGACTCATCATAACTCAAAAAGCAATGGAAAGAAAAATGCTAGGTATCAGTCTCAGAAACAATGTCAGAAACAAGGCAATTCACAGGCACCAAGTTTCAAGATGTCATCATAAGAAAATGGAGACCAAGAACAACGAAAAGGAGCGTAGGCAGACCTGCGAAATGATGGCGAGACGACATCAAGACAACGGCAGACAAAAACTGGTGCAAGACTGCAAAATGCAGGAAAACTTGGAAAACGTTAGAAGAGGCCCACATCCAAGAGTGGATTAACACAGGCTGAAGAAGCATGATGTCTGATCATCATTATCCTGATCATGACTACTCAACGACTATCTGAAGAAACTGATGACGAGGACTAATATATAACTTTACCCAACCCAACATGTTTGGATTGATAAATCATTATGTTTGTATTTATATATTTTATAAAAAGTAATTTAAATGTAAGTAGCCTCTAAAAGTCCTACGCGAATCATTGTGCGGGGTTCTTTAGCACAAATTTCCGGGCTCCGGGCTTTTCAAGATATAGTGAATACAGTAAAACCTAACGGACTTCCGTAAGGTCCGTACACCACATCTAAAAAATTAATTAGTAACAAGATTTCTTATCATAAATTTTATTCTCTACGAGTTTTATTTGAAAGATTTTTCAAAATTTCGCTTAATTTCCGTATTATTTGCGAAATTTTGGGACAAGAAAAAAATTAAATAAAAATAATGTCTTGACGTTGTTCAAGGTCGATTAATACCAAGTTGCTATATAAAAAATCACTAATTATTAAGTTTTTTATGGAAAATTTAATTTCCTACATATTTTAAACGTTTTTCAAAAATTCGTCTGGTTTCAGAGTTTTTTTCGCATTTTTTCAGTCAAATTGCTTACATTTTGAGTCAAAAAATTAAAAATAAAACCCATATTAACTTAAAACAAACGGAACACAGCCTGAATATATAATTATATTCAGCCTTTCCGGAGCTCTATAACAATTATTGAGTCTTTTTAGGACTACCAAAACAAATCTCACATGAAATTTGTAAGTTATTTTATAGCTTTCAGTCCACCTTCGTGGCACTCAACAAAAACCATAAAAATAACATTGAGTTTTAAGATCATGTCTTTCCGATACCTTGAGTGGATAGCCATCTGTGGACGCGTTTCGAGATCTATCTCTCATCAGCAGAGCTTTGCTTCCATGAACAATAATTTGTAAACCACTTACTTGAAAACCCATGTGGTGTTTAGGGTTAGATATTTATAATTTTGACATTTTGTGAGAAAGACATGAACTTAGCAGGTTATTGATTGAACTGATAAGATAGAATTGGTGAAACCATCCTACGTTATATATAATCATACAAACTTAAAACAAACGGAACACAGGAACACAATAACCTGCTAAGTTTGCTAAGATTTGTTGAGCGTCACGAAGGTGGACTGAAATCTGTAAAATAACTTACAAACTCCATGTGAGATTTGTTTTGGTAGTCCTAAAAAGACTCAATAATTGTTATAGAGCCCCGGAAAAGCTGAATATATTTATATATTCAGGCTGTGTTCAGTTTGTTTTAAGTTTGTATGATTATCTATAACGCAGGATGTTTTCACCAATTCTACCTAAAACTCATATTATTATTAGCAACACTGTAAAAGCTAACTTTAAGGAAATATGAAGTTTACATCAGTTTGGTGCATGATATAGTGTAAAAAATCATAAAAGAAATCCGGGCACAAGGAATAGTTGTTTACATTAGAGTGCGGAAACGTTGATTTTACAACGCGACAGCTCGTTTGGGAAACGAGCCCGACGGGGAGCCCCTATTAGCTGGAGCGTTGTAAAATCACTTAGCCTCGAAATTTTATCAAATTTTTTGTCCGACAAATATTATTTTAGAAATTGATTTAGATTATTTACAATATTGAAAATTATTTAATTTTTTTTGGCACAATGTTGCAAAGTGCGGCTACTATGCGGTAAAGTGACTTTGCCGCATAGTAGCCATACTTTGCAACATTGTGTGTAAAAATCTAGTTTCGCTTGACGTATACACGATGTCAAAGCTAGCTTTACAATTCAGGAGGCCAAACAAAATATTTTATATTTTACTCTTGAGTTTTTGTTTTTCCAACAAAATTTGTTCAGTCGCGCCAATCCTTTCTGGAAATCTTACTTTTTTCACAATCTCTGTGTACCTGTGCCCAGGTTCGAAGAAAATTTAGAGTTTTTAAGGTTTTGTTTTGGTTTGGCGAAATTTTATTGGCAGGAGATTATCAATTGTAAAACGTACATATGGGGCACTAAAAACGAAAATGGGCGCGGTAGATTATTTGAAGATTTTATATCTAAAACCAATCTGAAGGTACCAACATTTGTTTGTCCAAACGGCGATAGCGTCATCGACATTAGGCTCGCAAGTAACAGGCTGTGTGCAAACATAGCGGACAGGCACTTGCCAAGCGAAGACAGCTTATCTGATCATAAATACATAAGATCTTTGATCACCATTACAAATCGCGACCCAAAATTCGTCCGCGGATTCTGCAGTATTGCCTGTCTTCCATCCACACAAAAGTATTTCCAAACATTTTGAAGACAGATGATATTCAGCTTTGATCATACAGTCTAATTTGGTGTATATAGCACAGATTAACTGTCTTAGTAACCCGCGTTTAGTGACCAAATTTGATTTGTCTAGTATGATAAAAATTTATGAGATTGAAACTAAGTGAACTGCCTCAAGGCTCAGTTTTGGCTCCGATGTTTTTCAATTTCTCTATATTTCAGATTTGCCTAAAACCGACGCGATAAAGTTTGGGTACGCTGACGATCTAGCCTTAGCTGTACAACACAAACAATTTGAACCCACCGAAAACACGTTGCCCAACGACCTCAACAAACTGTACCAAACCTAAATAAAACTGAAGTTAGCTGCTTCTACCTGAATAACAATAAGGCAAATTATGAATTAGAAGTCAAAATGAATAATTCAGTGTTACCCTATCAACGGTATCCAAAGTATCTCGGGGTAATCTTAGATAGAACTCTATAATTCAAAAATCAACTTGAAACAACAGCGCAAAAAATAAGTACCCGAAATAACATTATCCAGAGACTATGTAGCACAAGCTGGGGGGCATCGGCAAATACATTACGAACATCTGTACTTAGTTTGGTATATTCCGCGGCCGAGTACTGTGCACCGGTATGGATGAACAGGGCACATACCAAGAAAGTGGATACTAAGCTTAATATAGCAATGATCTTAATATAGAACGATTAGTGGCTGCATCAGAACTACTCCATCTTATTGGCTCCCAACACTCAGCCACATACCTCCAACTGTCCTAAGAAGACAAGACGACCTAATAAAAGAATATAGTTAAAGAAAATAATTAATAACACACAACTCCCTATCCATGAGGATATCCCAGATCTGACAATAAACCGGCTTCGATCTAGGAAACCGCCAATGTTATCAGAACAACAACTGGCAGCCAATAACTACAACATCAACTCCGAATGGCAGACCCTCTGGACTGAAAATGCCCCACCCGATGTACGAAATCTCATTGACCTAGTCGTAAAACCCGATGGATTCGACCAACCACGACATATATGGAAGACCTTAAACCGTAACACAGGACACGATGTGTGTGCCCATAACCTCCATAAATGGGGAAAACGACCCAACCCAGGCTGCGACTGCGGCGACCCAAACCAAACAATTGGCCACATAGTGACACAGTGTGAACTGAGGGCATATCAAGGGGATTTGAGAGACTTCTACCACACCACACAATCAAGTCTTGAATGGATAGCTGAACTAGATCTTTTAATATAATAATTTTATAGCTACTTATATGTCTGTTTGTAACTCGTACATTGTAATGTCTTATTCACTCGTTAATTCTTACATATTTTATAAATTTACAATTTGTTGTGCCATAAGTTAAATAAATAATAGTGAAATAGCTTAATCTCGAACAATCAATAGGGTTTTATGAAAGGCAAAGGAACAAATAAATGATCCTGTAATTTTTACATCAAATTTATATATTATAAGATTAATAAGAATCAAAAAAGCTCGAGATGATCACATACTAATTCAAATTAATGAAGACTTTCACGAACAATATACGAAACTTTTATAAGAATTTAAGAAGAAATTGAACTCTAAAACTCCAGGATAAAGAAGGAAATGTTGTCCATAAGAACAAAGACAACTGCAAAAGTATTAGCAGAATATTTCGAAAATCTCCATAACTGTGAGGAACCCATAGAAAAGATGGACTTTCATATATCTACATCAACCAAACCTGACTCACAACCTACAACCATTGAGGAACTCCATTCAACAATATCGAATCTTAAATACGTCTAGGTTTACATCTATATATTAGGTCGTCTTTCTTAGGTCTACGTATTCTTGTATGTCCAGCCTTATCTTCTTCTAGCTATTTTTGTGTGCCTAATCTGGTACTTCTAAATTGATTTTTATAGTTTAGTCGCGTTTAGTCTAGATATTTTTGTCTGTTTAGTTTAGTTATTTGACTAGTTTAGTTATATAGGTATCCAATTAGATCAAGGGTCCGCAAAGTGTGGCTCGCGAGCTCTTGTGGCTCTTTTGGTGTGATCTTGTGGCTCTTCGGAAATATATCGAAACATCGCAAAAGCACAAAGAACAAACAGAACTGTCCCTTTTCGGAAGTCTTACGACTGCCGCCGGAAAGTTCTTTATAACCCACAGGCACGGCACGGATTTCGATTATTTCTTTTAGTTATTGTCTCGCAGTCAAGTTCAAAATTGTGCTTTTTTGGACATAATTCAGAAACTCAAAATTATCGGAAGGAAGCACTTGACTCACAAACATTTCCAGAAGATATTGGTAAAGTTATGAATTTTGTAGACAAGGCCACCAATAATATTATCGCAGAGGCGTTTAATCATAGCCAATTATGAAGAAAATACAAACATATGACTATAAAAAAAAATCATCCGTGGCTCTTTATACATACAGTTTGAAATCATTTTAAATACAAATTTGGCTCTAAAGTTCATAGAGTTTGCCGACCCCTGAATTAGATCATCATGGTAATGTCACATCTATGTTAGGAGTTTGTTATTAGGAGTTTGTATATTAATGTGTTGCTAATTAATTACACAATAAAAAGAATAATAGAGAAAAGATTAGAGAGATAAAATTAGAGAGACAAGATTAGAGAGACAAGACTAGAGAGACAAGACCAGATAAATAAGACTCGAGGGATAAGACTGTAGAGATAAGACTAGGGAGACAAGACAACAGAGGCTATAATAGACAGAAAACATAACTAACAATAAGAAAATAAAATGGCAAATAAAAGAAATTGAAAGCATGTCCGTTTGATAGATAATAATATGCTAAAAATGAATATTAGGCAAGCTTCTAGTATACGAAAGCGTCAATTATAACTATGCCATTTCAAATCACTTCAAATTAAAGGATATTACTCCAGTAATATCGGACCTCCTATCAATAGGGATTAATCAATAGGGATTAATTAATGCGATATTGAAAAGAAATGATGAGGCTGGAATATGATCTAATTATAAACCAGCTGCCAATTATCTCAATCACGAGCACATTGGCAGATATTTGAATATTAGGCAAGATAAAATTCATTTAGAAAATCAATCAAATATTTCCGTTGCATTTCAAAGCATTCCGTTGCGTGACAAAAGGTTAACAGTCAGAATTGAGACTTTAATTCATCCAGCAATACATTTATGATATATTTAATAGCAATACTAATTGCTAGCAAGTATATGTGTTTAAAAGTTATATTTTTTATAAACGCTTGCGTAGCATTTTTAGTGTAGATAGCGATTCTTACTTGATCGATATACTATCAAACTGGAATTGCAATGTACATTTGTTAATATTTACGCTTGCCAATAGTATATTTCATATTTATTCCAGATCAAAAGTCGAACTATAAACGATGTTGAGATTAAAAGCATCCTACATCCAATCAGCTGAAATTTTTTGATAAAGTAAGTCTGAAATAGACTTAAAATGTTTACAGTGCTTTGACTGGATGTGTGTCCAAACTTTGTAAATATTGGAGAAATATAAAATACCAAGAGGGAATTTGAACCGGAATAGAATCAATGAAAATAAAGGGTGATAAATTAATAGTGTCCTGCTTTTACTTAATAAAAACAAAAAGAAGTAAACTTAATAAAGTCGGAGCGAAGACTGAATATATAAATATATTCAACCTTTCCGGAGCTCTATAATAGTCTTTTTAGGACCACCAAAACAAATCTCGTATGAAACTTGTCAGTTACTTACTAGCTTTCAGTCCACCTTCGTGGCACTCAAAAACCAGAAAAATATAATTATTTAAGATCATGTCTTTCCGTTAACTTAAGTGATTAACCACCTGCAGACGCGTTTCGAGATTTCTCATCAGTGCAGAAAAAGAAGTAATGACTTGTTTACCATAAGTGTACTGTCTAATATAAAATGAACCCCAATTTGTTTGAAAATTGAGCGGTGGCCGATGGAACAGGATTGCTTATGTAGAGCATTTTATTAGAATGAACTTCATTAAGGTCGATTCCCATATGCGCGACACTCAGCTACGCGACTTCGTGCGACATCGCCCGTCACATAATGATTATATTGTTTTAAATGAGCACGTTGCGTAGCCATAGTGAGAACGAAACAATTGGGATATAAAACAGTGTAATCATTATTTGACAAGCGATGTCGCGTGACGTCGCGTAGTTGATTGTCGCGTATATGAGAATCGACCTTTATTCAAACTCAGTAGTTCGACAACAGTTTCATTTTCCAGCGTCGCCCAATTGCAGGACAATTGCGGTTCTCTTATCTTAGCGATACTAAACTTGCAGAGAGGAAACAATCTGCTAGAAAAAAAGTAAATACTTTGCAAGTTAGGATCAAATTTTATCAATCCGTGCGACGTTTATCGCAAGCAGGTATTTCACGTGAGTCGGTATGAAATTTTTTTAAAGATTTACTCTTACGGCCTTACAAAGGGCAAAAAGCCCAGAAATTTCTTCCAATAGACCGAAACTCACATTTAGAATTCAGTCGATGGATTTTAGGCAGAAGGGATAATTTTGTCAATAAAATAACTATAAGTGACGAAGCACATTTTTAATTTCATGGAGAGAGGAACAAACAAAATTTACTAGCCCCCCGAAAACCCCCAAGATATATGTGGTCTGTTAGAAAAGTATCCGACCTTTAGCCGGTAAAAAAAACTGGCATACTGGGAGCGTTTGAAACCTAATCACCCGCCAAGTAGTCTCCTTGGGACTCCACACACTTCTCCCAGCGGTGCCGCCATTGTTGGAATCATTCCGAAAAACCCTCTCTCGGAATCGACTTTAGCTCGGCTGTCTTTGCAGCCGTAATGTCCTCTCTTGTCTGAAATCGCCTTCCTTTCAATGGCCTCCTGACTTTGGGGAATAGCCAGAAGTCGCAGGGGGGCATATCAGGGGAGCAAGGAGCCTGTCGAACCAGAGGAGTCTGGTTTTTCCCCAAAAAATTGTGAACCAAGTGCGAAGAAGTGTGCTGGAGCATTGTCGTGATGGAGTCGCCAATTTCCTGATGACCACAACTCCAGTCGCTTACGCCGCACAGCATCACGTAGGCGACGTAGGACATCCCTCATTTCACTTGTCGTCATTTTACTTGCATGGAAAAACCGACTAGAGCACTACACACTACGTCACTCGAACACTGCTCGATAGCAACTGACGCTAGCTACAGGCGGGGAAAATTCACGCATGCGCACGAAGGTTTAAGGTCGGCTCATGCAAGCTCGCTTGATTCAAATCAATCAGGTTCAATCAGGCAAAACAGACCACGTATTCGTAGAAAATTTGCATTTTCAAAGGGTGTGGTGTAGAAAATGCTCAGTTGAAGTATTAGAACTGTTGTAAAAAAAAAATCCATAGCTGGTTTTTTTTAAGATTAAATGTGAAGCGCAGTAGTTATCATAGTGAACGTTATGTGCAGATGATACAAACGACCTGAATAGATGCTATCGCTCAACTCCGATTACCAATAAACGATATTTGGTATCAGCAAGATGGAGAAAGGCCTCATGTAACCGATATGTCTATGAGAGTGTTCTTTCCTGGTCTTTTGATTTCTCATCGTGGGTATCAGTTGTGGCTTCCTCGCTTTCCCGATTTGTGGCTTATTTCTTATGGTGTCAAGTTAAATCTAAAGTTTAACAGAACCGACTTGAAACCCTGGACTTAAAACGAAACATTCGAAAAGCGACTGGTGGAATTTCGCCAGAAATGTGCCAGCGTAAAATGCGCTCATTGTTGTATCGCTCTTAGTCATGCATCGAAGCAAACGAAAGTCATCTAATCGATGTAATTTTTAAGAATTAATTAATTGATAATTTAGGATTTAGCATTTAACTTGTTATTAAACTTTAGATTTACTCCCCAACGTTCAACAAAAAAATTGGTGTCCAACTTATTTAGTTTTTTTTTTAAATTGCAGTTCAAAAGCAGGGAACCCACCCTTAACTTTGATGAGAAAGTGGAACTTAAATTCTCAGTTAGCATCGAATAACTGCTAAATTCTGTAGCAGTTATTTTTCCTTCGTTTTCATCCTCATTTGACTGTAAAGGGAAGGAAGGAAAGGAAGCGAATGTAAACGGAAAGTACAAAATATAAACCGTAAAATAGAAATAGAAAATGTTTCTTGCAATTATTTTATTTTTAATTTAATGTTGGTTCTTATCATTCCTAGTATTCATTATTTGTTTTGTTATGGGGAATGGGATATTATTAAAATAATAATATCCTATTCCCAATAACAAAACAAATAATTTATTTTTAATGTTTCTCTATTCTTTTTCTATAAATGCATCTAATATTATTAATTTTCCTTATTATTAATTCATTATTGCCATTAGGATGATGATACATTTTCCTTCAATTTTCTACCCTTTTACTTCTATTTTGGCAGTCTTTGCTTTTAACATTCCAAAGGCAAGTTACGTGTTCAAATATTTCGATAAACTCTTCTAAAACCTGTTGGATGCACAACATCGTGTCTGTTACAACACAGCTCAGCCTATTGCTCCCGAAATATACATAAAGATACGAAATAATAAACGAGTTTTAAAGCAATTTCTTTACCTCCGAATTTATCTTCCTCTATTATGCCCCGAACATCCGTTCAAAAACAAATGAATATATAAAGCCCCACTAAGTCATATAAAGCCATAAATTATTATTTTTCCATTTTAATTTTTGCTCGATGCGAAGAACTCCAACCTCATATTAGTGGGTAAGATAAAAACGAGTCCATATTGACTGATAGCTCACACTTTGTTAACATCTCAAGATCGCTTAATAAAATGTATATCTCTCATACTAAACGAAAAATAAGTAAATACAATAATTTGCTGCATATTTTTAAGATAAATTGATTGATCAATAGTTTTTAAGTGCAAATTAGTCAAAATCAGTTATTATTAACTATTCTCCTTAGATAATTCAATTTAATGCACCCATTCACCATTCACAATGCATAATTCGTGGTAAAGTCCCATTGAAAGGATTATAATAAAAAAAGTACTGATTAAGTAAATATTAGCTAGTCTAGCGATTTCTATCACTAAAATAAGTGGGATTAATAAAGCAGTTTCTAAACAAAAAAAATAGAAGAAAATATTCTTTCAAAGGTTTTATAAAAGAATGATTTTAATTGAATGGAATTTTAAGCATGGGAAATATAATAAATGTATACTCGCACTCCAAAATGAACACATTAATAATTAAATTATTGTATGTAAAGGATGCCATTATTATAATCGTGTGTAAAAGTATCAAATGTAAATGTAAATCAAAGGAGTGTTTCGAATTACAGATTCCCCACTTATCGGGCAAATGGTGGCCACTCCCATTGACTGGGTGGTATCTTCTAAATATAAAAAGTTGCTAAGTGTTATAACATAGATCGATAAATAGATCTCAAAAAGCGACTGTAATATAGCTTGAATATACTTTAAAACTAAAACAGTCCATTTTCTTAATCATCTGGTTCTTAGATTAATTATACATTGTACATTACACAAGGCATGGAGTGTTATTATTAAACGATTTCTGTTTGTTGTTACTTTGGCAACAACTCTCCTCACTAAACAAAAAAACATAGACGTAGTGAAAATTAATGTTCTGTCGTATATTAAAATTTAATTAATTTTCCTAATTTTGAATTAAGAAGTCTCGGCCTCTCAGTCTGGATTTATTTGGCTCTAATATAACTAAACCTAACCATAACTTAATCTAGATTAAATCTAGGTTAACCGAAATTACATCGACAACGACCAAAGAGTGTTCCCGTCACTGTGCGTTTTTACTAGTTAGCAATTTTTGCCACGGAGACGATGAACGTTCTAACCTTATTGAGCCAGTGATTTCAAGTATTTTGTCCGTCAAAATTACAAATTATAATTATATATCAATTATTATCGGTAAGAAACAATTATTTATCTGTAGATTTGTTAAAGTATTTTATCTACGACCACTATTGTAAATGCCCATTATTGTACAGCTAGTGGACTATGTAAATACATCATAACACACATGTATGTAACAGTCCGCGATTGATGATAAGTTATGATTGATAACACATACGTGCGTTTGGTTTACGATTCGTTGATTGGTTGATGGTTGCTGTTACGTGCTCATATGTTCAGCGCCCCCTGTACCACAATTCAAACTAACGGAAATTGACATTGCGTGCATTGGGTTGCCTATATCTATGAACACTCTTATTCCAGTTTAACCCAAATAAGTACTAAATAATAAGGCATGTAACCATTAAGAATGTATTTATTTTCATTTCTTTCAAGTCAAACAATGTCAAGTAACATATATAAGTGTTTGTTTATTATAATGTTAAATAATGATAATTAAATGAACATAACCTAATAAGAAATAAATTTGTTACATCAAACATATTTTTCTTATTAAACAAAAACAAATTAGTGTGGTCGTACATAAAGTATAGTACATAACTCGAGTTGTAAGGCAATTACGTACTCGCGGAATTACGCGTAATTACGTAACTGTTCCGCTCGTACGTAATATGCTTCTTACAACTCTCGTTACGTAATATACTATTAACATGTTTCGTAAATAAAATAATGCACGATACATATGTGCGAAAAGCCTTTTGTGCACTCATTGCGATTTAAACTTGGCAGCTTATGCACAAAAGCCCTTCTTCACACACTTGTATAATAAACTGCTATAATAAGAGAATATTTAAATATTAATTAATTGAAAATAAAAGTAAAATATTCTGGTTTGACTTGTTAATTAGTTTCACTTGTTAATTACAGTCTACTGTATTTCTATGCATTACATTTTTATTAATTGTTGTTAATAGATTAGAATGGTAATTTTAATTAGAAACGTAATTTTTGACAAATATTTGAGTAATGAGTTTGACACTGTCTGATTAACACTTATTAAAGTCATTACCTAATTTTAAGTGTAAATTTGGTTTTCTAAAAAAAATCCTATTTTCTTAACATTCAAACCAAAAAGCAATATTGATACATTTAAATCTAAATACGTATATTATAATGTTAGTAAAGCATAAATTAATATACGCAAAGTGTGCCAATAATTTACATTGAATTGAATTGTATTTTGTGGTATTGTATTGAAGCATCAATTATTGTGTTTATTTGCAGAAACGATATTTACGATAGTTTCCTTGATCCTTCGTTTCACTCGTGCGTTACAATCCTAAGCAGTAGGGTATCTGGACCTACCTCTCAAAGATGTACCTCAGAGAGAGGTCTTGTCTGGACCAGTCAAGACCTCTCTGCCTACACTCAGTGGCGGATTATCTTTAAGGCAAAGTAGACACATGCCTAGGGGCGCGAGATTACCAAGGGGCGACCCGGCGCACGTGGAAGTTTTTAAACGAGAAAAACTTACCTACTTACTTACATTAAATACAAAATCATACTTGGTATAGAGCTCACAAAGCGCGCCAGTCTACTTGATTACGCCTATATCACCCGTAATAGAAGTTAGGGCCGATTTTTCAATCCTCAGATAAACAACCAGATAAGTTTTATTCGATTGATGTTAATATTGTAGGTTTTTTCAATGGTCAGATAGTCGTTAAATGTCGAATAAAGCACCTCTAACAGAGGAATAAAGTTACCTGCTACTTAAAGGTCGATTCCCATATGCGCGACACTCAGCTACGCGATGTCTTGCGACATCGCCTGTCAAATAATGATTACATTGTTCTAAATGGGCACGTCGCGTAGCTGTCGCGTAGCTATAGTGAGAACGTGCCCATTTAAAACAATGTAATCATTATTTGACAGGCGATGCCGCGTGACGTCGCGTAGCTGAGTGTCGCGTATATGAGAATCGGCCTTTAAGCGGCAGTTAGGTTTTTATCTCTCCGATAAGTGTGATGTTTTGGGTAAGTTTGACAGTTTCGTTTCGTTTTGTTCATGTTGGTAAAACGACATAGTAGCGTACCTACGTCGCGACGTAGGTACGCGACAATATGACAAAAGTGCAACATTTTATTACAAATTCACAACCGATCTTCGTCAAAATCAATGAGCATCACTATTTGCACCTTCTTCATCATCAGCTCCTCTAGTTTTAGCACCTAGCCGCATCGTCAAATAATCGTCTTTTGTCAGATGAAGGTCAATTATTAGACCTAAAACTTCATCAGCACTGTATGGCTTTACATGCTTAGAGGGCGATGAATAGTGAGTCTTTTTCATCTTTCTCAACCTTTTAGGAGTTGCAGTTATTGCAAGTCCCAGCACCACCGCCGCACTTCTTTTGCCCGAATTCACCAGACTTGTTATTGTAGCCGAACATAGGTTTTCACAACTTAGACGTGCAACAAGAGGCTTAATTTTTCTCTGTTTGCAGCGATCAGAACGGTCTTCAAAAAAATTTCTTGGCCTTCCTCGACTCTTATTAGAAACAGTGGATTGTAGATTGTGTTGAACTACCTGTAGGTGGTTGTAGGTGGATATATTGGAAATGGTATACTGGAAAAATATACTGGAAATAATCAACTCAGAACTGAGCCAATTTGCATGGTTCGTGTTGAAACGTTCGAATATATATATATATATATATATATATATATATATATATATATATATATATATATATATAGAAAAACAGAATATAACATCCAACCAAAAGGACAGGAACAACCCTAAACCAGGAACCTAACCTGTGTACAGTGAATAATACAACATCTTCTGTCACTCTTTAGCACACCCCGCTCGAAGACGCGTTGTGTGAGCCGTTTCGCTGCGTCAAAGCAAGTGACAAGAAACGGTCAAGACCTAAAAATGTCAGGGGTTGAAGGCCGGCATTTCTTAATAAAAGCGACTGAAAACTAGTTGAAGAGCATTATTCACTGACTATAACCGAAACATCTGAATCTATCGATAATTATTCTAGTTATTAAATATCTTATGACACGGATGCATTACACTAGTTTTCAGTCGCTTTTATTAAGAAATGCCGGCCTTCAGCCCCTGACATTTTTAGGTCTTGACCGTTTCTTGTCACTTGCTTTGACGCAGCGAAACGGCTCACACAACGCGTCTTCGAGCGGGGTGTGCTAAAGAGTGACAGAAGATGTTGTATTATTCACTGTACACAGGTTAGGTTCCTGGTTTAGGGTTGTTCCTGTCCTTTCGGTTGGATGTTATATTCTGTTTTTCTTTCAATTCCTTAGCATGGTTATGCGGTTGTGCTACGCACGTTATCCGAATTTTACTTTTTAGTAACTTTCATATCTTGTATATGTATATATATATATATATATATATATATATACATATATATATATATATATATATATATATATATATATATATATATATATATATATATATACATATATATATATATATATATATATATATATATATATATATATATATATATATCTACATACACGCCATTTAGACAAGATTTTTGTCACAAATACTTTGATTGTATCTTTTATTTGTTTTAATAAAATGTCATTTGTGTCTTTGACACAAAACTTATCCAACACGTATTTTACTAATCGTTCAGTACACTTTCACGAAGAAAACTTATAAAAACTTTCATTCTCTTAATTCAAAAAATAGTGGTGGTCATCACGACTACCTGGAAAAAAGGTGTAATTCTCAGTAAGGTAGAACGATGTGGACGGGATTTTTGCTATTCTAGAATTGTCAATGTTTGTTTTGTTTTACAAAATATTTAATTTACTACTACTACTTTTGCTACTCTACTACTTTTGATTTATTCTCGTTTAAACATAGTAGAGTACCAAGTAGAGTTCACTCTACTAGCTACTTTACCACTTTTGATTTTATTTCGTTTAAACATAGTAGAGTACCAAGTAGAGTTCACTCTACTAGCTACTCTACCACTTTTGATTTTTTTTCGTTTAAACAAATATAGTACAGTAGCGCTATACTATATGAAGCAAAATGGTTGTTAAGAAATTGAAGCACAATTATTTACCTAGAGTTTTAATAGCTCTGATTAGGGATAAACAGAGAAGAAAGAATGTGGGTGAGAGAATGGCTCAAAAGAAGAGATTTACTCTGAGCAACATCGCTTCTCAAGTTTAATCAGAAATTAATCAGTTTAATCAGAATATAAACGATGTCTCAGAATGACACCAGAAAATTTTGAACAGTTGAGCATGGTGAAAGACAAAATTCAACGCGAAGATACGATGATGAGAGATGCTATAAAAGCTGAGGTCAAACTACAAGTTAGATTGAACTTTCTAGCTACTGGGAACAGCTACAGAAGAAGCCTTTCACATTTTTTTAGGGTCTCAAGACCTTCTTTTTCCGCGGCCTTCCTCATGTCCTTGTTTCTGTAGTGTATACTGCCTAAATTAACTTCTGCCTAACTGCCTAACTGCCTAACTGCCTATTTACTGCCTAACTGCCTAAAATAAGTGTATACTACCACAGACACAACAAATCTTGTGTTCTCTTGTTCGACAAATAAATCAACAAGTTTAATTGTTTCATCCTCCGAGAACTTAACCATTTTTTAAAGAAAATATTGCTGTTGTAGGGCAGAAGATGTTTACACGGGTAGAGTGAAGAGACTAGTAGAGTGGGACTTGTGGTGGGGGTAAGTAGAGTAGAGTTCACTTTACTGAACGCAGTATAGTACTCTACTGTACTAGATACTCTCTACTCTACTCTACTCAGACAGTTATTGGGGGTTTCTACGAGTAGAGTTACTCTACTCCCTACTCTACTCTGCCCATTACTATACCCGTGTAAACCAGGCTTAAGGGCCGATTTTTCAATCCTCAGTTAAGTCGTCGAATAACTATCTGGAGTGTAATATTATTTGTCTGTTTATCAGACGAATAAATATGTTCAATGGTATAATATCTAGCGAATAGCTATCAGTGGTGTATACTAGCCAACTTCACACTAAATCATGTGCAAGCGAGATGCACAGATACAGTATTCAACTTGTTAGTCAAGAATAGCAACACAACGTATATTTAACCGCCAGATTGGTGGCAACAAATAATTAGGCTGTTAAATAAAAAAAAATTATCGATTTTTTTTAATGTATTTTAAAATATTATTATAAATAATTCGGATGTGCGATGCGAAAAAGTTAGAAAGAAATTTTTAATTAATTATAGGTGACAAATTTTGAAAATAATCACGTGACTCCAAACGCGCCAAAATTTGTTTGTTACGTCGAAAGGGTGAAACTTCATTTTAACATTCAAACATAAACATTCTTTATAAAATCGTCGTTTTAGGATTTTTTTCGGCGCACTGTTTAAAACCATTGGTTTCGACGTTCGGGACAATGTGAGACGCAGTGGAACAATGTGGGACATTTAAAAACATTTTCAAACATCTAAAAACGACTTTTGAGGAGTTCTTTTTGTAGTACTCCTACACGATGGTACGAAGCAAGCACGATATTTGATTATTAATATTTGACATTTCAAAATCAAAATTTTATTCACCCATAAAATAAAAATAACAATAATTCTGGGAAATGTAAAAAGAAAGAAAGAAAGACATTTGGCATGTTTACTACAACTACTGTATCAACAAAGTCAGGCGCGGGTAGAAATTACCCATTTTACGTCACAACGCGAACGTCCTGCTTTCGGTACCGAGTTTAAAAATATATATTCAATTTGTTATGACTTTTTAATTGCAACGAAAAAAAAAGAAAACAGAAAAGAGTTTTGTTATAAAACTTATATATGAGTTCTCGATTTATGGCAACAAAAATGTTTAAAAATATATATTCAATTTGTTATAACTTTTTAATTAGAACGAAAAAAAGAAAACAAATAAGAGTTTTGTTATAAAACTTATATAAGCTCTCGATTTATGACAAAAAAAAAAAGATTAAAATACCCAATTATTCAAAAAGTATAATATAAAATATTTAATTTAACGGAACTAACCAAAAATAATTTCAATTTACGATAGTCGTTAACAAAACTTTTTTTTTAACCGTATTGATTAAATCTTTCTACCAATTTGATATTATTACATGTAAATACATACTTGAAGCTATATTCTCCATATTTAAAAAGTTCACAATTTTTTAACACAAACACAAAACAGACGTAGTTACTTTGTTAAAAATCCAGCGCAACTAATTCCTTTTTGGTACCTAACGGACAAGAGCGATGTTTAACACGTTCCCACAAACAATGGAATTGATTTTTCGCATTTATTTGTTTATAGTATTATGGATAGGTTATCTAACAATACATTTTAAGTGGTTTTGCTTAATTGTGAGACATTGTAAAATTTTATTTTTGTCGCCGTAAATTCCTAATCCGTCCCAGTGTGCGTCGATTTGTTATTATGGATGTGTTTGAAACAATTGACGAATTAGCAATCGAGGAAGATCGTGAAATTCTTAAATATTTTAACCCACTCGAGAAAAAAAAACTAGTTTTACAAGAGAGGCCTGATAATTTTAACACATGGAACGATGTTGAATTTTGTAGCCAAATTTCAAGAACCGCAAAGGATACTTCTCTTTAAATGTTCAAGCTATGTGCAATGCAGATTTACAATTTGTCGACATTGTTACACGATGGCCAGGTTCAACTCACGAGAGTCTATTTTCAAATTCAGCTGCCAAATATCAGTGTGATTATGGTGCTTTTGGTAATGGGATTGTACTTGGTGATAGCTGATACTTTTTGAATAATTGGGTATTTGAATCAATTTTTTTTGTCATAAATCGAGAGCTCATATATAAGTTTTATAACAAAACTCTTATTTGTTTTCTTTTTTTCCTTCTAATTAAAAAGTTATAACAAATTGAATATATATTTTTAAACATTTTTGTTGCCATAAATCGAAAACTCATATATAAGTTTTATAACAAAACTCTTTTCTGTTTTCTTTTTTTTCGTTGCAATTAAAAAGTCATAACAAATTGAAAATATATTTTAAACTCGGTACCGAAAACAAGACGTTCGCGTTGTGACGTAAAATGGGTAATTTCTACCCGCGCCTGACTTTGTTGATACAGTAGTTGTAGTAAACAAGTCAAATGTCTTTCTTTCTTTATTTTTACATTTCCCAGAATTATTGTTATTTTTATTTTATGGGTGAATAAAATTTTGATTTTTAAATGTCATATATTAAAAATCAAATATCGTGCTTGTTTCGTACCATCGTGTAGGAGTACTACAAAAAGAACTCCTCAAAAGTCGTTTTTAGATGTTTGAAAATGTTTTTAAATGTCCCACATTGTTCCACTGCGTCTCACATTGTCCCAAACGTCGAAACCAATGGTTTTAAACAGTGCGCCGAAAAAATCCTAAAACGACGATTTTATAAAGAATGTTTATGTTTGAATGTTAGAATGAAGTTTCACCCTTTCGACGTAACAAACAAATTTTGGCGCGTTTGGAGTCACGTGATTATTTTCAAAATTTATCACTTTTAAATTGTTTATAATTAATTAAAAATTTCTTTTTAACTTTTTCGCATCGCACATCCGAATTATTTATAATAATATTTTAAAATACATTAAAAAAATCGATAATTTTTTTTCATTCAACAGCCTAATTATTTGTTGCCACCAATCTGGCGGATAAAAATATAACTATGTTAAATATACGTTGTGTTGCTATTCTTGTCTAACAAGTTGAATACTGTATCTGTGCATCTCGCTTGCACATGATTTAGTGTGAAGTTGGCTAGTATACACCACTGATAGCTAGCTATTCCCTAGATATTATACCATTGAAAATATTTATTCGTCTGATAAACAGACAAATAATATTACACTCCAGATAGTTATTCGACGATTTAACTGAGGATTGAAAAATCGGCCCTTAAGCCTGGTTTACACGGGTATAGTAATGGGCAGAGTAGAGTAGGAAGTAGAGTAACTCTACTCGTAGAAACCCCCAATAACTGTCTGAGTAGAGTAGAGTAGAGAGTATCTAGTAGAGTAGAGTACTATACTGCGTGCAGTAAAGTGGACTCTACTCTACTTACCCCCACCACAAGTCCCACTCTACTAGTCTCTTCACTCTACCCGTGTAAACATCTTCTACCCTACAACAGCACGTACCAGTACAGTTTAAGTTGCAGTGTACACGTTGCTGCGCAATATTTTCTTTAAAAAATGGTTAAGTTCTCGGAAGATGAAACAATTAAACTTGTTGATTTATTTGATGAACAAGAGAACACAAGATTTGTTGTGTCTGTGGAATTTAGGCAGTATACACTATAGAAACAAGGACATAAAGGACATGAAGGAAGGCCGCGGAAAAAGAAGGTCTTGAGACCCTAAAAAAATGTGAAAGGCCTGTAGCTACTGTTCCCAGTAGCTAGAAAGTTCATCTAACTTGTAGTTTGACTTCAGCTTTTATAGCATCTCTCATCATCGTATCTTCGCGTTGAATTTTGTCTGTCAC
The DNA here is from genome assembly GCA_944588485.1 of Phosphuga atrata. Taxonomy (NCBI): domain Eukaryota; kingdom Metazoa; phylum Arthropoda; class Insecta; order Coleoptera; family Silphidae; genus Phosphuga; species Phosphuga atrata. The sequence continues at coordinate 87,446,328 of OX155892.1, read as the reverse complement.
CATGCTCAACTGTTCAAAATTTTCTGGTGTCATTCTGAGACATCGTTTATATTCTAACTGATTCACTATGGCTAACTCTTTTAGGAGAAGCGATGTTGCTCAGAGTAAATCTCTTCTTTTGAGCCATTCTCTCACCCACATTCTTTCTTCTCTGTTTATCTCCTCATCAATCGCTTCCGCAAATTCCCTAATCAGAGCTATTAAAACTCTAGGTAAATAATTGTGCTTCAATTTCTTAACAACCATTTTGCTTCATATAGTATAGCGCTACTGTACTATACTTGTTTAAACGAAAAAAAATCAAAACTGGTAGAGTAGCTGGTAGAGTGAACTCTACTTGGTACTCTACTATGTTTAAACGAGAAAAAATCAAAAGTAGTAGTAGTAGAGTATCAAGTAGAGTGAATTCTACTAGATACACTACTCTCCTGATTACTATACCTGTGTAAACCAGGCTTTAAGGTGAAATAAAATTGCCTAGGGCGCTGTTGACATTTAATCCGCCTTTGCCTACACTTGTGTTGTGGTGTTTTGATCTTGCACAAGTATAGGAAGCCCCTACAGTTTTTAACGTGGATGGCGAGCCACTATTAGAGGAGGTTTTTCGAGGCAGATTTTTACTGAGATGACTTTGCTAGAGGCATGCACATATGAACGGACGGTGGCTTATTTTCTAAATGTGTGTTCTCTGATTCGAACCGGTGACCTATGGCTTGGTTTACATCTTAACTACTAACCCACGGTTATCTGAAACCTTAACTACTAAACCACCACCGCCTCTATACTACGATATTTCAATAAAACATAATTTTACTCCTCAGCTAGTTTATCAACATATTTTCATAAATTCCGGATATTTTTATTATAAGCTAATTTAACTATCGTAATTCTACTAACTTTCATTCCATATTTCATATTAAATTATTTGATGTAAGAAAAAACCAACTAGTAAAATATAGAAATTCACGCAGATAGACCTTATGCTCGATAGCCATTTGTTCCTTTTGCTGACAATAAAGGGTACTTACGTTCTACCGCCACTGCAGATTTGAACAAGATGTATAGATATGTGCAGATGTCAATGGAGCAGATAAATCGAGGCCACATATCGCGAGGTAGCACGACCTCCCGCTGCGGTGGCGTTAATACGTAAGTACCCAATAAAGATTAATACTATTATTATTATTATAAAAATTCTTATTTCATTGAAATTATCTTGTGAAATGAATCTGTTGCCGCTTTTATTTGCAGTCGCAAATTTAAATAAGCCTCAATAATCTCAATGAAATCATGTAGTTATGTAAATGTATCTTTATGGTTCCAATTAAAAAAATGCTGCGACAATTATCTACTGAATAATAATAACATTTTCTTGAATAGCATTGAAAGATTGCCACGAAATGTTTATCAATAGCTTAAACGGATTAACAAATACATCTAATCTGTTCTCTAAATCTATTAATATAACAAGTTTCACGTACATCTCCACACATTTGCCAGTTGTTTGCAGATGTAAATTGGTGAAATGTTCTTAAGTTAACAAGCGAGTGAAACTTATGTTTGTGTTCTATAAGAAAATCTATTTAATAATGGTTTTGGATCAATAAACCCTCACACAAACGTAAATAAAACAGAAACCAAACTATATTTCTAAATACATATTTGACAGTCGGGCAGAAGGACCTCATGGTCGATAGCCCTTTGAATAAAATATACAATAAAAATGTTTTATTATATTATTATTTGAGTGACTAGAAAAACGTATACCGATAAGAGAATAAGTTGTTTCATCGAAGTATCTATATTATTTAATATTTCAGAATCACTTCTAACATTTTATATAAATCACATGTTAATACGGATCCTAATCCTATTTGTAAAGGAAAATATTCTATTAATTTAAAAATTGAAAGATGAACAGATAAAGATCAGACATCTGAACAGACAATAGGAGATGTGAACAGATAAGAACACACACGAACAGATAAGAACAGATACGAGCAAACAAGAACAAACAAGACCAGATAAGACCAAACAAGAGCGGAAAAGACCAGAGGAAGCCAGAGGAGCCCAGAGAAGACCAGAGAAGACCAGACAAGATCAGATAAGACCAGACAAATCAACGCCAACCTCTTAAGATGAAGCTGAAATCATTTCAGAGTTTCGAGGAAAAGCCCAAGCTCAAAACAGGCAAGATCTGGATTGAAGAACGGAAGCAGAAACATCGAGAACGAATGCGACAGTACTCAAAGTCAACATTAAAGCCCAAGGAAGGAAACAGTTGAAATAACGTGTGGTTCTAAGCTGGCCGTAACGAAAATAAATAAATAGTGTGTGATAAGTATAATTGTTTAAAACCGTTTTTATTCTAAAAAATCTACCGAAGCTCTCAATATTCGTTAATAATTGTTATTATACGTAAACTTAATTAGATGAGGTCAAAACATAGACATAAAATTAAATCAAATTGCATTAACGCTTTTACAAATCTACTGTGTAATTACTAGACTATATTTCATAATAAAATGTGATCATAACAGTCGGTCATCTGATGGCAACCTTTCCCTTCGTATAAAATATATAACATTTTCTCCTCGTAATGAACAAACCATGCAACATTAAATTCTCGGCAAGCGAGATAAACGAGATTTGAACGGCATTAAAATACAAATTAATCTAGTAATTAATCATAGTGGTATTTATCATTAGCATTGGAATTGAATCACATATTTGACATAGCGACGTGACATAGCTACGTGTAACTAATCAATATTGATGTTGCAGATGATAGAAATTAATATTTCTGTTAGAAATTAATCTTCTAGTTAAGTTATTTTATTTTCAAACGGCATATAATATGTTGTTTTTGACTGGGCATATAATTATTTCAATGCGGGGCTATATAAAAATATTCACTTTTATTGACTAGGAATAGATGATATACTGATAGTGATCTGGATTGAAGAATAGTGATATAATAGTCACTTTTACGCCGGATAAAAATAAAATGATCTGTATGGATTGTTATGTAATCACAAAGATGTCAGCCTTGTAGTATACAGAGTTAGAGCGTTAATTACAAATCTGGAGGTCCTGGGAGCGAGTGTCTGCCACATATGTACCAGCAGACCTGGTACAATGTGTAATTAATTGACACCAATGTGTAATTAATTAACGCCAATTTAAATAACACCTAGGTTTCTGAGCCTCTTCTTCTTAATCTAACGTCTTGGCAGACGTGTAGTGGCAGGTCATGAATGTCGGCCTCTATCATCCCCTGCTTGATGGTATCTTGCCATCGCGATCGTTCAGCTGTTCCACGTGTAGCGGTCTCTATGTCAGTGTGGAGAAGCTGGCTGCTAGTACCTACCCAGCGGCAAGGAGACCTCCCTCTTCTTCGTCCGCCGTTTGGCTTACCCTGCACGATCAATTTTTCCATGTTGTCACTTCTCGTTACATATCCGAAGAACTTCAATATGCGAGAGTAAACCAGACTTGAGAGTCGCTGTTTGGGTTTGATCTCGTTAAGAATAGAGTTATTGGTACGTCGTGCAGTCCAGGGTATTCTAACCATTCTCCTCCTACACCACATTTCGAACGCATCTCGACACTCGACGCACTCGACGACGGTCAGCCGCACATAGTGTCCATGTCTCCGCCGCATAGCCAAATACAGATAGGACCAGCGCATGGACCAGGTTGATCTTCGTGTTACGTCTTATGTTGCTATCCCTCCATACTGGAGTAAGCTGGGACATGACGGTTCTTCTCATTTGTATACGCCGGCGTATTTCGGGTTCACAGCATCCCTTGCTATTAATAATGGCACCCAGGTATATAAACTGACCTTCAGGATATTTGACCAGTTATCATTTGCGCGGTCAACAATCATCGCCTTCCTCTTCTGGATGTTTATTTGAAGACCACACTCCAGACTGACGCGTTCTAACCTGTCGAATAGGGCTATGAGTTCATCTGCGCTGCTCGCCAGTAGCAGTGTGTCATCCGCGAATCGTAGATTGGGGATTTTCTTCCCGCCTATTGTGACCCCTCTGTCCCAGTGATCTAATACGTAGCGCATGATACTTTCGCTGTATAGTTTAAATAATAGTGGTGAGAGTATGCAGCCTTGCCTTACTCCTTTTCTTATTTTGCATTCGGAGGATAGATGTTTATTGACTCTGACCACAGCGGTGCTTTCTACATATAAAGCCCGAATCAGGAGGACGATATGCTCTGGTACTCCCATTTCTATGAGGGTTGGTCACAGTTTGTGCCATTTAACTCTATCAAAAGCCTTCACATAGTCGACTAAGCAGATGTACATGGACGTGTAATAATCCCTACCCTTTTCTATCAGTTGGCGCGGGTTTAGTATCTGTTCTCTTATGCCACGCCCTTTAACAAACCCAGCCTGCTCAGAAACAATTTATCAAGCAGTGAAAGCCTGTAGTCTAGAATGTATAATGTGGGGCATGACTTTGCTTACATGGGGTATAAGAGCGATAAGACGGTAGTTATCGCATTAGGATGTGGCCCCTTTTTTGTGCAGTGGGATAATTGAGGCTGCCCATTCGTTGGTACATATTCCTGTTCTCCATATCATTTGACAGATCATGTAAATTACTTTTATTCCTTCATCGCCCAGTGTTTTTAGAATTGCCGCAGTAATTATGTCAATTCCAGTAGACTTATTCTTTGCAAGTCTCTTTATGGCCGCGTGTACTTCCTGCAGCAGTATGCCGGGGTCTTCGTCCAATTGGTAATATCTGGGGTTTCAATCTGTTCTTCACTGTAGAGGTTTCACAATATTTCCTCCAGATTTCTGGGATCTCGTCTATGTCTGTTTTTAGGTTGCCGTTGGGATCGCAGATCGCTCAGGTGCGAGGCTCGAATTTGCGGGTTATATATTTTATTTTCGCGAACACATCTTTCGGCTGTGTGGTATTGGCATGTTATTGAATTTCTTTGCAAATATTGTTGAGGTGGTCTTTCTTGTCTTAAAGACCATATCGTTTTGTTCAGTTTGCCTGCATGAGCTTTGAAAGTTTCTTATACTCATCTTGCTGTTGCTTGTTGGTAAGATCGTTGGTTTTGAGTTTTCTCCTAATTTCAACTATGTCAAGCGTGCTATCAGACATCCAATGTTGTTTCTTTACAGGTTTGATTTTCGGCTGTGTTGCCTCTAGCGTTGATATTATTGTGTGTTTTGTGTCCATCCACATCTTGTTTGGATTTGCGTATTGTTTTGGCAGTATATTGATCTCGATGTTACGATCCAAGGCAGTCTTGAAGAAAGCTTCATCCAATATCTATATATTCTGAGCCTATGAAATGAAAAATGTGGGCAAAATATAATAGGCCACTTGGCCGAAATGTTTGAACCCGCTATAAACTAAAAATAACCCGCTATAAACATTGGGCCAAACTTAAATAAAAAATCTGCGTGTTTGTTACGTTTATAAGATGTTCATGTCAATTCTTAATAATAACACAAATTCGGGTCAACTTTTAGACGCCAACAGATGAGAACTTCAATCCATGAAGTTCTCAATGAAGAATCTTCAATCCGGGTGTCAAGATTGGTTCTAGTTTTCGAGTTCGTGCATAATGGCAGAACTGTGCTCTTATAATTGCTATCAGCTGACCACGTTGCATCGAACATCTATTGAACTTGTTTTTGAACTGTGATTGTACTTCGGAACGTGTGAAAATACAGAGAAAACGCTGGAAAGTCGGTTCAAAGTGTTTTTGTTACGTTTGTGGATGTTATATGCTTGGAAAACGTGGAAAAATCATGACAAATGCATTCAAAGATGCGTATTGGGAAAAACAATGTATTGCAATACATTGTTTTTGCTGTAGTAAACATTGACAAGCCATGGATACCGAAATTGTTTTATAACACTTTCAGAACAAAGCTGTACAAGTGTCACTTGGTGAAAACATGTAGGGTACTTTTCATTTTCTGTTCCAACGTTACGGAGAGAGCAGAAAAATCATGTAGATTTTTGCTACTTTTGCTTAATGAATTTCGTCGTTATACATGCAAAAAATAGCACGGTATAAATATCCTGACGTATTATCAGTGTCTAAGCCAGTGCCACGTACGGACAGTGATCCATTGCCAATTTGTACAGGTATAAGTGCAAAAAATGCGCTAAGACCTTCGTCTTCATCACTGGCGAGCAATGAAAGCGATTTAGTTATGGAGTGAACTTAAGTGAACTGAGTGATTTGATTCGCGATTTGAATTTATCGAAACAGAAAGCAGAGTTGCTTGCATTACAGTTGCAAGAATGGAAACATCTTGACCCTAAAACACAAGTCACTATATACAGAAATAGAAATCACGTGATTTTACCTTTCTACAAAAAGAAAATGATATGTGTTTCTGCAATGACATCAAAGGTTTATTTGATGTGATGAATACAGCATATGGTCAATATGAATGGCGTTTGTTCATATATGGTAGTACAGTTTGAAGGCGGCTCTATCACATTTTATATAAAAAAAAAACATCGATTCCGATTGCTCACGCAATACAAACTAAGAAATGCTACGACACAATCCGTACAATTTTGGCCAAGATCAAATACAATGAGCATCAATGGAAAATTAAAACAATGTGGCGATCTAAAGGTTGAGAAATAAATTAATTGTACTTAATTTCGAAATAGGTATTAATTACATATTCATTCCAGGTTATTTACGATAACGCCCGTAAAACTTATAGACAAATCAATAAACGTAAAAGAACCGCATACGAGGAGCATAAGATACTCCAAAACATACAGGAATCAGAAGAGAAACCTTGGTGTATGTTCACTAAGCACAATCACCCCGTTAACTATATTCAAAGCGACGAATGGGAAAAGCATTTTGTAGAACTGCTTGCAACAACGCTAAACGACCTACCCCCGAGAGAAGCATTTACTGAAGAGGACCAGGAATGGTATAACGAATCAATATCCGAGGAAGAACTTACGGATGCTGTTAATAACTTAAAGAAACGAAAGGCTGCAGGCCTAGGCAACATCTGGAACGAAAACATTATTGAGTTATACCCAATCTTATCGTCCTGGTGGCACAAAATACTTAATACAATGTTGAAAAATGGAACAATCCCAGAATCGTGGAGGGTTTCTAAGTTGAAAATCTCTATAAAGGTAAGGGTAATTTAAAGGACCCAAACTGCTACAGAGGGATCCCTCTAGCACTCACCCAACTCAAGCTTCTAACAAAAATAATTAACATCAGAATAGCAGCATACATGGATGACGAACTGCCCGCAGAGCAATATGGATTTAGAAAAAATAAAGGCTGTGAAGACGCCTTGTGCAAACTAACCACAGAAATAACAACAGCCATATCGCAACCGAAAGGGAAGTTACATGCCGCATTTATAGACTTCCAAAAGGCTTTCGACTCGGTCGACAGGAAAATCTTGTGCGAAAAGACGCAGGAGCAAGGGATCAAGGGTAAATTATTTAACATGTTTCATGAACTTTTAAAAACGAACTATGTCAAAATCGACAATGGGATAGAACTAACCAACACGATATCCCAAAAACAATGTGTCCTGCAAGGCGACACACTAAGTCCAACACTCTTGGTAGCAGACCTACCAGTCGCAATTAAAGTGCCAGAAGCAAATTCTATTATGTATGCGGACGATTTAGTAATCTACTCCAGAAGTTTAGCGGCGCTCCAAACCAAATGAGTATAGACAAACTCCAGCACTGGTACACAAAAAATAAACTCACAATAAACCTCGGAAAAGTACTCAAATTCAGGAAAGGAGGGTGACTGAAACGCCTTGACAAAGTACACATAGGGAGCTGTCAGTTAGAGTTCACCAACGAATATGAGTATTTAGGAGTGACACTCCAGACCACTTTAACCATAACCAAACATATTAACAACAAAAGAGGAAAGATCGCATAGTTAATTGGAAGGCAGAAGTACTTATAGAGAGTAAGCTTAGAAACTGCACTGAAAATTTACAACCTTATGATATGGCCTGCGGTAACGTATGGCATCAAGTCGCTATGTCATCGAATGGAAACAAACCATCTGGTTCTCCTCGACAAAATCAAAGCGCGCTTTCTGAAGAAAGTCCTCGGCCTCCCGAGGAACGCGTCTAACACTTTTACTTTCATTTTAACGGAAACCAAGACCATGGGGAAGACCTGATGAACAACTTTGGAGAGATCCCAAAACGAACAAGGATGGAATACAAGAGAATTATAGAGGACAAGCGATGGGACTTCGTAGTAAAACGATACACCGAAGGACCAGCTTTCAGCTCCCAGGGCTGGGAGAAAGCAAACCAAAATGGAAGGCACCTACTAACGTGTGTGACATTGCATGGATTCCATCATCTTACATGCGACAAGAAACATTTCCACGAACCGGACGATGACTGCAGATGCCAATCCTGTGGGGAAGAAGCGGGAAAACACCATATCCTGCCGTGCAGAGAAAGGAGAGGGCAAACCTTAGCAGAAACCGTAGCACACCTGAAGAAGATCTCAACTTAGGAATATAACACTATATCGCTCTTGTTAAGCAATAATAATTTTAAATTAAGTTTTTCTGTAACTATTGTTGCGAATAAAGAGATATTAAAAAATATTACAGGTTATTGGTCCCTTGGTTAGGATGCAATCTAAATTCGCGAAATTTTGCTATTTTTTGTGTTTGTGGGACAGCCGTGCAGTTGATGATCATTATGCGAGAAAGGTGTGGCCGAGTCTTACCCATTATGTGCCAATACTACAAAACGTGTCCTCTATACCACTTGTGAACCCACCGTGCGTTTTATTGCCACCTCTTCATGTTTAACTTAGCCTTATTAACAACTTTGTGAAGCGCTCAATCGCGATGGACCGGCTTTCCAGTACTTAATCAAGTTGTTTCCAAAACTGTCATACGCAAAAATCAAAGAAGGAATATTTGTCGGACCTGATATTCAAAAACTAATTGCTGATGCAAAGTTTACAAAATAACTAACGCCTGATGAAGCAGCAGCATGGGCATAGTTTAAAAGTGTTCTCGGTAACCAACTTTCTCGGTAACCACCCAACACAAATCACCGGATTACAAACAAGTAATCGACATTTTTTTGTAAAATTACCACAAGATTGGAGCTTGAATGTCTCTCAAGATACAGTTTTCTGCATTCACATCTTGATTTTTTCCCAAAAAATCTGGGCGACATGAGCGACGAGCAAGGAGAGCGGTTACATCAAGATATAGCGAAAATCGAAAGGCGATACCAAGGATTTTGGGACGAGGGCATGATGAGCGACTACTGTTGCACCCTAATACGTGAAACAGATCCGAAGCAGTATATATAAGACTCAGTGCAACCTCTGTTCATTTCTGATTTATTCTTTTTAATTCAATAAATAACATCCAACAGCATACAAGACCAGGACACCATTGACGAAGCCTGGGAAAAACTGAAATGCAACATCACAAACAGCGCCAGGCTTGAGCCAGCAGACAAAGATCAGTCAGAAATGCTCCACGACATAACTACAAACCCTGGTACAATCCGGAACTTAAAGACATAGCCCGACACAAAGCAGAAGCCTACAAGAAGTACATGGACATAAGAATCAAGGAAGCCTACGACAACTACAAAGAACTTCAGCACCGAACTACAACACGACCTATATGGCGGACAAAAGAAGATTTGGAAACTACTCAGGAAGTACAAACAACCATCGGACGAACAACACCAAACAGAATGCATCACACCCGCAGAATGGACCAAGTACCTTCAGGGATTATACGAAACAGGAATCTCCACCGCCTAGACAGGAACCACCACCTCAGCGAAAGTACAAACAATAGAGGAATCATACTGTTTTATTAGTCAAGAAGAAATAAGGCGCGAAATCAAAAACCTGAAATCAAGGAAGGCGCCAGGCGAAGACACCATTCCCAACGAACTCCTAAAATACGGCGGCGAAAAACTCGTGGCTGAGACCTCCGCCCTATTGAAAAAAATTGTAGAATCCGAAATAGTGCCAATAAGCTGGAAAAGCACTATTACCATCCCAATCTTTAAAAAAGGCAAGAAAATAGACCCCTCAAATTACCGAGGCATCACATTGATAAACACTATGTCAAAACTATTCACAAAAATACTGGCCCAAAAAATTAACGAACCAATAACAGTTAACGACCAACAGCAAGGATTTCGACAGAATCGATCTACAATAGACGCAATATTTACGACCAGGCAAATATCCGAAAAAGCAATTTAGTTCGCAAAGCCCGCCTACATGTGCTTTGTTGACCTAAGTAAAGCATTCGACAAGATCAGAATGGCCGATGTGATTGAAGAACTAGGAAAACGAGGCGCAGGGGAAAAACTAACAAACTTAATAAATGACATCAACACTAACAACTATACAATAATAAAAACAAAAAGTCAGCAGAGAGCGTACGCGTAAGCGATGGAATTAGACAAGGCGACAGTATGAGCGCGGCCCTATTCAACCTAATAATGGACAACATAATAACGAGTGTGAAAAACCTCAAAGCAGGATATCGGATGGGAAAACAGTCCTTCAACATACTGTGCTACGCGGATGTCCCTGTATTAATAGCTGACAATGAAAAAGACTTACAACGACTTCTACAGACATTCTCCAAAACAGCAAAGAGATACAACCTACATACCTCCCATCAAAAAACCAAGTGCATGGTAGCCAGCAGATCAGCAACCAGATGCAAATTAGAACTCGACAAAAAGGTGATAGAGCAGGTGAGGTGCTTTACCTACCTTCGAGTAGAGATCTCAAGCGACAGAGACCTCAAGTTAGAGGTACGAGCAGCAACGAACAAGGCTCGACGAATATCTGGCGCACTAAATAACATAATCTGGAGAAACAAATACAAATCGCAAGAAGTTAAAATCCGAATATACAAGACCAATAAGGCCAATACTCACATATGCGGCTGAAACATCAGCCACCAAACAAGCGCTGAGAAATGCGGACGCTTAGAGCAATAAGAGGAGTCACATTAAGAGACCATGTCAGCAGCTCTAATATCAGAGCTGACCTACAAATACAGGACGTAGTGCGCTGGGCAAGAGCCCGTCGAAGATACTGGTGGGATCACGTGAACAGAACGAGACCCCCTGGAAGACTATCGAAGAAATGGACAGACTTGTGGACTTCCAAATCGCAGAAGCCTAAGGACTGAGGAGAAACTTACAGAAACAGGCACATAGTGCCTACACAGAAGAATAATAAGCAGAAAATCGCCCTTGATGGTCAAACATAGTAAAATAATGAATTTATTGAATATTTCGAAATCTAGAACCAATTTTAAAAAAGGTGGTGCTGATTTGAAATCATCTCCAAAATTTATCTTATAAACAGCTTTTGGTTGCTCAGGTCCAAAACCGTGTATACTTGTGTAATAGTCAACAATATTTAATTATTATTATAAATCAATGAGAATTATTATATCCACTTTATCATATTTCCACAAAATTAAATAGCATATATTATTTTATATAAACCTATACGCTTATACATATATACGCTTATTTTTTACATATTGTATATTAATTTATGGCAAAAAAATATTTATCGTTCCTTTTTGTCAAGACTTTTATAAAACGTGAAATGTGAATACAAATTAAATTAAGTATGTACATATATTTAATCTAATTTAAATCTATTTGATGTCCAAAGTTTTTGATGTCATTCGTTAAAAATCGACAAACATAAAATATTGATTTTTCAGTTAGTATCAAATAAATTCATGTGACGTTTATCGTTCGAGGTCTAATTTAGTACGCGATCTTATTTTAAGCAGATTACTTAAAAAAAAATCACGAGATTCTCAAAAAAACGTTTAATAAAATATTTAATTTAATTTAAACAAATACATGAGAATTCGCTGCAAGGTTACTAATTCTTAAAACAAAGTAAACAATTAGAGGGAATTTATTTTATTTATTATAAGAAAATAAAATGTAAGTTAGTCCTTACCTAACACAATTTATTTCTGTTAGCCGAAGACTAGGTTTTATTTTATTTATTTTAAGAAAAAAAAATGTAATCAACTTATTAAAGCGGAACATAGCTTGAATATATAAATATTGAATATATTTGAATATTCAACATTTTCGTAACTCTATTTAAGTCTTTTTAAGACTACAAAACAAATCTCATGTTAAAACACAACAGATATTTGTCTGTTATTTAGTAGCACTCGGTCCACTTTCATGGCCATCTTCAGATGGCTATTCATTTATATAGAAAGATGTGATCTTCAAAACAATTTTATTTATGTAATTCTTGTTTTAGTACCATGAAAGTGAACTGATTGCTAGTAAATAAATCTGTTATGTTTCAACATGAGATTTATTTTGTAGTCTTAAAAAGACTTAATAATATTATAGAGCTACTGAAAGGTTGAATATATTTATATATCCAAGCTATGTTCCGCTTTAATAAGCTGTATGATTGTATTACTAGCACTCAGTCCACTTTCATAGCCATCTGCAGATCTGCGGATGGCTATTCACTTGGTTTAAATAGAAAGATGTGATCTTAAAAACAATGTAATTTATCTAGTTCTTATTTTCATGCCATGAAATTGGACTGAGTGCTAGTAAATAACAGACAAATATCTGTTGTGTTTCAAAATGAGATTTGTTTTGTAGTCTTAAAAAGACTTAATAATATTATAGAGCCACGGAAAAGTGGAATATATTTATATATTCAAGCTATGTTCCGTTTTAATAAGTTGTCATGATTGTATCTATAATTAGTTTAGTTTCAACCCTATATATAAAAAAATTAAGTTAGCCCTCACCTAACAAATCTATTTCTGTTAAGATAAGACTAAGTTTTCTAGAAAATATTTTGCAAATATATCTCAAATGATTTCTAAGATGTCAAGTTATCACAGGGAAATTTCCTAAAATAATAGCAGACGTTATGCAAAAAGCACTGTACGTAGAGAGATGGTGCAGAGAGTAGACTAGAGGTGAACATGGAACTAGTTTTTCGTTCCAGATCCCATCCCATAGGATCCCGGGTCCCTGTCACTGTCCCATCCCATCACATTTTCGTCGCACTGTCCCATCTCACAAACTTATCCCATCTTTATTGTCCCATCCCATCCTGTTCGCACGGCCCGTCCCATTCATCCCATTTTTCCAATACAGCAGACTTTCTTTTCGGTTCAGACTTTCTTAACGATAATTCGTTCAAATATATTTTTTTCCGTAATTTCTTTATCTGACATTGAATAATTCTTTTTGGTGGCAAACGGTTCAGAAGAGTTTTTAGGAACTAAATCGTTATCACAGAAATCTCCTCCCGATTGGATATATTATGTAAAATTTGCGTATTGCCACGATAAGCAATTAATTATGCACAAACTAGATTTACTAGATTATCAAAACTCGTCCCACTCCGTCCCATACAAAATTGTCGTCCGATCCCATGCTATCCCACGTGACGTTCATCCCACTCATCCCATCCCATGGGACGATGGGATGGAATGGAACGATGGGATCCCATGCTCATCTCTAGAGTAGACCTTCGAATAAATCCCCTAAAAGTTACTGTGATCTACCATTCACAAATTTTTTTTTTTAATTTTTTAGTTAAGGCTAACGATAAGGCGTTAATGCTAACACATTTTCTACAATGAGCGATTAAATGAAAGTGAGTAAGGTGAGTAAGAAGAATATAGGTATAATCTCCCTGGATTAGGGCTTCACGCGAAAGTCTCGTTTCTGATCTCGTTCCGGGCAGCCGTAACATTTTCTTCATAAATTTGAACCCGAGCAACCCGAACTTGCTCGAGCCCAGAACGAGCATAACATTTTCTTCATGATTTTGAACCGCAGCAACACGAACTTGCCCGAGCCCAGAACGAGCAGTTCTAATTTATGAAGATAATGTTACGGCTGCCCGTGTCACAGTCAAAGATTGAAGACGAGATCAGAAAAGAGACTCTCGTCTGAAGCCCTACCCTTCATGCCAAATTGACTTGGAATCAACACCTTAAGAAAGCTAGCAATAATTGGCGTTGATGATGACCAAAAGGATACTTAATCAAGCATGGTACACTGGTTGTATTCTATGATAGTTAGATCCGTTTTCACATATGGCTTCAGGGTATCGTGGACCAAATTGAAACAAAAACCCGAATAGGAATAGGGAAAAAGGAACTCTCTAATGTTCAAAGATTGGCCTGCTTAGCAATTACGGGATCGTTGAGAACTGCGCCTACTGCAGCTCTGGAGGTCATGGTAGGCCTTCCTCCCCTGGATATCTTTATCATGGTATCATGCATTGGAGGCTCTGGCAAGTTCAGGGCACATCACTACACCACGATAACGAATCTTACATCAGAGCCAAACCTAAATATTGAGGGAGACGCAATGCACAAAAACGCTATCATTCAACCACTTCTACTTCTACTACTTCTACTCTGCAAAACTGAACTACGTTGAACAGAGGGCAAGAAACCAAACATATGGCAGGGTGGGCTGGACTGGTATACAGACGGCTCCCAAAAGGACAGTGGAACTAGCGTATGAATCTATGGATAATTTGTGGGGTATAGTTTATCTCTGCCCCTAGTCTGTCCGTGAAAATCTAAAGATGGACTACAAAAGTATAAACGTCCAAATGTTCACGAATAGTCAGGCTGCTAAAGCAACAGGGAAATGCCTTCAAAACATTAATACCCCTATTCATAGTACTTCCTTGAGGAACAAGGATTCCTTTTTCCTCATTTCGCGTTTCATAGACCTTCCCTGACTGAACAAGGAACCTTATTGGGCTTCTTATTTCAAGGCAGGTCTCGAGCTACCTTGAGGAAACCTTGTGTGCGTTCAACTAAGCGCCCACAACGCTCACGCTCACGACTGCGGTATTAATTATAAACTATTTATCCCGTTTCACTTGATTGCGAGCGTTACAATCGTAAGGACTTTATGGATAATACGGGTCTATTGAAACTTAGTGTTATGGACTTTTTACCTGGTGTAGCTGTTGTTAATCGTCCTTGACACGGCTTAACTAAGGTCGGAAAGCAAAAATGAAGCTTCTAAGTTGTCTGGTTCAATAAATATTCGTGTTTTTGTAGAAAATAGTTGTAAACATAGTCAATGTGACAGATAGTAGACGCAAACGCAAATGACTAGACGTTGCCACGTTTATTATTTTTTTAAAAGAAAAATATCCCAAAGTGGATATAAAAATATCCCAAACCCAAGTGGAATGGATTTCGAAGCCTTTTAAGCGTCCATGTCAACATTACAAACGGCGAGTTTGAAAATAAATCAGAAACCTAAAGAAGTTACGTTATAATTTGTAAGCCTTAATAATAAACTTTAATAACTTTAATATTCGTTAACTTAATTTATATTAAAAAATATATACAAATTAATTATTCATATTTCATTTTAGTGAAGTATTTAAATAATTTATTTTCGAATATAATAAAAATGTCCTTTTCTTGTCCTGCGGCAGTTGGATATTCAGGTGAAGAGTCTCGCCACAAAAATTCATATCCAATAAATTACTCAACTGACGTTGATGTCAACATTGACTAAACTTGATGAACAACTTCGACCCAGCTCTGACAGATGGGTCGTTGTGGGTTCGGCGTGAGCGAAAATAATGACGTAATTAGTGACGTTTTCGCCGTGACCACAACGACCGCGGTCGCCATGTGGAACGCCTAAAGGAAAATTTTGAGAGTTGTGAGCGTCTAGTGGAATACACCTTTCAGAACTGTGACTGGCTGTTGCGTAACTATGACTAAAGCCTGCTCTTGCGCTTGAATTTTAAGGTTATACACTCCGTTAAATAACCGACGCAATTTTACAATCAAGAGCCTTGGCGGTTTGAGTTAGTTTCTAATATAGCCGAATGGGGATTCTATCAGCGATTTTATCACCATAATAAATCACGTATCCCTAGTCAAGTTTTCCTTCTGTAAGGGAGAGCCGAGTTGTGACTATGAAATAAAGACGCCTTTGAGATTCAAGGAAGCCTTTGAGACTCAAGGAAGCCTTTGAGATGCAAGGAAGCCTTTGAGATTCAAGGAAGTCTTCATCAGCGGTTTTACCACCATAAGCAATCACATATCCATAAATAAGTTTTCCTTCTGGAAGGGAGAGCCGAATTGTGACTATGAAACAAGGACACCTCCGAGATTCAAGGAAGCTAGGTCCCTTTTCCTTCAGATAAGGAGAGATTGTGAATACGGGTATAAGACTTTGGCGAAACACAACAAGGTAACATTTCATTGGGTACCGAGCCACAAGAGACTGGTAGAAGACGAATTGGCGGGCAAAAAATAATGATGTAACCAAGCGAACATCAGTGTATCAATGCAACAGGTACAGATCTACATTACCAAAACCATGGCCCGAAACAAAATCTGTGAATGGATCACCGGCTACAGTGGGATAAAATGAATGGTCGGAAACACAACAAAAGAATACTAGAAAATTTATCGAACGCTTTAACTGCTGAAACCCTACAACATTCAAGGAAGCAGATTACAATTGTTGCAGGCCTACTCACAGGACACTGACCTCTACGAGAATATCAGCACAAAATGGCGATCTGGAAGGATAAACCATTATGCAGACTAGGCTATAAAGATGATGAAACTGCCTCCCATATAATCTTCCATTGCGAATAAATTTCACGTAGGAGACACAAGCTTAACATTACAGCAAAAGAGATCCCCACACGATAATCAATATTTGGTAAACATAGCTGACCGCAATCAATTTGTTTGAAATTAAAATCCAGGCGAACGAAGCCGCGGGCAAGTTTACTTACTTTTGAGAGTTTTAAAAATATTATAGTGTGTCATAATTGAATCCGATTATTATCGGATTCAGATTAAAAAATAGTATATTGTGCAACTAGTGCGGCAAGTTGTTTTAATGTCACCCGGTGAAAATTTCAGAACAAGGTGCCAATTTTTCATTGGCATTGACATTAAAAAGAGATTTTATGGCAATATGTGGAAAAATGTTATGTTATATATTACAGCACATTTAAAATAAGAAATGTAGATATTTTCTATAAAGCGGGACATTTTTAAAAATCGGCGGGATGCGGGACTGTTCTCCAAAAAGCGGGACTGTCCCGCCAAAATCGAAACGTGCGGTCACTTTATAATAGACGCACAATACTTATTTGTCATTTAGGCCTAGGCCGCACTACGGCTAAACCGCCGCGGTTTTCAACCGAGTGATTTTATTACTCAAGTAAGTTAATACAAGCTGCCTCACTTGCCGTTTTTTAGCCGCGACTAATTTTCTCCATAGCGTACTGTGTGTTCCTCGAGCGGTTTCGCGGTTATAGCGGTTACCGCTCTCGGGAAAAAACCGTAGTGCGGCCTCGGCCTTACAGTTAGAAAACTGTGATAAGGCGCCGTCTATGTAAACAGCAGACTGGTGAAAAGCGTTGCAAGACAGACTATAAAACTAGACAAGACGAGTATATTTTTTAAAAGGTCAGTTCGCAGAAGCAGTTTGCAAAGCGATTTCTGCGTATTCTGCATGCATATTGATATTAACCGGATTATAACCGGAATAAATAATTATTGCATACTCGCTTGATTTAATACATTTGAGGAGGTAACTTTCCAAACTGGACATATGGACATACTGGACTTACTGGACTCGTCAAATACCGGACAAAAAACAGTTTTTCTGTAAAAATAAGGTTATTATTAAGAAAGTTACAATAAGGTTATTAAAACAGAAAAATAAAACTAAAATAAGAGTTAAATAATACGTTTTAAAAGTTACCTCCTCATTTATTAATGCGCATCTTTGACGTTTGCAAACTGATTCCAATCGTCTGTATAAAAATGAGGTGGCTTGTGGCTGTCAACCTAGCCCATGGGCCCCGGGCGTTCGCCCGATTGACCGACCCTAGCGACGCTACTGTTTGTCGCACGCAAATTATGCAAATAATTGTATTAACAGCCATTTGTCGCACTAAAAAGTGGGCGCCAAATTAGTACTTATCTCGCATAAGTAATGAAAAAAGCTATTGACAATAATATATCATAATATGATAATAAAATTAGTTGTTAAAACTAAATATAGTTGTCATAAACTCGAAATTTGAGTTAAAAAACTCTCTTTTTAGATAAATATTTTTAGATAATTTTAATCAAAATTGCTGTTTTTTGTATGAAAATAATCCACAAGATATTCACAGAGTCTTTGAATTTGCAAAAGATAACAATAGGGGGTTTTTAAATTCTGGAAATCGACCGAGTGTTTCTGGCCAAAATTCGATTAAATTGATTTAGATAACATATGATTCCAACAAGACACGTCTTATATTACTAATGCGACTTTAGACTTATTGCAAGAAAGGTTCGATGAATCGCATAATTTGCAACATGCAACCGTTAATTGGAATCCAAGAAGTCCTTTGGATTACTTTTTGTGGAGTTATTTAAAATCAATGATCTATGTATACAAGCGACAAACACTTGATGATTTTAAATCGAAGATATGGGGACAATGCGTTCAGTTATTTGCTAATAAATAAACGTGCAGTGATAAAAATAGAAATAATTTCTATTTAGAGCAATGGAATTTTACTTAAGTATTGAGTAATAAGTACTTTATCAAATTGATAGTATCTTGCCGATGGAAATTTTTCTATTGATTTATCATTTATCACTAAAAAAATCACTTTGATTCAATATAACATTGTTCGAAGCTTCAACAATAACGTACGGTCATTAATATATCGCCAGATTTATCTAGTTTATATCAAGACATCCAGTTAGTACTTAACAAACCGAGATTTATCTAGTTCAGTAAAATTTACCAAAACACGTATTGTTAAAATTTTATTTAATTTAATATGCTTGCGATTCTATACATCTTGAAGATTGATTGACTTGACTTTGAAGATTTTACACATCTTACTGGTTTTTAACCCCCGACACAAAAAGAGGGGTTTATATAAGTTTGACGTGTCTCTGTGTCAGTCTGTCCGTATATATGGCTGTTTGTGTTATCGTAGTGTTTGTTATACGTATGTACCTATAACTAATTATACTTCTTCACATAGCGGTCCCCCGACGCGGCGACGCTCATTATCCAAATATTAATTAAAATACTTTTATTGAAGTTAAAAGGGCAAGAGATAAATTTTATTATTCTACTTTTTAAAGGTTTTTTGTGTCGGAGGTTACTTAAAATATTTAATTTTATTGTAATAATTATAAAAAATAATATTGTAAAAATTTCTATTTTATTTAGTATTATTGTCAAATATATTCCGACAATAATTTCCTCATTTCTAACTATTTCTGTTAATCAATTCTGACCTTGTAATGGAACTACTGTGTAATGGAATCACTATTATTGTCCAAATGGTGACAGACTCTTTTGAATCAATTGTTAAACTGCCTGGTAGAGACTAAGAAAAAAACAATTTCTTTGAAACAAACGGAGATCTTCACATTTTTTATGAATAGCAACTCTCAAAGATCTCTTCTGCGCCATGATCGCTTGCGCTTATTTTTGCAAACAATCTATTTTTCATCGCCATTTATATATATATATATATATATATATATATATATATATATATATATATATATATATACATATATATATATATATATATATATATATATATATATTCTTTATTAATCATTTTTATACATAATGTATTTATGACAAGTCAAATAATAATAATAAAACAGAGTTAAACAGAGAACGTATATATAAGTGTAAAGGACGAAGACATTAATGTAAAACAGACATTACATACAGTCGTAAGACATGGCTTTAGACGTAAAATTTAAAGTTTAAAGTTGAAGGGAAAAGAAATCATTGATTGAGTAACAGCAACTTTCTATAATCAAGCTTTTGAAACCTCGAATCGGAAGGACCCTTAAGAATGAGGGTAGCTTATTATAAAGTTTTAATTTTAATTTAGGTGAATCTTTTTTCAGATTTAGCTAGCCTGAACTGTGGTATGACCAGAGAGTCCTTGTATCTAGTATCTAGTGTCACATGTATGTTCGACTTGGAGTGAATCTCAAGTAAGGAGTTATAAATATATAATGACGGTAATGACATGATTTTGAACTTTAGAAAGAGCGGCTTACAGTTATCTAAATATCCCGCTCTTGACACTATCCTGACTGCTTTTTTTTGCAGTTTAAATACTTCAATCGCCGCGACAGAGTTTCCCCACAATACTATACCATAGGAAATCAGGGAGTGGAATAATGCAAAGTACGCAGTACGTAAGTTGTAGGCATCGAAATAAGTGCTAGTTTTCTTAGGAGAAAGATAGTCGAGGATATTATCGAGCTTGGGTATTATCGAGTTTATATGGGCTTCCCAGGTAAGGGAGTCATCCACTGTTATTCCCAAAAGTACGGCAGAAGAACCAGAGGTTACACGGTTGTTACTGGAAATCACCAAGGATTGAGTTTTGCTAGCATTTAGTTTTAATAAATTGGATCCAAACCACGATTCCTCGCGGGTCAAAGCCAGCTTGGTGGTTTCCATGGCCCGCTCTAAGTCTGACTCCTTACAGTACAGTGTGGTATCGTCCGCAAAGAGAACACTATTTATAGGCATCATATACATGGGCAGGTCGTTAATATAAATCAAAAATAAGTGGCCCAAGGATAGATCCTTGGGGTACACCAAACTTAACCGGAAGATAGTTCGAAACACTGTCTCCGATGCGAACACATTGAAATCTACCAGAAAGATATGAAGAAAGCAGACTTAGGGAAACACCACGCAGACCATAATACTCCGCTTTTTGAAATAAATTTTGTGTGACACCACATCAAATGCTTTCGAAAGATTACACAGCGCAAGTGAAGTGAGTTTCCCACTCTCCAGTCCCCCAACAACATCTTCGACTATCTTAAGCAGTGCCTTAATAGTGGAACAGCCAAAATTTTATTCTGTTCTAAGAACAGTGTGAATCTATCTTTAATAATTGACTCCATAAGTTTTCCCATCACTGCTATAATCGATATAGGACGATAGTTGCTTATATCATCTCTGTTCCCTTTTTTGAACACAGCAACTACTTTAGCTTTTTTAAAAACGCTCGGAAATATGCCATGTTCAAGACATCGATTGAATAGATCATAGAGTGGTTTGGCCAATATATTACTTGAAGGGAGTACTTGAAAGTTTTACTGTTCATGTTGTGAACATCAAGGCTTGCAGAGTTAGATAACTTATCTATATACTTATTGACTTCACTAGGCAGAATGGGATTTAAAAAAATGGTTGACACGTTAGCTGGACATTTATTTAATATATGCATGGCCGTGGAAGTGTGTATGTTCGCAGAGATTTCGTTAGCTATGTTTGAGCCAATGTTTGAAAAGTATTTATTAAAGTCATTACAGCTTAGAATGTGACTAATTTCGCTTTGTTTTATATTACGCTCATCATTTATCAACTTCCACGCATCTCTTGCAACATTATCAGAAAAAAATCTTCGCGAACATTTTGTCTGGTTTTATTTATATTTTTTCTGTTGATACTACGGTACATAGAAAACAGCTTTTTATCTAGAGGAGAACCCGATACGTCTGCAATCAGTAAACCAAGTAAAGGGTTGACCCTTAGAGTAACATCTATGTACAGGAAAATGTTTATAAATTTCAGTTTTAACAACTTTGATCATTTTGTGCGCTGCAGATTCCGGCTCTTCCAAGCTAATAAAAGACCAATTGGCATTTTTTAGATTGTCATACAATTGCATCAATCGTTCCTGTGTAAATTTCCTATGGTACAGCACTTTCGGCATTTCGAAATTAACAGAAATAAGTTGGGCATGGTGGTCCGAAAGACCTGGCTTTAGAACCTCCGTATAACAATTCTTATCAGAAAGGTTTGTGATAACATTGTCGATGCAAGATGAAGATGCCGAAGTTACTCTGGTAAACTCTGTCACAGTAGTACGAAGACCATAAGTGCTAAGCAGACCCTCCAGACCACCGAGTTTATTGTCACCATCAGTAAAGCTTATGTTAAAATCTCCTAATATTACAATATTACTAAATTGATCAAAATGCCCCTCAATAACCGATTCGAGACTATTTAGAAAATTGTTGTACTCACCGAGACATGATCTGTAAAGTGCAATAACTAGACAGTCAAAATTTTTCACCACGGCACCGCAAAATTTTCCATCCAGCTCTGTAGAAAACCTGGAGAGGTCAAAGGGTATACAATTTATTTCCATGTCATTCCGGATAAATAAATGCGACACCACCATGTTGGTATTTCGTGCGACAGAATGCTGATAGTAGACTAGAGATTGATTAGAGTGGTCATTTGTAGACAATCGTTCTTCAGCCAGTGTTCTGAGATTGCTATCATTTCATACTTGCCCTTGTCAAGAAAAAGGGAGAGTTCATCGGCTTTGTTGCTAAAACTTTGTGTATTTAGATGAAATGTTCAAAATATGCATCGCGTACGCCGTCCTTGAAGACATGGGAATTTCCTACTTCTATATATTGGGTTTTGGAGCTTTTTTCTGGGAGGAAAATTTCCAATAATTTTTTTCCGTGCGAAAAATTTATTTGCATAAATACCATCGGGTCAGTATTCTGGCTTTCGTATTTCGTCAAAAAGTTCAGCTGGAACTCCAATTTTAAAGGATCCTTTATTTGATTCAAGTTTCTCGCATGTAAATTTCTTGTTGGAAGTGGTATAATCTACTTTTAAGCTTGCAAGAATGTCTTCCGGTGTTGTATCTGTCAAAGTTCGAAACAAACACCCAGGACAGCTTTTCTTGTGCTTTTATATTTGGATTTCGCAACCGAAATTATTTTCTTATTCGAGGAGACAAATTTGCCTTTACCGGGAGCATGAACTTGGTGGGGTTTATTACTAGAGACAGTGGCAGCAGGTTTTGCAATTACTTAATCATTTATAGGAGGTTTCTTCTTTGAATTTGTCACTTTATTATTTTCCGTTGCATTATTATATTTTAATGGAGGCGCGGCAACATCGCTTTTCCATTGATCATGCGAAGGTTTTGTGTTATCGGGTCTAACCACAAATTTGAGTTGTTTACATCTTTGTGAAGTAGTGATATTATCAGCTCTAGATTTGAAATTGTTCTTTCTAGCTCCTTAATTATCCGTTTAGAACATTCTAGCTCGTTTGAAATCACTTTAACTTCGGTTTTAAGGGTAAGTTCACTTACTTTCTTATCGTAAATGACGGCGGAGTAAAGTTGTGGTGATGAGACTTCGTCTGCTAGATTCGGTTCCTTCTCGTCCTCTATGATAGTTCTTAGGGCTTCACAAACGTTTATATTGTCCGGGAGCTTCTTTGTTAGAATAATTTCTATAAGGTTTTCCTTTTTAAGCTTGTTTAATTCATATTAACTTGTCATGGTGACATGCTTCAAGATATGACGTGCTATATAATTGATTTCGGAAATGGATAAGTTTCTTTACATTTGAACAGCAAGTCACAGGAGTAACTGTATTTCTTTAAGATCGTGTGGAAGCCAAATATCAAGCTTTGAAACTAAACAATCCGTGTAATATGGTCATGTGGGGTCGTATTCGACAAAATAAATCTCGTAGTAATTTATCGTGTTGTTATTCAGCAGTCTGATACTACCAATACCTTTAATGCCCTTTCACACACATCAGTCACGTCACGTCTCCGTTCCGTCAGGTCCGAGAAGTATCAGTTACAAAAAATATGTTTTCATGGTAGTCAAATGGCGCTGTCTACACTGAGTCAGCGCAGTCACGAATCAGAACCGGCCGTCGTACTGGGTAATTATATGTTAATTATTTATTTTTTTAATAATAAATTAATTATATGTTACTTATATTTTTTGAAATAATAAATTAATTATATGTTATTATCCTCTCTAAAACACTACTAAATAGGCTTGAACAACTTGATTCAAAACTGAAAGAATACCAAGGAGGCTTCAGGAGAGGACGCTCTTGTCCAAATCGCTCTTGAACAAATATTGAGCTTGAAAATGATCATCAAGTATTACACCAAACTAGCTAAAGACATCTTCATATCTTTTGTTGTCTTCAAAAAGGCCTATGACTCAATAGACAGATAAACACTAGTCCAGATACTGAGAGAATATGGAGTTGATAAAAAAACATTAAACCAGATCAAATTAACACTCGCAAACAGTGTATCAAAAGTAAAATTTCAGGGAGAGAGCGGCAAACCATTTCATGTGAGGACAGGACTAAGGTCTTTCACCGGTGCTGTTTAAAGTGATTGTGGATAAGATCAGCGGTTCTCAAAGCGTGTTCTACTGAACACTGGTGTTTCGCGATGCAGCTATAAGTGTTCTGCAAAAAAATCAATATTAAAAAATATTATTGCACTTCGGCTACATCAAAATTCTTCTTAATCTAATTCTACAATTCTCTAGCTTAGGTTAGTTTATATTCGCATATTAAATGTGACTCATATCCAGTTCAAATTTTAATTCTCTTAATTTGAATTTTTTGAATTAGGTAAATAGAAATTTAGGTAAATATAAATTTAGGTAAATATAAATTTAGGTATTAGGTAAAATTAAATTTAGGTAAGTTTTGAAGCACATTATTTATTGATCAATATTGCAATTTTTAAATGTATAGTAATGGATAATTTCATCATAAAGAAACCTCGTCTTAATTACGATAATGACAATGCTACGGTTACTATTAGAATTGAAGAGAATGAAGAAAAGAGAAAAAATGTGCAAGCAACTCGAATTGTCAATCGTTTGTATGACGAAGAATACTTAAAATTTGGATTTACCTGGACACAGATTGTCCAACATCGTTCTGCATTTTATTCGGCAAGAAACTTGCCAATAGCGCGATGGCGCCCGCGAAATTAAGGCGTCATTTCACAACTGAACATAGAAATCTTTAAGAAAATAAAAAGAATATTTTAAAAGACTTTTAGAAATGTAAGGCAAACAAAAGCAATAATTTAAAAAGCATTATTACATCGACCGACAAATTATCTTCAATGAAAAAATACTTTTACTATGGAAAAACTATTGGAAAGAGAGAGGGAAACACAGAAATGTTCGCCTTGGTGTAAAATACCAACGAGGCAATCGTTTCTTCGAAAATGCAACATTTATCAACAATAGAAGAAAAACTTGAAAAATATTTTCGATTGCTAAACCCAGAAATATATGATTGTATAAGAAACACGTTTGTTTCTTCCGAATTTTCTAGTTTCAATATAAAAGACGAAGAAGAACTGACGTCGTTTACTTCAGATCGTGGATTAAAATGACAGTTCCATGAACACACTCCTGAAAATTTTTGGATCTCTGTTAAAAATGAATAAATACTCGAGTATATGAAATAAACCCTGAATATATTATTATTATGTTCCACGACCACATTCCCAACGAACTGCTAATATGTGGGGGAGCAGTGCTGGATGAACAGTTTGCCGAACTGTTTAACAAAATATTGAAGGACGGAACAACACCGGCGACTTGGAAAAACAGCATAACAATCCCATTATTCAAAAAGGGAAAAATCTCAGATCCTGCGAACTGCCGAGGAATATGTCTTCTGGATACATCCATGAAATTATTTACCCGTATTCTGCAGCAACGCACTCTCAGACATAGCATTATAAGTGAAGTACAGCAAGGTTTTCGGAAAAACCGGTCGACGGTCGATGCAGTGTTCGTTGTCAGACAGGTCGGGGAGAAGGCAATGGAATACAATAAACCAGCATATCTGTGCTTCATAGATTTGACTTTGGAACGTACCTACATAGAATAGGCAAACAAGAAAATTAAAGCTGCTGGTATTGCGATGAAACGGATTCACCAGAACACACAATCTTCCAATGCATGAAATGGAATAATTTGAGGAGGTAAGCCGCATCAGCGTGTGGACCCATAAATAAAGACAATGCCGCCGAACGGCTACTAGAAACAGAGGAAAACTGGGTGGCGATTATGAGCATGCTCCACAATATAATGCAACAAAAAACAGAAGATGAGAGGAAGTGAGAAAAAAGACCAGAAACTCTTTCAAAACTAGGGCGGTAATAACCGTCCGGATGATGATGGAAACCACCCTGATGGAATGCGCAAGCGATAGGAGCGATAGGAGTCGCTCGACAGAATAAAGTTGGAGGACGTTCTGAAGGAGCTAGAACGCTGAGGAACACATCCAAGCATCATCGAGACAGTCAGACAGCTCAACACAAACAATACCACAGAAATAAGGACAAATTCAATAACAACAGAGTAAATAAGACGAAACGAGGGAGTACGACAAGGCGACAGCCTCACTCCATTGCTCTTCAATCTCATAATGGAATGAATAATAGAGCAAGTGCGTAAAGTAAACCATGTGTACAAGATGGGAAAACAACAACTTAAAATTATCTGCTATGCTGATGACGCAGCGCTATTCGCGGACACAGAAGACGGACTACAATGGCACTTACAGGCATTCAACAAAGAAGCTGCAAATGTTAATATGGAAATATCAACCACCGAAACAAAAAGCATGGTAATTGCCAGGGGACCATGCAAATGCAAGCTAGAACTAAACAACAAAATAATAGAACAGGTCTTCGAGTTTATGGTGACCTCATGTTCTGCATTGCATTATGGTTTTATGGTTACCTCAAGAATGTTGTACGAAACCAGATCAACAAGTCAGCCAGAATAGCCGGAGCCTTGAGAACAACTGTCTGGAAAAATGCATGCATATCAACTACAACCAAAGTTAGAATACACAAAGCATGTGTAAGACCCAAAATGACATACACAGCAGAAACACGAGAGACACAGCCGAGACCAAAAGGATGGCGCACACCAATGAAATGAGAGTACTAAGAGCACTAACGGGAAACACACTCAAAGACCAAAGAAGGAGTAAAGAAATTCGGGAAGAACGCGAGACAGAAGATGTGGTGAGGTGGACACGCGCACGAAGGCGCTTCTGGAATGAACACTTATCTAGGATGGAAGATCACAGACTAGCAAAAATCGCTCGAGGCGGAAAACGAGCAACATATCGACCACCAGGACCACTAAAGAGATGGAAGGACATCTGGTTGTCAGAATCTCAAGAGCATGTGCAATAAAGATGGGAAAAAACAAGCCTTTAGGCTTCCGGAAAGAAGAAGAAGATGTTCCACGTCATATATTAGCGAAGCACGATTTTTAACTATGGTTTATATAACGCAAAATATAATATACAAACAAACGCGAGAGACTAGTCAATATAGATGAATAAATTCTTCTTTATTATTTATTCGTCCCAATATCGCCGAGATCTGTCAAGATCGTGAAGCTCATATATCGCATTAAATTTGTGATAATTGTCTTTTCAATAAATATATTTGCATTAATCAATATCGACAAATATGTACTTTAATTTAGATACATATTATTGTCTAAAAGTAGCTCTTTGAAGCAGGGGATTGTCAATTTTTTTTCTCCTGGATATAGGCCTCTTCCAAGGATTTCCACGTCTTCCTGTTTGTTGCAGTTTGGATCCAGTTTTTTCCTGCAATCTTTTCTATACTGTCTCGCCATCGTGTCTGAGGTCTGCCTGCGCTCCGTTTGGTCTCTCTCGGGCGCCGTGTTGAGATTCTCTTTGTCCATCTGTCCGGGTCTTGCCTCGCAATGTGACCGGTCCATCTCCACTTAAGTTGCGCTACTCTCACTAGCACACCCGTCATACCAGTTGTTTTCCGGACCTATTCGTTTCGAAGTGTGTCCCTGAGGGTGATTGCAAGCATAGCCCTCTCCATAGCTCTCTGTGTGGTTTGTAGCCTATTCGATATTTTCCGAGTGCACGCCATTGTTTCGAGGCTATAGGTAAGGACGGGCAGTACACACGATTCGAATACTTTCCTTCGATGGTTTATCGGGAACTCCCTGGACTTGATAATGTAGCTTAATTTTCCAAAAGCGGCCCAGGAAAGGCTTATTCTTCTTGACACCTCTAGAGTTTGGTTTGCTTTACCCAATTGAATGTTGTGGCTCAGGTAAATGTAGTGTGATATTTTTAGATTTGCTGGTTATTAATAGTTAAGTCGATATTTTCTGGGCTAATTATCTTTGTTAGGTTCAAACCTATCTTTGTTTGAACCTAACAAAGATAATTAGCCCAGAAAATATCGACTTAACTATTAATAACCAGCAAATCTAAAAATATCACACTACATTTACCTGAGCCACAACATTCAATTAGGTAAAGCAAACCAAACTCTAGAGGTGTCAAGAAGAATAAGCCTCTCCTGGGCCGCTTTTGGTAAATTAAGCTACATTATCAAGTCCAGGGAGTTCACCCGACTTCGAAAAGTTTGAGAACCTCTGGATAAGATAATGAAGCCACTCTGGCAAGATAACCACTCTGGTGCTATAAATGAATCAAAGAACAAAAACGTTAATCCCAAATACCTGGCCTTTGCGGACAATCTGGATCTCTTAACTGAGACTGAACAAGAAGCTGTAACACAAATCAATGAACTCAAGCAAATATCAGAGAAAGCTGGACCCCATATTTCAATCCAAAAAACAAAAATAATGACGACCAAGATAAATTATACGAAGAAAACAGTCAAGACGAAATATGGGCAGATGAAAGTAACAAAACAGTTTAAATACCTTGGAAAAAATATCAGCAACAATGGATCCGAAAAGCCTTCAATAGAAAATAAAAGACTGAAACTGGAGAAACTAAATTTCATCACTAAAAGCATCTACAACAAAAAGAACTTGTCCATAAATGCAAAAATAAAGCACTATAATTCTGTGGTAAAGCCAGTGATACTGTATGGAATGGAAAGTGCAACAAATGGAAGTTGCAACTGCAATTTAACAACCCTGGAGAAGCTTCTGAAAATCTAAAGGAAGATATTACGAAGAATCTACGGTCCAAGAATAATATATGGAAACTACAGATTGAGATCAAAAAAGGAAATTTATGAGCAAGTAGAAGATTTGGAAACATTTATAAGGAAAAGACGACTTAGACTTTGCGGCCACATGATTAGAATGAATACTCAAAGAACAAATAAACAAATCTTCGGCAAAATATATAACCTGAAAATCCAGAGTGGTTATGCCAAGCAGATGAAGAAAGAATTAACAAAAACTTGGAATCACAGATAAAGACTGCCAAGATAGAGAGAACGACTCAACAGTATTAAAGTTCTAGTTGAAGAGAAAGTGAAACGTGGGAATAGCAATTGGACGGAGGAGAGACGAATACAAAAATCGGAGAGGATGAAGGCTTTTTGGAGGAGGAAGAAAAGTGAAAGTGTGGTGAGAGTGAGAGTGAGAACTAAACAGTGATATCTGCGTGCTCCTTAGACGGCCGGTTCGCGAAGAAAAAAAATTGTTAATCAAGAATGTCTATTATCGTTACCAAACTTTTACTGAAGAAATCTGTAGCAAGTTCTTTTTGTTTTTAATTTTCAGAACCACTTTGTACATTTCTGGTAAATAGTGCACGGTATAGAAGCAAGACACGAAGCGAGACACGATCTCGTCGAAACTATTCACACTCGCCTTGGAGAATGTCTTCAAAAACTTATACTGGAATGAAAAGGGAATAAACATCGACGGACTACACATTACTCATCTGCGATTTGCAGACGATATTATAGTCATCAGCAGTACTGTAGAAGACCTCACAACCATGCTGCGAGAACTTCATCAAGAATCACTAAAAGTCGGAATGAACCTAGTAAAGACAAAGATAATTAGCCCGGAGAATATCGACTTAACTATTAATAAACAGCAAATCTAAAAAGTATCACACTACATTTACCTGGCCCACAACATTCAATTGAGTAAAGCAAACCAAACTCTAGAGGTATCAACAAGAATAAGCCTCTCCTGGGCCGCTTTTGTAAAATTAAGCTACATTCTCAAGTTCAGGAAGTTCCGGATAAATCTTCGAAGGAAAGTATTCGAATCGTGTATACTGCCGGTCTTTACCTATGGCCCCGAAACATTGGCGTGCACTCGGAAAACATCGAATAGGCTACAAACCACACAATGAGCTATGGAGAGGGCTATGCTTGCAATTACCCTCAGGGACAGAGTTCGAAACGAAGAGGTCTGGAAAAGAACTGGTATGACGGATGTGCTAGTGAGAGTAGCGCAACTTAATTGGAGATGGCCCGGTCACAATGCGAGGCAAGACCCGGGCAGATGGACAAAGAGAATCTCAACATGCCGCCCGAGAGAGACCAAACGGAGCGCTGACACGATGGCGAGATAGCATACAAAAGATTGTAGGAAAAAAACTGGATACAAACTGCAATAAACAGGAAGACGTGGAAATCATTGGAAGAGGCCTATATCCAGGAGTGGATAAGCGAAGGCTGAGAAGAAGAGAAGAAGAAGAAGATAGAAGCAAGACCGGACTCCGCAAAAACAAGTAGAATGGTATCCACTACAGAAATGAAAATTATAAGAAAAATCTGCAGGAAAACACTACGAGACCGAAAAGAAAACACAGCACTTTGAGGCATTAGCAACGTCAAAGACATCAACGAATGCATCAGAATGGAAAAGATCAGAATGGAATGATCACGTAAGCAGGATAGCAGAAAACAGAGTGGTAAAAATAAGAAGAGACAACTTCCCAAAGGGACACCGCTCAATTGAACGCCCCAGAAAAAGATGGAGGTATAATCTGCTAGAGAACCACTAGGGCTTCACACGAGAGTCTCATTTCTGATCTTGTTCCGGGCAGCCGTAACATTTTCTTCATAAATTTGAACCCGATGAACCCGCACTTGCCCGAGCCCAGAACGAGCATAACATTTTCTTCATAAATTTGAACCAGAGCAACCCGAACTTACCCGAGCCCAGAAGTAGCAGTTCAAATTTATGAAAATTTGTGACGGCTGCCCATGTCAGAGTCAAAGATTGAAGACGAGATCAGAAACGAGTCTCTCGTGTGAAGCCCTAAGAACCACTGAATTACTATTATACATTATTATACGAGAAGAAGAAGAAGACTAGTTACAATTTCTGCAATAATTCCTTATCATTTAAGTGCTAACTCTAACGATTCGAAGAACTGCACGGAAAAAAGTACACTCTAAAAATTACAGTTTAAATAGTAGAATCGGCCTTACGAATTTGAAACTGTAAAAACTAACAGTTGCTTTTTTTAAATTACAGTTTCCGGTATTAGTAGTAAATAAGTTTTAAAAATTACAGTATGCGACAGCAATCTCTACAAATTTGTATTCGTAAGGCCGCTGCAACTATGTAAACTGTAATTTTTAGAGTGTATTTTTTTCCGTGTGTGTGAACAAAAATGTGTGGTAAACTATTTCGGAAAAATAAATCCGCATAAATTTAGTGGCTTCGCTTTTGTAGTAAATCGCTAAACGTGATCGTATTATATATGGAAGTATCATCAGTCTGCTTTATTTTTTTAGATGTTTGCAATTTAACTTACGCCGAAGACGCAAATTAATTTTTTCGTTAATTAAAAAGGTCTTAAAGTGTTTGCGTTTTCAGAAAATGCAGAGATAATCCGTAGATTACTCCCGGATTACTCCAATCTCAATGACTCAACAATATAATGCGAGCGATATTAAAAAAAAAAATAGTAGCACGTCGCATTTATTGATTCGCGCCTTCAAAATTGCAGGAGAATACGCAAAACTAATTCACTCTGATTATAATCAAAGAGCTATTGAGCGTCATATAATAGTAGTTTATGATACAAGTCTGTGAAGAAGGGCTTTCGTGCATGAATTGCTAAGCACGACCCGAAGTACTGGCCTTCGGGTCGTGCTTTAAATTCAATCGCAATAAGTGCACAAAATCCTTTTTTAAGACATGTGTATCATACATTATTTTATATACGAATCATGTTAAAATACTGTTGAATCTACAAAAAAATATTGTTTTTCTATTTTGCGTCTATAATGAAGTCATTAAAACACTCATAAGGGTACGTTTAGGGCTCGTCGAGTGTGATACAATTTTCTCAATATGTATCGCCGAATTTTTTATTTAGAAATGGCATAAAAGGGCGCAAAACAGAAAAATAGTATAAAAATTCGTTCATAAGGCGTTTTTTGCACTTGTCCATTAGAAAAATTAACGTTTAAAAGATTCTAAACATGGACACGTGCGGAAAAATCGCTTATTGAACTCGTTCTTTAATATACTATTACCTACTCGCACACTAAAATGAACACATTAATAAGCAAATTATTGTATGTGAAGGTTGACAATTTTATAATCGAGTGTAAAAGTATCCAAATCGTGCGTAAAAGTCCAATGTAAAACAAATGGAGTTTTATTATTAAACGATTTGTGTTTTTTTGTTACTATGGCAACAACTCGCGTAACTAAACAAAAAACATAGACGTAGAGAAACAAATTTTCTGACGTATATTAAAATTGAAATAATATTTGCTTATTTTGAATCAAGAAGTCTTGGGCCTCTCAGTCTGGATTTATCTGGCTCTAATATAACTTAACCTAACCATAACCTAATCTAGATTAAATCTAGGTTAACCCAGATTACATCGACAACGACCAAATTGTGTTCCCGTCATTGTGCGTTTTTACTAGTTACCAATTTTTACCACAGAGTCGCTGAACGTGCTAACCTTATTGTGTCAGTGATTTGAATTATTTTGTGTGTCAAAACGACAAAATTTTCTAAATTATCGGTAAAAAACAATTAAATTTTTATACATACATTCAACAGTATTTGAACATGTTTCGTACATAAAATAATGTGTGATTCATGTGTGTGAAAGGCTTTTGCGATTAAAGTTGCACAACGCAACTCATGCACAAAAGCCCTTCTTCACACACTTTTAGCATAAACTACTATTCTTACCGATATTATTGAAAAAATGTAAATTTTACAAACAAAATACTTCAAATCACTGAGACAATGAGGTTAGAACGTTCAGGACCTCCGTAGCAAAAATTGTTAACTTGTAAAAACGCACGGGGACATTATTTGGTCGTGTCCATGCAATCTAGCTGAACCTAGTTTTAATCTAGATTAGGTTATTGTCAACTATTCAACTGTTATGGTCAGGTTAAGTTATATTAGAGCCAGATAAATCCGAACTGAGTAGCTGACACATTCAAAATAAGAAAACATAATACAATTTTAATATACGTCAGAAAAGTTATTTTCAGTACGTCTATGTTTTTTGCTTAGTGACGCGACTTGTTGTCATAGTAACGAAAAACTGAAATCGTTTAGTAATGAATCTCCATTTGATTTACATTGCACTTTCACGCACGATTATAACAAAGGCAGACCTTCACATACAATAATTTACGTTTTAATATTTTGGTGTTCATTTTGGTGTGCTAGTAGATAAATTATAATTACGACATAAGAACTGACGACTCCTAAAATTTGTCAAATATTTTATAGCTCAATAAAGTTTATAAAATTGTCATTTATTTAAAATGTCATATATTTAGCAATAAAAGCTTTGATAATTAAACAATTGTCATTTCAAACAAATGTTAGTAGGTTTCAAGGACACTGTCATATATTGGACAGGTTTAAAACGTTGTTTACACTGCGTTACACCGAGCATAGATATAACTATAGTCCATTTTTTAAGAATGCAGTACAGGGAAGATAGGGCTTATTTGACCTTGTTCTCTGATTGGCTTAAATCGAGGAGAAGTTCACACCGACGATATTTACTTCTCCATCTCTCTCTTCTCGCATACATTTTCAGTCACTTGCGTAGAATTTGGTGACATGTAATTAAATGAATATAATACTACGAATAATTTCTAAATATAATAGAACGTTAAATTATACTACGACTACTAAGTACTATATTATACAATAGTATTTTATATATAATTTAATATTCAATTTAAATTTAAAGATACAAAAAATATTTAACTCCAAGTATGTTTTTTTCGTACGCCAATGCAAGTTGAGCTGTTAGTTGTCAATGGCTGCCGTGTAAATACACAATAGACCTTTTCAGTTTAAATTTTTTTGTGCACATGTGTCAATTTCCGCTTAGTTTTGCCCGAACTTTTTGACGTATAACCTTATTATTTGCCCGAAACTTTCATATTCCCGCCTTTCAAATTTGGCGGATGCGCATGCGCGTAACTAACCGTAAAAAGGTCTATTGTCATCTGATCTGTTTTTATCATTTAGATTTTTTGCGTTTTTTCTCCATTTATTTGTTTGTATTTTTTTACTATTGTTGCCATTTCTTGTATTTAATAGATATTCAATCAAACCATTAATAAATTACCAATTTTATATTCAAGTAACTATATTTTAATTTAGCGCCAAATTTTATAACTAAATTGAACATTTGTCATAGTGTAAATTAGGTTTCTAGTTACTACATTCTGTAAAAATGGACTATAGGTAATGGTTATAACAAATTGTTTATTCATATTTACTAAGTTTTGTAAACATATTTTGATCAGGTAGCAATAAATATTTTGGGTAATATGGAGAATACAACCATCATGAAAACTTAGAGTTGCGGACTTTTACATGGTGTAACTGTTGTTGATCGTCTTGGCACTGTTTAACTAAGATCGGAGGGCAAAAATGAAGCTTCCACATTGCCTGGTTCAATAAATATTCGTGTTTTTGTTGTCCTAAAAAATGACACATTTGACGACTCGTAAATTTCTGGTCACATGACAAAAAGTTGAGTATGTGGTATTGTAACATCTCGGCGTTGCCACTCTTACTTTTCTTAAAGCACAATTGAGAAATTGTGATTTTGCTGGCGCGCGTATGTTTTCGACCACAGCGGCGCTTTTAGGCATAGGCGCACTAGGTGCGCGCCTAGAGCCTCCGATCTTAGAGGGCCACAAATTGCCAACTAAGCTTGGTCAAACTAACTTTTGGCGGTTGACGACAATAACTGGCAAAATTTGACCTAACCTAAGTGTGGTGAATAAATTGGCACTTTACGGTGATTAATAGTGAAAGTAATATTCAGAAAAAAAACTAAAGAAGTATCATGGAATTGTTGTTATTTTTTGTATTGTTATTGAAAATTAATCCCATGACTGTTTTTGCTAAAGGACACACACATAATCTTACAGAGGATTCAAACCCAAAGAATGTAATTCATGTCCCTTTCACCACGTCGTCCAATTTTAGGAAACGACGAGAGTAGCGAAGAGTTTTCTAATGGACAAGAAACATTCAATGTCACTATAAACGTTTTTAATGATAGTACCATTGATGGACAGAATTTAAATTAAATATGTGTT
The DNA here is from genome assembly GCA_944588485.1 of Phosphuga atrata. NCBI lineage: Eukaryota > Metazoa > Arthropoda > Insecta > Coleoptera > Silphidae > Phosphuga > Phosphuga atrata. The sequence goes on along the minus strand of OX155892.1, from coordinate 87,411,016 downwards.
ATATCGTTAATTACCATTAATAAATTAAATTAGTGTATTCGCGATTTCGACACATCACATCGAAAACATCACTATCTCGTCGAAAACATGACACTGACAGCTCTGAATTTCAGTGCCAACCTTGAAAAAAAGTAACTCATAACAGCACTCGGCGAGCCATAAACGGCACGCATATGAGTGCTGTTATGCGTCCATTACAGATGCAAAATTAAAAAAAAGTCATAACAATTCGCAATTGAAATGTTTAGGTTTCATTGATTAATTTATTAAAAGTCATGCTTGACATTTATCAAATTTTTACTTTTATTTATAAATCTAAGTACATTATGAATTTATATTGAAGGTAAAACTTTGTACGATACATGTATCGTAAAATACTCTTAGGTACCTAATTGTTATTAATGTGGTTTTTCTATAATCTCGCATATTGAGAATTTGGACTCCCTAGACTAGGGCCACATAGTCACCTTGCGCCTAGGGCCACAAGTAATGTAAACGCGCCCCTGGTCGACCACAATTTCTCGATTGATCTCGAAAGAAATAGGATAATGTGGCAAGACAAGCATAATGTGACTTTTGGTTTGAACCAGGTTAGATTACACACACCGCGGGGCGGGGCACATCGTGAAGCGGCAGATTATTAAGACCACATACGCGCGGCAGCACGAACTCTCGATCCAAAATAGGATAATTTAAAGCAGGTTTAGTTTAAACCAGGATTAGTTTAAACCAGGATTAGTTTAAACCAGGATTAGTTTAAACCAGGTTAGGTTAGGTTAACTTTGATGTTGATTCGACTGGAAAATGGTTGTTACTACATATTTATTCGAAAATATCAATATATCTTAAAAAAAAGTTTCGATATATTGATTTGGCAACGTCGAGTCAGTTGCGTTCGAGTCTGTCACGTTGAAAATGTCAACAATTAATTTCAACAAAAATACGAATATTTCTTGAACCAAGCAATGTAGAAGCTTCATTTTTGCTTTCCGATCTTACAATTTGTTAAACAGTGCCAAAGACGATTAACAACAATTACACCAGGTAAAAGTCCGCAACCCCATGTTTTAACCTTTTCGCTGCGAATTACTTTTTTGAACTGATGTGATAGTGTGCTTCTAAACATTACATAATAGCCCGTGCCGAATACTTTTATAACTTTGTACTATTTGAAATAAATTGCAAATATTGACAAATTTTCAAAAACCAAAATCTCTATTTGAAGCAAATTATGTTGTTTGTTGATTTGAGTGGACAAACTTTGCAAAATTCATTTGTTTTCAAAGTCATTTGTCAAAATTGGACGAAAACTTCAAAATAATCTGCAAAAATTGCCTAAAACCAAAATCTCTATTCGAAGCAAATTCTGTTTTTTTGTTGATTTGAAAATTCTTTTGTTTTATGTTAAAATTGGACGAAAATGTCAAAATATTTGGGAAATATTGCCAAATTTTCAAAAACAAAAATCTCTATTCGAAGCAAAATTTGTTATTTTTTGTTGATTTGAATCGACAAAACTTGCAAAATTCTTTTGATTTGTTTCAAGATGAGACGAAAACGTCAAAATAATTTGCAAAAATTGCCAAATTTTCTAAATCGAAAATCTCTATTCGAAGCAAATTCTGTTTTTCTGTTGATATGAAAATTCATTTGTTTTATGTCAAAATTGGACAAAAATGTCAAAATAATTGGCAAATATTGCCAAATTTTCAGAAACAAAAATCTCTATTCGAAGCAAAATTTTTTATTTTTTGTTGATTTGAATGGACAAAACTTGCAAATTTCTTTTTTTGTGTGTCAAAATTGTACGAAAACGTCAAAATAATTTGCAAAAATTGCCAAATTTTCTAAAACCAAAATCTCTATTCAAATTCTGTTTTCTTTTGTTGATTTGAGTGGACACATTTTGAAAAATTCTTTTGTTTTAAGTCAAAATTGAACGAAAACGACAATACTCACGACAATAGTTTGCAAGTCTAGTCTTGTCTGTATAGTCTTGTCCGTCTAGTCTTGTCCGTCTCCTGACGTCGAGCGATGGATGTCACGAAAGCATGGTGAAACGAATTTTCACCTTACACAAGTGCTTAGCGGTCATGGTTGTTTTAGGGACTACCTGCATAACATAAGCAGGGCTAACCGATAGTCTCTGCGAATACTGTAGCCTTGAAGATAGCATTCGACAAACCATCTTCGACTGTCTTACAAGGGGGCCCTGTCAACTCATCATCACCGATTTGGCCCAAATTTACAGTATATGTAGGGCTTGTCTATAAATGAAAGTGACGCAAGCGGGAGGGCCAGATGGCCAAGCGTTAAAGAACTCCCGGATACCGACAACTCATAAGCCCGCTATGTTAACATAAATTTCAATGGCCGGTCAGCGCAGCGGTAAATGCTCGGGTTCATAGTACGAGGATCGCTAGTTCGATTCCCCGCTTTTTTTTTTATTTTCCAATTTTTAAAATGAATTTCTTTTATTATTATTATTATTGTTTAACTTTTTAATTGTAATTATTAATTTGTCAATTTAATTATTTTATTAGTATTAATATTTATTATTTGTTTATTTATAACTTCAACGGTTAATTCTTAAAATTGCTTTGTTTTATTATTACAATTATTGTTATTATTCTTTATTTTATTTTTACTATACTTGCGCCACAAATGAACCGTAGTAATTCATAATGTAGTTTAACCATTAAGCTCATTTTAAAAATTGTAAATAAAAAAAGCGAACCGAAACCGAACCAGCGATCCTCGTACTATGAACCCGAGCTCTTACCGCTGCGCTGACCGGCCATTGAAATTTATTGCTAAAATAGATAAAAGAAATAAATTTGCTAACATAGCGGGCTTATGAGTTGTCGGTAGTCGGGAGTTCTTTAACGCTGGCCATCTGGCCCTCCCACTTGCGTCACTTTCATATACTGTAAATTTGGGCCAAATCGGTGATGACGAGTTGACAGGCCCCCCTTGTTAGATGGATACCAGAAAGTGAAACGTGGGAAAAGAAAACTCACCTCAAACTAGAGCCCATATGCCTAACCGACCATATGATTAAGTCGGAGAATATCTGGGCAATAACAACCGATATGATAACGAACATCATGACCTTGAAAGAGCAGAACGAGAAGCCGAGAGCAACAAGAAACAGAACCTGAACCCCTAATCACTAGACGTGGAAGGGGGATGTAAGGCGAAACTAATACAACATCTTGACGTTATGCGTGAAGCGGTTCCAAGATGCTCGAGGAGTTCAGGGGGCCACAAGTCAAGTTAACCAATGGTGCTTGCTACGTCCCGTTAAAAAAAAGTCTTGTCCGTCTAGTCTTGTCTATCCAGTCTTGTCTGTCTAGTCTTGTCCGTCTAAACTTGTTTATCTAGGCTTGTCTTGTCTGAAACAAATTCAAGTTGAAACTTCGAATAGCGGCAACTTCATGTTGAACTGACTAGATCGAAACAATCTATCTAGTTTCAACTAAGAGAAGAGATTTTTTTCACCTCGAATCCACATTTCACCTTCAAATTCACGTTGAACCAACTTCATGTTGCGACAACTTCATATTGAAACCACTTCATGTTGCGACAACTTCATTTTAAAGCCACTTGCAACAACCAATTGCAACAACTTCATTTTGAACTTGAATTAGACTACTAACTTATAATAATTAAATGGACCATGGAAAGCACAATCTAATACATCTAGTTCAGTGGTGGCGAACCTATGGCACGCGTGTCACAGCTGACACGTAGGAAAATTTTATTGGCACGCGAACTACTTCTCACGCATGCCTTCTAAACTTGTTAAACTATCGTAAAAATAAATTTCTCAAGTCTCTCAAGTTTCTCAAACTACTTTTGTGCAACATCAATTGTGTAAAATATAAGACGTGTTCAAAATCCGTAGATTGGTTTGCCCGTAATTGCAAAAGGCGCACAAAAATTTACAAATTTCAAAAATTCACGAAAGTCGCATTTTCAAAGCTACAATTTTGAAATTGGGGAATTTGTGAGATCTCGTAAGAATATCAAATCATACTACGTTTTATCAAAATCCGTCGATTGGTTTGCCCGTAATTTCAAAAGGCGCACAAAATTTTCCAAAATTCACGAAGCTACAATTTTGAAATTTGGCAATTTGTGGGACCTTGTAAGAATATCAAATCTCACTACGTTTCATCAAAATCCGTCGATTGGTTTGTCTGTAATTGCAAAAGGCGTACAAAAATTTACAAAGTTCCGAAATTCACAAAAGCCGTATTTACGAAGCTACAATTTTGAAATTTGGGAATTTATGAGATCTCGTAAGAATATCAAATCATACTACGTTTCTTCAAAATCCGTCGATTGGTTTTTCTGTAATTGCAAAAGGCGCACAAAAATTTACAAAACCCGTATTTACAAAGCTACAATTTTCAAATTTGGCAATTTGTGGGACCTAGTAAGAATATCAAATCATATCACGTTTCATCAAAAGCCGTGGATTCGTTTGTCTGTAATTGCAAAAGGCGCTCAAAAATTTCCAAATTTAGCCAAAGCCGTATTTACAAAATTGCAATTTTCAAATTTGGTAATTTGTGATATCTTGTAAGAATATCAATTCGTACCAAGTTTCATCAAAATTAGTCGATTGGTTTGTCCGTAATTGAAAAGACGCATAAAAATTTACAAACTTCAAAAATTCACGAAAGCCGTATTTACAAAGCTACAATTTTGAAATTTGGTAATTTGTGAGATTTCGCAAGAATATAAAATCATACCCAGTTTCATCAAAATCCGTCGATTGCTTTGTCCGTAATTGCAAAAGGCCCACAAAAATTTACAAACTCCAAAAATTCACAAAACCCGTATTCCCAAAGCTACAATTTTGAAATAGGGCAATTTGTGGGACCCCTTAAGAATATCAAATCATTTCACATTTCATCAAAATCCGTGGATTGGTTTGCCTATAATTGCAAAAGGCGCACAAAAATTTCCTAATTTCACCAAAGCCGTATTTACAAAGCTACATTTTCAAATTTGGTAATTTGTGATATCTTGTAAGAATATCAATTCATACCAAGTTTCAACAAAATCCGTCTAATTGTCTAATCTAATAAAAAATCTAATAAAAATAATTAAATTGTCTAATCGATTGGTTTGTCCGTAATTGCAAAAGACGCATAAAAATTTACAAACCTAAAAAATTCACGAAAGCCGTATTTACAAAGCTACAATTTTGAAATTTAGGAATTTGTGAGATTTCGTAAGAATATCATACAACGTTTTATCAAAATTAGTCGATTGGTTTACCCGTAATTTCAAAAGGCGCACAAAACACGTCAAATATTTACGCTAATACGGTAACTGATTTTCACTATCACATTGCAAAAGTAGACCTGGTACGTCAGGTTTTCAAAATGTTCAGCACGTCATATCAAGATGTGAAAATTTAAAAAAATTGGCACGCGGCCGGAAAAGGATCGCCCACCCCTAATCTAGTGCAATTCAGTTAGCATTGTAGAGAATTCATTAAATTAACTACATTTTCTAGTATCTACATAGGCAAGACAAGAAATAGACAAGACTAAATAAAGACAAGACAAGAGTGGACAAGACTGGACAAGACTAAACAAGATTAGACAAGACTATACAAGACTAGACAAGACTAGACGAGATTAGACTAGACTAGACATAAAAAAATAAATATATCTAGGCTATCCGCATAGTTTACAATTGTTTTTTGGGATTTTGTGAAATATTCATCTTTCCAGCGTAAGACCCTAGGTGCAGGGGAGTCCCGAATCTTTCATCCAGGGCAACGCAACGCTCCAATGAGAGTGTATGTATTCATTTATCTCTTTCTTATGTTTAAAAAAGCCACAATTAATTCAGTCGGTAGACTCCTATATCAGTCCATAGCATCTGACCGCCAAATCTATTGTACTACTATAACAGTCCATAGCACCTGGGCGTCAAATCAATTGAACTGCTATAGCAGTCCATAGCAGCGAAAGGGTTAATGAGGGTCGTATTTTAATTTTTTTTCCAAAGAAAAGCATAATTAAATCAAAATGAAATATATTATCATGTTTTTTGTTTTGGAATAGATCGCGAATGTATTGCAAAATCATAATATTTATTATATTATTTGTTATCAAAAATAGTAATTTTTGCATGCCTTTTCATTATTTTTAGATATATCTGGAAATATTCGGTATATATTCAATTTTGTAATTATACAAATTCAAATAAATATTTCATCTAGTAACTAAAAAACCGTGATTTTTAAATATGAAATCTTAAATTAAAATACAAAAACTTTTTCTTTTTTTTTTTGGTAAATCTGTAGGTACTTAGGTATTAACGCCGTCACCGTTATATTTTTAAATGCCGCCCATCTCCACCTAAAATTTTTATGATAAATCATAAAATAAAACATTTTATTTAAAATTTAAACATTTTTAAAACTCAAAATACTTTATTTTTTAACACCGGTTAGATTTGGTTGTCCGCCGCGAAGCGGACAGATAAATCAAGACAAAATACGCCCGGCAGCGCGAACTCTCGATCCAATATATAGCGGTGGTGGCGTTAATACGTAAGTACCAGTCTCTATTTCAGGGCAGAAGGACTTTGTGGTCAATAGACCTTTGTATAAAGTATATAATACACATATTCTCTCTCTCTCTTTGTATTTCTTTTTATAGAAATAGAAAGGTTTGAATATATGCACAAATATTCCAGATTCAACTAGATTATATATGCAGTATAAATTTGAAATAAATCGCGATTTTTAAATATTAAAACTTAAATTAAAACACAAATTCACCTATTTATGTTTTCTTTTAGGAAACCTGTATTTCTTTTTAATGTTTGAATATGTGTATCCATATTCCCGATTCAACTAGATCTGTTTAGATGCAATATAAATTTGATTTGTTTTTAAGGAAAAAACTTTTTTTTATAAAATTGTCTAGAAATTTGTCGTTAATATTTACTAAACTAATTATTCTTTCACCTCCAACAACTAATTTGCTACGATTAAGGTGAATTAGTGTTAAGTTTTTCAATCAATATTGAAATAAATCAGCCGATTTCGTTTAAGAAAATCAAGGTAGTCATCAAGAACATATAAATAAATAAAAATCTTTATCAAAAACAATATTTTTATGATCTAATAAAAGACTTTAACACCAGCAATTACTAATATTTACTCAGTAATAATTAATTTGTACATAACTTTGTTATGTATCAGAAATAATGGTCAAAAAGAATTAAATTTTCACTAAAAACAAACATAATTCAGGGTCAAAGCATAACGAAAATTAAAGTTAATAGAACATGTAAATTAAAACAACTTCTTCCTTGGAATATTCAAACTGATAAATACGTTATATTGTTTAACAAAACATCATTGTTTCTAACTAAATTCAAATTTTCAACAAGTCAAAAACAATATTTAAATACAAAACGAGGGTAACAAAATAAAAAATTGGACTTACTTAATTGTATTATTTATAAACACATGTATAAACACTGTAACGTTGAACGACACTTGAACGATCTGCTTAATTTAAGTAAACAGTGGACGATCGCACCTAGCGCGCGTACTAACTCAATAAAGAAACACACCTGTTTTATATCGGCGGCTAAACACGACGCGCGCCTACCATTTAGTTCTCCACATAAACTTCCAAACAATGCAACAAGTTGATAGACTACTTACTACTGCACGACTGATTCAAAACCAAAATATTAATTCAAAGTAAAAAGTGGGAGTTAATACCAATAAATGATAAATTCAGTAAAACTATTAATATTCTCGCACAAAAAAACCAGTTAAGTTAAAAAAAATTAATTTTAATTTCCAAAAATAATTTAATTTATTTTAACTGTCTTAAATATGTAAATATTAACAATATTGGTTTGAATTATGTTTTATAAATAAATACCAGTTGGTTTATGCAAGTATGTAGAATATTAAAGAAACCACAGATAAAAAAAACTAAATATTATGTCTGATATTAAGTGTCGTAAATATGTTAAAATTAACAATATTAGTTTGAATAGTCTATTACAATTATGTATCAGTTATTTTATGCAAATATAAAGAATATTAGACAAAACATAGATAAAATCCAAATAATATTAAAAAGAGGCGACAAGGTATAATTTAACAATTATTGAACATAATTATAATATCATAGTAATAATATCATAATAATATCAGATGTACTTACATATTAACGCCACCACCGCTACATTTTTAAATGGCGCCAATCTACACCTATTTTTTTTATGATAAATCATACAATAAAACATTGTATTTAAAATTAAAACATTTTTAAAACTCAAAATACTTTATTTTTTAACCCCGGTTAGATTAGGTAGCCCGCCGCGAAGCTGACAGATAAATCAAGACAACATACACGCGGCAGCGCAAACTCTCGATCCAATATATAGCAGTGGTGGCGTTAATACGTAAGTACCGAATATCATAATAATATTTATCAATTGACTTCAGACTAATAATATCTGTATAAACAAGACTAGACGATCAGCTTGTGCTAGTCTTGTCTGATTTAAGTCTATATAATTTACTAGATTTAATCTTTTATTTCTAATATTGTTTGTTTGATCTATTCATTAAACATCAAATATTATAAGATTTATTTTTTATCCAAAACCAACAAAATGTATTATGTATATAAATTTATTATTACATCATTATTAAATCAAACTAATGATAATGCTTTAATTCAGGCACTTTAATTTGTAGAGAACCTTTGTTTGTTTTGTTATTAATCCTTCGCCGATAAATTGATACCAAATCCGTTCATAATGAAACTGTTAAGAAAGAATTGGATGGTAGCGACAGTTACTACGTGGGAATTTATACTTACATTGTATTGAAAAATTCACTATTGCACAGCATAGTAAATTTTTCAATTCAATGTGTTAAGAAAGAGTTTTACAAAAAAATTTAATCATTTCCTAATAAAATAAATAACAAATAGGGTATACTAAAAATTTTGACATTCAAATTCATTCAAATCTGATGACATTTTTGTCAAAGTTGCTTTTCATATATAATCCAAAATTCATGTTCATTTACAAATATTTACAACGTATTGGTATTCCAGTAGCATTTTTTTATGGTAAGTTAGTGAAAAATATTTTTCTTGTTTCCGTTCTTTTTCTCACAATTATTATCAATTTTGACATGAGATATTCACTCTACAAAATAACTACTAGCTATAGTTCGTGATTTCGCTCGCGTGAATTTGGGAATTAGTACTTGATTTTTTGGCCAAACCCTATGTATATGTATAGGGGTTGTTTCAACATTATAAGCAATTATTTATTGCAGACGTAAGTGGCCTCGAAGTCATTCTGTTTTGTAGTCAATGTGTTTTGTATAGAGATAACTTAAATATTGAGTGTGCAAAAACGACAGTCAAGACTAGACAGACAAAACTAGACAGACAAGACAATTCAGACAATACTAGATAGACAAGACTAGACAGTCAAGACTAGGCAGAAAATACTAGACAAATAATACTAGGTAGACATAGAGAAGACTAGACAGACAAAGACAAGACTAGACAGACAAGACTAGACAGACAAGACTAGACAGACAAGACTAGACTGACAAGACTAGACAGACAAGACTAGACAGACAAGACTAGACAGACAAGACTAGACAGACAAGACTAGACAGACAAGACTAGACAGACAAGACTAGACAGACAAGACTAGACAGACAAGACTAGACAGACAAGACTAGACAGACAAGACTAGACAGACAAGACTAGACAGACAAGACTAGACAGACAAGACTAGACAGACAAGACTAGACAGACAAGACTAGACAGACAAGACTAGACAGACAAGACTAGACAGACAAGACTAGACAGACAAGACTAGACATACAAGACTAGACAGACAAGACTAGACAGACAAGACTAGACAGACAAGACTAGACAGACAAGACTAGACAGACAAGACTAGACAGACAAGACTAGACAGACAAGACTAGACAGACAAGACTAGACAGACAAGACTAGACAGACAAGACTAGACAGACAAGACTAGACAGACAAAACTAGACAGACAAGACTAGACAGACAAGACTAGACAGACAAGACTAGACAGACAAGACTAGACAGACAAGACTAGACAGACAAGACTAGACAGACAAGACTAGACAGACAAGACTAGACAGACAAGACTAGACAGACAAGACTAGACAGACAAGACTAGACAGACAAGACTAGACAGACAAGACTAGACAGACAAGACTAGACAGACAAGACTAGACAGACAAGACTAGACAGACAAGACTAGACAGACAAGACTAGACAGACAAGACTAGACAGACAAGACTAGACAGACAAGACTAGACAGACAAGACTAGACAGACAAGACTAGACAGACAAGACTAGCAGACAAGACTAGACAGACAAGACTAGACAGACAAGCCTAGACAGACAAGACTAGACAGACAAGCCTAGACAGACAAGACTAGACAGACAAGACTAGACAGACAAGACTAGACAGACAAGACTAGACAGACAAGACTAGACAGACAAGACTAGACAGACAAGACTAGACAGACAAGACTAGACAGACAAGACTAGACAGACAAGACTAGACAGACAAGACTAGACAGACAAGACTAGACAGACAAGACTAGACAGACAAGACTAGACAGACAAGACTAGACAGACAAGACTAGACAGACAAGACCAGACAGACAAGACTAGACAGACAAGACTAGACAGACAAGACTAGACAGACAAGACTAGACAGACAAGACTAGACAGACAAGACTAGACAGACAAGACTAGACAGACAAGACTAGACAGACAAGACTAGACAGACAAGACTAGACTTAACAATTAAACCAGCGGAAGGTGTCTCATACGAAGACACACTACGAAGAATTAAAAAAAACATAGATCCAGAAAAATGCGGAGTTGAAATTTTAGGGATAAGGCGGACACAAAAGAACGAACTATTGTTAAAAATTAAAAAAGGGAATGTTGGAACCTTGAGAACTCAGGTAGCCAAACTCTTGGGAAAGCAGGCAATTGTGCGGACCATGACACGGAACTGCATAATCGAGATCCGGGATCTAGATGAGATTACGGAGGAAGCGGATGTGACTGCCGCCATATTAGCGGTAGTAGAAGAAACCTCCCCAGATTCAGTGGAAGTGCGATCACTTAGAAAAGGTTTCAGTGGCACTCAAACAGCAGTAGTGACAACATCGAAGGAAATTGCAGAAAGACTGCTGAAAACTGGCAAAATCAAAGTAGGATGGATTTTATGCAGTTAGACAGAAGCCAGACGTTATTCGATGCTTCCGCTGCCAAGGATTTGGTCACGTAGCACTACACTGCAAAGGGACAGACAGATCCAAATCGTGCCGTCTTTGTGGAAAGCAAGACCACTTTGCGAAAGATTGCAAAGAGGAAGCCTTCTGCGCAGTCTGTAATGAAAAAAAAAGAGACGCGAAACACACCCTTGGCGGTATAAGATGTCAGTCATTCCAGGAGGCATTAAAGAAAACCAAGTAATGACGAAGTTTCTTCAGATAAACTTAGGAAGAGGCCGCGAAGCACAGGATCTCATGCTACAGACTGCTGCGGAAAAATGTACGGATGTGTTAATAATCAGCGAGCAATATAGATGTCTGGATACAGGCTCATGGTTTCAGGATGAGACAGGTAGAGCAGCAATCGCCGTGCTAAATCAGAACCTACGAATCAGGGAAGTTAGTAAGCAGACATCCAACTTTGTATGGATCGATATCGAAGGTTTAAGAGTATATAGCTGCTATATCTCCCCAAATATTGACCACTAAGATTTCCTAACGCAGATAGATGAGCTGGAAGAGAATCTGAGATCGGCGAACAGTGAAGTTCTTTTGGCAGGTGATTTTAATTGCAAATCTCCAGAATGGGGCTCAAGAATTATGGATAGAAGAGGCGAAGTTCTGTCTGAAATGATAGCGAGGCTGGACCTAGTGATCCTTAACGAGGGAAACTCTTTTACATTCCGAAGAGGAAATACCGGATCGGTTATTGACGTTACATTAACATCGGAAGGCATCGCGCCTAGGGTGGAGAGGTGGAGAGTACTAGAGGACGCCACCCTTAGCGACCACCAGTATCTGGAATTTTGCCTGAAAACGAAACCAAAGAGTCAACAGAGAAACACTACCATCGAACATGGAAACAGAAACGGATGGCTGGTGAAGAAACTCGATAGCACTCAGCTAAGAGCGAAACTGGAAGTAGCCAAAACGCATGGAGAGTTGCAAAGACTCTCAGAGATAGGTGACGTAGATGGACTTGTAGAATATGCGATCGAAACCATTACAACAGCGTGTGATGCTTCGATGCCAAAGCGCAAATTTGCCTTAAATGGAAAAAAGTCAGTTTACTGGTGGAACGCTGAAATCAATAATCTAAGGAAGAAGTACGTTACGGCACGCAGGTCCGCCCAACGCCACAGAAGACGGCGGCAAAGCACAACAGACAGGATGGCTGGACAAGAAGTGGACCTAGACGCGAATTTCAAAAAAGCGAGAAAGGAATTGCGCATGGCCATCAAAAATAGCAAACAGAAATGCTGGCTCGAACTTTGCCAATCCATAAATGAAGACCCATGGGGCCTCCCATATCGAATTGCTACGAAAAAACTAATGGGTAGACAACTGATACCTGGGATATCGTGCCCACAACGGATGAGAGAAATAGTTACCACACTATTTCCAGTTCACGAACGAAGACCGGCAGAAAAATGGCAAACCACTGAAAATCTCGTAACACCTTTCAGCGTAGAGGAGATCTTTGAGGCCAGAAAACGATTACTGTCAGGGAAAGCACCTGGTCCAGACAATATTCCAAATGAGATCATCACAGAAGTGGTGGAAATGTGGCCAGAGTTGTTGCTGGAAACTTACAATGCCTGTCTTCGAAAGGGAATTTTCGCTACGCAATGGAAAAGACAAAAACTCGTCTTACTGAGAAAAGGGGACAAACCATTAGAAGAACCATCGTCATGCCGACCGATATGCCTCCTGGACAACATAGGGAAACTTTTTGAAAGACTAATACTTAGGAGACTTGAGACATATATCGAAAACAACGGAGGACTGTCCCAATGGCAGTATGGTTTTCGAAAAGGTCGATCAACCGTGGACGCTATTGCTGAAGTAATTAGAGCAGCAGAAAAGGTCAAAAATGGAACACGGCAATCGAAAGGTTATTGTGCATTAGTGACCCTTGACGTTAAAAACGCCTTTAATTCAGCAAGGTGGGATGTAATCATGAAGGCATTAGCATCAAGACAGACACCAGAATACTTGAGAAAGATGATAAGCAGCTACTTGAGCAACCGACGGTTGATATACCACACGGACGAAGGTGAAGTTGAGTATGAGGTAACGGCGGGTGTCCCACAAGGATCGGTATTGGCACCATTCTTGTGGAACATTATGTACGATGGCTTGCTAAACCTAGACTTGCCTAGAACAGCGCAAATAGTTGGGTTCGCAGATGACGCCGCGGTGGTAGTGACTGCAAAGGAAATAAGTACACTAGAACTAGCAACTAACGAAACCCTTCGGCGGGCAAATAATTGGTTAAAAGAGCAAGGTCTAACAATGGCAGTTCATAAAACAGAAGCGATACTTATCACGGATAAGAGACTATTCACCCCACCGAAACTCGTTCTGGAAGGGCAAAATATCCCTTTATCGAAATCATTGAGGTACCTTGGCGTCCAACTCGATAGCGGTCTGAGATACACAGACCATATAGCCAAAACATCGAAAAAGGCAGCGTCTACAGTGACAGCTTTGGTAAGGTTGATGCCGAACATTTGAGGACCGAGGGAACTAAAACGGAAACTTCTCAACAATGTGGTACACTCAAAAATTCTCTACGCGGCGGAAATATGGGCGGGCGTAACGAAAAAGATTGGAGCGAGAAAACTACTTACAGGAGTACAAAGAAGAAGTGCTCTAAGAGTAATTTCTGCCTACAGAACGGTTTCGGAGGCCGCGGCGCTGGTACTTGCAAGCACACCCCCAATAGACTTACTGATTCGCGAGAAACAAGAAGTCTACGAAGACCTGCAACAACACAGGGCGAAAAAAGAAGTAAAACACGAAAGAGCAGCCGCTAAGGAGAGAGCACGTAAGAGACTCATGGACCGATGGCAGACAAGATGGGATAACGACACTAGTGGCAGGTGGACATACAGACTTATCCCTAACGTAACAGCATGGTATGTAAGGTCACACGGACATATGAGTTACCATCTTACACAGGCACTCACTGGTCATGGATGCTTCAATGCATACCTCGAACGGTTTAAAAAAAGATACACGGCGGAGTGTTTTTATTGCGGTCATATCCCAGACGACGCACAACACACTATCTTCATGTGTACAGAATCAGAGAACGAAAGAACTCGACTCGCGGAGACACTAGGCGGTACAAAACTAGAAGAACAGAACATCATTGAAGTTATGTTAGAAAGTGAGCATAACTGGGATGCAGTACAAGCTTACATAACCGAAATCATGTTGGGAAAAGAACAAATGGAGAGAGAATGGAAGGCGATTATAATATCACACGAAACACAAAGAAGCTAACATGGACGACTAGATATGTGACGAAAAGACCGAAAAATGGTTTATCACACGACTGCATAACTAATACGACAGAAGACGAAAGACGATATCGAAACGAGTAAAGGACAATAAAAATAACAGTAAGGAAATAATTGGTACAAACACCACCACCCACCTGAAGTAATGCTCACGCAGTTCCGGGTGGAGTGTAGTGTAGAGACAGAGGAGGGGGTTTAGTGGGTATGCTGGTCACGAAGAACTCGATCAGAGAGCCCCACACTACACGGGTTTGAATATCCGGTGTGCAACAATGAGAGGAGGGGGCTCTCTGAAAAAAAAAAAAAAAAAAGACTAGACAGACAAGACTAGACAGACAAGACTAGACAGACAAGACTAGACAGACAAGACTAGACAGACAAGACTAGACAGACAAGACTAGACAGACAAGACTAGACAGACAAGACTAGACAGACAAGACTAGACAGACAAGACTAGACAGACAAGACTAGACAGACAAGACTAGACAGACAAGACTAGACAGACAAGACTAGACAGACAAGACTAGACAGACAAGACTAGACAGACAAGACTAGACAGACAAGACTAGACAGACAAGACTAGACAGACAAGACTAGACAGACAAGACTAGACAGACAAGACTAGACAGACAAGACTAGACAGACAAGACTAGACAGACAAGACTAGACAGACAAGACTAGACAGACAAGACTAGACAGACAAGACTAGACAGACAAGACTAGACAGACAAGACTAGACAGACAAGACTAGACAGACAAGACTAAACAGACAAGACTAGACAGACAAGACTAGACAGACAAGACTAGACAGACAAGACTAGACAGACAAGAATAGACAGACAAGACTAGACAGACAAGACTAGACAGACAAGACTAGACAGACAAGACTAGACAGACAAGACTAGACAGACAAGACTAGACAGACAAGACTAGACAGACAAGACTAGACAGACAAGACTAGACAGACAAGACTAGACAGACAAGACTAGACAGACAAGACTAGACAGACAAGACTAGACAGACAAGACTAGACAGACAAGACTAGACAGACAAGACTAGACAGACAAGACTAGACAGACAAGACTAGACAGACAAGACTAGACAGACAAGACTAGACAGACAAGACTAGACAGACAAGACTAGACAGACAAGACTAGACAGACAAGACTAGACAGACAAGACTAGACAGACAAGACTAGACAGACAAGACTAGACAGACAAGACTAGACAGACAAGACTAGACAGACAAGACTAGACAGACAAGACTAGACAGACAAGACTAGACAGACAAGACTAGACAGACAAGACTAGACAGACAAGACTAGACAGACAAGACTAGACAGACAAGACTAGACAGACAAGACTAGACAGACAAGACTAGACAGACAAGACTAGACAGACAAGACTAGACAGACAAGACTAGACAGACAAGACTAGACAGACAAGACTAGACAGACAAGACTAGACAGACAAGACTAGACAGACAAGACTAGACAGACAAGACTAGACAGACAAGACTAGACAGACAAGACTAGACAGACAAGACTAGACAGACAAGACTAGACAGACAAGACTAGACAGACAAGACTAGACAGACAAGACTAGACAGACAAGACTAGACAGACAAGACTAGACAGACAAGACTAGACAGACAAGACTAGACAGACAAGACTAGACAGACAAGACTAGACAGACAAGACTAGACAGACAAGACTAGACAGACAAGACTAGACAGACAAGACTAGACAGACAAGACTAGACAGACAAGACTAGACAGACAAGACTAGACAGACAAGACTAGACAGACAAGACTAGACAGACAAGACTAGACAGACAAGACTAGACAGACAAGACTAGACAGACAAGACTAGACAGACAAGACTAGACAGACAAGACTAGACAGACAAGACTAGACAGACAAGACTAGACAGACAAGACTAGACAGACAAGACTAGACAGACAAGACTAGACAGACAAGACTAGACAGACAAGACTAGACAGACAAGACTAGACAGACAAGACTAGACAGACAAGACTAGACAGACAAGACTAGACAGACAAGGCTAGACAGACAAGACTAGACAGACAAGACTAGACAGACAAGACTAGACAGACAAGACTAGACAGACAAGACTAGACAGACAAGACTAGACAGACAAGACTAGACAGACAAGACTAGACAGACAAGACTAGACAGACAATACTAGACAGACAAGACTAGACAGACAAGACTAGACAGACAAGACTAGACAGACAAGACTAGACAGACAAGACTAGACAGACAAGACTAGACAGACAAGACTAGACAGACAAGACTAGACAGACAAGACTAGACAGACAAGACTAGACAGACAAGACTAGACAGACAAGACTAGACAGACAAGACTAGACAGGCAAGACTAGACAGACAAGACTAGACAGACAAGACTAGACAGACAACACTAGACAGACAAGACTAGACAGACAAGACTAGACAGACAAGACTAGACAGACAAGACTAGACAGACAAGACTACACAGACAAGACTAGACAGACAAGACTAGACAGACAAGACTAGACAGACAAGACTAGACAGACAAGACTAGACAGACAAGACTAGACAGACAAGACTGGACAGACAAGACTAGACAGCTTATTTATTTATTTAATAGTAGTATTTAATATACAAATTGTATCTGGAATATTATCAAGCACTCCGTTTATAACTTAACACTATGCTGGCCAGCTTTTACAATATTTTTCGTTCCCAAAAATAAATCATTCCAATGTACGTTTTACAATTTAGGTCATGGTCTAGTTTCTTTAAGTGTTTGGCATTATTGTCGAAAATCAGCCACTATTTTCTATTTTTCTCAATGTTCCTTAAATTTGTCGGCAAAATACATCCTGATCTTTTCATAGCATTTTTAATTTTGAATCTCCACTGGTCAGAATATTTGCAATTGAATAGCACATGTGTAGCAGTGTCTTCTTGTCCACATATGCAAGTAGGAGACTCTCGTATTCCAAATCTATGTAGATATGCTTTATATATAGATAAGTTCCCATGTCCAGTAATAAGTTGGACAGTATGGTGTGATAGATGTATATCCATTTTATTCCATATTCCAACGTTTGGGATAAAGTTTTTTGTCCATCTACCTGTTTTCGCCTCTTCCCAACGAGATTGCCATATTTTTTGCAAATAATCGTTTAATTTTAATTAAAAAGTTCGTAAAGGGATTTTAGAACGCGAAATCGGTATATTATTGAAATTCTAAATATAAATTATCAATGACCTGAAGCTTGTTTAGCTAGGCTATCTCATTTACTTCTATCCCAATGTGGGCTTTACTAAAGTGACCACATTTTCATTGAGACAAAGCAGGAAAAATGGGATGAAATGAGAATTATAATTTAGTAATGAAAGCCGACAAAAAATTCAAAAACATATATTTTATTGTATACATACATATACTTGTCTATAAATATACTAAAATGTATTTATTATTTTATTGGTAACAATAAAAATATTTGTAAGAAAGAGCGCAACTTTCTCAACAGTTTTAATACTGCGATGAGGAAGGCAACGGGAAACTTTAACTTGACTGGAAAACCAAAAGCACAGGGCCTCAGTCCCCGACAGGTCTTAAGTGATCAGGTGCTAAGAATCTCCGGGCCAACCTTGAAGAAGATTGCTACCTGGAACGCACAAAGTATGTTTCAATCTGGTAAAACCCGCAACGTCATCAAATGACGAAAAGAAGATAAAAATAATAAACATCGAAATTTTAGGGATCAGCGAAATGAGATGGACAAATTCTAGACAATGTCAAATCGACGACCATCATGTCTATTATGCTGGCAATGACGAGGTCAACCACTACAATGGCGTGGCGCTCATAGTAAATACACAAGTACAAAAAACGGTAAAATCTTTAGTCCCGGTTTTTGATAGAGTAGCATTTTTATAGCTCTATTCCAAGCCATTTAATGTCAATATCATCCAGATATATGTACCAACGAGCGATCACTCAGACGAAGTTGAAGCCTTTTACGAACAACTACAAACCGCCCTAAATCTCACTAAAAAATCAAAAATCACCATTATTATGGGTGATTTTAATGCAAAGATTGGTAGCGGTGCGAGAGAGAACATAGTTGGTAGATATGGATTGGGTATTGCAAATGAACGTGGCGATTATTCCAGTTTTATCAAGAAATGGGGTTTGTTGTCTCGAAAACTTTCCTTAAGCTGCCAACAAGACGCCTGTACACTTGGACTTCTAATTCTGCCCATACGCCAGAGAGAATAGTGAAAAACCAAATGACTTTCTATTGATAAATAAACGTTACAAAACTTACCCTGGCGCAGACATAAATTCCGAAAACAATGTAGCAAATATTCCGCATGTAGCAAATATTCAGTTAACTCTAAAAAGGTGTACAGTAAAAGGAAACTGCCCTAAACCAGATCTGACAAAACTGAACAACCCAGAAACGCTAGCCCAGGTAAGAAACGAACTACATTGTGGACTAAGCAAAGTAAACGTTGTGGAGAACTTCCAATCAGAGAATGTTTGGACCAACATTAAGGAAACTTTCAGAAACGTAAGCTTGAAATTATCTTCAAACGATACTAAGATCAAAAATAAAGCTTGGATGACTGATGAAATTCTTTATTTAGTGGAAGAGTGGCGCTTGAAAAAAGGTCATGTAGAATATCACCAGATGAATCGTGAAATAAAGAACAAAATTAGAATGGCCAAAGAAAATTGGCTAACGAGCAATGTCGCGAAATCGAATAGCTGGAGGCTAAATATGACACTTTTAATATGCACAAGAAAATTAGGGAAGCGGCTGGTGTATACAAACCTCGACAAACTGGCATTCTCTTGGACATAGTGGTGCAGCTATATCGTCTCGTTATCAAAAAATAAAAAAGCTGCAGGTCCAGATGGAATTTACTCGTAAGTCATTCAAATCTTAAAGAATAAGGAATCACTAAACGTAATGGTCTACCGATCGGGCGTCATTCCTTCCGACTGGCTTCAATCAAAAATTAATAACGCTTCCAAAGAAGAGCACGGCAAAAAGATATAGCGATTATCGGCTTATCAGCTTGATGAGTCACTTTCTTAAGGTTTTCCTAAAGATCATCCACAAGAAAATATATGCAAAATGCGAGTCCTTTATGGGCGAATCTCAGTTCGGTTTTTTTAACATTTTCGGCACAAGAGTATCCAAGTGTTGGTTTAGAACTACAGGGACGTCTCTGTTCCTATTTATGCCTGTTTCATTGACAACGAAAAGGCTTTTGACAGGGTGCAGCATGAAAAGCTTATGAAAATCCTTAAAGGCATAGGCCTGGACGATAGAGACCTGAAAATAATTGCAAATCTTTACTGGAACCAAACTGCACAAATTAAGGTAGATCAACAGATGTCAGGCGAAGTTCGAATCAAAAGTGGTAACCGACAGGGTTGCATCCTTTCACCATTACTTTTTAACATTTACTCAAAAAAAAATATTGAAGGAATTTCCATTTAAGGCGTAAACATAAATAACCTTAGGTACGTTGGAGACACCGTTATAATCGCGGACCCGTTGGAGGGTCTTCAGATTTTACTTGACCAGGTAGCAACCAATAGTGCAGAATTTGGATTAACTTTAATCCCAAAAAAAAACAACAAATGGATAGTCATTAATGAGAATCAGGTTGGAAGAGGTATTCTACAGGTACAGAACCAAGAAATCGAACGCGTTCAGTCATACAAATATCTCGGATGCCAGGTCAACGAAAACTGGGATAATATGCAGGAGGTCCGTGCCCGAATTGAACAAGCCAGAACACCATTTGTAAAAATGAAATCCGTTCCCACTTGAGTACTTCGTTGTTACGTCTTCAGTATTCTCTTTTATGGAATTGAGGCGTGGACTCTAACAGATGTCATGTGTAAAAAGCTGGAAGCTTTCGAAATGTGGACGTATCGACGGTTGTTGAGAATATAGTGGATAGACAGAGTGCGCAATGTGGATGTGCTTACAAGAATGTCAAAAGATCTCATGCGTACACTTCAAAGGCGAAAGCTAGAATACTTTTGACACATTCTCAGAAACGAAAAATACTGACTTCTCAAATTAATAATAGAAGGAAGGATCGTGAGAATAGAAGGAAGAATATCGTGGCTAAAGAATTTGCGACAATGGTATGGTGAGACTACAAGTCTCTTTAGGAAAGCGATCGACAAAGCACAGATATCGTTAATGATTGCCATCGTTCGAAAAGGACATGGCACTTAAAGAAGAAGAATATTTTTAATTAATTTGAATTTTTTATTTCAGACAAAATTATGTTTTTCTTCATATTTTTGATCCTAGTGAATACTGTAAATTGCAAAAGAAGTTAAATTAAGATGGCACTGGGTTAAAGCTAAAGTGACCACACGTCCCGATTTTAACTGGACAGTCCCGCTTTTTGGAGGACAGTCCCGCGTCCCGCCGATTTTAAAAAATGTCCCGCTTTTTAGAAAATATCTGCATTTCTTATTTTAAATGTACTGTAATATATATATATATATATATATATATATATATATATATATATATATATATATATATATATATTACAGTAAAAAAGCGGGACTGTCCAGTTAAAATCGGGACGTGTGGTCACTTTAGCTTTAACCCAGTGCCATCTTAATTTAACTTCTTTTGCAATTTCTTGACAAGACTAGACAGAAAAGACTAGAGAGACAGGACTATACACACAAACCTAGACAGACAAAACTAGACAGATAAGACGAGACAGACAAGACTAGACAAACTAGACCGACAAGACTAGACAGGCAAGACAAGGCATACAAAACTAGACTGATAAGACTAGATAGACAAGACTAGACAGACAGGACTAGACAGACAGGACTATATAGACAAGCCTAGATAGATAACTAAACAAACAAGACTAGCCAGACAAGAGAGGCAATATCTTGTAAGTGCCAAAGTAAACTTAGTTTATTAGGAATATTAATTTTTTTTTACTTTCTCAACGCGTGTAAGATCAATAATAGATTTTATAATAATAAACAGAGATTTTTACAAAAAGGGAGATTTTACGGATCTAAACAACTACCGTGGAATTTCTCTCGTCCCGGTAACATACAAGATTCTCTCGAAGGCGTTACAAACAAGTGCAGAAAATCAGTTGGATAGTCAACTGGGAGAATACCAGGGGGGCTTTAGGAAGACCCGATCCTGTGTTGAACAGATCCTCAACCTTAAAACTGTACTTGCATACTCCAAGATGAGAAACCGCAAGGTGGTCGTCACCTTTGTTGATTTTAGGAAGGCCTACGGTTTCATCGATAGAGAAACGCTTAACAAAGTACTCCAGGAACTAGCACTAGACAACAAAACCCGCAGACTAATCCTAGAAACTTTGACCAACACCCATTCCAAGGTTAAATTTAGAGGCGAGATTTCAGAAAGCTTCGAAATAAAAACTGGAGTGAGACAAGGAGATGGACTTTCCCCACTTCTCTTCAACTGTGTCCTTGAAAAGGTTATGAGAGAATGGCCCAAGGAACTGAACAATTTGGGTGCTCAGAGTGGTATCTACCTGGGACGTAATAACGATGGACTGGTTGTAGATTGCCTGGCTTTTTCAGATGACATGGCACTGTTTGCTGATTCTCCTGAGATGGCAACAATGCAGGTAAACTGTCTCAGAAAACAGGCTGCCAAAGTGGGTCTTCAAGTGTCGCTGGAGAAAACAGAATTCTTCACCAACATTAGAGAAGCAAATAGAGAGATGTTACTAGAACAGGGAAACATCAAGAGGACTGAGAAATTTAAGTATCTCGGCGAATGTATTGAACCCAACTTATCAGAAAGAGCATCATTATCCAAGAGAGTCAGCAAGTTAGAACTAGCCTATCGGCTGACTAAGAACACTTACAATAAGAAATGCCACGCAACCTGAAACTTAAGCACTACACGTCAGTCTTACGACCAGAAGCCCTATATGCCATGGAGTGTCTTTCCTTGAACCGAAGGGGTCTAATAGAGAAATTGGAAATCAGAGAGAGGAGAATCCTCAGGAAGATTCTAGGCCCGGTAAAGGAAGATGGGGAATTCCGAAGGCGGCATAACTCTGAGCTACGAACATATTGAGATGCTCTCTGACTGTGCAAGGAAAAGAAGGGTAGCTTTCTATGGCCACATTGCAAGATTGCCTCCAAACCGACTAACCAACCGTCTGTTCACATTCTGGCAAAACAAGAAGCTTCGTACCATTTGGTTGACAGAGACCGAGAAGGATATTAAAGAACTGGGAATAACAGATCTCAAAAACAGACAGTCTGTGAGACGCACCCTAAAGGAAGTCCGTGGATTTCAGGAAAAACCTCGAAGGAAAGGTACCCCCTGGACAGAAGAGAGAAAGGAGTTACACCGGCAGAAGATGCGACAATACTGGGAAAAGGTCAAAGCCCAACAGTTGATCAAGCGTGGTCCAAAGTAGGCCTATTCGAAAGAAGAAGAAGACGAAACAGAGATTTTTAAAACGAGGTAAAGGATACAAGGGTAAAGAGAGATTCAGAAATATTCTCGGACCATCATTTAGTGTTGTCAAAAATACAATTAAAGTTAGAAACAAGCAACTACAACCAAATAATACAGGAAAAAACGCGAGATAAGACCAAAGAAAAAATCAAAACATATAAAATAAAAGAAAAGGAGACATCAAAGGAATTCAACCAAAAAGTCGAAGCAGAGTTTGCCAGAAACTTAATAAACGCACACAATGCAACGCTTGAAGAATAGGGAATATGCAAGAGATTTAGATTTACTTGATTTTTTTTACCCCCGATACTTTATGATCTTGACATTACACCTATGACATTATTTTCTTATTTAGTTTGTATTTAATTCCAAAAATTAAAATCAAAAAGTCCAAAATATGCGAGCGAAATTCAAATTTGCGAAACGCCACCATTGGTCGAACCGAAACTATGTACTGTGCTGTGCATGTTATGATATTTATCGACGTCGATATTCTCTTAGATATTCTCGATTTCAAACCGGAAAACCGGATCCGGTAATCCGGCGCATCCGGCATCATTAAACGTTTACCCGATCCGGTACCAATATACCGGATCCGGTCACCGGATCCGTTAATTTTTAGTAAAACAATCGCGCTGTTGCACTTTAAATGCGTTGTGCGCATGGCGCTACATGGTTTTTTCAAAATCAAAATTAATTTTGTGATAAATAATGTATACTTAAAATAATTATCGTATTTGTTGGGGTATAACGCGCATCTTTTTTTCAAAAAAATTTCCTCTAAAACATAGGTCCGCGTTACAGGCGCACAAAAAGTAGGTTAAATTTAAGGGTGCACCTTATTCACCGACAAATACGGTATTTATAGTAAGTTAATTAAACTAAATAGTTATAAACTCATTATTGTGATAATTGGGTATTTGAATAAATTTTTTTTTTCATAAATCGAAAGCTCATATTTAAGTTTTATAACAAAACCATTTTTTGTTTTTTTTTTCGTTGAAATTAAAAAGTTATAACGAATTGAAAATATATTTTTGAACTCGGTACGGAAAACAGGTGTGTGAAACAACCCATGTGAAGTAATGTGTAGTTTCTACCCGTGCTTGTCTCGTACCATCATGTGGAGTACTACAAAAAGAACTCAAAAAATGTTTCTACATGTCCCACATTGTTAAACGAAACCAATGGTTTTAAACAGTGCGCCGAAAAAATCTTAAAACGACGATTTTATAAAGAATATTTATGTTTAAATGTTAGAAAGAAGTTTCTCACTTACGACGTTACAATCAAATTATTTCGTGTTTGGAGTCTTCACTTTATTGTTTATAATTAATTACAAAAAAAAATTGACTTTTTCGTATCGCACATCCGAATTATTTATAATAAGGTTTTAAAATACATAAAAAAATCGATAATTTTGTTTTATTCAACAACCTAATTGTGTCATTCATTAGATGTCGTAATAATATAAGAATAAGACTTGTTAGCATGCTCAAATACCTAATTGTTGTAATCTCAGTAGATTAAGTAAAGTTTATTATGTTAGTTTTAATAAAGTTAAATACTAAAATTCTATCTGTGAAATTTAACTACTTACCAACACTCTACTAGATTTTTAATTATTTTTCTAATTATAAATGTGTGTGCATGTGTGTGTGTCTGTTGTGTGTGGCTGTGTGTGCGTGTCTATGTGTGTGTGGCTGTGTGTGTGTGTTGCTGTGTGTGTGTCTGTGTATGTGTGGCTGTGTGTGCGTGCCTGTGTCTGTGTGTCTGTGAGTGTGTGTATGTGAGTGTGTGTCTGTATGTGTGTGTGTGTGTGTTTGTATATATGTGTGTGTGTGTGTGTTTGTATATATGTGTGTGTGTGTGTGTCTGTGTGTGTGTTTGTATATATGTGTGTGTGTCTGTGTGTTTGTGTGTGTGTGTAAACTATCTATATAATACACTCACTCGATTATCCTGCAAATTGTCAACAGAAAATTATCCTTATCGGATCAACCAAATTTCCATCGATCCGGCCGGATCCGGCCGGATCGTTGGAAATTCGGCCGGATCCGGCCGGATTGAAAATGAAACCGGATTGCCATCCCTATATTCACTGTGCTGTTTTGCTGTGCAATATTTCTGTAGTGTTTTCCAATACCTAGTGCGATTTTGCTATATAGTGACATTATAAATGATCAAGAACAATGATTGAAAGTGATTTTGACAAAGTACAATCGGACAATCTACCAATAATACATACATGACAGCATATTTTGTATCGCATGCGCGAAAGATGTAAGTAGGGTGTATTGGGACTTATTATAAAGATGTATTGGGACTTATTATTAAACACTTTATATGGTGCACTTATAATAGTGTTTTTGCATTCCGGTACTATACAATATCTATGAAATGGGTTTTCAGCTTTTTCATTATCGAAATAGTAAATTCAAACTGAAAACCTTTAACTTTCTATGCAAACTGTAAACAACACTGAATGACAACCTGTACTGCGACGTCATCCAAGGCGCGCGATAAATGGGACAAACAAAAATGGTTCAAACAGGTCAAATTTAAATCGGTATTTTATATATTTTAAAAGAAATTAATTGAATAACTTTCAACAGTATTTATATTGTTTACTATGTTAAAACGAAGCAAGAATTGAATTAAGCAAATAAAAAAAAATTTATGCATATTCACTATTATGGAAGTATATCAAAGATACGCTTTTAAAAATAGCAACAGGAGTATGTAGAACTAGAAAATCTATCGGATTTAAGAAGCAAACGAATTGGTTTTGAATCCTAAATTAAAGAAAGAAGTAATAATCAAGAAACAGAATTTGAATCATGACTTAGGAAACGTATCAACGCAGAAGTACGAAAAAATCAAAGAACAGAGGAAGAAAGTCAAGGAAATAGTGAAGCAAGCGAATCAAAAACCTTGGGAAGCATTCGGAAAAAATATGGAAAGACAGATTTGGAAACCAAAAACTATTCTATAGAGTTTTCAAGGGTCTTCGGAAGGGGAAACCAGTTAGAGTCAACCATATAAAAACTAAGGACGGAAGCATACTGGGAAACGAAGAAGGTATAGCTTGGAGATGGAAGGAGTACTTTGAGTATAGCATGGAGATTGAAGGAGTAATTTGAGGAAATGTTAACGATAGAGAAAACACGAAAAATAGCAGAAAGCGAAAAAACGAAAATAGAAAGTAATGAAGAAACCCAAGAACAACACGATATGAAGATCTAAGATGTAGCATCAGAAGCCGGGGAAAAAATAAAATGGGGTAAAGCAGCAGGCCACGATAGAATAACAACAGAAATGGTTAAGAGCCTGGGAAGAAATATTAACTAGTTTGTTCAATAAAGCATGGGCAGAAGAAAAAATGACAAAAGATTGGGAGCTAGGGATAATACTACCACTCCACAAAAAAAGGCGACAGAAAAGAATGTACCAACTACCGAGGATCAAAATTATACGAAAGAATGCAAACTAGAATGGAAGGAAGGTTAATGAAATAAACTGAAACACAACTAGAAGACTCTCAGTGCGGGTTCTGGAAAGGCAGAAGGGCGCAAGATCATATATTTTCCATAAAACAATTGATAGAGAAATATTGCAAAGACAAGATTTTCGTGGCTTTCATAGACCTAGAAAAAGCATTCGACAGAGTCACAAGGAAAACAGTGTGGATCGGCTTAAAAAGGAAAGAGTGAACAAAAAAACTACAGCGATGCATACAAAGCATATATGGGAATACAAGGAATATTGTGAGAACAGGAAACCTACAATCAGTCGAGTTTACAATCAGGGAAGGTTTAATTTACAACCAGGTTAAAGGCAAGGACGAATCCTCTGCGCAGCCTTGTTCAATAAAGTTATGGACGATATAATAAATGAAGTAAAGATGACATGGCACTGATTGCTGTTTCTCTTGAGATGGCAACAATGCAGGTAAATTGCCTCAGAAAACAGGCTACCAAAGTGGGTCTTCAAGTGTCGCTGGAGAAAACAGAATTTTTCAACAACATCAAAGAAGCGAACAGAGATATGTTACTAGAGCAGGGAAACATCATTATCCATGGGAGTCAACGAGTTAGAACTAGCCTATCGACTGACTAAGAACACCTACCACAAGAAATGCCTGTCACGCAACCTGAAACTTAAGCACTACACATCAGTCTTACGACCAGAAGCCCTGTATGCCATGGAGTGTCTTTCCTTGAACCGAAGAGGTCTGGTAGAGACATTGAAAATGAGAGAGAGGAGAATCCTCAGGAAGATCCTAGGCCAGATAAAAGAAGATAGGGAATTGCGAAGGCGACATAACTCTGAGCTCTACGAATATATTGAGAGGCTCTCTGACTGAGCAAGGAAAAGAAGGGTAGCTTTCTATGGCCACGTTGCAAGATAGCTTCCAAACCGACTAACCAACCGTCTGTTCACCTTCTGGCAAACCAAGAAGGTTGATAGAAACCGAGAAGGATATTAAAATAGTATGTGAGACGCACCCTGAAGGAAGTCCGTGAATTTCAGGAAAAACCCCGAAGGAAAGGTACCCCCTAAACAGAAGAGAGAAAGGAGTTACACCGGCAGAAGATGCGACAATACTGGGCAAAGTTCAAAGCCCAACAGTTGTACAAGCGTGGTCCAAAGTAGGCCTATTCTAAACAAGAAGAAGAAAAAAGTAAGTAAAGAGTAAAGTGAAAAACTAAAGGTCGGATATAAGAACATGCAAATGGTAGAAATATCAGAGAGCGCATTTTCTGATGATCTGGTAATAATATATGCGAAAAATGCACAATATCTGCAATATAACCTGAATATATGGAACAATATTATAATTGAGCCAGATGGAAGGATAAGATAGAATAAGACATGAAAGACTTAAAAGTTCGAAATTGGATGGCTGCTGCTGAAGACACAAATGGAAGATACAAATGGAAGGAGACAGTTAAGGAAGCCAAAGCCCATCCTAGGCTGTAGAGCTAAAGGAAGAACAATATGGAACAATGTTCTTATAGACAGGAATTTGAGAATGAATTCAGAAAAAAAACAAAGAAATAGTGATAAGAAAGGAAGACTTGGAAATATCAATAATAAGACTAAGACTTGGAAATAAGACTTGGAAATAACCCAAGGAGATTAGGGGATTAGATAGAATCAGAAACGACATAGTGAGAGAAAAACTGGATGTAGAACCCATCAAAGAAAGCATCAAACGGCTACAACTAAAATGGTTTAAACCATCTAGTGAAGATGAAGGTGGAAAAATTAACAAAAAGAAATATGTTAGGTGAAACTGCATAAGCGCAGAGCAAGGGGCAGATCGAGAAAAACATGGGATGAGGCTGTGTCAGAAAGGTTAAGAGAGAAGGGACTGTCATGGAACGTGGGGAAAAGGCTGAGTAAGGACAGGAAGAAATGGGCTAGACTAGTTCACAACTAATATTAGTTTGACATATTTATAATACTGTACTTGTGTTTATATAGATTATTTATAACTATATAAACTAAATAACTATATAACTATATAAACTAATAGTTACATACCTTAACACCTAACGGTACTCTAAGGTTTGGACTAATTGGAGGTTTGCTTTTTGAAACTCGGATATCTGAATATAAAAAAAATCGGTTCTACTACAAAATGTTCGCAACAAAATGGTTGCTGAACAAAATATCCCGGAGCAAAATGTTCTCGACAAAAGATTCCCAACATAAAGTTCTTGAACAACACACCTCCGAGAAAATGTTACCGACACAATGTTTTTTCTTGTTAACATGTTATTTTATGTCACGTTAACACAAAATTTGATTATAATCAATAAGTCATTGATTATAAGCATTTGTAATTCTCAACAACTCTCAGAATTACAATTTTTAAATAGTTCAAATCAAATCAGATATGTTTGTTTTATTAATTGTAAGATGTTTGTTTTACACTTGAGTAAAAAATAAAAATGGTTATTACGATAGTAATTACTATCGTACTTAAGTGAAATAATTTATTTTGTTGAGATTATTTTGCCGGGAACATTTTGTTCGTGGACATATTGTTCAGGAACATTATGTTCGGAACATTTTGTTTAGGGATATTTTGTTCAGGAAACTTATGTTGACAATATTTTGTCGGGGACGTTTTGTTGGAGGCATTTTGTTGGGAACATTTGATTGTTTGGGAACATTTTATAGACCTTTTTACGATTAGTTAAGCGCATATGAAAGATTTGGCCACATTTTGTTAATTTCACTTGGTTATACGTCAAAAAGTGCCCGAAAAACATGGCAGAAATTGACGTATGCGCACAAAAAAATTTCAACTTTGAAAAGGTCTATTGGGAACGTTTCTTTTGGGAACATTTTGTTTGGGAATATTTTTTTCAGCAACCTTATTATGTTAGGAACATTTTGTTGAGAACGTTATGTTGGGAACATTTTGTCGTGACATCAAACATTGACTCAGCTTTTTATCACAAATAACTAAAATATTTGGCTTAAATTTTAAAACGCGGGTTTTTTATTTAAAAAAAAGTATCTACACACCAAGCTTTGCATCTGTAAAAGTTACAGTTTTTGTGACAAAGTTACTCTCATTTTTCATTCTTCTTGGCTGGATTTTTAACTGCTTCATTTTTAAGGAAGAAATATTTTCAGATCTGTAACATGGTTTTTGAGATAAAGTATTCATATAAAAATGTGAAGCCCTATTTCATACTCTTAGGAAAGAAATTTCAATGTATCCTTCTTTATTGATTACGAATCATTGCAACGACATACCGTCAAAAGTTAAGGACTTTTAAGGCTTCCTAGTTTAAGACTTCTGTTGGACAAATGTTGGACCTATGTAACGGCACACGCATATTATTACTACGACAATCGTGGGAAAAAATAGAACAAGGGTTCCTAAACTCATGTAGTCCCCTTGGGGCTCCCCCCTTTTGAACAAATTTGCCAACTTTATTTTTTCGGACTCCACCCCGCAACCATAAGCATTTCATGCGGTTCTTGATAAATTTCTGGCTCAATAATCTCATAGGCACTATGCGTTATAATAAATATTGGTAAAAATTGTATCTCTGGTTATTCTAATAAATGGTCATTTATTAGGACAAACATTTTTGTTAGGATATAGAATAAAAAACATGAACAAACTGAATTGATAAGTTTACTATGTTTTAACCACACTTATGATATATAAAAATATGATATAACTTGTTATTCTCAGTTATATAAATTTAGGCTCTTATCAAGACTCGAGTTTCAACTGTTAAACTTTTTTTTCTTATAACCCGCGGTCTCGCGGACCCTCAAAAACAGAGTAATTCTTAAAAATGTTAGGAAGATAGTTACAAGATCAATAAGGAAAGTGAATTTGTAAGCAAAATGAAGATTTTAAATTACAATCAATAGAAGAGGACTTTAAGCAACATAAGTCACGAAACTATTATAGAACGTTTAAGCAAAAGTTGACAAAGTATTCTTCGCCATCGCTACAATTTGTTAATGAAAATGGAGAATTGGCTTATACTATAGATGTAAACTTACAATCCTTGCAGTATACTTTTCTAAATTACTTAACAGTGACTTACCACAAGAAAAGTTCATCAATTCTTAAAAAAATAATCAAGATTCAACCCCACCGACGTACAAGAGATAAAAGAAATCTTTCAATCACTAAAAAATAACAAGCCCTCACAATAAAGTAAAACTGACCCAAACAATTATTGAGGTATATCCCTTCTTCAGATCACATAAAAAATTCTTTAAAAAGTTTTACAAAACCGTGCAGAGCTTCAAGTAGATAATCAAATCGGTGAATATCAAGGTGGATTCAGGAAAGAACGGTTATGTGCAGAGCAAATTTTGAATTTGAAAAACATACAATATTTTTGCAACACAACTAACAAAAAACATGTCATAACGGTTGTGGATTTCCGGAAAGCATATGACAGTATAGATCGCGTATCACTCTTTAATGTCTTAACAGAATTTGAACTTTGATCTAAAAAACAAGAAATATTATCAAAGACACACTTACGGAGACAAAGGCTAAAGTAAAACTTATCGGTGGATTAAGTGAAGAGTTTGAAATAAATACAGGCGTCCGTCAAGGTGATGGAATTTCCCCATTACTTTCCAATTGTGCCCTGGAGAAGGTTGTTAGAGAATGGAGAAAAGCAGCTCACCGACTAGGGCCAAAGATTAAAGGTATTCAAATAGACTGTCTAGCGTTTGCTGATGATATGGCGCTAATAGCTGAAGACTTCTCTGATGCACAGAAGATAGGGCAAAAATAGGACTTCATATCTCTTGTGATAAAACGAAATTTATAACTAATATAAAAACTGCTCCACAAGAAATTTATAATAACACTAACAAAATTGCCAGAGTAAAGGAATTTAAATACTTAGGCGAATGGGTTACAGAAAATGGTAATGAAAATAAATCTGTAACATCAATAATACAGAAAATGGAGGTTGCTTTTCAATTCATAAAAACGTTTATAACAAGCAATGCTTGTCATGGAAAAGTAAAATTCGCCATTACTCAACTGTGATTAAACCGGAAGCTCTTTATGCTTCAGAAACGCTCAATTTACAACTTAAAACATTAAAGGAACAATTAGAGATTAAAGAAAGGAAAATTATACGAAAGATCTTATAGGGCCCAGAATTAAAAATGGCATACACTACCGCAAACCCAACTCTGAAATATATAGGAAAATTTCTAAACTTACTGATACCATGGGAATGAGGCGAATTCAATTTTTGGGCCATTTGGAAAGAATTAATCAATCACTTACGAATCCACAAATTTCTGCATAAGAAACTTACAAGAGCAAAGTGGTATAAACAAGTGGCGAGGGACCTAGTGGAGATGAGATCGCCAGATCTGATGAATAGAAATGTAATCAGGAATATTCTTCACACAAGGGGATTTGAGGAAGATCAGAAGAAACCAACAAGACGTGCATGGTCGCAGGAAAAGAAACTACAACAATCCATGCATATGAAGAGCTATTGGGCAAGGAGGAAGGCTCAACATACATTGATTCTGCGGGGTCCTAAGTGACCCAAACGTGAGAAGACGAAGAATAAGTCGATTCTGCAAAAATAATTATTTGCAATATACTTACAGTCTAATTTTTAAAACTTATGAAGCGTTTAACACATTTTACGAAAAGCATTATTCAATAACAATAACAATAACGAATTATAACGTTAAAACAGAGTTATAAAGCAGTTGTAAAATGTCAAATTTTACGATGGTGTTTGGCCTTGTATAAACCTATTTTAACCTAGTAAATAGTGGTCAGAGACAAATATATACAATATATTCAATTTATTAATTGTAAAGGAAAAATAGATGCAATTGAGGTAATAGGATTAATTGATGCAATTGGTAAGTCCTCTGCCTCAATTTTTTTCATTGTAAATACACGCAAATTTGTTCTTGCATAGACGTTTTCAATGGTACACCTAGAAGGATTTGCCGCAAGGCAAAAACGTTTCATATTTCAGGAACTGATTCCTTTTTGTTGCCTGAACAAGAATTCCAGATGAGGAACCAGGATGGGGATTAAGTTATGAAGGGCAAATATTAAGCTATTGGGCAACGAGGAAGGCTCAAAATACGTTGATTCCACGTGGTCTTGTGGCCCATCCGCGAGAAGAGGATTCAAAAACAAAATATAATTTTTATAAGAAATAATTGTTCTAAAACATAATTGAAAACTATTTGTTCAAACAAGTTAATTGGTTCTAATTTCCTTATCGACAAAAAAAAAAAATTTAAATACAATTTGTTATATCTCTAGCCTCTCCAGTTTTTGAGATGTATACCTCATTTGCCGCCCCTTTAACTCGATTTTCGGAAAATGGCAAAACACGTGTTTCGCTATTTAGAGGAATTTAACTGCCATTTTTCATTATTATGGCATATCGGTGTCGGGGATATATGTTATCAAAATTTCAACCCCCAATTATCAGCCTGTAGTCGGATTTTCAAAAAATGGTGAAACACATATCTTTATTTTAAAAAAACTAAACTTAATACTATATTCCATATCTGTAACATTTTCTCTTTCATAGATATAGACATCCTTATAAAAAACTTTGGCCTCCACCCAAACCATTCCACCCCTACAGACACGAAATTTCAAAATTCCCTCCTTAGTGGGAAGTCTAGTCTTGTTATTTTGATTTGAATAGTATATTACGTAATGAGAGTTGTAAGAAGCATATTAGGTACGATCGGAACAATTAGTTCCGCGACTACGTAATTGCCTTACAACTCGAATTATGTACTATACTTTATCTACGACCACACTAATTTGTTTCTGTTTAATAAGAAAAATACACAATGCAATTATTTAACTTGATAGAACTGAAAAGAAATACTTACATTCATAGTGGTATTTAGTACGTATTTGTAGTTTCCGTTAGATTTGAACGTGAAAAAACGAAATGAATGATAGCTTCTATGTGAATGATTGTTTGGAAATCACGGAGTACTATATTTAAAAATAGTATCAACGTGCAGCTCTCAGCCAATCAACGAATCGTAAACCAAACAAGCAAGGGTGGTTTTGAATTATTACATAACATTAATCTCGGATTGTTACATATGTGTGTGGTATGATGTATTTACATAGTCCACGAACTGTACAATAATGGGCATTTACTATAGTGGTCGTAGATAAACATGTTTATGAACAATAGGAAATCTAATTTTAATATCAACACAATATGTATTTCTACGAACAATAACAAATCTAATTATAACATTCCCACAGAAGTGAATATATTTTTCGTACATACACAAGTAAAGTGAATATTTTTTCAGATTATAATTTATTGCGTTAGAGTCCGCACTATCTCAGAACATTTTGCACAAAGTAGTGGGATATTGAACAACCCAGCCTTTGATTAGATATTTGTCTCTGAACCCAGCAACAAACCAAACCTAACTAATAAATACAGGACAGAGGATGTCAAAGGACAAAAATAGTAAGTAGAAATTTTACAAAATTGCAGTAGATATTACTAATTGTATCCACTAATTTGCATTAATATTGGCAGTGCTACCTTTTGAATTTTGGAGCCCCCTGTATAAATATGGAGTGGGGCCAAACAAAACCTTTAATTTTTATTGAATACAAGAAATATATACACCTGTCCCTTGATTTACACAGTACCATCTAATTGTCACAACCCTGATGTTACTGTGAAGCTTGTGCAAAGATCCCCTTGTATCCGCACTTTGCCTCTAATGTCATCCGGGTTAATTTAACAGATTTTTCTGGATTCAAATAATTGGTTACCGTTTAGTCTGTCATATGCTTGTAGGTCACATTTAGTATGTACTTGCTACATTCTTTATGGACTTGTGTTTCTTGTGTATTGCTAAGATTATGGCAATATTCCAGTCTTCCAGCATCCGTTCCTGTCTCCACACTTCCTTTATAAGTTTATTTACATCCTGTCCTAGTTTATCCATTCCATATTTGAGGAATTCTCCAGGTCGTTTATCTTCTCCCACTGCTTTATTTGTTTAGGTGCACAATTGCTGTTTTGACTTCTTTTTATAAAGGTTCTGGAGCAAGAGGCTCAGCTGTGTATATTACAAGTTCTGGATTGTTTTCAGTGTCTTTTATTTTTCATTCACATCTACTAGTCATAGTTTAAATATAATGGTGAATAAATGTACATTCAATTAAATTTGTATGTGCATACATTTTATGTTCTTGCATATACAAAAGTTTTACTGTTAAGGTCTACTGGCCGGGCGCACTTTCGACTAATCATTACATATGGTTACAATAATATTTCGAGGAAACGCCTTTTAGTAATCTCGTATAGTTTTGGAAAGTTATTAAATTTTTTTTTAGCTGTTGTCCACCCATTGGGCATAAGCCTCCCTCTTGCTTTTCCATGTAGTCCTGTTCTGGGCCACTTGATACCAGTTAATGCCTTCTGTTCATTTCAAGTCATCATTCCATCACATCTGTGGTCTTCCTACGCTTCTTCTGTTGTTCCATTTTTTTTTTGTGTTGGGGGTTGTTTGGCTGCAAAGACTTTCTCTACTGTGACCAACTTGATCTATTGTGCTTTGTTAAAAAGTGTTGTTCTGTTGTTCCATAGTCTCCATGTTATGATTTTTCCGCTCCATTTGTCTTCATTTCTAGCATTAATCCATTTCTGCTGTAGTATTTCATTAGTAGCCTCCCTTACTTTTGTCTTCTCTCTGATCCAATCGTTTCTTTTCTTGTCTCTCAGTGATATTCCTAGAATGCACATTGACCATTAGCTTTTCAATTATTGTTTCGGTAATTGCCCAGGTTTGCAATCCATAAGTGGTCACCGGTAGTATGCACTGATTGTATAGGGCGCTTTTTAACTTGAGGGGGATGCAAGAGAGTACCCAAGATATGAAGTAGGGGGGTGGCAGCTCATATTTGTTTTGAGCATTATGAAGTGAATTATGCATTATGAAATGAAGTATCCATCTGTCGTACAATTTCAGAACTGCTTCGCCATGCTCTTTGCACCCGAAGATGTCAGGGTGAGGTTTTAATAATGTTATAGATATTTCTGTGTGGTTAGGTGGGTTCTAGGGGGGGGGCAGCTGCTTTCCCCCCACCCCCTCGCTGGGTACGCCCTTGGGGGATGTCCAGCGCTAGTATATCTTTTATCTTTGTAAGCCGCCCAGGTTTATCTGATCCTCTCACTTGCCTCTAGTTCTTGATTTGCCTTACCTATTGTTAGTGTTTCCCCAAGATACTTATATGTTTGTACTTTCTCAATTAAGTTGCCTTTGATGGTAATTTGTTCTTCATCTTCTCTATCTGACACCATGTACTTGCTTTTTTCCAAAGTTAATTTCCAATCCTATGCCTGTCGCGGCTTTGTAGATATCATCGATGAGGGTGAAGTGAGATAAGTTCTTCCTTGTTGCTGGCTATCAGTGCTATATCATCGGCAAACATTAGTCAGCTGAGTTTCTAACCCGTTATGTTAATACCTCGGTTACTGAAATCAATTGATTTTAGGGCATCTTCCAAGACCAGGGTAAATAGTTTCGGCGATAAAGGATCGCCTGTCGTACACCTCTCCTGATTCTCACTTTTTCGGATGGTTCGTGCAGTTGGATTTGTAGTGTGGCGTTGCGGAAGAGATTATTGATCAAGTTTGTGTACTGTATTATTGTCAATTCTGGCATTCTGGTAGCAGTCCAGTTTCAGGGTAATATGAGTGGATATTATCTTTCTGAACAGTTTGGGACAGTAAGCTGATCGTTCTGTAGTTCTCCAGGTTTTCTGTGTCTCCCTTTTTGTGAATCAGTACCTCTAATGGGTTTGTCCTGTCTTCAGGAATGTTCTCTTCTTCCAGGCATTTGTTAAACAGCAATAGCAGTATTGTGGTTAACGTGTCTCCCCCTTTGTTTCAACAACTCCCCTATTATCTCGTCGCGTCGTCCCCGGGCGCTTTCCCGTTCATTGTGTGGTATAGCACAGCCATAGGTATAGCAAGTGCTCGCCATATTGCATCCCCATTTTGATTTTTTTAAATTTGGAGCAAATTTTAATGAAGTGGTCGGCCATATTGGATCCATTTTGAATTTTAATATTATACCATGAAATTCGTATTCAGTGACCTCGAAAACCCTTATATACCAATTTATATGAAATTTTCATCAAATTTTAATGAAGTACTCCGCCATATTGGATCTGCCATTTTGAATTTTAAAATTATACTATGAAATTCGTAATCAGCGGAAAACCCCTATATACCAATTCACGTATAAATCTGAAACGTCTTTCTATTTTTGGCCAACTCTTGAAATCCATTCCACTGTGCGTCGTGGCCGGGCGCTTTCCCGTTCATTCTGTGGTATAGCGCAGCTCTAATTTCGGTCTATGTAGTTTCTGGCATATAATTCTTATATTTACGTTAATGATTTTCTTCCGTCTATCTTGTTCTGATATGTCGCTCTCTACTTTTGATTCGTAAAAGGTTGTGTAAAATTCTTGTGCTGCTCGTATGATATCTTGCCTTCCATGCCTTTGCTTCCCATGCCTGTCCTTAATTTTAGCTATTTCATTTTTTGTGTCTGTTGCCAGCCTCCTGAACACCTTTGGCCTTTTGTGTTGTTCTAAGACTTTTTGTGCTATTTGGATTTTATGCTTCCTGATCTTTTTCTTTGCCATTCGCCTGGTTGCTTCTCGGTGTATTATGTTGTTGATCTTTTTCCGCATACCATCAAATCCCGTCTACGTTTCAGCATTGCGAGAATTTGGGCGCTCAGTTTATTTGTCCTTTTGGATTTCTTTAAAGCGTAACTTTCAGCTTCCTGGTGCAGGGAGTGTGTGATCTGTCTGTTAAGGTGGTTTATGTCAGTTGTATGATTGTTTATGAAGATGTTTTCTAGTCGGGATTGGAATTCCTCTAGGTTTTGTTTTAGTTTTTCTCTACCAACCTGCTTTAGTGTAGTTTTCTTCATTCTTCTGTTTTTTTATAGCTTTCGGTTAATGTGAATTGTTGCTCTTACAAGCCGGTGATCGTTTCCGGTGGTAAACCGGTTAAGTACCTCGACATTCTGTACTACCCGAATATCCGTTGACAAAATGTAGTCTATTTGGTTGAAGGTTCTGCCATCCGGGCTTGCCTTATTGTAAGTCCATTTCCGGTTTTGGTTTTTTTGGAAAAAAATGTTATATAGACGTTCTTCCTCAAGGAAGTTTGCCATCATTGAGCCCCGCTGGTTTCTTCCTCCTAGTGCATGCTTGCCAACGTACGCTTCGACCTGGCTTGCCTGCTTCCCGATCTTGCAGTTGAAATCTCGAATGACTAAAGTTTTGAATGTTTTGTTTTCGCGCATTCCTTTGGAGATGCCCTCATAGAATTTGTCAATCTCCACGTCTTCGACTTTGCTTGTAGGAGCATAGGCCTGTATTATTTTTAGTGTTTCCAGTTTGTTTATTCTTATTGTAATGTATACTCTTTCGGAGATGGCTTTTAATGCTCTTATACCGTTAACCAGTCGCTTGTGGACTAATGCGTGAATGTTATGGGAATTTATAATTCCATGTCTTGCAAAGGTTACTTCATCTGTAAAGAGCACCTGACTCGCAAACAAAGGATCTTGGGCAAAAAGAAGCAGCAGCCATCGACCTCATATTTGTCAATTAGGATAATCTGCTGGAGTCAATGCCTGCACTTTTGATTGCGATACGGATGCAACTGCGGATGCGACTCGCAAACAAAGGATCTTGAGCAAAAAGAGGCAGCAGCCATCGACCTCATATTTGTCGATTAGGATAATCTGCTGAAGTCAATGCCTGCACTTTTGATTGCGATAGGGATACAACTGCTGTTCGTGGAGAACCCAACAAACTTTCGTATGGGGTACTCCTATAGCAGCAGCAACTTTTCGAGTACTTGTCGTTGGATTTGCTTCAACAATCTCCAGGATCTGCTCTTCAACATCAGGATTGCGGGCTTTTTGTCCCGCGAACCCAATTGGTTTCAATCGACCGTGTTCCCTCAAACGCCTATAAACGGCCTCAAAAGTTTTTCTATAGAGTATTCTTCTCTACCTTTCTTGGTAAAGTCTTCTTCTTCTTTTTGTTATTTTAGGCAACATCGCCTGTATTATCTTGACGCTTCTCCAGTGACATAGAAGTCCAACTGTCTTTCCACTTTTTGCGAGGTCGGTCCGTTGTTCTTCTACCTGTTGGTTTGCCGTCTCTGACGATTTTCGCAATTCTGTGCTCATCCATTCTCGCGATATGTTGGTGACCCCATTTCTTATACCCTAATGTCCCATTTAATCTTTTCCAATTATGTTTCAAGTTCTTCTCTTCTGTCCTCCGGCACCATCGGTCTTAAGTTATATGTAGCTATGTTCAACTTTGTGTGGCAGCCTGATCTCTTCCAGATATTCTTCGCACCCTCTGCCGTTCCGTTCTGGCTACAGCTGCCGTTGTAGGGAACTTCCCGGCTGCTAGGGACCGAGGACCATTGCTTTTTGTTTCTATTCATTTTTGTAGAGGTTTTGGCAATTTAGCACCACGCTTGCCAAGCGGGTTGGTGCCGTGTGAAATCAGCCGCCCAATATGGAACCGACACTGTTTGCAGCCGTCCAATCTGGGTCAGACGCTGCGTTGCTTGTGCTAGTTTTGGTCGCCCCGGGTATTTGATTTCCCCAGTTCCACCTATATCTAGGAGGCATTCCACCACCTAGGGAGGCGCCCGATGGGGGACTAGCAACCCCACACAATATGTTTACCCCGCATAATTAGTTTTTAAAACATCATTGTATTTTAAAAATTTCACCATTTTTACAAAAACCTCCGCTAGACTCCTTCTACCGGCGCAGCGGGCGTGGGGTGGGGGCCGGCGGGGTTTACAGCGTGTCATCAGACCATGGTTTAAGTTTAAAAACAAGGCAAGCCCTTCTGTTAAGATCCAACAATGTTATTTTATTTTTATTTTAAAACTATTTTCTTGTTTAGTGTATTTCTTAAAGTAGATAAATAATAATTCCATCAATATTATCTTAAACCGACCCGTAGATTACCAACATCTGGTCGGTAGGGTAGTGGGTATTTGTTGAACGTGTTTGGAGCTGTTTGTGGCCACTACGCATCTTAAAGATTATTTTTAATCACCAATCCTTCGTAAATACGCTTAGGCGGATATTTACGGTCACTAATGGTTTTTGGATGTCTGGTGGTCGTAAACAGCTGTAAATACAATGCAATATTTATGTTTAAGATTCCTTAGAATAAGTATTTAAATTTTGTGTAGTTTTAAGATTACCCAGAAATTACTACGTGCAGTTCAGTTTGAAATTCTTCTTGGTTCAGTGGGGGCAGGCAAATGGGAGGTGGGATTTAGATTTCCTGTTTGTAACAGTATCTAACCACGCCAGTTCAATTGTAACCTTCTTAAAACGAACATATCTAGAAGATTCCAAACTCCGACAAGCACGTCGTCACAAGTGTTTAAAATAAAGACAAATAAATAAATACATGTTTATCGAGGCATCTAAGTTTCATTTGCCCAAACATTATAATTTTCAGAGCCGATCAAATCTATTTGGCAACCCTAAATTAACCGCCGTAGGTTTGCTCACGCGAACGTTTGTCAAAGACAACATCCACCGCGACTCAACATTTGGTCCTTCGAACCGGATATAAAACCAGTGACTTGTGAATGCTAATACACCGGATAGAATCAACCGGACATCAACAAGAAACAGGAAACAAAGAAAACATATTGGTCCTTCGAACGTGTGAGTAAAAATATATATATATATATAAAATAACTTCAAGAATGGAGTCACAAAATAGTGAATTAGCACAATGCTTAAAATTCTATAACATTAAGAAGAGGACGCTTAAGACGTCAATGACAAATCTGTCCAAATATGTCGAGACAAATAGCCTTGATTCTATAGAAAATGGAATTAAGAGAACCAATAAGTATTTTGATGATTATAAACAGGCGTTGGAGCAATTAGAAAATTTAGACCAAGACAACGATTACCAGGATACCCATTCTGAGATTGAAATGAGATTCGACACAATAACATCAAGTGCACGCAGAATTATTGAAAGGAATTCAACACAACGCAATACGGCTCCACCATGTTCATTTGTTCAACCACAGTCAAACATTCAAGTAAGTCTGCCTCCAATTGACCTTCCAAGATTCTCTGGAAATAGAAAAGACTGGCCTTCATTCTATAATACATTCAAGATACTAATACATGAAGCAAACAATCTGAATGCCATCCAAAAGTTTCATTACTTGAAGGCATCTCTAAGAGCAGGCAGTGCAATCAATTTAATTGATACTTT
Source organism: Phosphuga atrata (assembly GCA_944588485.1). Lineage (NCBI taxonomy): Eukaryota > Metazoa > Arthropoda > Insecta > Coleoptera > Silphidae > Phosphuga > Phosphuga atrata. Next base: position 87,369,939 of record OX155892.1, on the reverse strand, counting down.
AAAAATATCACCGCAAGATTATGAAATAGCATGGGAAACGCTAAAGGAACGTTATGAAAATAATGCAGAGTTAATTCGTGAATATTTCACGCAATTGACTGAAATACCAACTGCTAGGTGGCCAGCATTTCTACCTTTAAGAAATATTTACGATAGTGCCTCTAAATTAGTAAGATCCATCAGAACCACTGGACGAACGGATGGCGAGTTATTCGAAGACATGTTGATTTATCTAATTTCTTCAAAACTTGATTCACAAACGAGATATAAGTGGAACGAATTTAGCGAGGAGACACGAGTCCCAACTTGGGATAATTTTAGACAGTTTCTGTCTAAACAATGCAACTTCCTTGAAAAGAATCCTGGGAGTCATTCGGAGGTCAAAGGAGAAAACTCTAGACGAAATTATCAAGGCGCACCCCATAAAAGACCAACCCATCCCAGCACGGCCCACAGGTTCGTTTCAGTATCAGACGCTCAGAAGAGAAAAACTAATAGCAACAAGCAGTGTAACTTTTGTCCAGAACATCACTTTGTCAACAGCTGCACGACGTTCAGGTTCATGCCCCTACAAGAACGTCTAGACATGGTCAATAAGAAGGGATTATGTGTGAATTGTGTACAAAGTGGACACTGTGTGGATGAGTGTAAGTCCAATTTCAACTGTCTCTTGTGCACAGGACGACATCACACATTACTTCATTTAGACGATATCAAGAAGAAAGAAAAAATCTCTAATAAATCCGAGTCCCAAGACTCGAAGATTGAGAGAGAGAAGGCCGACCTCAGCGTACTAGTCATCCAACTCTCTGAACGCCTTGAAGAAGCCGAAGGTGGTGCTGAAAGTCAGCTCGAAATCATCAAGAAACGAGATACTGAACTCCTCAAGCACCGTAAGCTCTTGGAAGATGTCCATATCGAGCCCGAAGAAAACGCCTCCCTACTCAAGAGGAAACACCAGGAAGCCGAAGCCGGTCGCAAAGCTGAGGAACAACGCAGCCAAAGTCTGTCTTCCGAATGGAACAGCTTACGCCATGAAACCGAGAAGCGTCTCCATGAGAAGAACGAAGAAATCGAAGCTATCCGTGGGGCTACCGGCATTGAGATTGAGCTGTTGAACGCCCGCGTGGTCGAGGCCGAGACCAAGTTGAAGACTGAGGTGACCCGTATCAAGAAGAAGTCGCAGATCCAAATCACTGAGTTGGAAATGTCCCTCGACTCCACCAACAAGATCAACATCGACCTCCAGAAGACCGTCAAGAAGCAATCCTTCCAATTGACCGAAATCGCTGCCTACTACGACGATGTCCAGCTCCAGTTGCAAGTTACCTTGGACCAATTGAGCGCGTCCCAAAGACGCGTCCAAGCTCTCACCCTAGAAGTTAAAGAAATTAGGGGCAATTATAAAGCTGCCCTCCGTGGCAAGCAGGCCGCCGAATTACAATTCGCAGAATCCCTCTCTCGCATCAACGAGATCACCGTCACCAACGTCAACCTCGCCCCCTACAAGAGCAAGAACGAACAAGAACTCTCCAACATCGCCGCCGATTATGACGAAATCACCAAGGAACTCCGCATTTCCGACGTACGTTACCAACGCGTCCAAGCTGAAATCAAAGATACTGTTGAGATCCTGCACGCGGAACAAGAACGCGTCGTCAAGGTCGAAGCCATCAAGAAGTCGCTCGAGATCGAAGTGAAGAACTTGTCCGTCCGTCTCGAGGAGGTCGAGGCCACTGCCATCGTCAGCGGCAAGCGCATCATCAGCAAACTGGAGGCGCGCATCCGCGACATGGATTGCGATCTGGACGAGAAGAAGAGGCGCCACGCCGAGAACTGCGCCATGGGTCTGTTCCCATTCAATGGCATAGTTCAGGAATGGTGGAAATTCTTTCTGTAAACTCTATTATAGCTACAATTGAAAGTCGAGACTTTCAAGGCGGGGAGTATGTTAAGATCCAACAATGTTATTTTATTTTTATTTTAAAACTATTTTCTTGTTTAGTGTATTTCTTAAAGTAGATAAATAATAATTCCATCAATATTATCTTAAACCGACCCGTAGATTACCAACATCTGGTCGGTAGGGTAGTGGGTATTTGTTGAACGTGTTTGGAGCTGTTTGTGGCCACTACGCATCTTAAAGATTATTTTTAATCACCAATCCTTCGTAAATACGCTTAGGCGGATATTTACGGTCACTAATGGTTTTTGGATGTCTGGTGGTCGTAAACAGCTGTAAATACAATGCAATATTTATGTTTAAGATTCCTTAGAATAAGTATTTAAATTTTGTGTAGTTTTAAGATTACCCAGAAATTACTACGTGCAGTTCAGTTTGAAATTCTTCTTGGTTCAGTGGGGGCAGGCAAATGGGAGGTGGGATTTAGATTTCCTGTTTGTAACAGTATCTAACCACGCCAGTTCAATTGTAACCTTCTTAAAACGAACATATCTAGAAGATTCCAAACTCCGACAAGCACGTCGTCACAAGTGTTTAAAATAAAGACAAATAAATAAATACATGTTTATCGAGGCATCTAAGTTTCATTTGCCCAAACATTATAATTTTCAGAGCCGATCAAATCTATTTGGCAACCCTAAATTAACCGCCGTAGGTTTGCTCACGCGAACGTTTGTCAAAGACAACATCCACCGCGACTCAACACCTTCTAAGAATAGGTTAATCACCTATTAATCAAGACGCAATTTTTATGATAAAGATTATTGGGATATTGTTTACTGCTGGGCATCTGAAATCTTCAAATTGAATGTCTATGGAGCAATGTATAAGGAGAACCAATTTTTCAAGCAAATTTTTAAACAGCTACCACGATATTTGTAAATTTATTAGATTTGATTTGATAAAAAATCAAGATCACAACGGCGTGCAAAGGATAAACTTGCACCTATTGGAGAACTGTGAGATCGAATGAATAATAATTTTGGAAAATTCTATATGGCATCATGTAATCTGACTGTAAATGAGCAATTATTTGGTTTTGATGGAAAATGTCCATTTAAGCATACATTCCGTCAAAACCAGAAAAATATGGAATAAAAAGTATATTTTCTAAACGATTCTGAAACAGGATACCCACAAAAAGGAATTCCATATTTAGGAAAAGATGGAGCGTAAAAGATATCAGCGTGCCACCAACCTGATTGAAAATATCGTACAAGATTTATGCAGTGCGACAATTTTTTTACAACCAAATAATTGTTTTCAACCCTTTTTTATGGGGTCGAATCGTGGACGCTTACGGAGGCCTCCTCTAAAAAACTTGAGGCATTGGAAATGTGGCTGTAACGAAGAATCCAACGTATACTTTGGACAGAGAGAATAACCAATACGGATGTGCTGAGAACGATGGGAAAGGCAAAAGAAGTCCTGAATACAGTTAAGATTCGAAAGCTACAATATCTGGGACATATAATGCGTAACGAGAGCCGATATGTCCTTTTGCAGAAGATCCTCCAAGACAAGGTATATGGAGCTAGAGGAATGAGCAGAAGGAGAATATCGTGGTTGAAAAATTTAAGAACGTGTTTCAACCAATCAACCACTCAGCTTTTCCGCCCTGCTGTTAACAAAGTTCGAATAGCCAACATCCGGAATGGATAGGCACTCTAAGAAGAAGAAATAAGTGGCTCTGAATTTGAAGAGTATCACCCAAAATTTTCAGGCGAAACGTTCTGGAAAACAATTTTCAACAATTTTTCAACAATGGAGGGCCTGTTGCAATTTTATGGACATCTTAGACATACGTTTTTTGGCTGCATTTATTACACATACTAACGTTTATAAAAAAGGGAATTCGAAGAAAAGACAGAAGAAATACTTTACTTAGGCCCTGATTTCACCGCATTGTCAGCGGCAAAACAGAATCAAAATTTGCGAAGGGTTTGAAGGAAAGTATTTATTCTGTGCAAGAAAATCCTGCTTATTCTTCAGCATCTCCTCCAGAAAAGAAATGGCTCATGCAATGTCATTTATGCGAAAGTTAAATAATTGTATACATTGTATGTATAAATATATTGTATACATTGCCTTCATAATAAGATCTACACTTGTGAAAGGGCTTTCCAACCTACCTTCTGGCATAACCGACTGAATAATTACTATGCTCCTCGAGTTACAACGCGGAGATCATTTAACAGTCATAGCAATATACGCACCAACTATGTCGAATGAGGACCATGAGAAGGATAAATTGTATGAGGAGCTAAATACAAGGGGCCCTCCCCCTAGAAGCCACCACACCGCACAGAAATACCTATAACATTATTAAAACTTCACGCTGGCGTCTTCGGGTGCAAAGAGCACAGCCAAGCAGTTCTGAAATTGTACGACAGACGTATATACTTCATATTTCATAATGTATAATTAATTTCATAATCCTCAAAACAAATATGAGCTACCCCCCCCCCTAGTTCAGATACTGGGTTCGCCCTTGCCTAAATACTACCCTAACAAGGGTTCCCAAAGGGGACAAAGTAGCCCTCTTACGTGATTTTGACGCGCGTATGGGAACGGACTTCGAATCATGGCCTGGCATAATCGAAAGACATGGGGTAGGAAAATGTAACTCAAACGGATTAAGACTACTAACTCTATGTGCCCAGCACAACCTATACATCCACCA